>CP124718.1:72427500-73765000 GCA_031232105.1 Capsicum rhomboideum | reverse complement strand
ATCTACGGACATATTAGGGACTATGATACAAATGTACCTAGTTTGCCCTTCTTGGCTCAAATACAGGAAGATATTTAAATGCATTCAGATTGGTTCGGGCATCCCTGTTCAACAATGTACTTAGAAGGATAATCTTGATAGACGGTTAGAGGCTCGAGAGACCATGACCATATTATAAACCCTTTGATTATGTAATTTTGTAGATATATTAAATTAGCTTAACAATGTTAAACACATAAAATGGAATTACCCAAGCACCATAGCCCAAGGGTTTTATAAGTTAGTTAACAACTCCTACAATCATACTCACTTTTACTTTTATTGATTTAGTTATATTCACTATATTAAACAAAAAACTATCCCATCTGAATTGGATAACATTTGATCTTACAATTATAATAAATAAATCACCAGCTTGTTAGTAAAAATGTCTATGTGAGATCTACAATCCTGATTGAATAAACAATAACTTTATTTTTATGATCATATTTACTTGCCTGTGTTTTTTGGAAGACAATAGGCATAGTGTCACGATCCGAACTTGGGCCATAATGGCACCTACCATAACCCTCCAATAGGTAACCCAACCCCACTAGCCATATATGGAAACATAGCAGCTAATGATATTAAATGAAGGACAATATACAAAATTGGACCAAGTATACAATAAATACAAGTAATAAAGGCCCATAAGAAATGGATGGATGAACTATATATATATATACATATACATAAACCATCCCCATGACTTGGTGTCACTAGTACAAGAGCTGTTAATAGATGAGTTGTACTAATAAGTATAAATACACAAGTTTATCTCCCAATATGCAAAAAAATGATCGTAGCCAAAAGAGGGAAATGGATCAACTTTGAATGTAGTGTGCTCACCCTTAATCTGATCCAAAATAGCCTGCGAATGAGTAGGAGATCAATGGTGAAGACTCATACTAGCAGCTGCATCAGAAAAAAGATGCACATGTGTAGTATGAGTATCAAAACATGCAGTACTCACTAGGCATCATAGGACGAGTGTGCTTTTTATAGATGTGTAGTATGAGTACCAAAACACATAGTACTCAATAGGCATCATAGGCCGACTGAGCGTAGAAGAATAATATACAGTATAAATAGCGAATATAGCCTAAAAATATGCTAGGGAAAGCTAAAGAGAGCTAAAAGTCCACACAGATGGAAAATAATGACAAGAGAGTAAATAACATACACAAAATTCATATAAAATTTTGAATGCAAATGAGTGGATGCAGTGCAACATGAGATGAGTGCAATATACAATGCCTACTATATACACCCCCTCCAATAATATGTGCTCTCATAGGAAGGACCCATGGGGGACTCAAAATGTGCATATACAATTCCTGCACTATAAACAGGACTTCCAAGAATATAAAACTGACCCGGACTCTAATTGGGACTAAGATAATCTCTTTCTTTCCATTCCCATTTTTGAAACAAAGGTCTAAACAAAAATTACACCGTTCTCTTTTAAAACCAAAAATCATATTATCCCATCAAATCCAACCATATACTATAAAAATCTATGTATGAATATGCATATACAGATACAGGTCAAGATATAACACTAAATAGAAGCTTGCAAGTATAAAATGCTCACAAACAAGCTAGTTGTCCTCTTATTATAACACCGAACTCAAGAAAAAAGTCCCATTGATATAATGTTTGACCCGTAGATCTCCCTATCCCAAAGTGTAAAGGTAACTCAAAAGGAAACTAATATAGACATAACCATGTAATAAAATAATAAAGAGGTCATATCTACGGTGAAATTATGTACTAAACCATACTATGAATCTCTAATCTACACCTAAAACAAAGAAGCAACCTAAACTAAGGTCTGAGAAGTAAGAAAATATCCTAAGCTAAGGCCTAACGGATTAAACAAGCGACCTAGACTAAGGGACAGCTAAAATTTTACACTAGGTCCCTGAAGAAAGCCAATGAACCAAAGATTCAAGGTAATTTAGTCCTAATGAACAATTTTTCAAAACCACTAAGCAACTTATACAATATAAGGCCTAACCAAGCCATGTCTAAAAGTAGTTAATTCGTAACCTGCATAGAGGTTGAACAGCTGAGTCACGACCAATCATAGTGAAGCATTACATTTTTGTATGACTTTAGAATTCTTCCATGCTATAAAAAATACATTATACATTTAACTGTGAGTAAAATGATACCCTTATTTTAAATCTATATTTTGGGTCAAAAATCGAGTAAAAAATGACCCCTACAACCTGGCAAGAAATCAAAAATTTAACCCACAGTTATCCTCTACCAATGATAAAAAAAACCATGCCCAGAATTTTGGCAAAGATAGAATTTAGTTCAGACCTTGATTGGGTTTGAAAGCTAACTTAAGTTTCAACGAGAACCAAAGAATTCATAACCAAATCAAGAATCTAAAATGGGGAGATCAAGAGAATGAGGTGGTGAAGATATTTACCTACTATGTAGTGAAGATCCCTAGGATTTGATCAATGCAAATGGAGGAAAATGAGCTAAGTGAAGGAAATGCAGGATTATATACTACGACTTCCACTTCTGTGGAGGTTTGGCCAAAAAAGAAATGGAGATTACATAAAACAAAGGTCATTAATTCCTTGGGACTCTGCAAAAGTGGAAGGTGATCCACATAAGTGGCTCCATAAAAGTGGAGAAGGGTCTGCTTATGCTTAAGGTGCAGACATCAGCAGCCTCATAAAATTAGCTCCTTTGTAGCTAAAATGATTCCATTGGTATGAGCTCTCCTCTGTAAGAGTGGTTGCACCAGAACCAGCTAAACGAACACTTGTCCAATAATTCCACGTACCAAACAGACCTCTAGGATTCATTCAAATTCTTATGAACACAAATCAAATATACCACCCAATAGGAAATGGCATTCCAGACTAAACAAAATCAATGAAATAACCAACAAAGGTCATTTTGATGTAATGTTAATTGAAGTCAACACTTTTCCAATTTTTACTAAAAATCCTCCCAAGTACCCAAAACGAGTCTGAAAACCTCGAGACCCAAACCAAATATTTCTCTAGCCTAAAATCCACATTATGAAGCTAATAGAATTTGTAGAATTTCCATTTGAGGTCATTTACTAAGAATGTTTAATAAAGTCAAACTGATTAACTTTAAAAGCTTAAAACTAGGGAAATTAGTTTAAACCCCAATCAACTCTCCAGGAACCAAACCATCAGTCTAGGCAAGTCATAAATACCATGTAACAACTATAGGAAATCTTGAAAAAGGAAAAGCAATGAAAGATAAGGAAATGACTTGGAGGGTTATTACACATAGTCACTTTTGATGGAGTAGATTAACCAAAAATAGTTTGAAGATGAGATGTTATGCTTGATTTTGGACATGGTATTGAAAGGTTAATTTAAGGAAGAAATTCTAGTATATGAAGGTTACTTTAGGATAGAGGGTCAAATTTGTGTTCCTAGAGTGGAGAATTTTATTAGAGATAATGGAATAAGTTCACAATTCTATGTTTAATTTATCCCAGCGTTACAAAGATGTATCATGATTTGAAACAACATTATTGGTGGAATAAGATGAAGAGGGATGTTATGGAGTTTGTGTCCATGTGTTTTGATTAATAGAAGGTGAAGTACCATCACAAAAGACAAGGTGGTATGACTTAGAGAATGACTATATCTTAAGAGAAGTGGAAGCATATTGCTATGAATTTTGTACTTGGATTACCTCAGTCTTTAGTGAAGTTTAATGTTAGATGGTCAATGCAGATAGGTTGACCAAATCAGCACACTTTGCGCCAGTTTGGACTACCTAAAATTTTGACATGTTGGCTAAGATTTATATTTGAGATATTATTAGTTTGCATGGTTGATCTTGGGTGTATTTTTACATCCAAATACCACTTTTTACCCATATTTTAGCTTAGTTTAAGAACAATTCAATGTTTATTCTCATGTGTTTTAAATAAATACTCTCCAAAAACTAACATATATGATTAGGCATTTTCTAGGTGGGAAAGGCAACTGGATCAAGCCAAATGTTGAAGAAGAATGCTAAAGACCAAACCAAGGGACACTAGATGAGAGAAATATGGTTTTGGAAGTCATATTTGTGCCATGATAAAGATTAAGTGCATTCCACACCATGCCATAGAGCAAGAGACAAATTTAGAAAAAATAAAAGGAGCAAAATTGTAGGGGTATCCGATGGGTCCGTGCCACACTGCTCCTCCAGCGTGTCAGCTCCATTCCATGCTGCTCACCCTCTACGTTCAATGTCATTCCATTCCAAGGTATACTTCAGTTGCAACTTTAAACAATTAGTGTAAATAGGACACTTAGCAAAAATATTTCCTCATCAATTATGTTTTGGTGGAAAGAAAACACGACAAAGCTATTCTTAGTTTTTATTCTTCACTCATTCACTTATTTCAAGACTTGTATGATTAAATTATATTATATGAGTTTGTTTGTGATTATGAGTGGCTAAAACCCCTTGTACTAGGGTTGAGGCTAAACACATACTTGTTTGGCACACTTTTGATTTGGTTTAAGGTTTTTTTATTATAGTGGTTGTTCTCATTTTCTCATTTTTACTATTTTGGTGTGTGGATAACATTAATATATATATATATATATATATTCTTAATGTGAATTCTTAAGAAGAATCACTGGAATAGAATTAAGAATATGATGGATGAGTTCTCATCTTTAACAGAAATAAAAAATTAGATTCACATTTAGGATAGGAATATACCTAAAATGCCTCATTTTGTTTTAGAAGATGATATATTATTATACCTAGATTAGGTTGTTGCATCACCACTCAAGGGTTGTACTTTCAAAATCAATTTAGGCAAAAGATTAGAGGTTTGGAAGACTATAGTCATACTATCAACAATCATATAAACAAATTGAATGATGAGAATGTAATGTTATACAACATTGCGAATCATGCCTTAACCCTAGAATCTTTCTAATCATTGATTACAATACTTTTGAGTATCTCACTACTGTATTTATTATTATTAAGTTTGGAATTTTAAAACTCCACATGTTATTTGGTTTCAACTGCATTTGTTTAAAGTGTAAGTATAAATTGAATCAGGAGAATTACTAGTCAATAAGTCCCCATGGGTTTGATATTCGGCTTGAAAGAGCTTTTATATTACTTGTACGATCACATGCACTCGTGTGTATGGTAGAATGCAACTAGTTTTTGGCATTGTTGCTGAGGACATAGAAATTAGTGAATTTTTAATTTTTGTTTTTACTATTTATTTGAGAAAATGCTGACAACTTGATCTTAGCTACCACTTTTATAGGTATAATTTCATATCTACAAATTGGACCAAAACAGAGAATTGGTTGAACCACATCTGGAACCAAAATGACATTTTCATCATCAAAGAAGGATAACAGCGCTTCAATATCCAATTGAACAAATCTAGCCTGTTCAATAGGAATAGATTATTCTTGTAGAAATGGTAGAAATACCAGTTCGCGAGGTGGCAATCTCACTCGCTAGTAATATGACCTTCAGTATTTACAGATCATAATTAGGAGGTCAATTTGAGATTAAACTAAATATGGTGCAACTATTTCACACCAATGCGTAGTTCACAGGTCATCCTCATGAGGATCAATAGCAGCATCAGCAAAATTATTTGGAGATTAGTGATATGTACATTCCCGCAGGAGTTTCTTTGGACTATGTGAGACTCATGCTTTTCCCATTTCTCTGTTGGGGGAAGCAAAAAGGTGGTTGAAAGCAGAGCCCTTAATTCAATCACCACATGGAATGACCTAGAAAGAAAGTTCTTGATCCACTTCTTTTCATCTGGGAAGACTGTTAAATTAAGGAGCAAGATCCTGAGCTTTAGACAAAAGAAAAGTGAGAATCTTTACTAAGCTTGGGAGAGATTCAAGTCAATTCTCAGGGATTGTCTACACCATCATCAAATGAATGAGGTTCTGGTCCATACTTTCATAGAAGGTCTTGAACCCAACACCAAGATTCTCCTAGATTCTACAGCATGTGGGCAAGCTTTAGAGAAGATTATGATAAGTTGTATACCCTCCTAAGTCGCATCTCATAAGGAAATTATGAGTGGAATAGAGATACTTCTAGGGGTGCAATGAAAAAGATTGCAGGGTTACTTGAAATTTACCAATTGCCATAATAGCAACACAAATAGGTTCTCTGCAGAATCATATGAGTACTTAATTTTGTAATCTAAGTTTGGGGAAATAGCTAGATACAGTGAATGCGACACAACAAACCCAGGTATGTTGTGAAATTTGTGGTAATAGTGACCATTCAGATGATGTATGTGGTGCAATCTAGAGTTAGTAAATTTTATAGGAAATGCCCAATGCCAAGAAAACTAAAATTTTGGGAACACTTACAATCCCCATTGGTGGAACCACCCCAACTTCTCATGGAGTGGAAACCAAGGGTTGATGTTAACCAAAATCAGTACAAAAATCAAGTTGGGAATCAGAATTTTCAATAGCATGCTCATGGAATAAATTTTAGTTGTTAATCTAGCAACTTTGATGAGATGATGAAAAAGACTAACCAAGCATAGATGGCAACTGACATTAAAAATCAATAGTTGGATACGAGGACTCTAGAAATTTAGATATGACAGCTTAATAGGGCATAGAATACCAAACCATAAGGGGGTTTGCCTAATGAGACAGACCCTAACCCTAAGCAAGTAACTACAATCACCACTAGGAGAGGAAGGTAGTTAGAAGAGTTGATGCCAGAAAAGTTAGTCTATAAATCTGTTGTAATGGATGAGGAGCCTAACAAGTTAAAAAAAAAAGTGAAGTGTGACAATTCAGTAGCAAATGTGAAGCCACCACCACCTTTCCCACAAAAGATGCATGCATTCAAAAATTCATTAATTTATTAAAGCATGTGCACATTAACCTTCTTCTAGTTGAAATTTTGCACAAAATTCCTAAGCAAGCAAAGTACATCAAAGATATTGTGGCGAATAAGAATAGGTTGACAAAGTATGCCACAGTTACACTGACTAAAGAGTGTACCTTACAAATACATAATAGGCTGCCAACAAAGCTCAATGATCTAGGGAGTTTCACTCTCAAGATCACCATTAGGCAGTTTATTAATGATCTTGGTTTGTTTGACCTTGGGGCCAACATAAATTTGATGCCCACCTCTAAGTTCAAGAAGATAGGGTTGGGAAGTCCAAGGTCTACCATAATTATTTTACAATTGGCTGGTCGTTCACTAGCAAGACCTGATAAAATAGTTAAAGATGTGTTGGTACAAGTGGACTCAATCATTTTTGACATTGATCCAGATTAGATAGTCCTATTTATTTTAGGACATCTATTTTTAGCTACTGGATATGCTTTAATAGATGTAGCTATAGGGCAGCTAACATTGTGTGCTCATAATAAGATTAAGGTGTTCAATGTGTATAAATCTATGAAGTTGCCAGCCATTTATGAAGAATTATCTGCTATCACTATGATTAATCTTGAGTCAGAGTTTCCACTCATTACTTATAAGGATACTTTGGAAAGAGCATTGGTGGGACACGACATTTTTAGGGATACAGACGCTTATGAAATGGCTTAGATTTTGGATGTGTCCAGCATATTTATTCACAAGGGTAATTTGAGCCCTTAAATAGACCTCATGGGGCCCCTCTTAAGCCGTCTATTAAAGAAACTCCTTAATTAGAATTGAAGACATTGCCTACACACCTCAAGTATGAAAATTTGTGAGAAAATAATACCTTACCAGTTATTCTCTCTGCAGGTTTGTTAGAAATATAGGTTAAAGAGGCATTGGAAGTGCTCAAACAGAGAAAGAGAGCCATTGGGTAGAAAATTTCAGACATACGTGGAATCAGTCTTGCCTTCTGCATGCATAAAATTTTCATGGAAGAGGGGTACAATACTAGTGTGCATCACCATTGTAGACTAAATCCAATGATTAAATATGTGGTGAGAAATAAAGTGATTAAGTGGTTTGATTCA
Organism: Capsicum rhomboideum; assembly: GCA_031232105.1. Classification (NCBI taxonomy): domain Eukaryota; kingdom Viridiplantae; phylum Streptophyta; class Magnoliopsida; order Solanales; family Solanaceae; genus Capsicum; species Capsicum rhomboideum. The sequence goes on along the minus strand of CP124718.1, from coordinate 73,756,961 downwards.
AGAACTATGTATCTAATTTCAGACAACAAGTTAGTTAGTGCAGTCCGGTCTGTCCCCAATAAAGGAGGTGAGACAATGGTAACTAATGAGAAGAAAAAATTAATCCCGACCTATACAGTCACAGGGTGCAGTATTTTCATGGATTACAAAAAGCTCAATGAGGCCACCCACAAGGATCACTATCCAATTTATTTTGGATATAATCAGATAGCTATAGCTCTCAAAGACCAAAAGAAGATCATTTTTACCTATCTATCTAGGACTTACGCCATCAAGCGTATGCCCTTTGGACATTGCAATTCATCGACCACCTTCTAGTGTTGCATGATAGCCATATTTTATGATAGGGTGGAGGAATTTGTAGAGGTATTTATGGATGATTTTTGTGCTTGTGGTAACTCTTTCGAAGTGTGATTGCAGAATCTTAACAAGGTTTTAGCAAGGTGTAAGGAGACCACTTTGGTACTGAATTAGGATAAGTGTGTCAATATAGGCATTGTCCTTGGCCTTAAGGTGTTATAATGAGGACTGGAGGTAGATGAGAAAATATGGAGGTCATAGAGAAGTTACAACCATCAGTATCTGTGAAGCGTGTCCGCAGCTTCCTTGGACATGCTGGATTTTACAGGCGATTCATCAAAGATTTTTCGATGATAGCCAGACCTATATGTAGATTGCTAGAAAAATATGTGAAAATAGAGTTTGGGGTAGACTGTGTTCATGCATTTGTGGAGTTGAAAAAAAAGTTAACTAAAGCTCCTATCTTGATTGCTTCTGATTGGGAACTCCCTTTTGAATTGATTTGCGATGATAGTGATATAGTTGTGGGATCAGTATTAAGCCAACAAAAAGAGAATATTTTTTATTTTAACATATGATTTTGACAAATTTAGATCCTATTTGGTGGGGACAAAGGTGATAGTGTAGACTGACCATGCTGAAATTAGATACTTGTTCAATAAGAAAGAACCTAAACTAATTAGATGTATTTTTCTATTACAAGAGTTTGATCTTGAGATCTGAGCTTGAAAGAGAATCAGGTAGCAGACCATTCGTCCAAACTATATGATTTGTCCCATGTAGTTGAAAATGGTCATATTTGAGGAGAGTTTCCTAATGAACAAATCCTCACACTAAGCATAGTCGATTTACCATGGTACGTATACATAGTGAATCTATTGGTGAGTGGTGTGTACCCACCGGAAGCAATGAGTCAGTAGAAGAAAAAGTTGTACTATGATTCCTACTCTTATGTATGGATGAGCCATACTTTTTAAAGAAGGGCCCTGATCGAGTTGTTAAAAGATGTATTCCAGAATGCTAGGTTAAGTAGGTGCTCGAAAGTTGTCACTCTTCCCCTCATAGAGATCATCATGAAAGAGAGAATACAACTCATAATGTGTTGCATTATGGGTTATTTTTGTCCACATTGTTCACAGATGCCTTCACATATCTCAAAGAGTGTGATCAATGTTAAAGGATAAGATCTACATCCAGAAACATAAAATGTCATTGAATAATATTTTGGAGTTAATGATTTTTTATGTTTGGGGGATAGACATTATTGGTCAATTCCCACCATCAATTGGTAATCAGAATATCTTGGTTGTAGTTGATGATGTATCCAAGTAGGTAGAAGCGATAGCTATCCCCAATAAAGATGCAAAGGTGGTGGTTAAATTTGTGAAGAAGAATATTTTTGCAAGGTTTGGGAATCATAGATCAATCAGTGACGAAGGATCATATTATGTAAATAATTAGTTCAAAAATTTGTTAGCAAAGTATGGGGTGAGGCATAATTTGGCCACAATGTATCATCCATTGATCAGTGGTCAGGTTGAAGTGTTGGATCGTGAGATTAAACAAATTCTCTAGAAGATAGTGAATGATCAACAAAAAGTCTGGGCCATCAAGCTGGATGATGCTCTATGGGCATATAGGACATCCTACAAAACTCCCACTGATGCACCGCCGTACAAGTTAGTTTATGGAAAGACATATCATTTTCCTATGGAACTTAAACACTAGGTCTATTAGGTTGTAAATAAGTTGAATCTTGACCCTGAGTTGGTGGATTAGAAGATGTTTCAATTACATTGGTTCAGAAATTTGTTAGAAAAGTATGGGGTGAGGCATAAGCTGGCCACAATTTATCATCCCTTGACCAGTGGTTAGGTTGAAGTATCAAATCGTGAGATTCAGAAGATTCTCCAGAAGGTAGTGAATGCTCTACAAAAAGTCTGGGCCATCAAGCTTAATGATGCTCTATGGGCATCTAGGATATCCTAAAAAAATCCCATTGGTACTTCACCTTACAGGTTAGTTTATGGGAAGGCCTATCATTTACCTATAGAACTTGAACACCAGGCCTATTAGGCTATAAATAGGTTGAATCTTAACCCTGTGTTGTTTGATTAGAGTAAGATGTTTCAATTGCATAAACTTGATAAGTTATGTTTCCTGCCTCTGAGAATGATCTTATTGGAGAATCAAGCGTCGAAACATCTAGAAGGTTTGCCTTATAGTTATTCAAGTACAGTTACCTTTCTCTCCTAACTGACTTTTTCTCTACAAGGAGAAGCTGAAAAGATGGCATGACAAACATATAGTGCCCTGAGTCTTACCAGAAAGTTCTGTTGTTTTATTGGTGATTGAAGCTCTTTCTAGTACCAAAAAGTCCTGTTGTTTTATTCGTGATTGAAGCTCTTTCCAGGGAAGTTGACGTCAAAGTGGTTTGTACTATTTGAAGTTTGTGGATGACCCCATATAGGGCAGTTGAATTATGGCTAGAGGACAAAAGTGCTACATATTTGGTGAATGGACAAAGAGTCAAACATTACTGGGCGAAGGAAGTTGACAAAGAGAAGACATCTATCATATTATCAAATGAATGTTATGAGTTGTTTCGTGCCACAATATTAAATCAGGCATTGCTTGGGAGGTTTGATAATTAAAAGAGAAAAAGAAGAAAAATACAAAATAAAGAGTCGTGCCACGACCAAAACTAGGTGTTTGGTGGGAGGAAACCGGCCCATTACCTTATTTTGTTGTTTTTGTTATGATTTGCAGGAATGACGGGAGTTAATAAAGTTTGAGAATGGTAATTTAGGGTGTATAATGGATTTTTGGAAGCTATATTATGTACGAACGTACCAATGCAAGTTGTACATGGTAAAATGCCCCAATGAGTCACAAAATAGTGTGCGTAGGCGTTTGTAACGTACCATGGAGAACATGTTCCAAGATAAAGCCATTATATGCCAAGGGAAATAAAGCCCCAATGCTCTGAACATTGAGCCCCCATGATTGTAGCGTGCCACAGAGTGCCAACTTTGCATTGGTAGCGTACCATGCCAAGGCCATAAGTCGGGCAAATTTTCCTTAATTAAATGTGTCAAACCTGACCCAAAGTTACCCTTTTAAATAGAAAAAGGTCCAATTCCTCTTCTAATTCCTCACCCTAGTCGTGCCACCCTTTAATTTACTCTGAATTGTTAACGTGACATGCCTCAAGTTCTCATCAAATCTTCTCCTCTTTGGATCATTCAAGCTTAAAAGGTAAGAGTTCTTAGTTTCATTATTCTTCTTCTTAATTTTTGTTGTGTGAATTGGTTGTACAATTAGTGTAAGTCCACAATCCATGTTACTTTTGAATGAAAATTGGTTTAACATATAACCCATAGGTGATACTATTTTCTTGATGTGATGATGGCAATTAAATCTTACTGTGTGTTGCCAAGAATGAATTTTTGGACCCTTAAGGGCTGGCAATAGTGAACAATGTTTGGTTTGTTAAAACAAATTGAGCTTTTGTAATTATTTTTCTTGGAGCATGTGAATTTGTGATGATAGTTGAATTTCGAAGCATAAAGTGTGCGAAGTAGGGGTAAAAATTCGTGTTACTCGTGCCACTCGTGAATAATGGATGATTAAGATTACGTGTTGCTTGAATTAGCTTGAACTAGTTGTATGTAATTGCTTTACCTAAAATATAGTGTTTTAAAGTTGAATTGATAAAAGAGAATTTTCTTGATTGAGAACCTCATGATTGTTTGAAGTTTGAGTAAAACAACATGAGAATGAATTTAGTAACTATCACACAAACTTGATGTTTGAAAATGGAATGAGTGAAATTGTTCCTTGAAGTAAAGGTGTTGTATATATATATGCTCATGCTTTGACTTGTAAAAATATTGATTGAATATGTCTACTCGTAATAGGAGATAGTCAATAATACTTGTAAATTGGGACGTCTGAGTACCCAAATATCAAGACTAGTGAACCCATGCTAGCAACTAAGTGTGGGGTGGCCCCTAAAGCCTTCCAAACATAGTTTTGGCTAACCCGTTTGAACCTTGGACTGATTGGATTTTTGTATATTGTTTGGAAAGATACCATGTCATCTCGACAGAACAAAGGCAAAAGAGTGGCTTCCTCTAGGACAAGAAGAAAGAAGATTCACACTGGTGCTCGTGTTGATCCAGTCCAACCGGTTCCAAGGGGCCAAAAGAGAAGGTTTGGTACTAGAGGGATGCTTGAGAAAGGTCATAAGTGGTAAGGTACGCTCAAGGAATCCAAATATTGTCAGGAGGAAAGGATAGATAGAGACAGCTTTTCAAGGGAATTCCCCATATAGTGCAAAGGATATAAATTTAGGTATGAGTTTCATATTCAATGAGCCCAAAGAGTGCAACCTTCACCTGATTCGTAAGTTCTATGCAAATGTGGAACCTATGCTTCACAGTCACATAGTAAACGTCCACGGACAAGTGGTAAGTTTTGAAGAACATTGGTTGAAGGCCACCTTGGGCACACCAGATTCAAAACCACACCAATTGAGGCAGCTTAACATCACACCACCATATGCAAAGATTCATCATGTTCTTTGTGGTTTAAGATCTGCGGTAAGATGGACAGTCTATAAAGAAGAAGGGTACTACCAATCACTGCCATATGCTCACATTACTTGGGAAAATAGCATTTTAGTTGTTATATTTTTAATTGTGTTTATTTTTATTTGGGTTCCTCAGCTTTTATTTTTGGTGCATTTCCCGAGGATAATCTCTTTGAACATAATGTCACGACCTAGTTTTTTAGGCTATGATGGCACCTACTTTAATCCACCAGTAGGTAATTCAAGTCGTTGCCTGGAACGACAAGTAATGGGCTAACCGCTAGAGAAATAAAGGGGAACAAGAAGGAAACCAACAACAACAATAATATAAGCGAAAGCAAAGAGATATACATTACATATAACATGTTGTACAAGAGAGGGAAGAGGACAAAATGTACAAAAATAAATCCCTCCCAACACCTGGTAAGGCCAGTTCAAGAGCCACTAAGACCAAAAATAGGAGTACTAGACAGAATCCAAAATATACATATATACACAGTAGTCTCAGAAATATAAAGACTGTAATTGGAACAGATGGAGGAGGATCAGCTTCGGACTCTAGAAAGCTCACCCCATCACCGGATCAATAGTAGGGCCTAAGGATAACATCAACGCCGGTGGCTCATACTCGGATTTGCATTAGGGAAATAATGCAGAAATGCAGTATGAGTACCACAGCAATGGGTACTCAGTAGACATCATCGGTCAACTGAGCTCAAGATAGTAAAAGCATAAATATAATAAGAGAGTGTAACCGAAAGTCAACAATATAGGGGTGAAAATATAAGTAACAACTAAACTAGGCAAGTATGTTAAAGGAAACAATTAACTCAGAAATAAGAGTAACTATAATCTAACTGGGCCCCTATAAGCCCAGAAGGCACACACAAGAAAATAATTAACCCTACCGAGCGCCCATAAGCCGACGAGTACAAATAAGAACAAGCTAAGGTAAGAAACATAAATAACCTCTAACTGAACCGATCTCAAGAAACCTTCCAATCCCAAATCCATGATGAAAAATCTAGGTATATATCGGGCTTGAACCGGAACCAATGGATAGTAACAAGAGGCCAGACACCAGGCTCAAACCGGAAATAACAGATAATAATGAGAGGCCGAATGTTTTATGTACAACAGAACCTAGTACAACTACCAGAACTCCCAGTAACAACCATAATTAACGTCAGAACATCCCAACTATAACCATAGATAGATTTCAAACTCAAACAGAAACTCATAGTATCCATGTCATAACGAGAAATAGGTGATCCCATAATAAGCCAACCTCGACTATAAACTAATGTCAAACTCATACCGAAACTCGTGGATAGTAAACCATAATTGTAAACTGATGTCAATTACCAGAACACATAACAATAACAATAGAGCATATACTGGAATTGAACCAGAACTAAAATGTGTATATAAATATAAGCATAACTAGCTAGTGGGAAGAAATCTAAGAGTTTCAGGCCTATCCCCACTCCCTAACGTCATATAAGCCAATCTCGAGCAGTTAAGTCCACTAAGGAAAGGCGGGTCCTAAATTCTAGGGCAAGGAGGTGTGGTCCAAGGTCAGTTACTGCTCTACCCTGAAAAAAAAGCTAAAAAAGGCAAGTACTTCCAGTCTAAAGGTTATAGCCTAAAGTAGCAACCATGATACTAACTAAGCCTAAAGGAACTTCATTTCAAGTATACTTTCTAAAAAGGGTAGTAGGGCCCACTATGAGGTCTCGATAACCCAACCTAAGTCAAAACCTACCCGAGTCTAGTTTAAGGCTTCTCATTTCCAATTCAAGGTACTATAAGCACTTATCCTAGTCCTAAAGGATGATAATACACTATGCTAGGGGAGAACGGGCCTAAAATCTACCAAATAAAGCCCTAACTGACTAAATAAGGCGTAAAAATACTAAAATGATAATTGAGCTATCACTACCTGCCTAAAACTAGCACAATAGTACACTAATACCATAATTAAGCTCAATCTAAAAGGAGGGCAAGCCTAGCCTACCTGGACACCGCCGAACGCTCGTCGACTCCTCTATACCGGAGCTTTCCCCTTCTGAGAGTCCTTTAAGAGCTGCCACTCTATCAAAACAATGATTTATGCATCAAGATAAGAAAAACAAACCCATTTTGTGTATAAACGCTCTATGTCAAAAATCAGACTAAAATTCCATGTGGCACCTGCTTGCAGAATCGCGAAATTAAAACCGTCAAAGCATCCCACTCAGCTCAAGGATCAATTGCCACAAATAATTTAGCTAAGCCCAAGCTCAAATAGACCAAAAATTAGTCCCAAAAAATCTATAGAAATAAGGAATTAAACTACAAATTTAAGCGAAAATTGAAGCGATTACTTACAAGTTAACGAGGCTAAAACACTTGCTATCACTTTCTTAAGTTGAAACCTGCTTCAAACACTCGATTCCCACACAATTTTAGACCTTACAAGGTCTACAATGGTGATTTATACTTAGCGATACAAGCTAAAAATAAAGGTGGGTGATATATTTATAACACCGACGACGGCCGCTTTAGCGGCTAAATGACCGTTGAAGCGGTCAACGCTAAAGCACCCAAAGACGCTTAAGAGACCAGACCTTGGATGGCCAGGCCCCGCTAAAGCAGCCTAGAGCCGCTAAAGCACTACCCAGCCACTAAAGAGGCTACCGCTAAAGCTATCTCATGGCTGCTTAAGCAGCTACACCAGATACTTGGCACCAACCAAGTTCAACATGTCCCAACAGACTCCGACCGGGTGCTCCAGATTGGTTCAGAATCTCGTGATTGAAAATGAACTATCTACCCTGCCAAATTCGACATTCTAGACTCAATGGCTCCATCAAAATTTCCAACCGATTTCATTTTGATAAAAAGTGGGTCCCACACCCCAAGGGGCAGTTTTAACCAAATTCCACCCATTAGGCCAAAATGAGTCTGGAGCCTCGGGACCCCGACTAAGGGTCCCTCTAGCCTAAAATTTACATTTCAAAACTGATGAGACTGTCAGAAATGGCATCTGAGGTCGTTTACCTTATGTTTTGGTCCAACACCGATTCTATAACTTTAAACGCTCCAAAATAGGGAAATGGCTCTAAAAACCAAATGAACTGCCCGATAACCAAACTCTTAGTCCCAGTAAGTCATAAATGACCTGGGGCAGTTGTAGGAAAGCTCTAAATGCAGTAAAAGCACAAAAACATAGGAAATAACCTGGAGGGTCATTACAACATCCACTACTAAAAGGGCTTTTGTCTATGAAAGTAAAGGATCAAGATGTACCTAAAGGCTCGAACAGGTAGGGATACTGGTTCTGCATATCATATTTGGTCTCCCAAGCCTTCTCGACTGGATGGTGTCACCACTAAACCTTAACCACATGAATGTCTGTGGAGACCAACTGCCTGACATCTCTTGCCAAAATAGAAACAAGCTCCTCTTGAAAGGTCAACCTCTCATCCAATTGAACCAAGGCTCACCAAAGCACGTGAGACTCATCTAGAATGTAGCATCATATCATAAATACATAAAAAAAGAGATGGATGGATGAAAAGGATGGAGGCAAAGCTAACTCATATGCTACCTTCACAACTGTCTGTAGGATCTCAAATAGTCCAATATACCTGGGGCGGAGCTTGCTCCTCCTCCCAAACCTCATCACGGTCTTCATGGGTGATACTCATAGAAAGACCCGATCACCAACTCTGAACCTCAAGGCATGATGTCTATGATTATCATAACTTTTCTGTCTACTCTGAGATGCCTGTAGCCTATCCTGAATCACCCAAACCAAGTCCAAAGACTCACGAAGCAAGTTCATACCCCGAGGCCTAACCTCAAAAGTCTGAAACCAACCAACTGGAGATTGACATTGCCTACTATACAACGCCTAAAATGGTGCCATCTGAATACTCGAATAGTAGCTATTATTATAAGCAAACTCTGCTAAAGCTAAAAACTGGTCCCACTGACCTTTAAAATCCAACACAGAAGCACAAACCATATTATCCAAAACCTAAATAGTCTGCTCTGACTACCCATCAGTCTAGGTGAAAAGAGGTGCTAAGGTTAACCTGGGTACCCAACTTCCTCTAAAATGTCCTCCTTAAGCTAGAAGTGAAATAAAAGCCTCAATTTGAAATAATAGACCTGGGTACCCCATGAAGGCGAACCACCATTCGAATATAGATACTAGCTAACCTATCAACACTGAAGAAAGTCTGAATAGGGATAAAATGGGCAGACTTGGTCAATCGATCCATGATGACCCAAATGCTATCGAAACCAGGAGAAGTACGAGCCAAATTACCTACAAAGTCCATAGTAACCAACTCCCATTTCCACTCGAGAATGGGTAGCCTCTGAAGAATCCACTAGGTCTTTGATGCTCGGGCTTCACCTGCTGACAACATTGGCACCAAGCCATAAAATCCACTATATCTCTCCACATACCACTCCCCCAGTAATGCTTTCTCAAATCCCTATACATCTTAGCAGTCCCATGGTGAATAGAATATCTGGAGCTATGAGCCTCTCAAAGTATCAACTGAATTAAATCTCCGACTCTCAGAACACAAATAAGGTTGTTAAACCTCAGAACAACCTCAAAATCCAAGGTAGCCCACCTAGACTCACCCATCAACACCTGACCTTGAATGCTACGAAGCCTACCATCCTCAAACTAACGACCAAGAGTCTGATCCAACAAGGTAGATCTGGCCTCAACACTAGCAAGAACCCTTCTAGGTCAGAATTATTAAGACAAACCATCATATTGGCTAAGGATTAGATATCTAAAGCCAACGACCATTGTAAAACTGAAATGAAGGCCAAGCTATAAATACTCATTGCCTTTCGACTGAAGGCATCTGCTACCATATTCGCCTTACCCAGATGGTATAGAATAGAGATATCATAGTCATTCAACAACTCAATCCATCTACGCTGCCTTGAATTAAAATTTCTCTGGGTCATAATGTACTGAAGACTATGGTGGTCAGTAAAGATTTTAGAACGAACACCATACAAGTAATGCCTCCAAATCTTAAGCATGAAAACTACCACAACCAACTCTAAATCATGAGTGGGGTAGTTGCACTCATGCACCTTTATGTACCTCAACGCATATGCATTACACAGCCCTGCTGAATCAGAACACACCTCAAATCAACATTATAACCATTAATAGAAGGTGAACCCCTCTCCCTCAACTAGAAGGGTTAGAATAGGGGTTGAAGTGAGCAAGTCCTTGAGCTTAAGAAAGCTTTCCTCACAACTCACGAACCACTGAAACAGAACCTCCTTCCTACTCAACCTGGTCATTGGGGCTACAATCGTATCAAATCTCAATGAACAACCTGTAGTAACTGTGAACCTCAGTAGGAGACGTAGACCTTGCCTAATCACAAATAGGCTTAATCTTTGGTGGGTCTACCATAATATCGTCCTCGGACACCATGTGACCCAAAAAAGCTACAAACTCAATCCAAAAGTTGTACTTTGAGAATTTGGCATAAAGCCTATGGTCTCTCAAAGTGTGAAGAACAGTCCTCAAATGTTGCTCGTGTTCCTCCCTACTTTTTGAATATACCAGAATATCATCAATGAAAATGATTACAAAGGAGTCCAAATAAGGCCTGAAGATGCGATTTATCAAATCCATAAATGTTACTGGGGCATTAATCAGCCCAAAAGACATCATTAAGAACTCATAATGTCCATAACAAGACCTGAAGGCTATCTTTGGGATGTCCTCAGCCCTGATCCACATCTGATGGTAACCAGACCTCAAATTAATCTTAGAAAACACAGTTGTACCCTGAAGCTGGTAAAATAAATTATCAATACAAAGCATAGGATACTTATTATTCACTGTCACCTTACTCAGCTACCTTTAGTCGATGCACATATACATAGAACCATCCTTCTTCTTCACAAATAGAAATGGAGCACCCTAAGACAACATATTCAACCTAATGAAACTCTTACCCAAAATATCCTGAAGATAGGTTGGGTACCCAGCTCAAGGTTAATAACAAAATCTATTTCATGCTCAAAAGGAAGGCCAGGTAGGTCTGTAGGAAAATATCATAAAAATCACAAACAACAGTAACAAGGTCAAGTGAAGGACTTTTGACACTAACATCCTGAACATAGGCAAAGAATGACTCACAACTTCTCGATACAAGTATGCTAGACTAAATATAAGAAATAATCCTTGTCAGCGCGCGGGTAAAAGAACCCGTCACACAACTGGGGCTATGCCAGGCATGGCTAAGGTAATGGTTTTGGCAAAGCAATCCAAGACCAAATGATAGGGGGATAACCAGTCCATGCCCAAAATCACATTAAAATCCATCATATCTAATACAATGGGATCAACCTTATTGTCAAACTCTAGAAAAGTCACCAAACATGATCTATATACCCGATACACTACTAAAGAATCACCCATGGGGGTAGCTACACATAATAGCATAATAACAGGTCTAAAGACAAACCCAACCGCAGTGCATAATAAGTAGAAATATATGAATATGTGGAGTCAGGATAAAATAAAATAGAAGCTGGCTTATAGCATACTAAAATCGTACCTATGATCACATCATCCAAAGTCTAAGCCTCCGGCTTACTAGAAACAACATACAAATTGCTTTGACCATTATCCGACTAGGTGCCTGCCCAATCACCTGTCCTATCTACCTGAGGATTACCTGTAGAACCCTGGAGACTACCTCTGCGACCCTGAGTACCACTTCTAACTAGTGGTGGTACTGATCTGATCGGCTGAGCACTCTAAAATAAAAGCTCAATTATCCTGTGTCAGGGACACTTTCGAGAGAAATGACCAAGTACCCCACACTTATAACAACCCCCAGGCACTCTGCCCTACCTAGAAGGTCTGCCTGATCTAGAATAGCAACCTTAGCCTAAATACCTTGACTGAACACCCCTCAATGGATGACCACTACTCTGACCACCTGAACTACCATAACTATGCTGGCCCAAACCTGAGATCTTAAGTGTTACCTGAATGAGCCTATTAGGCTTATCCTAATGCTGATAAGGCTGACAATGGGGGTACTTACTCGAAAATCCTTTACCTTTGAACTATGAGACGTTGTGACTCCCACTATAACTACTTAAAAAATGGGGCCTCTTATCACTACCCCCTTGGACCTCACGATCCATATCCTCTATAGTATAGATGTGGTCAGCAATCTCAGTAAATAACTTCCCCAAAGTCACCAAACTTTGAGTAACCCTGTGAAGTGGTAAATTCAATCCTCTGACAAAACATCAGATCCTATCATACTCTATAGGTAAAATCAAGGTGGCATACCTGGCTAGCTTATGAAACCTCGCCTTATACTCGGCCACAATCATAGAACCCTACCTTAATCTAGAAAACTCATCTCTAAGGCACTCGCGCATGCTACGAGGCATGTACTTCTCTAAAAAAGCCTTGAAAAGCTGGGACCAGATCACAGGAGGAGATCCAACTGGCCTGGAATCAAGATAACCTCTCCATGGATATCTCACTACCTTGTCAAGTTGATATGTAATATAATCCACTCCGTGTGACTCAACCAACCCCAAATTAAAAAGCCTCTCCTCACAACTGGTCAAAAACTCATAAGCATCCTCTTCTAGGACCCCGATAAATTTGGGTGGAGTTAATCTCAAAAATCGATGCAATATCTTCTACTCATCCACGGTCATAACTGGTTGGGCTACTACAGGTTATAAAACTATCGGCACTGGTGAAACCTCTGCTCTGGGAACCATAGTTGCAGGCTACAACTCTAGACAAATACCACCAACTATCGGTGGACCACCAACTAACCCTAATAACTAAACCAATGTATCTCTAAGAACTATGAAGATATAAACTCGGGTGGGGCCTTTGGTGCTATATCTGGCTCAGGAGTAATAATATGATCTGGAAATGTCTCCCTAGCTAAATCTTGACCTCTAGGTCAACCTCTGCCTAAATATAGCACTCTAGCAGTAGGCTCGAGGTCCTGATCCCTGGCTGTCGTACCTCACATCCTTACCATCTGCAAAAGAGTGAAACAATATACGAATTTGGAAACCAAAAAAGACATAACGTACTGTAGTGAACCAAAAAGATGAGATTTTTCTAAAAATGCACTGTAGCGTACCGAAGATAGGATATAGATGTCTCTGTACCGATCTGCGAGACTCTACTAAACATTGGATCTTGTACCAATAATATCGGTGAACCTGGGATCTAATACCAAGCTATCATGACCTGATTTCTCAGGTCATGGTGGTACCTACTTCAACCCACCAGTAGGTAAGCCAAGCCATAGCCCGAAATGACAAGTAATGGGCTAACTGGTGGAGAAATAAAAGGGAACAAAAATAAAACCAACAACAATAATAATATAAGAGAAAGCAAAGAGATATACATACATATAACATATAGTACAAGAGAGGGAAGAGGATAAATTGTACAAAATGAATCCCTCTCAAGACATGGTAAGGCTTGTACAAGAGCCATTAAAACCAAAAATAAGAGTACTAGACAGAATCCAAAACATACATATATATATAGAAGTCTCAAAAATACAAAGACTATAACTAGAATAGATGGAGGAGGATCAGCTTCAAACTCTAAAAAGCTCACCCCATCTCCGGATCAATAGCAGGGCCTGAGGATAAAGTCAATGCCAGTGGCTCACACTCGGATCTGTATCCGGGAAAGGATGCAGAAGTGTAGCATGAGTACAAAAGTAACATGAACTCAGTAGGCATCATCATCTTACTGAGCTCAAGTATAGTAAAAGTATAAATATAATGCGAGAGTGTAAGCTAAAGTGAACAATATAGGGCTAAAAATGTAAATAACAACTAAACTAGACAAGTGAGATAAAGGAAACAAGTAACTTGGAAATAAGAGTAAAATACTAACTATAACCGTACTGGGCCCCCATAAGCCCAGAAGGCACACACAGGAAGAACATAAATCTTACCGAGACTTCATAAGTTGAAGGGCACAAACAAGAAGAAACTAAGGTAAGAAACATAAATAACCTCTAGCTAAACCGATCTCAAGTTACCTTCCAATCCCAAATCCATGATGAAAAATCTAGGTATATACTGAGCTTGAACTGAAACTAATGGATAGTAACAAGAGGCCAGGCATCGGGCTTGAATTGAAAATAGTGGATAATAATGAGAGGCGGAATGATTCATGTACAACAGAACCCAGTACAACTTCCAAAACTCCTAGTTAAAACCATAATTAACATCAGAACATCCCAACCGTAACCTTAGATAGATGTCGGACTCAAACCAAAACTCATAGTATCCATATCGTAACAAGAAGTAGGTGATCCCATAAGAAGCCAACCTTAACCATAAATTGATGTAAAACTCATATCGAAACTCATGGATTGTAAATTAAAATCATAAACTGATGCCAATTCATACCAGAACTCATAACAATAACAATAGAGCATACGCTGAACTTGAACCAAAACTCAAATATGTATGTAAATATAAGCATAACTAGCCAGCGGGAAGAAACCCAAGAGTTTTAGGCCTTTCCCCCCTCCCTAACATCATATAAACCAATCTCGGGTGGTTAATTCAACTAAGGTAAGGCGGGTCCTAAATTTTAAGCTAAGGAGGTGCGGTCCAAGGTCAGCTACTGCTCTACCCAGGAAACGAAGCTAAAATAAGATAGTAATTCTAGTCTATGTCAATCCTAACCTAGGTAATAGCCTAAAGTAGCATCCATGAGTCTATATAAGACTAAAGGAACTTCATATCAAATATACTATCAAGAAGGGGCAGTGGGGCCCATTATAGGGTCCAGAGAACCCAACCTAAGTCAGAAACTACCTGAGTCTAATCTAAGGTTTCCCATTCCCATTTGAAGGTACTATAAGAACTAATACTAGTCCTAAAGAATGATAATACACTATGCTAGGGGAGAACGAGCCTGAAAACTACCAAAAAGGTCCTAACCAGCTAACTAAGGCATAAAAATGCTAAAACAATAATCTAGCTTAAACTACCTTCCCAAAACTAGAAAAATAGTACACTAATACCATAATTAAGCTTAATATAAAATAAGGGTAAGCCTATCCTACCTAGACACCGTTGAACGTTCGTCGAATCATCTATACTAGAGTTTTCTCCTTCTGAAAGGCCTCCGATAGTTGCCACGCTATCAAAACAATAATCTATGCATCAAGATGGGAAAAGTCATACCCATATTCAGTATAAATACTCCGAGTCAGAAATTGGACTAAAATTCCACATGGGCCCGCTTGTAAAATTACAAAATTAAAAACTTCAAAGCACCCCACTTAGCTCAAGGATCAATTGCCATATAAAATTTAGCTAAACCCGAGCAAACATTCCGAAAATCAGTCCCAAATAATTTGGAGAAGTAAGGAATTAAACTATTAATTAAAGTAAAAATTAAAGTGATTACTTACGAGTTAAAGCGATTACTTATAGGTTAACGAGGCTAAAACACTCACAATCACTTTCCCGAGTTGAAACCAGCTTCAAACACTTGATTCCCACATAATTTCAGAGCTTGTAAGGTTTACAATGGTGATTTATACTTAGAGATGCAAGCTAAAAATGAAGGAGGGTGATATATATATATATATATAACACCAGTGATGGCCGCTTTAGCAGCTAAATGACCGCTAAAGAGGTCACCACTAAACCTCCCAAGGGTCTCTTAAGCGACCAGGCCTTGGCTGGACAGGCGCAGCTAAAGCATTTTGGAGTTGCTAAAGTGTTTGTTGCTAAAGCAGTGCCCAACTGCTAAAGCTGTTTCTTGGCTGCTTAAGCTGCTGCACAAGATTCTTGGCACCAACCAAGTTCAATAAGTCCCAATGAACTTTGGCCGGGTGCTCGGGATTGATTTGAAATCCTGTGCTCACAAACAAACTATGATACCTTACAAAATTCAACATTTCAAATACCACAGCGCCATCAAAATTTCCAACCGGGGTTATTTCATAAAAAGTGCGTCCCACACCCCAAGGGGCTATTTTAATAAAATTCCACCCAATTGCCCAAAATAAATCTGAAAGCCTCGAGACGTGGACTAAGGGTACCCCTATCCTAAAATTGACATTCAAAAGCTGATGAGACTATTAGGAATGGCATCTGAGGCCATTTACCTAAGGTTTTGGCCCAAGACCCATTCCTTAACTTCAAAAGCTCCAAAATAAGAAAATGGCTCTAAAAATCAAACGAACTTTCCAGTAACCAAACTGTCAGTTCCAGTAAGTCATAAATGACATGGGGCAGCTATAGGAAAGCTCTAAACACAACAAGAGTATGAAAACATGGGAAATGACCTGGAGGGTCATTACACATTAGAGAATTTTTTTTCTTTTTGGAATAAGAGATTAAGTTTTAGGAGTACTTTTTTTTTTTAAAATTATTTGTAGGAGTAAGTTGTTCTTTGAGTCATGTTTAGGGATTTTTCCCTATGATTGATGGATAACGACCGTCTTAAGGGAAAAATAGTCATAGGTGATAAGTAGGAAATATACCCTTTGCTAATTGGATGAAAATTACTCCACTTAGATATATGTTAGACTTCATGAGACACTCATTTGAGAAAGCATAAAAATCTAGAATACTTGTTGAAACATATGAAGCCTTTGAATTTGACTTTAAAATAAAAAGAGGGCTTAATTGTGTTTGTCACTCAATATGGGTGTGTTGGAAGATGGAGTCTAAGTTAGCCATTTTTGAGTCATAGTGCCATGTGTGGTGAGTACTTGCTATGTTTTTTGCTTACTAGCATCTAGAACTTGCCCCGTATGTGTGAAAAGTTGAACTAGATATTGAATTTGTAGGACATAATTAAGGCATTTCTTTGTGAGGCAAGTTCTTCATCATTATTTATACCTACCCATACACTATCCCTATTGAACCCCTTTCGTAAATTTAAGCCTATTCTTTGGAAAAACCACACTAGTTAGCCGAATCCCCTTTGTTTAATTGGCCTCAATATTAATTTGATCCAAATAGGCCCTATTGCACTTTATTGTGTGTTAAGAAAAATTTGATCATAGTGGAAGGTGACTAGTAAGGTGAAAAAAAAAGTACTGTGTGTGCCCACTTGCTTGATTATTTTAAGAAGAAGTTGTGAATGAAAGAAAGAAAACAAAATAGATAATGAAAATATAAGTACATCGAAAGGTGCACACAAATTAAAAGAAGGGATGAAATATAATTTGGTGTGTTAGAAAAAGTAATAATTAATTTGGGAGAATAAGGTGATGAAGAATAGTATCAATAAGATTGAATGATGTAATTGTCTTAAAGTGCATAGAGATTGTAGTCACTATTAGCCAAATGGTTCCTACCCATCGCTTAGCCGATATTACAACCTTAAAAAATATTTTTGATCCTACAATTCAATGGTTTGTTTGATTGAGTAGTACACTACGGGTAAGCCTACGGCATGTTATGTGTGTTTAAAACTTTCTTTGGAGTGTGAGCGTATTTTTGTTATGAATGTGCCCCGGTGTGATAACACATGTGTGTAATGGTAAGAATTCGGTGAACTAAAAACTTTGTTACTAAAATATAACTATGTTGGACTTATTTTTGCTTGAAGACACGGTTTAGAGGATGTATAGTTCTACTTTGGGATACTGCCAGTTGAAAATATGTTGGCTTGAATGAATTGTTTGAAATGATTAAATTGTTTAGCAAATCTGTATGAGAGTGGCCTTGTTCAATTGGTATTGTTAAGGCTTAACTCGTGTTATGGGATATAGAAGGGTTGTTCGAGGACGAACAAGGTTTTAAGTGTTAGGTGGTGATCTTGGGCGTATTTATATGTCCAAATGCCACTTTTTACCCATATATTATCTTCGTTTAAGAATAATTTGATGTTTATTCTCATGAATTTTAAATAAATAGTGTTCGGAAACTAAAATACATGATTAGGTGTTTTGTAGGTGGGAAAGGCAGTTGGATCAAGCCAAATATTGAAGAAAAATACTAAAGACCAAGCCAAGGGACACTAGATGAGACAAACATCATTTTGGAAATCATATTCATGCCATAATGAAGATTTATTGCATTCCAAACTGTGCCACAGAGCAAGAGGCAATGTTGGAAAAAATAAAAGAAGCCAAATAGTAGGGGTACACGATGGCTCTGTGCAACACTGCTCCTCTAGCACGTTGGCTATGTACCATGCTGCTCACCTTCCGTATTCAATGGCATGTCACGGCAAGGTTTTACTTTGGCTGCAACTTTTAACAAATACTATAAATAGCACACTTAAGAAAAATCTTCCATCATCAATTACCTTTTGGGAGCAAAAAAACCCGATGAAGCTATTCTTAGGGTTTATTTCTTCACTCTTCCACTTATTTCATTTCTTTTTTGAATAAATTATATTCTATAAGTTGTTTGTGATTATAAGTGGCTAAAAACCCTCATTCTGGGGTTAAGGCTAAATGCATGATTATATGACACACTTTTGATTCGGTTTAAGGTTGTTTACTTTAGTGGTTGTTCTCATATTCTTTTTTTTACTATTTTGGTGTCTGGCCAATATTAAAATAGATGTATTTTCTTTGAGTGAATTCAGAAAAAGAATCACAAGGATAGAATTAAGAAAAAGAGGGATGAGTTCTATCTTTAATAGAAATTAAAGATTAGATTCGCGTTTAGGGTAGGAATATACCTAAAATGCCTCATTTGGTTTGAGAATGGGATGACATCTTTTTATACCAGATTGATTTGTTGCATCACCAAACCATGATTGTAGTTGTAAGATCAATTTATGCAAAACATTAAAGGTTCAGAAGACCATAGTCATACTATCAACCCGGTAAATCAACAACCATATAAACAACCTTATTGCTGAGAAAGTAATGTTATACATAATTATGAATCATGCCTTAGCCCCAAAATCTTCCTAGACATTGATTATAATAGACTTGAGTATCTCACTAGTTTATTTATTATTATTAAGTCTAGAATTATAAAACTCCATATCTTATTTGGTTACAACTGCATTTGTTTAAAGTATCAATATAAATTGAATTCAAAGAATTATTAATCTATAAGTCCTTGTGGGTTGGATATCTGGATCGAAAGAGCTTCTATATTACTTGTACGATCATGTGCACTTGTGTGTGTGGTAGAATATAAAAATAGTGTACCCATTTCTATCATTTCATATTGAGATACTTAGGTCGCATTACATTTCTACTTGTCCTTGTAGCTGATGTTGGGTATTTATAAGGAGCTCAGTACAACTTTTCACCCTCAAATAGATGGTCAGTCTGAGGAGACTATTTAGGTGCTAGAGGATATTCTTAGAGCCCATCTTATTTGGGGGTTATTTGGACTAGTTCATACCTTTGACAGAGTTTTCATACAATGATAGTTGCTATTTCGACATTCAAATAACTCCATTCAAGGCCTTGTATGATTGAAATGTAGGTCTGTTATTGGATGTTTTGATGATTTTAAGTTTAGGTCATAGGGTACAAACTTGTTTATATATTCTTTGAATTACGTAAAAGTGATTCAGGATAGGTTTCTTATACCTGGGAGTAGGCAAAAAATCTATGTGAATTAAAAGGCTTGAGATTAGGAGTACACGATTAGTGAGAAGGTATTATTAAAGGTATTGTCCAGGAAAGGTGTCATGAGGTTTGGGAAGACGGAAATTTTATACCAAGGTTATTTTTCCATTGAAGATTCTTCGTTGTATATGGCCTAAGAATTTGATTTACCTCTTGGTCTTTCTAATGGGCATCCTATTTTTCATGTGTCGATGTTGAGGAAGTATCATTTTGATGGTTCATGTGTTCTATAAAACTAGATGAAATTATATAATAATCTAGACTTTGAGAAGGAGCCCATGGCTATCATGGATAGATAAGAGCAGAAGTTGAGGTCCAAGGAAATAGCTTCTGTGAAAATTTAGCGAAGATCTCGTCCTATGGAGTAGGCTACTCAAGAGACCAAGATACACACTCAGAGAAGATATCCCAGTTTTTTACAATTCAAGTATCTTATTTATCCTTACATTTGATGAACCTATGGTTTATTGGTGGATGACATAACGACCCTCATGGTCATTTTGTAAGTTCTTCGTATTTTGCCTATTTTACCCCTTCATGTATATTTAGCATCATATTTGTAGTTTGTGGGGTTGGATGTTAGGTTCGCTTGTTGTTGGATTAGTTTTTCAATAGTTTTTTATTCTGGAAAGATGAAAAGTTTAAAGGTTTAACAAAGTCAACATTTAAGGTAACTGAGCTCGAAATGGAATTTTGATAGTTTTATTAGGTCTGAAAGGTTACTTTTGAGTAATTTAAGCAATTGTTTCTAGTACCGAGGCATATAGATGTGATTCAAAATTGTTGGTTGGAAGGTTGGAAGTTTGGAATTTTAGAATGTAAGAGTTGACCTTATTCAATATTTGGTCAAGACGACCTCAGATTAGTGTTTTGATGATTGTAACATGCCTAGGATGTCATTTCCAAGCTAGTAGCATATTTAATTTATATTTATGTGGTTCCAAATTATTTCCAAGGGTTCATTCTGTTTTTTAGATTGGACATGGAAACTTTTGCTGATGTCTGTTGTAGTCACACCTGTGACCTTGTGTAACATCTCAAACTTTTGAGCTAAGAGTTGAAAAATTCTACACATGAGATTAGATCCATACCTAAAGAATTTTATTGTACGTAGGTGAAAAGGTTAATTCTTAAGTATGGGAAGTATATTGGATGTGAACTAAGGTGCTAAGGGAACTCTAAAAAAAGTTAAGTTCGGTCAAAAGAAGTTTTACGGATGAAGTTCTTCATATGAGTTTGAGCATGTTCCAACTTTAAACAAGCATATATCCTCGAATATAAAGGGTTACATGAACCATAACCTATCAAATTAAAGATATTTGAGTCTAGTATCAATGCAATAACATGATATTTGTGCAGGAAGTTATGCTCATTTTACTAGACTCTGCCTCATCCTACGCCAGGCTGATACCCAAGATTTCAGTTGTAAGATTGCATACTAAAGGCAGTGCTACTACCTTTCTAGGAGCCCAACTACATGTGTGAGCATCTGCAGTATAGTACCGCTCATGAAAAACATTATAATAGCACCCTAAGGTCGTGATTAACCCTTAAGGCCGGTAATTTTCCCTAGAAATATAAACTTTCAAGAACCCAATTTTCACCAAGATTCATCCATTATTCAAGTTAAGATTTGGCCAATATTGATGATTTTATTATCTTGATACAAATTAATACCTCCTACTCACGGAATCCTTAGATTTTAAATAAAACTTCTCAAGAGCTCAAGAAAAGTATTTTGCAAAGGTTTCTTTCTAGAGGTATGACATCATCCCACAAACTCCCATGTAAACTTTAGAGATTCTAACCTAATGTTATGAAATTCTAACAAGGTTCTTTATTACAAAATTCCTAGTTTTTTCAAGAAAAGTCACCTCCAAGGTTCAAAAACATGTTTTTCCTATATTTTCCACTAAAAACCAGACCTTTCTCACGAATTTTGAGCTTTTAACTAATGTAATACTATCTTCTACGTGTGGTAACACCTTGATTATCCCCCATGAGTACATTTCACATAATTTTAATACCCTCCATGAATGAACAAGGGTTAGAGCAATACCCCATGTGTTGATTCTTAATTCTTGATTCTTGAATTATGTTGAAATTCCAAGAACCCTCTATAAAGTGTCTCATTCCTATAATCATTCATCTTGTATGACTTTATAATTAATTCCCTCTATGAGTCTATAAATGTCTACCAAAAAAGAAAAATAATGAATTTTATGAATAAAGATCTAAGGCTTTACGATCTCTTTATGAACTTTTAATATGAAGCTATCCTTATGGTTCCTAAACTATGAAAGCTTCTGAGAAAATGTGACTCTATGATATGATGATATGAAGCTCTCATTTGTGAATCATGCCATTACGATATGTTTCCCATGATATTTCTACAAATTTCATCACTTCTTATATGGTATTGAGCCACACAATTTATGATTCATTACAAAACCCTTTTAGCTACATCATGATATTAATAAATATTGATAAGTTTTGAATTTACCACTATCTTTGTGTCTTTTATTCATAGTATAAGGTCGTTTATTGTGTGAATTGTTTTTATTTCAGGTGTGGTGAGGCATGAAATGAATCAAAACAAAGGAATCAAAGTTAAGCAAATGGAGCGAATAATTGTTGTTATGTTGCCAATGACCTTGCTCATGCGAGGAATGGTTTACACTAGAGGACCTGCCTCTGTGGTAAAAGATCGGACCAATGATGCTACCACTGTTTTATAGAGGTCATGCCTGCAAAGAAATGACCGCATCAGTGGATCTGCACCTGCGAGCAAATGTCGTATAAGTGAGTGCATGCCTGTGACATGGGTTCCTCTTTGGTAAATTTTCTGCAAGAATACAAGCCTTGCACCTACAAATTATCCTCTGCCAAAGCGAGACCGCACCTACGAGGAAAGTTCCACAGGTGCGGCGACGAGTTTGAGCTCTTCCCAGATTGGTCATTTCACATTGCTAATCCCAAAATCCATATAAAACTCGACAAGCTCTCCTTGAAAGTCATCTATGGGGCTAATGTTTGAAGCACTAGAGGCAAGGGTTCTTCAACCAATACCCTTTCAATAGAAGATTGGAAGCACTTCAATGAGAAATTCTTTCTCCTTTCTTCAATTCATTGTTTTATAGTGAATATTTATGGGTGTAGTTTCTAATTTTAGATTTGGATATTGAGTTAAGAGAATAAAATATTTGAATTTTTATTTTTATTTTGTGCTTTTGTAATAATTGAATACTTGTTGGTTTATGAAATAGGCCTTTGTTTATTAAATAAATTTTGTTCTTTTATATTTTTTAAAGGGAGTGATCAACCCTAAGACTCGTCCATTTTCTTTAAATGATCTCTAAAGAGAAACCTGAAGTTGGGAAAGGTTAATTAGCGTGATTTAAGGCTTTAAACCTCATCTAATGGATTCGAGCTAGCTAGAGATAGTAGAATCCAAGTGTGGCTTAAATTTGAATTCATTTGATGTCACTTAGCTAGGTTTGAGAGAACTAGTTAAGTAATATTCAATTGTGGTCGAGACATGTTAGCAGATAATTGAGATTCCAAGGCTATTTACTTGACCCGCTATTAGTTGTAGAAAATTATTTACATAGTATCGTATTGATATAAACTGACTCCCTAATTCCAAATCCCCTATTTTCCATAGCTTGTCATTTTCATTGAACATTTTATCCTTATTTATAGTTAATTCTATCTTTCTTTATCTTAAATCAGAAACTTCCTAAGATATTAATCATTTTGTTTTTGGATTAGGGTGAGTGGTTGTAATTCCTTACTTTTTCAATTGTCGATAAATTATTCATTGTGGGATACACCCTGACTCTATGTTGCATAATTATATTAGCAAGGATCGTGTAGAAATTGAGTGGTAGATTTGGACGTTATTAAATTTTATTATCGGGGAACAATTTGGTGTATTGAGTTAGTTTGGGATTTGAGCTTACTTGCTTTGGTTCAAACTTGTTCATAGTTGTGAATATGTGTTTTATTGTGTTTTTTGTGTGTGTGTTAGTGTTCATTTTTGTTGTTGTTTTTGTCATATTTGTTATTATTGCATCATGTGGTAAAAATGGGCTTAATGGTTGCAATCCGTATTTGATGACCTATGTCGATATTGTGAAGGACCCCATTTTTGCAAGATTGTGAAAAATGCCCCAAGTAGAGAGATGTGTGGAGTATCTCAATCCTATGGTATTCTTATTTGGGAAAATTTCAAAAATATACTTTTTAAAAAAATATTTACATTTACATAGCCCATAAAATTAACTACACCCGCATAGCCCAATTTTTATACGATCTACAACTTTATACCCCTTTATGCAAATTTATACTACCTTATACCACTTTATACAAGTTTATACACGTACTATATATAAATGTATAAACTTGTATAAATATGTATTATAGTATATAAGAGGTTGAGCCGGGGGTCTATCGAAAACAACCTCTCTATCTCACCTCTGAGGTAGTGGTATGGACTGTGTATACTTACCCTCTCCAGACCCCGCTTGGTGGAAATGTACTGGGTATTGTTGTTGTAGTATATAAGAGGTATTTATAAACATTTTTATAAGAGAAAATGATGAAAGAAACAAAACCCATCTTAAGGAACCTAAATTTCAAAAAACAAAATATCATTTGTACTCAATTCTATTAGTTCGCTTTGTAGCTTCAAGGAAACAATGAAAAAGATATATGGGTTTAAACAGAAAAAAGGTTAGAAATAGCATAAACATTTTGAAAAGAAGATAGAGTATGACTCAGAAAAATCAGTTTAAAACCATGCCTATTTTTTAGAAAAAGGAAAAGAATCCAGTAAAATTTCAAAACAGTTACATGAAATAAAAAATGGGGAACACAAAGTGGGATTGAACAAGAATTGTAAAATATGTACTTTATATCAACAATAAGAGAAGTAATGAGTAGATAAGAGGGATATGTACTTTTTTCCATCAAGAAAATCTTGAAAAACATATTTCTTCTTCTTTCCCTTCTGCCATTTTCCCTTCTTCTTCATCTTCTATCTTTTTTTGGATCTATTTTTGAAAGAACTTTCAGGACATTCTCAACTCATCATCAGTACGAACCCAAAACAACATCCAAACCAACAATGACCAAATAAATGATTTTTGGGAAGGTGAAAAAGTCAAAGCTTTGAAGAAGAAGCATGAAGTTGGGTTTGAAAAGGAGTGAAAATTAGGCCAGTTCAGGTAAAAAAGAAAATTTGGGCTATTATATGTAATTATTTTAGTTAAATGGTTATATAGGCTAATTATCCCTTGTTAACTATGTGGTTGTCAAGGGGTATATTGGGGTGATTGTCCTAATTTTTGTGCCCCCTCCCCAAGTTATTCTAACGAAATATTAGTCATACTTTTGAGTTTAATAGGGATCATGACTTGGCAAGTGAAGAGCAAAGTGTTGGATTTGAAGGCATCCAAGAAATGCTCCAAACTCTCTTGGAGAGAGCATCTAAAGTTGAATGATGAGGTAAAACTCACCAAACAATTCATGGTGGAAATTATATTTTTCAACTGAAAGGAGGGTATGTAGCCCATTTATTAAACCAAAAAAAATCTCAATCTGTTCAAACAACCGACCCAAATGGCTCCTAAAAAATAGGAAACAAATAAAAAAACAAAAAGCAAGTAAATCCAAAATATCAACAACAAAAAGACACAAATGCCTAGAGAGATCTAAAAACTTCAACATCTATGTCATCTATTGGTTCAACTTCTTCATCGTCCAAATCTCTTGAACATTGGTGTTGTAGCTATTGTTGTTTCTAAACATGGAGCTGAGTGATTACACCGAAGACAAAGATCTATAGTGGCTTCTTCTTTAATAGGTAATTTCGAATCCTTGCTCGTCATTTGTTGTTTTTAGCTCTTGTCGATTGTTGATTCTTGTTCTTCTTAATCCAAAGGATCTTGACCAAGTATGGAGCTGGGGATCAAATGGAGATGAAGATGTAAAACAGGTACTCTTCTTTCTTTTTCAACACCTTATAAAATTTTGCTCCTCTAATCCTAGATATGTTGATGTGGTGTGAAACTCTTTACTAGAAATTCCAGAAGATCCATTACCTCTGCTTCATCCATAAGAGAGTAGTCATGAGACACCAAATCCTTCCTCTATTGTTAATCTTCGATAGGATGTGCCTCAATGAGGCTAATTCCATATATCTAAAGAAAAACTCTAGGTCTAGATATGGTATCATATTTTACTTAAATAACTTGAGATTTAGCCAACCTCTAATCACTAACCATCACTAAAATAACTTCTATTTTCTCCCTTGATAGGATGAACCTCAAAGATATTTATACCACACATCAGAAGAAGAAAAATAGAGCCTAGTTAAGTGACTAAAAAATAACTAGTTGGCTCAAAATCTGAGGAAACCACGTAATCAATATTAGCAAAAGAAAAAAAAGAAAGATTACTCCATCCCAATGCTTATGCCTAAGTCTATTACCATTTGCACCCTTAAACACTTACTAGGTGGCATAGTAAATAGACTTTATAAAATTACTTCAGGCAATACAGTAGGATATTTAAATCTTCTCATGTTGCTTGCATTACTAATTAAATGATTATGCAACATGTAACTGAAGTTATGTGTTGTTCAGTTGTGTCATCCTTATGTGAGGCATGTTTATTTTATACATGTTGAATATGTGCTTTGTTACAATTGGAAGGTTATGAAAGTTTTTCACCATATAAGTACCTACAAAATTAATAGCTATGTTAGCAAAAAAAAAAGTAGCCAGGATGTTGGCTTTCCTTAGAGTGTGTTTCAACTGAATAGGGACTCCTTTCTTTATTCTATTAATAGCTTAAACTTCTAAAACAACACTTCAAGGTACCTCCCACCTTTTCTCCAAAATGTTAATCATATTGATTAAATCATTCTCCTCTATTAGGGGCAATTAATTTATGACAATGCAGAGTTGAATTCCTTCCTTTATTGCTACAACTTCTGCAACAAGATTAGTTGAATCTGATAACCTCCTCCCTTTTGCCACTACAATATCTCTATCACAATTTCTAATAATAAAAAAAGCAAAACTAGGGTCATGATTACCCTTTGAGGCACCATCAGTGTTGAATTTGTACCATTCATCTGAAGGGTGAATCCACCTCACTATCATGTGTCTAAAACTTGGTTCCCAATTATCCAGAACTTCTACAACATAAGGCCAAGTCTCTATTAGGTTTTGGAAAAATGGGAATCTAACACTTGTGAAATTATGAATTGTCTCATTTATCCCATAAATAATCCTTTCATAAGTGTAAAGACCACCATGTAGGATAGTGTTTCTTCTTTCCCATAGAAACCATAAGATAATTATAGGGTTTGCTGCAATAACAACTTTAAAATTCACATTTCCAAGATTATCTCTCCACTTTTGTAAAGCTTGTTTAATTTGCATTCAAGGACCTTGAATTCCAGCAGCAGTAGCAACATAATTCTATATCTTTTTGTTCATTTCACCGGTTCAGAAAAGATGATGTATAGTTTCAGGGGTAAGGAATGTACAACACAAATGGTTTGTACTCTCATTGTTATCCCACTTAGCAATAGTAGTGGCCACAAGTATTTTACTACCCAAAATTCTCCAAGTTAAGAAACAAAGTTTAAAAGGTAGACCTTTCACCCAAAATATAATTATAGTTTGGATCTTCTTCTTGCTTCTCTTAAAACTCCCAGGTAGTTTTAACCCTGAATTTTCCTATATTATTGAGTAACCACCATGTCCTATCAAAAAGATCACTAGGATCAAAGTTGCTCAAATACTCTTAAACATGAACAAAAATTCTCTCAGTCAGAACTTGTTGGAGCCTCTCCAAATCCCATCCTTCTTCAGTCATTAGCCCTTTTAAGTCCTCCATCTAGGGACTAATAATACAATCTGGTTCTTGAAATAGTTGACTAATCTTGGTCCAATTTTCATACTAAATATATAAAGTATCTCCTCTAGGTTCCCATCATTGATTCTTCTCTAAGACATCTCTACTTTCTAACATCAACTTCCACACTTGAGAACCCGTTTTCCATTACACCAAAAGTAGGTATTTCTTCCAAGGATGCCAACCTTTCAAGTGCCATAGAGTTGTGTATGCCTCAAGACCAAATGGTTGATAAAGAGATTTTAAGCCAAACATAATTGACATCCATAATGAAAGATCTGGAGGTAAAGATGTGGTTCAACAAGAAGAAGAAGATCAAAATTTTGATGAAGAAATCTCTAATTATAAAAAAGGAAGAAATTGAGGAGATGATTAGAAGCACAATGAGGAGGAGTGAAAAATGTGTACAAATATTGACCAAGTGGTGCAAACAAACTCAACATTGAGATGATGAAGTTGTCCAAAATATGGACTTCTCCATGGTTGGATTTTTGCAAGTTTTGGCTGAGTCTCAACATGAAGAAGAACTTAACATAGACAAAATTGTGAGCCAATATTGCCTATTAATCCAAGCTCAACAACATGGAGTTCATGGGGATCACCGTGAATGAATTTCTCGAATGATGGAGGGATTTTTAAAAAGATATGTTGAGCAAAGTCAAGTGGGAGAAAAACTTGGTGGCCAAATTGAATGCAAGGGCTGGGGCAGGCAATTCTCAATTTCAAATGGCCATGGATAGTAATTTTGAGTTGGTTTCCAATGAAGAAGAGGTTGAGATGGATTTTCATGAACTAATGGTGATTTTTAATCTATCAAGCCTAAAATAATGCAAGATGCAAAATTCAAGAAATGATACTAGAGTTGCAGGATAAAGTTCATGACATTATTTTTTAGGACTCTAGTTCATTTGAGGGTGAGGATGTCAAGAATAGAGAAAATTTGACAATGCCTTAAATCACGTTCAAATCATTTTCCGATGTTGTACTTGGTTAATGATATAGAAATTGAAACAACCAAGCTTAAGGAGGATTGTGGATGAGGGACAAGGTTTATAGATTTTGATGTTTTCCATGACATGACTAAAAAATGAAATTCTTCACTCGAAGCCCAAAAAGTTTAAAATGTGACATTGGGAAAGCAACCTATTTGCTTTTCTATCATCGGCCACGATTATCATCAGGACCTTGATTCAAAGTTGGGGAAAAGATTTACATCCTCCAAGGTGAGAGACAGGTAAGGTTGACTTGCATCATGCCACACTATTAAATGAAGCGCTTTATGTGAGGCAACACATCATTTTTAATATTTGAAGTCATTTTTATGAAATTTTCATTTTTAGAATAACTTAGTATATTATTTAAGACTAATCTGCAAATTTTAGATTTTTTGAGTTGTAATGGACAAGTTGAGATATTGGATGAGAGCCAAAATAGTAGCTGCCCATTTTCTGTCAGATGTCTCGTGCAGGTGTCGCATGTGGAATAATTCTCCAATAGAAGCGAGATCACTTAAGCTGTTTCCATTCTGTAGAAATGGACATCTCTGGACTTAAGTAAACCACAGAACAAGTCAATTCAGCACAGAAGTGAAAACGCATAAGAGACTCTATCTCCGCAGGTGTGAGTGTCGATTTATTTTTCAGAAAAAAGGTTCACAATCATTCATCCTTTCATTTCTCACTCACCCATCTCTCACCTCAAACACTCTCAACTTTCACTCACCAAATCTCAATCACCTCTCTCTCACACACTGCACAAGTGTAAATAAGTTATGAAATAATCCACCAAAGGAAAAGGAGAAGAAGGTCATCTATCCAAGAGGATCTAAAAGGCAAAAATTAACCCATCTTTGATTTTTTTTCAAATAAATTATGATCTGTAATTATTTTCAAAATTTTTGATACAATTGCAAGGTAGAATTATGTTTCTCTGGGTGGTGTAATCGGGTTGACAAATATTTTATGAAAATTCAAGTTAGGGCGTAGATTTTGTGTTCAAAGTTTGATGGCATTGGGTTGAGAATTTTTTAAATATGGGACATTGGAACATATATACTTGTTATGGGTTACAATTTGGAAGTCTTAGTAAAACAATTGCTTAAAATCATGTTTCAATGTCATAAACAATCAATAGTTTTGTTGTTGGTTCATGAAGGTGAATACGCCACAGAAGTAGAAATTTTTCTGCTTAATTGATGCCACACCTTCTTTGATTATTCTGCAAGTTAAGAAATTGACCCCATTTCCTCATCCCCAAAAGAACTTTTTCTGCTAAAGCGATTATGCATTTGCGATGAGTTTTCTGCAGGTGCAATTGTTGCACCAAGATGTATATGCAAGTCTACGCGGTCTTACAAGTAATATAGTGTCTCTCTCAAGTTGAAGGTCAAACCCACATGGATTTGTGAGTTACAAATATGCCTATTTCAAGTGATACTACAGAGTTAAGCAAGTGTATATGTAAACAAATGAGTTGTTTGTTTTTATGATTCTATAACTACTAATGTAAATCAACAAAGTAATTTAGTAGTTGTGATCAATACTGGAGAGAAATTATAGGGTTACGACATTGTTTGAAATCATGTATAGTACTTCACTTTCATTAGCTAAGTTATATATCTGGTGGTTGATTTATGGGGTTGATAATATGATTATTGCCTTCCAAGACTCTAATTGTGTACCTAAATTGACCCCACAACTACATCGTTTAGCAGAGATATGATAACCCAATTTAGATTCATTAACATGTCTTCCCATTTCACAGCCAAGTGAGGTGTTCTAGGTATATTCCTATCCTATCAACAAATCTAGTCTTTATTTTATTAAAGAGAAGATCTCACTCCCTATACTCTTTGTTCTATCTTCATGATTATCCTTTTGGGTTCATAAAAAGATTATAAATGTATTTTGATGGTGACCCAGCATCAAAGTAGTAAAATCAAGAGTATAGGAACACCCAATATGATAAACAAAACATAACCGAATCAAGGATATACTATAGAATCATACGTTTGGCCATAACCCTAGAATAAGGTTTTTTATCCACTCATGTTCGACAAAAAACTTACAATGTTCATGCAAATGTAAAGAGTAAGCAAGTAGAGAGTAAAAGTCCAAAAGTAGAAGCATTTTTCGTACTTCACACTCCAAGAGTAATGATAATCCTTTTATTTTAGTCTAAGTATCCTATTTATAATGTGGGAAAATAATCCCATATACTCACTTAGACTTGGATTGAATATTACAGACGGACAAAGCCCTTCTCGTGGCATGCTATGCAGCATGCCTCTTTTGTTTTGTGACACGACCAAGGTGCGCTAGGCAGGTATCGTGACACAGCCAGGTGCGCCAGACTACTGGTTTTGGCCTCCTCAACAATTTAATCTTAGATCATTGCTCCGTGGCATGATATGCAATGCACTAAAATGTCTTCATGGCAAAAATCTATCATTTTACACCGTTTTACAAGCGTCTAACATCCATTGACCCCGCCTTTTATGTTTTTCCTCATTTTTTGCTCATTCTAGCTGTATTTTATCATGTAAATAGTCTAATCACATATATTATTCCCTTAACATTACTTTTCCAAAACACATGCATATAAATGAATTAATTCTCAAACTTACACTAAACTATGGGTAAAAATTGGCACTTGGACGTATAAATACGCCCAAGATCACCACCATATACTTAACATTTTGTTCATCCTCAAACAACCCATTTATACACCCTAGTACAATTTTAGCCTTAGCATCATCAATGGAACTAGACTACTCATAGTAAGATTAGCCAAAACATTTAATCATAATCTATAATCCATTCAATCAAGCACAGTTTTCAACTCAAAGTATCTTGGAATGAAACTACACAACCTCTAAAACTGACTCATCACGCAAAAATAGGGCCAACATGATCGTGTGCTGGTAAGGAGTTTGTCAGTTCACCATGTTCTCACCATTATGTTCCCTCACTTTTAGGTGCGTTCCCCTAATATCACATCACATACTTATGTTATTATATTGGGACACATTTAATCGAAAATTCACTCACACTCCAAATATAGTTTCAAACACATGCAACATACGATAGGTTTGCCCATACTGTATTACTCAATCAAATAATGTCACACCCCAAACTCGAGGAGAAGTGACTGGCACCCGGTGCCATACTTGATCGAGCAAAACAACAACTGATAAGGTCATTTTAAACCACAAAATGTACAAAAGCTAGCTAATAACACCAATATATACAAGAGGCAGGCAAGGACAACAACAAATAATACAACTGCCAATAAGGCCACAACTGACTCTTACACCCACATCAGATGTCTACAAGCCTCTAAGATGAATATCTAGTAATAACTAGTTGGGACAGGCCTTGACATACCCATATGCTACACTAGGTAAAGAAAACTCCAGACTCATCAACTTCGAAAAGAATGAAAAATAACAATCATAAGCTGAACCTGGCCACACACAATAAGGATCCTTTTCTACTTGATAACCACCTATAGGCATGAATTCAGTGCCCTACATGCAATGGGGACATCAGTAAAAAATAATGTACTATCACGACCCAAAATTTCACGTTAAAATAACACCTATTATAACCCACCAGTAGGTAAGACAAAGCCATAATCTAGTGTGCCTAACAAGCAGAAGAGAGAAAAATAGGGATATAATAGTAAATGAGGTAACCAATAAGGGAAAATATATAAGGCATGCATACAAGCAAGGGGAAAGGGAAAATATACAAAATGAGTTCCCCAAGACCTGGTATAGTCAGTGCAAGAGCCACTAAACATAAAGAGTACTAGACAAGTGCAATATATATAGAATAGTCTCTGATAGTTACAAAATAAAACTAATCCAAAAATAGAAGGAGATGGATCAGCTCTGGACGTTGAAAGCTCACTCTAATCTCCGATCAACAACTCTACTCAAAGTCAATGTCAGTGGTGATGACTCATACTAGGATTTGCACAGGGGAAACAAAGGATGCAGATGTACAGTATGAGTACCAAAACACATGGTAATCAGTAGGCATCATAGGCCGACTGAGCTTATTTAAAGTAAAAGCATAATAAAGTGTGAATCTATAGAAAAAGATAATAAAAAAGGGGTTAGAAAGAGAATAACATATTAAAGCTAGGAAAATACAAGAATCATACATAACTATTAACCACTTTTGTAAATGCTTCTTGAGTACCTTTAAGAACACTCTCAAGGCATTACCAAAATCCTTACTCATTTTCAATAATTTTAAATGTTTGTTTCTGTTTTCAATTCTTTAAAATATTTTTCAAGTTTTTTTTCTTGATATTTTCTATATAAAATCAAGTGGTGACGCCGTGTATTTTATTAAATTATTTTAAAATTTACTTTAAAGTTTTTAAATAGTTTAAAAGTCAAAAATCATTTTTTTTCCAGCCTTTGAGCCAAAAAGGGATAAAATGGAAATGCTGACTCTGCTGAGGAATTATTAAGATTCTAACGAAATTTTAGACTGTTTGACTGATTAATTTGAATTTATTTGAATAACTGTGTTAATTTAGTAATATCGTTTGATTATATCTGTCATTTGCATTCATGGCATACTTCCTCATTGATTCTTAAACCGTTTGGAGTTCGCGGATGTTGTAGACCCTATTGATTAATTCCAAATTAAAGTGTTGAAAATATTGTAGTTTATTGGTATGTTAGGCATCCAAGGGCTGTTTGTATCTCCAAACTCAAGTTGTTCACTTGGGAACCTGATCAAAGTCCACTCTAGACACCTAGGATAGGGCAAAACTGAAACCCTTCTTTAGACATGAGCCTGGAACGACCTATTATATGAGGGGGTATTGGGCCTATTAGAAAACCTAACCTACATCTATTGGCCACGAGTCAATTACAAACGATCATGATTAAGTGTTATAATTGAAAAAAGTATATGTCAATTAATCTAATCAATTATCATTTGGGGTAGGGGAAAGGCTTACCTTGTTTGCTTTTGTATAGTAATGGATCAACCAGTCCCCATCATAAGATTCAAAATGGTGACCAACACTGATAATTATCCCAAGGTTTGCGAAGATCAACGAGGGACTATCTAGGTGCTAGAGTTTTCTATTTTATCCCCTGCATGGGATTGTTTAATTTCTCGTATTTCATCCTCTTTCCCTAACAATTGTATCCCTCATTTGCTATTATGTTTGTAGGCACTTATGACCTTTCTGATATTAATGAAAGTTGGTTTTAGGGGCAATAGATTGACCTAAAAGGCATATACTTCCTTCAATTTGTTAGGCCAACTTTTGTCTCGAAAGGGTAACCCCATTAGAAACACGCACTTTATTAAGCTTGTATGACATAACTGTCTTACGTGGTTATAGTCTGTTATGTTTTTTGAATCAAACAAAAATTTATCCACTCCTATTTTGAATGGGTTGTAGTGCACCTTTAGGTAGACATATACGCCTACTATATAAAAGTTCGATCAAACACTTTGGGTCTCCTAACTCTCCCAGAAAAGTCCTTCACTATTACCTTCCTAAAACCATTCCTAATCTTTCAGGAAGATTGATCATGAACTCAAGAATCGCTCAAGCAAAAAGATGACTAATAGAGTGAGACCGAGTGGAGAAGGTGAAAAAAGTAGAGACCAAGAGAGTGGATAAGAAAATCGCTCGATTGACAGGAAAATTGCTAAAGTAAATTGATTGATTGTGCAATCAAAAAGGGAGAATACTAAGTGTAAAATTAAAGACCTGACTGATGTCTATGAGAAAGAAAGCGTGGAACAAGCCCCGCCTCCAAATGTAAGGGAAGACTACTAGTCTAAGCTCAAAGAAGATACTATTTGGCCGAATAGTATTAGGTTGGGACATGAAAGATAACCCTCAAAGTTCACTTCGGAGAATACTCTAGGAGCCAAAGGTCATGACGTGCGTAGAAATATATCAGGCTCCAAGAGATATGGGAGTCCTCCACCCTGATCAAACAGAAAGATTTTTCTGCCCTCTCAGAGATGACCATAAGAAATGCTCCTACCATCCACATAAACCAGTACATATCACCAATGAATACATCACTGCAAGTAATAGGATTTCTAACATGATCCACAACAGTCAGATAAGTAGCCTATGGGGACAACAAACTATTCTCACATACTATCATGTTAATACGAGCATGAACAGCACTGAGAAGGTGAAAATTTATAGATATGACTTCACAAATTTTGAATAAACCTATCATGATGTTTATTCAAGTCTTATCCATGTCAAAATTTTAGATCTAGTGGAAAGGAAGTCTAACACGATGTCTAAAGCTTAGCAGAAATTCAAGGAAGTTTGTCACTATCAGGGAGGGATAGAAGGACATTATTTAGAGACTTGCCATGCTTGTAAGTTGGATTTGGTGCACTTTGTGGAGACTGGAAGAGTCGAGTTGAAATTTCCACCATTCTACCCCTAGATGATCAAGACATGGTGGAAGTAGAATGAAGTGGGAATGCCCTCAATTATCTAGGAGTTAGTTGCTAGATTTTTCCTTTCTGATGTTATTTTGTTTTCATGTTTTCCCATAATGTAATGAACTTTGAAAAAAATTCAATGAATTAAAGTTTTACCCTTACTTATTTCGAACTACATAGGGCTGGTTTTCTCCTTCGTGAGATATGTACGTAGCCTTTCGGCTCGGCCCCTATCTTTAAGAAAAACTTCATTTCCCCCTATTTTAGGGAAGGAAACGTACGGATGAAGAAGAAGAAGAAGTGTCAAAGTCAATCTTCCTAATAAAACCTATTTACCCAAATCAATGAGCAAAATCCTGTTCGTTGAAATTTATGAGTCAATATCCTCCCGTGGATTGATTTACCTGCGATGAACTTTATATGTTTACTTCCTGGTGAATATCTTGTATTATTTTCCACTAACAGGATCTGACACATTTTCCTTTTGAGTTGTTTTTACTTAAATAGGTAACAGAATAAATACAAAATGATTTGTGTTGACAAAAGTAGGATGAACATCCTTAACTTCACCCAGTCAAAAGCTCATAAAAGTTCCTCCCTCAGCCATCATTTGACTAAAAAAGGAGACATAACTAGTAGTGATGATGATAATGCATTGGCTACTAGGGATAATATGATAACAGAACAGAGTAAGATGATTGTTAAGCTCGCAAAAAAGTTGGAGATGCTCCAAGAAAAAATGAAACATACTAGGAACCTGGCTAATCTGGCCATCACTACAAACACTTCTGTCCAGAAGCACAAACCCCCACTCCAATTCCCTTTTCTCAATTCTTCTAATCTCGATAATCGCCCAAATAATACAACATATGCCTCTACTTCCCAACTTCCTACAAACCCTATCATCAATATTCCACCAGTTCATCAAACTCATACTCTATTTATATAAAACACCAACCTAGACAATAACCTAGACACCTATAATCAGTAAAATCACTCCTATACATACCAAACACCACCAAAAACTTATGGTTCCCAAAATGTCCCCCCTTCCTACAACCCAAATTCCAACCATCCACAAAAGTATATCTCCACATACCAAAACCCTACCACTACTATCCAAAATCTCTCTTATATCAAACCCATACTTCAGATCACCTTTCATGTCACCACTGCTCTTGAGATCTATAATACCTTCCCAATCCCGAGGTAGATCATTTTGAGGAAAAATAAAAAGAGCGGAAAGAAATTGTTGATGATGAATGAAGAGATTACTTCAAAGAGTCCCAAGGGATAATTGATAATGCGGAACTTGGTTATGACGATTTGTGCATCCACCTGACATGGACTTACCATAAGGCTATAAGATCCCCAAATTTGATACGTTCAATGACACGGGTAACCCTATGGCCCACCCAAGAGCTTATTGCAACCAAATGATTGGGGTAGAAAATAATAAGGCACTATTGATGTGCTTGTTTAGCTGAAGCTTGAGTGGAAAAGCTTTGGAGTTGTTCACATCAGAGGAACTAAAAAAATGGTTTAGTTGGAAAACCCTAACCAGAGATTTTGTTGGCAGATTTGCATACAACGTGGAGATAGTCCCTGATCAATATTTGTTAAATCGAATTAAACAAAAGATAGGTCAATATATTTGGGAGTATGCTATCACTGGAGAAAGGAATTTGATAAGGTTTGGCATCCCATAACTGAGGAAGAAATAATAGTAATATTCTCCTGCACTCAAGAAGGAGAGTTCTATACAAGGATGATATATGATGTTCGGGCAACATTCGCGAACTTGGTGGAGATTGGTAAATCACTTAAAGAGGATATTTGAATGGGAAAAATTAGCAAGACTCCAACCCTACAAATACCCAACCTATCTTCTATTCGCAACCTCAATACCCAGCTCCACAACCAAATGTCCAACCCCAATACCAACCTCCATTTCTAAATTACCAACCACAATACCAAGCTCCACAACCAAATTACCAACCCAATGTCCAAACCACTATCACAAATCACCATCTTAATGTCCAAGAACCACAAAATTACCATCAAATACCTCTGCATTCCAACTAAAACAATTACAATCATCCCCGTCCAAAGTTTGAGAAAAAACCTCCTTAAATTTTTACTCCATTAGTTGAAAGTCGAACTCATATCTTTGAGAGACTAAATGTGGCTGGACTGATTTATACCATTTCACCAAAGCTTTCTAATCCAACATCAAAGTTCTTTAGAATTGATCGACATTGTGCATATCATTTAGGAAGTGTCGGACACACCACTAAAGATTGCCTCAACTTGAAGCAAAAAATTCAAAACCTAATTGAACAGAATGTAATCACTCTACAGAAAGTTGCACCAGACTATGGAGGAGTACATATATACCTGGTCAATAATAATAAAGAATGGCTCGCTAGTAAAGCCATAATCCAAGCAAGTTCTATCACAATAGAGAAAATCATGAAGCCTAAGTTTGTGATGATGAATGAACCTTATCAAAAACTTACATAGGAGTCTCCCAAGTTTAGATTAGGCTATTCCACAACAATACAAAATATGTCTGAGGATAAGTCCAAGAAGAAGATTGATCAAGAGTTGCCAAAGTTATTGCATCGTCTATACCAGTATTTTTCCGTTCAAGTATGGAATGAAAGTGAGGGTCTTGGGGAAGGAATAAGAAACCTTTTCCAAGATTATTAAATAATCTTAGAGAAGTTCTCAAAGGCATATAGTATTTAAAAAGCTAAATATGGAGAATAGTTGTCACGACCCGAAATCCCATTCGAGCCGGACTGGCACCCGAAGCCGATATGGCCCGAGAGAACCAATCTCTTCTCATGAACCTTCATATGTATATATTCGTATGAATCTTATTATAACTCATGCAACTATGCGGAAGACATGAATATGGAAACATACATAAATATATATACCAAACTTGGCCGTTGGAGCCATTACGTTGAACTGAACGTACATATCTTACCTTTATATACCCACATATGTCTACAAAAGCCTCTAACAGATGCATCTACAAGACCAAATTAAAGTCGGGACAAGTCCCCGCTTTATACAATATTTACAACATCAAAACAAGTATACAACTATGACTCAGAAAGCTCCGAACCAAGTGGAGCTCACCAAAACTCTGCAAATGATCCACAGTCTACTGAGGAGGTCTAATAATGCCTGCACCTGCAACATGTAAAGTAAGTTCTCCCGAGGGGGTCACTACGAAGAGTGTACTGAGTATGTAAGGCTCATAAGAAATAACAACATACATGAGAATGTCAATCGAATAAAAATATGAGAGAATAGACAATACGGATAAACCATCATCTTATACTTTTATAATTACTCTTCTTCAAGAGAAACTTACCTTCACTCAAGAGACTTGCCTTTAATAGATTCTTCTATATGCAAGAGATTCTTTTTAGCTTCCATGTTCCTTAAAACTATTGTTCATCTACTTGGTTAGTTGGTTGTAAAAGAATAACACTCATCCACATACATCCACTCTAGTGGTGGGGTAATAATATAACATACATCTACTCTATTAACGTACATCCACTCTATTGGTGGTTTAACCTACATCCACTCTATTGGTCGTTTAGCATCATTCACTCTCATGGTGGGGCAACATATATCCACTCTCATGGTGGGGCAACATACATCCACTCTCATGGTGGGGTAACATACATCCACTCTCATGGTGGGGTAACATACATCCACTCTTATGGTAGGGCAACATACATCCACTCTCATGGTGGGGTAACATACATCCACTCTCATGGTGGAGAGATTAATATAATAACTTATAAGAGATTGGTACATTAAGGATCATGACACTATTTGAAACACAAAATATACTTTACCTCACTCTTATACTTCATGAGATTAATGCCTTAACTTGTGAGGGATAGATGTATTAGCTCACACTTTACCTCCTTCACTAATACCATGAGATCTTATATAAGTAAGTATATGATATCGAGCCTCCACCTTTGGTGGACTATAATAAATAACCTAGCATAATATTTGGGATTTTCCATATTAAACTTATACCCTTTAGAATGTGATCCATACTCAATATAGTAGCCATGCGCCTTACTCTCTACACTCTTATACACTCTACATAATTATGAGAGTGACACATTAAAGGTCATGACATTAAAGCACACACTTATGTACACATCTCACTTCACTCGTTTAACTCATGAGATTGACATCTTCACTTATGAGGACTAATTCTACTACCTTGCACATCACCTCTCTTATTACTCTTGCGAGATTGGTACTTCTACTTATGAAAGATTGGTACAAGGATAATCATCATACTATAGGGCTTTGGAACATGACATGATTGGAAAATGCTTTTCAAGAATAACTAGGTTCCCTTACATTGTTACCCTCTTGAGATAGTTCTTTTAGGAATTACAACGTTATGACATCTTTAGAACTTTAGTCAATGAATAAGAGATAAGTGAATCATCATTCATCTAAGAATAGGACACATATGAATAACAATATATGTCAACCTGAATTGATATACTTCAAGCCTCTCGGAATTGAAACAAGTCCAATGTCAAGGTGAATAACATGTTGCAGAAGGATACGAAAAAAGGAACCTTACATACCTTGTATTCTCAATACGAATATACAATCTTAGACGTGCATACAATAGTCCCGCTCCTTCCTTATGTTTCACTCTACATCACAAGTACATAACGGAACCAACATTAACCACCAACTACCTTACAATGGCATACAATAACAATGAGTTATATGTTTGGCTTTAACATCTCATCTCCCCCTTGACAATACCATTTATGAAATTATTATACCAATAATCCCACAATATTCCATACATTGACCAATACATGATAACCAAGAGCATGTCATACCAATTTCATACTTCCCACTCTCCATCATCACAACATCACAATTATGCCATCAATTTACTTCAATACACCTCACAACAACAAATCGGCCAAAATCTCATAATTTACACTTATAGAAAAATAATAAGTTTAGGACCATAATAACGCCATACATGTTGTTATTTCATCCATACCATGCTCTTTCATCAAAACCACAAGTCACAATTCAAGTTACAATCCCATGGATAACACATCTTTTTAACCAAAAACCAAAAGTGCCATGTCCAACCCTTCCAAGCATAACCAACATGATTTACATAATCTTTCATGCTTATAATAAGATAAATTACAATAATAATCACTTAACCAAGCTTGGAAGATGATGATCTTGTCCAAAAATGCCTTATGGTTTGAAGAGCTTGAGAAAGGTCTTGTGGAAATGTTGTAGAAATGTCTAGAATGGCATGTGCCCCTTTGAGATTAAAAATCTGATTTTTTTGGCCACCTTTTATAAACTCTTAAATTCATCCTTAGCCACTAATTCCAACATTGACAAGTCAAGGCAAGAATGGGTCATTTTGACCCATTGGGCCTTTCATGTTTTGTTTATTTTGGTCTCAAATTAGGCCCAATAGCCCATATCATCTTAACTCACTAACATCAATGTTTAATCCATTATATACGTGTTACAATGATATTCCTACTCACGAGATTTATATTTGTAGCCTCAATCCCAAAAGCAAGCGATTTTAGCCACGCATGGCCTATTTTGACCAAAAGGATAAAATCATCATTTCGATGCCAAATTCGTTCTCGAGTAATTTTTATCATACCAATATAATAATTTACGCATTACATGTATATTCTCATGGTTGTAGAAGAAACGTGGCAAAAATTGGCCCGGTACGCCCCCGGGCACCCTTGGGACTTAGAAAATTTTCAACTTTCGAAAAATTGAAAAATCCATCCTGGCACGCCCTTGGGCGTGCCAGATTGCTGCCTATGGGCACAAAAATTTTGCCCACAGCATCCTGGCACGCCGTCTGGCGCGCCTAGGCCTTAGTTTTTCCGAAAATTTTGTTTTTCGACTTTTCTTCGCGGGTTTGGTTAGATACTTCAAGTCCTATTCTTTAATTTACTTCTTAGCCTAAATATACTTTGTTTAGAGGTCCGCTTAGCCTTATTTTGAACCCCACAAATGCTCCACGAAAATCACAAAACACCTCCTATGAAAGGCTAATCACATGTACGAGGCCAAATTTAAATTTTCTCATCATTAATATTACAAAATACATGCGTATAGCTCTCGACACCTAAGTAAACATTATTGAATGTCGTCAAGTAGGGTTAGGAAGGTACGGGGTGTTACAATAGTTATAGAATTTGACGACCTCTGCTCCACTCATTACTCCCTGATTAATGTGTAGTAATAACTTAAAACCCGACAATGTCATTTTATGTCAAGAGATAAATGAACAAAACAAGGTAGATAATGACGAATAAAAGACAATAGTCCCAGAATAGTTAAAAGATTTTGAGAATCATGAAAAGTCCAACCTAGAAGGGGCCAAGGTGGTTAATCTAGGAGACATCGACAAATTTAAAAAGACCATAATTGGTGACCATCTGACAAAAGAAAGGAATAGAAAGCCCATCAATTCTCTCAAGGAATATGTCAACGTATTCCCCTGATCTTGTGATGATATGTCAAAGCTGAGTACAAGCATCATTTTGATAAGTTGTAAATTGATTCGGGGCTTAATTCATAAGCCCATAGTGCATCGTCAAGTTTTCAAGACCCATTACTTCAGTTAGCATTTAGACTCTACTAATATCATCTTGATTTCTTGATTGGATACTTCTACTTGCCCATAAGTTTGCAGGTGATAGGGAATAGCTACCTTGTGTTGGTTTACTCGTTACTTGGCCAGAGTTGTATGGAACACCTTGTTGCAAAAGTGTGACTCCCATCACTTATGTTCATGTATGGAGTCCTAAATCAGGAGAAAATATTCTCTTTTAAGAACACAACCACACTCTTACAATTATTATCTGCTAAGTCCACAAATTCCACCCATTTTGATACATAACCCACTGCCACCAAGATGTAATTGTGGAAATAACAACTAACGAATGGGACCATAGAGTTGATGCCACATACATAAAATAACTCAACCTCTAAAATTATGGACATAGGTAATTCCTGCCTCTGAGAAATAGATCCTTATTGTTGGCATTAATCACAAGCCTTGACAAAGTTTTGGGCATCTTTGTGGATGGTGGGATAGTAATATCCATATTGTAGTATCTTTTAGGCTATACGATCACCCACATGATGTTTGTCCACTAGGGAAGAATTACAAGCTTTCATAATGCTCAGTATCTCCACTTCTGGTACACATTTTCTAAATATGTTGTCAACACATACACGAAATAGATATGGATCATCCCAAAATTAGTTGCTTACATCATAGAGAAATTTCCATCTCTGATAAAATATCCGTTCTGCCACAATCATACCACTAACAAGGTAATTAGCAAAATCAGCATATCAAGGAACAATATCAAGAGGTGCAGCTAATACTCGTTCATCCAAAATGAGTCATCAATCTCCAACTCATTATTCACCTTTTATTTCATTTTCAAGTCTATAAATATGATTTGCTACCTAATTTTCACAACCCTTGCGATCTTTGACTTCAAAGTCAAATTCCTACAGTAGCAACACCCATCGAATCAAACATTGTTTGGCATATTTCTTTGCCATGAGATATGTGAAGGTATCATGATCAGTGTACATACCTGATCATATATGCACAACTCCAGTACCAAGTAAGTATGCTCGAAACTTCTCAAAGGCATAGACAACTGCAAGTAATTTCTATTCAGTAACAGTGTAGTTCTTCTGTGCCTCATAAAATTCCTTGCTAGCACAGTAAATGGGATGAAATATCTTCTCTAGCTTCTTCCCAAGAACAGCCCCAAGTGCTACCCCACTCGCGTCACACATCACTTGGAATGGTTGGGACCAATCTGGAGCAACAATAATAGGTGCAACCACTAATTTCTCTTTAAGGTACTCAAATGATTTCAAGTATTCACTATTCATGAACTTCACTTACTTCTCCAACAACTTGCATAATGAATAGCAATTTTGGAAATATCCCTATTGAACCTCCTGTAGAAACCTGGACGGCTAAAAATTCTTTTAACTACCTTTACTAAGATTGGTGGAGGTAATTTTTTGATCACCTCTATTTTAGCTCTATCCACTTCAATACCTTTTGCTCAGATCTTGTGCCCCAAAATAATGCCCTCCTTGACCTTAAAGTTATATTTTTCCCTGTTGAGTATGAAGTTAAACTCTTTATATCTTTGCAAGGCATTACTGTGTTTTGCCAAGCAGTCTTCAAATGCATTGGCAACAACTTAGAAGTTATCCATAAATACCTCCAAAGTATCTTCCACCATGCCAAAAAAATGGTCGACATACACCTTTGGAATGTCTCAGGAGCATTGAATATGCCAAAGGGCGTGCGCTTAAAGTGCAAATGTCCCATATGGATATGTAAAAAATGTTTTCTCCTGATCTTTTGGTGTAATAGAGATTTTGTTATAACCCGAATAACCATCCAAGAAGTAGTAACAACCTTTCCCTCCTAACCTATTGAGCATTTCATCCATAAATGGAATGAGAAGTGATCTCTAAGAGTCCATGAATTTAGCATCCGGTAGTCCATGCAAAATCGCCACCCAGTGACTGTCCTCAGTGGAATTAGCTTAT
Organism: Capsicum rhomboideum; assembly: GCA_031232105.1. Lineage (NCBI taxonomy): Eukaryota > Viridiplantae > Streptophyta > Magnoliopsida > Solanales > Solanaceae > Capsicum > Capsicum rhomboideum. Next base: position 73,713,378 of record CP124718.1, on the reverse strand, counting down.
TTTTATCATTTGCTACTACCATCATACCTCCATTCTTTGGTATCTAATATTGAGTAAAACAAACCTGCATTAGGTCACTTGATAATTTCTTTCTTTACCACCTCTTATATTTATGGTTTTAGTCTTTATTGATGCTCAATTATGGGAATGAATTCTTCTTCCAACTAAATTTTATGGGTGCAAATACTCAGTGGAATTTCGATGATATCCATAATTATCAAACCAATTACCTTTTTATACCTCTATAACACAGAAACAAGTGCTTCTACCTATTATTCCACTAAATCAGCAGCAATAATCAGGGGCAATGTGTTATGATCTCCCAAGAATGCATATCTAAGGTGGTCAGGCAACTTTTTTAGTTCCAGCATTGGTGGCTCTTCTATTGATGGTTTTGCTGGAGGAGTTGGCCTATTTTTCAGATCCAGGTCCAACTTTTGGGGAGCGTAAGAATATGACCCCATTCCAACCAAGGCATTAACCACCTCCTCGTATCTTTGATGTCTTTACCATTGAAATTCATCATCACAACAACTAGGGTCTCAACAGTAAACCTTTTCTCAATAGGTACTTCTACATGAGCTTTATCAACAACATTAATAACCAAGACAACACTTATGTCTCTTGATTGCTTCATCGATTAAGACACAATGAACTTAACTTCTTCATTGTTCACTCTAAACTTCAACTCATTAATTTTCATGTCAACAACCACTCTTCCAGTGGCTAAGAATGGTCTACCCAAGATTATGGGTACTTTAAAGTCCACTTCGCAATCAAGGATCACAAAGTCAGTAGGAAATATAAACTTCTCCACTATCACCAGCACATCATACAATATCCCCACTGGCCTTTTGATCAAATGGTTAGCTATAAATAGCTGCATAGTCGTCAGTTTGAGGGCTCTCAAGTCCAACTGCCAATAAATATCTAGCGGCATCAAGTTGATGCTAGTGCCCAAATCACATAGTGACTTTGCAAAGTTGAATTCACCAACTGTGCAAGGAACAGTAAAAGAAACCGGATCTTCCTTCTTTTGAACAAGTGATCTTGAAGAAATTGCACTATAATGATGAAGATTATCTTTTATCTTGAAACTTAAAGTACTCTTCTTGTTGACTAAGTCTTTTAATAAGGGAATCCACCAATAGAATATTCATTGATAGCTGTTTCAGCATAGAGTTGAACTTGTGAAACTTGCCATCCTCTACAATCTTCTTTACTCGATGTGGAAATAGAGGGGAGGCCTAGGTATATGAGTTAGAGTATTTTCAACCTCTTTGCCTTTCCTTTTAATCACAGGCATAACATCATTTGCCATGATAGATTTTTTAGAATCTACCTATAGATCATCACTCTTTTCTGGCTTTGTAGACTAGATCAGATTCTCATTACCACAAATATCATCACCTACCATCTAGTAATTAGAGACAACATCGTCCACCTATGTATGAATTGTAGGATGTGGTTTAGGTAAAACCTTAATGCTCCTCATGGTAATAGCCATGCAACTTCCATTATTCCTAGGATTCAGTACAATATAACTAGGTAAAGTGCCACCCTTACGCTGATTAAAAGTTGTGGATAATTTCCCCATTTGGTGTTCTAACTGTTTAATAGAAGTGACTCATTGATGATAGTTTACTCTTCATTTCTTTCACTCCTAAGTAAGTTGATTCCACCCTTTGCAACACCTTAGCAAACATGTCTTCCATATTTGAATTTCCTAAATCATTGTTGGCTCTATCACGACTTCCAGGTGCTACATAAAAAGAACATCTTTCATTCTTACTCATCTAATTTTGTTGATCACGATCCTTGTAACCAGCCTTATCGTAGTAATTATCCCTTTGATTGTTTCGGCCTTTGTTTCCTTGGCCATTGGCTTAGAAACCCCCCATTTAGTTATTTAAGTAATTTTCCTTTTTTTCAGAGTCAGACTCAAATGCCTTATGCTGCAAACCAACAACTTTCACCTTTTGAATACCACCTGCTAACCAATGCTTTATAAGAAAGTCCATCCGTGTTTTCAGGTAAGCCATATCTTAATCATGCTCTTCTTCTTTCTGGTATTTTTCAACCGACATACCCAGAGTATAAGTATTGATTGCAACCTCAAAGTCCATGGTATACAAAGCTCTATTTGTCTTTAGGAGCCTATCTAAGATCACTGTCATATCCGTAAACGTAAGTTCCATAAAAGCTCCTCTTGCAACATTGTCAACAATTAGTTTGGTAATTAAATTTAGAAACCTGTAGAAAGTCTCCATCAAATGCTCATCTGTCATCTATGATTTGGGCATTGAGTCATCTTCTTCTTGAATCTCAACCATGTTTCATGTAATGCTTCATTCGGTTGCTACCAAAAATCACTAATTTTGTCCCTCAACTGTAACATCCTAGAGGGAAAAAAGAACCCTTCTAGGAAAGCTCCTTTTAGCTAACCCCAGTTTTTAGTAGAATCAACTGGAAGCTCAGTCAACCAAAATTTTTCCTCCCCAAACAATGACAATAGAAATAGCCTCAATAGGATGGCATTCTAACTAACTCTTGGCAATTCAAAGGACTTACAAATTCCAATGAAATTTATAAGATGCATGTTTGGATCATTGCTAGCCACCCCTCTGAAAAGACCCTTGAGGTTTAATATTTGAATCATCGTGCTGGTAATTTTAAACTTTACACCCAGAGTTAGTGCAGGAAGAATAATGGCCCCAGTAGTGCCAACCCCATCTAAGTGGGCATAATTTTCATCATCCATCTCAAAGGGCATAGGTTGTTTTTGACTCTCCTCCTCTATCAGTACCTTTGGTTGGCTGGGACAATACTGTCAATATGTTGAGCATCAATGTTATCACCCAAAGCATCGTCATCCTTATTGTTGGGATTATTTAGGTTCTGTTGATTAAGTTTGTAGTAGCAAGCTGTGCAAGCCTTTCTGTTTCTCGCTCTTGTGCATTCATGTTCAATCTCAAAGTTTTACAAGCTCGGGGTTATAAGGTAAAAATGGTTCACCCAAGATTCGGGTTCTTGGCATGCACATAAATGTACCCTACAGTCACAGAAACAACAAGCAAAAGTAAAATTATGAAATATGACTACGAATCAAATAAACAAAATAGACTTAATAGACAATTGTATTCCCTGGCAATGGCACCAAAATTTGATATGCCCAAGTAGTCATTTTCAAATATATAACCCAACAAAGGTTGGGGTCAAATCCCACAGGGAATATGGCGAACACGAAGTAGTTTGTGAGTTAAATGACTTTTAGTCTATAATTTCTGTAAAAATAAGGGGTTTGTAATGAGTGATTTAGAATCAATGCCTAACTTATTTAAAGTAACAACATCAAATTAAGGAAATGTGAATCAGTAGAGAGATCAAACTAGGAGTGCGTGTTCTATTGCTCTATAACATTTTGGGTTAATATCGATAATAGATTCTTTTAATATAAGTAATGCAAGGCAATTAAACTCAAATGAATGTCTAAATGTTTCTCAACCTAATTAAACAATTTTCCCATTAATTCTTTTGAACTTATAGAGATGTAATTAGAAAACTCAATGATAGCCTCAAGTTGATTAATCACGCTAGAGCATTACTCATTAGATGGATGTTAGAACCCCAAATCCTTGTCATCAATCCTTTTCCCGACTTTAACTTTTTATTTCAAGAAAGTTAAACCTAAGGCTTGTTCTAATGTTTTCAAATATTATAAATCTTTTAAAATGAAAGGAATAACACTGCACTTACATATATTATTCAAAACACTAAAATCAACCCTAGAATTGTTATTTTACTATGGATACCACAACCCTAGTTATGGGGGTTTAGTTACTCATAACTATAGAAGAAAATACATATAAAGAAATCATAGATGAAGACTTACCCTTGAAAAATATGAATTCAATGATCAATTGCCTTCCTAAAGTGAACAAATTGCTAAAAACCTAAAGGTGATTCAAAACTTAGAGTATTTTGAATTATGCAACATCAGATGCCACGAAAAGCCCTAGGAGCAGCTATATATAGTATAGGGGAACTTTGGATTTAAAATAAAAATCAGAGCTTGCCTGCCTAGCACTGACGACCTATGGTAATGACTTATTACAAGGTTGACAGCTTGTCACTTAGGTCATTACTTATTTCTCAGAAGCGCTGGGTTCTTCTTAAGGATGATGACCTCGACTGAGGACTTGTCACACACTTGAAAGCTCGTCACTTAACTATTGATATCTCATATTCTGCTTTAGCTTGTCGATATGAGTGATGGCTCGTTATCTTATTGACGACTCTTCACTTTGGTTCCTCACTTAGATCTTTATCTCAGTTTCTTCTATTTTGTTACTTGTTCTTTTAGTTTGGTGTTTCAATCTTTTCTTGCATTTTCTAATTTATGTTATTTTTTGTTTTTATGCTATTATAGGTGACAACATGAGTGACGTCGCTAGTGATGATGCTAGTCTTGATGGGAACATGGATGATGACCATCTAGATTATGTGGGTGTGGCTAGTGCAATCCACCTACATCCTATAGTAGGCAATGTACTGTTCTATGTCACTAGGACTAGGTTGCATCTATTACAAATGTAGGGCATTTTTGGGTGTTCTTTCTCATTAATACACAAATAGGCATATATGGAATTTCCCAAAGGTTTTTCAATCGTTCAACATCACGAACATTTCTCAAGATTCCATTAGATTGTGTCTTTTCCTAGTTTCTCTAGTGGGTGAAGCCACCATTTGGTAGAAAGAACTACCAGAGGACTCTATTACTTTATGGGTGGAGCTTACCAATGTATTCCTTGAGCAGTTCTTTCCACCCTCTCAGATGCTTAAACTCTGGGATGAGATCATAATTTTTCTCCAATTGCCAAATGAGGCACTTCATCAGGCATTATTGAGATTTAAAAAGAAAGGTCAACAATGCCCCACTCATAAGGTACTAGATAATTTCTTGTTGAGAAAATTCTATCTATTTCTTGATTTAACTAATAAATTGGTTACCAATAATTTAAAGGCTCTCTCATAAGTCACTCCTTTATAGTGGCTAGTGGTTTGCTAGATAGTATGACTAAAACAAATAGGCATGGCACATCTGGTATGCTGAGGTGGTAATAGGTTCTCCCTCCACTTCTATTTCTATTAAAAGGAGGAAGAAGAATGAAGAGAGAGATAAGATCATGGTAAAACTTATGACACAAATGGATTTTCTGACTAAACATGTCATGGGTTCCTGCAATTAAAGTGTTAATGCAGTGGTGTCAACATATGATGGAATCATGATGTTGCTTATGATTTTAAAGATCTTTATAAGAAAGAAGCCCATTTTTTGTCTAATCAAGTGGTGGGTTTCCGTCCTAGCTACCAAGGCCCTAGTCAAGGGAATTAAAGGCAAAAAAGTTGGATTCAAGGTTGAAACAAAGATCATGAAGTTGGGTGGAGAGATAAATATAGAAAAGGGAATTTTCATGATCAAAACTGAGATTTGTGAGATAGATATAGGGAAGGAAATCGATGTGATAGAGACCATGAAGTTGGGTGGAGAGATTGTTATCAATATGTTCCACCAAATGATTTATAAAAAAGCCTTGCTTAAGAGCCCGTTAGTGACCCCGCCATGTATAAAGCGGATAAGATGTTATCTAAAGTCTTAAAGTAGTTTGAGACTTCAGACAATTACATTAATTATACGAGGAATGACCTCTCATACATGTTCAAACAGTGAAATCTCACTCTACATCTATCAAGTATCTTGAGGTTCAAATGAGAAATATCTCTGCCGCTCTCTATCATAGGAAACAAAGGACTATCCCTAGTGACATAATGTTTAATCTAAAAAAATAATATTGATGATTGTTTGGTCATTATTACTAGGAGTTGAAAAGTTCTAGGTGATGAGGTAAAGGAAGTCAATGACTCTTGAAATAATGTATGTGAGATTAAAAAATCTAATGTTAAGAGGAAGTGGGAATTCTTTGGGGGTGATTATACTTAAAGTTTGATGTTGACTACTCCCAAACTAAATGGAAAAATATGGAACAACCTATTGAGGTTGATGATATTGCTAAAGATGATGTTCACGATACCCTTCAAAAATAGGCGGTCGATATTGAGGAAGAAGTGAAGGACGAGGTGGCCAAAGTTCATATGCCTATTCCCAAATATTATCATTCTTTTCCTTAAAGGTTAAAAAAAAGTTAAGAAAATTCTTAATTTAGCCAGTTCCTTGCAATGTTCAAGCAACTTTTGGTTAATATTTCCTTAGTATATGCCTTGATCTAAATGTTGGGTTATGCAAAGTTCATGAAGGACTTAGTCACTAAAAAAATGATTATAAATTGTGAGACCATTCAGGTGTCACACTATTGTAGAGTGATCATGTCTAGAAATCTTGTGTCTAAGAAGGAGAACCTCAGTGCTCTTTCCATCTCTTATACAATTAATTTTATGAATTTGCTAAATCATTGTGTAATTTAGGAGCTACCATGAATTTTATTCCTTTCATCATTTTAAACAATTTTGGACTAGTGCTTTAAATCGTACTACAATGAGGTTGTTGATGGCAGACTATTCAATTAACTGTCTGCTTGGGAATTTTTATGATATGTTGGTTAAGGTTGGGAGGTTCATCTTCCCCATGGACTTTGTGTTTCTTGGTTTTTCTGATGTTCCAATTTTGGGGAGACTATTTTTGGCCATCAGGCATGCTCTAGTTGATGTTGAGAGTGGGAAATTGAAATTTTACAAGAACTATAAAGTTGTGTCCTTTAATGTATGTAAGTAAATGAAGTATCCAAATGACTTGCATGTAATAGTTGTGATTGATTTTATAGATGAAGCTATAGCATTTGGGGAAGAAATCAAGTTCATTGGAGAGTCATTGGTTGCGATATTATTGAACTATGACAACAAGGAAATTAAAGATTATGATAAGGTTTGTGCTGTCTTGATGGGATTGGGATCATATTCATACAATCGAAAGAAGCTTGATCTTGACTTGAAGAATTGAGAATCTCCAACCTCCAAGCCGTCTATTATTGAGCCTCCAGCTTTGGATCTTACACCACTCTCATCCCATTTATGATATGTTTTTCTTGGTCCTAATGATACTTTTTCGCTGATTATTTTTCTGAATTTGAAATAAGGGCTGGTAGAAGCTCTATTTTCCTTCTTGAGTAGATATATACAAGAAATTGGTTTGACAATTGCCAACATTATTGGTATTCCTCTAGGAATACGACCCATAAAATTTAACTCAGAGATGATTGTATTCCCTCGGTTGAGAATCAAAGACATTTGACTCCTCATATGTAATAGGTGGTAAACAAGAAGATAATAAAGTTGTTGGATCCCAGGGTTGTGTATCCCATTTTCAATAGTGCTTGTGTGAGTCTGGTATAATATATACCAAAAAAGGGTGTATAACCGTGGCTCTAATTATATCAATGATTTGATTGCCACAAGGTCTATTGTCGGGATATGCATGGATTATCGGATGATGAATTCATGGACTAAAAGTCATAACTTTCATATGCCCTTCATGGACTAGATGTTTGATAGGCTAGCGGGTCGATCATATTATTGATTCCTAGATGGTTATTTTCGATATAATCAGATTCTGTTCTCCATGGAGAATTAAGATAAAACCATTTTTATGCACCCCTATGGAAAAATTCATATTTAAAAAGATGTCATTTGGCCTTTACAATGCTTCTGCTATTTTCCAATGTTACATGATGCCCATTTTTTCTGACATGGTAAAGGACTCCATGGAACATTCATAGATGAATTTTCCGTGGTTGGGGATTGTTTAAGGAGTGTGGCGCATTTGGCTGATGCATTGAAGACGTACAAAGAGTAAAATTTGTTACTTAATTGGTAGAAGTACAATTTTATGGTAAGAGAATGGAAAGTATTGGGGCACAAAATAGTGGACAAGGGCATTCAAGTAGACAATGAATTAATTGAGGTAATTTCAAAGTTACCACCTCCAATGTTTGTAAAATGAGTTTATAGGTTCTTTGTCCATTTAGGTTTCTATAGGCATTTCATCAAAGATTTCTCTATGATTGCCTATCCATTATGCAAACTATTAGAGAAATAAACCAATTTTGACTTTGCTAGTGATTGTTTAATGGCCTTCGAGTGCTTGACAGAAATGCTTACTACTTCTCTTATTATAGCGGTGCCAAATTTTTCCTTGCCCTTTGATTTGATGTATGGCACAAGTGGGGTAGCCTTGGGAATTGTTCTCAGGAAGTGGCATGATAAAATCTTCTATCTGGCTTACTATACAAGCAAGCCCTTGAACATTACTCACAAATTACACCATAATGAAGCAAGTATTGTTTGTTATGGTATATGCATTCGAGGAGTTAAGTGCCTATTTGTTAGTCGCAAAGGTAATTGTACACATGGACCATGCGTCAATTCAATTTCCTATGCCAAAAAAGAATGCCAAGTCAAGGCATATTCGATGGGTCCTACTTTCTTTTAAGAATTTGAGTTTGAAGTAAAAGATCTAAGATTTTGCGAAAACCAAGTAGTGGACCATCTTTCTAGGCTTGAGGCTAATGGAAGAAATATGGGTGAAATTGAAATTGAAGCCATTTCCCGGTGAGTATGTGTTTGTGGTTTTGAATGGTCTATTGCCATGGTATGCTGATTTGTCTAACTATCTGCCTTGTAATCTAATGCCTAATGACTTAAACTCTTATCAAAGGAAGATATTTCTTCATTAGGTGTGGAAGTTTTATTGGGATGATCCATACCTTTACTGGGTATGTACAGTCAATGTAATAAGGAGATGTGCCCCAAAAGATGAAATGAGATTTATTCTTGAGGCATGTTATTTTTCACTGGTTGAGGGTAATCACAGTGGCATGAGGACAACATCCAAGGTGTTACAAAGTGGTGTCTATTGGCAAATGTTGTATCATGATGTCCACAATTTTGTCATGTTATGTGATCAGTTCCAAAGATATGGAGATATTTCCTAAAGGCATGAATTGCCTTGGACCCCAATTTTAGAAGTTAAATTGTTTGATGTATGAGGTATAGACTTCATGGTGTCGTTCGTAAGATTTTATGGGAATAAATATATTTTGGTTATTATTAACTATGTGGCCAAATGGGTGGAAGTGATTGCCTTGCAAAATAATGAAAGTAGGACCATCACTTAATTCCTCGAGAAGTTCATTTTTACAAAGTTCGGGATACCCTGAGCTATTATTAGCGGTGGAGGCACCCCTTTTTGTAATTGAATTTTTTGTTCCTTGCTCAATAAATATGGTGTTAAAAATAAGGTGGAAAAACCTTGACATCCTTAATCTAGTGGGCAAGTAGAAGTATCCAACTGGGAAATTGAAATTATATTGGCAAAGGCAATGAATTCTAATAGAATGGACTGGTTTAGAAAGTTGGATAATACTTTTTGGGCGTATAAAATGAATTTCAAAACGCCTATTGGAATATCCCTATATCAACTTATATTTTTGAGGCCATGTCACTTACTGGTTGAGTTGGAACGTAAGGCCTTGTTGGCCTTGAAACAATTAAAATTAAGTTGGGATGAAGTTGCAAAGTCAAGGGTGGAGCAATTAAATGAACTCGACTATTTTTATTGAGAACATAAGAAATCTCCACTCTTTACAAGGCCCGAATAAAGCGATTGTATGATGCAAAGATTTTGAAATAGAATTTTAGGTTCAGAGACATGGTGTTCATATTTAATTCAATGCAATGGTTGTTTTCGGGAAAATTAGGTCTAAGTGTTATGGTCCTTTCAAAGTTGTACAGGATTTCCCCCATGGTGCAATTGAATTGGAAGGGGAAGATGATTCTAGATTCAAAGTAAATTTCCAAAGAATGAAGCACTATTTAGGTGTTACTGAGGAGGTCTTAATAGAAGAGGTGGTCTACCTTGATGGTGCTTGATGAATCCCATATTCACATTGTGCCGTGATGTAAAATTAGGCTCTTTTTAAGGGCAACACAAGTTTTACTTTATCATATTTTAGTTAGTTTTTAGTTCATGGTTGCTAATGTGTGCGGGTGTGTTGAGGGAATGGACTTATTGAAGTCATGAGGGAAGATTACTTGATGAATATAATTTGACGATTCCTTTTGTGCAAATTGCATTGACCTTGTGCAAATTGTTCAAGTGTTTTGCACAAGTGAATAGTGTGTTTCATGATCAAAGCTCCAAGTTTGTGCCCATTGTGTGTATCGTATCACAATTATGTGTATCACACACATTGTTTACAGAAAGGCACAAAAAGTCCCATTTCCAAATCTCAAAGAGGCATGGGTAAGGACATCCCATACCTAGTTGTACGACCCACTGCATCATTATGCAAGGTCTACTAGGTTTGCACAATTAGAGGGTCGGTAGGTTATGTGTGATTTTAAACAAAAGAGTGGTGAACTTTTAATTGTGTGAACTAACTTCTCTTCTCCTATAATATCCATACACCATTACACAACTTTTCCTTCTCAAATCCATCCCTAGGTTGTAAGTCTTATTGTCTTACTGTCCAAATCCACTCACACATGTGCATAAGAGGTAAGGTTCCAATCTTCTTCTTTATTATCTCATCTTCTATGGTAAATATTCTCTGATAAGTTTCTTGGTTTATTATTGTGAGGTTCATAGCTATATACCCAGTTCTTGTGATAGATTTTAATCAGTGTAGTCTACTATTTTGCTTCAATGTATGTTATCCCATTCGTCTCGATTCCCAAATGTTCTAATTACCTGTGTGCATCCTAAATTATTTGAAATTTTGGTTATTGTACTCTTATGGGAGTAAGGTCAAGTTCTACAATTAATGGTTCAAACTTGATTTAGTGCTTGGGGCTTGAAATTCTCTAGGTTGATTTGAATTAATTTTACTTATATAAACCATAATTTTTGATTGCTTTGTTGTTATTTGTGAACCATGGTGATAATGGGAAGTCTGAATTCCCTATTTTGTGAATTAACTAGTAGTAGGATTCATAAAAACTGCTCAAAAGATCACTGGTGTGTTAAATAGGTGTTGAGTTGGGGATGATGAATTTTTTGTGAGAAATTTTAGCCCTTGTGCGATATGCATTAGTCGAATGGGATTCACAAAAGGGCACCCCATCTCGCATAATGTCACAAAACATCGTAGCCATAACTGGTCACCTTGGTGATTCCATTGTGCAATCACACAAATTTTGTTCTAATCACATAATAAGATTTCAATATTTGTGCATAAAAGTTTTCACTTGAATTAAACTTGTGCGTTTGATTTCTAATGTAATTTTAGGTATTTCTTGCATGTTTTCACAGATATGGTTCTAAAGAAAACTATGGCAGAAAAGGGTGTTTCTATAATAGAATGGAGTAATCCTTCTTGGGCTAGTCATCGTAACATTAAACAATGGGGCACTTATAATAATTTGGGGGAGGAGAAAAGAAATTATTCATCTCAAATTAATGAATCCAATTAAGAAGAGTCAGTTTCACCCATTGATTGGTCATTCCCAGACTCAGATTCATAAAAGGGCATGCACTTTGATTCATTTTCCTAATCTTACTCCTGAACTTCCACCTGCAAAATAGAGATATGAAGAGCTAAGATCTAAAGCAGCTGCAGATCCTAAAACACTATTTGTTCTTAGATAAATGAACATTTTCGAAGGCATAGGAGGTGGAACTATTTTGAATTAAGGTGTTGTCCCTTTATGTTTTGATCGACCAGTATACTCATTTGGGTAAAGATTAAGTACCATGATTGGCTACACTTCACCAAGCTATTCCCAAAGTATAATCCGACCTTGGTTCAAGAATTCTAAACTACATATGGTGCTTTGCTGGTGATAATGAAAAAGCAACAACCTCAGTAGGTGGTTGAGTTGGTGAAAGTATGAGGGGTTGATGTTCCTTGCAATCACACTGTGATTAATTCAGTATATGGCATAGAAAGGATATGCATCACAAACTACTATCACTCCACCAGATTGATAAAGGACCTTGACTTTGGCAACAATGATTAGATTCTTTACTTTTTTCTGAGACATCTCCAAGTGTTGATAAGAATATGGATATATAAAAAAAATATTTCAATGTGGAGGCTCATTTATGGCTTGGATTTGTGGGTAGTTAGCTCATACCTTCATAGAATGAGTTAAAAATTGGGTTATAAAAATAGTATTGATTATAAGCATCATGGATACTTAAAGAATTAATATGGGTATAATTATTTAGGAAGTTATTGAAAAGTGAGCCCTACATAAGAATATTTCTTTTTCATTCACTTGTTTAATTACATGGTTATGTAGAGGGCGACGGTTCCACCAAATCCTAAGGAGGATATAGAGATTATGGCCATGTCTATTTATGAAATTAAGCAAATTTAGGATGATGTTGATAGTGAGTTAAAGGGAAGGATAATGGAGATTCGAGTTGATACGTTTCCAATGGTTGAGTTTGCATTACTTCAGGCTACCACTTCTATAGATAGAGTTGCCATGGCTACTGTGCCTACCATTTTGAGTGCACCCATCGTACCTACTGGTGCTACATCCGTTCCACCTACACTGAGTCAACCACATACCACCACTAGACTCCAAGTTCTTAGTGCTTTAACTAGGACCCTTTTGACTTATTTTAGCTCAATTAATATGGGTATTTGACATAGTCTATTAATACTAAGGTGACTAGGTTAGAGGGACAGATGTTAAATATGATCTGGGTGGCTTTAAAGCCTATTTAGGCTGAGTTAAGAGAGATTAGGCAGAGACAACAAGCATATACAGAGGGGTTGGTAGCATTAATGGATCTTGTTTCTAGGAATAAGTAGAGTGGAGGTAAAGAATAGACAACAATTAAGGCTAATATCGCTGATTAAAGGGCTTATGTAAACTAGTTGAAGACCACAAATATTGATTGTCCACTCACAGAGTTGACTTCGGATGCCCTAGTGATAGCACAATAGGTGACCTCGGTTCCTACTAAAGAAAAAGTGTCAGAAAGGACTACACATAGTCAGAGAGGACTACACATAAGGGTGATGATGAATCTGAGACTGCGGAGGAAGAGTTAGCAGAGTAGAGGGCTAAGGAGGATGCTATTCTGCTCCAGCACGGGTATGAGTCCTAACAAAATATGGATGATGCTATCATGATCTCCACTATGGAGTTCTAGATAAAAGATACTTTGATGGTAGGTACTAGAAGGATGAAGAGGGCTGATGTTGTTGTTGCTAGTACACCAGAGCCATCACCTGGTGTTACACTCCTTGACTCCGACACGGGCACTGATACCCAGCTTAAGGCCATTTAAATAGGCCAGACTCCATCTTTGTCATATCATGTTTTAGGGGGGCCTCATCTCTGTCTTGTATCATTTGATCATTTATTCATTGAGGACAAAACATGTATTTAAAGTGGGGGAGGGTGGTACTTATTTTTTATTAACTATGAAACACTTATGTTATATTGGATTTTGTTGTGTATGATTGACTTTGACTGTGGGATTGCTTTATTTTTAGTTTGTTTGTTGGTTTATTTTGAATTTTAATTATTTTTAGATTGTTTATTAGACTGCCTTTTTGTATTGTGATTTGGGTGATCATGGCCTAATGATAGAATGCTTTAAACTGATGGGTACCTTTGTGTAGATTCTCACATGGAAAAGTGTTTTGGTTTGGTATATGATTCCTTTCTCAAATATTACCTAATATTTAAAATTTTTATGGGCTGACATAGTTGAATAATCATTGTTGTGAAAGAATTCATCTTTTCTTGACTCTCTAAATACAAGCCTTGGAATGTTCAATGATTGCATTATTCCAATTTAAGGATTGAAATGAAGTTGTGTGTGTAGTTTAGTGCTATGTGTGGTGAGTCATTGAATTGGATCATGTATTTTCTTTCCATATAGATCTTTCCTTGTTGTTCTGACACTAAAATTTAGGGTGGTATGAAGTTGGAGAAATGACCTTAGGCCTTAAACATAGAAAACCCTCATAAACCAACTATTTCCTACTAGCACAGGAGTTAAGTGATATAGATTTGCCAAGTTATGCCTATTATCCCTTTTTTTTGAATAGCCGCATTAAAATACATAACCCATTCTCAAAAAGTCCCCTCTCTTGAACCAATTCTTTCATAAAACACTTCACTGAGGCCAAAAGCCTAGATTGGGGTGCTGTAATTGCATGGAAAAAGGTTTTAAGTGGATATGAAAAGAAATAGGAGTGAATCACTTCCTTCACTAGTATATATAGTACTTAGTGTAAATAGTAGAAGTTCCATAAAAATATAGTGTTTTTATTTAAATTTTATAAGAAAAAGAAAGAGTTATGCAGCACAATCGAGAAAAGAAATATGTGCATAAAGGAAAGTTTTTAAGGATAGTTAGCACCGAAAAGAGGAAAATAAATGGTTTCATGTAGTGATACGAGAGGGTATAGTCACTTGAACCATATGAATATAATACCATACCCATTCCCTACATTACAACCTTTTAATGTCGTTTGAGATCTTCAACCGAGAATCCCCTAATATTATGTGATGGAAAATATGGGCAAGCCTATGTATGGCTTTTGTAATACTTGATCTTTGTTTTTTATGAGTGTGAGTGATTTTTCTATGGTATCTTGTTTATCCAATTGTTCTCATAATGAATGTAGTGATATTCTCTATGTCGGGCACTTAAATTTCACATGACTAGCATATTTGGAGACTCTAAATGGTATATTTGAGCACATGCATGGTCTGGTAATGGATAGTCAATACTTGAGGCCTATAGATATGGTATGAATTTTTAATAGTTGAGGAATGTTTCATTTTTTTTCAATCAAGATGGAAGGGTAAGAACATTACTCCCTTCTAACATCTTTTAATCTATTTAATTCTCGATTCCTGATTTTAGACCTTATTTCCCCCCCAATAAAATCCAAAGTTTGTTGTTAGGCTAAGAGTTGTGATTTTTCACATTCTTAGGCGATTTTCATCCTTGAGGTAAGAACATTACTCCCTTATAACATTGTTTAATCCATTTAAATCATAGAATCATTAAAACTGTAGTTTATCGTCAAATTTTGGGGTTAGGCCTTAAGTTCATGAGTTGGTGAGAAATACCGATGGGTAGTCCTAAAATAGCCTAATAATGATTTCTAGGTTGTTAAATATTATGTCCTAACATAGAATTACTGCCCTTTAACGTACATTATGGGGGTTTGGGGCAATTTAATGGGTGAAAAACCTGAATTCTATGGTTTTGGTAGTGAACAAGAGTATAATAAGTGGGGTTCAATCCGTAAGGCCTAGAATTGAATAGTAAGTAATTGAATACTCTTTTATTGTTTGTTTTAGATAGAGATCGATCTGAAGTTTCGAGAAAAGGCAAGGCTCTTGCGGATTAACTTGTATTTGGATTTTTCCATTAAGGTAGGTCATGGTTTTAATTAGGGTTTTAAACTTGATTAATATTTCATGCTTTATCATAAATTTAATGTTTGTGGATTGGTGTTCAGAAATGCTTGTAGTTGGGGTTTGATTGTTAAATGCATGAATGAATAAGCTAGAGAGAGATGAAATTAATTAAGTATATTATGATAGTTGGTGTACTTATGAATTTTGTGCACTGTGGTGCCTCCTGAGTGATAGTGAAATGAATTTCCTATTGTTATCATATTCAGAGGGTCATGTACAATATCAGTACAAATACTTATATTATTGATATATTGACAAAGTTGGTCCTCTGTAGGTCATGACTATTGGGCATAAATAAGTCCCTTTAGTGTGTCTGTATAACTTGAGACTAGTGATTTTGAGTGACATGAATAGTAGATGGTGGTGATTGAGATAGAATTTATGTTACTCTTGTGAGATTAATATGGTGTTGATAATAATGTGTTGATATTACACTTGTGGAATTTAAGTGGACACAACTCCCAATCAACTGCTAAGACCGCTATAGAGGTACCTACCACTATAGCAGTTGTTGACCGCCTTTGACCACCACTATAGTGTTGTTGACGAGATAGAATGTCCATATTTACCCAAAAATCCTACTTTTTACAATGCACCTTAAACTCGGGACATTCCAATCAATGCCATTCACGCTAAGATAAATTTCAAGAGTTTTACTAACCCAAATCCAGTTTCATAAATTCCTATGGGTTCCTTATCGTCTTAGTTAAATAGAAATCAAATCAAACACCCCCCAACTTGTCCAAATTCTTTCCATATTTACCTAGATCACACCTCGCTCCAATTTTATTCGAAACTAGCCTAGCCTGAAATTTGTAAATTTCAACCCAAAAGTATTTTGGACATGAGGCTTTAAACCAAAGACTTACACATAACAATGAGGAGGGTTGTTACAATAGATACCAATTTACCAATCGTTCATCCTTGAATGATCAAATGCAAAAAATAGGCTAAATTGAGGAGAGAATGAGTACCTGTAGCCTCATACAGTTGAGGGTACTTTTCCCGCATGTCCTTCTCGATTTCCCAAATGGCTTCCTCAACCAAACGATGCTTTCATTATACCTTAGCCAAGAGAATTTCCTTCGTCCTCAATTTCTGAATATCCTAATCTAGAATAGCTACCAGTTCCTTCTCTTAAGCCGAGTCTTTATCCAGAAGCACTGAATCCCATTTAATGATGTAGTCTCCATCCACATGCTATCATTTAAGCATAGAAACATAAAACATCGGATGGACTCCCAATAATATCTGTGGTAGAGCTAACCTGTAGGTAACTAGACCCACATCTTCTAGAACCTCAAAGGGACCAATCTATCGAGGGCTGAGATTGCCCTTCTTTCCAAATTTCATAACCCCCTTCATGGGGGACACCTTAAGCAAAACGTGCTCACCAACTTTGAAGTCCATGTCTCTTGCCTTACCGTCTGCATACTCTTTCTGCCTACTTTAAGCAACCGACAACTTTGTTTGAACAAAACCTTACCTTTTCTTGAGCCTCCTTTACTAAGTGTGTGCCCAAAGGCTTAACATCTCCCTCCTCAAACCACCCAATAGGTGACCTACACTTCCTTCCATAAAGTGCCTCAAATGGTGCCATATCAAGGTTAGAATGGTAACTGTTGTTGTATGAAAACTCACACAATGGAAGAAATTGGTCCCAGTGACCACCAAAATCAATCACACAGGCCCTCAACATGTCCCTTAATACCTGAATGGTCCTTTACAACTACCCATCAGTTTGAGGCTGAAATGCTATGCTAAAAGCGAGCTTAGTTTCCAACTCCTCAGGCAACCTGTCCTAAAACTTAGAAGTGTACTTTGCATCCCTAGCAAAACTGATAGTAAGTTGTACCCCATGAAGTCTGACAATCTCCTTGACATAGATTTTAGCTAACTACGGAGAGATGTAGTCTAACCGAACAAGTAAGAAGTAAGTTGACTTTGTCAACCGACCCACTATCGCCCAATTGGAGTCATACTTACCCAAGGTCTTAGGTAGACCCACCACAAAATCCATGGCAATGTTCTCCCATTTCCACATGGATATATGTATTCTCTGAAGTAAACCTATAGGAATTTGGTGCTCATATTTCACAGTTGATAATTATGACACTTGGACACATAGTCCACTATGTCCCTCTTCATCTCGGGCCACCAATAAAGCTTCCCCAAGTCATGATATATATTGGTCGTATCCGAATGAATAGAATAGAGTGAATCATGGGCATCTGAAAGTACATCACGAATAAAATCACCAACCTAAGAAACACACAATCTTCCCTTAAACCTCAACACCCAACCCTCATCAAGAGTGGCATCCGCTACCTCTCTACACACCACCTTATTTCGGAGTGAATTTAATTTCTTATCCTCAAATTATCTGGCCTTAATCTGATCCTGAAATGTTGACTTCACCTCAACACTAGCCAACACTCTACCCCTATCTGAGACCCCAAATTGCACGCTCTAAGATGCAAGAGTGTGAAACTCTTTAGGTAAAGGTCACCTGGACACCCTTAAAAATGACAAACTACCGATACTTACAGACTTTCAGCTCAATATGTCTGCCATCACATTGGCCTTACTCGGATGATACTGAATACTCACATCATGGTCCTTCAACAGTTCTATCTAATCTTCACTGCCTTAAGTTAAAATCCCGTTTAGTAAACATGTGTTGCAGGCTACGATGGTCTATGAAGACCTCACACTTGACATTATAAACAAAGTGTCTCCAAATCATTAATGCAAACACCATCGTTGTCAACTCCAGGTCAGGGGTTGGGTAATTCCTCTAATGAGCCTTAAACTGTCTTGAAGCATAAGCAATGATATTCCTATCCTGCATCAACACAACACCTAAGCCTAAAAGTGAGGCATCACAAAACACTATAAAGTCCTTACCTTCAACAAACAATGAAAGAATAGGCGCTCTAGTTAAAAGTGTCTTGAGCTTTTGGAAGAAAACTTTACATTAGTATGACCAAACAAATGGCACTTCTTTCTGAGTCGACCTTGTCAGGTACATTGTAATGGATGCAAAGTTCTTGACAAACATGTAGTAACAACTGGCAAGACCCATAAAGCTCATTACCTCAGTCACTGAACTAGGCCGAGTCCAATTCTGTACTGCCTCAATCTTCTGGGGATCCACCATCACCCCTTTTTTAGAAACCACATGCCACGAGAAGACAACTAAAGACAACCAAAATTAACACTTTTCAAACTTAGCAAATAACCGTTACTCCCTTAGAATTTCCAAAACTATGCGAAGACGGCTTGTATGGTCTTTCTTACTCTTGGAATAAATAAGAATATCATCAATAAACACAATAATAAAAGAATCTAAGAACAACATAAAGATCCCATTCATCAAATTCATAAAGGCTACAAGTGCATTATTCAACCCGAAAGACAACACCAAAAACTCATAATGGTCATACTGAGTTCTAAAAATTGTCTTTGGTATATCCTCTGGTCTAATTTTCAACTGATGATAACCTGACCACAAATTAATCTTTAAAAACACTGACACACCATGTATCTTATCAAACAAATCATCTATGCGAAGGAAAGGGTATTTATTCTGAATAGTAACCTTATTCAGTTTCCTATAATCAATGCACATCCTCAAACTACCATCCTTCTTCTTAAAGAACAGAACTGGAGCAACCCAAGGTGAAGCACTTAGATGAATAAAACCCTTATCAAGAAGCTACTGTTGCTGAGTTTTGAGCTCATTCACCGTAGGAGCCATTCGATAGGGGGAATATATAGGGCGAGTGCTCGGCTCTAAGTCAATACAGAAATCGATATCCCTATCTGGAGGCATGCCGGGTTGGTATAGAGACACATCCTAAAATTCAAAAAACTATAAAAACTGACTCTATAGAAGGGACCATGTTTACAATCAAAAGATTGGCTAGAAATGCTAAACACTCATTTCCCACTAACCTTCTAGCCAGGACAAATGATATAATTGTAACACCCCGTACCTTCCCGACCCTACTTGAGAACCTTGAACCATGTTTACCCTAGGTTCGAGAGCAATAAGTAAGTATTTTGCATTGTTATTGAAGGAACATTTGATATTGTGCTAGTAAATGTGATTAGACCTTTGTAGTGGGTGGTGTTTGTGATTTTATGGAGCATTTGTGGGGTGAAAAGTGAGGTTTAAGGGACATCCACGAAAAGGATCTTAAAGATAAGAGGAAAGAAAAAGGTTGGGACTTGAAAGATCCAACCAAATCCGCAAAGAAAAGTCGAAATCAAAAATTTAGCATAGGGCACTGCAGGTGGCATGCCAGGCCACTTCTGGCCGAATTTTGTTTGGCACAGGCAGCAAGGGGAGCGTCCAGGGGTATACCAGGCCGCTCCTGGCCACCTTTCTAGAGCTGAAATTTTTCTAAGTCTCTAGGGCGCACGGGAGCATGCCGGGGTGCTTTTTGCCTGATTTCTTCTACGATTATTAGTCTATAAAGAGGACTCTTGGGTTATGGTATCATTATTCCATCGTGGTAGGGATACTCTTGAGAAAGTTTAGCATCCGAGTTGGGGTCAATTCTTCATCACGAGTATGTTATCAAATTATGTTCAATTAAGCCATGAGTGGCTAGAATTTCTTATTATTTTAGATTGAGGCTACGAACATGAATCTCGTAAGTTGAATATTGTTGTGACATTGATGGAATTATTTAAACATGAGATAATTGGAGTATTACACATTGAAATTGGTGGGCTAAGTTAATTGTGTAAATGGGCTCAATTTAAGGCCCAAAATGGATTAAAAGACATGGCCCAAAAGGGCAAATGACCCATTCTTCCACTTTGACCAAGCAAATATGGAATTTAATGACAAAAAGTGGCTAAGTATGACTTGAGGGGATATATAAGGTGGAAAAAATTAGATTTTTATTTCCACAAAGAACACATTCCATTCTAGACATTTCCACAACATTTCCACAAGATATTTCATCAAGCTCTCAAATACTAAGCCATCTTTTTGGACAAGATAACTCATTTGTAAGTTTGGGTAAGTGATTATTCTTATGGATTAATATATTATATGCATGGGAGATTATGTAGATCATGATGGTTATGTCTAAAAGTGTAAATAATTCATTTTTGCTTTTTGCTAAAAGATGTGTCAGCTATGGGATTTAAACTTGAAAGGAGACTTGAGGTTTTGATGAAAGTGAATGGTGTGAATGAAATATCGACATGTATGGTGTGTTTATGTTCCTTGACTTATTATTTTTTTCCATGAGTATAAGTTGTGGGATTGTTGTCGATATGTTGTTATGAAGTGTATTAAGGTGACTTGATGGAGTAGTTGTGATGTTGTGTTGATAGAGAAGTGTAAAGTATGAACTTGGTGTGACATGCTATTGGTTTATCATGTATTGGTAAGTGTATGGAATGTTGTGGTATTGATGGTATGATAATTTCATAAGTGGTATTGTCAAGGGGGAAATGACATTTTAAGGCCATCATGTAACTCATTGTCATCGTATTGCACTTGTAAGGTAGTTGATTGTTAACATAAGCTCTGTTATGTACTTGTGTTGTAGAGTGAAACTTAATAAAGGAGATGGACTATTGTATTCACATTTAGGATTGTACATTCATATTGGGAAGATAAGGTATGTAAGGTTACTCTTTTCGTATCCTTCTGCGGCACATAGTGTTCAAATTGAAATTGTACTTATTGTCGTTCCGAAATGTTCTAAGGTATCCCATTCCCGATTATTAATTATTGTTAATCACATGTTCCTTACTCATTGCTCAATTGTGATTCACATGCCTCATGTTCATTGACTAATGTTCCAAAGTTCCAATAAAGCTATATTTCCAAAGTTCCAATAATATACAATTACCAATGTCTCAATCTCATAGAAGTAAAGATATGAAGTAATGTATAATTGTTTGGTTGAGTAACATTCCAGGGGCGATATAAAAGCCTAGAATGAGTTATCACAGTGACATCCCAGGGGCAACAAATATTCCTAGCATGGGTTATTATAGTAGCATCCCAGGGGCGATAGAAAAGACTATCATGGCTTAATTACATCCCAGGGGTTAAAATACCTAGCATGGGTTAAATCTCATCCTAGGAGCGATAGAAAAGCCTAGCATGGGTAGAACGATAAAGATGAATAAATGTAAAGGCAAATGAAGTAAAGGATGTAATGTACATGGTTCCATATAGGTAGACCGATGGTTTATCTGTACTGCCTATTCTCTTATATTTGATTTCATGGAAGTGCTTATATATCATACAGTTTCTTATGAGCCTTACATACTCAGTACATTCTTTGTACTGACATCCCTTGGGGGACTTACCTTACTTACTACAGGCACAGGATTAGTAGACCTCCACAGTGGGTTGCGGATCTTTTGCCTATTTTTGGTGAGCTCCAGATGGTTCGGGGCTTTTTGGGTCTCATATGTACATTTGTTTTGGTACTGTAATGTTGTATAAAGCGGGTACTTGTCCCATTTTTAGGATGGTTATGTATATACATCTGTTAGAGGCTTTGTAGACAGACGTAGTGAGATGAATGAAAGAATGTATGTCCATTTTGACTTGATGGCCCTAATGGCCAAGTTTCTTATATGAATATATCACATGTTTCCATGATTTTTGCTATTGGCGTCTTATATCTCTATGTGATGGTGCTGCTTATTGAGTGAAATGCATATGAATGGCCATGAGCAAAGATTGTTTCTCTCGGGCCTTATCAGCTTCGGGTGCCAGTCCGCCCCGTTGGAATTTGAGGCATGACAAAAGTGGTATCAGAGCAGGTCGTCCTAAGGGTGTATACAAAGCCGTGTCTAAGTAGAGTCTTGCTTATGGATGTATTGTGTACCACATTTATAAGTAGGAGGCTACGGGGAATTGGGGAGTTGTTTCTTTTCTTCACTTCTAGATCGTGCAATAGAGCCAATGTGGTAAGTGGAATCGTATCTAACCATTGGAATTGATTTTCTTTGTTATAGTAAAATGCCAATGACAAGACGAGGTAGAGGCAAAGGTAAGCAGGCAGATATTCTTTCCGGTGAAGGAATGAGTAAATCACCACCTGACCAAGCTCATCAAGGTGGAGCAAACACTGAAATTGCATCGCGGTCTTCTTCTACTTTTCCAGCTCCAGAAGAGCCAAGAGGTAGAGAAGTACCCGCAGAACCGCCAATGAATGCCACTGACCATGATTTAAGAAATGCAGTGCATATGTTGTCTCAGATAGTTGCTGCACAAAGTCAAGGACGAGCTGGTCCAATGATAAATAAGGATTACGCGACTAGAGTAGCCAGTCGACGGACACAAGATTTTCTGAAATTAGACCCTCCCATATTCACTGGTCAGATCCGAAAATAGATCCACAGGACTTCGTGGATCAAATTTAGAGGGCTCTAGATGTTATGCACATGACGGGTATTGAAACAGTTGAACTTGCAACCTATAGATTGAAAGGTGAAGCTATATTGTGGTATGAAGATTGGAAGAAATCTCATGGTATCGGTATAAATCCACCTAATTGGGAAGAATTTAAAACGCCATTCCTTGATCACTATCTTCCCTACGAAATCCCAGAGGCTCGTGCGGATCAGTTTTTAAATCTCCTTAAAGGAAATTTGAGTGTTAGAGAATACAGTTTGTAGTTTAATTCTTTGGCTCGATATGCTCCAAATGTAGTAGCCACAATGACAGACAGGGTCCATCGATATGTGGACAGATTGGAGCCATATTTGGTAAGGGACTGCACTATTGCTGCTTTGAACAGAGATATGGATATAGTGAGAATTCAGGCTTTCACACAACAAATGGAAGACCAAAGGCAAAGAAGAAGGGTACACAAATTTGAATGAGGGCTGGCAAAGAGGGCTAGGCCTATGGGGCAGTCTATGGTGTCCCAAGGAGAACCTAGGCCTCAGAGTTTTTCTAGACCACCTAGACCCTCATTTTCTTCCCCTACGACAAGTACTTCATCTCAGTTCTGGGGGTTTAGAGGCAGCCATTTTGGGCAGAGTAGTGGACTTCAAGGTTCACAGACCGCAGGATTTTATCGTCCTCCATGTCAGCGCTGTGGAAGGTATCATTTAGGTGAATGTCGGTTGGGGACAACTATTTGTTTTTGGTGTGGTACGATGGGGCATATGATGAGAATTCCCACAGAGGAGCATGGGTGGTATATCAAGACCTATGGGATAAACTGTTACATCATCATCATCGGTTCCTTCCCTAGATAGAGGATTATAACCTATTGGGCGTGGTCGAGGTACTAGAGAAGCATCCAGTTCCAGTGGAACCCAGAACTGCACCTATGCTCTAGTGGACCGGCAGAACTCAGAGGCTTCTCCTGATGTCTTCATAGGTATATTATCCATATTTTCGTATAATGTATATGCATTGATTGATCTGGGTTCTACATTGTCATATGTTACTCCATTGATTGCTGCAAAATTTGAAAGAACACCGGAATTATTAACTAAGTCAAATGAAGTATCTACACCAATTGGTGAATATATTGTTGCAAAAAGAGTATATCGTAATTGTGTGGTAACTGTGTGTGGTCATGACACACTGGCTAATCTCATTGAATTAGACATGGTGAATTTTGATGTCATAATGGGTATGGATTAGTTGGATTCTTGTTACGCCACGATGGATTGTCGAGCTAAGAAGGTATATTTTCATGTTCCATAAACGAATGTTCTTGAATAGAAGGGTGATGTAGGGGCACCGAGAGGGAAATTTATTTCCTATCTGAAAGCAAGGAAAATGATTGCCAAGGGGTACATATGTCACTTAGTACGAGTGAAAGATACTGATGTGGAACCACTAACTCCTCAGTCGATTCCGGTGATCAATGAATTTCTTGATGTATTTCTAGAGGATCTTCCAGGTTTACCCCCAGAACGGGAAGTAGAGTTTGGCATTGATGTGCTTCCAGGCACTCAGCCTATCTCTATTCCTCCATATAGAATGGCTCCAGCAGAATTGCGTGAATTGAAGGAGCAATTGAAAGACTTGCCAGAAAAGGGCTTCATCAGGCCTATTATGTCCCCATGGGGTGCACCAGTATTATTTGTACGGAAGAAAGATGGTACATTGAGAATGTGCATTGACTATCGGCAATTTAATAAAGTAACGATCAAGAACAAATATCCCTTCCCCAAAATTGATGATTTGTTTGATTAGTTACAGGGTGCCAAGTGTTTTTCAAAGATTGACTTGAGGTTGGGTTACCATCAAGTCAGAGTTAGATAAACAGATATACCCAAGACAACTTTTTGAACACGGTATGGCCATTATGAATTTTTAGTTATGTCGTTTGGACTAACAAATGCACCAACTATTTTTATGGATTTGATGAATAGGGTGTTCAAACCATTCTTGGATGTATTTGTCACCGTGTTCATAGATGATATTCTGGTTTATTCAAGATCACAATAGGACCATGCCAATCACTTACGGCAGGTGTTACAGATTCTCTGGGATCGTAAGTTGTATGCAAAGTTCTCTAAATGTGAATTTTGGTTAAGATCTGTCGCATTGTTGGGTCACATTGTGTCCGATGAAGGAATTCAGGTTGATACACAAAAGATTGAAGCGGTGAAAAATTGGCCAAGGCCTATGACGTCCACAAAAATTCGTAGCTTCCTTGGATTGGCAGGTTATTATCGAAGGTTTGTTGAAGGGTTTTCTTCCATTGATGCACATTTAACAAAACTTACACACAAGGCAATCAAGTTTCAATGGAATGATGCATGTGAGAAAAGTTTCCAAGAGCTGAAAGATAAATTAACTTCCACACCCGTATTAGTACTTTTGAAAGGCACCGAAGGGTATGCGGTCTATTGTGATGCGTTCGGAGTTGGCCTAGGGTGTGTATTGATCCAACACGGTAATGTCATAGCGTATGCTTCACGACAGTTGAGGAACATGAGAGAAACTATCCCACACATGATCTTGAGTTAGAAGCGATGGTATTTGCTTTAAAGTTATGGCATCATTATTTGTATGGAGTTCATGTTGATATCTATATTGATCACAAAAGTTTGCAATATATATTTAAGAAGAAGGAACTCAATTTGAGGCAACAAAGGTGGTTAGAGCTCTTAAAAGACTATGATATCGATATCTTATACCACCTAGGGAAGGCAAATGTGGTAGCTGATACGTTGAGCCGTATAGCAGTAGGAAACACTAGTGGCCAGTTGACGGAAAGCAAGAGATAATCAAAGATCTACATCAACTAGCCAGATTGGGAGTTCTCCTTCTTGAATCTCCAGATGAAGGGGTTATTGTGCAAAATACAGCATAATCCTCCTTAATAGCTGAAGTGAAAGAGAAGCAGTTTGTGGATCCTATGTTATTGCAGCTAAAATAGAATGTACAACAGGGTCTGACAAAGGCATTTGATCTTATGCAAGAGGGAGTACTTCAATGCTAAGGAAGATTATGTGTACCGGATGTAGATGAGCTGAGGAGACTAATTATGACAGAGGCGCATCATTCGCGATATTCTATTCATCCGGGAGCTACCAAAATTTACCATTACATGAAAGAAATATATTGGTGGGGAAATATGAAAAAGAACATTGCAGAATTTGTAGCTCAATGCCCAAATTGTCAACAAGTGAAAGTAGAGCATCAGAAACCAGGAGGTTACATGCAATGTATCAATCTTCCAGTATGGAAATGGGATATGATTAACATAGATTTCATCACAGGTTTGCCTCGTACACTGTAGAAAGTTGATTCTATATGGGTCATAGTTGACAGGCTTACCAAATCAGTGCATTTCCTACCAGTCAAGACCACCTATACAGGTGAGGATTATGCAAGGTTGTATATGAAAGAGATAGTACGATTACATGGAATTTCGGTCTCCATTATATCAGACAGAGGAGCACAATTACTGCACATTTTGGGAGATCTTTTCAGCATAGCTTGGGTACACAAGTGAATTTGAGCACGGCTTTCCATCCTCAGACAGATGGACAAGCAAAACATACTATCCAAACACTTGAAGATATGCTACGAGCGTGCACGCTAGATTTTCAAGGCAGTTGGGATGACCATTTGCCTCTTATTGAATTTGCTTACAACAATAACTATCATTCAAGTATCAAAATGGTACCTTATGAAGCTTTATACGGAAGGAAGTGTACATCACCGATTGGATAGTTTGAAGCAGGTGAAACTGCTTTACTTTGTCCATATCTTGTTTATCAAGCTATGGAGAAAGTTAAAGTGATCCAACAGCGGCTACAAACGGCCTAAAGTCGCCACAAGTCATATGTTGATGTTAGAAGAAGAGGGATCGAATTCGCCATAGGTGATTGGGTATTCTTGAAGGTGTCACCGATGAAAGGGGTAATGCGATTCGGGAAGAAAGGGAAGTTAAGTCCCTGATATATAGGGCCATATGAATTGTCTGAAGATTTGGGCAAGTTGCGTATGAATTGGCACTACCCCAAGAACTCTCCTCCGTCCATCCAGTGCTTCATGTCTCGATGCTACGGAAGCGCATATGGGATCCATCTAGTATTGTTCCCATTGAGGATGTACAAGTTACGAAAGATCTCACTTATGAAGATATACCTATTGATATTCTAGATCAACAAGTAAAGAGGTTGAGGAATAAAGACATAACTTTCGTAAAGGTACTTTGGAGGAATCAGAAAGTAGAGGAGATCACCTGGGAAACTGAGGAAATGATGAAGTCCAAGTACCCTCATCTGTTTCAAATGGAAGTTCAAGATGTGGGATTGGATCACAAACAAGTAAGTATCTATGAGCATTATGTGTATATGTATATATGTGTTAATATAGAGATGCATTTGGTGTACATGAGACGATGTTATTAACATTCGAGGATGAATATTTCTAAGGGGGAAAAAATGTAACACCCCATACATTCTTGACCCTACTTGAAAAACTTGAACCATGTTTAACCTAGGTTCGAGAGCAATAAGTACGTATTTTGCATTGTTATTGATGGAACATTTGATATTGTGCTAGTAAATGTGATTAGACCTTTGTAGTAGGTGGTGTTTGTGACTTTGTGGAGAATTTGTGGGGTGAAAAGTGAGGTTTAAGGGACATCCACGCAAAGGATCTTAAAGATAAGAGGAAAGAAAAAGGTTGGGACTCGAAAGATCCAACCAAATCCGCAAAGAAAAGTCGAAATCAAAAATTTAGCATAGGGTGCTGCAGGTGGCATGCCAGGCCACTTCTGGCCAAATTTTGTTTGGAACAAGCAGAAAGGGGGCGCGCCCAGGGGCATTCCGGGTTATCCTGGCCACCTTTCCAGAGCTGAAATTTTTCTAAGTCTCTAGGGCGCCCGGGAGCGTGCCGGGGTGCTTTTTGCCCGATTTCTTCTACGATTATTAGTCTATAAAGAGGACTCATGGGTTATGGTATCATTATTCCATTGTAGCAGGGCTACTCTTGAGCAAGTTTAGCATCTGAGTTGGGGTCAATTCTTCGTCACAAGTATGTTATCAAATTATGTTCAATTAAGCCATGAGTGGCTAGAATTTCTTATTTTTTTAGGTTGAGGCTACGAACATGAATCTTGTGAGTTGAATATTGTTGTGACATTGATGGGATTATTTAAAAATAAGATAATTGGAGTATTACACATTGAAATTGTTGGGCTAAGTTAATCTGTGTAAATGGGCTCAATTTAAGGCCCAAAATGGATTAAAAGACATGGCCCAAAAAGGCAAATGACCCATTCTTCCACTTTGACCAAGCAAATATGGAATTTAATGACAAGAAGTGTCTAAGTATGACTTGAGAGGATATATAAGGTGGCAAAAATTAGATTTTTATTTCCACAAAGCACACATTCCATTCTAGACATTTCCACAACATTTCCACAAGATATTTCATCAAGCTCTCAAACCCTAAGCCATCATTTTGGACAAGATAACTCATTTGCAAGTTTGGGTAAGTGATTATTCTTATGGATTAATATATTATATGCATGGTAGAGTATGTAGATCATGATGGTTATGTCTAAAAGTGTAAATAATTCATTTTTGCTTTTTGCTAAAAGATGTGTCAGCTATGGGATTTAAACTTGAAAGGAGACTTGAGGTTTTGATGAAAGTGAATGGTGTGAATGAAATATCGACATGTATGGTGTGTTTATGTTCCTTAACTTATTATTTTTTTCCATTAGTATAAGTTGTGGGATTGTTGTCGATATATTGTTATGAAGTGTATTGAGGTGACTTGATGGAGTAGTTGTGATGTTGTGTTGATAGAGAAGTGTAAAGTATGAACTTGGTGTGACATGCTATTGGTTTATCATGTATTGTTAAATGTATGGAATTTTGTGGTAATGATGGTATGATAATTTCATAAGTGGTATTGTCAAGGGGGAAATGACATTTTAAGGCCATCATGTAACTCATTGTCATCGTATGCACTTGTAAGGTAGTTGATTGTTAACGTAAGCTCTGTTATTTACTTGTGTTGTAGAGTGAAACGTAATAAAGGAAATGGACTATTGTATTCACATTTAGGATTGTACATTCATATTGGGAAGATAAGGTATGTAAGGTTACTCTTTTCGTATCCTTCTGCGGCACATAGTGTTCACATTGAAATTGTACTTATTGTCGTTCCGAAATGTTCTAAGGTATCCCATTCCCGATTATTAATTATTGTTAATCACATGTTCCTTACTCATTGCTCAATTGTGATTCACATGTCTCATGTTCATTGACTAATGTTCCAAAGTTCCAATAAAGCTATATTTCCAAAGTTCCAAAAATATACAATTACCAATGTATCAATTTCGTAGAAGTAAAGATATGAAGTAATGTATAATTTTTTGGCTGAGTAACATCCCAGGGGCGACATAAAAGCCTAGCATGGGTTATCACAGTGACATCCCAGGGGTGACAAATATGTCTGGCATGGGTTATTACAGTAACATCCCAGGGGCGACAGAAAAGCCTAGCATGGGTTAATTACATCCGAGGGGTTAAAATACCTAGCATGGGTTAAATCTCATCCCAGGGGAGATAGAAAATGAATAAATCTAAAGGCAAATGAAGTAAAGGATGTAATGTACATGGTTCCACATATGTAGACCAGTGGTTTATCTGTACTACCTATTCTCTTATATTTGATTTCATTGAAGTGCTTATATATCATATAATTTTTTATGAGCCTTACATACTCAGTACATTCTTCGTACTGACGTCCCTTAGGGGTATTACCTTACTTGTTGCAGGCACAGGTGCTAGTAGACCTCCACAGTAGGTTGCAGATCTTTTGCCGATCTTTGGTGAGCTCCAGTTGGTTCGGGGCTTTCCGGGTCTCATATGTACATTTGTTTTTGTATTGTACTGTTGTATAAAGCGGGGACTTGTCCCGACTTTAGGATGGTTATGTATATGCCTCTGTTAGAGGCTTTGTAGACGGACATGGTGAGATTAATGAAAGAATGTATGTCCATTTTGACTTGATGGCCCTAACGGCCAAGTTTCTTATATGAATATTTCACATGTTTCCATGACTTCCGCTATAGGAATCTTATATCTCTATGTGATGGTGCTACTTATTGAGTGTCATGCATATGAATGGACATGAGAAAAGATTGATTCTCTCGGGCCTTATCGGTTTTGGGTGCTAGTCCGCCCCGTTGGAATTTGAGGCGTGACAATAATTTTCACTGGCTCGGCGGTATACACTCCCTGCCACTCTAGTTTATTCAATCTCGACATCACTAGTGTCATTGTCTTAGTATTATATTTTAAAATAGTGTAACATAGAGATAACCAGGTCATTTCCAGAATTACATCAAAGTCCAACATATCTAGAATAATCGATTCTACCCAAGTCTGAAAACCCCCAAATAGCACAAAACAAGAACGAAAAACACAGGTTACTACTACATACTCACCAACCAGAGTAGACCCACAAATAGGATGACCAAGTACATCACAAACCAAATTCAGGCTCACCATAAACTAAATATATACATAAGGATAAGTAGACCCTGGATCAAATATAATAGACTCTATTTGGTCACAAACAAAAATAGTGCCTATGATCAGCTTCAGAAGCATTGGCATCAATCTTTACCAAAAAAGCATAACAGTGAGCCCGATCATAAATTTGAGATAACTCCCTTTTCGACTGTGCTCTACCCCCAATGCCTCTATTTCCTCAGCCACCTCGTCCACCTGCCTGAATTCTCCGCCTACCCTGTAGATGACCCTTGCCATTACCTCCTCCTCCTCTACCCACTGGAACCATAGCCAAAGTCTGCTGTTGTGCCTGGCCATTTTCTTGTATAAAGGGAAACTTTCTCTTAAAATGACCAACAACACCATAATAGTAACATCCACGCTCAAGAAAAGGACAACTGACAGAAGAGTAAGAAGCCCCTTACCCCTAACAACCTGTGTCTGAGAAGAAATTTTAGTTGGAACCACAGCAGAAGCAGACAAGACTGACTAAATAGGATGAGTTGAATAGGCCTGCTAACTGTGGCCCTTAGAGTACGATCCACTGAAATTCCCAACATTGTGGTACTTCATGGCTAACATCTTAGCCTTACCCTCTTGCTTAACCCCCTCCAACTTTGTAACACCCCGTACATTTCCGAACCTAATTGATTACCGTTACATTTATGGAATTAATTAAACATGATATTTATGGAGTATTACACCTTAAATTAGGTGGGCTGAATTAAGCTTGTGCTATTGGGCTCAATGGAGGCCCAAAATTAAACCAAAAGACATGGCCCAAAAACGGAATAATGATCCATTCATCTTGACCAAGTCAACAAATCAATTATTGACCAAAATTATTGGATAAGGATGAATTTAAGGGGTCTATATAAGGTGAAAATCAGATTTTATTCACCATTCCACACATGTGCAAAATCTAGAATTTTCCTAAGGATATTTTCTCTTCACCTTCAAACCCTAAGGCAACTACACTTGTTGGACAAGATCACCTCTTTGCAAGTATTGGTAAGTGTTTATTATTATGTTTTAATCTATTATATGAATGAGATATTGTGTAGATAATGATGGTTATGTATAAAGGTGTCAAGAAGTTCACTTTTGCTTTTTGCTAAAAGATGTGTCATCTATGTGTCCTAAACTTGAAAGGAGATTTGAGATCTTGAAAGGAGATTTGAGATATTGAAAGGAGTGAATGATATGGATGAGATGTATACATGTATTTTCCTAACTTGCTTTATCTATGTGTACAACTTGTGGGATTGTTATTATGAAATTGGTCATGGATTTGGTGACGTATTGAAAGGAAAATATAGTTTTGTGATGTTTATGTGCGTTGTGAAACCATGAATGTTCTTTGGCATCCCTGATAGCTTAAAATAAAAAAAGAGAATTTTAATTATGATCATGTACCATTCATTACAAAAAAGAACCCCAAAGAGACCCATTTTAGCCGAAACGGGCACCCGCCCTCGGAGACGAAGGCACCTGCGGGCGCAGGTGACTTTGCAGGTTCCCCTAGACACTTCCAAGAGGCACCTGCGGAGGAACCTCAACCACATACAGGC
Source organism: Capsicum rhomboideum (assembly GCA_031232105.1). NCBI lineage: Eukaryota > Viridiplantae > Streptophyta > Magnoliopsida > Solanales > Solanaceae > Capsicum > Capsicum rhomboideum. The sequence goes on along the minus strand of CP124718.1, from coordinate 73,681,330 downwards.
ACAGTTGGCTTCGCAGGTCAGTCCAGGACCCCATTTTGCATGTTTTTGTTTCTCTATGATCCCCCGAAACCCCTATACCCTTCATAGAGGAAATTATCAACTTATGGTACCTTTTGAATGACTTTAAAGGAGTATCCCGGAGGTATTTTGAATGATATCAATTATGTATTATTGTTCGTGTGTTATTGTGAAAGGAATTGGGATGACTTGATGGAGTAATTGTGACGTAATGTTAATGAGGAAGTGTAAAGGATAAACTTGGTGTGAAATGTTATTGGTTTATGATATCGTGGTCAATGTGTGGAATGTTAGGGTATTGTTTGTATGGTAATGCAATAAATGGTATTTTAAGAGGGTAAAATAACGTTATATGGTAGTCACGTAATTCATTGTCGTCTTATGCACTTGTAATGTAGTTAGTTGTTAACGGGAGCTTCTTGATGTACTTGTGTTGTAGAGTAACACGTAAGGAAGGATTTGGATTGTTGTGTATTCACATATAGGACTGTATATTCATATTGGGAAATATAAGGTATGTAAGGTTACCCTTTTCGTATCCTTCTGCAACACATAGTGTTCACATTGTCATTGTACTTATTCCATTCCCAAATGTTCTAAGGTATCTCATTTCAGGTTATCATCTATTGTTATTCACATGTTCCTTATTCATTGATCAATTGTTATTCACGTGTCATATAATTGTGGACATGGTTTCAAAGTTCTAATAACGTTATGTTCCAAAGTTCCCAGAATGTTTCAACCACCAATGTATCAATCTCACACAAGCCAATGTATCAATCTTACACAAGTAAAAGTATCAATCTCTCACAAGTAAGAAATGAAGTAAGGTATATATATATATATATGTATATTATATTATGTCCCACTGATAAGGTGGAAAATTACTTCTATTATATTATGGCCCACCGATAAGGTGGAAGATTGTTTATATTATATTATGGCCCACCGATAAAGTGGAAGATTGTTTATATTATATTATGGCCCACCTCTACGGTGGATTATTGTTTATATTATATTATAGCCCACTAATCAGCTAGATGAATGATATATGGCCCACTGATCAGCTGGGTGAATGGTAATAAGGATGAAGATAAAAGCAAGCAAAGAAGTAAAACACTTGAATGAAAGTATATCACTTGAAGGAAAGTATGTATGAACGATATATTATATAAATGATAATGATATGAATGAAGGATCAACAATGAAAGTAATGAAAGCAATGTACATGGTTCCACATATACAGAACAAAGGTTTATCGATATTGATTATTCACTTGTACTTGATATCATTGAAGTACTTCTGTATCATGTAGTTTCTTATGGTCTTACATACTCAGTGCATTCTTCGTACTGACGTACCTTGGGGGACTTACCTTACTTGTTGTAGGCACAGGTTCTAGTAGACCTCCACAGTAGGTTGCGGGTCAGTTGCGGATCTTTGGTTAGCTCCAGTTGGTTCGGGGCTTTCCGAGTCACATATGTACATTTGGTTTGGTATTGTAATGTTGTATAAAGCGGGGACTTGTCCCGACTGTAGGTTGGTCATGTACATGTATCTGTTAGAGGCTTTGTAGACGTATGTGGTAATATGAATGTAAGGGATGTATGTCCATTTTGACTTGATGGCCCTAACGGCCAAGTTTCGTATATAGCATATGTTTCCATAACTTCTGCATAGTTGCATGAGATATAATGATGTTCATATAGAGACATGCATATGAATGTACATGAGTAGAGATTGGTTCTCTCGGGCCTCAATGGCTTGGGGTGCCAGTCCACCTCGTTGGAATTCAGGCGTGACAAAAGTGGTATCAGAGAAGGTCATTCTAAGGGTGTCTACAAACCCGTGTCTGAGTAGAGTCTTGCTTATGGATGTGTTGTGCACCACATTTATAAGTAGGAGGCTATGGGATATTTAGGAGTTGTTTCATTTCTTTATTTCTAGATCGTACAATAGAGCCAATGTTGTAGGGGGAATTATATCTGACCATTGGAATTAGTTTTCTTTGTTATAGTAACATGCCGATGACAAGATTAGGTAGGGGCAAAAGTAAACAGGTAGATATACTTACTGGAGAAGGCACGTGTAAATCACTACCTGACCAAGTTAGTCAAAGTGGAGCTGACACTGAAATTGCATCGCGGTCTTACAGGTAGATATACAGGGCATTTGGACAAACCCTGACGGAGATTTAAGAACTGATCTGCATGAGCCTCTCAGATAGCGGGCCAAAGAATTAAACTGAAGACTGTATATCTACCTGTATGCTCCAAATGTAGTGGCCACAATGGAAGACCGAGTCCATCAATATGTGGATAAATTAAAGCCATATTTGGTGAGGGACTGCACTATTGCTTCTTTGAATAGAGATATTGATATAGCAAGAATACAGGCATTTGTACAAAAGATGGAGGACCAGAGGCAAAGAAGGAGGGTGCACGAATTTAAAAGAGGGCCGTCAAAAAAGGCTAGATTTACGGGACAAGTTATGGCGTCCCAAGGAGAATTTAGGCCTCGGGTTTTTCCTAAACCATCTGGACCATCATTTTCTTACCCTAAAGCAGGTACTCCATCTCAATTTTGAGGATTTAAAGGAGGTCAAGCTGTGCATAGTAGTGGGACTCGGGGTTCACAGACAGTGGAGTATCAAGAACAAGGAAGTATGACCCAATCAAGGTCTTTTCGTCAGATGTACCAGCGTTGCGGGAAGTTTTATTCAGGTGAATGCTGGTTGGGAACGAATGTTTGCTTTTGGTGAAGGAAGTCAGGGCACATGATGAGAGAGCGCCCAGAGAGGGCCACGGGTAGTATGAAATGACCTACGGGATCAATCGTTGTGTTATCATTGTCAGGTGTACAACCTGCTGGCCATGGCAGAGGTGCTAGCGGAGTAGATAGTTCTAGTGAAATTCAAAACTGTGCGTATGCCTTAGCGGAGCGACAAAATTCAAAGGCTTATCCTGATAAAGTCACAGGTACAATATTCATATTTTTACATAAGGTATATGCATTGATTGACCCGTATTCTACATTACTCCATTGATGAAGGAAAATATTTTGAAAGACAACCAGAACTACTAGTTACACCATTCAAGGTCTATACACCAGTTGGCAAATCTATAGTAATTAAAAGAGTATATCGTAATTGTATAGTAACTAATTGTGGCTACGATACACTGGTTGGCATTGCCGAGCTAAGAAGTTATATTTTCATGTTCCCCAAAGAATGTTCTGGAATGGAGGGGTAATATGGAAGCACCGAGAGGTAACTTTATTTCCTATCTCAAGGCAAGATAAATGATACGTAAAGGAGTACATGTGTCACTTAGTAAGAGTGAAAGATATTGATGTGAAACCACTAACTCTTCAATTGGTTCCAGTAGTAAATGAAATTCTTAAGGTATAGTAGAGTTTAGTATTGACGTGATTCCAGGCACTCAGCCTATCTCTATTCCTCCGTATAGACTGTCCTAGCAGAGTTACAGGAATGAAAGAAGCAATTACAAAGACTTGCTGGAAAAAGGGATACATAAGACCTAGTACGTCCTCTTGAAGTGAACCAGTATCATTTGTGCCAAGGAAGGATGGGTGCCAAATAGTTTTCACGGGACATCACCAGGTGAGGGGTAGGAAAAAATAATAATATACCCAAGACAGCTTCCCAAACATGGTATGGTCACTATGAATTTTCTAGTTATGCCATTTGGGCTAACCAATGCACCAACAGTTGTTAGGGATTTGATGAATGGGGGTGTTCACATCATTTTTAGATATATTCGTGACCATGCTCACATATGACATTCTGGGCTATTCAAGTTCACAAGAGGACCATGCTAATCACTTACAATAGGTGTTACGGATTCTTCGTGTCCGTAAAATATATGCAAAGTTCTTTAAATGTGAGTTTGGTTAAAAAAAAATAAAAAATCCGTAGCATTCTTGGGTCGCATTGTATAGGATGAAGGACTAAAGGGTGACACACAAAATCTAGAAGCAGTGAAAAAAAAAAATTGGCTAAGGCCGACGACGCTTACAGAGATTCATAGTTTTCTTGGCTTGGCTGGTTATTATAGGAGATTTGCTAAAGGGTTTTCTTCTGTCTCAGCACCTTTAACAAAGCTTACACAAAAGGCAATTATGTTTCAGTGGAATGATGCATGTGAGAAAAGTTTCCTAGAGCTGAAAGATAAATTGACTTCCACACCTGTATTGGTACTTCCCGAAGACACAAAAGGGTTTGCATTATATTTTTATGCAAAAGAACCCGCACTGAAGATAACAAAGGTGGCTGGAATTACTAAAAGATGATGATAGTGATATCCTATACCATCCAAGAAAAATGAACGTGGTAGTCGATGCATTAAGTCGTAAAGCAATAGGAAGCACGAATAGCCAGTGGATGGAAAAAAAAAGCAAGATATAATTAAGGACCTACATCAACTAGCCAGCTTGGGAGTTCATCTTCTTGAAACTCCAGATGAAAGAATTATAGTGTAAAATGCGGCAAAGTCTTCACTTGTAGCTGAGGTGAAGGCAAAGCAATATGCGAATCCTATTTTATTTTAGTTGAAAAAGAATGTACAACAAAGGTATTTGAGCTTATACAAGGGGGATTACTTCAAAGCCAAGGTAAAATTTGTGTACCGTATATAGATGAGCTGAGGAAATGAATTATGACCGAAGCACATCATTCACGATATCCCATTCATTCAGGAACTACAAAAATGTTTTATGATTTGAACGAAACATATTGGTGGGGGTAACATGAAGAAGAACATTACAGAATATATAGCCCAATGTCCAAATCGTCAACCATTAAAAGTAGAACATCAGAAACCTGGAGGTTATATGCAATGTATTAATCTTCCAGTCAGGAAGTGGGACATGATTAACATGGATTTCATCACAGGTTTGCCTCGTACACTGCAGAAATTTAATTCCATTTGGGTAATAGTTGATAAACTTACCAAGTAGCACACTTTTTACCTGTCAAGACCACTTGCACAGCTGTAAATTATGTAACAATGTGATTACATGGGATTCGCAGTTCTATTATACCAGACAGGGGAGCTCAATTTACTACATACTTTTGGCAATCTTTTCAGTAGAGTTTGGGAACCTAAGTGAGTTTGAGTACAACTTTTCATCCTCAAACAGATGGGAAAGAAGAACATACTATTCAAATATGTGAAGATATACTACGAGTTTATACAGGTGACTGGGTATTTGTGAAAGTGTCACCACTGAAAGGGGTAATGAGATTTGGAAAGAAATGAAAGTTGGCCCTATATAACGTGCCATATGAAACTGTCTGCAGATTTGGGCAAGTTGCGTATGAATTAGAATTACCCCGAGCACTCTCCACAGTTCGTCCAGTATTTCATGTTTTGATACTTAGAAAGTGCATAGGAGATCCATTTTGTATTGCTCCCATGAAAGCGATACAAGTTACGGAGGATCTCACCTATGAAAAGATACCTCTTGCTATTCTGGGCCAACAAGTGAAAAGACTAAATAATAAAGATGTCTCTCTTAGAAAAGTACGTTCTAGGAATCAGCAAGTAGAATAAATCACATGGGAGGCTGAAGAAACAATGAAATCTAAATACCCGCATTTGTTTCAAGTAGAAGAGAAAGTTCAAGATACAAGATCGGAGCAATAACAAGTAAGCATCTATAAGAATTATGTATATATATGATGACATGAAGAATGATCTGAGACCTGAAGTTGTTTAATTTGAATAATGTCACTAACATTCGAGGACAAATGTTTCTAAGGGGAGAAGGATGTAACACCCCATACATTTCCGAACCTAATTGATTACCGTAACATTTATGGAATTAATTAAAAATGATATTTTTGGGGTATTACACCTTAAATTAGGTGGGCTGAATTAATCTTGTGCTATTGGGATCAATGGAGTCCCAAAATTACACCAAAAGACATGGCCCAAAAAGGGAATAATGATCCATTCATCTTGACCAAGTCAACAAATCAATTATTGACCAAAAGTATTGGCTAAGGATGACTTTAAAGGGTCTATATAAGGTGAAAATAATATTTTGTTCACCATTCCTCACATGTGCAAAATCTAGAATTTTCCCAACGATAGTTTCTCTTCACCTTCAAACCCTAAGGCAACTACACTTGTTGGACAAGATCACCTCTTTGCAAGTATTGGTAAGTGTTTATTCTTATGGTTTAATCTATTATATGCATTATAGATTGTGTATATAATGATGGTTATGTCTAAAGGTGTTAAGAAGTGCACTTTTGCTTTTTGCTAAAAGATGTGTCATCTGTATGTCCTAAACTTGAAAGGAGACTTGAGATCTTGAAAGGAGTGAATGATATGGATGATATGTATACATGTATGATATGGTTATGTTCCTAACTTTATTTCTCTTATGTGTACAACTTGTGGGATTGTTATTACGAAATTGGTCATAGATTTGGTGACGTATTGAAAGGAAAATGTAGTTTTATGATGTTTATGTGCGTTGTGAAACCATGACTATTCGTTGGCATCCATGATAACTTAAAATATGAAAATAAAAGTTTAATTATGATCATGGACCATTCATTACAAAAAAGAACCCAAAAGCGACCCATTTTGGCAGAAATGGGCACCCGCCCTGGCAGACGAAGGCACCTGCGGGCGCAGGTGACTTTGCAGGTGCCACTGGACACTGCCAAGAGGCACCTATGGGAACAAGTGGCTTCGCAGGTCAGTCCAGGACCCCATTTTACATGTTTTTGTCTCTCTATGATCCCCCGAAACCCCTATACCCTTCATGGATAAAATTATAAACTTATGGTACCTTTTGAATTACTTTAAAGGAGTATCCCGGAGGTATTTTGAATGGTATCAATTATGGATTGTTGTTCATGTGTTATTGTGAAAGGTATTGTGATGACTTGATGGAGTAATTGTGACGTAATGTTAATGAGGAAGTGTAAAGGATAAACTTGGTGTGAAATGTTATTGGTTTATGATGTCGTGGTCAATGTGTGGAATGTTATGGTATTGTTGGTATGTTGATGCAATAAATGGCATTGTAAGAGGGAGAAATGACGTTATATGGCAGTCACGTAATTCATTGTCGCCTTATGCACTTTTAATGTAGTTAGTTGTTAACGGGAGCTTCATGATGTACTTGTGTTGTAGAGTAACACGTGCGGAAGGAGCTGGATTGTTGTATTCACATATAGGAATGTATATTCATATTGGGAAAGATAAGGTATGTAAGGTTACCCTTTTCGTATCCTTCTGCAGCACATAGTGTTCACATTGTCATTGTACTTGTTCCATTCTGAAATTTTCTAAGGTATCTCATTTCAGGTTATCATCTATTGTTATTCACATGTTCCTTATTCATTGATCAATTGTTATTCACGTGTCACATAATTGTGGACATAGTTCCAAAGTTCCAATAATGTTATGTTCCAAAGTTCCCATAATGTTTCAACCACCAATGTATCAATCTCACACAAGCCAATGTATCAATCTTACACAAGCAAATGTATCAATCTTACACAAAAAAACGTATCAATCTCTCACAAGTAAGGAATGAAGTAAGGTATATATATATATATATATGTATATTATATTATAGCCCACCGATAAGGTGGAAGATTGCTTCTGTTATATTATGGCCCACCGATAAGGTGGAAGATTGTTTATATTATATTATGGCCCACCGATAAGGTGGAAGATTGTTTATATTATATTATGGCCCACCGATAAAGTGAAAGATTGTTTATATTATATTATGGCCCACCGATAAGGTGGATGATTATTTATATTATATTATAGCCCACTGATCAGCTGGATGAATAATATATGGCCCACTGATCAGCTGGATGAATAGTAATAAGGATGAAGAAAAAAGCAAGCAAAGAAGTAAAGCACTTGAATGAAAGTATATCACTTGAAGGAAAGTATGTATGAACGATATATTATATAAATGATAATGATATGAATGAAGGATCAAAAATGAAAGTAATGAAAGCAATGTAATGGTTCCACATATACAGAACGAAGGTTTATCCATATTGATTATTCACTTGTACTTGATATCATTGAAGTACTTCTGTATCATGCAGTTTATTATGGCCTTACATACTCAGTACATTCTTTGTATTGACGTCCCTTGGGTGACTTACCTTACTTGCTACAGGCACAGGTGCTAGTAGACCTCCACAGTAGGTTGCGGGTCAGTTGAGGATCCTTGGTGAGCTCCAGTTGGTTAGGGGTTTTTCGAGTCACATGTGTACATTTGGTTTGTTATTGTAAGGTTGTATAAAGCGGGGACTTGTCCCGACTGTAGGTTGGTTATGTACATGTATCTGTTAGAGGCTTTGTAGACGTATGTGGGAATATGAATGTAAGGGATGTATGTCTATTTTGACTTGATGGCCCTAACAACCAAGTTTCTTATATAGCATATGTTTCCATAACTTCCGCATAGTTGCATGAGATATAATGATGTTCATACAGATACATGCATATGAATGTACATGAGCAGAGATTGGTTCTCTCGGGCCTCAACGGCTTCGGGTGCCAGTCCGCCCCGTTGGAATTTGGGCGCGAAAAACTTCTTCACATAATCTGACTCCTCATTGAACCCTTTCCCTGTAGAATTCATATGAATAGTCCAAACCTAAAGATCATAGTTCAAACCCTTAACATAATATTGAATCCTCTCTTCCTCAAAAGACAACAATGAAGTGGCATAGCGAGACAAGACATGGAACTTGGACTCGCAACTGATATATCACCCTATTCTAATGCCAAAAGCTCATCCTTCTTACGATCACAGAGGGACTGTGACACATATTTATCCAACAACAAGGCATGAAATTGCTCCCAAGTCAAAGGAGGTAAAAACCGGTGACCGACGTTTAACATACGCCCTCCACCATTGCATAGCATCCTTCTTTAATAGAAAAGTTACAAACTCAACCCTATCCTGCTGAACAATACCTATTTTATGCAATTTCTCATAGTAATCAATGATAAACTCAAAAGCATCCTCAGACTCAGTACCCTAGAATGTCGAAGGTTTCTTCTTTAAAATTTTGTCAACAACTCTTGTTTCGTACCAGTCATCACAGAATCCAACACCAAATAAGGAAAAGCATCAGTCCCCAAAGCCTCATCAACCCTAGGATCCAAAGTAATAGTAGGGTGAACAACTGAAGCATAGAAAGCTTGCACAGTAGGAGTTGCTCCAGTCCCAGCCAACCCACTCAGAAGAGCTAACACCTGTTGAACAACCTCAGCAGACATATAAAGTAAGGTTGCAACCCCAGTTGGTGACACCACCTCGGGCTCCATTCCCTACTCCTCTACTATTTCTCTTTCCTCAAAATGGTTCTTAGGTGGGGGAAGGGATACTGACCTTCCATAAGCATGGACAGCAACTACTTGAGCTCCACCCCTGGTGAGTGTGGATCGTTCCATTTCTTTCCTTCCTCTCCCTCTCACTTATCCTCTTTTCCTTACAGCTGGCTCCTCAACTGGAGTGGCCAGTGTAGGGTTGCTGCTCAAGTTTCGTTGGACATAGTATTCACCATCTGCGTACAAAAGAGTGAAGAGAAATAGATACCAAATTGGATCACCAGATACTAATTGGAATTAAGTTATAGCATGAAAGAAACAAGAATGATAGATTTTCCTAAAGTCCCATAGCCTCCCAAAGAAAATTACAGATGTCTCCATACCAATCTGCGAGACTCTACTAGGCCCATTTTGGTACGATGAGATCGATGAACCTAGGCTCTGATACCAACTTTGTCACGACTCAAGCCCATCGTGAGTTTTACCCACACTACTCACCTAGTAGGAGAACCATGTACCCCAAAATACCAACTTATGATCAACACATAAAAGAAAATAATTTATCTAATTCATCAATAAATAGTCATCAAAACCTAAAATAACAATAAGTACAACTAAAAGTGGAACACTGTACTTAACCAAACCATACTTAGGACCCAAAATTCTTCTGTAGCAAAACTATTAAAGAATGTCAAGAAGTGGATGCAAACCCAAAAACTAAATAAAAAACATAAGTTCAAAATAAGGAACAATGCTGATGATGAGATATTCCATGGTATCCTAGATAAGCTGCTGACCCTAAAATCAAAAGTCAGTCGTTGGGTTCACTAGTGAGCTCGTGTAGGAGCAGCTGGAATATGCGCTGCACTCACAAAAGTAAATGCAAGTGTAGTATAAACACACAAGAACAATAGTGTACTGGTAGGTTCATTTGGCCAACCCAAGATAAAAATATGGACACTTAACTAAATAACTGTATAACAAGTTAATCCATGCTAAAAAACAAGTATACACTTAGCAGATAACACAATATAGCAGTTTAGGATTTTAAACAACAGTAAAGTTCGTTCAAGACAATTCAATAAGTCAAGACAACTTGAGCAACTATCAAGCATAGATAAATATATTCCCTGGTTTACTCATGGAACCGTCAAACTCACCTGAACCTCTAACATACACACTATGGGTAATACATCCACCATCATGCCATGACCCGTAGGGGAAAAATTCCCTCCACTAAACCCAAGGAATAAGTGTCTTCCAACCTTATTTCACCAATAACTCATGAGAATGTCCCAAATACCAAAACATTCCACATTTTAGAAAGAAGGCGGTTTAAATAAATAAGCAAATAAAATCACTGAATTGACCACACCAAACAACATGCATTAATGAGCCACACTACAAAGTAGTTAACATGCACATATAATACAAGTTGGATTAAACTTCAATGCAATCACCTACCTTAAACCAAGCTTGTACAATTCCTCTAAGCCGAGCTTTTTCCCTTCCTTGCAATTTCAGCTTGCTCGTGGTTTAGAATAGGAATAGTAAAACATAAATAATGAAATGACCTATAATGTTGGGACTTATAACTCATCCTCAACCCCTAAGGTCAAGTTCATGATTATTCCCTTCCTATTCTAGGACTGTTTCTACCATAATTCACCTAAAACTACCAATTCCATGGATAAATTAGTGAATAAACGATATGCAAGGGTAAATTAACTATTAATAATCAAAACCCATTAAATTATAAATTAAATTTACCCCTTACACTATAAAATAACCAAAAATTTCCCTAAAACCGTCTCTAAACTCTAGAAATTAGTTATTCCAAGGCTTAATCATCACTTACAATTTAACGGAGATGAATTACTTACCTTTTTGAAATTAAAGGATGAATTTCTGGTGTATTTCACCCTAAATTTCTCTTTCCCTTCCCCAAAATGAGTTTTGAAATGATAAACTATTTTGTGGAAATTATTTAATTAAACTGCGGTTTTCACCGCCATAGAGGCCAAAATTGCTTTAGCGGTACCTACCACTATAGCGATTGTTGACCGCCCTTGACTACTGCTATAGTAGGAATTATTCTACTATATAGGTGTGCCAGTTTCTATAGTGGTGTCGATGGGATAAAAATTCCATCTTCGGCCAAAAATCAATGTCATTTACACTAAAGATAAATTTCGGATGTTCTACTTACCCCAATCCGGTTTCGTAAATTCCTATGGGTTCCTAATCATCTTAGCTAACTAGAAATCAAATCAAACACCTCAAACCTATAAAATCCTTCCCTTATTTCCCTATATCACACCTCACTCCAATTTCATTCAAAACTAGCCTAGCCTGAAATTTGTAACTTTCAAACCATAAGGATTTTGGAAATGAGGCTTTAAACCAAGGACTTACACGTAATAATTAAGAGGTTCATTATAGTTACAGTTTATAACAAGTACCTTTTACCCAATATCAAAAATTTGTTTGACCAACTACGTGGTGCTATAGTATATTCTATGATTGATTTGAGGTTCGGGTATCATCAATTAAAAATTCAAGCTTAATGCATTCCTAAGACTACTTTTTTAAACATGGTATGGGAAATATGAATTCTTAGTGACGTCTTTCGGTTTGACTAACACCCCAACTACTTTCATGGGTTTGATTAATGGGGTATTCAAGCCGTACCTGGTTTCTTTTGTGATTGTATTCATTAATGATATTTTAGTGTACTATAAGAGTAAGGAGAAACATGAGAATCATTTATGTATTGTGATGTGTTTGCTTAAGGAGAAATAACTTTATGCCAAATATTCTAAGTTTAAATTCTAGTTGACTTTGGGGTCCTTTTTTCGCCATATGGTTTCGAAATAAGGGGTTATGGTAGACCCACAGAAGATTGAAGTGGTGAAAAATTAGGTTAGGCGTACCTTCCTAATGGAGGTTTGTAGGTTTATAGAGTTGGCCAGTTACTATTATAGGTTTTTAAAAGGGTTTCCCTCTATTGCTTCTCATTTAACCCGTCTAACTCAGAAGGAGGTACGAATGCGAGGTGAGCTTTTTGAAGCTCAAGGCCTTATAAACTTCAGCTCCAATTCTTACTCTTCCTGTTGACAACTAGGGGTTTACAATCTATTATAATGCTTCTAGAGTTAGCTTGGGTTGTGTTTTGATGCAATAGGGTAGAGGTATTAGATATTCTTCTAGGCATATAAAGGTTAATGAGAAAAACTAACCCACTCATGAGTTGGAGTTGGGGGAGATAGTCTTTGCATTAGAGATTTGGAAGCATTTTCTTTAAAAGATTTATTGTGAGATTTTCACCGACAATCATAATGCATAGTATGTTTTCAGTCTGAAGGAATTTTATTTAAGGCAACACAGGTGGCAAGAGTTGCTTAAGTACTATGATATTTTGATAAATTATCATCCAAACAACGAAAACATAGTAAAAGATGCCTTCAGTCAGATGGCGGTGAGTATGGGGAGTTTGGCCTTTCTTGTAGTTGAGTAGTGATCGTTGGCTTTGGACATCATTTCCATAGCCAATTCATTCGTCCGAGTTGATATTTCAAAGTCTGGGCGGGTTTTGCATGTACGGAGGCTAGATACATATTTTTGGAGCAGATTTAGTCAAGAAAAATCAAGAATGTGAAGGTGGGGGCTATTTAGGATAGGGTGTTGAGGGGCAAGGCTAGGAAGGAGAAGTTAGATCCCGAGGCACTACTAGATATTAGACTTATAGCAATGCTTACTTAGCAACGGTTACACAACCGTTGTCGTAGATTGTCTTATGTGACAGTTATAATCGTTGTAATATATCCTGGTATCTAATAGAACACTTATTATAATAAACCGTCATATAATCTATAAAACCTTCGCTTCAGAGGTATCTATGGTAACAGTTTTTATAACCGTAGCTATATGGTATCTGTGGCAACGGTTGTTTTATGATTCCAAAAATAATTTTTCCCTCCACTGATTTATAAAACCTGCCAACTTCATTATTTCATTTAAAAAAAATTCTAAAAGGTTTTAATATATCAAAAATTCTAAATAAATTGCTTAGAGATATCAATTTCATTATTTCAGTATCTTCTAAAGAGAAATGCTCCATTTCTCTCACTATCTAGTGAGAAATCCTTCTTGAGAAATCCATCACCTTCTATTCTAAGATCAGATCCATTGATTTCTAAGATCCATTGGTCTTTTTCGATTCTAATCTCCAATTTAAGCTCCATTCTAAGTTCATTATTTTCTCCGGTGAAAGTTTTTTTTTTTGGGCAAAACTGAAATTCTCTATGGTGGCGAAAGTTAACTTCTCTGATGGAAGTGTTTTCTCTGCATGTAAGAATCCATCCCTCTATCTTTAATTTTCAATGCATGTGTGATTTTTCAAAATCAAATGGGGTTTCTGAAAAATCTTAAAGGATACACATTTGTGTTTCAAAAAATATATGTTACTTGTTCTAATTTTTGTGGTTCAGACTAAAATTCACTGAAAAAAAGAAAAAAAAAAGATTATATTTTTTTTCTTCTTTTTTGGGGGGGAATTTTGTAGGGTGCTAGGGGATATGGTAATTTGATTTGTTTTCGTTACATTTTTAGTTATTAGTTATTATTATTATTTTGGGGTTCTTAATTGAGAAGTTAGAGTGCATTCTGCATCTATTTTGAATTGCATATTTCTCATCGTTTTTGATGATGATGATGATCACTTTCTGTTTATTAGTTATCAACAAGCTGAGAAGAACTAAAAGAGAAATGTTTTGTTCTTTTGTGTGTGTCTGTGTGTATTTTTTTTTTTTTGCTGAGAAGAATGTTAGCATTAGAAATGCAGCTTTTCAATTTGTTATTCTAATTTAATGTAATAAAGTTTTTATCTTTGGTAAATTCTAATTTGGGTTCTAAATTGACAAATTAGAGTGAATTCTGCATCCGTTTTGTATGTTTTCTCGTCATATTTGATGATGATGATGATCACTTTCTACTTATTAGTTATCGAAAAGCTTAGAAGAATTAAAAGGGGAAAATGTAGTGTTCTATTTTTTTCTTTTTTCTACTGAAAGAATGTTAGAATTAGAAGTGTAGCTTTTGAATTTCTTATTTTTTTGATAACTGTGGTGCTTGGGCCAACTTTCACACACCTTGACTAAATCCACAAGATACTTTCCACCACCTGCATGTACTAGGTATGTTTTTTGATAGTGGAATTGGCTAGCTAAGTCACTTAAACAAGAGAATTTCTATTTGTTTATCAATGTGAATAAAGGGAAGGTGTATTTCTTTTTCTATTAGTCCAGTGATTTGCACTGCCATTTGAAGTATGTCTATGATGTAAGCGCCACTGTCAATCTAAGCTCCTGCTGGTCTTACATCTATTTTTCCTGATTCAAGTATGCCATGAAATCAATATATGTTGTTGGGATGTCAATTGTTGCTAGACATTTCATATATGGCTATCAAAGGATGTAAATTAGCTTGTGAATATAAATTGTGGAGAAAAAGTCGTGAGTGTGATTTAGTTAAGAATTCTTCTTCTTCAAATTTTTATGAGTTGTTCTTTTTATTGAATAAATATGAATTAGAGTGTAGTTTCTCGTTCTTTGTTAGAAGTTCTAGACTTGCAACTAGTGATGATAATAGGACGCATATCATTTGTTTAGTAAGAATCAGACTCTTAGTATGCTCGAAATGCTAACAGCTCTTAGTCCTGTTAGATATCAAAACCATGTGATAGCAGAACACAGATCTATAATCATTTAAGTGTGTCTAGATGAACACTGTTTCCTTTTCCATTCTCTTTCTACATTTCCCTATTTCTTTATCAAGAAACACAAACATTTTTAGCATTTTGTTAGCATTGCATATATGTTATTAAGAAACAGAAACGTTCTTAGTATTGGATACATATGACTAATTTTGTTGTGCTAAAGTTAAAGCTATTTATTAGTGCTAAGAAGACATGCTGATAAAGTTAACTATTTTCTATGATTCTAGCTTACGTTCGAGTGGTTCAAGAGTTTACGAGAAGCTCAAGCTGACAGAACATCTTCAAAAAAGTAAGGTGCTAACTCAAACTCTTTTCTGAAAAATTTCTTTTATTTATTTAATGTGTTGTTACAACTGCAAATGATGTGATGAGAAACTTTTTCCTTTCTTTATCGTTGTATGAAGACAAGCGTGTATGGTCATATTTATATTCTAAGGTTGGCTTTTAATTTTAGAGTCAAATTCTGATTTTAGTTGGTTTTGTTTTGTACTAAGGCATTGGAAATTATGGTTTGTGTTTCAATTTTGGTTAGCATTGTTTTGAGGGACAGATTTATATTTGTGTACCTTGATTTTTTAAGGTATTGGGATGTTACACATTTTATATTTGGTTATTAGGATGTCAATTGCAGCTGCACATTTCATATTTGGTTATCAAAGAGTGTAAATTAGCTTGTAAATAGGATGCATAACATTTGTTTGATAAAATTTAGACACGTTGTGTGCTTGGAATGCTAACAGTTATTAGACCTATTAGATATCTAAATCATATGGTAGCAGAACATAAATCTGTAATCATTTGAGTATCTAGATGAACACTATTTTTGTTTCCATTCTCCTTCTACATTTGAGTATCACCATTTTGAACTAGATATTTTTAGGAATTAATTAGTAGTTAGTAAATAAAAGAGAATTTTTTGTGTCAAATTCTGCTCCCTGATCATGATTTATTTGATACCAACATACTTTTTTTGAATGAACTCCGCATGGATTTCTTGTCTTGACTTTTGAGTTGAATTAAGAAAAATAATCTTGTTAGTGACACTTAGGCTCATGTTTTTAATCCTTGCTCACTCAGGGTCCATATACCTTTTGTTGTTGGTGGTGCTGATTTTGTTGCTCTTGTTGGTTGTCTTTTCTTCTTTTTTTCCTGAGTTTGCCACTGATCATTTTCTGGGAAGTGTAATACGCATTGGTTTTTTTGGTTAAAAGAACCATCAAGATTAGCACTCTTACATATATAGTAAACATATCAAATTAACACCACCTTCATAACTTAAGAGAGTAGCTAAAAAGTAAATTTTAAAAACAGAACATGAAATATAATGGACATGGTTATTACCACTTTAATGCCACTGTACAAACTTACAACAATGAGAAAACCATCTTATTCCTATCATTACTCACTGTCCACTCCCTCCCTCACATATACATAAAGGAAGGTGAAAAGTGATAATGAGTACAAGCACATAGCAAAAGCAAGATACTTAGTGAAGCTTATTGGAAAAATTGCACTACTTTCTGATCTCACCCTTTGTCACAGTAAGTGTATTATTCTTAGAAAGAATAATAATGGATTTTAAAAATTCCTTGAAGAAATAATCTTGTCTTTTCGCCATTTTCTTTACATAGGGCATAGTATGTTGCTAGTTGGTGGTCAACTAATATCAAACCCTTATTGTCCAATATGTTCCTATAGTAGTTATTTTCTAGAATCATGGGTGTGCCTCTATCATTTCTCATATACTGCATAGCCTTTAGGTCTGGGATTGGGTCTGGACACTTCTTGAGAATATGGGGTACATGGCCTGAGTTCAACTGAGGGTCTACTTCTAGATACAAATGGTGAACCAACTTCACACAGTGTGTTCTTCCCATACTATATGACCTTATCAAGGCAAACAACTCTAGCAGTGTTGATTCCAATGTTGGCAAACCTCTCAAGAACAACACTCATGCTTTCATTGTGATCTGGGAGGTGTTGTTCTTGAATATCTGCTCTACTCTTCTTTCCATCTCTTCTTCTAATTTTGAGGGGAATATGTGGTGCTTCTAGAACCACAATTCCATCTCTACCAAGCAAACCAAAAATGTCAAGAGAGGAAACAACACTAGGGCACTCGCTTTCTACAGCTTCCTTAATTGTCTCAATGTATCTGAAATTTCTCATACCAAAACTCTTGTCTTTCTCTATCTTAGGCAGCATCCTCCTAGTTGAGTCTAGGGTGCCTCCTAGTTGAGTCTAGCAATAGTGACATATCACATAAATCAACAAAACAGTCATGGAAGATATTTCTGAGCCAAGAAAATACAGTGTTCTTTTGGTGTTTGTAGAGAAGTTTGACTTGTTCTTTGATGATATCTTTAGTTTGAGGGCAAGGGTCCTTGTAATAATTCATTACAAGGATAGGATTTTCCACTGCTATAACATAGATAGATGAAAAATGATGAAAACAACAAAGAAAGAGAGATGCTTGGAAGCCATTTTTCTTAAAGATTGGTCAGTAGACCTTGGTTTGATACGCATTGGTTATTACCTTTTATCCATTGTTTGGTTGGTTCTTGAATTGTTTGTTGTGATTCCATGTTTTTTATGGTTTGAAATTGTAGTTATTTATATAGGACTCACAAGTTCTTATTAATTATTTTCTATTATCATTGTAGGTGATGATATTGAAGATGGGAATGAAAGTGATGAACTAGACCTGACCTAGGCTAGATCGATCAGATTGGGTTTATTCTATGTCATTTTGAATTTTTTGACTAAGATTCAAACATATTTTGTTGTTGAACATTAAATTTTATATGTTGCACTTTTTGAGGTCCAAAAATATTTGGTTTTTGGTTGTAATGAATAGTTTTTACTCTTTGTCCAAAAATATTTAGTTCTTGGTCCAAAAACTTATATATTTTATGTTATGTTTAATTTATAAAATCATTGCAATAACTAGCCTAATAAATATAACTTTTGCAGTAGCCTATAAATAAATGTTTCTATAACCTAATATAGACTATTGCAGTAGCCTTATAAATAGTAGAAATAGCCACTAGAGAGTAACAGTCGCAACCATAGAATTAGACAAACATAACCGTCCCAACAGATGTAACATATCCATAATTGAATAGAAATAAACATTGCAATAGCATATTGACAACCATTGCATTAATTTATATTAGGACGGTTCGTAGCCATTGCATAAAGTTCTATTGGGATGGTTCATAGCCATTACATAATGTTCTATTGGGACTGTTCATAGCCGTTGCATAAATATCTATTGGGATGGTTCGTAGTTGTTGCATAAAGTTCTATTGGGATGGTTCATAGCCGTTGCTTAAAGATCTATTGGGATAATTAATAGTTGTTTCATAAAGTTCTATTGGGACAATTTAGCCATCCGATCATTAACCATCGCAAATATTTTGGAACAAAAACCGTCCCAACAGGCCCCCTTATGGCGATGATAATTTAAACCGTCAAAAATAACCGTCGTAATTATTTTATTGTAATGGGATCAATTGTATCGGGTGGGTTAACCATCTTCATAGCAATATAGGGATGGTTTTGATATCTATAGGGATGGTAATTAAACCATTACTTTATGCCTTATTTCTATTAGTGAGGATGTATTGAGGATCAAGGGTAATGTTTGTGTTTCTAGAGTTGAATGCTTGATCAGATTGATTATGGAGGAAGTCCATTGTCCAGATATTTTATTCATTTAGGGGCAACAAAGATGTATCGAGACTTGAGATGAAATTACTGGTGGTGTAAGATGAAGAGGGATATTGCCAAGTTTATGTCCAGGGGCTTAAACTGTAAACAAGTGAAGTATGAGAACTTGAGGTTTAGTGTATTGACTTAGAGGCTACCTATTCCCGAATAGATGTGGGAGGGCATAGATATGGACTGCATGATAGGATTGCACCATACTTTTTGGGGTTTTATTCTATTGGGTCATCATTAATAGGTTGACCAAGTCTCCTCACTTCTTGCTGGTTTTACTTCTCATAATTCAAAGAGGTTGGCTTTGATATATATTTGGGAGATAGTCCATTAGGATAAGGTGACATATTCTATTATCTCTGACCACCATACTCAGTTCATATCATGTTTCTAGAGGTCTATTAAAAAAAAATTGAGGGTGCTCGAGTGGAGCTCAGCATGACTTTTCCCCTAAGACTGCTGGTCAATCTGAGTAGATTATTTAGGTCCTGGAGGAAATACTTTGGGCATGTGTCAATGATTTTGAGGGTTAGTGGGACCAATCTTGTCCTTGGCAGAGTTTGCATTTACTAATAGCTATAATTCTAGTATTTAGATGGCTATATTCACGACATTGTATTGTAGGATGTGTAGATCTCCGATGGGTGGTTCGGTGTTTGGGAGGTTAAACCATATTGCATGATTATATGAATAGAGTGCGGGTGATTCATGAAAGATTCCATACAACTCAGAGTAGGTAAAAAAGTTACTCCAACCGGATGGTGCGAGACTTGGGGTTCTTAGTTTAGGATAGGATATTTTTTAGGTATCGCCCATGAAGGGTTATAAAGTTACCCCACAAAAGCATACTTCTATTTGAATCCCTTGTTTGGTTATAGAGTTATGTCATAGGGCCAATGTTCCACCAAATCCTAAAGTGGATATGGAGATTATAACCATGCCCATTTGTGATACTAATCGAATTCAAGCTTAGGTTGATGATGAGTTGAAGAGAAGTAGTATGAAGATTCAGGTAGAGACGTCTCAAGATATTAATGTTTCATTATTTGATGTTACCACTTCTATGTATAGTTCCTCGGGTTCTATTATACCTACCACTTCATGTGCACTCATTGCCCCCACTATTTTTACATTTGTTCTATCGACAATGAGGTAGCCTCAATTTACCACCAATCCCCCAATGCCTTGTACTTCCCTCAGGACCTATTCTACCAATAATAAGATAGTCTCAAACCATCAAAAATCCCCCAATTCCTTGTGCTTCCACCAGGACCCATTTGACTCATCCTAGCCTGATAAAGATGGGAGATTTGTCATATTTTACAAATACCAAGTCGACTATGTTAGCGGGATCAATGCAAGATATTATTCACATGGATTTGGAGTCTATTTGGGCTGAGTTGAGAAAGATTAGGCAGAAATATCAAGCACATTGGTTGCTAACATTGACAAATCAAGTTTCTAGGAACAAGCAGAGTAGAAGTGGAGATTGAACAATCATTAAGGCTGATATCCCTTTTTTAAGGGATGATTTTAACTAGCTTACAGTCCACATATATTAATTGTCTACTCATAAAGCTGACTTCGGATGCCCTAGTGACATCACATCAGGTGATCTCAATGTCTACTACAGAGTAGGTCCTAGAGGGAACTAGAAAAGAGGGTGATTATGAGTTTGAGACTGAGGATGAGGAGTTAGGGAAGTTGAGGGTTAAGGAGGAGGATGACTTACTCAAGAGCAGGTATGATTTATTACAAAACTTGGATGATGCTATCATGCACTCAACCATGGAGTTGTCCAAGAGAGATACTTTGATGATAGGTATTAGCAGGACAAAAAAGACTAATATTGTTGTTGGTAGTACACCCGAGCTAGCACCCGGTGTTACACTCCTTCGCTCAGACCCGGGCACTAATGTACAACTTGAGGGAACTTCTACGGGCTAGTCTCCTTCTCATTCGTAGTATGTTACAAGGGCCCTCTCATCTCTGTATTGTATCATCAGGTGATTTATTCATTAAGGACAAAGCATGTATTTAATGTGGATGAGGGGTAGTTATTTTTTATCTACTACAAAAGGCATGTGTTAGTTTGAATTTTGTTGGGTGTGATCTACTTTGACTTTGGGATAATTATAAATTTTTATTTGTTTGTTGATTTAATTTAATTTTAGTTGCTTTATTAGACTCTCTTTTGGTATTACACTTTGGGTGATCATGGCCTAATGATAGAATGCTTTGACTTGGTAAATGATGGGTACCTTTGTGTAGATTCTTACATGGAAAAGAGTTTTGATTTGGTAAATGATCCCTTTCTCAAATGTGGCCTAATCTTTAAAATCATTTTAGGCTAATATAGTTGAATAATCATCATTGTGAAAGCATGTATCTTTTATTGACTTTCTAAATACTAGCCTAGTATGTACGATGATTGCATTTTGCTAATTGGGAGACTGAAATGAAGTTATGTGTATAGTTAAGTGCCATGTGTTGTGAGACTTGGAGTTAGATCATGTATTTTTTTTCCATCTTGAACATGCCTTATTGGTTTGTTAATAAACTGTAAGGTAGTGCGACGTTGGATAAAAGACCTTAGTCATTGAATAGAGAGAACCCTCAGAAAAGAACTTTTGCCTACCAACCCGGGAGTTGAGTGATATAGATTTGCCAAGTTGTGCTTGTTAGACTTTTTCTTTGAATAACCACATTATAAGCCATAACTAATTCTTCCAAAGTCCCCTCTCTTAAACTAATTTCTCCATGAAGAACTAATGTGAGGTTAAAAGCCTATGTTGGGGGTAGGATAAATGCATGGCATAAGGTTATAAGTGGAAGTGAAAATAAATATGAGTGAATGAATTCCTTCTCTAGTATCTATCGTACTAAGTGTAAATAGTATAAGTTCCACTAAAAAATAGCTTTTTAGTTCAATTTTGTAAGAGAAAGAAGAAATTAAGTAACATAATCGAGAAAAGAACTCTGTGCATAAAGGAAAGTTTCCAAGGAGGGTTAACACCGGAAAAGGGTAGTAAATGGTCTCATCTAGTTCTTCGAGAGAGTATAGTCACTTTAACCATATGATAAATATCCTGTCCTACCCATTCCATACATTACAAGCCTTCTAAAACCCTTGGAGATTCTCAACCATGCATTCGTTAATGTTGTGTGGCGGAAAATATGGGCAAGTCTATGACATAACTTTCACAATACTTGATCTTCATTGTGTATGAGTGATTTTGCTATGATCCCTAGTTTATCCAATTTTTTTCATCATGTGTGAAGGGATATTGTTTGTTTGAGGACACTTAAATTGCACATGGTTAGCTCATTTAGAGACTTTAGTCGGCATTTTTGAGCACGTGCATGGTCTGGTAATGGATGGTCAATACTTAAGGGCTGTAGTTCATGGTATGATTGATTGATAATTGAGGCATGTTTCATTTATTTTCAGTCAAGATGGAAGGGTGTTTTCAAAAATGCATATGTGCAAGGTCACAATAAGTACCAATTGTAATCACTATATCTCTATTGTTTGTTTTGATTTGCTTGAGGAAAAGCAAAAAGGTTAAAATGAATATTTCTACTTGTAATCGTACCACAACCATGTTTATGTAAGCTATCACAAGTATATATATATAAATGTACATGTATACACAAAACAGGATAAAACCACCCTTCATAGAAAGAAAACACAGACCTGGAGTCCAGCTAAAGCATAACCATGGCCTCGGTCCCTTATTCCTAAGATAAATCAAGAAAACATGAAATAAAAATACAACATAAAAGTAAATTGATTGGTAGTAGTAGTTCTACCATGAAATCCTACCCCAACCTATACTAAGGATCCCTAACCTAATCCTAACACCATAGCAAGCATATAAGTATCCCTAACCTAATCCTAACAATATAGCAAGTATTCTTATCTAAGGCTCGAGCAAATGTTCTACTATAATGTCCCCGAAGTAGGATAATAACATCATAAATAGTAAAATAAACTTAGTCCTACACTAGAAATTGCTTACCCCACATGTTATTTATAGAATATACCATCTGATAGAGCTAATTCAAAAAGAAAGTAGATCGTAGCCTACCTCAAAGCTGAATAGTAGGCTAGAACCAACAAAGAGCTTCCTTTCCCTTCCACCTGACCTCAAAAAGCTGCCAAACTATCAATATTACATTTTACACATTAATACAAGAAAAATGATACCTATAGAATAATTACAAAATTTAGGTCTGAAATCGGGTCAAAAATTAAACCTCGGAACCCGTCGATGAAAGAATATGTTAAACCAGCAATTACCTTCCACATAAGGTAAGGAACTTGTACCAAGAAATTGGATGATGACAGAGGTAATTTCAATGCTCAAAATAGCCTGGAGAGTTAAGAAAGTCAAGAATTAGAATTAGAATTTAACGAGATTAAAAGACAGATTTTAACATAAAAGTAACGGGAATTACACATGTGAATGGTAAAAACCTTACCCGAACTTAATTGGAGTAAAAATCCCTCAAATAAATATCCTGTTAACTCAACCTAGTCCCAAAGTTCATGAAAAATGAGGAGAAAATGAACTGAAAAATATTTATACTATCTAGTGGTCCTCTATCGCGATAGCGAGGTCATACAAACCTAACCCTTTGCAAATGATAAGGGTGAACCAGATTGACCTAGTGGACCTTTTAATTGCAATTGCGACCTTGACCCTACGATTGCGATGACTAAGCAGTCCTGACCTTTGCAATTGAGAAGGTCTCATCGCAACCAGATGTTGAAACCAACAATATTGCAAGATAAAAAAACCTCTGAATGGGTCCTCAACATTCCTTCTGAACCCCATGAATACAAACCAAATATGATAACCAACTCAGAATGGCATTTCAAACTAAACAGAATCATCAAAATGACCAATGAAAATTGACTTGATGAAATATTGACCGGAGTCAATACTTTTTTTAATTTCACTAAAATCCACCCAAGCGCTCGAAATGAGTCTGAATTCCTCGAGACCCAAACCAAATGTCCCCCTAGCCTAAAATCCATGTTCCCGAGCAAAAGAAAATGTCAGATTTAACATCACAGGTCATTTACTAGAAGTCTTGACTGAAGTCAAACTTTTTAACTTTATAAGCTCCAAAACAGATAAATTGGTTTAGAATCCAAAAAAACTCTTTGGAGACCAAACCCCCATCCCGGCAAGTCTTAAATATCCTGTAGCAACTACATGAAAGTTCAAAATAAGGAAACCACACGAAAATTCAAAAAATGACCACTGCTAAAAGGACTTTCATCCTCGAAATTCAAGGAACAAGATAAACTTAATCGCACGAAAAGGTGAGGACACTAGGTCAACTTGAACTGATAGGTCTACTATATAGCATCCTTGACTTGATGATGCTTCCACTGATCCATTAGTATAGGAATCTCCTTTGATCTTAACTTCCTTACCCCTCTACTCTATATGGCAACCAACTTCTTCACAAAAGTCAAGTCGTACCCAACTGAATCAAATCTCACTGCAGAACGTGGGACTAATAAAAAATGTACCATCTTCGCATAGACAAATGAAGTGCTAGGTGAACACCCTAAAAGCTGAAGGGAGTGTTAACTCTTATGCTGCAGGACCAACATGATATAGGATCTCAAATGGCCTAATATACCTAGGGTTGAACTTTCCTTCCTTGTCGAACCTCACTATGCCCTTCATGGGTGACACCCTTAGAAATGCCTGGTCACTAACCTCAAACTCTAAGCCTCACATTCCCCAGTCAGTATAACTCTCCTTCTCAATTTAAGTTGCATAGAATCCCTCTTAAGTCATATAAACCTAGTACATAGAATCACTCAACAACTCTGTACCCAATGGCCATGCAAACACACAATCTCACGAAGTACTGATATAAGCCATCCTTTCTAAACTTGCAAGAAAACTAAACCCATAGTAGAGAGTAGGCCTAGTCGACCAATCAATAATGCCCTAATAAGAATAAAACCCCTAAAATACATGCGATAAAAAAATCACAAGATACATATCTATCTACTTAGCATCTTAATCAAAGTGCCAAGCCTCAAGTGCAAAACTTCACTCGCTGACCGTCAATTACCAAGATACAAAAATTGTAAGAACCCTCTTAAACTTATACCTCCCTTAATTTCATATCCTTACAGTTCTTAATCAACACCCAACCCAAAACTACCCTACAAGTATCACAATAAACTACAAACCCCTGGCCCTCGACAATAAGACTCAAAAATTAGAACTGGAGCCAATAAGGACTTGAGCTTTAGAAAGATTGCCGAACCATTAAAAATGAACATTTTTATGAATCAATATAGAAAATGTAGCTACAATTGAAGAAATACCCTCAATAAACTAGTTATAATAATCCACTAACCTGATGAAGATGTGAACCACAATAGGAAAAGTAGGCCTAGCCCAAATACAAACTTCCTCAAACTCTATCGGGCCTACCCTAATCCTATTCTTTGGAACTGTATGCCCTAATAATATCACACACATCAAACCAACCTCACACTAAAAAACATAGCATATAGATGTTGATCCCACATGATTAAAGATAAGGTGTAATTAAAGAATACTATCACAAATAAGTCCAAATAAGGCCTGAACACACGGTCTATCAATTCTATAAATGATGTGGGGAGATTTTTCAATCTAAAAGATATAGATAAGAACTCATAATTACTATAACTATCCTAAAGGCATTCTTATGCATGTTGTCCAAATCTTCAACTGATGGAAGCTTGAACTCAAATCAAACATCGAAAACATAGCTGCAGGGTGAAGCTGGTTGAATAGCTCATCAATATGTGATATCGAATATTTATCCTTAATAGTTACCTTATTTAGTTGTAGCTACTCAATACACACGTGCATGGAACCATATTTCTTCTTCACAAGCCAAGTTAAAGCACCTTATGGAAGCTTACTAGGCCAAATAATTGTGTTACTTAGAAGATTTGGGCTGCTCTTTTATCTCCCCCAACACAGCTGGATCCATATGGCACGATGGAATAGAAATAGGTAGGGTGCCCAGCTCAATATCAATACTGAGTTAAAATCATGATTGGGTGAATAACCCAATAAATCAGTAGGAATGACATTGTCAAAATTATAAACCACATGAACAGGCTAAAGTGAAGAAATTTAAATGCTAGTATCACAAGCACAATTAAGAGAGGATAAACACTATCTCACTGCTAACCACCTTTCCTAATTACATGACATAATCCCTCTTGACAATTGGCTATCGATCCCGAAGCTCACAATCTAAAGGATACTAGGCGTAACTAAAGTAGCAATTTTGGCAAAGTAACCTGTAATCATATGATAAGGAGATAATAACCCTATGTATAGAATCACATCAAAAGCGACCATGTATAAGATGACAAGGTCTACCCAAGTGTTGTACCCTAAGATAGTCACTACACAAGGCTAATACAAATTAACCACTACTAAAGAATCAATTATGAGAGTAGCTACATGCATAAGCATGAGGAAAAGCTCACTAGAAAAACTCAACAAAGAGTGAATTAAGCTAATACATATGAATGTGGACACCCCGAATAAAGTAACAAGAAGATAAATGATAATAAATCAAAATAATCCCTGTGATGACTACTTCTGAAGTCTCAGCCTCTAGACTACCTATAAAAATACATAGCTAATCCCACACATCCCAGAACTGAGCATCGATACAACCACCTGTATTGCCTAGTTAAGAATTTTCTCTAGTACCCTAGGGACCATCCCTAATATCTTACGTACCAGTTCTGGCTGATGGATATTGAGCCTTAGGGGCCTAAACATGCTAATCTAGATGCCTGACAAACTCCTACCTAGGACACTCCCTAGAATAGTGCAAAAATCAACCTGAGTCATAATCCCCTTTATTGGATAGATTCCAATGAGAACGTTTTGTAGATATAGAATGTCTACCATGACTATACAAATCCCAAGAAACCTAATTTGAACCCTTAATACTCTGCCTTGCCTGAATCAAATAACCACTTTCTATAATCTATAGTGCTACTCAAATGGGTTCGCTAGGCTTAGAGTGATTGTTATTACCTTTCCTAAGATAACTCATACCTATAAGTGAAGAACCCCTAAAACTCCCCTGACAGTAAGGCCTTTAATTGCCTCCTTTGTAGGTCTTGTGACATACACACTCTTTAGTCTTCACATGATTAACAACAAAAAGAAAAGTATACCCTGCTATAACTAAAGGCTTTGAAACCTAATGGAGTTGTAAAATCAATCCTCTAACAAATATCTACACCCTATCACGCTCAGTAGGAAGAATCATAGGACTATGGTTGGCCAACTCATGAAACTTTGCCTCATACTATGAAACTGACAAAAAATCCTTTTTGAAGCCCTATGAACTCATGACATGAGAATTATTTCGAATAGCAAGTTGTGCCTCTGCCTATATCATACCCTCTTATGGGCATGGAATCCCACTTGTTAATATTGTAGATCCTTGGGCATGGAAGAGCTGGCTAGCAATAAGTCTTGCTAGAGCGTTGGTTAATATTGTAGATCCTCTATCTCTATCTCAGGCTCTGGTGAATACTCTTTGGCCTGACCCTGGGTTGAGGCCTACTACGAGAGTTATGGTGAGATAATATGGAGTGAGTTTAAATAACTATCATTCATAAAATTTCATAGATATCGATGAATACTGAATATAATGCAACTGATCAAAAGATTAGTCTTGAATAAATGAAGATGTATTAAAAATGAAGCAAAGTTAAAATTGAATTTTAAGAGGATAAAGAGTTGAGAATAAACAGAATTAAAATGAAATTAAAACACAAACTTAAAATAGATCGAAGATAATAGAAGGAATTGTGTAAAACCTATGTCAAAGATTGACTTTTTTTCAAAAAAACTTCCCTAGTATAGTGTGACAACCCTTGTTGTAATTTTCAGCTTGTTCTATGTTTTAACCATTTTTCCCTTCCTTATAGTTGTTATATATCATTTATGAGTAGTGGGAATGGTCAACACTGTCACCGAAGCACTCGAGCGTGATTTAAGTGAGTTTGAAGTTTTGAGTAGCCTTGAAAGTGATTAGTTTAACTTTGGTCAAACTTTTGTGATCCTAGCATTGGATGGTGATTCTATCCATTCAATTAGATTTGGAATGTCAATTTTGGGTTAGTAGCTTGGTTGATTCGAGTTTTGAGTTTTTATTTTGGGTTTTGAGTGCTTAGATGAGAAACT
Organism: Capsicum rhomboideum; assembly: GCA_031232105.1. NCBI lineage: Eukaryota > Viridiplantae > Streptophyta > Magnoliopsida > Solanales > Solanaceae > Capsicum > Capsicum rhomboideum. Next base: position 73,653,212 of record CP124718.1, on the reverse strand, counting down.
AGTTAAATTAGCCTAAAAGGGAATCCAGGGGTTAACTAGTTGATAACAATCTCTTTTAATAAATATGATGGTTCCATTGAGTCCGGAACATCAAAATTAGCCTAGTATCATTATTGATTTATTTTTGTAGGGTCCCAAAAGAATCCCGAGGGTCCGTTTGAAGGATTTTTAATCGCTTTACTTAGCTGACTACTGTCATCTAGAGCAGTACCTAGTTCTTCATCACAATTGCATGGCCTAGTGTTGCTGATCACAAGGTTGAACCAAGTGATTCATCGTGATCATATGGGGGTTGCCCGCGATCGCGAACAGTTGTGATGTGTTGGATCGAGTTTTCCCATTGTAGTTGCTAGGCCCACTCCCATGATCATGATGACTTATTTAATTACCGGTCAACATTGATTATGAAGAAGTTGGGATTGGTGATTTTGAAGAAGTTTTTTCATAAAAAGTGTTTGGGTAAGCTTCTAAACATAATTTCTATCATTTTTCATCGATGAGATGTCAAAAACATCTTCAAAACCTTGATTTTAAAAGTGGATTTTTGGGGTTTCACCCGGTAAAGTGAGAAAATGATTTTGCTTCGATTTCAAGCTCGATTTCAACTTAATTGTCGATGGGTTTTCATATTAACTTGATTTTTCAGTTAAAATACTGGTTTACCCTTTTTCATTCAGGGTTAATTTTTGAACTATTTTTAGGCCCGAAACAAAAATAGATAATATGGGTATCATTAGACACCTCTTGACGTGTATATTACATTTTTCATAAATTTGGTTCATTATGATACTACATAAAAAGTAAAAGCTCCTTGTTGAAGGGTTCATGCTCATGTTTTGACTTTTCGGGGCAGGTTATGGTTTAACTTTCTCCAGAACGAGTTTGGTAGTTAACCATTCTTTCAGAGTATGCTATGGTTGGGGATTTTATTGTGAGATTCATCTTTTGAGATCATTATTTTATTGTGTTACCCGTGTGAGGACTTATGTGAATATTATTATTAACTTGTGAGATTATTAGTATTGTGATGTCCGTACGGGAGCTAGTATTGGTTTTGTTTGAGCATCATTTGCCTTTATTATTATTGTGATGCCTGAGTGGGGGTTTGAATCAATATTATTGATGTCTTACATAACTCTTTACTACTTTAGTTTCATGTGATGGCTCATATCATGATCTATTAAGATTTAAGGAGATTTGAGCACATTTATGCCATTATTGATTTTATTCATTACATGGTATTGTTTTGGTTATGAGCATGCATCCTTATTTGATTCATCAATATTCATGAAATTAGTACCATGGAGAAACACTAATTTTGAAAGAAAATGAAAAACTTTATAAAATGCCTTAATTTGGGGACGTGCAGGCAAGGTTGATTGAGATATATGATTGTGATAGTATATGGGTCGCATACCCTCTATGGGTCCTACCCTTGAAGATTATAATCGAAAAGTGTATACGAGGTGATATTGTGACATTAAAACCTTATCATATCATTGTAATGTATCATTTGTATTTCTCTTATGTTGTTTGCTAGTTATGTAATTTAGCCTCCTTTTATATATTCGTATGTAGTTATTCTTAGACTGGTATTATACATGGAGGATGGACCCCATAATTAGACTCCTGTTGACATATATATTATAAGTTTTTGATATATTGGATTTGTTTTAAAACTGCACAAAAAGGAAAAACTCCTTGTTGAAGGCTCTAGGCTCATTTTTCTTATTTTTGATGTAGCTTATGACTTAACTTTTTTTAGACCAGGATGGGTAGTTAACCGTTCATACAAAGTATGCAAATTGTTGGGGATTTTAGCGTGAGATTCATCTTTTGAGATTATTATTTTATTGTGCAGCCCGTGTGGGGGCTTATGTGAATATTATTATCAATTTAAGAGATTATTATTATTGTGATTCCCGTGCGAGGATTAGTATTGGTCTTATTTGAGCATTATTTGTCTTTATTATTATTGTGATGCTCTAGTAAAGGCTTGGATCGATATTATTGATGTCTTATATGAGACTTTACAACTGTGATACCATAAGATGGCTTATTGTAACAACCCTTTCCATTGTTATGGGTATGTCTAGCATGGCGAAATTCAGGTTAAGGTTTTCCCCGAATTGGGAGTTAGAAATTTCAGGCTAGGCTAGTCTTGGATAAAATCCAAGCATGGTATGGTCTGGAGTAATCTAAAAATGGATTATATAAAGGTTATATAATTCAAGGTGATTTTATGATAGTCAACACAATAAGGAATCCATAGGATCTTTCAGAAGTGAATTCGAGTGAGTAAAACTTCTGATATTGAACATAACATAAAGGGGTTGGTTTGGGATGTCAAAATCTAAGGGTGTCTTGTGAGAAAGTAAAAACTGGACGCAATACCGAGTTTTTACCTCAAATAACCTACTATAGCTGGTGGAAGGCTGCAACGACTGCACCGCTATAGCAAGAATTTTCCTGTTATAGTGGTAGTCTGCTTTGGTCAATCCCGCCATAGCTTGCGAATACCACTATAGCAAGGTCGCTATAATGGGATATGGCCTCTATAGCGGGATATACAGTGAATAATGTAGAAAATACCTCAAAAATATTATTTTCATTCCACTTTTTTTTGGGCATAGCTGTGGAAACTTAGGAAGAATTCAACCTATTTTCCAAAAAAACTCTACGTAAAGGTAAGCTAATAACTTCCATTAACTAGTTTTTGAATTATTAACACATAGAATCACTAGTTTTTTGGATTTTGTGAAGGATTTAACTTGACCTAACTGATGTTTTTAGTGTAATTAGGTGAATTGGGTAGCGAACCTTTGGGTTTTGGTTAGAAGTTGTTAAATTATCCTTTTATGACTATAATTCACCATTGTAAACATGAAATTTATAGGATTTAGGTGGAATGATGATAGAAAACCCTACAATGGAAGGAATGATCATGAATTTTGCCTTGGGGTTTGGGAATAGGTTATAATCCTTGACATTGTTAGGTCATTTGGTTGATTATGTATTGTATTGATTTTTATAGACCATAATCAACCCGAGGTTGCAAGAAAAGGCAAGGCTCAAGTGCATTACAAGGCTTGGATTAACGTAGGTGATGGTTTAATATAGTTGAAACCCAACTTATTTTATGTGTGCATGTTAACTTTTTCTTCGTATTCTTGTTATAATGCATGTTCAAGGAAATTGAATGACTAGTCGATATCCTAAGTGTTAATCACATGCAATGCAATTATATTAAAAGATTGTTAGTTTTCCAAGTGTGATTATTGTTATCATTGTGCTTGTGATTGTTGTGATATCTGCTGATTATTGTGAGATGTATGGATATTTGGACATCTTCACGGGATTGGTTGGTATATGGTTGGCAGGCACTAAATGTCTGGGATTTGGTACATAGACAAGAGCTCATACCCTACAAGTCATTGCTAGTGGGCGACCATAAGACCCTTAGCATGTGGGTACAAGGTATAGGTGAGTGTGACGGTTCCTTGAGTGAACCGAGTTTATATGTTGACTTGATATATTTAGTTCTTTGTGTGAATCGATTTTATGTGTTGACTTGTTATATTTGGTTCCTTGAGTGAACCGAGTTTATGTGTTGACTTGTTATATTTGGTTCCTTGAGTGAACTGAGATTTAAGATGGATCCTTGAGTGGTCCGGGCTAAATTACAAGTGATTGGACTAACTTTTCAATTGTCTGTCTACTTATATATTGGAGACATGGACAGTATATTGTTGTTGAGTCATGGTTTGTTGACTTGGATTCTTGTTGGTAGTCATTGTTTTGACTTGAGTTGTTGTCCATTTTGACTTGTACTTGACTCTATTTTGTGGTGTTGTCGGACAAGGTTAAAGTTATAAATAGTGATCTAAAGTTTCATGGTAGGTGTTCATGGTCGTTCTTATTTACTAATTTATGGTTGCTTGTTCACATATCTCATTTTGGATTGGCCGATAACCCTACCAGTACACCATTGTTTTTTTGTGCACTAATACTACACATGCTCTTTTTTTTGCTAAGTGCAGAGCATATTCCAGTGATTGTTTCAAGACTTCACTGTAGGGAGGATAACATCCCAACTCAAGGGTGAGCTACATCTTCCAGGCTTCCATGAGTTCTTCACCTTGTTCCTGTCCAGTTGTTTTGGACTTGGAAGATTCCTTTATTTTTTGGTTGAACCCGTTTTATTGTCAATTGTAGTCTTTTGTATCACGACCTAATTTCTCAGGTCATGATGGCACCTACTTCAAACCACCAGTAGATAAGCCAAGCCATAGAACAGAATGAAAAGTAACGGGCTAACAGGAGGAATATGAACATAAACAAGAAGGAAAACCGACAGCGACAATAATATAAGTGGAAGTGAAGAAATATATATACATAATATACCATATAGGAGAAGGAAGAGGACAAAATAAACAAGTCAATCCCACCCAAGACCTGGTAAGGTCGATACAAAAGCCACTATAACCAAAAGAAGAGTACTAGACAATATACAAAATATACGTATACATAGTAGTCTCGAAATGCAAAAGACTAACGGAAATAGATGGAGGAGAATCAGCCTCAGACTCTAGAAATCTCACCCCATCTCCGGATCAGTAGTTGGGCCTGAAGGTAACGTTAATGTCGACAGCTCGTACTGGGATCTGCATCAGAAAAAAGATGCAAAAGTGCAGTATGAGTACCAAAGCAACGGGTACTCAGTAGACATCATCGACCGACTGAACTCAAATATAGTAAAAACATAAATATAATGCAAGTGTATAAGCTAAGTCAAAAATAATAGGGGTAGAAATGAAAATATCTACTGAACTGGACGAGAGCGATAAAGGAAAAAACTAAGCGCAATATAAGAGATGATAACTCAAAAATGAATTAAATGTACTAACTACAACCTAACTGGTCCTACATAAGCCCAGAAGGCACACACAAGAAAGTAATTAACCCTAACAAGCCCCCATAAGCCTATGGATTCAGACAATAGGAAACTAAAACAAAAAACATAAACAATCTAGTACCTGAACAGAATCAAAGTAACCTCAAAATCCAAAATCATGACAAAATATCCATATATATACAAGGCTTGTACCAGAACCAATGGGTAATAAGGAGAGGCCAGGCGCAGGATTCGAACCGAAAATAGTGGATAATAATAAGAGGTCATATATATAATTTACGTACCACAAAACTTAGTACCATTGTTAGAACGCCTAGAACAACCATAACTATCATAGGAACATCCACACCGTATTATAAACATATGGCGGACACGAATCGGAACTCATAATACCCATATCATGTACAGAAATAAGAGATACCATAAATAACCAATCTTACCCATAAAACTGGTACTTAAACCATACTAGTGGTCATACATAGTAATCACAACCATAATCATTGTCAGGATAGTGCCAGAACTCACAATAATAGTAATAATAAAACATATACTGGACTCAAATCGAAATTGGAATGCATTTATATAGGAATAAGCATAACTAGCTAACAGGAAGAAATTTAAGGTTTCCAAGCCTAAATCTAGACCATAAGGTCACGAACACCAATCTCCGAAGGGTAAGTCCACTAAGAAGAGGTGGGTCCCAAATACTATGTCAAGAGGTGCGGTACAGGATCAGTTACTACTCTATCTAAGAAAAAGAGCTAAAATAGGCCAAGAACCAAGTATAAGTCCACCCTTCCTAAAGAAATAGCCTAAAATGGTGGTCAAGAGTCTAACTGAGCTTAAAAGGTCTTCATGACCTAATACATTATCTAAAAAGGTGGTGGGCCCTATTATAGGGTCGCAATAACCAAACCTAACCCCAAACCTACCCGAGTCTAGTCTACGGCTTCCCTAACCTATCTCAAGGTACTAAAGGAACTAAACCTATCTCTAAAGGATGATAACACACTATATTAGGGGAGAACAGGTCAAAAATATATCGAAACAGGGTCGTAACTAGCTAAATAGGGCGTAAAAGTACTAAAATGGCACCTAGGCTAAACTACCTGTACAAAACTAGCAAAATAGAACACGAATACCATAAATAAGCTTAATCTAAAGATAGGGTAAGCATGGCCAACTTGGATGATGCCAAATCCTCTAAACTGGAGCTTTCCCCTTCCAAGAGGGCTCTAAGAGTTGCCATTCTATCAAAACAACAGTATATGCATCAAGACTAGAAAAATGATACCCATATTGCATATAAATGCTTTGGGTTAGAAATCAAATCAAAATTCCCATGTGGGGCCCACTTATCGAATCGCAAAATTAAAACTGTCACAGCATCGCACACAGCTCAATGGTCAAAAGCCACTAAATTATAGCCAATTTCGAGCCCAAATCAGTCCCGAACCAATCCTAACAACAATCTCAAATTAAACAATTAAAATAGAGAATTAATGGGGAAATTAAGTAAAAAATTACGGGAAAACCAAAGATATAGGGCCCATAAACACTTTCCCCAGCTAATCCTCGCTGAATAATGTGATTCTCCCTTTATCTCAGAGCTTACTAAGTTTATAATGGTGTTTGGCACATAAAATAAGTAAAGGAAAAAAGAAGAAGAAGCCTTATATACTGCCAAGGTTCCCTTCTTTGCGAACACAGGACCACTGGCGCAAACGTGGGTGCCGACCCAAATAGACCTTCGAGAACGTGGCCGGTCCATCGCAATCGCAAAAAATAAGGCTGGACCAGCCTGGCTTGCCCATGAATATGGAAGGAAAAACTCTTAAACCTCGAGAATGTGACCATGGCCTCATCAACGCGAAGGCCAATTTTGGCCTGCACCAGGTGTTGAAGCACCAACAACTTTGGCAAGTTGTAAATATCTCGATCGGGTCCTCGGGATTCGTTCAGAATCTCGTGAATGCAAATGAACTATGCTAACCTATGAAATTAAAAATTTTGGACTCAACGGCATCATAAAAATTTCCATCCGAGGTCATTTTAATAAAATGTGGGCGCTACACCCCCAAGGGTCGTTTTAACCAATTTTCACCCTATAGCCCAAAATGTGTTCAGGAGCCTCGGGACTAGAACCAAGGGTCCCCCTAGCCTAAATTCAACATTATGGAGTTGTTGAGATTATCAGAAATTACATTCGAGGCCATTTACCTAAGGTGTAGGCCCGAGACCCATCTGTCAACTTTTAATGCTCCAAAGTAGGGAAATGGCTCTAAAAATAAAACAAAATGCCCGATAACTGAACTGTCAGTCCAATAAGTCATAAATGACTTGGGGCAGCTGTAAGAAGATCTAAATACATTAAAAGTATGAAAATGAGGTAAATAACCCACCGGGTCTTTTCAACATCCATTAATAAAGGACTTTCATCCGTGAAAGTTAAGGATAAAGAAGTACCTGAAGAATCGAATAGGTGGGGATACTAGGTACGCATGTCACGCTCTGTCTCCCAAGTAGCCTCCTTAACTAGTCAGTGACACCACTGTACCTTAACTAAATGAATGTCCCTAGAGCGCAAACCCCCTGACATTTCTAGCCAAAATAGACACAAGCTTCTCTACGAATGTCAACCTCTCATCCAACTAAACTGAGTCTCATCGAATTACGTGAGACTCATCTGGGATAGACTATCACAACATAGATACTCTAAAAATTAGATGGATGTCTGAAAATGCTGGAGGAAAAGCTAACTCATATGTTACCTTCGGAACCTCATTATGCCCTTCATGGGCAATACACATAGAAAGACCCAGTCACCAACTCTTAACCTTAAGGTATAAAGTATACAATCGGCATAATATTTTGTCTGCTTTGAGCTGCCCAAAGCTTATCCTGAATCACCTGAACCCGATCCAATGACTCACAAATTAAATTTGTACCATGGGGCCAAACCTCAGAAGTCTCAAACCAACCAACCAGAGATTGACATCATCTACCATACAATGCTTCGAATGGGGCTATCTAAATACTAAAATGAAAGTTTTTATTATATGCAAACTCTGCCAAAGCTAAAAACTAATCCCACTGACCTACAAAATCTAAAACACAAGTGCGGAGCATATCTTTCAATACCTGGATAGTGCACTTTGATTGCCCTTAAGTCTGGGGATGAAAAGTGGTGCTAAGTTCAACCTGGGTACCCAACTCCTCCTGAAATGTCCTCTAGAAGCTAGAAGTTAACTGAGAATATCGACCTAAAATAATAGACACAAGCACCTCGTGAAGGCGAACCACCTCCCGAATATAGATATGGGCCAACCTCTCAGTGTTGTAGAAAGTCTAATTAGGGATTAAATAGGCAGATTTGGTCAATAAATCCATGATGACCCAAATGCTATCAAAACTATGAGAAGTGCAAGGAAAACCACCTAGGAAGTCTATAGTAACTCGCTCCTATTTCCACTCGAGAAAGGGCAGCCTCTAAAGCAATCCACTAGGTATCCAATGCTTGACCTTTTCCTGCTGATAATAAAGGAACCTAGCCATAAAATATACTATATCTCTCCGTATACCACTCCACCAACAATGCTGCCTCAAATCCCTATACATCTTAGTTGTCCCAGGGTGAATAGAATTCTTGGAGCTATGAGCCTCTTAAAGAATCAACTATATCAAATCTCTAACCCTCAAAACACAAATATAACTATCAAACCTTAGAATACCCTTTAAATCTAAGGTAGCCCTCCTGGACTCACCTATTAGCACCTGATCTCGAATATTACAAAACCTGTCATCCTAAAAATGATGACCCAAAATCTGCTCCAATAAGGTAAATCTAGCCTCAACACTAGCTAGAAACCTTTTGGGGTCAAAAATATCAAGTCGAACCATCAAGTTAGCTAAGTAATGGATGTACGAAGCCAACAATCTCTTTGAAACTAAAATAAGGGCCAAGCTACCCATACTAATCGCCCTCAGGCTCAAGGTGTCCGCTACCATATTTGCCTTGCCCAAATGGTATATAATAGAGATATCATAATCTTTCAGCAACTCAATCCTCCTACGCTGCCTCAAATTAAGCTTCTTCTGGGTCACAATATGCTGAAGACTACGGTGGTCAGTGAAAATCTCGCAACTAACACCATATATGTAATGCCTCAAAATCTTAAGCACAAAAATTATCGCAACCAACTCTAAATCATGTGTGGGGTAGTTTCACTCATGCACCTTTAGCTGCCTCGATGTATATGCAATAACACAGCCCTTGTGCATCAGAAAACAACCCAAACTGATACCAGAAGCACAAAGTACATGGTCAACTGGAAGAGTCAGAATAGAAGCTGAAGTGAACAAGTCCTTGAGCTTAAGAAAGCTCACATCACAGCTCGGGGACCACTTAAATAGAACCTCCTTCTAAGACAATCTAGTTATAGGGCTGTAATAAAAGTAAAACTCTTGATAAATAACATGTAGTAGCCTGCTAACCTAACAAAATTGTGGACCTCAGTAGGAGACGTATGCCTTGCCCAACCACGAATAGCCTTAATCTTTGTTGGGTCTACCATAATACCATCCTTGGATACCATGTACCCCAAGAAAGCTACAGTCTCATGCCAGAACTCATACTTTAAGAATTTGGCATAAAACATATGATCTCTTAAAGTGTGGAGCACAGTCCTCAGATGCTTCTCATACTCCTCCCTACTCCTTGAATATATCAGAATGCCATCAATGAAAATTATCATGAAGGAGTCCAAATATGGCCTAAAGACACGGTTCATCAAATACATAAATGTTGCTAAGGCATTGGTTAACCCAAAAGACATCACTAGGAACTCATAATGGTCGTAACGAGTCTTGAAGGCTGCCTTTGAGATATCCTCAGTCCTAATAATCATCTAATGTTAACAAAACCTTAAATCAATCTTAGAAAATACTGTTGCACCTAGAAGTTGGTCGAAAAAATAATTCATACGAGGCATAGGATACTTATTCTTTACTATGACCTTATTCAGTTGCTTGTAGTCGATACACATGAGCATAGAGCCATCCTTTTTCTTCATAAACAAAATTGGAGCACACCAAGGCGATACACTGGGTCTGAAAAAAACCCTTACCTAGAAGATCCTGAAGCTGAATATTTAGCTTTTTTAGCTCGATAAGAGCCATAGAAATAGGTAGGGTTCCCGGCTCGAGGTCAATAGAAAACTCAATGTATCATTCTGGGGGAAGGCTAGGTAGGTTAGTAGGAAAAGCAATGGGAAAATCATGAACAATAGGAATGGAGTAAAGTAAAGGACTCTCCGTACTAACATCCCAAACATAAGTAAGGAATGATCCACAACCCTTCAATATCAGTCTCCTAGACCGCAGACCCATCGGAGTGTAGCTGAAGGAACCCTACCACACAACCAGGGGTATGCCAGGCATGACTAAGGTAACGATCTTGGCGAAGCAATCTATGACCATATGGTAGGGGGATAACCAGTCTATACTAAGACTCACATCAAAATCTATCATAGATAACACAATAAGATCAACCCGAGTATCATACTCTCGAATGGTCACCAAATATGATTTAACTACCTGATCCACTATTAAGGAATCACCCACGAGGGTAGCTACACGTAATGGCATAGATAAAGACTCCAAAGACAAACCCTATTGTAGTGCATAGTAAGCAGAAACATATGAAAATCTTGATCATATGTCAAATAAAGTAGAAGTTGGATGATGGCATATGGAAATTATACTTGTGATCATATAATTTGATGCCTCAGGTTTTGGGCTACCAGGTCTGGCATACAAATAACCTTGTCTGCTACTAGATTGGGTACGTACCCCACCACCTATCCTACCTCTTTGAGGACTACCTATGGAACACTGGGGAACACCCCTACAACCTTATGCACCACCCCTAACTGGAGGCAACACTAATCTAATTAGCTGAGCAATTTGAACTAAAAACGCAGAGAAAACTTTCAAGCGAAGTGACCGATGAATCCACAATCATAACATGCCCCTGGTACTATGCTTTGTCTAGAAGGTTCAGCTATCCCAAAATAGCCACCTCAGCCCATCGACCCTGAATGAACACCCCTCTATGGCTGACTATTGTACTGCCCATCGGTACTACTCTAACTAGGCTGACCCCCATCTGGTATCTAAAGCGCTGTCAAAATGAGCGTACTAAGCTGACCCTGGTGCTTATAAGGTTGTTGCTGGGGTAGTGATGTGCCATGGTTTCATGGAACTTTCGATGCGTAAACAAGGAAATAATAAAATAACTTGGGTATGTTTGGTAGGTATGATGTGTTTTATATTCTATATTGTAGAAAAATAGGTTATAGAGGCAAAATGGAAAGAAGGAAAGCAGTAAGTACTGGAATGGAGCATCTGTAGAAGAAAAGAGCCAAGTAGAAACTGAGGGAGTGACTCACGGCAGGGACTCACGCCAAGTGAGTCCACCTACGGCACATAGGTTTGTGCCTTGAATCAAACTCCTAATGATTATGAAGGAGCCTGATTCTCATGGCAGGAACTCACGTGCCTTGACTTGGTCCTATGACACCAAGTCACGATACCGTACAAAAATGCCAACTCTGTTCTCCTATTTTGTTTAGGATGGGTTTCATCTTGTATCTATAAATACCCCTATATTGTTCGATGTTTGGTGGTTGGTCATTACATTGTTTTGAGATATATTTTCATTATTTTGAGTTCAAAAATACATTAGTGGTTTTGTAATCAATAACCCTATATTCGAGATTTTATTTATATTAAGATTTCAGAGTTTTCTTCTTATTGTGAGTTTACAATTATGTTTTTATCATTGAATTCTTCTTGTATTCTTGCAATTATGCGTAGCTAAACCCATCAACTAGGGTTGTGTGAACCATGAGGAATTAACAAAATGGGTTAAGTGCAAAGCAATTCTGAACCGGTGAGAATGCATGAATTTATATTTCTTTCATTGTGATTGATCTTCTAATGGTTGCAAACATTAGAAACTCCCTATATTCTAGACTTGCTCGAGAGAGAGGTAGAGATTAGGAAAAGGGAATAACAACAGAGATTTGAAGCTATCAACCTTCATCTAATAACTTGAGCCATAACAGGGATAGTTATTTGGGATCCAAGACAAGGGTTAGTAGTGCGACACTCGAAGACCGAGAGGAGAAGAGTGAAATTTGTCTAACAAAGGTTGAGAGACGTTTTGATGAATATATCTTGTTACATTTTGAATGCAACGTAGTGGGACAGTTTTGCCAGCATAAGTAACTGGTGGAGTTAAGGAATCATTAGGGATCATAGTCTTAGTGTATTTCTCAATAATCAACAAACATTACTATTACTACTTGCATACAAAAATCCCCCTGTTTTACTTACTTGCCAATTACTCAAACTGGCATTCGACATACTTTCGTCCTATTCCCTATGGGATCGACCCCAACCTAGTTGTGTTTAGTATTTGATACATCGACCGCATTATACTTTTTTGGAGGTATATTTTGGGCGACATAAACTTTGGCGTTGTTACCGGGGAGTGAGGTTACGGAGTTGATTAGTTTCTGATTGGATTTGATTGTTTTTCTTTTAATACTTTTAAGGGCACACGCCAGTGTATGCCCAAAACTAGGAGTCAAGGCAATCCCATGATTCCACTTGATACTAAGAGAGAACGAACACTAAGAGAAAATCAAAGAATGGTCAATACTGATGGAGTTCAGAATCCCATAGTTGCGGGAGATATTCATAACCAGCTAATTTAGCTAGTTGGTCATGAAACTGCGGAACAAATCACTGCTCGATTGATGGCTAAGGAAAATGCGAGGCAAACATCTCTTAGACAAGCAGATAGAGATCATTAAGGAATGCAAGAAGCAGCACAACATCTCGCTGCACTTGAAGAGAGACAAAGAATACTGAGGGTGCAACAACCACCTCAAAGACCATATGTGTTGGTTTATGATAATCCCAAATAAGAGCAAGTGTCTTATTTCGAGCTGATTGAGATTGGTGCTATTATTCCACCACGAGGTTCAATCACTACTTGGTAGGAGTTGAGAAATTAATTTTTGGAGAGATTTTTCCCACCATCCATGATGCTACAATTAAAGGATGATATTTACAACTTTAGACAACTACATTCTAAAGCACTTTATAAGACATGGCTAAGATTTAAAAAGAAGCTGCAGAATGTTCCAAATCATAGGATGAGTGGTAGGAGTTTACTTGAAATCTTCTATAGGGATTTAAACGCCAATACCAAGGTTGTAGCAGATACTATCACTAGTGGAGCATTTATGAGTATGAGGTGGGAATAAGCTTCAGAGATTTTATATCGTATCACTAAGACCAATTGAGGATGGCATACTCGGGAGGCAGATACACCTGTTGGGATGTATGCTATTAGAGCCTTGGAAGTATAATAGGCTTTGGATGAATATGTAGCTCAACAGGTCACACAGTTGAGGACAAAAATTGGCTTGATAGCCAAACAGATTGTGGCTAGAGGTGTTGAGAAGGTATATGTCATAGGTGTATAAGGAAAAACACCTAGGCATGTCAATTATGAATCTAATAAGGAGTCTAAGTACTTGGATCGAATGGTGGCGGGTTTCTGAGCCAAGGGCCAAGGGTTTAACCAAGACTCTTGGAACTCGAGGCAAGGGAATCAAGGTCAGATCTACTATGGAGACAATTATAACAAGTCAGGATATAGAGACAGTGACCAAGATTGTGATGGTGATTAGAGGTAAAAAGATGATTACAAAGAGAAGAGTGTCCTTTATGTACCACCAGGGAACCATAATGATAAGTCTGGAAATTTGAGGATTGAAGCCCTTCTTAATAAACTGGTTACGAGGTCAGAGAGCCAAGAAAACTATCAAAAAAAGATTAGGGCAGAAATTTCAAGAATAAGTCAAAAGGTTGAGTCTCACTCGACAACTATCAAATAGCTGAAGCAATAATTCGATTAGATATCTACAACATTGAATCAGCGTCAACAAGGTACACTTCCGAGCAACACCATCCAGAACCTGAAAAATGATGCTCATTGTATGGATATCACAAAGACAAGTGGGAAGACTCTCATGGAGGCACCCAAACAAGTTGAGGGTGTTCATGCTACATTGGAAGAGTAAACGAATGCCACAAAAAAAGTAAAGGAAGTTCTAAAGAAGTGTGTTCCATTTCCAAAACTTCCTCCACCTTTCCCTAAACATCTAAAAAAAAGGTGGATGAAAATTAAATTATTAGTGAGGAGATCATGAAAGAAGTTGAAGAGCCTCAGACTGATGAAAATAAGGTGAAAGCTGAAAATAAGAAAGAAAAGGAAGCCCCACAAATGCTAACCCCCATTCTTAGGTCGCCACCTCCATTCACTCAGTGCTTGAATAAGAAGAAGGAGGATATAAAATTTCATAAGTTCATGTCCATATTGAAGCAACTTTGTATAAACATCCCATTAGTTGAGGCACTGGAACAAATGTCGGGATATGCAAAGTTCATGAAAGTGTTGGTCACGAAGAAGAGAACTGTCAGTTATGAGTATGTTGGTGATTTGTACCATTGTAGTGCAATTGTATCCCGTTATCTTGTGTAAAAGAAAGATGATTTTGGTGCCTTCACAATTCCATGCATAATTGGGTTAGTTAACTTTGTTAGAGCTTTGTGTGACCTAGTTATGAGCATTAACTTGATGTCGCTGGCAGTATTCAAGAAATTAGGCTTGGGAACCCCCGAGCCAATAAAGATGTGATTATTGATGGTGGATTGTACGATCAAAAAACCTGTAGGCATATTTTTTGATGTTTTGGTCAAAGTTGAAAACTTAATATTTCCTACTGACTTTGTTGTCATAGACTGTGAGGTCGATTTTGAGATGCCCATAATTTGGGGAAGACCATTTTTAGTCACCGACAGAGCATTAGTAGGTATAGAGCGGAATGATACAAGACAAATGGCCATCATAACTTTTGATGCCATAATTCATGGCCAACACGTGGAGAATCTGATTTTGGACACCTTGAAGGCTAGAGAGTATTCATGGGGAAGTCATTTTGGACACTTAATAAAGCAATTTCGTGTGTGGAAGGTTGCTTGGAGGCTTGCCTTGATGACTACCCGAGGCTCCAAAGGATTGCAAGGGTTGAAGTGTGAAGAAGGAGTCCTTACACTCCATGACCACCCCTTATTAAGGGTGTTTTGGTCTTTTTGTGCCTTTTCTTTACACTCTATAGGATCCCCTTTTCATTAAGGGTAGTTTGGTCATTTGATGTAATTGTTATAAATAGACTTCATTAGTCTTATTTTCTAGTTAGTTGATTATTGATATTTGAAAGACTTCTTCTTCTCTCTTTGCGAGTGTAGTGTAGGGCTTGGAAAAGCCAAGTAGTGTAGGGCTTGGAAAAGCCAAGTAGTGTAGGGCTTGGAAAAGCCATTATTGATCCTTGCTTAGAAACGGTGGTTGTAAGGCGGAGTTGATTCCCATAGCAGTCACCGTAAGAGTTTGGTGTTGTTATTGTGGGTCTTAGGGGTCTTATCGTTTGATACACGGTTTGGTTCCTATTTCTTGTAATCTCTTATGTCAAGCTATCTATCTTACTTTATTGCACGTGTTTGTTAACTTGTTTCTCTTAGTCTTCATCTCTTTAGGTCATTCTTCTATCATTTGGTATCAGAGCAAGGTTTGATATTGTTCCAACAAAATCAATCTTGGGATTTTTATCTTGAAAATCAAAAAAAAAAAAAAAAGTGAAAAAAAAAAAAAAGTTATTGTTCACGTTTATAGGGTTTTTCAATTTTTGAGACTTGATTTTTGGGTGTTTTGTGTGTTTCTAGTGTTAGATCCTTGTTCCCTAACACTATTAGAGTCTAGAAATTGAAAATCCCAACAAAAAGTAGCGTCAAAATCAAAAATCCCCCCCCAAAAAAAAATAAAATAAAAAAATGCTAAACCCGTTTTTGACCCTAGGTCAAATTTTGAGTTTTTGATTTTGTGTTTTTTTTCTTGTGTTTTTAGTGTTAGATTTGTGTTCTCTAACACTATAGGAGTCTAGGGTTTGAATTTGAGCTAAATTGGAGGTGATTTGAGTCATCCACCATTGTTGAGCTTGAGTTTGAAGAAACTTGAAGGTGAGATCTCATTGTGGAAGGTTGTTGTTGACATTTATGGAGATGAAAACGTGATATTTGTGATTGGATTGTCAACGTGAGCTTGGATCTTCAAGAATAATCAAATTTCAAGTTCATTTGCTTAAGGGTCAACTTTGGGTCAAACTTTGAATGTTCTTGGTGTTCTTCATGTTCTTCATGTATCGTTGAAGAAGAACATTCAAAAGGTGTTGTTTGATCTAAAAAGGAGGAGAAAGAGAGTGTACTACTTGTTTGTCTCAAAGAATATTCCAAATATATTCCAAGTCTTCCAAAGGAAGAAAAGAATTCAAAAGGCATCAAAAGGAATATTCTCAAAGAAGAGGACAAGGGCAAGTACAAGGGAAAGTACAAGGGGGGGACCATCACAAATTCAAACTTTTTTGAGCTTGGAAAAGGGTCCATTCTTTGTGTTTTCTTCATCAAAACCGATCCTACCTTCCTCCTAAGTTGAAGATTGATTGAATTCAAGTTGAATACAAGAAAAAATTTTCAAAAAAAAAAAAACATCAACCAACCAAAGGCTGCCACGTCACCACCAAGGATTGCCACGTCATCACTTCACCAAAATAGCTCAAGCTCAAATTTCAGATTCTAAGTTTTATTTCCCTGCTTCTTTAGTTTCATTTCTTGATTCTAGTACTAATTAACAACTAGTAATCACCTACTAGATTGTGAGTTGGTTTTTGAATCCATTTTCTTCGTGTTTTTGGTTCTTTGTGTGCTTTTCTCATTTTGATTCGTTAAACTTCTTTGATTCAAGTTCATAAGTAGATTTTGTTTTGTGTCTTGAGTCGATCAAACAATAATCTATTCCGGTCGCTAAGTAGTGATTGACACCTTTTTAACTACCGGAGTATAAGCAACTTTCAATTTTCGCCGCTCCAATTGTGAGGATCACAAAGGTGAGTGTATACGAGTGTTGGTGAGGTGCTTTTACTACCAATCTTGTTTGTTCATTTTGCAGGTACAATGTGATATAAGGGGAACATATCTTTGTAGCCTCGTATTATTGTGACTACAACATGGGAGACTATGATTGTAGTGAGCGATTTTATGGCTACGATGATGTTGTAGATTATGGGGGCTATGAATATAGCCATGATCAAGACATGGGGAGATTTGAGGGTTATGGTTTTGAGGGAGAAAATAAGGTGAATGAAGTGCCTAGTTCTTATGGTGAATATGGAGATGATGTAGGGCCTTATGATAGTTCTTATGATGAAGTTGGGGCATATGAGGAGTCTTACACTTCCCATTTCGAACCTAGAATTGGTGTAAGGTATAACCCCTTCCTTCGCAAAGCTTATGAGAGCCATGGTGAGAATGCACGTGTGGACAATGAAGATTCATATTCTTCACCTTGTAGTACATCTTATCAAGGTCAACTATAGTGTAGGTTGTCCCATGAGAAGAAGAGAGTACATCTCCAAGGCCGAGGGGTACTCATGTGCCCTTGGGTTGTCCTAAACTAATGTTGATCCTAGGAGAAGTGTTCACTCCGGAAAGGTAAGCATTTATGGGGTACCGGGCTGCCTCCTTGTGCTAGATGATTGGCGCCATAAGAACTACATCATGCCACCGATGGTTGACTATTTAGGGTTGTTTCGAGAACCTTTACTTGTTCCATATTCCTTGGACGGGTATAAGGTTACCAAGAGAGTGAGGATTGTCTTCACCCAATTTGAATACTATGAGGAGGTGTGGTGCGATATCTTCCCCTTGACACCAGGTCATGTATGCTTGGCTGCCGATTGGTTTGCACAACATAGAGTTCCAAATGTGCTAAATTGGCCTAAGGTTATAGTGTACCATTGGGGAAATTATCTCTTTACCTCAATTATTCCCAAACCGCAAGGAGATGTGATAACTTACTCCAAGCCGAATGATTATGAGAGACAAAAGATTGAGAGAAGTAAGGGTGTGAAAGGTGGTAATCTGAGAGGGGAAAAAAGAGAGGTTGTGTGGAGTGAAGTGAGGGGGTTGCCACCAAATCATGCTAGCTATGTTTGTCCTTTTCTTTCTAAGGACATTCGTGTAGGTACCAACATGGCAAGCGGAGAAGCACAAGGCCAAGGAGAAGTTGCTGCCAAAGCATGTGGGATCAAGAACTTCAAGGTAAAATCGCTTACTCTTATACTTTTGTGCATGTGAATGATAATTGTGTGGCTAGTAGCCCATTGAGTGTGAGTAGTAGCTTACCTATTTGTGAGTCTATTGATTTTTTTCCTCTTGTTTATGATGTACTTGTTGTGAGTGTGGATACACTAGTTGATCCTATTGATGATCGAATTGACTCTTCTTGTAAGGTTAATTTAAGTCCACCTAGTGTTGAAGCCATTATGTTGAATGATAATACATCATCTATTGATTCTTTACCCCTTAATGATGATGTACATATTGTGAATGTGGATACACTAGTTGATCCTATTGATGACAGAATTGACTCTTCTTGTAAGATCAATTTATGTCCACCTAGTGTTGAAGTCAATGTGTTGAATAATGGTACATCATCTTGTGGGAATTGTGTTGATCAACTTATGTGCAAAATTTGTCCACCACTTGAGGATATGTGTGATGTGTTTAATGGATCTCAAGTGAATGATTATATTGAAAATGTTGATCAAATAAATAGGAGTGACCCCTTTAGTATGACCTCTAGTAAATGTTCTACTCTCGGTTTTGCTCATAGGGATAATCATGTGCTTGAAACATCTTTGATACTTTATAATGATCTTTTAGAGAATGGATTTGCATGTTCTATATCCTCTTTATGGATAGATCCTTCTCTCTTTATGTATAATATCTTATTTGAAGATGATGAGTTCACTCCTAAAGAACCTAGTGGTGAGAATGACGTTGAAGGTATAGCTTGTCTTGAAAGCTATAGCCTATATGCCAACCCACTATGGTGTAAAAACATTCCTCCTAAAGATGGAAATCTCTTCTTGGGAGATGAGAGTACTCTTAAGGGAAGGGAATGTGAGGTCTTGGAAAGGAATGATCAATTGGGCGATGATAATTTTGATTTGCTTAAATTCTTAAGAAACCCAATAAGTGATTTTTCCTTAAAAATTGATTGTGGTTGTGATCCTTTGTATGACACCCCACCCATGTTTGATGACTATAAGGATGAATTGCTTGCTTGTAAAGACTTAAGTAATAATTCCTTGGACTTTAGTGGTGGTATGTGTCTACTTGAGGGTACTTCCATAGAAAGGGAAGGTGTCCATTATTTGGAAATTACTTCTTCTACTATGTGTGACCTTATTGTTGAGAGTACTCATGGTGATGATGTTGAAACTGGTAGTGAGTACTCATATAAGGACACCTTAGTTGAACTTGACTTGAGTGCCATTCTCCACTCTCTATTTGCTTTTGATGATATGTATGTTATTGTAGAGAGTATATCTTGTAGTTTGGGTGAATCCTATAGGGAAAGGGAGTATTGTCTAGACCCGTGTCTATGGCTACTCTTTCTATTTGACCCCGGTGCCAAATATAGAAATGGTGATGTTGGCGCACCCAACTTGTTGTTTGGTATACATGACAAGCAAAGTGTCATTCTTGAAAACCCGAGAGCAAAAGTGTCATTGTTTCCTTGGGGTAATGTTTCTAAATGTGCATCCTTGCTTGACACAATTGTGTTTAAATTACAAGAATCTCAACTTGTGGATGCCAAGTTCTCTATTTGCTTGAAGGAAAGAATGTGGATGTGCTTAAATTCTTTGTCTTCACCCGTGTATGCCTTTACACTTGATTCTTTCCTATACTACCTCTTTTCCTATAATGACATCCATGCTAGTTTTGGATTTATTTTATGTTGAGGTAGGAAATTTATTGGTTTGTCCACTTGTATGAATTATAATGCTATATGGATCTTGTGGACATTAGAACCAATTGAGGTTCCACCCTTGGTGTGGTCTCTTGAAGAGATAAAGAAGCAATTGTGTCTTATGGCTCCTAAGATGAAGGAATTTTTACCTTGTGGATTATTTGATGCCATTAGGACCTTTGTAGTTTCCTTATCTCTTGTTGATTTAAATAGCCAAATCCTTTGTGCATATTTTAATAAGTTTTTAATATTTAATTCAAAGGATCCTTGGTTATATTTCAAGTATAAGCAACCTTGGCATGTTGAGATGATTTATTGTGCTAACCCTAACCCTCATGCCATGAGGAGTTTGTATTCATTTGTCCTTTCTTTGGTTTTGCAAGGTTTGGATTCGAGGTCGAATCCTTTTCAAGAAGGGGAGGATGATACAAGACAAATGGCCATCATAACTTTTGATGCCATAATTCATGGCCAACACGTGGAGAATCTGATTTTGGACACCTTGAAGGCTAGAGAGTATTCATGGGGAAGTCATTTTGGACACTTAATAAAGCAATTTCGTGTGTGGAAGGTTGCTTGGAGGCTTGCCTTGATGACTACCCGAGGCTCCAAAGGATTGCAAGGGTTGAAGTGTGAAGAAGGAGTCCTTACACTCCATGACCACCCCTTATTAAGGGTGTTTTGGTCTTTTTGTGCCTTTTCTTTACACTCTATAGGATCCCCTTTTCATTAAGGGTAGTTTGGTCATTTGATGTAATTGTTATAAATAGACTTCATTAGTCTTATTTTCTAGTTAGTTGATTATTGATATTTGAAAGACTTCTTCTTCTCTCTTTGCGAGTGTAGTGTAGGGCTTGGAAAAGCCAAGTAGTGTAGGGCTTGGAAAAGCCAAGTAGTGTAGGGCTTGGAAAAGCCATTATTGATCCTTGCTTAGAAACGGTGGTTGTAAGGCGGAGTTGATTCCCATAGCAGTCACCGTAAGAGTTTGGTGTTGTTATTGTGGGTCTTAGGGGTCTTATCGTTTGATACACGGTTTGGTTCCTATTTCTTGTAATCTCTTATGTCAAGCTATCTATCTTACTTTATTGCACGTGTTTGTTAACTTGTTTCTCTTAGTCTTCATCTCTTTAGGTCATTCTTCTATCATTTGGTATCAGAGCAAGGTTTGATATTGTTCCAACAAAATCAATCTTGGGATTTTTATCTTGAAAATCAAAAAAAAAAAAAAAGTGAAAAAAAAAAAAAAAGTTATTGTTCACGTTTATAGGGTTTTTCAATTTTTGAGACTTGATTTTTGGGTGTTTTGTGTGTTTCTAGTGTTAGATCCTTGTTCCCTAACACTATTAGAGTCTAGAAATTGAAAATCCCAACAAAAAGTAGCGTCAAAATCAAAAATCCCCCCCCCAAAAAAAATAAAATAAAAAAATGCTAAACCCGTTTTTGACCCTAGGTCAAATTTTGAGTTTTTGATTTTGTGTTTTTTTTCTTGTGTTTTTAGTGTTAGATTTGTGTTCTCTAACACTATAGGAGTCTAGGGTTTGAATTTGAGCTAAATTGGAGGTGATTTGAGTCATCCACCATTGTTGAGCTTGAGTTTGAAGAAACTTGAAGGTGAGATCTCATTGTGGAAGGTTGTTGTTGACATTTATGGAGATGAAAACGTGATATTTGTGATTGGATTGTCAACGTGAGCTTGGATCTTCAAGAATAATCAAATTTCAAGTTCATTTGCTTAAGGGTCAACTTTGGGTCAAACTTTGAATGTTCTTGGTGTTCTTCATGTTCTTCATGTATCGTTGAAGAAGAACATTCAAAAGGTGTTGTTTGATCTAAAAAGGAGGAGAAAGAGAGTGTACTACTTGTTTGTCTCAAAGAATATTCCAAATATATTCCAAGTCTTCCAAAGGAAGAAAAGAATTCAAAAGGCATCAAAAGGAATATTCTCAAAGAAGAGGACAAGGGCAAGTACAAGGGAAAGTACAAGGGGGGGACCATCACAAATTCAAACTTTTTTGAGCTTGGAAAAGGGTCCATTCTTTGTGTTTTCTTCATCAAAACCGATCCTACCTTCCTCCTAAGTTGAAGATTGATTGAATTCAAGTTGAATACAAGAAAAAATTTTCAAAAAAAAAAAAACATCAACCAACCAAAGGCTGCCACGTCACCACCAAGGATTGCCACGTCATCACTTCACCAAAATAGCTCAAGCTCAAATTTCAGATTCTAAGTTTTATTTCCCTGCTTCTTTAGTTTCATTTCTTGATTCTAGTACTAATTAACAACTAGTAATCACCTACTAGATTGTGAGTTGGTTTTTGAATCCATTTTCTTCGTGTTTTTGGTTCTTTGTGTGCTTTTCTCATTTTGATTCGTTAAACTTCTTTGATTCAAGTTCATAAGTAGATTTTGTTTTGTGTCTTGAGTCGATCAAACAATAATCTATTCCGGTCGCTAAGTAGTGATTGACACCTTTTTAACTACCGGAGTATAAGCAACTTTCAATTTTCGCCGCTCCAATTGTGAGGATCACAAAGGTGAGTGTATACGAGTGTTGGTGAGGTGCTTTTACTACCAATCTTGTTTGTTCATTTTGCAGGTACAATGTGATATAAGGGGAACATATCTTTGTAGCCTCGTATTATTGTGACTACAACATGGGAGACTATGATTGTAGTGAGCGATTTTATGGCTACGATGATGTTGTAGATTATGGGGGCTATGAATATAGCCATGATCAAGACATGGGGAGATTTGAGGGTTATGGTTTTGAGGGAGAAAATAAGGTGAATGAAGTGCCTAGTTCTTATGGTGAATATGGAGATGATGTAGGGCCTTATGATAGTTCTTATGATGAAGTTGGGGCATATGAGGAGTCTTACACTTCCCATTTCGAACCTAGAATTGGTGTAAGGTATAACCCCTTCCTTCGCAAAGCTTATGAGAGCCATGGTGAGAATGCACGTGTGGACAATGAAGATTCATATTCTTCACCTTGTAGTACATCTTATCAAGGTCAACTATAGTGTAGGTTGTCCCATGAGAAGAAGAGAGAGTACATCTCCAAGGCCGAGGGGTACTCATGTGCCCTTGGGTTGTCCTAAACTAATGTTGATCCTAGGAGAAGTGTTCACTCCGGAAAGGTAAGCATTTATGGGGTACCGGGCTGCCTCCTTGTGCTAGATGATTGGCGCCATAAGAACTACATCATGCCACCGATGGTTGACTATTTAGGGTTGTTTCGAGAACCTTTACTTGTTCCATATTCCTTGGACGGGTATAAGGTTACCAAGAGAGTGAGGATTGTCTTCACCCAATTTGAATACTATGAGGAGGTGTGGTGCGATATCTTCCCCTTGACACCAGGTCATGTATGCTTGGCTGCCGATTGGTTTGCACAACATAGAGTTCCAAATGTGCTAAATTGGCCTAAGGTTATAGTGTACCATTGGGGAAATTATCTCTTTACCTCAATTATTCCCAAACCGCAAGGAGATGTGATAACTTACTCCAAGCCGAATGATTATGAGAGACAAAAGATTGAGAGAAGTAAGGGTGTGAAAGGTGGTAATCTGAGAGGGGAAAAAAGAGAGGTTGTGTGGAGTGAAGTGAGGGGGTTGCCACCAAATCATGCTAGCTATGTTTGTCCTTTTCTTTCTAAGGACATTTGTGTAGGTACCAACATGGCAAGCGGAGAAGCACAAGGCCAAGGAGAAGTTGCTGCCAAAGCATGTGGGATCAAGAACTTCAAGGTAAAATCGCTTACTCTTATACTTTTGTGCATGTGAATGATAATTGTGTGGCTAGTAGCCCATTGAGTGTGAGTAGTAGCTTACCTATTTGTGAGTCTATTGATTTTTTTCCTCTTGTTTATGATGTACTTGTTGTGAGTGTGGATACACTAGTTGATCCTATTGATGATCGAATTGACTCTTCTTGTAAGGTCAATTTAAGTCCACCTAGTGTTGAAGCCATTATGTTGAATGATAATACATCATCTATTGATTCTTTACCCCTTAATGATGATGTACATATTGTGAATGTGGATACACTAGTTGATCCTATTGATGACAGAATTGACTCTTCTTGTAAGATCAATTTATGTCCACCTAGTGTTGAAGTCAATGTGTTGAATAATGGTACATCATCTTGTGGGAATTGTGTTGATCAACTTATGTGCGAAATTTGTCCACCACTTGAGGATATGTGTGATGTGTTTAATGGATCTCAAGTGAATGATTATATTGAAAATGTTGATCAAATAAATAGGAGTGACCCCTTTAGTATGACCTCTAGTAAATGTTCTACTCTCGGTTTTGCTCATAGGGATAATCATGTGCTTGAAACATCTTTGATACTTTATAATGATCTTTTAGAGAATGGATTTGCATGTTCTATATCCTCTTTATGGATAGATCCTTCTCTCTTTATGTATAATATCTTATTTGAAGATGATGAGTTCACTCCTAAAGAACCTAGTGGTGAGAATGACGTTGAAGGTATAGCTTGTCTTGAAAGCTATAGCCTATATGCCAACCCACTATGGTGTAAAAACATTCCTCCTAAAGATGGAAATCTCTTCTTGGGAGATGAGAGTACTCTTAAGGGAAGGGAATGTGAGGTCTTGGAAAGGAATGATCAATTGGGCGATGATAATTTTGATTTGCTTAAATTCTTAAGAAACCCAATAAGTGATTTTTCCTTGAAAATTGATTGTGGTTGTGATCCTTTGTATGACACCCCACCCATGTTTGATGACTATAAGGATGAATTGCTTGCTTGTAAAGACTTAAGTAATAATTCCTTGGACTTTAGTGGTGGTATGTGTCTACTTGAGGGTACTTCCATAGAAAGGAAAGGTGTCCATTATTTGGAAATTACTTCTTCTACTATGTGTGACCTTATTGTTGAGAGTACTCATGGTGATGATGTTGAAACTGGTAGTGAGTACTCATATAAGGACACCTTAGTTGAACTTGACTTGAGTGCCATTCTCCACTCTCTATTTGCTTTTGATGATATGTATGTTATTGTAGAGAGTATATCTTGTAGTTTGGGTGAATCCTATAGGGAAAGGGAGTATTGTCTAGACCCGTGTCTATGGCTACTCTTTCTATTTGACCCCGGTGCCAAATATAGAAATGGTGATGTTGGCGCACCCAACTTGTTGTTTGGTATACATGACAAGCAAAGTGTCATTCTTGAAAACCCGAGAGCAAAAGTGTCATTGTTTCCTTGGGGTAATGTTTCTAAATGTGCATCCTTGCTTGACACAATTGTGTTTAAATTACAAGAATCTCAACTTGTGGATGCCAAGTTCTCTATTTGCTTGAAGGAAAGAATGTGGATGTGCTTAAATTCTTTGTCTTCACCCGTGTATGCCTTTACACTTGATTCTTTCCTATACTACCTCTTTTCCTATAATGACATCCATGCTAGTTTTGGATTTATTTTATGTTGAGGTAGGAAATTTATTGGTTTGTCCACTTGTATGAATTATAATGCTATATGGATCTTGTGGACATTAGAACCAATTGAGGTTCCACCCTTGGTGTGGTCTCTTGAAGAGATAAAGAAGCAATTGTGTCTTATGGCTCCTAAGATGAAGGAATTTTTACCTTGTGGATTATTTGATGCCATTAGGACCTTTGTAGTTTCCTTATCTCTTGTTGATTTAAATAGCCAAATCCTTTGTGCATATTTTAATAAGTTTTTAATATTTAATTCAAAGGATCCTTGGTTATATTTCAAGTATAAGCAACCTTGGCATGTTGAGATGATTTATTGTGCTAACCCTAACCCTCATGCCATGAGGAGTTTGTATTCATTTGTCCTTTCTTTGGTTTTGCAAGGTTTGGATTCGAGGTCGAATCCTTTTCAAGAAGGGGAGGATGATACAAGACAAATGGCCATCATAACTTTTGATGCCATAATTCATGGCCAACACGTGGAGAATCTGATTTTGGACACCTTGAAGGCTAGAGAGTATTCATGGGGAAGTCATTTTGGACACTTAATAAAGCAATTTCGTGTGTGGAAGGTTGCTTGGAGGCTTGCCTTGATGACTACCCGAGGCTCCAAAGGATTGCAAGGGTTGAAGTGTGAAGAAGGAGTCCTTACACTCCATGACCACCCCTTATTAAGGGTGTTATGGTCTTTTTGTGCCTTTTCTTTACACTCTATAGGATCCCCTTTTCATTAAGGGTAGTTTGGTCATTTGATGTAATAGTTATAAATAGACTTCATTAGTCTTATTTTCTAGTTAGTTGATTATTGATATTTGAAAGACTTCTTCTTCTCTCTTTGCGAGTGTAGTGTAGGGCTTGGAAAAGCCAAGTAGTGTAGGGCTTGGAAAAGCCATTATTGATCCTTGCTTAGAAACGGTGGTTGTAAGGCGGAGTTGATTCCCTTAGCGGTCACCGTAAGAGTTTGGTGTTGTTATTGTGGGTCTTAGGGGTCTTATCGTTTGATACATGGTTTGGTTCCTATTTCTTGTAATCTCTTATGTCAAGCTATCTATCTTACTTTATTGCGCGTGTTTGTTAACTTGTTTCTCTTAGTATTCATCTCTTTAGGTCATTCTTCTATCACGGGGTGAGATGAAATTCAGGATGAATAATAAGGAAGTCACATTCAATATTTGCAGAACTATAAAGTAGCCAAAGGATATGAGAGTGGTTTCTGTAATAAATATTTTAGATTACCCTAGAGTCCAACCCAAGGGATATCTTAATGAAGGTTGAGTAATAAGGACACTCGCGTCATGCCGCGATGTTAAATCAGGCACTGGTTTGGAGGCAACCCAAGATTTTTTGCTATTCCTACATTTGCTTTGATTTTTGTTATTTTGATCGACATTAGACCCACGCACCTAGGGTGCCACGGGTATGTTCCTAACTCCCTTATTTTACTTCGGTCAAATGCATTGAGGATAATGCATTCTTATTTAGTAGGGGCAGAGGTACTTGTGGGTCTGTATGTCCTCTAGGGAGGTTTTTGTTACCACGCTTTTTTTTGTCAAGTGCTATCATAGTAGAACCGGCATGTTTAGGTAGTTATTTATATTATTTATGTTTTTTCATGTTTAATTAGGAGAAAAATAGGGGAACCTTAGGGCAGTCTAATTTTGAACGTGTTTTGAATGATAATGATGCTTTTTGATTGTTTAAAGGACACCCCTCCTAAACATTTTGTTTTGAACTGTGTGTGTAGTATATTAGTTTGTGACAGATGTTGGATCTTTTTATGGCATTAGTATTATAGGCAGAATGACTGTAGACAACAATGCATGAACTAGATAGGTAGTAGTCGATAGTGTAACCCTTTGCTATTTGTGTGCAAGGTCATTACCGAGTTCACTTTGGGTGTGCGATCCAGAACTTGACTAGTTAGTCTTGCCTAGGTTAGAGGATAGTGGTTAGGAAAGGATCATAGTCTGTTTTTGAATAAGTCCACTTTTAGTCTAAATGCCTGACCAAATAAAATAAGTATCCCTTGATCCCGATTTTGAGCCTTAGTTGACCTATTTCTTTCATTAGCCTATTCACCTTTCCATTTTGACTTAAAATTAACCTGTCTTAGCCCTGGTCCCTCCTAGGACATTGTGTACCTCAACCCAGGCAAATCGCCTAAGTTGACGGTGACTATTATAGGGGTGCATAGTTTGATTTGGGTATGAAGAAAGGGTTAGTAAAATAAAAAGAGAACAGATTTGGGTGTGAAAAAAAAGAAGAAAATAAGCGTGTTTTGAATGTATGAAGAAAACCACACCCAAACTCTGAAAATAAATGAAGAAGAATGAGGGAGAATAAAATAAGAATGGTTGGAAAGTGGAGCCAAAAATAGTGTAGTGTAAAGGAGGGTTAATTCACCATATACATATGTACCATACCCGTCCCCAAGACTACATTACAAGCCGATGAAAGTCCTATAGTGATCCTAGTCTAACTGTCCGAAAAAACCTAAGGCATAGAAAATAAGGGCAAGCCTATGGTATTTCATGCACACTGGTTGAACTTCTTTGTGTGAGAGAGTGTTTTGACCCAGTCCCTACTTTGATATTCATTAGTATACTTTGAGTGTATGAGACTTCTTTGTTATAAGAGTACATGTGTTACATTGTTAGCTACTATTTGTTTGGATAATGTTATTTGTATACATGCTTAGTTGTTTGTTCATAATTTAATGCTATCACTTGATACCTTCTGTGTCATGATAATCTGTTGTATATATACACATCGTGGTTTTGATTTGCAAATAGGAGGGGTCGAAAAAGTTTTGGTGCCAAAGGCAATGAGTCGACTGTCGTAGGTCTCTTAGATTTCTCTTAATTAAGAATCGAATGTGTTTATTTTATTTTGTTTGCCTGAGGGCATGTAAACGTTTTAAGTTAAGGGTGTTTATGTGCCATGGTTTCAAGGCACTTTCGATGCTTAAAACAGGGAAAAATGCAATAACTTGGGTATGTTTGGTAGGTATGATGTGTTTTCTGTTCTATATTGTAGGAAAATAGGTTATGGAGGCAAAATAGAGAAGAAGGAAAGAAGTAAGCACTAGAATGGATCATCTGAAGAAGAAAAGAGCCAAGTTGAAACTAAGGGAGTGACTCATGACAGGGACTCACGCCACGTGAGTCGACCAATGACAGGTAGGTTTGTATCGTGAGTCAAACTCCTGAAGATTATGAAGGAGCCTGATTCTCACGGTAGGGACCCATGTGCCTTGACTTCGTCCCACGACACCAAGTCATGGTACCGTGGGAAAATGCCAACTCTGTTCTCCTATTTTGTTTAGGATAGGATTCATCATGTTTTTATAAATACCCCTATATTGTCCTATGTTTGGGGGTTGATCATTACAATGTTTTGAGATATATTCATATTAAGATTTCAGAGTTTTCTTTTTATTTTGAGTTTACAATTATGTTTTCATCATTGAATTCTTCTTGTGTTCTTGCAATCACGAGTAGCTAAACGCATCAACTAGGGTTGTCTGAACTATGAGGGATTAACAAAAGAAGCAATTCTGAACCGGTGTGAATGCATGTATTGCTGTTTCTTTAGTTGTGATTGATCTTTTAACGGTTTCAAACGTTAGAAACTCGCATGTATTCTAGATTTTCTTGAGAGACAGGAAGAGATTGGGAAAGGGAATAACAATAGAGATTTGAAGCTATCAACCTTCATCTAATAACTTGAGCCATAACAGGGATAGTTATCTGAGATGCATGACAAGGGTTAGTAGTGCGACACTCGGAGATCAAGAGGAAAAGAGTGAAATTTGTCTAACCAAGGTCGAGAGACGTTTATATGAACATATCTTGTTAGATTTTGCACGCGGCGTAGCAGGACAGTTTTGCCAGCACAAATAATCGGTGGCGTTAAGGAATCATTGGAGATCACAGTCCTAGTGTATTTCTCATATTGATACTTAATCTAATAATCAACAAAAGTTACTCTTACTACTTGCTTACAAAAATCCCCTAGTTTTACTTACTTGCCAATTACTCAACTCAGCATTAGATAGACTTTTGTCCTATTCCCTATGGGATCGAACCCAACCTAGTTGGGTTCTATATTTGATACATCGACCGCATTATACTTTTCTGGAGGTATATTTTGGGCAACATTAGGTACCTACCCTAAAATCCTCAGCCTCAAGACTATGAGTCATTGTGGCTCGTACTGTAATTACCTAGATAACGGGGTCTCTTATCATAGCCCCCTTGGGCCTTGCAATCCATCTCCACAATAGAATAGACATGCTCACCAATATTAAAAAAACACTTTCCTAAAGTCACCAAACTCTGAGTAGCCCTGTGAAGTAGTAGTCTTAAACCCCTAATCAAATATCAAACCCGCTCATTCTCTATAGGTAAAATCATAGTGGCATGTCTGGCTACCTCATGGAAACTCACCTCATACTCGGTCACAGACATAGAACATTATCTCAAAGCATAAAATTGATCTCTCAAGCTCTTGCACATTCTGCGAGGCATATACTTCTCTAAAATATCCTTAGAGAGCTGAGTCCAAGTCACAGGTGTGGATCTAACTAGCCTGGAATCAAGATAACCCCTGTACCACCTCCTCGCTTTTGTGTCTAGTTGATAAGTAACAATATCCACTCCATACGACTCAACCAACCCTAAATTATGTAACCTCTTATCACAACTAGTTAGAAAATTATAAGCATCCTTTCCTAGGGTCCCAAAAAACCTGGGTGGAGTCAATTTCAGAAATCATCCGAGTATTTTCTGCTCTTCCACAGTCATAACTGGTTGGGTTATTACAAGATGTGGGACTACTATTACTGGCAGAACCTCTGCTCTAGGAGATGCAACTGCTGGCAGTGACCCTAAACCACTACCACCTTGTACTGCTGGCTAAGCTCCATCGATCGTTGGAACACCAACTAATCCCAACAACTGAACCAATACATCAGGGAGAATCAAAGAAGATATAAACCTAAGTGGGGCCTGGGATTCTCCCTGGCCCACCTGCTGATGTAGTGGTAGAATCTCTGGAGTTATCTCAGGCTTGGGAGCTAAAATAGGATCTAGCAATGGCTCTCTAGCCTGATCGCATATTGTGGTTGCAGCCCTAGCCTTCCCTTGACCTCAGGTTCAACCTCTGCCTCTAACTGGAGCACTAGCAGCCGGTTCGGGGTCCTGATCCCCAGCAGTCGTACCCCACATCCTAGCCATCTATGAAAAAGTGAAACAAATAATGATTTAGAAACCAATACAGACACAACACATGAAAGTAAATAAAAAATATGAGACTTTTCAAAGAATATTCTATAGTCTCCTGAAGATAGGATACGGATGTCTCCTTACCGATCCGCGGAACTTTACTAAACATTGGTTTTTATACCAACAATAACGGTGAAGCCTAGGCTATGACACCAAGTTGTCAAGACCTAATTTCTCAGATCATGAAGGCACCTACTTCAACTTACCAGTAGGTAAGCCAAGTCATAGCCCGAAACGGCAAGTAATGGGCTAAAGGGTGGAAGATGAACAGAAACAAGAAGCAAAAACCAATAGCAACAATAATATAAGCAGAAGTGAAGAAATATACATACATAATATACCATATATGAGAAGGAAAAGGATAAAACATATAAAACAATCCCTTCCAACACCTAGTAAGGTCGACCAGAGCCACTATAACCAAAAGAAGAGTACTATATAGTATCCAAACTATATATATACACCGTAGCTTGAAATGCAAAAGACTATAATTGAAATAGATGGAGAAGGATCAACCTTGGACTCTAGAAAGCTCACCCATCTCTGGATCAGGAGTTCGGCCTGAGGATAACGTCAAGTTGACTACTCGTACAAAGATCTACATCAGGGAAAAGATGTAGAAGTGAAGTATGAGTACCAAAGCAATGGTTACTCAGTTGAAATCATCGATCGACTGAGCTAAAATATGGTAAAAGCATAAATATAATGCAAGTGTATAAGCTAAGTCAAAAGTAATAGGGGTCAGAATGTAAAAATCTACTGAACTGGGAAAGTGTGATAAAGGAAATAAATAAGCAATACAAGAGATAAATAACATAGAAAGGAAAGAAAAATACTAACTACAACCTAACTGGGTCCCCATAAGCCCAGAAGGCACTCACAAGAAAGCAATTAATCCTACCAAGCCCCTATAAGCAGATCGGTACAGACAATAGAAAACTAAGATAGAAAACATAAACAATCTAGTGCTTGAACTAATTCCAAGTAACATCTAAATCCCAAACCATGACAAAATATCCAGATATGTACCGGGAATGAACAAAAACCAATGGTAAATAATGAGGGGCCAGATGCAGTATTTGAATTAGAAATAGTGGAGAATAATAAGAGGCCATATATATAAATCGTGTACCACAGAACTCATTACCACTTTCAAAACTCTCAGAACAACCATAACTATCACCAGAACATCCACATCGTATCATAAATAGATGTTGGACTTGAATTGGAACTCATAATACCCACACCATGTCCAGAAATAAGAGATACCATAAGTAACCAATCTCACCCATAAAACTGATACTAAAACCATACTGAGGCTCATACATAGCAATCACAACCATAACGGATGTCAGGATAGTGCAAGAACTCACAATAATAGTGACAATAAAATATATGCCATACTTGAACAGAAACAGGAATGCATTTATATTGGAATAAGTATAACTAGCTAACAGAACAAAATTTAATGTTTCCAAGCCTATCTCCAGACCATAAGGTCACGAACACCAATATCGTGCAGGCAAGTCCACTAAGGCAAGGCGGATCCCAAATACTAGGACATGGTTAGTGGGTAACCAGAAGACCCTTAGCATGTGTGTATAAGATATAGGTGAGTGTGATAGTTCCTTCAGTGAATCACATTTATGTGTTGACTTGTTATAGTTGGTTCCTTGAGTGAATAAGATTTATGTTTTGACTTATTATATTTTGTTCCTTGAGTGAACCGGGTTTATATGTTGACTTGTTATATTTGGTTTCTTGAGTGAACTAGGCTTATATGTGGATTGTTATAATTGGTTCTTAAGTGAATCAAGATTTGTGATTATTAACAAGGTTGTTGGAGTGGATCCTTGAGTGGTCCAGGCTAAATTACAAATGATTAGTATAATTCTTCAATTGTCTATCTACTTATGTATTTGAGACATGGTCAGTATATTGCTATTGAGTCATGGTTTGTTGACTTGGATTCTTATTGGTAGTCATGGTCTTGACTTGAGTTGTTGTCCATTAGGATTTGTACTTGACTGAATTCTATGGTGTTGTTGGACAAGGTTAAAGTTATAAACAGTGAGGTAAAATTACATGGTAGGTGTTCATGGTTGTTCTTGTTTACTATGTTATGGCTGCTTGTTCACATATCCTATTTTGGTTGACCGATGACCCAACAATTACACCATTGTTTCTCGTGTACTAATACTACACGTTCTATTCTTTTTATTAAGTGTAGAGCATCTTTCGGTGACTGTTTCAATACCTCAGCTATAGAGTGGATGGAATTCAAACTCAAGGGTAAGCTATATCTTCTAGGCTACCATGAGTTCTTCACATTATTCCTATCCAGTTGTTTCGTACTTGGATGTTTCCTTTGTTTTTGGGTTGAACCCATTTTATTGATAATTGTAGTGTTTTAGTATAATGACTTTCATATTCTAGGGATGCTTAAACATTCGTTTATTTACACATTTAGTATTCCTTTTAGAATGTTCGAATCTTGGTTTAATGAATGAAAATAGTTGATTGCCTTACTTTTGCCAGTGTAGGTTTGAATGGTTTGGGTTAGATGGTTGTTCTACTAGAGGGTTTGTGTGGGTGCCACTCATGATGTATTTGGTTCGTAACATTTATATCATGATCCATTGAGATTTGAGAAGATTTGAGCTTATTTATGCCATTATTGAGTTTATTCGTTGCAAGATATTGTTTTGGTTATTAACATGCATCCTCATTTAATTCATTCATATTCATGGAATTGGTACCACTGAGAAATGCTGATTTTGAAAGAAAATGAAACACTTTATAAAATGTATTGACCGAGGGACGTTTTGGAATGATTGATTGATATATGAGTGTGATAGTATATGGGTTGCGAATGCCCCATATGTCCTATCCTAGAATATTATGCTCTAAAGGTGTATACGAGGTGATATTGTGACATTCAATCCTTATCATAGCATTGCATTGCATCATTTGCATTTCTTTTAAGTTGTTTGCTAGTTGTGTAATTTAGCATTCCTTTATATATTAGTGCGTAGTGATTTTTATACTATTATTATACTTGTAGTATTTATACTATTAGAAGATATGTCTTGAGCTGCTGCTGGGAACTTTTCTTTATCAGGTGGAAGTGTTCTCAAAGTATCCTTTGTATGATTAGTTTTCTGCATTTCTTGATCGGCCTATGATGCGTACTGAGTACAAGTGGGCCGTAATCACTCCTACTTTTTCTGCCCTTTTGGTGCAGATCCTTGTTGGAGTGCAACCCACCGAGCTTGAGTTTGTGTTGTGTTGAGGTTGTTTCAGAGTACTGGTGAGCTCCTTGTCTGGAGCACTGTTCCAGGCTTCATAATATATCTATCTTGTCTTTATTTTACATTTTAGAGACTGATTTGTGTATTTCCTTATTCTATGACAATTTTTATTGATCTTTACTCATGACACTAGATTTTGGGATGCGTGTTGTATTTATTCAGTTTTGGAGATTGTTTTATATATCTGGCCTGACTTTATTTTAAAGTCTCGTATTTATTTATCTTCTTTATACATTTCTATCTCCTTTGGGTGTTAGGCTTACCTACCAATGATGGGATAGGGTAGGGGCCATCTACCATGAATTTTGAATCGTGACAAATTAGTATCACAACGCTAGGTTCACCGATCTCATGAGAAAAAGAGCAAGATGTCAAATAAACTCCCGCAGATTGATACGTTGATGTCCATATCTATCTTTGAGAGGCTATGGGATATTTTTAGAAAAACTTCTCTAACCTTATTCCTTATCATGCGTGTTGTTCATGCAAGTATTCTAAACTTGTATTCCACTCTTTTCTGTATAGATGGTAAGGACTAAATCTAGAGTTGTTGAGGATCCTGAGCCAGTAGCCAGTGTTGGAGTCCTATTCAGGGTGAGGCAAGGGTCGCAACAGAGGTAGAGGTCAGGCATGAGGAGCAGCTCTAGCTAGAGGAAGTGATAGATTGGCCTCTCTTGAGCCTGAGATTGATTATAATGAGGCGGCTTATCAGCCAGAGGATGTGGGACCAGCCCAGACACCTCAGGGTTTTGTTGTTACACTAGTGTTGCTGGATCTACTAATTAATCTTTTGGGTCATTTTGATGGCATTCAGACAGGTGTTTTACTGGGTACACTAGATTGTTCTCAGACCACAGGAGGTGTACAACCACTAGGGAAGGCTCCTATTCATTGTTTTCAGACTCCTGAGTCACAACCAGTTGTTGTTGTGGCCCGAGTCAAATCTCTTCTACTGATGAGCAGAAGAAATTTGAGAGTTTTATCAGATTGGCCCCTCCCTAATATAGTGGTGCTATTGGTGAGGATGATTATGAGTTTCTGATTGATTGTCAGGAGAGGTTATATAATTTAGTTATCAATAGAGAGTAATTGGTATAATTGAAACGTAGGAGTTGTAACTAATATTAGAATAACTTAGGGATGTGCTTGTTTGATAGTTGATAACATGTATGGGTGATTGAACTTTGATTCAATAAGTATAAAGTATGGTAGGCTAGATTTTAGATATTAGTATTAATCTTTCAATCTATCACCAAATTTCATATGTGTTTTTCCAAACACCGATATGTTTATCTTTCGAAACAACCCAATACCTCAAATTAGTTAGACTACTAGTGAAATTGGTCGCGCTTCGAAAGGTAAGAAGGAGATTATTTTTTTAATATATGAATATTAAAAAGTTAGCGGTCAGTTTAAATAGTTTAGTTTCAAGTTTTAGTCTATTTTATTGTTAACATGTAAATTATATTTTTCTCTAATTTTTTAATCATTCAACAATTCTTAATCTATTACAATCTTTTTAAAGAAAACTGATGTGTGGATGAGTAATAAATGTTAAAACATTTAATTGTATAGTACTTAAAAGACGCATGTGATTATTTCTACACGATTTTACAATGTCTCTATTTATAATACTATAATATGGAATATTAATCAATGTCATGAACATGACTATTAATTATTTTAGGAGTTATGATAATAAGAAGATATGAGAGTAATGAAAATAAAGACCATTAAATTTTACATCAAAGAATATGAATGAATGGTTGATTGACATATTTATTATTCTATAGTATTAAAAAAAATAGAGAAGTATGAGAAATAATTATCAAGAAAAATAAATAAATATAATTCTTAGCCAAAGAATTTAATAAAGATGAGAAACTCAAGAGACTCAAGACGCTATCGTTTATATTTTAGTGTTGTTTAAAGCTTATAATGAAGGAGTTCTAATTAAAGAGTCATGAAAAGAAATTGTATGTAGACATTTTTAAGGAAGTAAAAAACCAAACATAGGACAAAAAGATAATTATAGGATGGTTATTGACTACCGAAACCTCAATGCAAAAACAAAAACATACAATTATCCAATACCAAATAAGATATTAAAAATACGACAAATCCAAGGCTTTAATTATTTTAGTAAATTTGACTGCAAATCAGGATTTTACCACCTCAAACTAGAAAATGAATCGAAAAAACTAACAGCATTCACAGTACCCCAAGGCTTTTACGAATGGAATGTTTTACCATTTGGATATAAAAATGCCCCAGGAAGATACCAACATTTTATGGACACATACTTTACACAATTAGAAAATTGTATTGTATATATAGATGACATATTATTATACTCACAAACACAAGAAGATCATATCCAATTATTAGAAAAATTCGCAAATATTGTAGAAACTGCAGGAATAAGTTTAAGTAAAAAGAAAGCAGAACTAATGAAAAATCAAATCGAATTTCTAGGAATACAAATAGATAAAGATGGAATAAAAATGCAAACACACATAGTACAAAAATCCTTACTTCAGAAGAATTATTAGATACGAAGAAAAAGTTACAATCCTTTTTAGGACTTGTTAACCAAGTACGTGAATATATACCTAAGTTAGCAGAACATTTAAAACCATTACACAAAAAATTAAAGAAGGATATTGAATATCACTTTGATGAACAAGATAAAACACATATACACCAAATTAAGACAATGTGCAAAAACCTACCAAAGCTATATTTTCCAGATGAAAAGAAACAATTTACATACATAGTAGAAACAGATTCTAGCGAACATAGCTACGGAGTAGTGTTGAAATATAAATACACTAACGAAACACTAGAAGACCATTGTAGATATTATTCAGGATCTTATACAGAACCTCAGATAAAATGGGAAATAAACCGAAAAGAATTATATGCTTTATATAAATGTTTATTATCTTTTGAACCATATATTGTTTATAACAAGTTTATTGTGAGAACAGATAATACACAGGTAAAATGGTGGCTAACAAGAAAAATACAAGACTCTGTAACAACAAAGGAAATACGGCGACTCGTGTTGAATATACAAAATTTCACATTTACTATTGAAGTAATTAGAACTAACAAAAATATTGTTGCAGACTATTTATCAAGACAAAGCTACACAGACAAATCCAGATAGCACTATGGAAGATATATTAAAGGCCCTTACTACACTTTGTCTCAAAGTGGATAGTATAGACCATTTTAAGGAAGTAAAAAAACAAACATAGGACAAAAAGATAATTATATTGTATCCTTTTTTTTTTCTTTCTCTTTAGTTAAAAGCGGACCAAGATGCCCATTTATTAAAATAAAATAGCAAAAAGTCATTACATGGCCAGGTTCAGAAGTGACCTGGCCAAAACCAAAAATCAAAAACACACTAAAACAAAAAGGAAACAAATAATCTATCAAAAAAGGGAAAGTGAAGAGTCTAGACAGCATGAAAATAAATTATATGTAGACATTTTTAAGGAAGTAAAAAGCCAAAAATAGAAGAAAAAAGATAATTATGTCCAACAAAGTCCTAAGTTACTATTTTGAACTAAAAGAAATAGAATAAAAAATTCCTATGAACTAAGATAAAGAGAGAACATATGAAAAAATAAATAATAGCAGCATCATTCTTACTGCAAATCATTAAAAATGGAAGAAAAAAAATACAAAATCAATGCACAATATTCTGAGCCCTTGTCGACATCCATTCCCACAAGCCGATTATCATTGTTACTCAATCATTAAAAATATAAAAAAAAGATACAAAATTAATGCACAATTTTTTGTGCTCTTGTCTACATCGATCTACTCTCACAAACCGATCACCATACAATAGATTTCATCATATTCATCGACTCAAACTACAACATGATTAGAATAAGCATAAAAAACATAACAACTTAAAATATTGATGTGATCATACAATGTCTCTATTTATAAACTACAAAATGTAATACAAAATAATTTCATAAATATGACTGAAGAAAGATTTCTTTTAAACTTTAGAGGAATATGATATAAAATCAATCCTATAGATTATTATTTACCATGCGATCCGGCAATTATTCGACGTAAAATATTATATGCATTTGTAATAACAAAAATATCTAATTTACCATCAAATAATATATAGAAAAAATTTAGAGCAATATGATATAAGATCAAAGCTATAGACTACTGTTTACCTTTTTTTCCAGCAATCGTTAGGCCTAAGATCATAAAAACTCAAATTACTTTCACCAAAGAGAGAGAGAGAGAGAGAGAGAGAGAGAGAGAGAGAGAGAGAGAGGGGAAGGATAAAAAAATTGAAAAAAAATTACTGTAATTGATGACAATTGTTACGAAGAAAGATTTCTTCCACACTGATTTATGAAGTTTTAGTAAGTGAAAAGGAAAAATAATGAGAATTAAATGGGTTTAATAGTATTTGGTTAATGGGTATAAAGGGGTTTGTATGTTACATTTGAGAGAGTAATAAAAGTAGGTAACCAAAAGATTTTAGCAATTATTAAAATGTTTTATTTAAACAAATGTAAGATAAAAGGCCCAAAAAATGACAAAAAAGATAAATAGGAATACTAACACCACAGAGCACCACATCACTGGGTCTATGACCCTCCTTTATAGAGATATATAGATTTCTGGCGCTATCTATTAAATGAGAAAAACTCAAGTATTTGTCAACTAAATATCTTCACCTTTGTTCTCTCTTTCAAGCAAAATAAAGGATCTAAGATTGAATAGAGTTTGCAACCTCCATTCATGAGTTAAATCATAGAGATTAGTTAAATCCATAATTTATAGCTCAAAGTAGAAACAAGTATTCAATACCCACACACTAATTAACGATCATTCATCACACCCCTACGTATTGGGGTTTAGCTATACATAATTAAGGAGAAAGAGATTATATCATTATGCTCATTAAAAGCTTCCATTACTTTCAAATATTCACAATAGAATCTTCAAATCCAAGGTAGAAAATAAAGACAAATACTAATCTTAATCGTAGAGTTTCAATTACAAATTTTTAGATCTTAAATTTAGAAAAATATAAGATATGAAGCCCCAAAAAGCTATTTACATCTTAAGCAAAAGGGGTCCAAAGTAATTTCAAATTTTTCACTGAGATCACTTTGGCGAATGACAGTGAGAATTGCCTAACTCATCAGTGATGCACCGATATGCACTCACATCACTGAACTGTCTTGCAATTGAGCTTTAGTTGTTCTCAGCTGTTAACTTTGGCGATAGAGATCCATCATTGCCGAACTCAGTGGCCATGTTTCGAACTGCGTCTTCTCATCTCCTAAATACTTTCTTTAGAACTTGATTAATCTATTACATTTGGCGATGGATTCTCACTTTGGAGATCCACCATGGGTTTGGGCGATATACCAAACTATTTGGGCGATACCACCTTAACCTTTTAGCTCAATTTCTCTATATTTTTGCTTCCTTATGCTTTGTTGATCACTTCCTGGCTTCAACTCTAAAAACTAGCCAAACTAACATTAAAAGTAGCTCTAAATGGCATTGAGGACTTGATTTCTTACCAATTCTAGGCCAAATAAGTCGAAAAATGTTGATTCATTAATTTTTCACACAGAGGTTCTCATGCTTACCACAAAAGATCAGTTCAGGCAGTCTTGCAAAGATTAGATTGTAGGTTTGCGGGTTTTGAGACTTTGAGTAGTTAGATATCAGGTCATGTAGACTAATGGTCTTGTTCTGGTTTATCGGGTTATGGAGGGTGTTATGGTTCTTCTAGGCCCCCTTAATGTGATTTTTCTAGTAGGGTATGTTTTGATTGTGATGAGTTCAGACACATAGCAAGGGATTGTCCCGAGTGTGCGATTGGTCCTCCCTAGCAGGGTTCTCAACTTCAACTTTATTCTACTCTAGTGTCAGCAGTTAGAGAGTGTGCACAGGGACAAAAGAGATGGCTCTAGAGGTATCAGAGGTGGGGATAAAGGGGCTCATAGTAGTGGGTGAGGAGTCACTCGGTCTGGTAGAGGACGTTGTCAGTGCTATGCTTTTTCTGGGAGACCTGAGGCAGAGGCCTATGATGCAGTGATTTCATGTATCATCCTAGTTTCCATCGACCTGCCTCAGTACTGTTTGACCCTGGGTACACATTCTCTTATGTGTATGTATATTTTTCTAGTGGTATTAATTCCAAGATTTTGTCCCTTGATATGCACATTCGTGTTTCTACCCCCATAGACAATTCTTTTGTGGTGGATTGGGTGTACCGATCATGTGTGGTGACCTTTTTGAGGTGTGGGACTTAGGTTGACTTGATTATCTCGATATGGTTTATTTTGATGTCATATTTGGTATGGATTGGTTGGTTTCTTATCATGTGATTTTGGATTATTTTGCTTAGATCGTGACCTTAGATACTCCGGGTATGCCAAGGTTAGAGTAGAAGGGTACTCCTAGCTCATGTCCAAAGGGGGGTTATATCTTTTCCACGTGCTCGTCGTATGGTAGGGAAGAGGTGTCTTTCTTATTTGGCCTATGTATGCAATACTAGTTTTGATTCACCACCTCCCTTGGTGATACGAGCACGATTAGCTTGGAGCACATTAGGAGGGCTTCCATATATGGATGATAGCTTAGAGCTTGGAGGAATTCATGAGGAAACAAATACACAAGGTCATGGGCAATCAAGAAGGTCCCTTGTGGGTTATTTGTAAAATAGTCACTTTTGGGCTTTTTTATAATAGGCTATTTTTATAAAGGCAATGGCTATAAATAGTTGCCTTAGCCATTTTCATTACTTAGATTTTGGATGATTAAATTGTCTTGAATAGACCAATTATTTGGTTACTCTAGGTTAGGGTAGTGATTGGGTTCAATTCCAATTGTTAGCTTAAATTGAGTGATTAGGGTGAATTCCCGAATTGCTTGTGTTATCTTCTTCACTTGATTGATCATCGAATTATCATAATATAGATTCAATTTGATTTCTCGTGTATTTTATTGAGTTCTCTTTCTCCATTGGTTTAATTATTGTTCAATTGAGCCTTTATTTCTCACTTCCCATCACTTATTTCTCATCTATCCTTTAATTTTGTCGTTTAATTCCATGTTTTCATAATTGATTCTAGTTGTCCAATTAGGATCGTTATCATCTTGGTATCAGAGCTTAGGCTAGGGATTTGCTTCTACAAATCTCAATCCTAGGTTCATAAATTTGAAAAATTTAAAAAAATAGTGAAAAACATTTTCTGAAAAATTTCAAAAAATAATATATTTTGATTTGAGTCTTGTTTGAGGTTTCTAATACTAGATTTGCATTCTCTAGTATAAATAGAAACTAGATATTGAGTTTTGAGTCATTTCGGGTTGTTTTGAGCCTTCCACCGTTGTTGAGTTGAAGGTTTTGAAGTGGGTTTTCAGATCTGAAACTTTTGGGTGTAAATCTAAGGTTTAAAGTTATTGGGGTTTGTTCTTCATGCTATTTGGAGTAAGCATCTTGGATTTAGTTTGATTGGGAGTTCATTTAAAGATTCTACCATTATTGGAGTTTTAAAGGTTTTTTGAAGAAGAACATGGGTTCTTAGATCCGGGCTAAATTGGGCATTGATTTGTATTGGAGTTTTTCCCTCCTAATCATTTGGAGCTTTGATATAAAATTTGAGCTAAAACAGAGTAAAAATCCATTGGGTTTGATTTTGGGTGTTCTTCAAGTTCATGGTGTTCTTAATGACTTGAAGAAAAGTTTAAATGGATTTCAAAATATGAAATTATTATCTTGAAATCGAGGCTTCAAAGTGATTGGAGTTTGTTCTCCATAGCAAAGGGAGCTTAGGTTTTGAATTTCGTATAATTTCGAGTTAAATCGAGGGAGTTGTGAATTTTGGATCTTCATATTTGTTCTTGGTGTTCTTGAAGGATCTTCATATGTTCAAGAAGAAGAATATTCAAAAAGGTATTTTGATCCAAAAGAAAGAGAAAAGGAAAGTGTTTGAGAGTAGTACAAAAGGGATATTCTAAAAGGGGAAAAAGAAAAGGAAGGAAGTACAAGGGTACAATTTCTTGGAAGCTTCCTCAAGTGTCCTTTTGGGACAAATTTTCAGCTCTTTTTTCAGGTTTTTTTCTTCACCTTTTTGAAGCATTTTCTCATGGATTTCAACCCAATTAATTTGTTTTAGTTTAAATCTTGGTAAATTTGTTTCTTTTTATTAATTTTTGCTTTTCTTTAGCTTCGTTACTTGATTATAATTAGTAGATTACCCTACTAAATATTATCAAGTTCTTGGAGTCCGATTTTTTTTTCTTATGCTTTTCTTTGTGTGCTTTTCTCGTTTGATTTCACTGTTAATTTTCTTGATTCAAGTCCATTAGTTTTTAATTGAGTCATCCTTCTTTAAAGAGTCACAAGGATCCATTCCTCCACAAGCATAAATAAATATGAATTGATTGAGCAAAGCTAGTAACACTATCAATTTTGGAAAGAAGCCATAAAAGGTTAGTTTAGAGTTCATATAAAGAGTGACGTGAGACTTTTATTTCTAGCTTGTTTGCTAGTTTTGTAGGTACAAAAGGTGTTATAAGGTAGAATGCCATCCATAACTTCGGATTATTGTGGTGATGATATTAGTGACTATGCTTATAGCGACATGAGCTATGAGTATAGTGATGAAGATCCATATGATGGTTCTGTGAGTGCTTGTGAGCAAAGTAATGAAGCTCATGAGTATGATGGTGAATCCTATGAAGGATATGATGGTCCAAGAGATTATGATCGACATGGTGAAGAAAATTACTACATCAGAGACAAATGTGAGATGCATAGAGCTTATAACTCTTGTGATGATGTTGAAGGGATAGAGGAACCTTGTTGCTACTCCTCTATGATGAAGGTTTTCAAACTTCTCACCATGGATATGAAGAAAATGTGAGGTACGATGCTTTCTCCCATCTGTCTTGTGAATTCTTTGAGGATGATTGTGATAGAAGAGGAAGTTGTAGGGGTGAATTACCTTCCTCATCTTATGCTACTTACTATCCTAGTCAAGGGGGTATAGATGTGTGGGTGGAACCAATTCGAAGACATCGTGTGGACCATAGTTGAAGATCATTCTCTACTTCTTATGGTGCAAGAACTTGTACTTCTTATCCTCATTCCAATGTGACTAGTTCTCCATATGGTAATGATATTGGAGGAAGTGTGGGAGGATTAATGACCCATAGAAGTAGAGGGAATTCATTATTTCAAGATGTGTATGACTGGGAGAGGCGGATTCTTGAATCAAAAGTTACAAGTGAATCACTCCCAATTGAGGATCCTATTACTTTGAAGATGAACAAATCATTTGCTTCCATGATAATAACTCTTGACAAGATCTCTAAGATGGTCTCCAAGCTTAATACCAATGAGTCAAAATCAAAACAAGCTAATGCTTGTGGAAATGTGCTTGAAGAGGATCCAATGAATGAAATGAAGGCTACTCCTACCAACCCAAAGTGGAATTTAGAGGTGAACAGATCTCTAAACTCTTTCCAAGAAATTCTTGGCACTTTTCGTAACTCCAATAAAATTGAGAGACAAAAGATTGAGAAGAGTAAGGATGTGATATGTGACAACTCTACAGTGGAAAAAAGGAGAGGTTGCGAGGAGTGAGGTAAAAGGGTTGTCATTACCTTATACTAACTTTTGCAACCTCTTTTCCTTTTCTCGTTGTCTTGATTCTTGTGTAGGTATCCTTGGAAGCAAGCCTAGTGAGGCACCTCAATCAATGAAGAATCATGAGGTGCTAAAAAGCTTCACAAAAGAACATTTATGCTCCAATGTTGAAAATCAAGGTGAATACAATCATTCCTATGATCTACAAGGTAACAAAGCTAAATCCTACACTTTGTTGAAAGTAAAAGATCATTTTGTGGCTGGTAGCCAATTGAGTGTAAGTGATAGCTTGTTTTCATATGAGCTTAATGATTCTTTGTCACATAGTGATAATGTATTTGTTGAGAGTGTTCATACACTAGTTGATCCTATTGATGACCAAATTGATTTTTCTTGTAATATTAATTTGTGTCCACCTAGTGTTGAAACTTATATATTGAATGGTAGTATATTGCCATGTGAATTTTTGCCATGTTTTGATAATGTGCATGTTAATAATGTGGATACACTAGTTGATCTATTGATGACCAAATTGATTTTTCTAGTAAGATCAATTTGTGTCCACCTAGTGTTGATACATGTGCTTTGAATGTTAGATCATTATTAAATGATATTGGTGTTGATCAACGTGTGTATAATAATGGCCCACTAAATGAAGAGTTTTGTGATGAACTTAAGGGACCTCAATTTAGTAATGGCACTGATATAGTTGGTTATGTAGATAGTCA
Organism: Capsicum rhomboideum; assembly: GCA_031232105.1. Taxonomy (NCBI): domain Eukaryota; kingdom Viridiplantae; phylum Streptophyta; class Magnoliopsida; order Solanales; family Solanaceae; genus Capsicum; species Capsicum rhomboideum. Next base: position 73,608,837 of record CP124718.1, on the reverse strand, counting down.
TATGAAGTCATTGTACCTAAATAATGAGTCCTTGAATTGTGATTCCACTCCTTGTTTTTCTCATGAGGATATTGAGGTGGAATGTGTTTTTAAGGATAATCCTTTGTTTTATGTTGACATGACTTATCAAGGTGAAATGCATAGTTGTGTGTCTTGGCATGATGTAAATATAACCCCTCTTAAAGGCTATCAAGTGATTGGGAATCCACTATGGTATGATGACACACTTTCCAAAAATGAAACTCTCTTTATGAAAGATGATTGTACATTTATTGGAAAGGATGGTGTTCAAAAGGAAGGTGATGTATGTGCTACGACTAACCCTTCATCATTATGTGTTCCCATTCTTGATCAAGGCATTAATGTGCTTGAATCAATGAGTGAACCTTCTCATAAGGACACCTTGGATGAAATTGAGTTATGTGGCACCTTCCTATACTATTTGTTTACATATGATGATACTCTTGCCGTTGAGTGGAGTATATTGTGTGAGAGTAAAAGTGCCAATAGGGAAAGTAGGTGGATGCTTGACCCATGTTTATGGATTTCCATTCCCTTTAACCCGAATAATGATTTGAATAGTAGCATTGGTGATGAAATTCTTGGTCCAAATAACAAGAAAGTTATGAGTGAGGTTGTTGGCTTGTATGATGATAAGTAGAGTAGTAACATTTCTTTTCTCTTATGTGATTATTGCTTAGTGTTATTACTTGATCTTATGGGTTTGAATGAGAGATATTTTCCAACTCTTATGGAAAATACCTTTGTATTTGATCCCGGTGATGAATTGGGAGCAATCCCATTCTTGAAGATAGCTAGTGCATGTGGTGGAGTCTGAACTTGGGATGACATTGTTTGTGACATGACACTTAGCTATATGGGCTATCATATGTTACTTGACTTGAAAGGGGATTTGTGTTTTTCTAAATATAGAACCATTGAGGACTTACATGTGTGGTTGCCTAAATGCCATGGTTCTTTTGATTTACCCCTTTGTCAGTGTTTCTTATGTAGCTAAGTATCTCTTGTTTTATTGGATTACAAACTATTTGTGGCTCATTTTGATGCTTGGTTATATGTTAAATGTGTGTATCCTTGGCATGGTTATATATTTATTATTGCTAACCCTTATGCTAACCCTCATACTATGAGAAATATTTGGTTGTTTGACCTTTTTAAGTGTTTGCAAGGTTTCTATTCGAGGACGAATCCTTTTGAAGAGGGAGAGGATGATACGAGCACGATTAGCTTGGATCCCATTATGAGGGGCTTCCATATATGGATAATAGCTTGGAGCCCGGAGGAAGGCATGAGGAAACAAATACACAAGGTCATTGGCAATTAAGATGCTATTTGGGCAATCAACAAGGTCCCTTGTGGGTTATTTGTAAAATAGTAACTTTTGGGCTATTTTTATAAAGGCAATGACTATAAATAGTTGCCTTAGCCATTTTTATTACTCAATTTAAACTAACAATTAGAATTAAACCCAATTAACTTTGAGGTGATCTTATCTTGTTTATGAACAAGAAATATGGATCCATGAGCATTTGTATTGATTATCAGCAAATGAACAAAGTGTCTATTAAGAAGAAGTATCCCATTTCTCTCATCGACGATTTGTTTGATCAATTTTATGGTACTTCAGTGTTTTCTAAGATCAACTTAAAATATGGTTACCATCAGTTGAGGATTAAAGCTTCAGATGTTTTGAAGAAAGCTTTTCAGATGTGGTATGACCATTATGAGTTCTTGGTTATGCCTATTGTGCTGACTAATGCCACATCAGTGTTTATGCTGTTGATGAACAGGGTATTTCGGCCTTAACTTGGCTCTTTTGTGATTGTGTTTATTGACTATATCTTGGTTTATTCCAAGAATGAGGCTGACCATGTGAGGCATTTTAGGGTCGTACTTCAGAGATTGTTGAATGAGAAGTTGTATGCCAAGTTCTCCAAGTATGAGTTTTTGTTAGATTCTATTTCATTTTTGGGTCATGTAGTGACCAAGGATGGTATTATAGTTGATCTACCCAAAGTAGCAGCAGTTCGTGATTGGATTAAATCTAAATCTCCTATTGAGATTTGGAGTTTTATTGGGTTAGCGGGCTATTATTGGTGATTCGTGCAGGGTTTTTCTTCTATTATGTCTCCTTTATCCAAGTTAACTGAGAAGAAAATTATTTTCTAGTGATTGAATAATTGTGATAGGAGCTTTCAAAAGCTCAAGGAGTTGTTGACTTCAGTTGTTACCTTGACTTTACCCGAAGGGGGCGTTCACTATATTTTGTGATGCTTTTGGAGTTGGCTTGGGTGGTGTGCTGATGTAAAAGGGTAAGGTGATTGCTTATGCTTCTCAACAGTGAAAGGTCCATAAGAAGAACTACCCTACAAATGATTTAGAGTTAGTCACAGTTGTGTTTGTGGTGAAACTATAGAGACACTACTTTTATGGAGTTCATGGTGGTATTTTCTCCAATCATTATAGCCTTCAGTACTCCTTCACTCAGCAAGATCCAAATATGAGATAACGTAGACGGTTAGAGTTGCCTAAGGATTATGATCTCACAATTCTTTATCATTGGGGCAAGGCTAATGCGGTAGAGAATACCTTGAGTCGAAAGCCAGTGAGTATGGGGAGTTTGACATATCGTTTGTTAGAGGAGCGACCTTTAGCCTTAAACATTCAGTCTCTGGCTAACCAGTTTGTTTGACTGGATATTTCCACACCCGGACGTGTTTGGCATATATTGAGGCTCGATCTTCATTGATGGAGAAGATTTGAGCTCGACAGTTTGATGATGAGAAGTTGAGGGCAATTCATGATAAAGTTTGAGTTATGTAGTTAAGACGACATCACTTGATCTTGAGGGTATTTTTAGGATTGGTGGTGGTGTTTTGAGGATTGGTGTTTGTGTTTGTGTTTCGAGAGTTGGTGGTTGGATTAGATTGATTTTGGAGTAGGCTCATTGTTGAATGTATTCTTTTAAGATGTACCATGACTTGAAAACACTATTAAAGGTGTGGGATGAAAAAAGACATTGTGGAGTTTGTGGCCAAATTTTTGGATTGTCAACAAGTGAAGTATTGGCTTCAGTGACCAAGTGGTATAATGCAGATGATGCCTGTTCCTGAGTGGAAGTGAGAGCATATGACTATGGACTTTGTCCTAGCTCTACCCCCAACATTGGGAAAGTTTGATTCCATTTGGGTGATTGTGGATAGGTTGACTAAATTCGTACACTTTTTACCTATGAAGGTAAATTATAATGCGGAGAAGTTGGCCAAGATATATATGCGAGAGATTGTTCAGTTGCATGGTGTTTATATCTCCATTATATCGCATAGAGATATACAGTTTACCTCAAATTTTTGGAGTTCTATACAGAGTGAGTTGGGGACTCAGCTGAAAGTGGGCACAACTTTTCACCCTCAGGCAGATGCCCAATCAGAGCAGAACATTCATATGTTAGAGGACATGCTACGAGCATGTGTCATGGATTTTCGTGGTCATTAGGACCAATTCGTGCCCTTAGTGGAGCTTGCTTACAACATCAGTTACTATTCCAACATTTTGATAATATTTTTTAGGCTGTGTATGGGCAGAAGTGCAGATCCCCTATGGGATTGTTTGATTCTTTTTAGGTTAGGCCTTGTGGGACTGATTTAGTGAGAGACTCAATTGATCGATTAAGGTTGATTCAATAGAGGCTTGTGGCTGCCAAGAGTAGGCAGAAGATTTACGCTAATCGATGAGTTTGTGATGTGCAATTCATACTTGGTGAGCAGGTTTTGTTAAAGACATCACCAATGAAGGGTGTGATGAGATTTTGGAAGAAAGGAAAGCTTAGTTTGAGATTTATCGGAACTTTTGAGATTCTTGAGAAGTTTGTAGATGTGAACTATAGGCTAGCTTTGCCTCCACATATTGTCACGACCTGAATCCCATCGAGACATGATTGGCACCCGTAGCCGATAAGTCCCGAGAGAACCAACCTTTGCCTCTGTTCAATCATATGCATATCATAATCATAACCACCATTGCGTAAGAACATGAAAGACGAATAAAGGAAAACATGGGACATATTTATACATACATATGAAACTTGGCCGTTGAGGCCATCTAGTCAAAACAACATATGTCTTTTACACTGATACACCAACATCCGTCTACAAAAGCCTCTAACAAGAGCATTGACCAAACTGAACCATAAGTCGGGACAAGTCCCCGCTTTACACAATATGTACATCACCAAAACATATATACACTCTGACTCGGAGAAGCCCCGAATTAGCTGGAGCTCACCAAAGAACCGCTAACACTGGCAATCTATTGAGGAGGCCTACTGGTACCTGCGCCTGCAGCAAGTAAGGTAAATTCCCCGAGAGGGGTCAGTACTAAATAAGTACTGAGTATGCAAGGCTTAGATGAAACTGTACGATACATGAATATTTCAATGAACTCAAATACAAAGGACTAATCAATGTGAGGAAGTCACCATGTTGCATTTTGGAAACCATGTGGATTTCTTTCATTACTTTCTTTATCTCAATGCACGTGTCACAATGTACCCGGGCCCGTACTGATCAGTGGGTATTTCCATGACTTATCGTCATGTTGGGATCGAGTCGAGCTAGGCTTATGCCCCTCAGACCTGCCACCCATAAATTAATACATCGGGATCGAGTCGAGCTAGGCTTACGCCCCTCAGACCTGCCACCCATAAATAAATACATCGGGATCGAGTCGAGCTAGGCTTACGCCCCTCAGACCTTCCACCCATAAATCAATACATCGGGATCGAGTAGAGCTAGGCTTGCGCCCCTCAGACCTACCACCCATAAATCAATACATCAGGATCGAGTCGAGCTAGGCTTACGCCCCTCAGACCTGCCACCCATACTTGATCATTGACCACATTTGCATTACTTTGATCTTTACTTTGAGATTGATATTTGATAGTCATAACATCACTTTGAACTTTGGAACAGAACATTGTTGGAAGCTTTGGATCATTAACCAATGAGTGAAAGACATGTGAATAAACATCATGAAAAAGATACCATTACTAGCACCATGATACCATTGGAACCATTGGACAATAATCCATGAACAAGAGACACAAGTATAGTCACTATTGGAACATTGGAACATAACCTTACTTTGAGCTTTCGGACCATTAACCAAATAGGAGACATGAGATTCACAAATGATCCATGAGTAGGAAATATATGACAATGACTCTTGATAAACGGATATCGGATAGCTTAGCACATTTCGGGATAGGACTAGTGACATGTCAATATGGACACTATTTGCCGCAGAAAGATACGGACAAAGTAACCTTACATACCTTGGATTCACAATACGAATATATAATTATAGAGGTGCATACAATAGTCCCGCTCCTTCTTTATGTGTCACTCTACAACACAAATGCATAACAAAATTCACATTAACCACCAATTCTTTTACAAATGCATACAATGTCAATGAGTCACATGTTTGCCTTTACACATGCCATTTCCCCTTGACAAAACCATTGATCATACTATTATTCCAAAAATTCCATAATATTCCCAACATTGACCAATACATGATAATTTATACATTTCACCACAACACTTCTCCTTTACACTTTCTTATCCACAACACATCACAAATAACCCATCAATTGACCTTAATACAACTCATAACACATATCGGCCAAAATCCCACAATTTCCACTTATAGACAAGAACAAGTTTAATACCAAAAATAACACCATACATGTTCATATTTTGTCCATACCATGCTTTTTTATCAAAGGCACAAGGCCTAATTCAAGTTCAAATTACCAAGATAGCACATCCTTCACCAAAAGCAAAAATACACTTTCATCACCTTGACAACACAACTAGCATGATATACATAATCTCCCATGCATATAATATGTTAAACCATAATAATAAACACTTACCCAAGCTTGAATAGTGATGATCTTCTCCAAAAGTGGACTTAGGGTTTTGAGAGCAAAAGGGGTTTCTTGAAATGTTTTGGAAAAACATAGAAATACATGTGTGTGTATAATGGATAAAAATCATATTTTTGGTCCCTTTTATAAGCTTTTGAGTCCATCCTTATCCACTCTTTATCATTTAATATAGTGTTCTAGAAGGTCAAATGGAAGAATGGGTCATTTGACCCATTTGGGCCATGTCTTTCTTCCACTTTTGGGCCTTAATTTGGGCCCAATAAGACATATCCATTTAACCCATCAACTTCCATGTATTATTTACCATATATCTCATGTTTACATAATTCCATAATGTCACGACAATATTCTCTTACAAGATTCTCATTCGTCGTTTCGATCGCAAAAGTAGGAATTCTAGTCGTCCATGGCTTCCTTGAACATTTTTGATAATTACTTGTGTTTCATGGTTTGATAATGTAGAAGTATGTAGGAGTGTATTGAAGTTTTTGAAGCTTTAACAATGCTCAAATAACTCCAAAGAACCAAAAGAAACCATCCAAGAAGCGTCGTCGAATTGCGTTACAAAACGGGTCTGGAAAGGCACCATATTTGTGCCTTGCGCCACTAGCTGCAAAGCAGGCTGTGGCGCAAGAAATGAGTCCCCTATGAATCAGGTGGCTTGCGCCACTGCCCTGTTTCCACACCCCCTGAAACAGGGCAGTGGCGCAAGTTTTGGTGCTTTGCTGAATTTTTCGGCCATTTTTCCAACACTTGTGTATCGTCCAATACCTTATCAAAACACTACAAAATACTTACTTAGTGATCTTTATCATCAAGTAAACATGACTCCAAGTCACCAAATGAGGTTTGAATGTGTACGGGTATTCCACAAATGCTCCCCGAAATCACCAAACACTTCCTATGAAAGTCTAATTGCATGTACGTGGCCAAATTTCAATTTTTCTCGTCATTAGCATTACCAAATACCTACTTATATCTCTTGACACCTAAGCAAGCATTATTCATCATCATCAAGTAGGGTTGGGAAGGTACGGGGTGTTACATTCTTCCCCCCTTAGAAATATTCATCCTCGAATGTTAGTAACATCGTCTCATGTACATCTCATGCATCTCTATACTCACATATATATACATATACACATATTAATTCACGATACTTTTTTGTTATTGCTCCAATTCCCGCACTTTGAATTTTCTCTTCCGTTTGAAACCATTACGGGTACTCCGACTTTATCATTTCTAAGATTCTCCATAATTTGCACATTTTCAATAAAAACAATGGATCTCGACATATGACTTGTATTAGCTTGTAGCTACTATTGTACCACCTTAATCTTCTCTCTAGCCTAGTGAACAAATCCAACCCCTAAGCAAGGTAGTTCCACTTGCTTTAAACTTTCGTCCATATAAACCTTTGTAAGGTACCATCTTGATACTTGAATAATGACTATTCTTATAAACACTTTTTAGAAGGGGTAGATGATCTTCCCAACTACCTTTGTAATATGCTATGTAAGCTGGTAACATAAAGTCAAGTGTCTAGGTGAGACGATCTTCTTGTCCACCCAACTTCCCTTGTATACCCAAACTTTGTGTATTCCAGTTGCGTGCAAATAACACTGGTGCACCCTAAGTCTTGCCAACAAACATGTATATACCTTTGACATAGCTTTTCTTACATCAGGTCAGGAAACAAATTTAGCTTTTCGTTCAAGGACGGTCTTTTGTGGAAGGAAAATAGAAATATACTTTCGTAGCTTGGTAATCTTCGTGAAATACAAGAAGTCAACCACTTCATACCCATTACAACATTAAAAATCCTTCATTTCCATCTCCATAAGATCAACCATCATAACATGATCAAAAACATCTACTACACCATGACGATGTGCCCTTTCAATTAATCAGTACATATCTACCTACTTACCTTTACCTCTGCCTCTTCTCGTGTTTGGCATTTTACTATACCACAATTACCATGGTCGAACACAATTCAACTTATAACACTGGCTTTATTGCACGATCTGGAAGTGAAGAAAAGAAACAACATCCTAAATGTCCCGTAGCCTCCTACTTATAAATGTGGTGCACAACACATCGATAAGTAAGACTCTACTAAGACATGGCTTTGTAGAAACCCTTAGACCGAACTGCTCTGATACCACTTTGTCATGCCTCGAATCCCATCGAGATATGATTGGCACCCGTAGCCGATAAGGCCCGAGAGAACCAACCTTTGCCTATGTTCAATCATATGCATATCATAATCATAACCACCATTGCGTAAGAACATGAAAGAAGAATAAAGGAAAACATGGGACATATTTATACATACATATGAAACTTGGCCGTTGAGGCCATCTAGTCAAAACAAGATATGTCTTTTACACTGATACACCAACATCCGTCTACAAAAGAATCTAACAAGAGCATTGACCAAACTGAACCATAAGTCGGGACAAGTCCCCGCTTTACACAATATGTACATCACCAAAACATATATACACTCTGACTCGGAGAAGCCCCGAATTAGCTGGAGCTCACCAAAGAACCGCTAACACTGGCAATCTATTGGGGAGGCCTACTGGTACCTGCGCCTGCAACAAGTAAGGTAAATTCCCCGAGAGGGGTCAGTACGAAATAAGTACTGAGTATACAAGGCTCAGATGAAACTGTACAATACATGAATATTTCAATGAACTCAAATACAAATGACTAATCAATGTGAGAAAGTCACCATGTTGCATTTTGGAAACCATGTGGATTGCTTTCATTACTTTCTTTATCTCAATGCACGTGTCACAATGTACCCGGGCCCCTACTGATCAGTGGGTCTTTCCATGACTTATCGTCATGTTAGGATCGAGTCGAGCTAGGCTTATGCCCCTCAGACTTTCCACCTATAAATCAATACATCGGGATCGAGTCGAGCTAGGCTTACGCCCCTCAGACCTTCCACCCATAAATCAATACATCGGAATCGAGTCGAGCTAGGTTTATTCCCCTCAGACCTGCCACCCATAAATCAATACATCGGGATCGAGTCGAGCTAGGCTTACGCCCCTCAGACCTATAACCCATAAATCAATACATAGGGATCGAGTCGATCTAGGCTTACGCCCCTCAGACCTGCCACCCATACTTGATCATTGACCATATTTGCATTACTTTGATCTTTACTTTGAGATTGATATTTGATAGTCATAACATCACTTTGAACTTTGGAACAGAACATTGTTGGAAGCTTTGGATCATTAACCAATGAGTGAAAGACATGTGAATAAACATCATGAAAAAGATACCATTACTAGCACCATGATACCATTGGAACCATTGGACAATAATCCATGAACAAGAGACACAAGAATAGTCACTATTGGAACATTGGAACATAACCTTACTTTGAGCTTTCGGACCATTAACCAAATAGGAGACATGAGATTCACAAATGATCCATGAGTAGGAAATATATGACAATGACTCTTGATAAATGGATATCGGATAGCTTAGCACATTTCGGGATAGGACTAGTGACATGTCAATATGGACACTATTTGCCGCAGAAAGATACGGACAAAGTAACCTTACATACCTTGGATTCGCAATACGAATATATAATTATAGAGGTGCATACAATAGTCCCGCTCCTTCTTTATGTGTCACTCTACAACACAAATGCATAACAAAATTCACATTAACCACCAATTCTTTTACAAATGCATACAATGTCAATGAGTCACATGTTTGCCTTTACACATGCCATTTCCCCTTGACAAAACCATTGATCATACTATTATTCCAAAAATTCCATAATATTCCCAACATTGACCAATACATGATAATTTATACATTTCACCACAACACTTCTCCTTTACACTTTCTTATCCACAACACATCACAAATAACCCATCAATTGACCTTAATACAACTCATAACACATATCGGCCAAAATCCCACAATTTCTACTTATAGACAAGAACAAGTTTAATACCAAAAATAACACCATACATGTTCATATTTTGTCCATACCATGCTTTTTTATCAAAGGCACAAGGCCTAATTCAAGTTCAAATTACCAAGATAGCACATCCTTCACCAAAAGCAAAAATACACTTTCATCACCTTGACAACACAACTAGCATGATATACATAATCTCCCATGCATATAATATGTTAAACCATAATAATAAACACTTACCCAAGCTTGAATAGTGATGATCTTCTCCAAAAGTGGACTTAGGGTTTTGAGAGCAAAAGGGGTTTCTTGAAATGTTTTGGAAAAACATAGAAATACATGTGTGTGTATAATGGATAAAAATCATATTTTTGGTCCCTTTTATAAGCTTTTGAGTCCATCCTTATCCACTCTTTATCATTTAATATAGTGTTCTAGAAGGTCAAATGGAAGAATGGGTCATTTGACCCATTTGGGCCATGTCTTTCTTCCACTTTTGGGCCTTAATTTGGGCCCAATAAGACATATCCATTTAACCCATCAACTTCCATGTATTATTTACCATATATCTCATGTTTACATAATTCCATAATGTCACGACAATATTCTCTTACAAGATTCTCATTCGTCGTTTCGATCGCAAAAGTAGGAATTCTAGTCGTCCATGGCTTCCTTGAACATTTTTGATAATTACTTGTGTTTCATGGTTTGATAATGTAGAAGTATGTAGGAGTGTATTGAAGTTTTTGAAGCTTTAACAATGCTCAAATAACTCCAAAGAACCAAAAGAAACCATCCAAGAAGCGTCGTCGAATTGCGTTACAAAACGGGTCTGGAAAGGCACCATATTTGTGCCTTGCGCCACTAGCTGCAAAGCAGGCTGTGGCGCAAGAAATGAGTCCCCTATGAATCAGGTGGCTTGCGCCACTGCCCTGTTTCCACACCCCCTGAAACAGGGCAGTGGCGCAAGTTTTGGTGCTTTGCTGAATTTTTCGGCCATTTTTCCAACACTTGTGTATCGTCCAATACCTTATCAAAACACTACAAAATACTTACTTAGTGATCTTTATCATCAAGTAAACATGACTCCAAGTCACCAAATGAGGTTTGAATGTGTACGGGTATTCCACAAATACTCCCCGAAATCACCAAACACTTCCTATGAAAGTCTAATTGCATGTACGTGGCCAAATTTCAATTTTTCTCGTCATTAGCATTACCAAATACCTACTTATATCTCTCGACACCTAAGCAAGCATTATTCATCATCATCAAGTAGGGTTGGGAAGGTACGGGGTGTTACACATATGTCAGTTGATTATCCAGTATTCCATGTCTCAATGTTGTAGTGATACGTCCAGATAATACTCATGAGATTCGGTGGGATTCAATTGCATTAGATCATGATTTGTCCTTTGAGTAGGGACGTATTGCTATTCTAGATAGACATAAAAGGAAGTTGAGGTTCGATCCCATTAATTATGTGAAAGTTCAGTGGAGACATCGCCCAATTGATAAGGCTATGTAGTAGGTTGAGTCCGATATATGGGATAGATACCCCCCAACTTGTCACCAATTTAGGTACTTTCTTTGGTTCTTCGTTCGAGGATGAAAGCTTATTTTAGTGGTGGATAATATAAAAACCCTTGTTGTGGTTTTCAGCTTTTTCTATGTTTTGACCATTTTTCCCTTTTTTGTAGTTGTTATATATCATTTATGAGCGGTGCGGATGGTTGGCACAGTCCTCAAATTTTTTGGAAGTGATTTAAGTGAGTTTGATGTTGTAGCCTTGAAAGTGATTAGTTTGACTTTGGTCAATATTTTATGATCCTAGCATTGGATGGTGATTCTATCAGTTCCATTAGATTTGAAGTGTTGATTTTGGATTAGTAGCATGATTGATTCAGGTTTTGAGTCTTTATTTTGGATTTTGAGTGCTTAGATGAAAAGCTCGTTAAATTAGCCTAAAGGAGTATCTGGGGGCTAAATTTATGATAATGATCTCTTTTGATAAATATGATTGTTCCATTGAGTCTGAAACGTCGAAATTAGCCTAGTAGCGTTATTGGTTTACTTTTGGGGGGTTCCTAACGAATCCTGAGGGTTTGTAAAGAAGATTTCTTATCACTTTCCTTAGTTGACTGCTATCATCTGGTGCAACACCTGGTTCTTCATTGTGCTCACATGGCCTAGTGTCGCGATTATGAAGTTTGACCAAGTGACGCATCCCTATCGCGAGGGGGTTGACAGCGATTGGGAAGAGTTGAGATAGATCGAGTCAGGTTTGCCCATTGCGGTCGCAAAGCCCACCTCCTTCAATCGTGATGGCTTATTCAATTTCCGGTCAACAATGACCTTTACGATCACGTGGTGGGGGCAACAGTTGCAAGCATTGTGTACCTGAAATGTATAAAATCTTTAATTCTCGATTTTAACTATTTTTGGACCTTGGGACCTTGAAAAGGCGATTTGAAGAAGGTTTTTCATCAAAAGTGTTTGGATAAACTTCTAAACATAATTTTTATCGTTATTCATTTATTAGATTTCAAAAACATCTTTAAAACCATTATTTTAAACTTAGATTTTTAGGGTTTTACCTGGTAAATTGAGAAAATGGTTTTTCTTCGATTTCAACTTGTTTGTCGGTGAATTTTCATATTTAGAACCCTTAAAGTATGGGAAACTTGATTCTTCAATAAAAATTATAGTTTAACCCTTTTTCTTTCGGGTCTATTTTCAAACTATTTTTGGACTCAGAATGAAAATAGCTAATATGGGTATCATTAGACTCCTCTCGATGTGTAGATTATGTTTTTGATATATTGGGTTCACTTTGAGACCGCATAAAATGGAAAAACTCCTTGTAAAAGGGTTGAGGCTCGTATTTTTGCTTTTTGAGGTAGGTTATGGCTTAACTTTCATCAAAATGAGCTGCGTAGTTAACCATTCTTTCAAAGTATGCTATGGGTTGGGGATTTTATAATGAGATTCATCTTTGGAGATTATTATATTAATGTGTTTCCCGTGTAAGAGCTTATTTGAATATTATAATTAACTTGAGAGATTATTATTATTGTAATGCTTGTGCGGGAACTGATATTGGTGTTGTTTGAGCATTATTTTTCTTTATCATTATTGTGATGCCCGAGTGGGGTCTTGGATCGATATTAATGATGTCTTACATGACTCTTTACTACTGTGGCATCATGTGATTGCTTATATCATGATCTATTTAGATTTGAGGAGTTTTAAGCTCATTTATACCATTATTGATTTGATTCATTACATGATATTGTTTTGGTTATGAGCATGCATCCTCATTTCATTCATCTATATTAATGGAATTGGTACCACTGAGAAACACTAATTTTGAAAGAAAATAAAACACTTTAAAAATGCCTTAACCGGAGGACGTGCAGGCAAGGTTGATTGAGATATGTGATTGTGATAGTATATGGGTTGCATACCCCCCATGGGTCCTTTCCTGGAAGCTTATGCTCAGAAGGTGTATACGAGATGATATTGAGATATTAAATCATTATCATATCATTTCATTTCATCATTTGCATTTCTCCTATGTTGTTTTCTAGTTGTGTAATTTAGCCTTACTTTATATAAACGTGTGCAGTAGGAGATACGGCCTAAGCCATTGTTAGGAACTTTTCTATATACAGATGGAAATGTGCTCATAGTATCCTTTATATGTTTTGTTTTCTGCTTTGCTTTGTCGGCCAATAATGCCTATTGAGTACAAGTGGACTGTACTCACACCTACTTTTTGTACCCTTTCAGTGCAGATTCCTGTTTGAGTGCGACCTGTGAAGCATGGGTTCTGCTGTGTTGAGGTTGTTTCGTAGTACTGGTGAGCTCCTCGTCCGGAACATTATTCCAGACTTCATCATATCTCTATCTTATCTTTATTTTACATTTAAGAGACAGATTTGTGTATTTCCGTATTCTATGTCATTTATTATTTATCTTTACTCATGACACTGGATTTTGGGATGTGACTTGTATTTATTCAATTTCAGAGATTGTTCTATATATTTGGCCTATATTTATTTTAAAGTCTCATATTTGGATGGTATTTATCTTCTTTTCGTATTTCTATCTATTTTGGGTGTTGGGCTTACCTACCAAGGTTGGGATAGGATAGGTTCCATCATGACCTCAAATTCTGGTCATGACAAAATTGAGTTTGACTATTTTTAAAATAATGAAGAAAATGAGTTGTGGATAAATACAAAAGTGTTGAGGGGTTTATAATTTCGTTATGAGTATGGAAAAAGACAAAGTAGGTTGAGTAGGGTTTGAAAGTAGATATTTTATCTTTGTTGGTGAGTTTGATATCCTGTAAGACTCTAGGTGTTTAATATTGTCCTTTATTTCATGTTGAAGGCTTATGAGCCTAACTTTGAGAGTTTTCTTGTAACATTTTGCGTAATTCGGGAACATTTGATTTAAATTAAAATTTGATTAAGAAAATTATACTTTACTATCTTCCTAAAATGTCTTAAATATTTGTAAAAAGCTATTTAGTTATGATATATTTTTGTATGTATTTATTTTATTAGATTTGTATAATTTTTTAATATTTTAACGGAAAAAATTTATTATTATATGAGGTAGTCTTTATTCAAAATAATTTTCTATTATTTATAGTATATGTTAAAAGTTATAACTATTTTACCATGAACCTATGCGATACCCAAATGCATACATAATGGAATAAAATATTTACTCTGTTGCCACCTCAACTCCATGTGAAGGTGAAAAGAGTGGACAATAAGTTTAGCGAAAACATGGAATGCTTCCACTTTTAACTTAATTCTATCATTTAATTTCTTCATGCTTCCACTTGTAACTTAATTCTAGCTCTCCTCAGAATCTAAAGAGAGCATTGAATATCTAATGCTGACCTCAAATCTGCTCCAACAAAGTATACCTAGCCTTAACATTGACAAGAATTCTCCTGGGTTTCAAATTATCAAGCCGAATCAACCTGTTGGGTAAGGATTGGATGTCCAAGGCCAACGGTCACTCTTAAACAGAATGGAAGGCCAAGATCCCCATAGTCATCACCTTTCGACACAAGGCGTATGCTACTATATTTGTCATGCTCTGATGGTACAAAATAGAGAGATCATTTTCCTTCAGCAACTCAATCCACCTGTGATGCCTCAAATTAAGGTCCTTCTAAGTGATAATGTACTAATGACTATGGTGGTCAGTGAATATCTCGTAGGAAACACCATATAGGTAATTCCTCTATATCGTAAGTGCGAAAACAACCACCTCCAACTCCAAGTCATGAGTGGGGTAGTTTCAATCGTGCACGTTTAGCCGTCTCGGAACATATTCTATAACTTGGCCCTGGTGCATTAGAAAACAACTCAAACCAGCACCTGAAGCATCACAATATACTGTAAACCCCTTGCTCTCAACGAGAAGAGTCATAATAATAGCTGAAGTGAGCAAGTCCTTGAGCTTTAGAAAGCTCGTCTCACACCTGTCAGGCTACTGAAATGGGACCTCTTGTCTAGTCAATCTGGTCATAGGTGCTACAATAGAGAGGTATCCCTTAATGAACCATCTATAGTATCCTACTAACCCAATAAAGCTGCAAACCTCATTCAAAGATGTATTCCTAGCCCAATCATGAATGGCCTCAATCTTCGCCGGGTCTACCATAATCCCATCCTTGGACACCACGTGCCCCAAGAATGCTACAGACTTAAGCCAGAACTCATACTTTTAGAATTTGGCATCAAGCGGATGATCTCGCAAAGTGTGGAGCATAATCCTTAAATATTGTTTGTGCTCCTCCCTACTCCTTGAGTACAAAAGGATGTCATACATAAATATGATCATGAAAGAAGCTAAATAAGTCCTGAACACACAGTTCATCAAGTCCACAAATGTTGCTGGGGCATTGGTCAGCCCAAAAGACATCACCAGGAACTAGTAATGGTCGTAGCTAGTCCTGAAGGCTATCTTAGGGATGTCCTTCGCCCTATGTTTGCCAGATCTCAAGTCAATCTTAGGAAACATAGTTGCGCCCTATAACTAGTCAAACGTATCATCAATACGAGGCATAGGATACTTATTATTCATAGTCACCTTATTCAGCTGTCGGTAATAGATATATATATGCATAAAACTAATTTTCTTCTTGAAAATTAGAATAGGAGCACCCCAAGGTGAGACACTCAGCCCAATAAAGCCCTTATCCAGTGTCACGCCCAGAATTCCAACGGGATGGACTATCACCCTAAGCCAATAAGGCTCGAGAGAACCAATTTTTACTCATGTCCATTCATATGCATGCCATAAGAAACATCACCACCACGTAAGGACATAAAATGCTACTAGCGAAAATCATGGGACATGTGATACATACATACGTGAAACTTGGCCGTTAGGGCCATCAAGTCAAAATGGACATACATCTCTTACATTTATATACCCACATATGTCTACAAAGCCTCTAAGAGATGCATATACATAACCAACCTACAGTCGGGATAAGTCCCCGCTTTATACAACATCATAATACCAAAACAAATGTACATATGAGACTCGGAAAGCCCCGGATCAACTGGAGCTCACCAAAGATCGAAAAATGATCTGCAACCTACTGTAGAGGTCTACTAGCACCTGTGCCTGCAACAAGCAAGGTAAGTCCACCAACGGACGTCAGTACGAAGAATGTACTGAGTATGTAAGTCCAAAAGAAACTGTATAAGACATAAATACTTCAATGGACTCAAAAACAAGTGAATAATCAATATGGATAAGTCACCATTCTGTATGTGTGGAACCGTGTACATTACATTGATTACTTTTTTTGCTTTTATGCTCATTCATTCATCCATCACTCATTCCTTCATTCATATAATGCCCGGTCCCCAAGCTGATCAGTGGGTAATAATCAACAATTAATCCGGATCAACCCATGCTAGGCTTTTCTTTAGCCCCCGGGATACCACCCGTAGTGGCGGGATCGACCCATGCTAGGTGTTCTTTTCACCCCTGGGATACCACCCGTGATATTGGGATCGACCTATGCTAGGTATTTAACCCCTGGGATACCACCCAAGAACACTCAACAGTTATACATTACTTCATTTCTTTACTTTTGATACATTGGTGATTGTACATTATTGGAATCTTGGAACACAACAATATTTGAAATTTTGAAATATTAGTCAATGAACATGAGACATGTGAATCACAATCGATCAATGAATAAGGAACATGTGATTAATAATAATTGATAACCGGATATGGGATACCTTAGAACATTTCGGAATAGAACAAGTACAATGTCAATGGGAACACTATGTGCTACAGAAGGATACGGAAAGAGTAATCTTACATACCTTATCTTCCCAATATGAATATACAATCCTAAATGTGCATACAATAGTCAAGCTCCACGTTTCACTCTACAGCACAAGTACATAACGGAGTTTACATTAACAACCAACTACCTTACAAGTGCATACGACGACAATGAGTTACATGATTGCCTTAACATGTCATGTCCCCTTTGACAATACCATTGATGAAAATATCATACCAACAATACCACAACATTCCATACATTGACCAATACATCATAAACCAATAGCATGTCACACCAAGTTCATACTTTATACTTCTCCATCACCACAACATCACAATTACTCCATCAAGTCACCTCAATACACTTCATAACAACATATCGACAACAATCCCACAATTTATACTCAGAGAAAAAAAATAACATATTAAGGAACATAACCACACCATACATGTTGATATTTCGTCCGTACCATGCACTTTCATCAAAACCCCATGTCTCCTTTCAAGTTTAAATCACAAAGATGGTACATTTTTTAGCAAAAAGCAAAAGCGCCATATTCAACCTTGCCAACATAACCATCATGATCTACACCATCTCTCATGTATATAATATATTAAATCACAAGAATAAACACTTACCCAAGCTTGCAAAGTGATGATCTGGTCCAAAGTGTCCAAAGAAAAATGGTTGCCTTAGGGTTTGGAAAATAGAGAAATGTCTAGAAAGGCATGTGTGAGTTTTGGAATAAAAATCTGATTTCTTTGCCTTTATATAGTCCTTGTGGTCATAATTAGCCAATTCTTGGCATTTAATGCTATGTTTACTTGGTCAAATTTGAAGAATGGGTCATTTTCCCTTTTGGGCCTTGCATTTTGGCTTCATTTTGGGCCTCAAATTGAGCCCATTAACACATATTAACTTAGCCCACCAAATTTAATGCATGATTTGCCATATATCTCATGTTTAAATAATTCCATAATGTCACAAAAATATTCGACGCACGAGATTTATGTTCGTAGCCTCAATCCCAAGAACAAGCAATTCTAGCCACTCATGGATTACTTGAACATAATTTGATAAACTAATTATGAAGATGACTTAACCCCAACTCGGATGCAAAACTTACTCAAGAGTAGTCCTACTATGATGGAATAATGATACCAAAACCAAGAGTCCTTTTTATAGACTTATAATCGTAGAAGAAATCGGGCCAAAAGCACCCCGGCATGCCCCAGGGCGCCCTAGAGACTTAGAGAAAATTTCAGCATTTGAAAGGTATGCAGGGGAAGCCTGGCATACCCTTGGGCGTGCCCCTTTGATGCCTGTGCTAAAAATATTTTAGGCCAAAGTGGCCCGGCACGCCACCTGCAGCGCCCCACACTTAATTTTTGATTTCGACTTTTCTTTGCGGATTTGGTTGGATCTTTCAAGTCCCAACCTTTTGCTTGCCTCTTATATTTAAGATCCTTTTCTTGGATGTCCTTTAAACCTCGTTTTTCACCCCACAAATGCTCCACAAAGTCACAAACACCACCAACTACAAAGGTCTAATCACATTTACTAGCACAATATTGAATGTTCCATCAATAACAATGCAAAATACATACTTATTGCTCTCGAACCTAGGGTAAACATGGTTCAAGGTTGTCAAGTAGGGTCGTGAAGGTACGGGGTGTTACATCCAGAATATCCCAAAGCTGAATATTTATCTCCTTTAGCTTGATAGGAGCCATATGGTAAAGTTCAATAGAAGTGGGTCAGGTTCCTGGATCAAGTTTAATAGTGAAGTCTACATCACACTTTGGAGGAAGGCCAAGTAGGTCTGTAGGAAAAACATCAGGGAACTCATGGATTACAGGAACAAAGTTAAGAGAAGGACTCTCAATATTAACATCACACACATATGCAAGATAAGCATTACACCCTTTCGATAATAGTCTCCTAGCCCAAATATAAGAAATAATTCCCGTTGGCATGCTGCTATAAGCACGCTGCAACATAATTGGGGGTATGCCAGGCATGGATAAGGTAATGGTCTTTCCAAAGCAATCCAAGACCGAATGATAGGGGGATAACCAGTCCATGCCCTGAATCACGTTGAAATCAACCATGTCAATCACAATAAGATTAGCCCGAGTTTTATACTCCTAAATAGTCACAATACACGATATATACATATGATCTACTAGTAACGAATCACCTACAGGTGTAGCTACATGCATAGGTATAAATAATGACTCACAAGACAACCCTAATCAAGATGCATAGTAAGTAGAAACATAGGAATAAGTGGAGCCTAGATAAAATAAAATAGTAGCTGCTTGATGGCACACTAATATTGTACCTAAAATAATAGCATCAGAGGCCTCAGGCTCAGACCTATTGTGAATAGCATATAGATGACCTAGCTTGCCTATAGATTGGGAACCTACCTGACCACCTACCCTACTTGCCTGAGGACCTCTACGAGAACCCCTAGGGACTACTCTTGTGACCTTGTACACCACCCCTAGGTAAGGTAAAAACTGACCTGATCGATCGAACACTCTGTGCAGAAGGCTCAATCATCCCACATTTGGGACATTCTCTATCCAAATGACCCACAACACCATAACCATAGCATGACCCAGGCACTCTAACTCAATGAAAAGGTCTGGCTGACCTATAATGGCCACCTCGGCTCGAAGACCCTATTTGTTTTTCTCTCAATGACTGACCACTGCCTAGACTATTAAAATCACTATAAGCAGGTCAACTCCCATTTGAAATCTATAACATTTCCTGAACGAGCCTACTAGACTAACCCTGATATTGATAAGATTGCTGCTGAGGATACCGACCATGAAAACCACTACCCCTAAACTATGCACAGTTATAACTCCTACTAAAACTGCCCTGATGACGAGGTCTCTTATCGCTACTCCCTATAGGCCTTACGATGCAAATCCTCCATTGTATAAAAATAATCAACAATGTCTACAAAGGATCTCCCTGCAGCTACAAGACTTTAGCCAGCTATATGGAGCGGAAGTATCAATCTTCTAACAAAGCACTGCACTCTCTCGTACTTTATGGGTAGAATTATGGTGGTATGCCTATCTAAATTATAAAATCTCACCTCATACTATGCTACTATCATAGAACCTTACTGTAACCCTGTAAACTCATCCCTCAGGCACTCGTGCATGCTGTGAGGAATATACTTCTCTACGAATGTCTTACAGAATTGAAACCAAGTCATAGGAGAATATCCAGCTGGTCTGGAATCTAGGTATCCCCTCCACCACTGCCTAGCCGCTCTTTCAAATTGAAATGTGGTGTAGTCCACACCCTACGACTCAACCGAAACCGAATTGTGCAGTCTCTCATTACAACTTGTAAGGAACTCAAATGCATCCTCCCCTGGGATCCCGTAACACTGTGGAGCTAATCTAAGAATTCGGCCCAATATATTATATCTAGCTGTGGAACCACTGGTGTTTGTGGAATCTCTTCTCTGGAAACTGCAGTTGTAGGCCATGCCCCTATTCCCAATCCACCCTGAGCTTCCCCAGGATGGATGTCTAGGCCCCATCAGCTGTCTAGGCACTAATCATACCCAATAACTGTACCTAGAATTCTAGAGGACATATGAAGATATAGATCTGAGAGGATCTTGTGCTTACCCCTGGCCTACCTGCTTTTGTGGTGATAAATCTTCTGGTGCAATCTCTAGCTTAGGATCAATAATGGGATCTAGTGAAGGTTCCCTGGCCTGTCTTCTAGCTGGGAAAGCTGATCTAGCCTGACCTCTACCTTGGGGTCAACCTTTTCCTCTAATAGGTGCCCTAGCTATAGGCTTAAGGCCCCGTCCCCGGCCGCTGGAGGCCACATCCTAGTCATCTGCGAAAGAGTGAAATAAATGAAAATCTAGAAACCAATATAGACACAACACACGATAATGAATCAAAAAGGTGATATTTTTCTAAGAATGTCTTATAGCCTCCCTAAGAGAGGATACATACGTCATCGTACCGATCCACAGGACTCTACTAGACACTTGCTCTTATATCGATGATACCGGTTAACCTAGGCGCTGATACTAAAGAGTCACAACTCAAAAACTCAAATCATGATGGTACCTACTTTACCCCACCAGTAGGTAAGCCAAGTCATAGCCTGAAATAATGAGTAATGGGTTAACAGGTGGAAGATAGAGAAATAAAGATAAAATAGTCATAGAAAGCGACAAAAGAGAAATATACATATATATAAATGCATGCCATACAAAAGAGGGGATAGGACAAAATAATCAAAAAAGAATCCCCAAGACCTGGTAAGGTCAGTATAAGAGCCTCTATACCAAAAAGATTACTAGAAAATGTCAAAATATATGAAGTAGACACAGGATATATAAATAAGACTATCACAACAATAGAAGGAAAAGGATCAGCTTCGGACTTTGAAAGCTCACTAAATCTCCAGTCAACGACTAAACTCTAGGTCAGCATCAATGGTGATGACTCAAACTAGGATCTACCTCAAGGAAAAAGATATAGAGGTGTAGAATGAAAACCAAAACACAGGTACTCAATAGGAATCATAGGCCAATTGAGCTCAAATTTAGTAAAAGCATAAATAAATTATGGGTATTAACTAAAGGCAACAAGTGAGGGTCAAAAATGGAAAAAAATCATCTATGCTAAGCAAATGCGGTAAATAAAATATGAGTACTCAAAAACGTAAATATATACCTAACTATAATCTAACTAGACTCCATAAGCCTAGAAGGCACACACAAGGAGAAAATAAACCCAACCAAGTCACCATAAACCCAGTGGGTACAAACAAAGAGTAATACTAATATAATGTTAAATAAAACCATAAGAAAGTAAAAAAGAGCCAAGATGTGTGATGTGCATACCGTATATTCTTCCTCCACCTATAACCAGAATCTTACTAGTCTCAACCCGATTCCCAACTAAAGATCAATAATAATAGAGAATGCCAGATTCAAACTAGAACTAAAAAATATAACAAACATACTAGATGCCAGACTCGAACCAGATCTAAGATAATATAACCAATACACTAGATGCCGATCTCAAACCAGAACTAATAAGTACTAAACAGTAACCTAGGTGCTGGAATCAAACAAGAACTCATAAGTAAGAAATAAGTAATAATATCCTAGTGTTATAATTCATATCAAGTCCATCTAGTCATTATTTTCATTTTAGAAGGCCAAATCACAAACGACAAGCTAAATTCTATTTATTAAGTCAGAATGTACGATTTAAGGATGAAATGCCAACTTGCCAATTATATCAAAGCTAATAAGCTTAATATAGTGATTACAACAACCTAATTTCCAAGTAATCTCCTAATGGAACAGTCCTCTAATTATTTAAGTCAGAAGGGAAGCTATCCTAACGTAACCTATAATAAAAGGGTGGTATGGCTATAAGTCCCCAAAATGCAACCTACGGAAAGCATCTACCAAACCTAGGCTAAGGCTTCTAAATTTAGTCTCAAGGTCATAGGTAAGCTAATTCGAGCACTAATGGATAAGCAACTTCTAAATTAAGAGAAACAAGGCAAAAAATTGCAACTAAGACCCCCTAACCGGCTAAAATAACAAGAATTTACTAACCAAGTATCCAAACATAAGAACCGACCCACAAAAATCACAACACCACACTAATACCATAATAGAGCACAGTCTCAAAGAAAGGTACGCCTAGCCTACCTGGACGCCGCTGAAAGCATGTGAAAGTCCTCTATATCAGATATTTTCCCTTAAGAGAAGCCTCCGAATGCTATTATTCCATGAAAATAATATTTTAGGTGTAAATACAAGAAAAACACTACCTATATTGCGAATTTAGACTCTGAGTCAGAAATTGAGCCAAAAATTAAATAGTGAACCGACCGATTTAATCGAGAATTGAGTCCGTCACTAGGTCCCTCTTAGCTCAAGGATCACTTGCTCCAAAATAAAGCGTAATCCAAGATCAACAAAAAACCCAAAATATCCCAACAACACTAGAAAAATCATGAACAAAATGGAGAATTAACTAAAAATAAAATCCGAACTCATGGAGAAATGATCGCAAAATGTTCCCTTCAACATCCCCCAGCTAATCCCCGCCTCAATTTATGATTCCCCTATAATTTTGAAGCTCCCAAGATCAATGGAGGAAAATACTTAGAAAATAATGTCTAAAATTCCTGGAAGCGACATATATATCACCAACGCTTGTCGCTAAAGCAGAACTTTTACTACTAAAGTAGTACAACTCAATCGGCCAATGGTGATTCCAGCTGGTTTTGCCAAAGAGGACCCTTAGCAGCTAAAGTGGCTCTGGTAAAGCAGAAAAGGGGCCGCTTAAGTGTCTTGTGTTGACGCCATCAGGCATCGCTTAAGCAGCACCCTAGCCGGTAGGTGATGAAAGGGTAGCTTAAGCAGCTGCACCAGAAATTTCCCGACTCCAAATATCCCAACCAGGCGTTTGGGATTAGTTCAGGACCCCTTGCATGCAAACAAACTATGATACTCTATAAAATTTGGCATTCCAAACTCAACAGAACTATCAAAATCTCCATCAGAGGTTGTTTTGACAAAATGTGGGTCCCACACCCAAGGTTCTATTTGCCAAAATCCAACCAATAGCCCAAAATGATGGAATCCTTGAGACCCTGACCAAAGTTCTCCCTAGTCTAAAATTGACATTTCAGAGCTAACAAAACTGTCAAAATTGTCATACAAGGCCGTTCACCTGAAGATTTGGCCCAAAACAATTTTCTCAACTTCAAAAGCTCCAAAACAGGGATATGTCTATAAAAACCAAATGAACTACCCAGTAACTGAACTGTCAGTCCCAGTAAGTCATAAATAACTTGAGGCATTTATAGGAAGGCTCAAAATACAGAACAAGCATGAAAAGTCAGAAAATAACATAGAGGGTTATACATTTCTACGTACATAGAGGGTTATACATTTCTACGTATTATTTTAGTAAATAAAATGTTACCATGTTTGGAAAAAGAATTTTAAACAATACTACTTCTGAAATTTGATTACCAATATATTTGTTTAAAAAAATATTCTACCACATTTAAATAACAAAATATCAACCAATGGTCTAATAATAAGATTTTACCTAATATTTTGGACTTTAAATTTTTTATTAATTAATAATAAGAATATTACTAAATTAGGATGTATTCATATTTGATAAAATAGTTATTGCTATTAATATTTATAGCTAATAAATGAATTTTGTATTTGCTTTTGTATTCAACTTTTTAGGTCATACAAAAATAATACTCTAATTTAAAGCACTTAAACCATAAACAATAGACGACAAGATATCACTACTACTTATTTAACTTTGAGTTTATTACATAAAAGTCATTATTTTATTTTGGAGTGTCATATCATATTTACAGTACAAAATATAAGTATAATCTTGAGAATTCAGGTGACATATATATCTAATTGTATTGGTCTTGAGTTGGGATTAGGAGTATGGTCTTGAGTTGGGGTCAGGATCGGGAGTCGGGTCTCAAATCGGGGTCAAGACTTGGCATGAGGTCAACATCAAAAGTCTGGTCTCTGGTCAAAATTTGGGTCTTAGCTCAGAGTCGGGCTAGGAATAGAGTTTGAGGACCGGGTTTAGAGTTGGGGGTGAGGCCCCAAGTTGGGGTAGACTGTTGGGTCCCAAATTAGGATTGAGACATAAGTTGAGGTTGGGAGTAGGGGTTGATATCGAAAGTCAAAGTCGAGGTGTGCCACTGAGTCATAACTTAGAGTAGGGCTGGGATGGTGTTCAGGGTCGGGTAACGAGTTGAGAGTTTGGTACCATGTCAGGTGTCGTGGCTGGGGTCGATATCGGGAGTCAAAGTTAGGTTTGAGAGCTGGGGTTAAGGTTGAGAGTTTGGTCTCTGGTCTGGAGTTCGGTCTCGAATCAAAGTAAGAAAATCACTTATTTTCCACAAAAATATTTTCCTTTATTCCAAACACACCATAAACAATAGACTCTATTGTTCTCTTAATTATTTTTCTTACAAAGAGGCATCTCAAAAATAATTTTCCACAAATATGATGCTACACTATTTTTAAAACAAAGATGGTAAAAAGTACATTTATTAAGAACCAAAATATTTATAAAACACTACAGTCCAATAGACTACAAAACAAAAATAAATGTTCTAAGGTCCAAAAGCCCAAGATTCAAAAGGGCAACAAAAAGTAATGCAACTAGAAAATAAAAACAAAGAAACAAATTAGGAAAGTAATATGAAGAATCTAGAAAGACCCTACAACAGAAAGTCTCTCACACTCATCTTCTAGACCTTGAAACACCATAGCCATGATCTGGACCTTCAACTGACAAGCTCAGAGTTAAGGGGAAAACAAACCCCTTACCTAATTTGATACATGATCCAGAGACATAAAGAGCTTGGTAGGATTTCATTAGACACTTTAAAATATCATAAGTTCCATGAAGTATTGTAATGACCCTTCAGGTCATTTTCTGTGTTTTTGTGCTTTTAATGCAATTAGAGTATTCTTATAGCTGCCCTAAGTCATTTATGACTTGTTGGAATTGGTAATTTGGTTAACAGGTAGTTTGTTTTGATATTAGAGTTATTTCCATGCTTTAGAGCTTTTGAAGTTGAGAAATGGGTCTCGGGTCAAAACTTCAGGTAAATATCCTCGAATTTCATTTCTGACAGTCTCATCAGCTCTGAAATGTCACTTTTAGGCTAGCGGGACCCTTGGTCTGGGTTTTGATGCTTCCAAACTCATTTTGGGCTATTGGGTGTATCTTGGTTAAAATGGACACATAGGTATGGGTCTCACTTTTTAACGAAACAACCTCAGATGGAAGTTTTGATGGTTCTGTTTAGTCCGAAATGCCGAATTTAGAAGGATAGCATATTTCATTGGATTTCATGGGATTCCTAGCAAATATGTAACACCCCGTACATTTTTGAACCTAATTGATTGTCTTAAAATTTATGGAATTACTTAAACATGAGATGGTTGGTATATTAAACATTAATTTTAGTGGGCTGAATTAGTCTTGTGCTAATGGGCGCAAAAGAGGCCCAAAATTAACAAGAAACACATGGACCAAGTGGAGAAATGATCCATTCTTAAGTTGAACAAGTAAACATCTCAATTATTGACTAAGTTTTTGGATAAGGATGACCATGAGGCACTATATAAGTCAAACAAATCAGATTTTTATTCACCAAAAAGACACATGCATATTTCTAGAATTTTCCAACAATATTTCACTTATCTTACAAACCCTAAGCAACCATTTCCTTTTGAAAAGATCATCCTTTTGCAAGATTTTCTAAGTGTTAAATATCATGGTTTAGTATATTATATGCATAATATGGTGTGTAAATCATGTTGGCTATGTTGATAAAGTGTTAAGCAGTCCACTATGTGTGAAACAGTCTACTTTTACTTAATCGGTAAAGGGTTTTGTCTTATAAAATTGAAAGGAGACTTATGGTCTTGAAGGAAGTGAATTTTATGGATTAAATTTAAACATTTAAGATGTGTTTATGTCCCTAACTTGCTTCCTCTTTGTGTATAACATTTGGAATTGTTGTTGTGAAATTGTGCTTGGAACCGGTTGCGTATTGAAGAAAAATGTAGTGTTGTGATGTTCATGTGTGTTATGAGACCATGGTTTTTTTTTTGGCATCCAATTTAACATAAAATACGAAAAGAGAAGATTACTTATGGCCATGGACCATTTATTACAAAAAAAAGACCCAAAAGAGACCCATTTTGGCCGAACCAGGCATCCGCCTCCGCGGATGGGGAACCTGCGGGCGTATATGCCAATGAAGGTGCCCCTAGACAAGGCCAATGGGAACCTGCGACCACACCTCACCCACCTGCGGGTGCAGGTGGCTTTGTAGTTCCCTCCAGAACTTCGTTTTGATTGTTTTTGCTTCTCTTTGACCCCTCAAGGCCCCTATACCCTTCTTGGATGCAATCATCAACTTATGGTACCCTTTAAATGGCTTTAAGGGGTCGTTTGGAGGCTTGTTGAGTTATATAAATTATGGATTTGTGTTTAATGTGTTATTGTGAACGGTATTTAAGTGACTTGATGGAGTAAATGTGACGTGTTTTTGAAGGGAAAGTGTAAAGTATAAACTTGGTGTGAAATTCTATCATTTTATGATGTCCTGGTTGATGTGTGGTGTGTTTTTGTGTTGTTGGTATGGTGATGCAGTAAATGGTATTGTAAGAGGGTGAAATGAAGTTATATGGCAGTCACGTAGCTCATTGTTGTCTTGTGCACTTGTAATGTAGTTAATTGTTAACGTTAGCTCTGTTATGTAATTGTGTTGTAGAGTAACACATAAGGAAGGATCTGCACTATTGTTTTCACATATAGGATTATGTATTCCTAGCAGGAAGAAAAGTTATGTAAGGTTACTCTTTTCGTATCCTTGGCAGCACCTATTGTTCTCATTGTTACCTACTTGTTTCCATTTCGAAATGTTCCAAAATATCTCATTTCAGGTTTGACATATATTGTTATTCACATGTCTCTTATTTATTGACTAATGTTTCAAAGCTCCAATAATGTTATAACCACCAATGTATCAATCTCACAAAATAAAGGAATGAAGTAATGTATATACTGTTAGTTTGAGTACGGGTGGTAGCTCAAATGGGCGAAAGCCTAGCTAAAGACGATCCCGAATGATTATTGGATTTGCGGGTGGTATCTCAAAGGGGAAAAAGCCTAGCTAGAGATGATCCTAATTGGTTATTGATTTATGGGTGGTAGCTCAAAGGGGCATAAGCCTAGCTAGAGACGATCCCAATGTTATGTAATGTTATGACCCACTGATCAGTTGGGGCCCGGGCACGATATGAGGTAAATGATAATGATGATGAACATAAAATCAAGAAAGTAATGAATGTAATGTACATGGTTCCACACATACAGAACGGTGGTTTATCCATATTGATTATTCACTTGTATTTGATTCCATTGAAGTTCTTATGTTACATACAGTTTCTTATAGACTTACATATTCATTACATTATTCGTACTGATGTCCCTTAGGGAACTTACCTTACTTGCTGCAGGCACAGGAGCTAGTAGAACTCTACAGTAGGATACGGATCATCTGCAAACTGTTGGTGAGCTCCAGATTGATTCGGGGCTTTCCAAGTCATTATGTACATTTGTTTTGGTATTGTATAAAGGATTGTATAAAGCACGGACTTGTCCCAACTTTAGGTTGGTTATGTATATGTATCTGTTAGAGGCTTTGTAGACATTGTAAGACAAATAAAGGCATGTGTGTCCATTTTGACGTGGTGGCCCTAACGGCCAAGTTTAATATCTATTGAATATTTTTCCATGACTTCCGCCACTGGCATCTTGTATATATATGTGATAGAGTGTTGTTCATTTAGTGACATGCATATGAATGTACATGGACGTAGGTTCGTTCTCTCAGGGCCTTAACGACTTCGGGTGCCAGTCTGCCTCATTGGAATTCGAGGCGTGATAAAAGTGGTATCAGAGCAGGTCGTCCTAGGGTATCTACAAAGCCGTGTCTAAGTAGAGTCTTGCTTATGGATATGTTGTGCACCACATTTATAAGTAGGAGGCTATGGGACATTTAGGAGTCGTTTCTTTTCTTCATTTCCTAGATCGTGCATTAGAGCCAAATTTGTAGGTGGAATCATATCTGACCGTTGAAATTGGTTTTCTTTATTATAGTAAAATGCCGATTACAAGATGAGGTAGGGGCAAAGGTAAGAAGGTAGACATGCTGGCCGAAGAAGGAACTAGTAAATCACCACCTGACCAAGCTAGTCAAGGTGGGGCTGAAACTGAATTTGCATCGCAGGCATCTTCTCCTCTCCCATTTCCAGGGGGGCCACAAAGGGGGGAAGTATCTCCAGAACCACCTGTTAATGCTACGGAGCAAGATCTCAGAAATGCGGTGCAAATGTTGACTCATATAGTTGCTGCAAAATATCAAGGACAAGTTGGTCCAACTACAAGTAATGACGGTGCAGATAGGGCAGCTAGTTTGTGGACACAGGATTTTCTAAAATTAGATCCTCCCACATTCATCGGATCAGATCTTAATGAAGATCCGCAAGACTATGTGGACCAAATTCAAAGGGATTTAGATGTTATGTATGTCTCCGATATAGAAACAGTGGAGCTTGCAGCCTATAGATTGAAAAGAGAGGCTATTTTAGGGTATGAAGATTGGAAACGATCTAGGGGTATCGATGCACTTTCAGCTAGTTGGGAAGAATTCAAAGCGGTGTTCCTTGATCATTACCTTTCATATAAGGTCCGAGAGGCTCGTGTGGACCAGTTCTTAAATCTTCGTCAAGGAAATACGAGCGTCAGAGAGTACAACCTTCGGTTTAACTCTTTGGCCAGGTATGCTCCTAATGTGGTAGCTACTATGGCCGATAGAGTTCATCAATATGTGGAAAGATTGGATCCATATTTGGTAAGGGATTGTACTATTGCTGCATTGAATAGAGATATGGATATAGCCAGAATACAGGCTTTTGCATAGAAGATAGAGGATCAGAGGCAAAGGAGAAGGGAGCACGAATTTGAACGAGGGCCGTCAAAGAGGACTAGACCTATGGGACAGTTCATGGCATACCAAGGAGAATTTAGGCCTCAAGTTTTTCCTAGACCACCTAGACCATCATTTTCTTACCCTACAGCAGGTACTCCATCCCAATTTTGAGGGTTTAGAGGTAGTCAAGAAGGGCAAAGTAGTGGGACTCGGGGTTCACAGACAGTGGGGTATCGAGAACAAGAAAGTATGAGATAATCAAGGTCTTATCTTAAGCCGTGTCAGCACTGCGAGAAGTCTCATTTAGGTGAATTCTGGTTTGGAATGAATGTTTGCTTTTGGTGTGGTATATCGAGGCACATGATGAGAGAATGCCTACGACGGGGCACGGGTGGTATGGCGCGACCTACTGGGTCAGCCGTTGTGTCATCATCATCGAGTATACAGCCTACTGGTCATGGTAGAGGTTCCAGTGGAGTAGCCAGTTCTAGTGGAGTCTAGAATCGTACTTATGCTTTGGTGGATCGACAGAATTTGGAGGCTTCTCCTTATGTAGTTACAGGTACATTATTCGTCTTTTCACATAATGTATATGAATTGATTGATCCAGGCTCCATCCTATCATATGTTACTCCATTGATTGCTGTAAAATTTGAAAGAATACCAAAATTATTAGTCAAGCCATTTGAAGTATCTACACCAGTTGGTGAATCTATTGTTACTAAAAGAGTATATCGTAATTATATAGTAACTATTTCTGATCATGATATGTTGACTAATCTTATTGAGATGGAAATGGTGGATTTTGATGTTATAATGGGCATGGATTGGTTGGCTTCCTGTTATGCCACGGTAGATTTTCGAGCTAAGAAGGTACATTTCCATTTTTCACAAAAGACCGTCCTTGAATGGAGAGGTAATGTTGGAGCACCTAGAGGTAAATTTATTTCCTATCTTAAGGCAATAAAAATGATATCCAAGGGGTACATATGTCATCTAGTAAGAGTGCATGATACCGATGTGAAGCCACCAACTCTTCAATCGATTCCAATGGTAAATGAATTCCTTGATGTATTTTCTGAAGATCTTCTAGGTTTGCCTCCAGAATGGGAAGTAGAGTTTGGTATTGATGTGATTCCAGGCACTCAGCCTATCTCTATTCCTCCATATAGAATGTCCCCAGTAGAGTTACGGGAATTGAAGGAGCAATTAAAAGACTTGCTGGAAAAGGGATTCATAAGGCCTAGTATGTCCCCTTGGGTTACACCAGTGTTATTTGTATGAAACAAAGATGGCACATTAAGAATGTGTATTGATTATCGGCAACTGAATAAGGTGACAGTCAAGAATAAATATCCCCTCCCCAGAATTGATGATTTGTTTGACCAATTACAAGGTGTCAAATATTTTTCAAAGATTGACCTGAGATCGGGATATCATCAGGTAAGGGTTAGAGAAAAAGATATACCCAAGACAGCTTTCCAAACGCAGTATGGTCATTATGAATTTCTAGTTGTGTCATTTGGGCTAATAAATGCACCAGAAGTTTTTATGGATTTGATGAATAGGGTGTTCAAGCCATTCCTGGATGTGTTCCTGATAGTGTTTATAGACGATATTATGGTTTATTCAAGATCACAAGAGGACCATGCGAATCACTTATGGCAGGTGTTATAGATTCTTTGTAATCGTAAGTTATATGCCAAGTTCTCTAAATGTGAATTTTGGTTAAAATCTGTAGTATTCTTGGGTCATATTGTGTGAGATGAAGGAATAAGGGTTGATACGCAAAAGATTGAAGCGGTGAAGAATTGGCCAAGACCTACGACGCATAAAGAGATTCGTAGTTTCCTTGGGTTGGCAGGTTATTATAGAAGGTTTTTTGAAGGGTTTTCTTCCATTGCTGCACCTTTAACAAAGTTAACCCACAAGGCAACCATGTTTCAGTGGAATGATGCATGTGAGAAAAGTTTACAAGAGCTGAAGGATAAATTGACTTCTACAAGCGTATTGGTACGTTTGAAAGGTACAAAAGGGTATGCGGTGTACTGTGATACCTTAAGACAGTTACGACCACATGAGAGAAATTATCCCACACATGATCTTGAGCTAGCAGCTGTGATATTTTATTTAAAGATATGGCGCCACTATTTGTATGGGGTTCATATTGACATATATACCGATCATAACAGTTTGAAATATATCTTTAAGAAAAAGGACATAAATCTGAGGCAACGGAGGTGGCTGGAACTCTTAAAAGATTATGATATTGACATCTTATATCATCCGAGAAAAGAAAATGTGGTAGCCGATGCATTAAATCGTAAGGCAATAGGAGTCATTAGTGGTCAGTTGGCGGAAAAGCAAGATATAGTCAAGGATCTACATCAACTAGCCAGCTTGGTAGTTCATCTTTTTGAATCTCCCGATGAAGGGGTTATTATGTAAAATGCGGCAGAATCTTCATTAGTAGCTGAGGTAAAAGAGAAATAGTATGCAGATCCTATTTTATTGCAGCTGGAGGAGAATCTGCAATAAGGTTTGACGAAGGCATTTGATCTTACGCAGGAGGGAGTACTTCAGTGCCAAGGTAGATTGTGTGTACCGAATGTAGATGAGCTAAGGAGACAGATTATGACAGAGGCACATCATTCGCGGTATTCTATACATCACGGAGCCACCAAAATGTACCATGATTTGAAAGAAAGGTATTGGTGGGGTGACATGAAGAAGAACATTGCAGAATTTGTGGTCCAATGTCCAAACTGTCAACAAGTAAAGGTAGAGCATCAAAAACCTGGAGGTTATATGCAATGTATAAATCTTCCAGTTTGGAAGGGGGACATGATTAACATGGATTACATCACAGGATTGTCTCGTACACTTCGAAAATTTGATTCCATATGGGTAATAGTTGACAAGCTTACCAAGTCAGCACACTTTCTACCTGTCAAGACCAACTATAAAGCTGAAGATTATGCACGGTTGTATGTGAAAGAGATAATGCAACTACATGGAATTCCAATCTCTAATCTATCTGACAAGGGAGCTCAATTTACCACACATTTTTGGAAATATTTTCAGAAGAGTTAAGGAACCTAAGTGAATTTGAGTACGACTTTTCATCCTAAGACAGATGGACAAGCAGAACGTACTATCCAAACATTTGAAGACATGCTACGAGCTTGCGCATTGGACTTTAAAGGTAGTTGGTATGATCATCTATCGCTTAATGAATTTGGTTACAATAATAGCTATCATTCGAGTATCAAGATGGCACCTTATGAAGATTTATATGGAAGGAAGTGTAGATCACCAATTGGATGATTTGAAGCAGGTGAAACTGCCTTATTTGGACCAGATCTTGTTCATCAAGCGATGGAAAAAAGTTAAGGTGATACAACAGTGGCTACAAATGGCCCAAAGTCTACACAAGTCATATGCCGATGTTAGAAGGAGCGAGCTAGAATTTGCTATAGGTGATTGGGTATTCTTGAAAGTGTCACCAATGAAAGGGGTAATGAGATCCGAAAAGAAGGGAAAGTTGAGTCCACGATATATAGGGCCATATAAGATTGTTCAAAGATTTGGTCAGGTTGTGTATGAATTGGAACTACCCCAAGAACTTTCCACATTTCATCCAGTATTTCATGTTTCAATGCTTCGAAAGTGCATAGGAGATCCATCTCGTATTGCTCCCACTGAAGATGTACAAATCACGAAAGATCTCACATATGAAGAAGTACCTATTGTTATTCTGGACCGACAAGTGAAAAGATTAAGTAATAAAGAAGTAGCTTCCGTAAAGGTACTTTGGAGAAATCAACAAGTAGAATAAATCACATGGGAAGCCGAAGAAATGATGAAGTCTAAGTACCCGCATTTATTTCAAACGGAAGAAAAAGTTCAAGATGCAGACTTGGAGGAATAACAAGTAAGTATCTATAAACATTATGTGTATGTAAAATATGAAGAACTCACTTAGACTTGAACTTGTTTATATTGGGTAATATTACTAATATTCGAGGACGAATGTTCCTAAGGGGGGAAGGATGTAACACCCCGTACATTTTTGAACCTAATTGATTGTATTAATATTTATGAAATTATTTAAACATGAGATGGTTGGTATATTAAAAATTAATTTTAGTGGGCTGAATTAGTCTTGTGCTAATGGGCTCAAAAAAGGCCCAAAATTAACAAGAAAGACATGGCCCAAGTGGAGAAATGATCCATTCTTAAGTTGACCAAGTAAACATCTCAATTATTGACTAAGTGTTTGGATAAGGATGACCATGAGGCACTATATAAGGCAAAAAAATCATATTTTTATTCACCAAAGAGACACATGCACATTTCTAGAATTTTCCAACAATATTTCACTTCTCTTACAAACCCTAAGCAACCATTTCCTTTGGACAAGATCATCCTTTTGAAAGATTTGTTAAGTGTTTAATATCATGGTTTAGTATATTATATGCATAACATGGTGTGTAAATCATGTTGGTTATGTTGACAAAGTTTTGAGCAGTCCACTATGTGTGAAACAGTCTACTTTTGCTTAATCGGTAAAGGGTTTTCTCTTATAAACTTGAAAGGAGACTTGTGGTCTTTAAGGAAGTGAATTTGATGGATTAAATGTAAAAATTTAAGATTTTTTTATGTCCCTAACTTGATTCCTCTTTGTTTATAACATTTGGAATTCTTGTTGTGAAATTGTGCATGGAACCGGTGGCGTATTGAAGGAAAAAATATAGTTTTGTGATGTTCATGTGCATTGTGAGACCATGGTAGTTTTTTGCATAAAATTTAACATAAAATATGAAAATATAAGCTTACTTATGTCCATGGACCATTTATTACAAAAAAATACCCAAAAGAGACCTATGTTGGCCTAACAGGGCATCCGCCTTCGCGAATGGGGCACCTGCGGGCGCAGATGCCAATGCAGGTGGCCCTGGACAAGGACAATGGTCACCTGCGGCGATAACTCACCCACCTATGGGTGCAGGTGGCTTCGCAGGTCCCTCCAGAACTTCGTTTCGATTGTTTTTTCTTCTCTTTGACCCCCGAAGGCCCCGATACCCTTCTTGGATGCAATCATCAACTTATGGTACCCTTTAAATGGCTTTAAGGTGTAGTTTGGAGGCATGTTAAGTTATATCAATTATGGATTTGTTGTTGATTTGTTATTGTGAACGGTATTTAAGTGACTTGATGGAGTAAATGTGACGTGGTCTTGAAAGGGAAGTGTAAAGTATAAACTTAGTGTGAAATGCTATCGGTTTATGATGTCCTAGTTGATGCGTGGCATGTTTTGGTGTTTTTGGTATGGTGATGCAGTAAATGGTATTGTAAGAGGGTGAAATGATGTTATATGGCAGTCATGTAGCTCATTGTCGTCTTGTGCACTTGTAATGTAGTTAATTGTTAACGTGAGCTCTGTTATTTACTTGTGTTTTAGAGTAACACGTAAGGAATGAGTTACACTATTGTATTCACATATAGGATTGTGTATTTCTATCGGGAAGATAAGGTTTGTAAGGTTACTCTTTCCGTATCCTTGGCAGCACCTATTGTTCTCATTATTACCTACTTGTTTCCATTTTGAAATGTTCCAAAATATCTCATTTCAGGTTTGAAATATATTGTTATTCACATGTCTCTTATTCATTGACTATTGTTTCAAAGCTCCAATAATGTTATAACCACCAATGTATCAATCTCACAAAAGAAAGGAATGAAGTAATGCACATATTGTTAGTTTTAATACGGGTGGTAGCTCAAAGGGGAGAAAGCCTAGCTAGAGACAATCCCGGATGATTATTGGATTTGTGGGTGGTAGCACAAAGGGGCAAAATCCTAGCTAGACACGATCCCGATTGATTATTGATTTATGGGTGGTAGATCAAAGGGGCATAAGCCTGGCTAGAGACGATCCCAATGTTATGTTATGTTATGTTATGACCCACTGATCAGTTGGGGACCGGGCACGATATGAGGTAAATGATAATGATGATGAACGTAAAATCAATAAAGTAATGAATGTAATGTACATGGTTCCACACATACAGAACGGTGGTTTATCCATATTGATTACTCACTTGAATTTGATTCCATTGAAGTTCTTATGTTACATACAATTTCTTATAGCCTTACATACTCAGTACATTCCTCGTACTGACGTCCCTTGGGGAACTTACCTTACTTGTTGCAGGCACAGGAGCTAGTAGACCTCCACAGTAGGACACGAATCATCTGCAAACTGTTCGTGAGCTCCAGATTGATTCGGGGCTTTTCGAGTCATTATGTACATTTGTTTTGGTATTGTATAAAGGATTGTATAAATCGGGGACTTGTCCCAACTTTAGGTTGGTTATGTATATGTATCTGTTAGAGGCTTTGTAGACGTTGTGAGACAAATGAAGGCATGTGTGTCCATTTTTAAGTGGTGGCCCTAATGGCCAAGTTTCATATCTATTGAATGTTTTTCCATGACTTCCGCTATTGGCATCTTACATCTATATGTGATAGAGTGTTGTTCATTTAGTAACATGCATATGAATGTACATGGATGTAGGTTGGTTCTTTCGGGGCCTTAACGGCTTCGAGTTCCAGTCTGCCCCATTGGAATTCGAGGCATGAAAAAATATCGGGGGCTTGGTAAGAATATTTGCAACTTGCTAATATTGCAGGTGTATCAGCACCTGATGCAGGACCAGGTCCTTCATCGCTATCACAAAAGGGACCTTTGTAATCGTGAGGTTCTGTGATCATGGTCATAGATATTGTGAGTCTGGGCACTTGCGACAACGATGAAGGAGTCCATTAGACTAGGCCAAAATATTCATTAGAACTGCGTGGCTAGGCCACCGCGATCGCGATGGTCGCATTAGTGGGTTTCTTGAATCTCGACCAAGAGACCTCGCAATAGCAATAATGAAACCCCTGGCTGTATATATATCTTTCCCTTTATTTTTCCAACACAAATTTTAAGTGTTGTACACCATTAAAGGAGTGAAGGAGCTTATAAAATCGTGGTAGATAAATAGTTTGAGCTGGGGTTTGTTTTGGATCTTGATTGTGAGCATTTTTATCATCGTTATCCCGTAAGTTTTTGAATAATTTCTCATGTAATTATCTGATTTAGTTCTTATTTTCTCGAACCTAATCAAACTTTTTTGGTACTGAAAAAGCTTGGATTAG
This sequence comes from Capsicum rhomboideum, assembly GCA_031232105.1. NCBI lineage: Eukaryota > Viridiplantae > Streptophyta > Magnoliopsida > Solanales > Solanaceae > Capsicum > Capsicum rhomboideum. The sequence continues at coordinate 73,571,757 of CP124718.1, read as the reverse complement.
GCCTAAATTTTTGGGCAAAATAATCCTTGAGCTGAGAGGGATGTTGTGATGATTTTAATTTTGTGATTCCGCAAGTGGGCCGCCCCACGTGGGATTTTTAGTTTGATTTCTGAATCACAGAATTAATATGTATTATGTGTATCGATTTGTTCATCTTTATGTGTAGAACCTTTTATTTATAGCGTGGCAACAACTAGAGGATTATTGAAGGAAAATGCTCTAGTGTAGAGGATTTAACCAGCTTTCGGCGGCTTCTAGGTAGGGTAGGCCTACCTTTATACTAGAGTATGCTTATTTACTGTATTGGTGTGTTATTGTGCAAGCTATGGGTGGTATTTACAACTTAGTTGTTCTTTTTAGCATTTATCTCCCTATTTTAGCTGGATAAGACCCTTTTTTGTTAAAATTTGGGCCCATTTTCTGTTAGGTTAGTATATGATTATCCTTTAAGATTAGACTTTTTTATTTTAGTTCCTTAGGGATGGATTGATAAGGCTTAGCCTTGGTTGGGGTAGGTGTTGGCCTTAGAATACGTTACCGAGTTCTGATGGTGGCCCCACTAACTTATGTAGATAAAATGCTTTGAATGACCTATAGATGAGCTTATGATTGCTTCCTTAGGCTATTACCTTGGGTCTGGGTTGAATTAGACTTGATTGTCCACTTATGTACCTTTGTTACCTCCGGATAAGGTAGTAGCTGATATTAAATCGTGCCCCTTGGATATATTAATTAGAAACTGCCTAGTCCTAATGGATTTGACATTTCTAGATTGAATTTTTAAAATAAATGGATTGGAGATCTGTTAAAACACCTGGATTATTGCTAGTTATTTCATGCTTATGATATATCAATTTCGGTTTGCATCTGACGATCCCTATATTATTATTATATATCAGTTTCAGTTTGAGTACAACATATGCTTTATTTATATCATTATGAGTTCCAGTTTGTGTTCGTCATTTGTTATGGTTATGGCTCACTTTTTATAAGTTTGTGTTTGAGTCTGTCATCGATTTATGGTTATGCTTCACTGTTTATGAGTTCCAGTTCGAGTTTGGCACCTGGCCTCTTGTTATTATCCATGAGTTCCAGTTTAAGTCTGGTACATCTTTATCACTATATATCTAGGATGGAAAATTTATTAGAAATTGGTAAATTTTATGGTTATAGCTTGGAGATAAGTATTCGGTATGCATATCATCCATCTTAGTTTATTTTATGTTTAGTACTGATTATTTATGGACTCTTAATTTAGTTTTACCCTTGTTTACACCTACCGGGCTTATGGGGGATTGGTGGGGTTATTTCTTTTAGTGTGTTCCTTCTGTCCTTATGGGGGCCTAGTTAGGTTATAACTAGGCTTTTACTTTTATTCTCGAGTTACTTACTTCTTCTTTATTGTATTTGCCTAGTATAGCCTGTTATTTCCATTTATGTCCCTTATTATTGCCTTTAGCTTACATTCTTGCACTTTATTTATACTCTTACTGTATTTGAGCTCAGTCAGACGATAATTCCTACTGAGTACCTATGGTTTTGTGCTCATACTACACCTCTGCATCTTTTCCCTGATGCTAATCCACGTACGAGCCACCACCATTGACGTTATCCTCGAGTTGTGCTGCTAATTTAGAGATAGGGTGAGCTTTCTAGATTTCAGAGTGAATCCTCCTCCTTCTGCTTCAGTTATTGTCTTTTTGTATATTTCGAGACTACTATGTATATATATATATATTAGATACTATCTAGTACACCCTTTTGGGTTATAGCGGCTCTTGTACTAACCTTACTAAGTCTTGGGAGGGATTCCCTTTTGTATATTTTGTCCTCTTCCCTATCTTGTATAGTATATTTAGTATGTATGTCCCTTTTGCTTCTGCTTATTATTTATTATTGTTGATTTCATTATCGTTTCACTTTACCTTTCATTCGTTAGCTCGTTACTTATTGTTCCGTACTATGGCTTGGCCTACCTACTAGGGGTTAGAGTAGGTAGCTATCATAACTTGAGAAATCGGGTCGTGAAAGCTTGGTATTAGAGCCTAGGTTCAACGATATCATTGAAACCAGAGCCACTGTCTAGTAGAGTTACGTGAATTAGTACGGAGATGTTTGTATCCTATCTTTTTGAGGCTACAAGGCATTCTTAGGAAAATCTAATATTTTTGGTTTATTTTCGTGCGTTGTGTCTATATTGGTTTCTAGATTCACATTTGTTTCACCCTATCATAGATGTCTAGGATGCGGGCTATGGCGGCCAGGGACGGGGACCCTAGGCTAGCTGCTAGAGCACCAGTTAGAGGCAGAGGTCGATCCCGAGGTTGAGGTTAAGCTAGAGCTGTAGCCTTAGCTCGAGGATGGGCCAGGGAGCCTTCACTTAAGTCAGACATTGATTTAAAGCTAGAGTACACACCTGAGTTAGCTCCAGAGGATCTGCCACCACAATAACCGGTGGGCTAGGGGGAAACTTAGGTCCCATTTGGATTTATATTTTTTTGGTTCTCTATGACACATTGGTACAAATATTTATTTGGTTGGTGGCCCGCCGATGGATGAGGGATAAACATTAGCTTATGGGGCTGCCCAAGGTGTACATGGTATAAAAGGGAAGCCTGCAGCCTACAATGCCCAAAGTAGATGTTCTGCCAGTGTCGGTAGTTCCACAGCCAGAAGTAGCCCAGTCGGACATGAATTTTGAGGAGCAGAAGATGCTGAACCATTTTTTGAGATTGACTCTACCCAAGTTTGTCGGGGCCTCATGAAAGGATGGTTATGAGTTCCTTACCAGCTAGAAGAAGATGCAACACTATTTGGGGTTGGTTAAGTTGTTCAGAGTGGATTATATGACTTATCAACTTTACAGAGCAGTGAGATAGTGGTGTAGGGGTTATCTTGATTCCATGCCAGCTATATCTCCTCTTGATTCCATGCCATCTAGATCTTCTCCTATGACTTGGACTTAATTCTCTGAGGCATTCTTGGATAAGTACATGCCTTGCCAGCATGCGCAAGCACCTGAGGGATTAGTTTACTGGGTTAAGGAAGGGTACTATGATCGTAGATGAGTAGAGGTGAGGTTTCACGAGCTGGCCAGGCATGTCACCATGATTCTGCCTATAGAGCATGAGAAAATTTGGTATTTTTTCAGAGGTTTGAGTCCATCACTCTGTAGGTCTACTCAGAATTTGGTGACTTCAGGAAGGACTTTTACTAACTTTGTCGATCATGCCTACACTATAGAGAAGATGGACCTCGAGCCCAAAGGGAAACTATGATAGACCCTGTTATCAAGGTAGTTACAGTGTGAGCTGGAGTGTTGCTCAGTTTAGGAGTAGAGGTTTTCAGGGTCGGTACCCCCAACATCAGCCTTGTCAACACTAGTGTCAGTCTAGTATGCCATTCAGGCAGTACTTCCAGTGTTAGAGCAATACTCAGCAGTTGAAGGGTGTTCAATCAGTGTCACTAGGCTGAGGTGGCCATTTTGGGTCAGCCAGAGCTTCTTATCAGGTTAGAGTGCTCTGGGCATGTTTTTAGTGTGGTGTTATTGATCACTTTGCTAAAGAGTGTCCCTTCGTGCTATGGTTGAGCCTTCTACGTAGAGTGTTCTATTGATCAGATTAGTGCCGTTAACTTGTTATATGGCACAGGGTAGTAGGGGTGGTCCCCAGAGTTCTAGATGAATTCCTCAGGTAGTTAGGACAAGTGGTCAGGCAGGCACATAGTCCGAAGTCGAAAAACAAGGTCATTTGTAGGTTGTTCTTGGTAGGATGAGAGATGAGGTTTCAAATGCTGTTATTATAGGTATAATTTTAGTATGCCATCAACTAGCTTTTGCTTTATTTGATCTGGGCTCCATATATTCATATGTTTCTACTTATTATGCATCGCGATTGGGGTTGTCTTGGGAGCCGTTATCTATGCTTTTGCATATAGCTACCCCTGTGGGTGATTTTTTAGTAGTGAATTAGGTTTATAGATCTTATATTATGTTGTATGGGTGTATGACACTCAAGCAGACCTTATTGAGATAGACATAGTTGATTTCAATGTGATTTTGGGCATGGACTGGTTATCCTCCTATCATGCGGTCTTGGATTGCTTTTCTAATATCATTACCTTATCCATGCCTGACATACCCCCGATAGTATGGTACGGTTCTTATAGCCGCGCACCGATAGGGATTATTTCTTATTTTCAGGCTAGGAGACTTGTATCGAGGGGTTGTATAGCCTATTTATCTTATGTTTGTGATGTTAGCGCTATAAGTCCTTCGCTTGACTCCGTTCCTATAGCCTTTGAGTTATCTGATGTTTTTCCTACCGACCTACCCGACCTTCCTCTTGAGCATGATATAGAGTTTCATATTGATCTCGAGATGGGCACCTGACCTATTTGTATGGCACTACACCTTATGGCTCCTGTCGAGCTAAAGAAGCAAAATTTTCAACTTCAGGATCTTTTGGGTAAGGGTTTTATTAAGCTAAATGTATCACCTCAGAGTGCACCATTTCTATTTATGAAAAAGAATGATGGTTCTATGCATATGTGTATCGATTCCAAGCTGCTGAATAAGGTGACAGTGAAGAATAAGTATCCTATGCCGCATATCGATGATTTATTTGACCAGCTTTAGGCTGCATTCATGTTTTCTAAGATTTATTTAAGGTTAGGTTACAATTATTTGAGGATTAGGGCTGAGGACATCCCTAAGATAGTCTTCAGGACTCTTTACGACCATTATGAGTTCCTGGTGAGTTCTTTTGGGTTGAAAAATTCTCCAGCAACATTCATGGACTTGATGACCCATGTTTCAGGAATTATTTGGACTCCTTAGTGATCGTGTTTATCAATGACTGATGTGAGGCTAAAAACCATACAATTTTACCGTCTTTCACCTCATATTTGTTCCCTTTTTGGTGTTGTATTGAGCATAAATGATGTTATTTACACTCGTGTTTCATGATTTATTTATATAGGAGTGTATTGAGGTATTTGGAGCTTACACAAGAGGAAAAAAATCACCAAGGAACCAAGGAAGGATCAACGTCACAACACGTAGAAAAGAGAGCGGAAAATGGCCAAGGGAAAGTGTTTGTGCCACTGCTGCAAAGCAAGCAATGGCGCGGAATTGTGAAGGATGTAGTACATTAAGTGCCACTCCCCCAAATCAAGGAGTGGCACAAGAATCATCACCATTCTGATTCTTTACTTGTTCTTCGTGCAATATCTCCACTTTTAGGTTGTGGCGCGACTCTGGGCCTCTTCTAACCCTATTGGGATTGGTTTTTTATATTCTAAGGATTCCTAAAATCTATATAAACCCCCTCCACACATTTTTTTATCATTAACAACTTATTTGGGGAAGGCAAAACCTAGGGCAAAGCTCAAGAACAAGGTTTAATTTATTTTTTTAATTTTATTTTTGATTTTTTCCATGTAAACTCATGAAATCACTTCTTCCAAAGAGATTCATAAGTAGCTAAACCTCTTAATTTCTAGGGTTGTGTTTCAACATTAAAGTTGCATCTTGAATATCATATTATATATTTTGATTTCCATATATTTAGTTATTTATTTCTTCTTGCTTTCAATTATTCGTTTGATTAATCACCTTGCGAATATTTTCTAGGGCTTATTTGTTGGACTTGAAAAAAGGAGCGACATGTATAAAAAGAGGAAATTGGGCTAGTTTGTGAACCTTATAGGGAAAGGGAATTGATTCGTCACAGAGGATAGAAATATAACCTGTGACCTAGCTTAGTTGATACAGATGATATCTTTATGCACTTCACTATTAACCAACGACCATAGAAATATAGGCGTTAGGGATAGTCGAGTAGGCTTAGAGTTTTTGGAAAAAGGCTCATTATAGCTAAAATTAACCTGCAACTAGTAACTTAGGAAATCAAATTAGGCATATGATTGAATAACTCAACTGGGTTGTCAAAATACCGCAACCCAAGATCTTTTCTCAAATATGAATTACAACACAACAAATCCACAACTTGGCTATAATTGTTTTTACTTACTTCGAAATACACAAAGCACTATTTATTATTGGTTTCCAACTGACTAGCTCGAATAATAATTCAAAGTAGAACTTCAGTTCATCAAATCCCTGTGGATACGATATCTGATCTTACATCCTTAATTACTTGTACGACCACGTACACTTGCGTGTGCCAATGGACGCAACATGTTTTTGGCACCGTTGTTGGGGATTTGTTATAGTTGATACTATTTTGAGTTGTTATTGAATTATTCAGATTTTACTTTTTGTTGTTGTTTTTGTTTCTTTCAGGGTACAGGTTAATTAATTCTAAACACCCAGAGTCAAGGCAATCCCTTGATTTCAATTTCCCTCGAGATTGAACATACTCTAAGAGGGCTAAAAGCGATGGGTGATAATGTGAACAACCAAAACACCCCGAATGATGCGGTAGATAGGGCTGTAGTCCAGCCTGCTCCTACACTGCATATTCTGGTGTTAAATTTTAGATAGGGATGTAATCCAGCCTGCTCCTACACCGCATATTCTGGTGTTAAATTTTGCAAGGCCAAATGATCAAAATGCCTCAAGAGCTATTGTGAAACCGAATATCACTAGAAATTTTGAGCTTAAAAAGGGCACAATGCTAGTAGTGCAGAGCAGTTGTGAATATGAGGGTAAAACACATGAAAACCCACACAAGAACCTACTAAAGTTTACTAAGTTGAGTGAAAACATCCATTATCAAAATGTTTTAGATGAATACGTGAAGTTGAAACTGTTCCCCTTTTCACTGATTGGGGAAGCGAAGCAATGGTTGCAGAATAAACCGACAGGATCTATCACATCTTGGGATGGTTTGACTGAAAAGTGTCTCAATAGGTTCTTCTCATCTAGAAGAACAAAAGAGCTTAGACGCAGGATTTTTGGATTTGTTCAAAAAGATACCGAATCCCTTCCCCAAGCTTGAGAGAGATACAAGGGATACTTGAGAGATTGCTCGCACCACCATCAACCTAAGGAGATTATTGGGAATAATTTTATTGAAGGATTGTGGCCAGACTCTAAGTCTTTATTAGATGCTATAGCTCATGGGAAAATTTTATCCAAGAGCTATGATGAAATATAGGCGTTACTCAATATTATGGCTGCATGTCATCGAGACTATTCAGAGACCAGTAAAGTGTTTACTTCTACATAGAAAACGCCGGGTTAGTTATCGCTGGATGATATTTCAGCTATTCGGGCTGATATTAGGCAGTTGTGTGCCTTAATGAAGTAGAGTTTATTAGCTTCAACTACAAGTCAAGTTCAACAGGTACAATAGGTTCGAGTGGCTCCATTGTTTTGTGAGAAGTATGGTGAAAATCATGCCTACTCTGGATATTCTTTAAATTCAAAATCTATATATTATGTGGTGCAGCAAAATTATAAAACTCACCCAAATATCTCTTGGGGTGGAAATTAGAAGGCCTAAAGACAACAATATACACTGCAAGCTCAACAAGTAAGTAATTTTTTAGAGGAGACAATGAAATAGTTCATGGGACAACAAACTCAGATTGTGAATGAAATACAGATGTCCATTCATTAACTTTAGCATCAAGTGGGCCAAATAGCTTCATCACAATATGTAAGACCTTTAGGTGCACTACCAAGTGATACAGCGAATAGTACTAAGTAGGTAATAGTAGTCTCACTCAGGAATAGAAGAGAGTTGGTTGAAGCTCCTCCGAAATAGAGAATTCAAGACACAAGTGGAGAATTTCCAAATGCAGAGTCTCCAAGGAGGAGAGTAATTAACTTGAACAACTACAAGCATCTACCACATTTCCCATAAGGTTAATTCCAGCACCAACTTCAGAGATAGAGTCTGTGCAAAAAGAAAGAAAAGATAATGAGGTTGTTGAGAAGACTAAGATTGTGGCTGAGAGACCTCCATCACTATTTCCATAGAGATTCTCGAAAAGTAGGGGGGATGAAAATTTTAAGAAGTTTCTTGATATCTTTAAGCAACTTCATATTAATATTCCTTTGATTGATGCTTTGAGGGACATGCCCAAATATGACAAATACTTGAGAGAGGTGGTGGCTGGAAAGAGAAGAAATGTAGAATTTGTTTGAGGGTATTTAGCAAGCTTCCTAAAAATCTCAAAAATTCTCAGAGTTTCACCCTCCCCATACAAATTGGTGAAGATAAGTTTGGGCATGTATTATGTGATCTTGGGGAAAGTATAAACTTGATGACCATATCTGTGTTATAGAAACTTGGTTTAGGAGAGCCCCTAACTACTATTACTCTACAATTGGCAGACAACGCTCGTGTGCAATCGGAAGGAGTAATTGAAGATGTTCTCATGAAGGTAGGTAAGTTTGTGATTCCTTCTAATTCTATTATTTTAGATTTTAAAGTAGATGAGCAAGTATCAGTTATATTAGGATGCCCATTCTTAGCCATCGGTGGAACCTTAATTGATGTACAAAAAGGAGAGCTTAAGATGAGGGTCTATGATGAGGAGGCAACATTTAAAGTTTATAAGTCCCACTCCACTCCTTCACATTATAGAGACTTGTATATGATCAAAGAGGTGGTCAATGATAAGTGTAGGGTGGAAAAGTGTGGGCCCAAAAAAGTGAAAGATCTATCGACAAAGGGAATGAATGATAATTGTGATCCTCATAGAGTGAAAAAGAGGATGAAGTTGCATCATATAGGGAGTAAAAGACTGAGAGAATTTGGTTGATCTATGACTTGCATCATTCCGCAAAATTAAATCAGGTGCTGCTTGGGAGGCAACCCACGTTGTAATAGTGTAGTTTTATATTTGTAGTGTCACTTTTTGTTTTTGTTTTTCATTTTTGGTTTGTGCATATTTGGGGAAGTCTGAGTACCCATATTTAGAAGATAAGAGACATGGATAAATCTAAGTGTGGGGTCATTCACCCATTTTAATGGAAAGTTTGAGAGAAGACATGCTACTAGCTAGGACCTAGAGGGCCTTAGGGAGTATTTCTAACCACTGTTTGATCTTGTTTAATATTTTGGGGACAAAGCATGACTTTAAGTGTGGGGTGAGATTCTTCCAATATTTTTAAGGGTGAAGTATGTTATAGGAGTTGCTTTGTTTTTTTTTTAATTTATTTTGGTTGAGAAATTGTGAAAAAAAATTAGAAAATCTAAAAACCAAAAAAAGATTTTTTTTACTTTTCTATATTAAAATAGTTTGTGTCAGTTTTTAGCTTTTTAGTTCTTTTGTAGAGCATACTTTGCTCACCCCTTGATTTTTCTTTTCAGTTCTTTTTCGAGGAGAGGCCTTTTGAACCGACTGTCCTTTTTATTTTTCAAATAGTTTTTTTTTATTTTTAGTTTGAATGACTTTTCCCGATGATGGATGATTGACGACTGTTTTGAGTGAAGAGTTAGTCATTAGGATCTATAGAGTCTTTAGGACCAATTGAATGCGAGGTGCTCTTGTTAGAGTCTTTAAGACACCTAGGATCTTTTACTAGACTCTTGTGTGATTTTAGCTTAAATTTGAACACTTGTTGTTTGCTTGATTGTGAGTATGTATGGATTCTTCTTGAGTTGAACATGTGCCATATGTGTTAGGTGTTTGTTGATATTCCATGCTCTCATATTGATGTCTAGAACTTGCCCGGTGTGTTTGCAAAGCGAAATGAAGAATGTTGAATTTAGAAGATGATATAGGCATTTCTTTGATTAGCCTATTTTTATCCTTTACATTACCTACCCACAATGAATGGTCCTAGTTAGCCTCGTTGAGACTTTATCCTATTATTTGGTGGCAACATATGAATCTTAATCCTTTTCTTTCAATAGAACTTTAATTTTATCCAAAACTCCTGAGGACTTTAATTGAAAAATAAGAGTTAAAAGGAGTGAGATTTGAGAAAAGAGACATGGTTGAGTTTGGAAGCCTGTAGAAAAGGATGATGGTGCAAGTGATTAAAAAATCATGTGCAATTGGTAGGGAATAGAAAAAGAACAAAAGAAAAGTAAAAAAAAGTGTTTTGATAAGTGTGTACTCCTTACTAGTGGTATGTGAACTAGCTTAAAGAGATGGGAAAACAAAGAAATCTATGGGTAAAAAAAAAAGAGAGAAGAATAATTTCGTTGATTAAAGAGTGCGAAAATGATGAAAAATTTGTGATGTATTAAAGTGCTTAGGAAAGATAGTTACTAGTTTAGCAAAAATAATTCCTACCATCCTTAGCCTATATTACAACCCAAAAAGTCCTACTTGATATTAAATTTGACGTTCTTATATTAGTGGAGTAGTACACTAAGGGAAAGCTTATGGTTCATCATATATTGCATGTGAAATTCTTTGTGAGAGTGAGCCAAATCTTATACATATACCCATTCTTGTATTAATTTGTATACTTGCGAGTTAATATGGTAACTCTCTTATTGTGAAGGCACATAGTTGACAAAAAATAGGTGAAGTGTTTGATCTCTTTGTTGGTTGACTTGTATGAGTTTGAAAATATCATAGAGTCAGTTCTTTAGGCTAGGAAGTCTTGGAGTAGTTGTTTAAATATGCTGAATAATTGAAGTTTTCTTGATAAGAACTTGCCATTTATTGTAGTCGTTGTAGTCTTAGCTTTAGTAATCTTGTTTCAATTGGTGTAGTTCATAGTAGAGTCTAAGTCAAGAGTGTATAGCTTGCTCGGGGATGAGTAAGGATTTAAGTGTGGGGTGTTGATGTGAGGCTAAAAACCATACAATTTTACCATCTTTCGCCTCACATTTGTTCTCTTTCTGGTGTCTTCTTGAGCTTAAATGATGTTATTTACACTTGTGTTTCATGATTTGCTTATATAGGAGTGTATTGAGGTATTTGAAGTTTAAAAAAGAGGAAAAATATAACCAAGGAACCAAAAGGAACCAAGGAAGGAAAAAGATCACCAAGGAACCAAGAAAGGATCAACGTCATAACACGTAGCCAAACGAGCGAAAAATGGCCATGGGGAAGGTGTCTACACCATAGCTGACAAAGAAAGCAGTGGCACAGAATTGTGAAGGTTGTAGTGCATCTCGTGCCACTCCCCCAAATCAAGGAGTGGTGCAAGAATCATCACCATTCTGAATTTTTATTTGTTCTTCGCGCCACAACTCTACTTTTGGGCTATGGTGTGAGTTGGGACCTCTCCTAAACTTATTGGGATTGGTTTTTAACATTCTAAGGGTTCCTAAACTCTATATAAACCCCCTCCACACATTTTTTATCATTAACAACTGATTTGGGGAAAGCAAAAGCTAAGGCAAAGCTCTAGAACAAGGTTTAATTTATTGCTTTTATTTTACTTTTGAATTTTTCCTTGTAAACTCATGGAATCTCTTCTTCCAAAGAGATTCATGAGTAGCTAAACCTCTTAATTTCTAGGGTTGTGGTTAAACATAAAAGTTGTTGCTTGAATATCATATTATCTATTTCGACTTCCATTTAACAAGTTATTTATTTCTTCTTCTTTTCAATTATTTGTTTGATTAATCACCTTGCGAATATTATCGAGGGATTTTTTGTTGGACTTGAAAAGGGAACGACAAGAGTAAAAAGAGGAAAAAGGGCTAGTTTGTGAACCGTATCGGGTAAGGGAATTGATTCATCACTGAGGATAGAAATATACCCTATGACCTAGCTTAGTTGATACATACAATATCTTCATGTACTTCAATATTAACTGACGACCATAGAAATATAGTCATTATGGATAGTCGAGTAAGCTTAGTTTTGTTGGAAAAATGCTCATTATAGCTAAATTTAACCTGCAACTAGTAACTCAGGAAATCAAACTAGGCATATGAGTGAATAGGTCAACTGGATTGTAAAAATACTACAACCCTAGATCTTTTGGCAAATCTGAATCACAACACAATAAATCCACGACTTGGCTACAATTTTTTTTATTTACTTTCAAAATACATAAATCATTATTTATTATTTTTCTCCTACTGAATAACTCGAATAAGAATTCAAATTAGAACTTCAATTCGTCAAATCCCTGTGGGTACGATATCTAGACTTACATCCTTTATTATTTTACAATCACGTACACTTGCGTATGCGAAATGACGTAACAATGACAATCTTATATATTCGAGGTGTAGGGAGGAACAAAAGCAGTATTTGAGGACTGTGCTCCACACTTTCAATGATCATCAGCTTTATGCAAAATTCTCAAAGTGCCAATTCAGGCTTGAGTTTGTAGTTTTCTTGGGGCACGTGGTGTCTAATGATGGGATTATGGTGGAATCGGTGAAGATTAAGGCTATTCGTAATTGTGCTAGGCCTATGTCTCTGACTTAGGTTTGCAATTTTATTGGGTTTGCAGGCTACTACAAGTGGTTCATTGAGACATTTCATACAATTGCAACACCTATGACCAGATTGACTAGGAAGGAGTTCCCATTTCAGTGGTCCAGTAGTTGTGAGGCGATCTTTCTGAAGCTTAAAGACTTCCTCACTTCAGCTCCTATTCTGGCTCTTCTAGTTGAAGGCCAGGGGTTTAATGTATATTTTAATTCTTTTGGTGTTGGTTTGGGGTATGTTCTGATGCACCAGGGTCGGGTTATTGCTTTTACTTGAAGACAGTTGAAGGTGCACAAACACAACTACCCCACTCAAGAATTGGAGTTGGCAGTAGTAGTTTTCGGACTTAATATTTAGAGGCATTTATTGTATGGTGTTTGTTGTAAGATTTTCAATGACCATTATAGTCTTTAGTATATTATAACTCAGAGGGACCTTAATTCGAGACAGTGCAGGTGGATTGAGTTGCTAAAAGACTATGATCACTCTATTCTCTACCATCTGGAAAAGGTAAATGTTTTTCCAGATGCCATAAGCTAGAAGGTAGTGAGTATGTATAGTTTGACCTTCATTTTAGTTTTAGAGTGATTGTTGGCCTTGGACATCCAATCCTTAGCCAACATGATGGTTTGGCTTTATATTTCAGACCCCGAGAGGATTTTTGCTAGTGTTGATGCTAGATCTACCTTATTAAAGGAAATTCAGGGTCGTCACTTTAAGGATGGCGAGTTGCATGGCATTCGATATTAGGTGTTAAGGGGTGTGTCCAGGAGGGATAACATAGATTTCAATGGCATTTTGAGATTTGACAGTCGCATTTGTGTTTTGAGGACAGGAGGTTTGATTCAATTGATTCTTCAAAAGGCTCATAGCTCCAGGTACTCAATTCATTGTGGGACAACTAAGATGTATAAGGATTTGAGGTAATATTACTAGTGGAGGGATATGATGAGAGATGTAGCGGACTTCATGGCCCATTATTTGTGTTGTCAGCAGGTGAAGGCCAAGTATTTGATACCTAGTGGATTGCTTCAAATACTACCCATTCCTGAGTGGAAGTGGGAGTGGGTTACTATGGATTTTATTGGTTTTTTTCCTCATACTTCTCATGGTTCTGACAGCATTTGGGTAATCACAGATCTATTGACCAAGTCTGCCCATTTCATCCCCATTCAAACTTTCTTCAATGCCGAGAGGTTGGCTCGCATCAATGTTTGAGAGGTGGTTCATCTTCATGGGGTGCCTATGTCTATTATTTCATATAGAGACTCTCGGTTTTTTTCTAGCTTCTTGAGGGAATTTCAGGAGGAGTTGGGTATTCAGGTTGATTTTAGCATTGCTTTTAGTCCCTAGACAAATGGGCAGACAGAGCGGACTACTCAGGTTTTGGAGGATATACTTTGTGCTTGTGTTTTAGACTTTGGAGGTAAATGGGATAAGTTTTTAGCCTTTGTGGAGTTTGCCTATAGTAAAAGCTACCATTTGAGTATGCAAATGGCACTATTTTAGGCGTTGTATAGTCGGCATTATTGATCTCCAATTGTTTGGTTTGAGACTTCAGAGTTTAGGCCGGCCTCATAGTAATGATTTTCTTTGTGAGTCTTTAGGTGTGGTTTGGGTGATTCAGGATAGGCTACGGGGCAGGTCAGAGTAGATACAAGATTTATTCTGACCGTAGGTTTCACTCCTTAAGATTCAAAGTTGGTGAGCAGGTATTCCTTCAAGTATCTCCCAAGAAGGGCATAATGAGGTTTGGGAAGTGGCGCAAGCTCATCCCCAGGTATATCAAGCTATTTGAGATCCTTCAAAAGGTTGGGGAGGTAGCCTATGAGTTGTCCTTACCTCCAAACCTTTCATCCATCTATCCAATTTTTCATGTATCGATGCTGTGACACTATATTACCGATGAGTCGCACTTGCTTAGATGGGACGCGATTAAGTTGGATGAGAGATTGAACTTTGTGGATGAGCCAAGTTCTATTCTATCCAGAGATGTTAGACGATTGCGTTCCAGTTATATTCTTGTACTTAAGGTTAAGTGGAGACGTCGTCCAGTCGAGGAGGCTACCTGGAAGACTGAGCGTGATATGCGGACTCAGTATCCTCAACTATTTGAGTTTTCAGGTACTTCTTAATCCTTTACTTTCACGAACAAAAGTCTTTTTAGTAGTGGATGTGATGATGACCCTCCAGGTCACTTTTTTATGCTTTTTCTATGATTACAACATTCCTATTGCTTCCCTAAGTCAATTATAACTAGATGGGACTGGCAGTTTGGTTACCGGGTAGTTTATTTAATTTTTAGAGCCATTTTCCTATTTTAGAGCTTTTGAAGTTGAGAATTGGGTATCGAGCCAAAACATCAGGCAATGGTCTTGGATGCCATTTTTGACTGTCTCATCAGCATCGGAATATTGATTTTAGGCTATGGGAACCCTTGGTCTGGTTCCTGAGGCTTTCAGATTTGTTTTAGGCTATTGGGTGGATTCTGGTTAAAATGGACCCTTGGGTGTGACTCACTTTTTGTCAAAACTACCTCGGATGGATGTTTGGATGGTTCGATTAAGCCCAAAATGCTGAATTTGGTAGGGTAGCATAGTTCATTTGTGTTCATGGTATTGCAAACGAATCTTGAGGGCCTAGTCAGAATATTTGCAACTTGCCAATGTTATTGTTACATCAGCACCTGGTGTAGGCCCAGGTGGTCCTTCATTGCTATCGCAATGGGGACTCCACGATCGCAAGGTTCTGTGATCATGGTCATTAAGATCGCGAGTCAGGGCTCTAACGACCACGATAAAGGAGGTCGTGGGACCAATCTTGCTTGTTGGTTGTGACTGCGTGGCTAGGCCACCGTGATCACGATGGTCCTGTTAGTGGGATTCTGCGATCGCGACTAGGGGACCTTATGACAGCGATGAGGAAACCCATGGCAGTATATATATATTCCCTTTCTTTTTTCCAACAAAAATTCCAAGTGTTGGACACCAATAAAGGAGTTGGGGAGTTTATAAAATCGTGGGAGATCAATAGTTTTTGCTGGGTTGGCTTGGGATCGTGATTGTGAGAATTTTTATCATCTTTATCCCATAAGTTTTCGATTAATTTTTCATGTAATTCTCTAATTTAGTTCTTATTTTATCAAACCTTGTGGGACTTCTTTTGTACTGAATTGAGCTCGGATTATGCCCAAATATTGGGGTAAAATGATCCTTGAGCTGAGAGAAATGCTCTGATAGTTTCAATTCTGTGATTATACAAGTGGGCCCTATATGAAATTTTTACTCTAATTTCTAACTCGGAGCTTTAATATGTAATATAGGCATCAATTTTCTCATCTTGACACATACAACCTTATTTTGATTGCATGGCAGTGCTCGTAGGCTTCTCAGCAGGGAAAAGTTTTGATGTAGATAATTTGACGAGCTTTTGGCGACGGCTAGGTAGGTTAGGCTTACCTTTCTCCTAAACTATGCTTATTTATGGTATTATTGTGTTATTGTGCTAGCTATGGCTGGTATTTATGACTCTGTTGTTCTTTTTAGCATTTATCGCTCTATTTTAGCAGGATAGAGCCCTTTTTTGGAGAATTCGGGTCCCTTTTCCCTTAGATTAGTATATAATTATTCTTTAGGGTTAGAATTAGTTCCTTTAGTTCCTTGGAATAGGATTGAGAAGCCTTAGCCTAGGTTTAGGTAGGTGTTGGCCTTAGAATAGATTACCGAGGTCTGATGGTAGGCCCCATTGCACTATTTAGATAGAATACTTTGAATGACTTACCTTTAGGCTTAGATGAGTTGATGATACTTCGTTAGGCTATTACCTTGGGTCTTCTTTGACTTAGACTTGATTGTACACTTATGTAGCTTTGTTACCACCGAGTAATTGATCTATTAATTGGAAATCTCTTGGCCTTAATAGATTTGACTACCTGAGATTAAATTTTATAAATAAATGGATTTGAGATATTTTAAAACCCCTGGATTACTACTAGTTATTTTATGCTTATTATATATCAGTTCTGGTTTGATTTTGGCGATCACTATATCATTATTACATATCAATTTCGGTTTGAATATGGCATATGCTTTATAGCTATCATTATGAGTTCTGGTTCTAGTCTAACATCTATTATAACTATGGCTTACTGTTTATAAGTTATGGTTTGAGTCTGGCACTAGTTTATGGTTATGGTTCACTATTTATGAGTTCTGATTTGAGTCTGGCATTGGGCATCTTGTTATTATTCACTTGTTCCAGTTTAACTCTGGAATATATTTATCGCTATAGATCTGGGTTTGGAAATTTATTGGAAATTTGTAAGGTTTACGAATACAACTGGGAAAGGAGTATTCGTCATGCATATCATCCATCTTAGTTTATTTTATGTTTAGTACTAATTATTTATGGACTCTTACTTTAGTTTTACACTTGTTTGCACCCACCATGCTTTTGGGGGCTTGGTGGGGTTATTTCTTTTTGTGTATGCTTTTTGGGCATTGGGGTGCCCAGTTAGGTTATAGCTAGGCATTTACTTTAATTCTTGAGTTACTTACTTCTTTTTTAATGTATTTGCCTAGTATAACATGTTATTTCTATTTTTGTCCCTTATTATTGACTTTAGCTTACATTCTCGCACTTTATTTATACTCTAACTGTATTGAGCTTAGTCGTTCGATAATGCCTACTGAGTACCTGTGGTTTTGGTGCTCATACTACACTTCTGCAACTTTTCCCTAATGTACATCTAACTACGAGCCACCGCTATTGATGTCATCCTCGGTCTATGCTGTTGATTTGGAGACAGGGTGAGCTTTGTGGAGTCTAGAGCTGATCCTCCTTCTTCTGCGTCAATGATAGTCTTTTTGTATATTTCGAGACTACTATGTATGTATATATATATAAATTTTTGATATAGTTTAGTACTCTCTTTTGGGTTATAGTGACCCTTGTACTGACCTTACGAGGTCTTGGTAGGGATTCCCCTTTGTATATTTTATCCTTTTCCCTCTCTTGTACAATATATTATGTATGTATATCCTTTTTTTCTCCGTTTATTATTTATTGTTGTTAATTTCATTCTTGTTTCCCTTTACCTTCCACCTGTTAGCCCGTTACTTGTCGTTCCGAGATATGGCTTGACTTACCTACTGGTGGATTAGAGTAGGTACCATCATGACTTGAGAAATCAGGTCATGACAAGTCCACACCAAAGAAGACTTCTTCAACTGTTTTGCATAGATCTTACCATCAATGTTGAAGTAATGATGTTTGCCCCTTGAATACACCTTCAATAGTTGATAGTGTCACTCCCCAAATCCCATTCGGAACGGACTGGTACCCAAAGCCGATATGGCCCGAGAGAACCAATCCTTGCTCATGTACATTCTTATGTCTAACCCCGTATGACCGTCGTTATGTCTCATGCAACTATGTGGAAGTCATGGAAAACATGTTATATATGAAACTTGGCCGTCTGGGCCATCACGTCAAATGATCATACATACCTTACACTCACATTCCCACATACGTCTACAAAGCCTCTAAGGATACATATACATGACCAACCTACTGTCGGGATAAGTCCCCGCTTTATACAACATATATACAATGCCAAAACTAAAACCAAAGTACACATGTGACTCGGAAAGCCCCGAACCAACTGGAGCTCACCAATGATCTGTAGATGACCTGCAACCTACTGAGGAGGTCTACTAGCACCTGCGCCTGCAGCAAGTAAAATAAGTCCCCCAAGGGGGTCAGTACGAAGAATGTACTGAGTATGTAAGGCTCATAAGAATCGTATCATACATAATAAAAACAACAACAATGGAGTCAATACAAGAGAAATAGTCAATGGGAATAAATTCCTTTTCTGTAGGTGAGGAACCATGTATATATTTCTTCTGTCATTGCCATTTATGATTATTCTTTCATATCCTTGTTATTCATACACTATCCTCCACAACCCCTTTATTCCAGAGAGTTACCTTCACTCAAGAGACTTGCCTACTGGAGATTCTTCTATTCAATAGGTTCTTTATATGCAAGAGATTCTTTCTTACTTCTATGCTCATCACCACTATTATTCATCTACTTGGTTAGTAGGTTGTAAAATAACATGCATTCACCTTATCGGTGGGTTAATAATATAACATATATCCACTCTATTAGTGGGTTAACATACATCCACTCTATTGGTGGGCTAACATACATCCACTCTATTGGTGGGTTAATAATATATTCACACCTTTCTTAATTCCTTACTTGGGAGAGATTGATACTTTTACTTGAGTGATATTGATACATTGAGGATCCGTATAGTATTGGAAACACACATATACGCCTTACTTGATTTCTTTACTTTCAAGAGATTGATATGCTCACTTGTGATGAGTAGATATATTAACTCACACTTTACCTCTTTCACTATTCTTATGAGATTGGTACAAAGATATTCATAATAAGGAAAGAAGGAAGGATTTGCATATGGTGTTCATCGATCTGGAGAAGGCGTACGACAAAGTCCCCAGAGAGGTTTTGTGGAGGTGCTTGGAAGTTAGAGGTGTGCCTGTGGCGTACATTAGGTCAATTCAGGACATGTACGACGGAGCAAAGACCCGTGTAAGGACGGTAGGAGGAGACTCAGAGCACTTTCCTGTGTCGTCTGGTTTACACCAGGGATCGACTCTTAGCCCGTTTTTATTCGTCGTGGTGATGGATGTATTGACACGGTATATTCAAGGAGAGGTACCTTGGTGTATGTTATTTGCGGATGATGTAGTGCTTATTGACGAGTCCCGGGGAGGGGTTTATGATAAGTTGGAGGTCTGGAGACAGTCCTTAGAGTCTAAAGGGTTTAGGCTGAGCAGGACCAAGACGGAGTACCTGGAGTGTAAGTTCAGTGCTTTGACGCAGGAGGCTGACGTGGTAGTGGAGCTAGACTCTCAGGCCATTCGGAAGAGGGATAGTTTCAAGTATCTTGTGTCTATGATCCAAGGAAATGGGGAGATTGACGAGGACGTCATGCACCGTATTGGTGCAGGGTGGTTGAAATGGAGGCTCGCTTCAGGAGTCTTATGTGATAAGAAGGTGCCGCCAAAGCTTAAAGGTATGTTTTACAGAGCGGTGGTCCGACCGGCTATGTTGTATGGAGCCGAGTGTTGGCCAGTTAAGAACTCGCACATACAGAAGTTGAAGATGGCGGAAATAAAAATGTTGAGATGGATGTGCGGACTTACTAGGAGGGATAGGGTGAGAAATGATGCTATTCGAGAGAAGGTGGGAGTAGCTTAGGTAGAGGATAAGTTGCGGGAAGCGAGGTTGAGATGGTTTGGGCATGTGATGCGATGGGGCACGAATGCCCCAGTACGGAGATGCGAGAGGCTCTCTATGGATGATTCCAGACGTAGAGGTAGGCCGAAGAAATACTGGAGGGAAGTGATTAGGCATGACATGGGACAGCTGCAGCTTAGAGAAGACATGACCCTTGATAGGAAGGTGTGGAGGATGCGAATTAGGGTAGAGGGGTAGTAAGTAGGAGTGTGTCCTTACTAGTTGGGAGGAGTGCCTTGTTTGTGGATGTAACTGAAGGCATAGTGCTATGCCTATGCCTGGTAGTTTCTTGTTTGTGTTGTTTTTGTACGATGTGCTCGATTATGGAATAGTAGTTCCTAGCATTACTTCATGGGCGTTTTGTTTCTTTTCCTTGCGGTATGTTACCTCTTGTTTGTGTTTGTTTTTATGTTTCTTGCTTGTTATACTGCCTTGCTACTTCGTATGAGGTAGTGGTATGGACTGCGTACACTCTACCCCCCCCCCCAGACCCCACTTAGTGGGAATACACTGGGTATGTTGTTGTTGTTGTTGTTGTATTGGACTTTGGAACATAACATGATTGGAAATGCTATTCCAGAATAAATAGATTCTCTTTACATCTTACTCTCTTTGAGATAGTTCTTTTAAAGATTACAACGTTACGACAGCTTTGGAACTTCAGTCAATGAATAATAGATAAGTGAATCATAATTCGTCTAAGAATAGGACACATATGAATAATAATATATCTCAACATGAACTGGGATACTTTAGAACACTTCGGATATGAGTAAGTACCATAACAAGGCGAATACTCTATGCTGCAGAAAAATCCGGAAAGAGTAACCTTACATACCTTGTATTCTCAATACGACTATACAATCTTAAATGTGCATACAATAGTCCCGCTCCTTCCTTATGTTTCACTCTACAACACAAATACATAATGGAGTTTACATTAACCACCAATTACCTTACAATGGCATATAACGACAATGAGTTACATGTTTGACTTTAACATGTCATTTCCCCTTTGACAATACCATGTATGAAACTATCACACCAACAATACCACAATATTCCCAACATTGACCACAATATCATAAACCACTAGCATGTCACACCAAATTCATACTTTACACTTCTCCATCACCACAACATCACAATGATTCCACCAATTCACTTCAATACACCTCACAACAACAAATCGGCCAAAATCCCATAATTTACACTTATAGAAAAATAACAAGTTTATGATCATAATCACACCATAAATGTTGATATTTCATCCATACTATGTTCTTTCATCAAAACCACAAGTCACTTTTTAAGTTTCAATTCCATAAATGACACATCTTTTACCAAAAACACAAAGTGCCATGTTCAACACTTCCAAGCATAACCAACATGATCTACATAATATACCATGCATATAATATATTAATCCATAATAATAAACACTTAACCAAGCTTGAAAAATGATGATCTTACTCCAAGAAATGACTTAGGGTTTGAAAAGGAGAGAAAATATCTTCAAGAAATGTCTAGAAAAGCATGAGACTTAGAATGAAATAAAAATATGATTTTTTGGTCTTTATATAGTACTCAAGTCATACTTAGCCAATACTTGGGCATTAAATTCCATAAACTCTTGGTCAAATGGAAGAATGGATCATTTTCCTCTTGGGCCCATGCATTTTGGCTTCATTTTGGGCCTCAAATTGGCCCATTAACACATATTATCTTAGCCCACAAAAATCAATGTGTAATCCATAATATATATCATATTTAATCTATTCCATAATTTTCATGGCAATATTCACTCATGTCTAAAAGGTCAATGGAAGAATGGGTCATTTGACCCATTTGGCCCATGCCTTTTATTCCTTATTTTGCGCCTTTTATTGAGCCCAATTCACTTAACCCAATAAAATCAATAATTTCTCATGTTTAAATCATTTCATACGTGTTACGACAATATTCCCACTCATGGGATTCATATTCGTAGCCTCAATCCCAAAAACAAGTGATTCTAGCCACGTATGGCTTATTTTGACCAAAAGGGTAAAAACGTCATTTGGATGCCAAATTCGTCCAAGAATAATTTTACCCTAATTGTAATACCAATATAATACTTCAATAATTCCATGTATATTCTCATGGTTGTAGAAGAAATGTGGCAAAAAGCGGCCCGGTACGTCCCCGGGCACCCTTGGGACTTAGAAAAATTTTCAACTTTTGAAAGGTGCACACAAGCAGCCTGGCGCGCCACCTTGCTGCCTGTGGGCTAAAATTTTTAGCCCAGAGTGGCCTGGAATACCCCTGGGCGTGCCCCACTCCTATTTTTTTAAAATTTTCGTTTCTTCGACTTTTCTTCGCGGATTTGGTTAGATACTTCAAGTTCTATTCTTTAACTTACTTCTTACCTTTAATATCCTTTGTTTGGAGGTCCTTCAAGCCTCGTTTTTAACCCCACAAATGTTCCACAAAGTCACAAAACACCTCCTACAAAAGTCTAATCATATGTACGAGGGCCAATATCAATTATCTTATCAAAATCATTACAATTTACATACTTATGGCTCTCGACACCTAAGTGAACATTGTTCAACGTCATCAAGTAGGGTTGGGAAGGTACGGGGTGTTACAGCTAGTGTAACCAATTACAACTTTTATTTTCTCAGATGATAGAGTTTCAAATAAGCTAAAACCATTGCTAAAGAAAATAAAAATGATAGCTTCGTTATCCTATCGACCTCAAATCCATAGATATGTAATAATGAGCTACAATAAAAATTAATCAACCCCATCGGTTCTTGTACTTTGATATCTCTCTGGGATTATCTCTGTATGTTTCTTTAGAATATTTCCAATATGTGGATACCTTTTATGTGATGAATTATTTCAACGGATTGTGAAATTTTTGTCCTAACACCTTCTGATCCTAAGATTAGGAGTATGACTCTTTTCAAGATTAATAATTGTTTTTCCTTCTGAGGGTACATCTTTAAAATATATATATGAACTATTATATGTACCTGGAAAAAAGAAAGCTTGATTAGAAAAGAAAATCCACTAGTATGTTCCCTTTTTTAAGAATGTGATGCACTTCCAAATTCCTATCCACCTTCAACCTATTAATCCTTTTCACCTCCATCACAATGCAACAAGGGACTTCCCAAATACTTTCTACAATCTTTATGAGCATTAAAGAGTCAGATTTTAGTACTACGGAGAATAAATTACGAGAAATGCAATATTCTAGTCCCATTCTCAATGCTACTGTTTCAACCATTAAACTTGTACCATCTTCCAGTCTTCTAGATTCAGTAAAACCTAGATTACCTTCTCCACCTATTATACAAAATGCAGTAGAATAGGGGCCTAGATATCCCTTAGATGACCCATCTAAATTGCATTTGTAAGAACCTAACTCAGGAGGTTTCTAATAAACCACTTTACGGTTAATGGTAGCCATGTGCTCCTCAAAGAACATTAGAATCAAAGGCCACGTATTAGAATAAACTTCAGCCAGGGATACCTTTTCTTTGCTAGCATGTTAATATTTTTGTTAACTTCTAATACCATACCACTATAAGGCATCTTACCCCATGATATATTATTTTACTCCTATTCTATATTTGCCATAGAATAAAGGTTTCCATGGCTCCAAACAAAGGCTTAAGCTTACAGGTATACTCTATATGCCACCATTTATTTATAATATATTTATGTTGTACAAAAAGACCTTGAACACCAGTTGCATCAGCAAACAACCTCCAAATCCTCCTATACATAGGACAAGAAATAAAGAAATGTTCAAAAGTCTCTAACACAGTTTCTTCATAGCAGAAAAA
The DNA here is from genome assembly GCA_031232105.1 of Capsicum rhomboideum. Taxonomy (NCBI): domain Eukaryota; kingdom Viridiplantae; phylum Streptophyta; class Magnoliopsida; order Solanales; family Solanaceae; genus Capsicum; species Capsicum rhomboideum. Next base: position 73,548,256 of record CP124718.1, on the reverse strand, counting down.
TTAACAACTTCGGCCCCTATTAATTTCATTAGAACTCCCCCAATAAGTATCCTTTTTTTGTGTAATCTCCGAAATAAAAAGGAAATTTTAAAAGGCACTCGTTTATCCCATTTGATCTTATACTCTTCTTTTACTTCTCTATTTTTATCTCAACAGTTCCCCGCCATTTTTCACTGAAAATTTTCCTGAGCTATTAAGCATTTACTAAGGTTTATCTCATTTTTCAGTGTCCTACACTACCTCAATCTCTTTGGGAATATGATAACAAGCATATTTCGTAAACATCTAAGGGAATAGACCTTCATTCCAGGTACCTTATACTATCAATTGGATCAACTCATCAATACAATAGTTGTTATCATTAGAAACAAGAAGATAATAATGAAGTGCCCCAAATGAGTCCAATTATCAAACCAAGTTCTAGAATAACCACATTTAGGTTCACACCAAATCTATTGATTTATAAAATTTCTATCTTCCAACATTTTTTTCCACCATTTTGAGCTTCCCCTCCATTCCGCCACTTGAGGTCTATACCTTTTTACAATATTTGTTCCACATAAAGTTAGTCCATAGTGACCTTTTAGTGCTGAAAATCCACAAAATCTTAGCATATAAGGCTTTGAAAACATCGAACAAGAACCTAACCATAGACCACCTTGTTCATTAGGTAAGCATACATCAAACCATCACACCCGATGCTTGTTTCAGCCCTTTTCTTTATACTCTAAAAAAATCTAGGAAAGATTCTGTATAGATCTTGTAACACATATTTAGGTGGATTTATAGCTTATAATAGATAAATAGGAATGTTTTAAGACCCGAGACTACACCCTAGTCGCAACACAATGTTTAGAATCATGAGTGACACCAAGCTAACCAATGGTTTGGAAAATACTATGATTTTTGAAATAAGACTGAATATCTGAATGTGGAGGCTAATTAAATAGTAATAATGATTAATCCAATGGATAAAAGTATGAGAATATCATAAAGCTGAAGCATGTCTAACTGATTGTCTTAAAGACTTTACTAATGATAAGTTGTTGGGACAAGCCCCCCAGATACTTCTAACTATATGAAAACAAAAATAACTGAAATAAGGAAATGATAATAAGCCTCACCTTGGAGAGATGAGAACACACCACACACACTGATGTTGAGATAAGTACGGGATCATGCTAACTGTGAGCTGCGGCAAATAACCGCATCCACCTCCGGACTAGGTGCCTGCTCGACCACTCTTTCGACCTTCCTGAGGACCTCCTCTAGAACCCTGGGGACCACCCCTTCTTCCCTGTGCAATACCCTGAGTTTTAAGCACTGATCCAATCGGTGGAACACTCTATCCAGAAGGCTCAACCATAACACAGTATGGACACTCTTTAGTTATATGATCAATAACACCAAATTCATAACATGCCCTGGGTACTCTAACCAGACAAAAAGGTTCGACTGACCCAAAATGACCACCTCAGCCTGATGACCCTAACTAAACACCCCTCAATGGTTGAATATTACTCTATCCACTAGAACTACTATAATTGGGCTGACCCCCATCTAATTTCTGAAGAGCTGCTTGAACGGGCCTACTAGACTAACCCTGGGGGTGAAAAGTCTGATGTTGGGGGTATCGACCCTAAAAATCTCTACTCTTGAATTGAGCACCACTCCAGGTCCCACTGTAACTGCCTTGATAATGGGGTCTCTTATCACTGCTCCTTAGGTCTCACGATCTATCTTCTCTATAGTGTGTGTGTGATCAGCAATGTCAGTAAAACACTCCCTCAAGTCACCAAATTTAAGTAACCCTACGGAGCGATAGTCACAACCCTCTGACACAACACTGAATCCTCTCATACTCTGTAGGTATAATCATGGTGGCATGCCTGGCTAGCTCATGAGTTATTATAAAACACTGATACTGAGCATTTGAACTGATATTATAAAATAATACAGCATAAAAGGGTATGTAATTAGTACTTTTAATGTACTGAGCATGTGACATATGTACTATAATATATATAACTGAACATGTGGAATATATGAGAATGAACTGGACATGGAACTAATAATATAAGCTAATATAATGACTCATGTAAATAATAATAAAATTGGTAAATATCATAACTAAATAGACTAAATTTAGGCTTATGGAATGACTAAGTCTGAACTATAGGAACTACTATTAACCGACATACTCCATCTAAGCTAAGCGGGTTCTAACCTGTAACCTTAGATGGAAGGGTGCTCTGTATCTTGCCAAGGGTACGAATAAGGTCTAAAGTGAATCCACTTAACTGATGTCCAAAAGGACCAATGTGTTAGCCTAATTTTGCATGTGACCCTTTAGAACCTACGGTGGAAATGTAGTTCTGGGACTTAGAGACTTCTACTAAAGGTCTCATCCTAACTGACGAGTGAGCCTTCATCCTTATGTTCGCTCAGAGGTAAGCACTACTCCCAACTCAAATAAACTAATATACTAAATAGCTCAATAATGCCAACGTTCTGAGACTGAATGATAAATGATTTACCTGAAAGCATTTTAAAATTTATGGAACTGAAGGACTGAGTACTAAACTAACAATTTTTGGGATGCTCATAGGGTGTTCATAACCCACCATCTTTGAATAATTCAATTATTCATGACAATTTCTATGCTCTGAATAGAGGACAAATTCATAAAACACATCCACAAATACTAAATATCAATATACTGAGGGATTATTAAAAATATAAGTATGTAATGGTATTGAATTTCATGGGAAAACATGTATTGATAGACTATTAATAATGGGGATTTGAATTTAAAGAGAATCATACTTTTAATGAAAACCCTAATTTCTTGACAGTAGATTTAGTGAGAAACTAAGGTCACTTATGGACTCAATGTGTGAAAGGATACCCATTGATGAAATCCCACATGCCTGGAAATGAAATCCTTACAATAACTTTTAGAATCTTGGACTTGGGAAGAAACCCTAGCTTCCTTTCTTGGAGATAAAAAGTTGCTCTGTTTCCTTTGATTTTCTAAGTATCGACTATTTTCTGAGGGACTAGGGAAATAAGGGTAGTTTAAGCTTATTATTCTCCCTTTAGGATACTGAAATGATGTATCTTTAATCTAGGAAATAGGGAAAATATGAAATACCCCTGTTAAAAATGTAACTATTTTTGTTAGACCCAGTCTTCACGGGTAACATGAGTCGTCGTGTGTGATAATGACTTATCATCAGACTCTTTGCTACTAGGTAATTTGCTTGGGCCTAGGGACGACTGGACACAATGACCCATAATAGCCGATGATGGGTCGTTATGTTGACCCATTAGGACTTGACGTAAATGTCAACTTTTTGGACTTTTCTCAGAACGAATGAACGTGACGACTCCTAAAGATTGGCGATGGCTCGTCTATTGTAGTCATTGTCACTGTAGAAAATTTCCAATCTTCAGGAAATTTGTCTAAGTCCTCAGAACGGCTAACCTAACAAGTCTCTAGCACAGACAATGACTCGTTACCTAAGTCATACTGTGGGAAATATTTTTGGTTGCCAATAGGTTTTCTGTGCTAATCTGAAATAGAGTTTTAGGAACTTGTGGGTTGTTACAATCTCTCGGTTTTGGGAACATTCATCCTCGAATGAAGACTAACTAGGATGAAAGGATTGGGAAGAGCTATAATACTAACATTGAGTTCTAAAAGCTGACTACTAACATACCAACTAATTTTCTAACTGAAAAATGATTGGACTGAATTCATGAAGTATGCTTGCAAACTACGACATGAGAGCAACTGAGGGATATGAAATAGAGAGGAACACTATGGAGGAAACTATTACCTTATGTTGGAAGTGAGTTCAAATGGAAAAGGTGGGGATAATTGGTCATTATATCATCTTCTGCTTCGCAAGTAGCTCTCTCAACTAGCTGATTCTTCCAAAGTACTTTTAATAAACTGACTTCATTGTTCCTCAACTTATGAACCTGATGGTCAAGAATCTTAACTGGAACCTCTTCGTAAGAGAGATAATCTTTGATGCCTACACTCTCTAAAGGCATAACTAAAGTTGTATCACCAATGAATTTCTTTAATAGAGACACATGAAAAACTGGATGCACTTACTCTAAATCTGTAGGTAATTCTAACTCATAGGCCACATTGCTAATGCACCTCAAAATCCTATAAGGACCAACATACCTTGGACTGAGTTTTTCTTTCTTGCCAAATCGCATCACTCCTTTCATGGGTGAAATTTTAAAGTAAACCCGATCATTGACTGCAAACTCAAGCTCTCTTCTCTTAATATTTAAATATGATTTCTGACAACTCTAAGCTATCTTCAGCCTCTCTCTAATCAGTTGCGCTTTATCCAAAGCCTAATGGACTGAATCGACCCCTATCAATGTAGCTTCACGTACCTAAAACCAACTAATAGGAGATCTACACCTCCTACCATAAAGCACCTCAAACAAAGTCATTTAAATACTGGAGTGATAATTATTGTTATAGACGAACTCAATCAATAGCAAGTGATCATCCCAACTACCTTTGAAATCAATCACCCAATCTATTAACATATTCTATAAAGTTTGAATGGTCCACTCTGCCTGAACATCTATCTGCGGGTGAAAAACTATATTGAGATGAACCTGGGTACTGAGGCCCTTCTGAAATGACTTCCAAAACTAAGAAGAAAACTAATTACCCTTATCTGAGATGATAGTCAAAGGGACTACGTACAACTTTAACAACTTTCTAAGATAGAGCCTAGCATAATCCTTGGTTGAATCTGAAGTGTTAATCGATAAGAAATATGCTGATTAGTCATCCTATCAATAATAACCCAAATCAAATCATGTTATCAGCACATACGAGGCAACCCTGTAATGAAATGCATATTCACCACCACCCACTTTCAAGTAGGAATACTGATATTCTAACTCATACCACCTGGTCTCCTTTTGATGCTTAAAATGATGAACATATGCAAGTCTGAGGGTATTTATATAAGGATGTAATGGGTTTTGGGGTATTTGCAGGTCAAATAAGTCTGGATAAGTGGAGTACTAGATTTTGGAGAAAAAATGCATCAGACGAAAGCCTCATACGATCGTACAATGATGTCACGATTGTACAACCTGATTGTAGGAAGGAATTTCGAAAAGAAAGCATACAGAACCTAAGTGAGAAAAATATCATATGAATGAATCCCATGATCGTACCTAGAAATGATGATCGTACCAAGAGGTTGTGGGAAATAAGGTCAGAGTTGAAGTATGCAGGATTTGAAGTAAAAAAGGATCAGATGACCATATTGTACGGTCGTAGGTAGAAGACACAGATTTGTACTGAGTAACGTACCAGGTAAGACTTGAAGATGACAAAGTCCATGAGCAAACCATGAGCACCAAGGATGATCATGGAATCAAACCCCGATTGTACCTTCCCTTCATCTGAGATAACCGACATAGAAATCCTATTATGTTTAGTATAGGTTTTATTTTGTCTATAAACACTCTTATTCATTCTTTTGTATCATTTTATGTTTCATTACACTATTGTAAGGTTCTAAGGCACATTCTTGGTCTTGGAATTACAACCTTCGATTTTAGAGTTTTAATTCAAAGTGCGATCTTGGAGTTTTATCATCTTATTATTATAAGTTCATGATTATGTTTTCTTATTCAAATTCTTCTTGTGTTCTTGCAATTATGAGTAGCTAAACACCATAACTAGAGTTATGGGAACCATGACAAATTAACGAAGTAGGATTCGTAGTATGGAGTGATTTTCAATCGGTCTTTATATGTGTATTGTTGTTTCCTTGGGTTTGACTGCTTGCTCGTAGTGTACTATGTTAGAACTCACCTCATCTTAATTCTGGACAAAAGGATAAGTATGAATGGGATAAAGGGAATAAACAACTGAGACTTGGAGCTATCAACCTCCACTTAATAGCTTGAACTGATAATCCGAGATTACTCATTTGGGATTCAAGATAGGGGTTAGTAGTGCAAACATAGGAGAAAAGAAAACTTACTTAAGGACATTGCTTATAAGATAGCGTAAATCTATTCTAAGTATACATAACCTATCGATTTTGCATATTAAACATCGAGAGAGATTGCAAAGTACGAAAAACCTACAAATTTATGAAGTTATTAGGTAACACAGTCTTAGTACTTCTCTCATATTGATTACAAATCCAACAAAATCCCCAGTTGTTACTACTGAATTATTTATTTACAAAAATCCCCCTTTTTCTAGAGATTGTTATTGATTGTCTCAACTACTTCTTGCTTGATATTTCGACCTACTCCATGTGGGATCAACCCCAACCTAAGTTGTGTTTTATATTTAATAGCGACCGTATTATACTTTATTATGAGGTATAATTTGGGTGACATCAAATTTTGGTGTTGTTACTGGGGAGTACAGAATTGATTTATTATGTGTTTTAGGATGTTAGTTTCTATTTTCTTATTTACTTTGTTATTGTTTCTAAGGAACACACTTGTGTATGCCCAACATGCAAAGTCAAGGTAATCCCTTATTCCAATTGATATGGAATTTGAGAGAACTTTGAGAGCTAATAGAAGGGTGGTTAATGAAGTTCATAATCAAGGAACCCTTCCTGAAGGCATTCACAATGATCCAGCAATCTTGAATCATACAGTACACTAGCATGGTGGTCAGGAGACTATTGAATCGATCATAACTCGATTGATGGCTGAGAAAAATGTTAGACAAAAAGCTGCTAGATGGGCAGTTAGGGAAGAAAGGGCTAGACAAGATGAAGCAAACCATCTAGCTTCATTTGATGAGTAAGAGAGACAAAGAAGGCATAGGGGAAAACAAACTATACAATAGTATCTCCCTCATTATGAGGATCAGGAAGAGGATTTGGATTACTTGGAGTCGGTTGAAACTAATGTTATTATTCCACCAGAGTTACCTCCAGGAACTAAGTTTGATATCACTAGTCCCTGATTTACTTGCTGAACTTGAAGGGGGTATTCTCTAGCTTTCCTACTAATGATGAGAACATGCATGTAATGAAATTTGTGGGGATTTGCACATCTTAGTGAGCGAGAGATAAAGTGAATGCATAGAGGAAACAACCTCTATAACAGTATATCCCTTATTATGAGGATTTGGAAGAGGATTTGGATTACTTCGAGCTAGTTGAAATTGGTCCTATTAGTCCACCAGAGTTACCTCTAGGAACTAAGTTTGATATCACTTGTGCCATGATTCACTTGCTGAACTTGAAGGGGGTGTTCTCAGGCCTTCCTACTGATGATACAAACATGAATGTAATGAACTTTGTAAGGATTTGCACATCTTATAATCTGCCTGGAGAAACCCAAGAGGCAAATAAACTATGGTTCTTTCCTTTCTTGCTGATGGGAGAGGCTAAATTATAGTTGGCTGAGTTACCACATGGATCTATTACTACTTGGAATGAATTGAGGAAATATTTCTTATATAGTTTTCGTCCACCTTCCAAGATGTTGCAGTTTAAAGATGACATTTATAATTTCAGATAGTTACATTCGAAGGCATTATATGAGACTTGGTTGAGGTTCAAGAAGAAGCTGTAAAATGTTCCAAATCATAGGATGAATGGTAGAAACTTGCTTAAGATCTTCTATAGAGCTTTGAATTCTAACACTATGGCTATAGCAAATACTATCACTGGTTAAGCATTCATGAGTCTATATTGGGAGCATATTTTTAAGATCCTAGATCGTACCACAAAAACCAATTGAGGTTTGCATACTCGGTATGTTGAAAAACCTGCAGGTACTTATGCAATTAGAGAATCCACAGAGTAGAGAGAACTAGATAAGACAGTAGCTCTAGAGGTAGCATAGTTGAGGAATGAGATTGGGTTGCTTACTAAATAATTTGTAGTTGCTGGGGGTAAAAAGGTGAATGCAGTCGGTTCGCAAGAAAAGGCACCCAGGTATGAAGATTCAGACTCTGAAGAGGATGAAAAATATCTAGACAGAAAGGTGGCTAATTTTTGTGCCAAGGTCCAAGGGCCTAACCAAGATACTTGGAATTCGAGACAAGAGAATTAAGGTTGAAACTACTATAGAGATAACAATTATAATAAGTCTAGGTATATAGATGGGAATAGGGATTGAGATTGTGATTTGAGGAGAAATTGTAACTACAAGGATAAGAGTGGCCTTTATGTTTCACCCAGGAATCATGATGCTGGTTCGAGCAATTAAAGGATAGAAGAAATGCTTGCAAAGGTTGTGAAAGGGGTAGAGAAAATGAAAAAATTCCTTAAGGAGTTAAGGCAGATATTTAAGGAATGAATCAAAAGGTGGAATCACATGCTACCGCCATAAAATAGCTCGAGCAACAATATATTCAGATTTATGCAACATTAAATTAGAGTCAGAAAGGTACACTTCTAAGAAACACCATCCAAAATTTGAAGAATGGCGGTCATTACTTGGCGATTACTACTCGGAGTGGTATGATAACCATTGATCTACCTATGTCTGTGATTGCCAAAAAAGAGGTAGAACTGGTTGTTGTCAATGATGAGAAGGTTGCCGAATCGGAATACTCATTGGTGGATAAGGATGCACTTAAAAAGCCTCAAGCTAATGAACATGGGGTGAGGGAAATAAAGGGGAAGGAAGAGGAGGTATAAAAAGTGTGAACTCATATTCCCCAACCTTCTCCTCCTTTTTTGCAAAGGCTGAAGAAGAAATCTAAAGAGGGAAGTACCCAAATTTTATTTTGATGTTGAAAGAGTTGACAGTGAATACCACTCTAGTTGAATCCCTTAAACAAAGGCCAGTTTAAACAAAGTTTATAAAGAACTTGGTGACTAAGAAGATGACAGTGAGTTTTGAGACCATTGACAATGAGCACCATTGTAGTGCAATAACCTCTAATCTTTGGTTGAGAAGAAAAAAAACTCTGGAGTTTTCATGATTCCATGCAATATTAGGTGTTTCAAATTTGCAAAAGCTTTGTGTGATTTAGGTGCTAGCATTAATTTGATGTCGCTAGTAGTTATAAACAGTTGGGGTTGGGGTCTCCTAAACCGACTTTGATGATAATTCTCATGACGGACCGAACAGTGAAAAAGCCAGTTGGAATATTGTGTGATGTTTTGGTGAAGGTTTCATCCTTGTTGTTCCAGCTGATTTTTCATCCTTAACTGTGAGGTTGACTTTAAGGTTCCCATTATTTTGGGGAGACCATTTCTTGCGACTAGGTGTGCGTTGGTTGATATGGAGATTGGGTAGATAAAGTTTTGATTGAATAACAAATAGGTTCCTTTAATATATGACAATCCATGAAGCATCCAAAGGATATGCTAGTGATCTTTGTGATAGATACAATCGACGAAGATGACTTGGTAGTTTCTATTGGGGAGAGGCTTAGAGTCGAGGCCGTCACAACAATAATTATGAATTTCAAGGGTGATAACATTGAAAGTTATGATAATATGGTGAGTGCACTTGATGGTAGGGGTTCATACACGGATGCACAAAAAAATTTAGATCTTGATTTGACGAACAAAGTAATCCTACTAGCTTGGCCGCCTACTGAGGAGCCTCCAATCTTAGAGCTCAAAGATCTTCCATCTCATTTTCATTATGAATTTTTAGGAGCAAACAATACCTTTTCGGTTATTCTTGCAAAAAATACTATAGATTGGCAAGTAGAGGAGTTGGTGTCTTTTTTGAAGAGGTTCAAGAGGGTCATTGGATGGTCCATTACTGATATCATTGGGATTTCACCCTGAATTTGTATGCATAAAATCAAACTTGAGCCAGATTGTATGCCGAGTAATGAGCATAAATGGAGATTAAATACGCCTATACTAAAGGTGGTGAAGAAATAAATCATCAAGTGGTTGGATGCGAGGGTGGTTTTTCCAATTATAGGCAACAAGTGCGTAAGCCCAATCCATATGTGTCGAGGAAGGGTGGAATCACTGTGGTTCCAAATGAGAAGAATGAGCTTATTCCTATGCGGCCAGTTACTGGTTGGCATGTTTGCATGGTCTATGGGAAGTTGAATGCATGGACTGAGAAGGATCACTTTCTGATGCCTTTCATGGACCAGATATTAGATCGTCTTGCTGGTAGAGGATAGTATTATTTTCTTGATGGTTATTCAAGGTACAATCACATTTCTATTGCTCCCGAGGACCAAGAGAAGACCACTTTCACTTATCTATATGGAATTTTAGCATTTAAGAGGATGACTTTTGGTCTATCTAATGAACTCACAACATTTCAGTGTGGCAAGATAGCTATTTTTTCTGACATGGTTGAGGACACAATTTAGGTGCTCATGGATGAGTTCTCGATTGTGGGAGATTCATTTGAAGATTGTTTGGTACATCTCGCTAATGTTTTAAGGAGATGGAAGGACTGTAAATTGGTCCTAAATTGGGAGAAGTGCCACTTCATGGTTAAAGAAGGAATAGTGTTTGGTCATAAGAATTCAAAAAGGGGATTGAAGTTGACAAGTAAAGATTAAGGTGATTTAAAAGTTACCTCCACCAATTTCTGTGAAGGGTATTTGTAGCTTTTTGGGGCATGCGGGTTTCAATAGAAGATTCATCAAGGACTTTTCTAAAATTGCAAATCCTTTGTGCAAGTTGTTGGAGAAGGAGGTGAAATTTGTGTTTGATGATGCATGTATGAAGGCATTTGAGTGCCTAAAAGAGAAATTAATTCCAGCCCCTATTATTGTGTTGCCCGATTGGTCCATGTCGTTCGAGGTCATGTATGATGCTAGTGGCATGGTGCTAGGTGCAGTCCTAGGACAAAGGTGAGAGAAGATCTTACATCCTATCTACTATGATAGCAAAGCACATAACCCTTCACAAAAAAATTACACCGTGACAGAACAAGAGTTGCTTGTTGTGGTGTTCGCGTTTGAGAAATTTTGCTCTTATTTGCTTGCACATAAGTAATTATGCATACTTACCAAGCAGATCTTAGGTACCTTATGGCAAAGAAGGATGCAAAGCCTAGGTTAATTCATTGGGTACTTTTGCTGTAGGAATTTACTTTGAGGTCAAGGACCAAAAGAGGACTGAGAATCAAGTGGCCTACCACTTATCACGCCAAGAAAAAGAGTCTATGTGAAACTGAAGATGAGATTGAGATTGCTGATACTTTTCTAGACGAGCAGGTAGTAGCCGCATTGCAGGATTTGATTCCATGGTATGCAGACTTTGAAAATTATTTGGTGAGTGATGTGGTTACTGAAGACCTGTCATTTTAGCAACGTAAGAAGTTTAGGCATGATGTGAGGAATTTATTTTGGGATGAGCCATACTTATTCTGAAGATTTTCAGATGTAGTGATTCGACGATGTGTTCTTGAGGTTGTGATGATGAGTATCTTAGAGGTATGTCACTTGTCACTAATTAGGTGTCATCATGGTGGTGCGTGGACTGCATACAATATCTTGCAATGTGGATACTATAGGCCTGCCATTTACAAAGATGCATATGACTATGCCAAGGCTTGTGACCAATGCTAAAGGCAAGTAAACATCTCGCGAAGGCAAAAGCTTTCAATGACCACTTTTCTTGAGCTTGAGTTGTTTGACGTATAGGGTATTGACTTCATTAGCCCCTTTGTGAGCTTGCATGATATTAAGTATATTTTGATGGTTGTTGACTATGTATTGAAATGGGTGGAGGTAATTGCGCTTACAAACAACAGAAGGTAAGAGTGTCACAACATTCTTGAGAAAGAATATAGTTTCCAGATTTGGGACACTAAGGGTTATCATTAGTGATGGAGTCTCGCACGTTTTATAATTTTCTATTCAAAGCCTTGCTAGAGAAAAATGGTGTGAAACATAAGGTGGCAACACCATACCATCCTCAGACAAGCAGGTAGGTTGAGGTCTCTATTCGTGAGATCAAGTCCATTTTGGCAAAGACTATGAATGTTAATAGGACGGATTGAGCTAGAAAGTTATATGATGCACTATGGGCATACCAGACAGCCTTCAAGACCTCTATTGGTGCTTCCCCATATCAGCTTGTGTATGGAAAAGCATGCCACTTACCTATCAATCTTGAGCATAAGGCATTGTGGGCACTGGAGAGGCTAAATCTAGAATGGATTGATGTGGCTAAATTACGATTAGAGCAGTTGAATGAGATAAATGAATTCTACCTCCATGCCTATAAACGATTAGCTTTGTACAAAGAAAGGATAAAGTTATACCATGATAGTACTATTTAGAAAAGAGAAGTTACCACAGGCGATGTGGTATTTCTATTTGACTCTAAGATAAAGTTGTTTCCGGGCAAGCTAAAGACAAAATGGAGAGAACCACATAGAGTGACTAGAGTATTTCTCTATGGTGCAATTGAGCTCGGAAAATAAATAAGGTGAGAAGCATAAAGTGAATGGACAAAGAGTAAAAGACTATCTCGGTGACATTCATGAAGTAAAAGTTATATGTGAAGTGAATCTAAATGCTGCTTGAGAAATCAAGCATACCCGAGTCGTGTCGTGATGTTAAATTAGGCACTTCAAAAGAGGAAACCCATGGGCTAGTTGGTGAAGTCTGAGTAACCAACCTAGCCATGTCATACCGCGACGTTAAATCAAGTGCTTCTTTGTAGGTACCCCATGATCTTGTGTTTTTTTATGTTATAAGGTAATGTGTGTTACTTGTGTAGGGATGGTGCAGAAAAAAACTGTAGAACTGGAATCAGTACTAAACCTACGAAAGGATTGAACTACCATAGGAAGATCGAACGATCGTGGGTTCAGTCGTCTGCACAAAGTCAAGAGGGAAGAATCTCAGGAGTTATCTTATGATTGGTCATCACGATCATACTTAGATGTCACAATCGCGGTATCAATTGTCTGATCGAACTCCTGAAAACCAACATTCAGGATATTGAACCTACAATTTTAAGGAACGGTCGTAGTTACATATCACAATCGTCCTTAAGGTTCGTAGGTTCCCAGATAAATTTTGTTAAATCCTTTTGGTACGAGTAGGACCCATGATTGTGGGAAGAACAAACCATCATAGGTAAGAGTCATCTGTAGGGTCCACTTATTTAAGTAAGACCTGATCTGACCCGACCCAGTGTGGGTTTTAACATGCCTAAACACTTAACCTAAGACTGAATTAAACTCAAATTGACATTCAAACACACTTCTCCTACAATTAATCGATCAGAAAAGGCAAAAATAAGAATTTTTCACCTTGGATTTGGGTTATTTGTGACTTTCTTTAGTGTTCGACCTCAGACATTGTCTAAGTACTCAAATTCCCAAGCACAATATAAGTCATTCCTTATGCCTTATACAGTACACCCATGTTGAAAAAATTTGAATAGTAGGTTTTACTGTGAATAGCATTGAAATAAGGTTGTTTAGGTCTGTTAGGGTCATTTATGGGTGTTGAAAATGAATGAATTGATAAAAGGGGAAGTCTGAGTACCCATTTTAGCTAAAACATTTGTCAAAAAGGGTCAAATAGGGTCAAATCAAGTGTTTAAAAATTGACTAAGTGTTAGTGCACAATCCATGACATAATCCACGATCGTCATTTCAATGTACAATCATGGGTTGGATTGTTATAGGTGCCAGATCTTAACTTGTAGGAAGTTCATCAGAAAATCACATCCCACAATCGTCATTTTCGTGGTATTATTGTTGTTTGTGCTCGTATGATGTGATAATGACCTAGTACTACTGGGGAAGCCTTTCTACCAATGGACGGTATGATTGTACCTTTATTACACAATTGTGGGAAGGTTTATTTGATCAAATTCCTGAACCTGCATTGTTGATTCAAAACTGAGACTAATACCTTCTTATACATGTAATATGCCTCATAAAACCTTCAAGCAGATGTAGAAGTAAATCTTATAGAACAGGCACACAAAGACAATCTTTCAGGCTTAGAAAGTGTGTCTGGTAGTTCAAGTGGGTTCGAGGTTGAATTTCCACTAGTGCTTCCAATGATCAACACTCGTCTCGGACCACTTAGAGAAAGACTAAGGAACTTGAGAAGTCCAAGGCTACTTATTCCAATGCCTTGGTTGTAGTTGTCACCCTCATGGAAATTCCCCAATCTGGAGAGGTAAGTCACCATATAAACCATGATGGGGGTGAACATGGAGATGATGCTGAAGAACTGGGGTCCTCAGAGAAGGAGGAAGAACCAAACCCTAAATCTTCTGAGGGGCCTGCTACTGATGGGCCTCAAAGGAGTGTAGGCCCAAAGCGATTGAGTGTACCAAACTCCCACGACTACTATATTGATGGGCTCTTCTTTAACAATCGAGGAAATAAGAAAAGGAGCATACAAGAGGATCCCTCGATTTTGTCGAAATCACTTCAGACGATCCCAGAGCTGAGTCCGGTATTTGATATATATGAGTTAGGGTGGATGACTAGATAACTCTGGAACTATGGCCCAAAATTGTATGGGAAGTCTACACCAACTATGCAGCGATGAATAAAAAGTTGACTCCCTCAAGCAAAGACAAAGATATAGGGAAGTAGCCCCGAGTAGATGTGGTGCGGGTTTGAGATCTTAATGTTGACATCTCAGTTGTTTCCATTTCTAAGGCCTTGTTTGGTGTTGCTTTTGTACCAGAGAAAAAGTCTTCGGAGTAAGACTTCTAGATGAATAACCTGAAAAGTGTGAAAGAATTGACTACCAATGACAAGAATATGCATTACTGGGGGTTGTCAGACCATATTATGGAATTAGGGAAGAATGCAGTTTGGGTGAACGGGTCAACCATTTACAAAAATAATTTGAATTTCTCTACCAAAGCTTGGTGATCAATTTTCAGGCATCGTATAACACCTATGATGAATGGCAACACATTGGGTGCCTCAATTGTATGCCCGGTAGCAGCTTTCATGTCTGAGTTTGAGCTAAACATCCCATGCATTATTTTGGAAGAAATATAGGGCATGGTATTATAGTTCAGTACCACGCTTTTGTTCCCGTGTTTGCTCACTCAGTTGATGCAGGATTCAAATGTGTAGACTATACTGAAGGTTAACATATTTATCCGGCCTATGAAGAGTATGTATATTACTTTGATAAAGGACTTGAAGAACTGAGGCTCCATCTTGGGGTCCTCTACCAGATTTACCACCAGAGATAGCAGGGGGTACCCCAGAAAGTGAGATCCCAGCATCTGAAGTCGGTGCTACTTCATCCTCATTACATCAAGATACAACACCTATAGGTGCCCGTCAGTTAGTGTGTTCCAGTTACACCTTAATTCCCACCACATAGTTCAAGAAGATCATACAGAACTAGAAATTGCATGATGCTCAGATTTAGAAGTTAGAGGTAGTGGTAAAGACCTACATAGCGGATGATATAAAGTTGTGGTTCGGTGGTTCAGACCTTCTTTAATAAATTTGAGAGTAGAATGATGGCTAGGTTAGAGGAGGTTTAGGATCCTGATATGAGCATGATTAATATAGACTTGGACGCATTGAAGGAATTGGTCAAAGAGCTTACGGGGTATACCATCCCAGTTGTACCTTCTCTGTCTCCTCCTATGCCATCCTTAGCTTACTTAGTTATGGATGCGAACTTCTTAGTCCTTGACTTTTACACCCAGGCCCCGATGGTTGGGGGCAATGACTCGAATATTAAATAGATAGGTGATGATTTACAACCCCGTAGAAAGAGGATAAGAGGATAAGATGAGATAAGAGTGAGAAGAAAAAAAAGAAAAAGAGATCAAAAGAGAGCGAGCAGACCTCTGAGGTACACATTTTAGAGAGTGTTGAGATACCACATACTATTGAGGTGGTTGTGCATACTGGAGGGGGTGCAAATACTACCCTTGTGGCATCATTGAGTGTACTTGCCACCATCAGTGCCTACTTATCAAATGACCCATTCTTCCTTTGACTAATCAATAATTGAGAAAGGTGGATAAAAAGGACTCCAAGGCTCTATAAAATAGGGCACAAATCATATTTTTAATTCACAAAAGGCACATGCTTTTCTATCTTTTTTTTCTAGACTTTTCAAGAACACCCTTTTGGGCTCTCAAAACCTAAGGCACTTTTTGGAGCAAGATCACCATTTTCCAAGCTTGGGTAAGTGATTATTCTTGTACTTTAACATATTATGATAATGAGATATTATGTATATCATGTTGGTTATGCTTGGAAGTGTTGAATATGGTGTTTTGTGTTTTGGTAAAAGATGTGAAATCCATGGGATTGTAACTTGGATTATGACTTGTGGTCTTGATGAAAAAGCATGGTATGGATAAAATAACAACATGTATGGTGTTATTATGGTACCAAACTTGTTATTTTCCTATAAGTGTATATTGTGGGATTTTGGCCGATATGTGCTATGAGATGTATTATGGTAAGTTAATGGATTATTTGTGATGTGGTGTGGCTAAGAAAGGGTAAAGGAGAAGTGTTGTGGTAAAATGTATTGATTATCATGTATTGGTCAATGTTGTGAATATTGTGGGATTTTTGGTAAGATCATTTCATAAATGGTATTTTCAAGGGGAAATGGCATGTTTAAAAGCAAACATGTAACTCATTGATCTTATGTAAAGAAATTGACGGTATAATTATGATGTTGTGATGGTGGAGAGTGGAAAGTATGAACTTGGTGTGACATACTAGTGGTTTATAATACTTTGGTCAATGTTGGGCATGTTGTGGTATGATTGATATGACCATGCCATACATGGTATCGTAGAGAAAGAAATAACATGTTAAATCCAAACATGTGACTTATTGTTATTGTATGCTATTGTAAGGTAGTTGGTGGTTAATGTTGGTTCCATTGTAATTGTGATGTAGAGTGAAATGTAAAGAAGGAGCGGAATTGTTGCGCTCACATATTTGATTGTGTACTTACATTGGGAAGATAAGGTATGTAAGGTTCCTTTTTCCACATCCTTCTGCAACATGTTATTCACATTGACATTGGACTTGTTTCAATTCCGAGGGGTTTGAAGTATCTCAAATTCAGGTTGACGTATATTGTTATTCATATGTGTCCTATTCTTAAATGCATGATGATTTGTTTGCCTCTTGTTCATTGAGTGAATTTCCCAAAAATATCATAACGTTGTCATTCCTAAATGAACGATCTCAAGAGAGTAATAACATAAGACAACCTATGTATTCTTAAATAGCATTTTCCAATCATGTCATGTTCCAAGTCCTCAATTATGATTATTATCTTTGTATCAATCTTTCACAAGTAGAAGTACAAATCTCATAATAGGAATAAGAGAGGTGATGTGCAAGCTAATATATCTATTCCTCATAAGTGAAGATGTCAATATCATGAAGCAAGAGTGAAGAAGTAATATATATATGTGTGATTCCAATTATGTCATGATCCTCATTGTATCACTCTTAAGAATGGAAGTAAGAATAACAAGAGAAATAAGAGGTGTATAATTACGAAGTAATCATGGGTGGTATCCCAGGGGTTAAATACCTAGCATGGGTCGATCCCGATACATCCCAGGGGCGATATAAAAGCCTAGCATGGGTTATGATGGTACATCCCAGGGGCGATAAGCCTAGTATGGGTTATGATGGTATATCCCAAGGGCGACACGAAAGCCTAGCATAGGTTAATATAACATCCCAGGGGTGATAAGACTAGCATGGGTTAATGATATCCCAGGGGCGACACAAAAGCCTAGCATGGGTTCACATAACATCCCAGGGGTCAAAGTACCTAGCATGGGTTAATCTCATCCCAGGGGCGACAGAATAGCCTAGCATGGGTAGAACAATAAAGATGAATAAAAGATGAAGACAAGAGGAGTAAAGAACGTAATATACATGGTTTCCCACATACAGAAAGAGAGTTTATTCACATTTTTGTTTCCTTCTATTGCTTCCATTATTGTTGCTATTATGTATGCTGAATTTCTTATGAGCCTTACATATTCAGTACATTCTTCGTACTGACCCCCTCGGGGGAATTACCTTACATGTTGCAGGTGCAGACACTAGTAGACCTTCATCGTAGGTTGACATTGTGGATCTTTGGTGAGCCCCAGTTGCTTCGGGACTTTTCGAGTCATAGGTGTACAGTTATATTGATGTTGTAAATATTGAATAAAGCGGGGACTTGTCCCGACTGTTAGTTGGTCTGGTAAATGCATCTGTTAGAGGCTTTGGTAGACATATGTGGGTTATGAATGTGAAAGATAAATGTCCGTTTTGACTTGATGGCTCCAACGGCCAAGTTTCTAAATATGTATATAGCACATGTTTCCATGATTCATGTTTTACGCATAGTTGCATAAGCTTGAATAAGGTTCACACGAGGACATGCATACGAACGTACATGAGCAAAGGTTGGTTCTCTCAGGCCATATCGGCTTTGGGTGCCAATCATGTCTCGATGGGATTCGGGGCGTGACACAAATGAACATGATATCCCTTGATCCCTAGTTTTAGCCTAAAAATACCTTTTCTTTGAACTAATCTATTCACCTTCCCAGTTATTTACAATGAACCTACTTTGGCCCTTGTCCCTCCTTGGACATTGTGCACCTCAACTCAGGCAAATCACCTAATTTGAGGGTGGCTATCATAGAGGTGCGTAAAAGATTGGGCATGAAGAAAATGTTAGTGGAAAGAAAATGGAGTCGAGTGCGGTAAAGAAAAGAAAAATAAAAATATGTAAAACCGCACCCGGGGTCAGGAAAGTTGGAAGAAGGGAAAAGAATAAAAGAAAGTAGGAAAAGTGGAGTCAAAAATAGTGTAGTACCAATGAGGAATAAGGCATTGTACCCATATGTACTATACCTATCCTCGAGCCTACATTACAAGCCAATAAAAGTCCCATAGTGATCCTAATCCAACTGTCCTAAAATTCCCATAGTGATCCTAATCGTAAGTTGAGGGTGTTGTTGTGTCGTGAACTTACGACACTTTGGACACTTAAAACAGTGAATATTTACAAGTACGAGGGTATTCATATGTAAATATAATGGGTTTTTGGGTATTTCAAGGTTGGCTGGAGTTTTATTACATAGGAATCAAGGAAGATGCTTTACCTCATATATTCAACATTGACTCATCATATTTTTCTTATCTTTTGAAAGATTGCAAACACTCAGATTCAAATTCGTTGGAGATGAAAGGAAGATTCAGCTGTTGGGTTGAAGTTTGAACCTCATTTTTGTCGATTCATTGCTTTTCCAGAAGCTTCGAGCAGCTGGAATGTGGTATATCCATTTTGTTTTTTCATTTTATTTTTACTTTTCATTTGGTAGGTGTAGATATTTTTTGTTTTTGGGCCAGGTAGCGTAGCATTTGTTGGGTTTTTTGGTTTTCTGTTTCTTGTTAGACCATTTTTTTGCTTTAATAAATTAGGCCTATGGACTACTTTAATTAAAAAAAAGGTCAAATAGGTCCGGAGAAGTGGAGTGCTTGATTGTGGACAAAAAAATACATCAGACGGAAGCCTTCCACGATCATTTATTGATATCACAATCGTACAACCTGATCATGGGGAGGAATTCTTAAAAGTAAGGCTGTAGAACCTAAGTGAGAAGAAGATCAGATGAATCGGTCCCATGACCATACCTAGAAAAAAATGTCGTACCAAGAGGTCGTGGGAATGAATATCAGAGTTGAAGTCTACAGGAGTTGAAGTGGAGGAGGATCAGATGACCATATTGTACGGTTGTAGGTAGACGACATAGATCCATAGTAAGGATTGTACTAGAAAAGACCCCTGAAGATGACAAAAATCCATGAGCAAACCATGAACACCAAGGACGATCGTGGAATCAAACCACGATCATACCTTCCCTTCGTACGATAAGACTGACATAAAAATCCTACTATGTTTAGGATAGGTTTGATTTTGTCTATAAATACACTTATTTTTTATTTTGTATCATTTTACGTTCTATTACATTATTGTAAGGTTCTAAGGCACATTCTTGGTCTTGGAATTATAAACTTCTATTTTAGTGTTTTAATTCATAGTGAGTTACTTGGATTTTTATCATCTTATTATTGTAAGTTCATGATTTTGTTTTCTTATTAGAATTTTTCTTGTGTTTTTGCAATTATGAGTAGCTAAACACCATAACTAGGGTTGTGGAAACCATGATGGATTAATGAAGTAGGATTCATAGTACGGAGTGATTTTCAATTGGTGTTCCTACGTGTATTGTTTTTCCATAGGTTTGATTGTTTTATGGAGGAGTACAACGTTAGAACTCAGCTTATCTTTATTCTAGATGAAAGGATGAGTATGGATGGGAAGAAGGGAATAAACAACTAATACTTGGAGCTATCAACCTCCACTTAATAGCTTGATCCGATAATCTGGGATAGCTAATTTGGGATCCCACATAGGGGTTAGTAATACAAACTCAGGAGAAGAGAAAACATACTTGAGGACATTGCTCAGACAAGAGCGTAAATCTATTCTAAGTACACATAACCTATCGATTCTGCATCCCAAACATAATGAGAGATTGTGAAGTACGAAGAACCTATGATGTTACGAAGTTATTAGGTAACACAGACCTAGTGCTTCTCTCATATTGATTACAAATCCAACAAAATCACCAACTATTACTACTGAATTATTTATTTACAAAAATCCCCTTTTTTCTGGAGATTGTTATTGATTGCCTTAACTACTTCTTACTTGATATTTTGACCTATCCCCTATGGGATCGACCCTAACCTTAGTTGGGTTCTATATCATTTTTTACTTCATTATGAGGTATAATTAGGGCAACATCATCCTCAACCTTAACCTACTAGCAATTTGGACACTTAGCCAAAAATTCTGTGATATCCTTCTTCATGCTATTTTACCAAAATACCTACCGTAAGTCATGGTACATTCTAGTGGATCCTGGGCGAATAGAATATCGAGAGAAATGAGCTTCGGTCAGCATCTTCTATCTGAAGTCATCCACATATGGAACACATAGTCTGGCTTGACAATGAAGAATGCTATCTCCCTCTTGGAAGAAAATCTCAACCTTCTAACTTTTGAATGCTTCTTTTAACTTAAGCAAAGTAGGATCGCTATCTTGCTTTTCCTTCACCTATTCCACTAAAGAAGATTCTGAACTATTTTGAACCGTGAAAAAACCCTCAGCTGAGTTAACCAACCAAACTCCCAATTAGTAAGCCTATGAACATTGTGAACCAATTCTTTATTCTTATTCTCTATATAAGAAACACTAAAAACATAAAGCCTGTAAATACATCAACCACTGCATCAGTCTTACGTGCATAGTACAAGACACTCATATCATAATCTTTCAACAACTCTAGCCATCTTTTATGGAAAAAAATTAGAGCTTTCTGACTAAACACATATTGAAGGCTCTTGTGATCCATGAACACATCTACATGAACTCCATAAATATAATGCCTCCAAGTCTGTAAGGCAAAAACAACTGTTGCCAACTCAAGATCATAAGTCGGTAATTCTTCTCATAAGATTTCAGTTGTCTAGAGGCAGATGTTATAACCTTACCATGCTGTATCAACACACCACCTAGGACAACTCCAGAAGTATCATAATAAACTACAAACCCATCTGGACCTTCTAGAAGAGTCTAAACTGGAGCGGAGATGAGTCGAATCTTCAACATTTGAAAACTTTTCTCGCATCTGTTGAACCACTGAAATTTGACTTTGTTTGAGTCAATCTGGACATAGGGGAACCAATAGATGAAAATTCTTCAACAAACTGCCTGTAGTAATAAGCTAAACATAAGAAACTCCTAATATATGTTGGAGAGATAGTTCTAGCCCAGTTCCTATCTACTTCGATCTTATGAGGATCAATCTGAATGCCCTCACCAGAAATGATGTGACCAAGGAATGCCACGACTCTCAACCAAAATTCACACTTGTTGAACACTTGCTGAATTTTATGAATAGCCAATGAACTTTGAGAGTCTTCAAGACAATACTCAAATGGTCTGCATGCTCATCCTCACACTGAGAATAAATGACGATGTCATTTATAAACACAAAGACGAATATGTACAAGTATTTTTTGATCACTCTATTCATCAAGTCCCTAAAATCTGCAGGAGAATTTGTTAGTTCAAAAGACATAACAATAAATTCATAGTAACCATACCGAGTTTTGAAAGTTATCTTTAGAATGTCAAATTCTTTGACTCTGAACTGATGATAGTCGGATCTATGGTCTATCTTTAAGAAATAATAGGCACCCTAAAGTTGGACAAACAAGTAATAAATCCTGAAATGGGATACTTATTCTTGATTGTTACTTTGTTCAACTGACGATAATCGATGCACATTCTGAGGGAACCATATTTCTTACGCATAAAAAAAATTGGGGCACTCTGTGGAGCAATGTTGTACTTGATAAAACCTTTGTCTAAAATATCCTTCAACTATTCCTTTAATTCTTTAAGCTTAGATAGAGCCATTCTTTAAGAAGGAATTAAAATAGGTTGGGTATTTGGAAGGAGAACTATTCCAAAATGAATTTCTTGCTCAGGAAGAACTTTGGACAGATCTTCTTGAAACACTTTTTGGAATTCTTTAACCACTACAACTGACTAAAGAATTGGGATCTTATAATTCGAATCCTTAACCATAAACTCTACTTTGTGAGAATACACTGGGTATGTTGTTGTTGTTATTGTAACCCAAACAAGATGATAGATGTACCCTTTTAAGATCATTTTTCTATCCTTAAGGTATGAGATAAACCAACATATAGGCATTGAAATGCTACCCTTATTTTCTAAGACTGGTTCATTGGGAAACTGAAACTAGAAGACTCTTTTTCTATAGTCGACGGAGTCATAACAGGAATGTAGCTAGTCTATGCAAAGAATGACATCAAAATTAGTCATATCTTACTCCATTAGAACATCTGAGGTGATTTTCTCAGAAACTATGAATGGGAAATTTTTGTATACTTATTTAGCTATGACTGAATCGCCAACAAGAGTACAGACTGAGAACTGTTTTAAAATTTCGAGACTGACACAGAAGTCTATTGCAATATAGAGAGCATGAAAGAAAATGTGGATTCGAGATCTAACAAGGCTTATACATCAATATGTAAGACTCATAGAATACCTATGACTACGTTAGGGGAACTCTCCTAATCCTACCGATTCTGCAAAGGATAAAATTTGTTTTGACAATATCTTCCACCTGCACTAAATGAAGCACCCTATTGAGTTGCACGACCTACTGAGATTAGACTGGGTCTACTGGGAAACATCTCTGCCTCTTTATGAGGCCACTGGGCCCTCTCTCAACCTGTGACCTATCATGCCACATCCAAAATAACCATCGTTGTTGGCCATACACTTACTTTCGTGGTTCTTACCACACTTCTTGCAAAATAGAAAAGTATGCCCACTAGTAACACTGCCATAGGACTTAGCGCTTGGGGCTCTAACCTAATACTCTTAACTAAACCTAGGTATTGTAGAACTAGCAGAGCATAGGGCTGGAGCTGAAAACCTTTGATGGAACTGAGAAAAAGTAGTCAAAATTCCTTGTTCTCGTTCTGTTTGTCTTTCTTTCTTTCTCCTGTATCTTTTCTTCCTAAATCTATTAAGCATAAGTAATAAGCCTAGAGATGTCTATTTCATTGACTAACATAGTTGTTCTACACTCATTAACCACTAATTTAGAGACACCAGAAACAAACTTACTCATGTGGGCCTTTGAGTCAACCACCATCACTAGAGCATACATAAATAGCAGAGTAAGCTTTAGAGAATACTCTTTCACTGACATGTTTCCCTGTATCATATTAATGAACTATTCAAACTGATCGTCCCTCAACTCAAAAGGGAATAATTTATACAAAAAAGTAGTCATAATCTCATCCCAATCTACTCAACCTGCATCTAGGCCTCTATCCTTCTTCCACTACTTGTACCTATTCTGAGCCAATCCCTTCCGCTTGTAGGTGGCTAAATCTGTGCTCTTAAAAAGAGTGATACTCATAAGCTAAGTGACCTTTTGAATCTCGTCAATAAACTTCTACGGATCCTCCTCTACCTTAGAACTATAGAACTCTAGAGGACTCATCCAAGTAAAGTCCAGGACTCTCATTGCTACCTCATTCTCATTTGAGTTAACTGGTGCAAAAACATGTTGATTGACATTAGCGGTTATTACCTTAGCAAGCACCTAAAAAGCAACCTTAAATTTAATATGTATAACTTGCTCATTCAAGGGATCAACTAGAGCTGGTGGTGCTTGTTGGTTTCTATTGCCATTTCTCCTTCCATTTGCTTTTCTTAGAGGACTTTTCTATAAATGTATATGTAACACCCCGTACTTTATAACCTCACTTGCTACCTTGGGATCATATCTACATAGGTGTTGATATGCCATGCATATGTGTTTTATAGTGTCATTGGTAAAACATTTGATATCGGAACGTAACATGTGCGATTAGATCGTCGTAGGAGGTGTGTT
Source organism: Capsicum rhomboideum (assembly GCA_031232105.1). Classification (NCBI taxonomy): domain Eukaryota; kingdom Viridiplantae; phylum Streptophyta; class Magnoliopsida; order Solanales; family Solanaceae; genus Capsicum; species Capsicum rhomboideum. The sequence continues at coordinate 73,523,761 of CP124718.1, read as the reverse complement.
GTGATTTCGTGGAGCATTTGGGTAAGAACTCGTACACATTATAACCTAATTTGGTGAATTTAAGTCATGTTTACTTAATGGTTAAGATCACTAAGTAAGTATTTTGTAGTGTTTTGATAAAGGATTGGACGATACGTAAACGTCGGATTAGTGGCCGAAAATTTCAGCAAAATGCTGAAACTTGCGCCACTACCCTATTTTAGGGGTGTGGCGCAAGCCACCAGCCTGCAAAAACTTCAGAGAAGTCCATATTCTTGCGCCACTACCCTGTTTCAGGGGGTGTGGCGCAAGGCACAAAAATTATGCCCTTTCCGGCGTCGTTTCGTAACGCAATTCTACGATGATTTCTCGATGGTTTCTTTTGGTTCTTTGGAGTTATTTGAGCATTGTTAAAGCTTCAAACACTTCAATATACTCCTACATGATCAAATCATGAAATGTGAATAGTGATCCAAAATGTTCAATGAAGCCAAGGGCGACTAGAATTCCAATTTTTGCGATCGAAAGGACGAATGAGAAATGTTTAAAAGAATATTGTCGTGACATTATGGAATTATGTAAATATGAGATATAAGGTGAATAATACATGAAACTTGGTGGGTTACATGGATATGTGTTATTGGGCCCAAAATTAGGGCCCAAAATGGAACAAAAGATAAGGCCCAAAGGCAAAAATGACCCATTCTTTCAATAATTGACCAAGTGAACATATCATGTAATGCCAAGTGTGTCTAAGGCTTACTTGAGGTCTATATAAAGTCCCCCAAAATCAGATTTTTATTCCCCAAAGTCTCTCATCACTTTTGGAGAATATCACAAACATTTTTCTCATTACCAAACCCTAAGGCAAATAACTCCTTTGGACCCTTTGGACAAGATCAACATATTCCAAGCTTTGGTAAGTGTTTATTATTATGGTTTAACATATTATATACATGGAAGATTATATATATTATGCTAGTGGTGTTGGCAAGGTGATGAATAGTGTATTTTGCCTTTGGTGAAAGATGTGTCATCTTGGTAAATTAAACTTGAATTAGGCCTTGTGCCTTTGATGAAAAAGAATGGTATGGAAAAAATATGAACATGTATGGTGTTATTTTGGGCATTACACTTGTTCTTGTCTAAAAGTGGGAATTTTGGGATTTTGGCCGATATGTGTTATGAGTTGAATTAAGGTGCTTTGATGGATTATTTGGGATGTGTTATGGATAAGAAAGTGTAAAGGAGAAGTATTGCGGTGAAATGGATTGATTTTCATGTATTGGTCAATGTTGGGAATATTATGGAATTTTTGAAATAATAGTATGCTCAATGGTTTTGCCAAGGGGAAATGACATGTTTAAAGGCAAACATGTAACTCATTGACATTGTATGCATTTGTAAAGTACTTGGTGGTTAATGTGAATTTCGTTATGTATTTATGTTGTAGAGTGACACATAAAGAAGGAGCGGGATTATTGTCTACGCATCTAAGGTTGTAGATTCGTATTGCGAATCCAAGGTATGCAAGGTTACTTTGTCCGTATCTTTCTACGGCCAATAGTGTTCACATTGACATTTCTCTAGTTCTATTTCGAAATGTACTAAGGTATCCCATATGCAATTATCTATGGTCATTGTCATATATTTCCTACTCATTGATCAATTGTGAATCTCATTTCTCATATTCATGGTTAATGTTCCGGAAGTTCAAATAAGGTTATGTTCCAATATTCCAATAGTGCCTATACTTGTGTCTCTTTTTCATGGATTATTGTCCAATGGTTCCAATGGTATCATGGTGCTAGTTATGTTATATTTCTCATTGATATTTATTCACTTGTCCTTCACTTCTTATTGGTCAATGATTCAAAGTTTCCAACAATGTTATGTTCCAAAGTTCCAAAGTGATGTTATGATTATCAAGGTATCAATCTCAAAGTAATGAACAAAGTAATGCAAATATGGTCAATGATCAAGTACGGGTAGCAAGTCTAGGGGCGTAAGCCTAGCTCGACTCGATCCCGAGATATGGATTTATGGGTTGCAAGTCTAGGGGCGTAAGCCTAGCTCGACTCGATCCCAAGGGTGGCAAGTCTAGGGGCATAAGCCTAGCTCGACTCGATCCCTATATGATGATATGAAAGACCCACTGATCAGTCGGGGCCCGGGTACATTGTGATATGTAATGGCATGTGAGCATTGAGATAAAGAAAGTAATGAAAATAATGAAAGCAATCCACATGGTTTCCAAAGCGTAACATGGTGACTTATTCACATTGATTATTCATATGTTTTGAGTTCATTGAAATATTCACGTGTTGTATAGTTTCATCTGAGCCTTGCATACTCAGTACTTATTTTGTACTGACCCCTCTCGGGGAATTTACCTTACTTGCTGCAGGCGCAGGTCCCAGTAGGCCTCCTCAATAGACTGCCAGTGTTAGCGGTTCTTTGGGTGTGCTCCAGCTCATTCGGGGCTTCTCCGAGTCAAAGTGTATATATGTTTTGGTACTGTACATGTTGTATAAAGCGGGGACTTGTCCCGACTTATGGTTCATTTTGGTCAATGCTCTTCTTAGAGGCTTTTGTAGACCGATGTGGGTGTAATAGTGTAAAAGACACATGTTGTTTTGACTGGATGGCCTCAACGGCCAAGTTTCATATGTATGCCTAAATATGTCCCTTGTTCTCCTTTATTCGGATTTCATACTAGTATGCAATGGTGGTTATGAATATTATATGCATATGATTGAGCATAGGCAAAGGTTGGTTCTCTCGGGCCTTATCGGCTACGGGTGCCAATCATGTCTCGATGGGATTCGGGGCGTGGCAAAAGTGGTATCAGAGCAGTCGGTCTAAGGATGTCTACAAAGCCGTGTCTGAGTAGAGTCTTACGTATCGATGTGTTGTGCACCACATTTATACGTAGGCGGCTACGAGACATTTAGGATGTTGTTTCTTTCCTTCATTCTAGATCGTGCAATAGAGCCAATGTTGTCAATTACATTGTATCTGATCTCGGTAATTGTTTTTCTTTGGTATAGTCAAAATGCCGAACACTAGAAGAGGAAGAGGAAAAGGTAAAAGTAAGCTGATAGATAGAATTGTTGAAGGAACAAGTAGACCACCACCTGACCAAGTTGATCAAGGTGGGGATGGAACTGAGTTCACAACGCGAGCTTCTTCTACTTCTTCAGCTCCAGAAGAGCCGAGAAGAAGGGAAGTGCCCGTGGAACCACCGACAAATGCCACAGATCAGGATCTTAGGAATGCTGTACAGATGTTGACACAGTTAGTGGAGGCACAAAGCCAGGGGAGAGCTGGTGCAATGGCACATGATGATGATGCAGCTAGAATGGCAAGTCGCAGAACGCAGGATTTCTTAAAACTGGACCCTCCTATATTCACAGGGTCCGATCCAAAAGCAGATCCACAGGACTTCGTGGATCAAATTCAGAGGGCCTTGGAAGTTATGCATGTGACAGGGGTAGAGACAGTGGAACTTGCTGCGTACAGGTTGAAAGGAGAGGCAATATTGTGGTATGAGGATTGGAAGAAATCTCGCGACATTGGTGCAGATTCACCGACATGGGAAGAGTTTAAAGTGGCTTTCCTCGATCATTATCTTCCATATGAGGTTCGGGAAGCACGTGCGGATCAGTTCCTGAATTTGCGTCAAGGGAATATGAGTGTTCGGGAATATAGTTTGCAATTTAACTCCTTGGCTCGATATGCGCCAAATGTTGTGGCTACGATGACAAACAGGGTCCATAGATACGTGGAAAGACTAGAGCCATATTTGGTAAGAGATTGCACTATTGCGGCCTTGAATAGGGACATGGACATTGCTCGAATACAAGCCTTCGCCCAGAAAATGGAAGATCAAAGACAGAGACGAAGGGTACATGAATTTGATAGGGGACAGTCCAAAAGGGCTAGACCTATGGGACCACCTATGATGTCCCAAGGAGGATCTAGGCCCCGCATATTTCCTAGACCACCTAGATCGTCGTTCTCTTATTCCACAGGTGGTGCTTATTCGCAGTCTCGAGGGTTTCGAGGTGGTTCAGCAGGGCAAAGTAGTGGGGTTCATGGATCACAGGCAGCAGGTTTCCCTCATCAGCAGTGTCAGCACTGCGGGCGTATGCACACAGGTACATGTCGGACAGGGATGAATGCCTGCTTTTGGTGTGGTATGCCGGGACATATAGCGAGAGAGTGTCCATAGCGGAGCATGGGTGGTATAGCACGACCAGCTGGGTCGGCTGTTGCGTCTTCAGCATCGGTTCCTTCACAGGGCCGAGGGGCGCAACCTATTGGTCGTGGTAGAGGTGCCATAGGAGGAGCCAGTACTAACGGGGTCCAAAATCGCACTTATGCTTTGGTGGACCGCTAGAATTCAGAGGCTTCCCCTGATGTCATCACAGGTACATTATCCATATTCTCACATAATGTATATGCACTAATTGACCCAGGTTCTACATTTTCCTATGTTACTCCATTGGTTGCTTCCAAATTTGCAAAGGCACCGGAATTATTAATTAAATCAATTGAAGTGTCTACATCGGTTGGTGAATATATTATTGCAAAGAGAGTGTATCGTAACTGTGTGGTAACTGTGTGTGGTCATGATACGTTGGCTGATCTCATTGAATTGGACATGGTGGATTTTGATGTAATTATGGGAATGGATTGGTTGGCTTCGTGTTATGCTACGGTAGATTGTCGGGCCAAGAAGGTACAATTTTGTTTCCCATAGGAAAATGTTCTAGAATGGCAGGGTAAGGTAGGGGCACCACGAGGAAGATTTATTTCCTATTTGAAAGCCAGAAAAATGATTGCCAAGGGATACATATGTCATTTGGTACGAGTGAAAGATAATGACGTGGAACCATTAACTCCACAGTCAGTACCGGTAGTCAATGAATTTCTAGATGTATTCCCAGAGGATCTTCCAGGTTTACCCCCAGAACGAGAAGTGGAATTCGGCATTGATGTGATTCCAGGCACTCAGCCTATTTCTATTCCTCCATATAGAATGGCTCCAGCAGAACTGCGCAAATTGAAGGAGCAATTGAAAGATTTGCTGGACAAAGGCTTCATTAGGCCTAGTATGTCCCCGTGGGGTGCACCGATATTATTTGTGCGAAAGAAAGATGGCACCTTGAGAATGTGCATCGACTACCGGCAGTTGAATAAAGTAACGATTAAGAACAAATATCCCCTTCCTCGAATTGATGATTTGTTTGATCAGTTACAGGGTGCCAGGTGTTTTTCAAAAATTGACTTGAGGTCGGGTTACCATCAGGTCAGAGTTAGAGAGGCGGATGTACCCAAGACAGCTTTTCGAACACGGTATGGCCATTATGAATTTTTAGTTATGTCATTTGGACTAACAAATGCACCGGCTGTGTTTATGGATTTGATGAACAGGGTGTTTAAGCCATTCCTAGACGTGTTCGTGACAGTATTTATAGATGACATCCTTGTTTATTCAAGATCACCAGAAGACCATGCTTATCACTTACGGCAAGTGTTGCAAATTCTCCGTGAGCGTAAGTTGTATGCAAAATTCTCCAAATGTGAGTTTTGGTTGAAATCAGTCGCGTTCTTGGGTCACATTGTATCAGATGAAGGCATACAGGTTGATACCCAAAAGATAGAGGCAGTGAAAAATTGGCCAAGACCTACGACACCCACAGAGATTCGCAGTTTTCTGGGTTTGGCAGGTTATTACCGAAGATTTGTAGAAGGGTTTGCTTCTATTGAGGCACCATTGACAAAGTTAACTCACAAGGCAATTAAATTTCAATGGAATGACGCATGTGAAAGAGGTTTCCAAAAATTGAAAGATAAGTTGACTTCCACACCAGTGTTAGTTCTTCCTGAAGGCACAGAGGGCTATGCAGTGTATTGTGATGCTTCCGGGATTGGTCTCGGATGTGTGTTGATGCAGCATGGTAGGGTGGTAGCATATGCCTCACGACAGTTGCGGCCACATGAGAAAAACTATCCCACACATGATCTTGAATTGGCAGTGATAGTTTTTGCTTTAAAGATATGGCGTCATTATTTATATGGAGTTCATGTTGACATCTATACGGATCACAAAAGCTTGCAATATCTTTTTAAGCAGAAGGAACTCAATTTGAGGCAACGAAGGTGGTTGGAGCTTTTAAAAGATTATGGCATTGATATTCTTTATCACCCAGGCAAAGCAAATGTCGTAGCTGATGCATTGAGCCGTAAGGCAGTCGAAAGCACTAGTGGTCAGTTAAAGCGTGAGATAATCAAAGACTTGAATCAATTAGCCAGCTTGGGAGTTCGCCTTCTTGAAACCGCAGATGATAGAGTTATGGTGCAGAATGCAGCAGAATCCTCCTTGATAGCTGAAGTGAAAGAGAAGCAATTTGCGGATTCTACTTTATTACAGCTAAAGGAAAATGTGCAGCAGAATTTGACCAAGGCATTTGATATTACACCAGAAGGGGTACTTCAATGTCAAGGAAGATTATGTGTACCGGACCTAGATGAGCTGAGGACACGAATAATGACAGAGGCGCACCATTCGCGCTATTCCATTCATCCGGGTGCTACTAAAATGTATCATGACTTGAAAAAAGTGTATTGGTGGAGCAACATGAAAAAGAGCATTGCAGAATTTGTCGCGCAATGCCCAAATTGTCAACAAGTTAAAGTGGAACATCAGAAACTGGGAGGTTACATGCAATGTATCAATCTTCCAGTTTGGAAGTGGGATATGATTAATATGGATTTTATTACGGGCTTGCCTCGTACATTGCAGAAGTTTGATTCCATATGGGTCATAGTGGACCGACTTACCAAGTCAGCTCATTTTCTACCTGTCAAGACGACCTATACAGCTGAGGATTATGCGAAGTTGTATGTGAAAGAGATAGTACGATTGCATGGTATTCCACTTTCTATTATATCAGACAGAGGAGCACAGTTCACAGCACACTTTTGGAACTCTTTTCAGCGGAGTTTGGGTACTCAGGTGAATTTGAGTACGGCTTTACATCCTCAGACCGATGGACAAGCAGAACATACTATTCAGACACTTGAAGATATGCTACGAGCATGTACGTTGGATTTTCAAGGTAGTTGGGATGACCATTTGCCTCTTATTGAATTTTCATATAACAATAGCTATCATTCAAGTATTAAAATGGCACCTTATGAAGCCTTGTATGGAAGGAAATGTAGATCACCAATCGGATGGTTTGAAGCAGGTGAAACTGCTTTACTTGGGCCAGATATTGTTCACCAAGCCATGGAGAAAGTTAAAGTTATCCAACAACGGTTACAAACGGCTCAAAGTCGTCACAAGTCATATGCCGATGTGAGAAGAAGAGGGCTTGAATTTGCCATAGGTGATTGGGTATTTTTAAAGGTGTCACCAATGAAAGGGGTAATGCGGTTCAGAAAGAAAGGAAAATTGAGTCCACGTTACATAGGCCCCTATGAAGTTATTAGAAGATTTGGGCAAGTCGCATATGAATTAGCCTTACCGCAAGAACTTTCCTCAGTCCATCCGGTCTTTCATGTGTCGATGCTTCGAAAATGCATAGGAGATCCGTCTCGTATTGTTCCCGTAGAGGATGTTCAAGTTACAGAGGATCTCACTTATGAAGAGGTGCCCATTGCTATCCTAGATCGACAAGTAAAGAGATTGAGAAATAAAGACATAGCATCCGTAAAAGTCCTTTGGAGAAACCAACAAGTAGAGGAGATTACATGGGAAGTGGAAGAAATGATGAAATCCAAGTATCCCCATTTATTTCAAATAGACCAAGAAGTGCACAGTGCGGAGGTGTAACAATAACAAGTAAGTATTTAAAAGCATTTTGTGAATGTGTATAGGTATGTTAAAGTAAAGATGCATTTGTTGTATATAAGACACTGTTGTTAACATTCGAGGACGAATGTTTCTAAGGGGGGAAGAATGTAACACCCCGTACTTTATAACCTCACTTGCTACCTTGGGATCATATCTACATAGGTGTTGATATGCCATGCATATGTGTTTTATAGTGTCATTGGTAAAACATTTGATATCGGAACGTAACATGTGCGATTAGATCGTCGTAGGAGGTGTGTTGTGATTTCGTGGAGCATTTGGGTAAGAACTCGTACACATTATAACCTAATTTGGTGAATTTAAGTCATGTTTACTTAATGGTTAAGATCACTAAGTAAGTATTTTGTAGTGTTTTGATAAAGGATTGGACGATACGTAAACGTCGGATTAGTGGCCGGAAATTTAGGCAAAATGCTGAAACTTGCGCCACTACCCTGTTTTAGGGGTGTGGCGCAAGCCACCAGCCTGCAAAAACTTCAGAGAAGTCCATATTCTTGCGCCACTACCCTGTTTCAGGGGGTGTGGCGCAAGGCACAAAAATTATGCCCTTTCCGGCGTCGTTTCGTAACGCAATTCTACGACGATTTCTCGATGGTTTCTTTTGGTTCTTTGGAGTTATTTGAGTATTTTTAAAGCTTCAAACACTTCAATATACTCCTACATGATCAAATCATGAAATGTGAATAGTGATCCAAAATGTTCAATGAAGCCAAGGGCGACTAGAATTCCAATTTTTGCGATCGAAAGGACGAATGAGAAATGTTTAAAAGAATATTGTCATGACATTATGGAATTATGTAAATATGAGATATAAGGTGAATAATACATGAAACTTGGTGGGTTACATGGATATGTGTTATTGGGCCCAAAATTAGGGCCTAAAATGGAACAAAAGATAAGGCCCAAAGGCAAAAATGACCCATTCTTTCAATAATTGACCAAGTGAACATATCATGTAATGCCAAGTGTGTCTAAGGCTTACATGAGGTCTATATAAAGTCCCCCAAAATCAGATTTTTATTCCCCAAAGTCTCTCATCACTTTTGGAGAATATCACAAACATTTTTCTCATTACCAAACCCTAAGGCAAATAACTCCTTTGGACCCTTTGGACAAGATCAACATATTCCAAGCTTTGGTAAGTGTTTATTATTATGGTTTAACATATTATATACATGGAAGATTATATATATTATGCTAGTGGTGTTGGCAAGGTGATGAATAGTGTATTTTGCCTTTGGTGAAAGATGTGTCATCTTGGTAAATTGAACTTGAATTAGGCCTTGTGCCTTTGATGAAAAAGAATGGTATGGAAAAAATATGAACATGTATGGTGTTATTTTGGGCATTACACTTGTTCTTGTCTAAAAGTGGGAATTTTGGGATTTTGGCCGATATGTGTTATGAGTTGAATTAAGGTGCTTTGATGGATTATTTGGGATGTGTTATGGATAAGAAAGTGTAAAGGAGAAGTATTGCGGTGAAATGGATTGATTTTCATGTATTGGTCAATGTTGGGAATATTATGGAATTTTTGAAATAATAGTATGCTCAATGGTTTTGCCAAGGGGAAATGACATGTTTAAAGGCAAACATGTAACTCATTGACATTGTATGCATTTGTAAAGTACTTGGTGGTTAATGTGAATTTCGTTATGTATTTATGTTATAGAGTGACACATAAAGAAGGAGCGGGATTATTGTCTACGCATCTAAGGTTGTAGATTCGTATTGCGAATCCAAGGTATGCAAGGTTACTTTGTCCGTATCTTTCTACGGCCAATAGTGTTCACATTGACATTTCTCTAGTTCTATTCCGAAATGTACTAAGGTATCCCATATGCAATTATCTATGGTCATTGTCATATATTTCCTACTCATTGATCAATTGTGAATCTCATTTCTCATATTCATGGTTAATGTTCCGGAAGTTCAAATAAGGTTATGTTCCAATATTCCAATAGTGCCTATAATTGTGTCTCTTTTTCATGGATTATTGTCCAATGGTTCCAATGGTATCATGGTGCTAGTTATGTTATATTTCTCATTGATATTTATTCACTTGTCCTTCACTTCTTATTGGTCAATGATTCAAAGTTTCCAACAATGTTATGTTCCAAAGTTCCAAAGTGATGTTATGATTATCAAGGTATCAATCTCAAAGTAATGAACAAAGTAATGCAAATGTGGTCAATGATCAAGTACGGGTGGCAAGTCTAGGGGCGTAAGCCTAGCTCGACTCGATCCCGAGATATGGATTTATGGGTTGCAAGTCTAGGGGCGTAAGCCTAGCTCGACTCGATCCCAAGGGTGGCAAGTCTAGGGGCATAAGCCTAGCTCGACTCGATCCCTATATGATGATATGAAAGACCCACTGATCAGTCGGGGCCCGGGTACATTGTGATATGTAATGGCATGTGAGCATTGAGATAAAGAAAGTAATGAAAATAATGAAAGCAATCCACATGGTTTCCAAAGCGTAACATGGTGACTTATTCACATTGATTATTCATATGTTTTGAGTTCATTGAAATATTCACGTGTTGTATAGTTTCATCTGAGCCTTGCATACTCAGTACTTATTTTGTACTGACCCCTCTCGGGGAATTTACCTTACTTGCTGCAGGCGCAGGTCCCAGTAGGCCTCCTCAATAGACTGCCAGTGTTAGCGGTTCTTTGGGTGAGCTCCAGCTCATTCGGGGCTTCTCCGAGTCAAAGTGTATATATGTTTTGGTACTGTACATGTTGTATAAAGCGGGGACTTGTCCCGACTTATGGTTCATTTTGGTCAATGCTCTTCTTAGAGGCTTTTGTAGACCGATGTGGGTGTAATAGTGTAAAAGACACATGTTGTTTTGACTGGATGGCCTCAACGGCCAAGTTTCATATGTATGCCTAAATATGTCCCTTGTTCTCTTTTATTCGGATTTCATACTAGTATGCAATGGTGGTTATGAATATTATATGCATATGATTGAGCATAGGTAAAGGTTGGTTCTCTCGGGCCTTATCGGCTACGGGTGCCAATCATGTCTCGATGGGATTCGGGGCGTGGCAAAAGTGGTATCAGAGCAGTCGGTCTAAGGATGTCTACAAAGCCGTGTCTGAGTAGAGTCTTACGTATCGATGTGTTGTGCACCACATTTATACGTAGGCGGCTACGAGACATTTAGGATGTTGTTTCTTTCCTTCATTCTAGATCGTGCAATAGAGCCAATGTTGTCAATTACATTGTATCTGATCTCGGTAATTGTTTTTCTTTGGTATAGTCAAAATGCCGAACACTAGAAGAGAAAGAGGAAAAGGTAAAAGTAAGCTGATAGATAGAATTGCTGAAGGAACAAGTAGACCACCACCTGACCAAGTTGATCAAGGTGGGGATGGAACTGAGTTCACAACGCGAGCTTCTTCTACTTCTTCAGCTCCAGAAGAGCCGAGAAGAAGGGAAGTGCCCGTGGAACCACCGACAAATGCCACAGATCAGGATCTTAAGAATGCTGTACAGATGTTGACACAGTTAGTGGAGGCACAAAGCCAGGGGAGAGCTGGTGCAATGGCACATGATGATGATGCAGCTAGAATGGCAAGTCGCAGAACGCAGGATTTCTTAAAACTGGACCCTCCTATATTCACAGGGTCCGATCCAAAAGCAGATCCACAGGACTTCGTGGATCAAATTCAGAGGGCCTTGGAAGTTATGCATGTGACAGGGGTAGAGACAGTGGAACTTGCTGCGTACAGGTTGAAAGGAGAGGCAATATTGTGGTATGAGGATTGGAAGAAATCCCGCGACATTGGTGCAGATTCACCGACATGGGAAGAGTTTAAAGTGGCTTTCCTCGATCATTATCTTCCATATGAGGTTCGGGAAGCACGTGCGGATCAGTTCCTGAATTTGCGTCAAGGGAATATGAGTGTTCGGGAATATAGTTTGCAATTTAACTCCTTGGCTCGATATGCGCCAAATGTTGTGGCTACGATGACAAACAGGGTCCATAGATACGTGGAAAGACTAGAGCCATATTTGGTAAGAGATTGCACTATTGCGGCCTTGAATAGGGACATAGACATTGCTCGAATACAAGCCTTCGCCCAGAAAATAGAAGATCAAAGACAGAGACGAAGGGTACATGAATTTGATAGGGGACAGTCCAAAAGGGCTAGACCTATGGGACCACCTATGATGTCCCAAGGAGGATCTAGGCCCCGCATATTTCCTAGACCACCTAGACCGTCATTCTCTTATTCCACAAGTGGTGCTTATTCGCAGTCTCGAGGGTTTCGAGGTGGTTCAGCAGGGCAAAGTAGTGGGGTTCATGGATCACAGGCAGCAGGTTTCCCTCGTCAGCAGTGTCAGCACTGCGGGCGTATGCACACAGGTACATGTCGGACAGGGATGAATGCCTGCTTTTGGTGTGGTATGCCGGGACATATAGCGAGAGAGTGTCCACAGCGAAGCATGGGTGGTATAGCACGACCAGCTGGGTCGGCTGTTGCGTCTTCAGCATCGGTTCCTTCACAGGGCCGAGGGGCGCAGCCTATTGGTCGTGGTAGAGGTGCCAGAGGAGGAGCCAGTACTAACGGGGTCCAGAATCGCACTTATGCTTTGGTGGACCGCCAGAATTCAGAGGCTTCCCCTGATGTCATCATAGGTACATTATCCATATTCTCACATAATGTATATGCACTAATTGACCCAGGTTCTACATTTTCCTATGTTACTCCATTGGTTGCTGCCAAATTTGCAAAGGCACCGGAATTATTAATTAAATCAATTGAAGTGTCTACATCGGTTGGTGAATATATTATTGCAAAGAGAGTGTATCGTAACTGTGTGGTAACTGTGTGTGGTCATGATACGTTGGCTGATCTCATTGAATTGGACATGGTGGATTTTGATGTAATTATGGGAATGGATTGGTTGGCTTCGTGTTATGCTACGGTAGATTGTCGGGCCAAGAAGGTACAATTTTGTTTCCCATAGGAAAATGTTCTAGAATGGCAGGGTAAGGTAGGGGCACCACGAGGAAGATTTATTTCCTATTTGAAAGCCAGAAAAATGATTGCCAAGGGATACATATGTCATTTGGTACGAGTGAAAGATAATGATGTGGAACCATTAACTCCACAGTCAGTACCGGTAGTCAATGAATTTCTAGATGTATTCCCAGAGGATCTTCCAGGTTTACCCCCAGAACGAGAAGTGAAATTCGGCATTGATGTGATTCCAGGCACTCAGCCTATTTCTATTCCTCCATATAGAATGGCTCCAGCAGAACTGCGCGAATTGAAGGAGCAATTGAAAGATTTGCTGGACAAAGGCTTCATTAGGCCTAGTATGTCCCCGTGGGGTGCACCGGTATTATTTGTGCGAAAGAAAGATGGCACCTTGAGAATGTGCATCGACTACCGGCAGTTGAATAAAGTAACGATCAAGAACAAATATCCCCTTCCTCGAATTGATGATTTGTTTGATCAGTTACAGGGTGCCAGGTGTTTTTCAAAAATTGACTTGAGGTCGGGTTACCATCAGGTCAGAGTTAGAGAGGCGGATGTACCCAAGACAGCTTTTCGAACACGGTATGGCCATTATGAATTTTTAGTTATGTCATTTGGACTAACAAATGCACCGGCTGTGTTTATGGATTTGATGAACAGGGTGTTTAAGCCATTCCTAGACGTGTTCGTGACAGTATTTATAGATGACATCCTTGTTTATTCAAGATCACCAGAAGACCATGCTTATCACTTACGGCAAGTGTTGCAAATTCTCCGTGAGCGTAAGTTGTATGCAAAATTCTCCAAATGTGAGTTTTGGTTGAAATCAGTCGCGTTCTTGGGTCACATTGTATCAGATGAAGGCATACAGGTTGATACCCAAAAGATAGAGGCAGTGAAAAATTGGCCAAGACCTACGACACCCACAGAGATTCGCAGTTTTCTGGGTTTGGCAGGTTATTACCGAAGATTTGTAGAAGGGTTTGCTTCTATTGAGGCACCATTGACAAAGTTAACTCACAAGGCAATTAAATTTCAATGGAATGACGCATGTGAAAGAGGTTTCCAAAAATTGAAAGATAAGTTGACTTCCACACCAGTGTTAGTTCTTCCTGAAGGCACAGAGGGCTATGCAGTGTATTGTGATGCTTCCGGGATTGGTCTCGGATGTGTGTTGATGCAGCATGGTAGGGTGGTAGCATATGCCTCACGACAGTTGCGGCCACATGAGAAAAACTATCCCACACATGATCTTGAATTGGCAGTGATAGTTTTTGCTTTAAAGATATGGCGTCATTATTTATATGGAGTTCATGTTGACATCTATACGGATCACAAAAGCTTGCAATATCTTTTTAAGCAGAAGGAACTCAATTTGAGGCAACGAAGGTGGTTGGAGCTTTTAAAAGATTATGGCATTGATATTCTTTATCACCCAGGCAAAGCAAATGTCGTAGCTGATGCATTGAGCCGTAAGGCAGTCAAAAGCACTAGTGGTCAGTTAAAGCGTGAGATAATCAAAGACTTGAATCAATTAGCCATCTTGGGAGTTCGCCTTCTTGAAACCGCAGATGATAGAGTTATGGTGCAGAATGCAGCAGAATCCTCCTTGATAGCTGAAGTGAAAGAGAAGCAATTTGCGGATTCTACTTTATTACAGCTAAAGGAAAATGTGCAGCAGAATTTGACCAAGGCATTTGATATTACACCAGAAGGGGTACTTCAATGTCAAGGAAGAGTATGTGTACTGGACCTAGATGAGCTGAGGACACGAATAATGACAGAGGCGCACCATTCGCGCTATTCCATTCATCCGGGTGCTACTAAAATGTATCATGACTTGAAAGAAGTGTATTGGTGGAGCAACATGAAAAAGAGCATTGCAGAATTTGTCGCGCAATGCCCAAATTGTCAACAAGTTAAAGTGGAACATCAGAAACCGGGAGGTTACATGCAATGTATCAATCTTCCAGTTTGGAAGTGGGATATGATTAATATGGATTTTATTACGGGCTTGCCTCGTACATTGCAGAAGTTTGATTCCATATGGGTCATAGTGGACCGACTTACCAAGTCAGCTCATTTTCTACCTGTCAAGACGACCTATACAGCTGAGGATTATACGAAGTTGTATGTGAAAGAGATAGTACGATTGCATGGTATTCCACTTTCTATTATATCAGACAGAGGAGCACAGTTCACAGCACACTTTTGGAACTCTTTTCAGCGGAGTTTGGGTACTCAGGTGAATTTGAGTACGGCTTTCCATCCTCAGACCGATGGACAAGCAGAACATACTATTCAGACACTTGAAGATATGCTACGAGCATGTACGTTGGATTTTTAAGGTAGTTGGGATGACCATTTGCCTCTTATTGAATTTTCATATAACAATAGCTATCATTCAAGTATTAAAATGGCACCTTATGAAGCCTTGTATGGAAGGAAATGTAGATCACTAATCGGATGGTTTGAAGCAGGTGAAACTGCTTTACTTGGGCCAGATATTGTTCACCAAGCCATGGAGAAAGTTAAAGTTATCCAACAACGGTTACAAATGGCTCAAAGTCGTCACAAGTCATATGCCGATGTGAGAAGAAGAGGGCTTGAATTTGCCATAGGTGATTGGGTATTTTTAAAGGTGTCACCAATGAAAGGGGTAATGCGGTTCAGAAAGAAAGGAAAATTGAGTCCACGTTACATAGGCCCCTATGAAGTTATTAGAAGATTTGGGCAAGTCGCATATGAATTAGCCTTACCGCAAGAACTTTCCTCAGTCCATCCGGTCTTTCATGTGTCGATGCTTCGAAAATGCATAGGAGATCCATCTCGTATTGTTCCCGTAGAGGATGTTCAAGTTACAGAGGATCTCACTTATGAAGAGGTGCCCATTGCTATCCTAGATCGACAAGTAAAGAGATTGAGAAATAAAGACATAGCATCCGTAAAAGTCCTTTGGAGAAACCAACAAGTAGAGGAGATTACATGGGAAGCGGAAGAAATGATGAAATCCAAGTATCCCCATTTATTTCAAATAGACCAAGAAGTGCACAGTGCGGAGGTGTAACAATAACAAGTAAGTATTTAAAAGCATTTTGTGAATGTGTATAGGTATGTTAAAGTAAAGATGCATTTGTTGTATATAAGACACTGTTGTTAACATTCGAGGACGAATGTTTCTAAGGGGGGAAGAATGTAACACCCCGTACTTTATAACCTCACTTGCTACCTTGGGATCATATCTACATAGGTGTTGATATGCCATGCATATGTGTTTTATAGTGTCATGGGTAAAACATTTGATATCGGAACGTAACATGTGCGATTAGATCGTCGTAGGAGGTGTGTTGTGATTTCGTGGAGCATTTGGGTAAGAACTCGTACACATTCTAACCTAATTTGGTGAATTTAAGTCATGTTTACTTAATGGTTAAGATCACTAAGTAAGTATTTTGTAGTGTTTTGATAAAGGATTGGACGATACGTAAACGTCGGATTAGTGGCCGAAAATTTAGGCAAAATGCTGGAACTTGCGCCACTACCCTGTTTCAGGGGTGTGGCGCAAGCCACCAGCCTGAAAAAACTTCAGAGAAGTCCATATTCTTGCGCCACTACCCTGTTTCAGGGGGTGTGGCGCAAGGCACAAAAATTATGCCCTTTCCGGCGTCGTTTCGTAATGCAATTCTACGACGATTTCTCGATGGTTTCTTTTGGTTCTTTGGAGTTATTTGAGCATTGTTGAAGATTCAAACACTTCAATATACTCCTACATGATCAAATCATGAAATGTGAATAGTGATCCAAAATGTTCAATGAAGCCAAGGGCGACTAGAATTCCAATTTTTGCGATCGAAAGGACGAATGAGAAATGTTTAAAAGAATATTGTCATGACATTATGGAATTAGGTAAATATGAGATATAAGGTGAATAATACATGAAACTTGGTGGGTTACATGGATATGTGTTATTGGGCCCAAAATTAGGGCCCAAAATGGAACAAAAGATAAGGCCCAAAGGCAAAAATGACCCATTCTTTCAATAATTGACCAAGTGAACATATCATGTAATGACAAGTGTGTCTAAGGCTTACTTGAGGTCTATATAAAGTCCCCCAAAATCAGATTTTTATTCCCCAAAGTCTCTCATCACTTTTGGAGAATATCACAAACATTTTTCTCATTACCAAACCCTAAGGCAAATAACTCCTTTGGACCCTTTGGACAAGATCAACATATTCCAAGCTTTGGTAAGTGTTTATTATTATGGTTTAACATATCATATACATGGAAGATTATATATATTATGCTAGTGGTGTTGGCAAGGTGATGAATAGTGTATTTTGCCTTTGGTGAAAGATGTGTCATCTTGGTAAATTGAACTTGAATTAGGCCTTGTGCCTTTGATGAAAAAGAATGGTATGGAAAAAATATGAACATGTATGGTGTTATTTTGGGCATTACACTTGTTCTTGTCTAAAAGTGGGAATTTTGGGATTTTGGCCGATATGTGTTATGAGTTGAATTAAGGTGCTTTGATGGATTATTTGGGATGTGTTATGGATAAGAAAGTGTAAAGGAGAAGTATTGCGGTGAAATGGATTGATTTTCATGTATTGGTCAATGTTGGGAATATTATGGAATTTTTGAAATAATAGTATGCTCAATGGTTTTGCCAAGGGGAAATGACATGTTTAAAGGCAAACATGTAACTCATTGACATTGTATGCATTTGTAAAGTACTTGGTGGTTAATGTGAATTTCGTTATGTATTTATGTTGTAGAGTGACACATAAAGAAGGAGCGGGATTATTGTCTACGCATCTAAGGTTGTAGATTCGTATTGCGAATCCAAGGTATGCAAGGTTACTTTGTCCGTATCTTTCTACGGCCAATAGTGTTCACATTGACATTTCTCTAGTTCTATTCCGAAATGTACTAAGGTATCCCATATGCAATTATCTATGGTCATTGTCATATATTTCCTACTCATTGATCAATTGTGAATCTCATTTCTCATATTCATGGTTAATGTTCCGGAAGTTCAAATAAGGTTATGTTCCAATATTCCAATAGTGCCTATACTTGTGTCTCTTTTTCATGGATTATTGTCCAATGGTTCCAATGGTATCATGGTGCTAGTTATGTTATATTTCTCATTGATATTTATTCACTTGTCCTTCACTTCTTATTGGTCAATGATTCAAAGTTTCCAACAATGTTATGTTCCAAAGTTCCAAAGTGATGTTATGATTATCAAGGTATCAATCTCAAAGTAATGAACAAAGTAATGCAAATGTGGTCAATGATCAAGTACGGGTGGCAAGTCTAGGGGCTTAAGCCTAGCTCGACTCGATCCCGAGATATGGATTTATGGGTTGCAAGTCTAGGGGCGTAAGCCTAGCTCGACTCGATCCCAAGGGTGGCAAGTCTAGGGGCATAAGCCTAGCTCGACTCGATCCCTATATGATGATATGAAAGACCCACTGATCAGTCGGGGCCCGGGTACATTGTGATATGTAATGGCATGTGAGCATTGAGATAAAGAAAGTAATGAAAATAATGAAAGCAATCCACATGGTTTCCAAAGCGTAACATGGTGACTTATTCACATTGATTATTCATATGTTTTGAGTTCATTGAAATATTCACGTGTTGTATAGTTTCATCTGAGCCTTGCATACTCAGTACTTATTTTGTACTGACCCCTCTCGGGGAATTTACCTTACTTGCTGCAGGCGCAGGTCCCAGTAGGCCTCTTTAATAGACTGCCAGTGTTAGCGGTTCTTTGGGTGAGCTCCAGCTCATTTGGGGCTTCTCCGAGTCAAAGTGTATATATGTTTTGGTACTGTACATGTTGTATAAAGCGGGGACTTGTCCCGACTTATGGTTCATTTTGGTCAATGCTCTTGTTAGAGGCTTTTGTAGACCGATGTGGGTGTAATAGTGTAAAAGACACATGTTGTTTTGACTGGATGGCCTCAACGGCCAAGTTTCATATGTATGCCTAAATATGTCCCTTGTTCTCCTTTATTCGGATTTCATACTAGTATGCAATGGTGGTTATGAATATTATATGCATATGATTGAGCATAGGCAAAGGTTGGTTCTCTCGGGCCTTATCGGCTATGGGTGCCAATCATGTCTCGATGGGATTCGGGGCGTGACAGTATATTCCATGAATTAGAAGAAGATTTAATATAGTTCACACTCTATCGTATGATATGAACATGAAGGAAGCGACACTTTCCTAAAATGCTTCGTAGCCTCTCACTCATAAATGTGGTACGCTTCACACCCATGAATGACTTCACATCCATGAATGAAATTCTACTTAATACAACTTTTAGACATTTTAGGACACTTTAAACCTGATGTTGTAATACTAAGTTTTGTCACTACCTAATACTACACCATAGTCGCAACATGGTGCTTAGCATCACGAGTGACACCAATCTAACCTATAGTTTGGCATGTACTATGATTTCTGAAATAAGACTGAATATCTAAATGTGGAAGCTAAATGAATATTATTAATGATCAATCTAATAGATAAAAGTATGACATTATCATAAAGCTTAAAACATATCTAACTGACTGTCTGAAAGTCTCTACTAATGATGAGTTGCTGGGATAAGCCCCCTAGCTAACTCTAACTATTTGAAAACTGAAATAACTAAAATAAGGAAATGATAATAAGCCTTGTCCTTAAAATATGAGGACTCACCACATACTACTAATGAGATAAGTATGGGATCATGCTAACCACGAGCTCGATACTGAGCATCTGATATTCAATGACTTAGTCTGAACTTAGGGAGCTATTATTAACCATCATACCCCATATGAGCTAAGAAGGGTCTAACTTATAACCCCACTATGAAGGGTGCTTTGTACCTTGCCAAGGGTACAAACACTAATTGACATGGATCCACTAAATTGATGTGCAAAAGGACCAATGTATCAGCATAATCTTGTGGGTGACCCTTTAGAACCTATGATGGAAACGTAGTTCTGAGAAATAGGGACTTCTACTAAAGGTCTCTGCCTAACTAATGGGTGAGCCTTCATACCTATATCTGCTCGATGTTAAGTACTACTCCTAATTGAAATAAAATGATTTAGTGAATAGCTCAATAATATTGATGTTCTGAGACTGAATGATAAATGCTTTTCCTGAAATCATTCTAATATCTGTGGAACTAAAGGATTGAGTACTGAACTAACAATTTATGGGATGCTAAATCAATGGATTTTCATAATCTACCATGTTTTAAGAATATAATTATTCATCATAATTTCTATGTGTTGAATAGAGTACGAATTCATAAGTCCCCAAATATTGCATGTCAACATACTGAAGGGTTATAAAAATACAAGTCTAGAAAGGTACTAAATTCCATTGGAAAATATATATTATAGACTATTAATCATATGGAACTGAAATATAAAGAGAATCATACATTTAATGAAAACCCTAATTTCTATATAATGGATTTACTAAGAAACTGAATTTACATAGGGACTCAGTGGGTAAAAGGATACACATTGATGAAATCCCACATACCTGGTAGTTAAATCCTTTCTATAACTTTGAGAATCTTGGACTAGGGAAGAAGCCCTAGCTTCCTTGCTTGGGGAGAAAATAGTCACTCTACTTTCTCTAATTCTCTAATTATCAAAGGTTTTCTGAGGGAATATGGAAATAAGGGTAGTTTCAACTTATTATTCTCCCTTTAGGATACTAATAATATGTAATTTTAGTGTAGGAAATAGGGAAAATACAAAAAATACCCCTGCTAAAATCTTAATTATTTCTGTTATACCCAGTTGCATGGGTCATAAAATAAGTCATTATGTCTGAAAGTGACTCATCGCCAGACTCATTGCCACTGGGAAATTTACTCAGGTATGGGGATGACTGTACACAATGACTTATCATCACTGATAATGAGTTGTTGTGTTGACTCATTCGAACTGGATCCACATGTAAACTTTTAGGACTTTTCTCAAAATGGATGAAGGCAATGGCTCGTAGGAACTGGAAATGACTCATACCCTGGAGTCATTGCCATTGGGGAAGATTTCCAATCCTTAGGAATTTGGTCTAAGTCCTCAGAATGGCTAGCCCAATGAGTCATTGGCACTGACGATGACTCATTGCATGAGTCGTACTATGGAAATATAATTCTAGTTTCCAACTATTTTTTTTTTGCTAAGTATAAAATGGAGTCTTAGGTACTTTCAAGGTATTGAAGATTTATTTGGAGAACATTACTTATCATCACAACCTTACCTCCAAAAGATAGAATCTTTCATTTCCAGGCCCTGAAATTTGTTTTGAACCTTCTTTATGAGGTTTGCAAAGTGGGTCTTCCTTTATCTAGCATGACTAATAGGATATTCTATACATTTTAAAGGAAATTTACCCATTCAAAAAGTAGTACAATCTTCCACCTCCTGAATTATTGTTCCCACAGTCTTATAGAACACAAAGAAGGAATTTTTCTCTTTGTTAGTCTTTTGCCCTGACTGATTCTCATAATCCCTTAGAGTTTCTATAATCTATTGAATGGAATTTTTATCAGTAGGTGCAAATATGATAGTATTATCAAGATAGGAAAGATGATTAATATAAATCACTCTACTCAGGCATCCCGAAACTCCTGGAGTCATTATTATAGAAAAAATTATTCAAACTTCTAGATAATACCTCTGTAGATATAATGAAAAGTGTTGGAGATAAAGGATCTCATTTCTTAACCCCTCTTAAAGAATGAAAAAAACCATATGTGTGTTCATTAATGAGAATAAAATACCAGTTATTAGCAATCAATCTGCAAATTTTGTCAATTGTTACTCTGTTAAATCCCATCTTCTCTAAAACTATGATTAAAAACCTAATCAACACTATCATAGGCCTTTGCCATATAAAGTTTTATCAGTACATTGGCAGGATTACCTCTTTTTTTGATGTCAGTAATAATTTCATGTGCTAATAAAACATTCTCAGTGATGCTCTTCCCTTTAACAAACCCATGCTGATTCTAAGAAATAATCTTTGGCAGTAAACCTTCAATTTTGTCATGTAGAACTCTAGAAACAACCCTATTCAAGAAATTACTCAGACTAATGTGTCTCATATCTGAAAAGTATTTCACTATTTGGTTCTTAGGAATCAAGGACAAATTAGTGGAGTAATAGACTTAAGGTAATGTGCAACCTGAAAAGAAAGCCTCTACCACTTTGACAATATCACTTCTAACTATATCCTATCAATTCTAATAAAAATGACCTGTCAAACCATCTGTACCACTTGAACTATCCATATTAATATCAAATACCATTCTTTTGATTTCTTCTTACATAGAGAAAGTATTAATAAGGTCATTATCCTTTACATTAACAAGAGTAGTAAGATAACTTAGCAAAGATAATTCCCTAGAATCTGATCTACCTGTGAATTGATCATGAAAAAAGTTATAGCTTCAGCAACAACCTATTCAGTCCCTTCTGCCCAACTACCATCAAATCCTAGGATTTTTTGTAGAGACAACTTCTTCCTCCCACCATTAATTAGGATATGAAAAACACTAGTATTCCTGTCACCATTAGTGAATCATTGGAAACCAACATTTTGTCTCCAAATTTCATCATTAAAGTGAATATATTGCTACAGCTCAGCCTGAGCTCTTGGTAATATTTCCTTATTGGCAGCAGTGGGAAGTTTTTCAAAAAGATTGTCCTTGAATCTAACAATTTCCTTCCTAATAGTCAACTATTTGAAAATGTCTCCAAACCTTTCCTTGGTCTATATAGAAAGATCAATTTTGGTCTTGTTCATCTTCTACTTTAGGATAATAAAGATATCATTGTATTTAGCTGATATCCAATTTTCCTTCACAAAATCCTTGAAATCTTCTTTCTTAGTCCAAAATTTCAAAAACCTAAAAAGTTTAGCAAACGTAGGTGTCTGTCCCCTATAAAAAAAAGTAGGGGTTCATGGTCTGAAACAGCCCTAATCAAATGATCCATCTCCACATTACCAAATATGTCGATGAACAACTGATTAATCACCAATCCATACAACCTTTTAAAGATACAGGTTGTATCAGTTCTTCCATTCCACCAAGTAAAAGGGATTCCTTTGAAGTTAATATCAATGAGATCACAAGAATTAATAAAGAAATCAAAGTCATCATATTCATAAAGAGTCACTGCAAGGACCCCAATTTTCTCTTCTTTATTCATAATTACATTAAAGTCTCCCCCTACTAGTAGTTGAAGGTTCCAGTTTGCCTTATGACATATATATCATCCCACAAACTCAATATTTCTAGAGCTTCACATTTAGCATATAATATAGTAGTAATGATTGAATACCTAGCATCTTGGAATGTTAACTATTGATCTTAGTCTACTACAACCCCAGCTTTAATATTTTACTTTACAAAGATCCAAATTTTTCCATTCTGATTATAGTTAGCATATGGTATACCCAAACTTCTTTTATACTTCTAAATTTGTGTTGTATTTTGGAATAATTCCATTAAAGTAATAAGAAGAAGATTGTTATGTTTGTGAAGCATTTGCACTCTATGAAAAGAATTTTGAGTTATCACAGATCTAAAGTTCCAAAATAAAGCTTTGTGTATCATTTAAAACTGGATTTCACATCCCTATTAGGAGCCACCCTTGTGGGCTAGGTGGCTTCTGCTTTACTTTTTGACATTTTTCCTTACACTATTAATTTTGGATATATCCTTGCATGTGTTAAAACTAGTTTCATATTCTGCACATTATCCCTTTATTGATTATCCTCTATCTTACCATCATTTGATTCTGTACCCCTACTAATAAAGACTGCATCATATTGCTCATGTGAAATAATATCATGTAAAATTTTCATTAAGGATATCTTCTTGAATGGAAATACTGTGTGTGTAGTTGCATCTAACACATGTTCCTTGTATGCTTAGTGGACGTTTCAATTAGCTTAGAGATAACAACCTGAAGTGGTTCTTGGTCATTTGACACTACCATTGTTAGTCCCTCAACATGTTTATCTTCTTCTGATTGTGCTTCTAGACTACTAATTTAAGGTAAGTTCCTAGCATCCACCTCCATATACATTACAAGTTCATCAATAATAATATGAACTAAATGCTGATGTTGTTCTTGTACTCCTTATACATCACTTGTCTCCCTACAACCATATCAGAAGAGACAGAATGATGGCTACTTTATGCTTCCTACTAGTGTTGTTGAACAATTAGAGAATTTTTAATTGTTATTTCTTCTACTTCCAGTATATTATCTGTATTAACTTTTCTTTCATTATTTGTGTTCATGATGTCATATTATTTGTGATTGTTTTTGTTATGACCTATTTGATCATTCTTGTTTGTTTCTACTATGATAGAAGCAGCTGCAGTAGCATATTCAGTTCTTGTGTGAGCTATATTATTAATTTCCCAATCACCTACCCCTATTAAATTTTGAACTTTCTCCCTTTTATTCTTGTTGGATCTATGCTCATTATGCACTCTATCGTCCCATTCCCGTGACAAATATCAAAACAATTATCAATGATAACTCCTTTTCTTGGTGGAGTCATTGCTAAGTCACTACGAAATTTAATAGCATTTTTTCCATTCTAAATCTTATATTTGTTGGATGCCATATCCCTCAATTAACTAAAGCTTTCCAACCATTTTTTTGGTGTGTTGTGTCTATATTGGTTTCTAGATTCTCACTTGTTTCACCATTTTATAGATTGATAGGATGCAATCTACGGCGGCTAGGGATGAGTTCCCTGAGCCTACAGCTAGGGCACCGATTAGAGGTAG
This sequence comes from Capsicum rhomboideum, assembly GCA_031232105.1. NCBI lineage: Eukaryota > Viridiplantae > Streptophyta > Magnoliopsida > Solanales > Solanaceae > Capsicum > Capsicum rhomboideum. The sequence goes on along the minus strand of CP124718.1, from coordinate 73,499,050 downwards.
AGGTTGACCTCAAGGTAGAGTTCAGGCTAGAGGTTCATCCCCAACTCGAGGGTAGGCCAGTGATCCTTCACTATATCATGTTATTGATCATGTGCTTGAGATAGCACTAGAGGATCTACCACTACAGTATCCAATGGGTCGTGGGTAGGAGAGGCTCCACCTAAATTTATCTCTTCCTCGGTCCTTCGTGATGACTTCATACAGTTATTGGGTATAGTTCGGGGCCAGCCAATGAATGGAGCCCAAACATCCACTCAGGGGGCATCCCAGAGTGGACTTGATATATGAGCATAGCTTATAGTTATAGTTCCCAGAGTAGAGGTTCCACCAGTATCTGTAGTTCCATATCCAGCAGCAGCACAACCAACCATGTCTTCTGATAAGATGAACATATTGGGCTAGTTTTTTAGATCTGCTCCACTGAGGTTTACAGGGGCCCAAGGTAAGAATGCATTTAAGTTTGCTACTAGTTGCGAGGAAAGGTTGCATAATTTGGGCTTAGTTAAGTTACATGGTGTGGATTACACTATTTTTCAATTCGATAGAGCAGTGAGACAGTGGTGGTGGGGATATCTTGACTCTAGACCATGAGGATCTCCTTCTATGACTTGGACTTAGTTTTTTGAGGCTTTGTTAGAGAAGTATATTCCTCGCAGCATGTACGAGCACCTGAGGTATAAGTTTACCAGGTTAAAATAGGGTTCTATGTCAGTGGCAAATTATGAAGTGAGATTTCATAAATTAGTCAGCCATGCCACCATTATGCTACCCACTGAGTATAAGAGGATATGGTGCTTCGTTGGAGGATTAAGATTTTTACTCTGTATGGCTGCTCAGAGTCTAGTATCTTTGGGTATATTTTTCATTGATAGTGCTGATTATGTTTTCACCATGGATGGTCTGCATCATGAGAAGAAATAAGAGACCTTATCACTAGGGAAACTATAGTGGGATTTATAGTGGTGCTCAGCCTAAAAGTAGAGGTTTTTAGGTTTGGTATCCTCAATAACAACCATATCAACATAAGGGTTAGTCTAGTAAGCTCGTTCAGGTCGAGCTTTAGATTCATATGGGGGTCAAACTTTTTTTAGTGATTTCAGCTGGTAGAGTAGTGGTCAGCAATCGAGGGCTATTTAGATAGGGTCTTTAGGTCGAGGTGTCCATTCTGGGTCAATCAATTCTTATCGTTAGGTTAGAGTATTCGGGGTATGCTATGAGTATTGGGTTTTTGGTCCTGTTACCCATGAGTATCCCCTTCACGGGATGATTGAAACTTCTGCATAAAGTATTCTACTGATCATAACAGTGTCACCTCTATCTAAGAGTAGGGTACAAAGTCATAGGGTGGGTCCCTAGGGTTCTCATGAAGGTCTTTAGGCAGGTAGAATAGGTGGATGAATAGGCACCTACTCCAGAGGTAGGCGAGGCCACCTATATGCTATTCTTGGAAGGCCAAAGACTGAGGCTTCAGATACTATTATTATAGGTATGATTTTTGAGTGCTATCAACCAGCTTCTACTTTATTTGATTCTGGCTCCACATATTCTTATGTGTTTACATATTATGTATCTTGGTTAGGGTTGTCTATTGTGCTATACATGGTTGATTTTAATATGATTCTGGGCATGTACTGGTTATCCCTCTATCATGCGGTCTTGGATTGCTTTGCCAAGACTGTTACCTTAGCCATGCATGGCATACCCTCAGTTATATAGCCGGGTGCTTGTAGTCACGCACTGATGGGGATTATTTCTTATATTTGGGCTAGAAGACTAGTATCGAAGGGTTGTATGGCTTATCTAGCCTATGTTTGAGGTGTGAGCATTGAGAGTGCCTCACTTGCCTCTACTCCTGTAGTCCATGAGTTTTCTAATATTTTTCCTACTGACCTACCTAGCCTTTCTCCTGAACATGATATAGACTTTGCAATTGACCTCTAGACGGGTACCTGACCAATTTATATTACACCTTACTGTATGGCTCCTGCTGAGCTGAAGGATCTAAATATTCAGCTTTAGGATATTTTAGGTGAGGGTTTTTTTAGATCGAGTGTATCGTCTTGGAGGTGGTCTAGTTTTATTTATCAAGAAGAAAGATGGTTCAATACATATGTGTATCGATTATAGGCAGCAGATAAGGTGACAGGAAAGAATAAGTATCTTATGCCTTGTATCAATGATCTGTTTGACCAACTTCAGTGTCGAGCCGTGTTTTCTAAGATTGAATTCAGATCTGGCTACCATCAGTTGAGGATTTGGGCAGATGACATCCTTAAGACATTCTTCAAGACTCACTACGACCATTATGAGTTCCTAGTGATGTCTTTTGGGTTGACTGATGCCCTAACAACGTTCATAGACTTAATGAACTGTGTATTCAGGCCTAATTTGGACTCTTTCATGATCATATTTATTGATGACATCCTTGTTTACTTGATGAGTAGGGAGGAGTATGAGCAACATTTAAGGAATTTTCTCCATACTTAGAGAGATCATCAACTTTATGCCAATCTCTCAAAGTGTGAGTTTTGTCTTGAGTCTGTAGCCTTCTTGGGCCACTTAGTGTCCTAGGATGGGATTATGGTAGACAAACAAAGATCAAAGCCATTCATGATTGGGCTAGGTCTACATTTCTGACTGAGGTTCAAAACTTTATTGGGTTGGCAGGCTACTACAGATGGTTTGTCAAGGGATTTGCCTCTATTGAAACGCCTATGTCCAGATTGAATAGATAAGAGGTTTTCATTTTAGTGGTGTAATGGGTGTGAGATAAACTTTCTGATGCTTAAGGACTTTCTCACTTCAGCTCTTATTCTGACTCTACCAATTGAGGATGAGAAGTTTATAACATATTGTGATGGATTGGGTTTTGGTTTGGGTTGTTTTCTGATGTAGAAGGGCTGAGTGCTAGGATATGCTTCGAGACAGCTGAAGGTGTACGAGGAAAACTACACCACTCATGAATTGGAGTTGGTGGCGGTAGTTTTAGGACTTAAATCTGGAGGCATTACTAGTATTGTGTTCATTGCAAAATTTTCACTGACCATCATAGTCTTTAGTACATTATGACTTAGAAGGACCTTAATTTGAGAGAGCACAGGTGGATTGAGTTGCTAATGGACTATGATCTCTCTATTTTATACCATTCGGGCAAGGTGAATGTGGTAGTGAATTCCTTAAGCCAGAAGGTGGTGAGTATGGAGAGGTTGACCTTCCTTTCTGCTTTAGAACAACCGATGAAATGTCAGCATTGGTTTAGCTTATGATGTGATTGGAAGCCCTCGGCCAAACGAGTATTTTACAGAGAGCCGACAAGGAATTCTATTAATAAATGACTGTTTTGATCCTTTGGAACAACTCGATGAATTTAGTAGATTATTTTAGGAGGCCCTAATGACTATAGATCGAACCTATCAAATTTTTACAATACGATGGTTGGATGTCCACGGCCTAGCAGTACCTACCATATTTTTTTGTGCATCAATATCAGCAGGTCATCCAATGATAAACAACATCCGAATTATAGAGCTACGACACAATCAAACCCGAACGAACAAAATGTTGAATTTCATCGTACTAGTTTCTAATGGAATTTTCGATAAGCAAGACCTTGCAATTCTTTTTTCTTATTGGTTTCAATAGTATGGGAAATCGGGGGTCGAGTCTCGGGCGAGCGAATCTTCTTTGCTTTTATATAATATCCTCTGCCGCTGCTAAAGGAAATGGTTCAAAGCAAGGTGTGGCGGTAAGTCAAAACTTTTTGGTCTCCATGTTCTGATCACGAAAGAAGCTTATTTTTATCGCTACGCCCAATGAAGGGAGGAGAGGGAAAGCTACAGGCCCAAAACCTTCAACCCTTCTTTCTAAAAAGGGGTGCCCGAGGTGCCTCATTTTCTCATTTCATTGTTGCTCATTCCCGTTAGGCTGAAGTGTTTGGCCTTTCCTTCTCCGCATCTACTCAGGCTTCACTGACCTATCGCATGGTAAAAAGAAAAAAGTATGAAAAGAAAGATCACGAGAAGGAAACCTTAAGGTCTTGGGAGGAGTCTACGGCTCCAGCAAAAGGGTGGGGATCATGAATATGAGTTGGCCTTGGACATTTTTTCCTCAGCCAACAAGTTGATTCGACTTGGTATTTCAGACCTAGGAGGATTTTTTCCTGTGTTGAGGCAGTTTCAAGGATGGCAGTTTGAGGTTATTAGGTTGTGTTGCTTTCGAGATCAGGTGCAGAGGGGTGAGCCTAGGAGGGATACCTTATATTCAGAGGGTATATTCAGATTTGATGGTCACATTTGTGTCCCAAGGGTAGGAGGTTTGATTCAATTGATTCCTTAGGAGGCTCATAGCTCTAGATATTTTATTCACCTTAGGATTGCTAAGATGTATACAGATTTGAGGTAGCATTGCTAGTGGAGTGGTATGAGGAGAGATATAGTGGATTTCATGGCTCAATGTTTGTATTTTCAACAGATGAAGGTCGAGCATTTGAGACCAGGTGGTTTGCTTTAGAGGCTACCCATTCATGAGTGTAAATAGGAGTGGATTACTATGGACTTCATGGGTGGTTTGGCTCATACTTCCTATGGTTTATATAGAATCTGGGTCATCATAGATTGGATGACTAAGTCTGCTCATTTCTTACTTATTCAATCTTTTTATTATGCAAAAAAGTTGGCTCAAATCTATGTTTGAGAGGTGGTTCATCTTCACAGAGTGCCTGTGTCTATTATTTCTAATAAAGGATCCTAGTTCAACTCTAGGTTCTGGAGGGCTTTTAAAGAGGAGTTGGGTACCCAGGTCGATCATGTCAACACTCTTCATCCCTAGACCGATGGATAGTCGGAGTTGATAATTTAGGTTTACGTTGATATGCTTCGAGCATGTGTCTTGGACTTTAGAGGTCAGTGGAAGTAGTTCTTAGCCTTTGTGGAGTATTCCTAAAATAATAGCTACCATTCGAGTATTCAAATGACACCATTCAAGGCGTTATATAGTAGGTGATGTTGATCTCCGATTGGTTGGCTCGAGACTTTAGAGTCTTTGACATTAGGTACCAACTTGCTTAGGGAGTTATTAGATAGAGTTTGAATTATTTAGGATTGGTTACGGACAGTGTAGAGCAGGCAGCAGAGTTATGCAGATTGTAGGCTTCATGCAATGAGGTTTAGTGTTGGTGATTGGGTCTTTCTTTGATTATCTCCCCTGAAGGGCATCATGAGGTTAGAAAATAGGGGCATGCTTAGCCCCAGGTATATTGGGCCATTTGATATCCTTCAGAGAGTTAGGGAGGTAGCCTATGAGTTGGCCTTGCTGCAAGCCTTTTCATCCATTCATCTTATTTTCTATGTGTCGATGTTGCGGTGATAGATTTCGAATGAGTCTCATATGCTACTATAGGACTCGGTGTAGTTGGATGATAGATTGACCTTTTGTAGTAGCCAGTCTCTATTTTAGCCAGAGAGGACAGGCCGTTGCATTCCAGAGATATTTATGTGATTAAAGTTCAGTGGAGGCACCGTCCAGTTAAGAAGGCTGCCTGGGTGACAGAGTATGATATGCAGAATCGGTATCCCCACCTATTCAAACCTTCAGGTACTTCATAACTTTGTACTTTTATGGACACAAATCCTTTTAGTAGTGGATGTTGTAATGACCCTCGTGGTCATTTTCTGTCGTTTCATACTTTTTCTATATTTAGAGCTTTCCTATAGCTATCGGAATTCATTTATAACAAATGACTTATTACGACCGACATTTCAGTTATCGAGCAGATTGATTGGTTTCTATAGTCATTTCCCTTGTTTTGGAGTTGTTGAAGTTGAGAAAATGATCTCGGGCCAAAAGAAAAAAAGCAAACAGTCTCAGATGAAAATTTTGACTGTTTGGTTATCTCTAAAATGTCAATATTAGGCTGGGGGATCCTTTGTCACACCCCGAGTTCCAACGAGGCGTGATTCGCACCCGTAGCCGATAAGGCCCGAGAGAACCAAGTTTTGCTTACATTAATTCATATGCATGCCATAAGAACATCACTATCACGTAAGAACATAAAAGGCTCAGATCGAAATTCATGGAACTTGACGATATATACATATATATGAAACTTGGCCTTTAGGGCCATCAAGTCAAACGGACATACAACTCTTTCTTCCACATTCATTTTCATACCCACATACTTCTAAAAAGCCTCTAGCAGAAATACATACATGTCCAACATAAGTTCGGGACAATCCCCTCTTTACATAACATATACAATACCAAAATCAATGTACGACTTGGACACGGAAAGCCCGGGACCAACTGGAGCTCACCAAAGATCAGTATGTGTCCTGCAGCTTACTGGGGTGGTCTACTAGAACCTGTGCCTGCAGCAAGTAAGGTAAATCCCCCAAGAGGGGTCAGTACGAAGAATGTACTGAGTATGTAAGGCTGCATGAAACTGAATCAGTATATAAGAACTTTCATGGAAAATAATTACAAGGGACATGCCCAATATGGATAAGCCATCAAGCTATATATTTGGAACTGCATGCATTACTTTCGATACTCTCTTCACTTTAGTGATTTTGTATCTCTTCTTACTTACTTACTTGTCAGTCATTAATTATATACTACCCGAACCAAACTGATCAGTGGGAAATTGATAATATCGTCATGCAGGTGTTCATTTCACCCCATGAATACACCCATAATGTTGGGATAGTCATCATGAAGGTGTGTTCTTTCACCCCATGGATATCGTCATGAAGGTGCTTATTACACCCCATGGATACACTCATAATATTAGGATCGTCATCATGAAGGTGTTTATTTCACCCCCATGGATACACTCACTCATGAGAGATTAATACATTGAGGATCATGACATTATTGGAAGCACACATATATGCATTTCGTTATTCTTCATTTCATGAGATTGATACTTGATGGTTAAAACATTATTAGAATATGAAACATAACATTTTTGGGATTTTGGAATCATGTCCATGTTTATGTAACATATGAGCAACAACGAATAAAGAATGAGGAGCATATGACTTAACAATAGATAACAACCTGATTGAGATGCCTTTGGACATTTAGGAATGGGGTAAGTACATAACTCGTATGAACAACATGCTGCAGAAGGATATAGATAGGATAACCTTACATACCTTCACTTTCAAGTATGGATACGCAAGCCTATATATGAACACAAGAGTCCAGCTTCTTCCTTACATCTTACTCTACAATACAAGTACATATCGGAGCTTACATTAGCAACTAGTTACTATGCAGGCGTACAAACTGACAATGAGCTATAAGACTGTCGTATAACTTCATGTCACCCCCTTAAAATACAATTCACTGCATTCTCATATCAACCACACCATAGCATTCCACACATTGACCAAGATATCATACATCAATAGCATTTCACACCACACTTACCCTTTATGCTTTCTCATTATCATCACGTCACATTTACTCCTCCCAACTTTCCTCATAAAAACATATTAAAAACAATACATACTTAATACAGTCCAACATGCCTCCATAATACACTTTAAATTTATTAAAACGGCATCACAAGTTGATAATTACATCCAAAAAGGGTGGGTCGACTAGATGCGAAAACATTCAAAACGGAAAACTGGGATGACCTGCACAGACAACTGTGCCCGCAGGTGACTGACCTGTGCCCATATGTGACCTTTGGAAGATGCCAGAGGCACCTGCATTGGCATCTGCTCCTGCAGGTGCCCTCGTCTGTGGGGCGGATGCCCGTTTTGGTCAGAAATGGTCTATTTTGGGTCTTTTAATGCAATGAATGGTCCATGATCATAACCAAACTTATTTTGACATATTTTTGATCATCTTGAACACCAACAATCAGCCATGGTCTCACAACACACATAACAACACCCAAAACTACACTTTACGGTCAATACGTCACCAAATCCAGAACCGATTTCACAATAATAATTCCAAACATTATATACAAGGACAAAACAAGGTAAGACTATAATCACATATCACATAACAATATGTAATCCATCAAGTTCACTTCCTTCAAGACCATAAGTACCTATTCAAGTTTACAAGACAAAACCATCCTCCGATTTAGCAAACATGTAACATTTCACACATTGTGAACTTCTCAATACTCCACCAACATAACCAACATAATCTACACCATCTATAATGCATAAATTATTTTAAATCATCATAATAAACACTTACCAAGCCTTTTACAAAGATGATCTTGGCCAAAGGAATGACTTAGGCTTCTTGAGAGACAACAAGAAAATTTTGGTAAAGTCTAGAAAATGGCATGAGAGCTTAAATGAAATAAAATCTAATTTTTCTCTCTTTGTACAGTCCCTCAAGTCACTCGTATCCCTTTATTAGCATTAAATGCAAGGGTTGATTGGTCAAATGGAGAAATATTGGAAGAATGGGTCAAATTCCCATATTGGGCCATGTCTTTCTTATGATTTTTGGGCTTCATTTAAGGCCCAATGGTGTAAGACTTAATAATACCCACAATATTAATGTATAATTCATCACATATCTCATGTTCCCATATTTCCATGAATGTTATGGTAGCCAACTAGACTCGAAAACGTATGGGGTGTTACATTCTTCCCCCTTAGAAACATTCATCCTCGAATGTTAGTGTTATCATTCAAAGTAAACAATTACAAATCTAGGAGCATTCTTCATGTCATCATATAGATATATACTCAAATCTGATAAATACTTACTTGTCATTGTTCCATTTTTATATCATGAGCTTGTTCCTCTCTTCGGAACAAATGGGGGTACTTGGATCGCATCATTTCTTCAGCTTCCCATGTGACCTCTTCTTTTTGCTGATTTCTCCAACGTACCTTTACAGATGCTACGTCCTTATTCCTCAGCCTCTTTACTTGTCTATCCAGAATTTCAATAGTTATCTCCTCATAGGTAAGATCCTCTGTAACTTGCACATCCTCTATAGGAGTAAAACGAGATGGATCCCCTATGCACTTTCGAAGCATCGAAACATGAAATACCGGATGAACTTTGGAGAGTTCTTGGGGTAGCACAAACTCATATGCAACCTGCCCAAATCTTCTAATAATTTCATATGGTCCTATATAATGTGGACTCAATTTCTCTTTCTTTCCGAATCGAATCACCCCTTTCATCGGTGAAACCTTTAAAAACACCCAATCACCTATGGAGAATTCAAGCCCTCCTCTTCTAACATCGGCATAGGACTTGTGTCGACTCTGGGCTGTTTGTAATCGTTTTTGAATCACTTTAACTTTCTCCATGGCCTGATGAACAAGATCTGGCCCAAGTAAAGCAGTTTCACCTGCTTCAAACCATCCGATTGGTGATCTATATTTTCTTCCATACAAAGCTTCATAGGGCGCCATTTTAATACTTGAATGATAGCTATTGTTGTAAGCAAATTCAATAAGAGGCAAATGGTCATCCCAACTGCCTTGAAAATCTAACGTGCATGCACGTAGCATATCTTCAAGTGTTTGAATGGTGTGTTCTGCTTGTCCATCAGTCTGAGGATGGAAATCCGTACTCAGATTCACCTGTGTACCCAAACTCTGCTGGAAAGATCTCCAAAAGTGCATTGTAAACTGTGCTCCTCTCTATGATATAATAGAAAGTGGAATACCATGTAACCGCACTATCTCTTTAACATATAATCTTGCATAATCTTCAGCTGTATAGGTGGTCTTGACTGGTAGAAAATGCGCTGACTTGGTAAGCCTATCAACTATAACCCATATAGAATCAAATTTTCGCAGTGTACGACGCAAACCTGTGATAAAGTCCATATTAATCATATCCTATTTCCAGACTGGAAGATTGATACATTGCATGTAACCTCCTGGTTTCTGATGCTCTACCTTTACTTGTTGACAATTCGGGCATTGAGCAACAAATTCTGCAACGTTCTTCTTCATATTTCCCCACCAATACACTTCTTTCAAATCATGATACATTTTAGTAGCACCCGGATGAATAGAATAGCACGAATGATGTGCCTCTGTCATAATTCATTTCCACAGCTCATCTACATCTGGAACGCATACTCTACATTGTTATTGGAGCACCCCTTCTTGTGTCAGATCAAATGCGTTTGTCAAATTCTGCTCTGCATTCTCCTTTAACTACAATAACATAGGATCTGCAGACTGCTTCTTTTTTACTTCAGCTATTAGTAAAGATTCAGCCGCATTTTGTACAATAACTCTTTCATCTGAGGATTCAAGAAGACGAACCCTCAAGCTGGCTAACTGATGTAGGTCTTTGATTATTTCTTTCTTTTCGATCAACTGACCACTAGTGCTTTCTACTGCCTTCCGGCTCAATGCATCCGCTACCACATTTGCCTTCCCTGGATGGTATAGAATATCAATATCATAATCCTTCAATAACTCAAGCCACCTTCTTTGCCCCAAATTGAGTTCCTTTTGCTTAAAGATATATTGTAAAATTTTGTGATGTATAGATATCAACATGAACTCCATACAAATAATGATGCCATATCTTTAAAGCAAAAACCAACGCTGCTAATTCAAGATCATGTGTGGGATAGTTCCTTTCATGTGGCCGCAACTGTCGTGAAGCATATGCTATGACATTCCCGTATTGCATCAATACACATCCGAGGCCAACCCCGAAAGCATCACAATACACTGCATAGCCTTCAGTACCTTTGGGAAGTACTAAAACTGGTGTGGAGGTCAATTTATCTTTCAACTCTTGGAAGCTTTTCTCACACGCATCATTCCACTGGAATTTAGCTGCCTTATGGGTAAGCTTTGTCAACGGTGCAGCAATGGAAGAAAAACCTTCCACAAATCATCAGTAATAACCTGCCAGCCCAAGAAAACTACAAATCTTTATGGGTGTCGTAGGTCTTGGCCAATTCTTCACCGCCTCAATCTTCTATGTATCAACCTGTATCCCTTCGTCTGATACAATGTGACCCAAGAATGCAACTGATTTTAACCAAAACTCACACTTGGAGAACTTTGCATACAACTTACGCTCACGGAGAATCTGTAACACCTGCCGTAAGTGATTAGCATGGTCCTCTGGTGTTATTGAATAAACCAGGATGTCATCTATAAATACCATGACAAACACGTCCAGAAATGGCTTAAACACTCTGTTCATCGAATCCATAAACACAGCTGGCGCGTTTGTTAGTCCAAATGACATAACTAAGAATTCATAATGGCCATACCGTGTTCGGAAAGCTGTCTTGGGTACATCTTCTTCTCTAACTCTGACCTGGTGGTAACCCGACCTCAAGTCAATCTTTGAAAAACACTTGACACCCTGTAACTGATCAAACAAATCATCAATTCGAGGGAGGGGATATTTGTTCTTGATCATTACCTTATTCAATTGCCGATAGTCAATGCACATTCTTAACGTGCCATTTTTCTTTCGTACAAATAATACCGGTGCACCCCACAGGGACATACTCGGCCTGATAAAGCCCTTATCCAGAAATCTTTCAATTGTTCTTTTAATTCACGCAATTCTGCTGGAGCTATTCTGTATGGAGGAATAGAAATAGGATGAGTGCCTGGAATCACATCAATGCCAAATTCTACTTCCCGTTCTGGGGATAAGCCTGGAAGATCCTCTGGAAATACATCAAGAAATTCATTGACCACTGGAACCGACTGCGGAGTTAGTGGTTCCACATCATTATCTTTCACTCGTACTAAGTGACATATATACCCCTTGGAAATCATCTTCCTGGCTTTCAAGTAGGAAATAAATTTTCGTCTTGGTGCCCCTACATTACCCTGCTATTTTAGAGCATTTCCTTGCGGAAAAAAAAAATTGCACCTTCTTGGCCCGGCAATCTACCGTGGCATAACAAGAAGCTAACCAATCCATACCCATGATCACATCAAAATCCACCATGTTTAATTCAATGAGATCGGCCCATGTATCATGACCGCACACAGTTACCACACAATGTCGATATACTCTTTTTGCAATAATACATTCACCAACCGGTGTAGACACTTCAATTGATTTAGTTAATAATTCTGGTGCCTTTGCAAATTTAGCAGCTATTAATGGAGTAACATAGGATAATGTAGAATCGAGTTCAATCAGTGCATATACATTATATGAAAATATGGATAATGTACCTGTGACGACATCAGGAGAAGCCTCTGAATTCTGTCGGTCCACCAAAGCATAAGTGCGATTCTGGACCCCACTAGTACTGGCTGCTCCTCTGGCACCTCTACCACGACCAACAGACTGCACACCTCGTCCTAGAGAAGGAACTGATGATGATGACGCTACAGTCGATCCCGTAGTTCGTGCCACACCACGCAAGCCTCTTCGCTGGCAGTCTCTCATCATGTGCCCCGCCATACCACACCAATAACATACATTCATCCCCCACCGACATTCACCTGAATGAAATCGTCTACAATACTGACACAACGGGTGAAAAGATCCCGCTGTCTATGAACCACAAATCCCACTACTTTGCTTGGCTTGATTATAACCCCTGGACCCTCGAAAGTGAGAAGAAGTGCCTGCCGTGGAATGAGAAAATGAAGGTCTAGGTTGTCTAGTAAAACTCTAAGGCCTGAACTCTGCTTGGGACGCCATAGACTATCCTGTAGATCTAGCCCTTTTGGACGGCCCTTCGTCAAACCCTTCTGTCCTTCTTCGTTGCCTCTGATCTTCCATTTTCTGCACAAAGGCATGTATTCTACCTATATCCATATCCCGATTTAGGGAAGCAATTGTGCATTCTCGTACCAAATATGTCTCCAATCTGTCCACATATCGATGTACTCTGTCTGTTATTGTGGACACCACATTTGGAGCGTATCGAGGCAAGGAATTAAATTGCAGACTGTATTCCCTGACACTCAAATTCCCTTGACGGAGATTTAAGAATTGATCCGCATGAGCCTCTCGGATCTCATTAGGAAGGTAATGATCAATAAATGCCACCTTAAATTCATCCCACGTAGGTGGGTTTGCACCAATACCACGAGCTTTCTTCCAATCCTCATACCACAATATAGCCTCACCCTTCAATCTATATGCCGTAAGCTCCATCGTTTCTATACCCGACATATGCATCACCTCCAGAGCCCTTTGGATTTGATCTATAAAATCTTGGGGATCTTCATACGGGTATAATCCAGTGAATGTGGGAGGATCTAATTTCAAGAAGTCCTGTGTTCTGCGACTAGCTGCTCTCATTGTACTATCATCACCTGTCATTAGACCACCTTGTCCCTGAACCTGTACAGCAACTATTCGGGTCAACATTTGTACTGCATCCTATAAATCCTGATCAGTAGTGGTATTTACTGGTAGATCTACAGGTGCTCCCCTCCTACTTGACTCTTCTGGAACAGAGGGACTGGAGGAAGCTCGTGACACAAATTCATGCTCAGTATCGCCTGGATTAACTTGATCAGGTGGTGGTATACTGGTTCCTTCTCCAGCAATTCTATCTATCCTCTGACTTTTTCCTCGACTTCTTCTTGTCATCGGTATTTACTATAATATACAAGAACAACAATATTTATCGTCAGAAACAATCCCACCTATAACTTCGGCTCTAATGCACGATCTAGAAATGAAGAAATGAAACAACATCCTAAATGTCCCGTAGCCTCCTACTTATAAATGTGGTGCACAACACATTGATAAGTAAGACTCTACTCAGACACGGCTTTGTAGACACCCTAAGAACGACCTGATCTGATACCACTTTTGTCACACCCCGAGTTCCAACCAGGCGTGATTGGCACCCGTAGCCGATAAGGCCTGAGAGAACCAAGATTTGCTTACATTAATTCATATGCATGCCATAAGAACATCACTATCACGTAAGAACATAAAAGGCTCAGATCGAAATTCATGGAACATGACGATATATACATATATATGAAACTTGGCCTTTAGGGCCATCAAGTCAAACGGACATACAACTCTTTCTTCCACATTCATTTTCATACCCACATACGTCTACAAAAGCCTCTAGCAGAAATACATACATGTCCAACCTAAGTTCAGGACAAGCCTCACTTTACATAACATATACAATACCAAAATCAATGTACGACTTGGACACGGAAAGCCCGGGACCAACTGGAGCTCACCAAAGATCAGTATGTGTCCTACCGCTTATTGGGGAGGTCTACTAGAACCTGTTCCTGCAGCAAGTAAGGTAAATCCCCCAAGAGGGGTCAGTACGAAGAATGTACTGAGTATGTAAGGCTGCATGAAACTGAATCAGTATATAAGAACTTTCATGGAAAATAATTACAAGGGACATGCCCAATATGGATAAGCCATCAAGCTATATATTTGGAACTGCATGCATTACTTTCGATACTCTCTTCACTTTAGTGATTTTGTATCTCTTCTTACTTACTTACTTGTCAGTCATTAATTATATACTACCCGGACCCAACTGATCAGTGGGAAATTGATAATATCGTCATGCAGGTGTTCATTTCACCCCATGAATACACCCATAATGTTGGGATAGTCATCATGAAGGTGTGTTCTTTCACCCCATTGATATCGTCATGAAGGTGTTTATTACACCTCATGGATACACTCATAATATTAGGATCGTCATCATGAAGGTGTTTATTTTACCCCATGGATACACTCACTCATGAGAGATTAATAAATTGAGGATCATGACATTATTGGAAGCACACATATATGCATTTCGTTATTCTTCATTTCATGAGATTGCTACTTGATGGTTAAAACATTATTAGAATGTGGAACATAACATTTTTGGGATTTTGGAATTATGTCCATGTTTATGTAACATATGAGCAACAACGAATAAAGAATGAGGAGCATATGACTTAACAATAGATAACAACCTGATTGAGATGCCTTTGGACATTTAGGAATGGGGTAAGTACATAACTCGTATGAACAACATGCTGCAGAAGGATATAGATAGGATAACCTTACATACCTTCACTTCCAAGTACGGATACACAAGCCTATATATGAACACAAGAGTCCAGCTTCTTCCTTACGTCTTACTCTACAATATAAGTACATATCGGAGCTTACATTAGCAACTAGTTACTATGCAGGCGTACAAAACGACAATGAGCTATACGACTGCCGTATAACATCATGTCACCCCCTTAAAATACAATTCACTGCATTCTCATATCAACCACACCATAACATTCAACACATTGACCAAGATATCATACATCAATAGCATTTCACACCACACTTACACTTTATGCTTTCTCATTATCATTCCGTCACATTTACTCCTCCCAACTTGCCTCATAACAACATATGAACAACAATTCATACTTAATACAGTCCAACATGCCTCCATACGATACTTTAAAGTCATCAAAACGGCATCACAAGTTGATAATTACATCCAAAAAGGGTATAGGGGCCTTCGGTGGTTGACTACATGCGAAAACATTCAAAACGAAAAACTAGGCTGACCTACGCGCAGGTGGCTGACCTGTGCAGCCACCTGCACCCTCAGGTGGATGACCTACGCCCGCAGGTGACCTTTGATAGATGCCATAGGCACCTGCGTTGGCATCTGCGCCCGCAGGTGCCCTCGTTTGCGGGGGCGGATGCCCGTTTTGGTCCGAAATGGTCTATTTTGGGTCTTTTAGTGCAATGAATGGTCCATGATCATAAACAAACTTATTTTGACATATTGTTTATCATCTTGAACACCAACAATCAGCCATGGTCTCACAACACACATAACAACACCCAAAACTACACTTTACGGTCAATACGTCACCAAATCCATAACCAATTTCACAATAACAATTCCAAACATTATATAAAAGGAAAAAACAAAGTAAGACTATAATCACATCTCACATAAAAATATTTAATCAATCAAGTTCACTTCCTTCAAGACCACAAGTACCTATTTAAGTTTACAAGACAAAACCATCCTCCGATTTAGCAAACATGTAACATTTCACACATTGTGAACTTCTCAATACTCCACCAACATAACCAACTTAATCTACAACATCTCCCATGCATAAAATATATTAAATCATCATAATAAATACTTACCAAACCTTTTACAAAGATGATCTTGGCCAAAGGAATGACTTAGGGTTCTTGAGAGACAACAAGAAAATTTTGGTAAAGTCTAGAAAATGGCATGAGATCTTAAATGAAATAAAATCTGATTTTTCTCTCTTTATATAGTCCCTCAATTCACTCTTATCCCTTTCTTAGCACTAAATGCAAGGGTTGATTGGTCAAATGGAGAAATATTGGAAGAATGGGTCAAATTCCCATATTGGGCCATGTCTTCCTTATGATTTTTGGGCTTCATTTAAGGCCCAATGATGTAAGACTTAATAATTCCCACAATATTAATGTATAATTCATCACATATCTCATGTTCCCATATTTCCATGAATGTTACGGTAGCCAACTAGACTTGGAAACGTACGGGGTGTTACATCCTTGGTCTTGATCCCGAGGCTTTCGAGCTCATTTTGGGCTATTGGTTGGATTTTGGAAAAATGGAACCTTGGGTATGGCACCTATATTCTATCAAAACGACCTCTGTTAGAAATTTTAATGGTTTTGTTAAGTCCAGAATGTCAAATTTAGTATGGTAGCACAGTTTATTTGCATCCACGGGATTCCGAACGAAACCCAAGGGCCCATCTAAAATTTTTACAACTTAGCGAAATTGCTGGTCCATCAGCACCTAGTGAATGATTAGGTATGGACCTTGGTCATCACAATCGCGAGGCTGAGGCTCACAACTCCGATGAAGGAAGATGTGGGACTAGGCCAGCTTGTTCATCACAATCGCATGGCTGGTCCATTGTGATCGCGATGGTCCTATTAGTGGGTTCTGCAATCTTGATCGGGGGGTCCCTCTATCACGATTAAGGACCCCAGGTAGTATAAATAATTTCCCCTTCATTTTTCCAGCCATTTTTCTAAGTATAAAACTTCATTGTTAAGTGTGGTAGCTTAAAAAATCATGGGGAATTGATAATTGGAGCTGGGATTAGCTTGAGAACATTATTGTGAGAATGTTCTCATCCTTATCCTTGTGGTAGCGGTTGGAGGCTTCTTTGAAGGGAAAAGCTCCACTGTAGAGATTTTTCCAAACTTTTAGCGGTGTCCAGGTAGGCTAGGCTTACCTCTCTTTTAGACTATGCTCTTTTATTTTATTAAAATGTTAATGTACTAGATATAGGTGGGTTCTTACGGTCCAGATATTCATTTTGCAATTTCTGACTACTTTTAGTCAAATAGAGGGCTTTTCAGGTAGATTTTGACCCCATTTCCCTTAAATTCGTAATGCTTACCTTTTAGGATAAAACATAGCCTAGTTAGGGTCTTGGGTCAGGATTATGAAGCCTTAGCCTAGGTTTGGGCAAATGCTTTCCTTAGGTTGGGTTTGTGGGGCCTATAGCAGGCCATATCACCCTTATTAATATAGGTTACTATAGAACAATGTCATTTTTGAATTAATCTTGTTATAGAGTATCTTCGAGAGACTGTCATTTTGGATTGGGTTTCCTTAACTATTACCTTAAGCCTGTTAGCTTTGATATCCTTACAGTGTTAGAAATTTGACCTAAAATCGCGACTTTAGACTTAATAAATGGAAATTTGGTTCTCTTTTAATAATTTGGCTTCTAAGATGGGAAATAATGACTAGATGGTTTTGAGATGATTTATATCACTCGATTATTATCACCTAATGCTTAAATTATGAGTTCTGATTTGAGTCTGATATCTGGGTTACTGTTTAGTATTTATGAGTTTCGGCTCGAGTCTAGTATTTGTTATATTCTTATACTTCATCAGTCCCAGTTCAAGTTTCGTATTTATTTTCTTTACTGTAACTATCATTCGGGATTGGAAATTTATTGGAGACTGGTAAGATTTATGGTTATGGCTGGGGAAGAAGTACACGGTATGTATATCGCCCATTTTGACCCATTTTTGCTTCATTACTGTTATATTTGTCCCTTGCTTTAGTTTTACTCTTGTTTGTACCCACCATGCTTATAGGCGATCGGTTGGGTTTATTTCTCCTTATGTGCACCATCTGGGCTTATGGGGGTTCAGTTATGTTAAAACTAGTCATTTATTTCTGCTTATGAGTTATTTATATTCAGTTTACAACATTGGTTTTGTATAGCCTATTATCTCCTTTCTAACCCTCATTTACTACCTTTAGTTCATATTCTCACACTTTATTTTACTTTTATGCTAACTGAGCTCAGTCAGCCTATGATGCCTACTGGGTACCCATGTTTTGGTACTCATACTATACTTCTGCATCTTTTTCCCAGATGTAGATCCTAGTATAAGTCACCATTGTTGACGCTGACCTCGGGTTGTGTTGCTGTTCGGAGATTGGGTGAGCTTTCAAGTCTGAAGATGATCCTTCTCATTTTGCTTTCATGATAGTCTTATTTTGTATATTCTAAGACTTCTATGAATATTTTGACATTGTCTAGTACTGCTTTTTGTTTAATGGCTCTTGTACAGACCTTACAATGTCTTGAGGGATTTATTTTTGTTTTTTGTCCTCTTCCCTCTCTTGTATAGTATGCTTATGTGTGTGTGTGTGTATATATATATATACTTATTTTGTATATTCCGCTTATTTCTTATTACTGTCATTTTTATTCTTATTTTTCTCTATCTTTCGAATGTTAGCCCGTTACTGATGTCTCCCAAACTATACCTCAAGAAAGTATAGTGTGGTCGTTGAATCAAATATAGAACCCAACTATGTTGGGGTCGATCCCACAGTGAATAGGATGAAATTATTGTCACACCCCGAATTCCAATGAGGCGTGATTGGCACCCGAAGCCGATATGGCCCGAGAGAACCAATCTTTACTCATACCCAATCATATGCATGCCATAAGAAACATTACCACCAGGTAAAGACATAAGATGCTAAGAGCGGAAATCATGAAGCATTATATATATACATATAAGAAACTTGGCCGTTAGGGCCATCAAGTTAAGGTGGACATACAAATCTTCGTTCATATACCCACATCAGTCCACAAAAGCCTCTAACAAGAGTACACACATAAACATCTTAAATTCGGGACAAGTCCCCGCTTTACACAACGCTACAGTACCAAAATAAATGTACACAAGAGACCCGGGAAGCTCCGAACCAACTGGGGCTCACCAAAGATCGGCAAAAGATCCGCAACCTACTGTGGAGGTCTACTAGTACCTGTGCCTGCAGCAAGTAAGGTAAATTTCCCCCAAAGGGGTCAGTACGAAGAATGTACTGAGTATGTAAGGCCATAAGAAACTCTACATCAAAACTTTAATGGAATCAAATATAAGTAAAAACCAACATGGATAAGCCATCACTCTATATGTATGGAAATATGTACATTAGATGGATTGCTTCTTTTATTTTTATGCTTATTCATCTCTTCATCGTTCACCTCTTTATTCACAATTCATTCTTCCATTCTTACAATGCCCGGGCCCTAAGCTGATCAGTGGGTACTTAACAGCTTTCGGGATCGACCCATGCTAGGCTCTCCTTTTGCCCATGGGATACCACCCGTAGAAGCGGGATCGACCCATGCGAGGTATCTTAACCCCATGGGATACCACCCTAGATATTGGGATCGACCCATGCGAGGTATTTTAACCCCATGGGATACCACCCAATAACACATCACTTCTCTTCACAACATTACTTATTTAATCTTGAGAAAAGTTCATTCGATGATTATATCATTATTGGAAACACGTAGATGCTTACTTTATGCCTTTACGCTCATGAGATCGATACTTTGTAATTAAAACATTATTGGAAGCTTTGGAACATAACATTATTGGAACTTGGAACCATGTCCATAACTATATAATACATGAATGACATTAATCAAGAACAAGCTATATGTGATTAACACTAGATGATAACATGAAATGAGATGCCTTAGGACACCTCGGGAATGAGTAAGTACCATAACAAGGTGTTACACTATATGCTGCAGAAGGATACGAAAAGAGGAACCTTACATACCTCGTATTCTCAATATGATACTCAATCCTATACGTGAACACAATAGTCCCGCTCCTTCCTTATGTTTCACTCTACAACACAAATACAAAATGGAATTTACATTAACCACCAACCACCTTACAAATGCATATGACGTCAATGAATTACATGTTTTCCTTTAAAATTGTCATTTCCCCCTTGACAATACCATTGATGAAATTATCATATTAATAATCCCACAATATTCCCAACATTGACCAAAATATCATAAACCATTAGCATGTCACACCAAGTTCATACTTTCCACTCTTCATCACCACAACATCACAATTATTCCATCAAATTACTTCAATACACCTCACAACAACAAATCGGCCAAAATCCCATAATTTACACTTATATGAAATTGACAAGTTTAATAATATAATCACACCATACATGTTGATATTTCATCCATACATTCTCTTTCATCAAAATCACAAGGCATATTTGAAGTGTAAATCCCATGGATAACACATCTTTTACAAAAACACAAAGTGTCATATTCAACCCTTCCAAGCATAACCAACATGATTTACATACTTTCCCATGCATATAATATATTAATCCATAAGAATAATCACTTACCTAAGCTTGAAAAATGATGATCTTGCTCCAAAAGTTGGCTTAGGTTATTTAAGGGTTGAGTGAAATTTTGGGAAATTTCTAGAAATGTGTTGTGTATTCCTTTGAATAAAAATCAGATTTTCGTTTCATTACGTCACCAATTCCGTACACGTTTTCCATAACAACAATTTACAAAAATGACACATAAAGAGAAATCAACTTAGGGCATAACCATATCATACATGTTGATGTTCAAACCATCAATCTCGCTTCTTTCACGACCACAAGGCCACTTCCAAGTTCAAATCACCAAAATAACACAACTTGTGTCACATAAGCAAAAGTGCCCCAATCAACCCTTTTAGACATAACCATCAAAATCCATACCATCTATTATGCACATAATATATTAAAACACTAGAATAAATAGTTACTAACACTTACCAAGTGATGATCTTGGAAAAACAAGTGTGGTTGCCTTAAGCTTGAAAAGGGTTTCTTTTTGGCTCTTGGAAATGTCTAGAAAATGTAAGAAATGGCAAGGTGGCTTATGTGATAAAAATCTGATTTTTATTGCCCTTTTATATACCCTTAAGGTCATATTTAGCCAACCAATTAATCAATAATTGATGGATTTTCTTGGTCAAGAAAGAATGGGTCAAATTCCCATTTGGGCCATGCCTTTCTTGTTTCACTTGGGCCTTAGTTTGAACCCACACTCACAAGATTAAATTTGGTCCATTAACATTCATGAGTCTTGCACCAACTTTAGCAAGTTTAAATAATTCCATCAATATTAAGGTAGTCGAATGCGTTCGAAAGTTTACCGGGTGTTACATTCTCTCCCCCTTAAGAACATTCGTCCTCGAATGTTAATAGTAGTAGTAATTAGTCCCAAAAATTTTAGGTTTAAACACATTTGTCACATTGCCACATATTTAAAATGCTCATACGTACTTACTTGTCATTACTTCAAGTTGTCGTCTTGGACCTTCGCCTTGGTAATAAATAAATACGAATACTTTGCTTTCATTATTTATTCAGCTTCCCATGTAATTTCTTCTACTTGTTGATTCCTCCAAAGGACTTTCACGGAAGCTATGTCTTTATTCCTCAATCTCTTTACTTGTCGATCTAGGATAACAATGGGTACCTCTTCATACGTAAGATCCTCCATAATTTGAACATCTTCAACGGGAACAATACGAGATGGATCTCCTATGCATTTTTGAAGCATCGAAACATGAAATACCGGATGGACTGAGGAAAATTCAGGGGGTAGGGCCAACTCATACGCAACTTGCCCGAATTTTCTAATGATTTCATATGGGCCGATGTAACGTGGACTCAATTTCCCTTTCTTTTCGAACCGCATTAACCCTTTCATCGGTGACACCTTTAAAAATATCCAATCACCTATGGAGAATTCAAGCCCTCTTCGTCTAACATCAGCATATGACTTGTGGCGGCTTCGGGCCATTTGTAGCCGCTGTTGGATCACTTTAACTTTCTCCCTATCCTGATGAACAATATCTGGACCAAGTAAAGCAGTTTCACCCGCTTCAAACCATCCAATTGGTGATCTACATTTCCTTCCGTACAAAGCTTCATAAGGTGTCATTTTAATACTTGAATAATAGCTATTGTTGTAAGCAAATTCAATAAGAGGCAAATGGTCGTCCCAACTGCCTTGAAAATCTAACGAACAAGCCCGTAGCATATCTTCAAGATTTTGGATAGTACGCTCTGCGTGTCCATCTATCTGAGGATGGAAAGCCGTACTCAGATTCACCTGTGTACCCAAGCTCTGCTGAAAAGATCTCCAAAAGTGCATTGTAAACTGTTCTCCTCTTTCTGATATAATAGAAAGTGGAATACCATGCAACCGCACTATTTCTTTAACATACAATCTTACATAATCCTCAGCTGTATAGGTGGTCTTGACTGGTAGGAAATGCGCTGACTTGGTAAGCCTGTCAACTATAACCCATATAGAATCAAATTTTTGCAGTGTACGATGCAAACCTGTGATAAAGTCCATATTAATCATATCCCATTTCTAGACTGGAAGATTGATACATTGCATGTAACCTCCTGGTTTCTGATGCTCTACCTTTACTTGTTGACAATTCGGGCATTGAGCGACAAATTCTGCAATGTTCTTCTTCATATTTCCCCACCAATACACTTCTTTTAAATCATGGTACATTTTGGTAGCACCCAGATAAATAGAATAGCGCGAATGATGTGCCTCTGTCATAATTCGTTTCCTCAACTCATCTACATCTGGTACACATAATCTTCCTTGACATTGAAGTACCCCTTCTTGTGCAAGATCAAAGGTCGCAGTTAGACCCTGTAGCACATTCTCTTTTAGCTGCAATAACATAGAATCCGCAAACTGCTTCTCTTTCACTTCAGCTATTAAGGAGGATTCTGTTGCATTTTGCACAATAACCAGCTGGCTAGTTGATGTATATCTTTGATTATCTCTTTCTTTTCAATCAACTAGCCACTAGTGCTTTCTACTGCCTTGCGGCTCAATGCATCAGCTACTACATTTGCTTTGCCTGGATGATAGAGAATATCAATATCATAGTCTTTTAAGAGTTCTAACCACCTTCGTTGCCTTAAATTGAGTTCCTTCTGCTTAAAGATATATTGCAAGCTTTTGTGATCGGTATAGATATCAACATGAACTCCATACAAATAATGATGCCATATCTTTAAAGCAAAAACCACCGCTGCTAATTCAAGATCATGTATGGGATAATTTCTCTCGTGTGGCCATAACTGTCGCGAGGAATATGCTATGAAATTACCGTGTTGCATCAATACACATCCGAGGCCAACCCCAAAAGCATCACAATACACTGCATAACCTTCGGTACCTTCGAGAAGCACTAGAACTGGAGTGGAGGTCAATTTATCTTTCAACTCTTGGAAGCTTTTCTCACACGCATCATTCCACTGAAATTTAACTGCCTTATGTGTAAGCTTTGTTAACAGTGCAGCAATGGAGGAAAAACCTTCCACAAATCTTCGGTAATAACCTGCCAGCCCAAGAAAACTATGAATTTCTGTGGGTGTCGTAGGTCTTGGCCAATTTTTCAATGCTTCAATATTTTGTGTATCAACCTGTATCCCTTCATCTGACACAATGTGACCCAATAATGCAACTGATTTTAACCAAAACTCATAGTTGGAGAACTTGGCATACAACTTACGCTCACGGAGAATCTGCAACACTTGCCGTAAGTGATTAGCATGGTCCTCTGGTGATCTTGAATAAACCAGGATGTCATCTATAAATACCGTGATGAATACGTCCAGAAATGGCTTAAACATCCTATTCATCAAATCCATGAACACAGCTGGTGCATTTGTTAGTCCAAATGACATAACTAAAAATTCATAATGGCCATACCGTGTTCGGAAAGTTGTCTTGGGTACATCTTCTTCTCTAACTCTGACTTGATGGTAACCTGACCTCAAGTCGATCTTTGAAAAACACTTGGCACCCTGTGACTGATCAAACAAATCATCAATTCGAGGGAGGGGATATTTGTTCTTGATCTTTACCTTATTCAACTGCCGATAGTCAATGCACATTCTCAACGTGCCATCTTTTTTCCGTACAAATAATACCGACGCACCCCACGGGGACATACTAGGCCGGATGAAGCCCTTGTCCAGTAAATACTTCAACTGCTCCTTCAATTCACGCAATTCTGCTGGAGCCATTCTATATGGAGGAATAGAGATAGGTTGAGTGCCTGGAATCACATCAATGCCAAACTCTACTTCCCGTTCTGGGGGTAAGCCTGGAAGATCCTCTGGAAATACATCAAGAAATTCATTGACTACTGGAACCGACTGTGGAGTTAATGGTGCAACATCATTATCCTTCACTCGTACCAAGTGACATATGTACCCCTTGACAATCATTTTTCTTGCCTTCAAATAGGAAATAAATTTTCCTCTTGGTGCTCCTACATTACCCTGCCATTCGAGAACAGTTTCTTGGGGAAAACAAAAATGTACCTTCTTAGCTCGGCAA
The DNA here is from genome assembly GCA_031232105.1 of Capsicum rhomboideum. NCBI lineage: Eukaryota > Viridiplantae > Streptophyta > Magnoliopsida > Solanales > Solanaceae > Capsicum > Capsicum rhomboideum. Next base: position 73,474,319 of record CP124718.1, on the reverse strand, counting down.
TCCACCATTGCGTAACAAGAGCCTAATCAATACATTCCCATGATCACATCAAAATCCACCATGTCTAATTCGATGAGGTTGGCCATTGTATCATGACCACACACAGTTACCACGCAATTACGATATACTCTTTTTGCAACAATACATTCACCAACTGGTGTAGACACTTCAATTGATTTAATTAATAATTCTGGTGCCTTTGCAAATTTTGCAGCAACTAATAGAGTAACATAGGAAAATATAGAACCCGGGTCAATCAATGCATATACATTATATGAGAATATGGATAATGTACCTGTGACTACGTCAGGAGATGCCTCTGAATTCTGCCGGTCCACCAGAGCATAAGTACGATTCTGAGTCCCACTAGTACTGGCTTCTCCTCTGGCAACTCGCCCCCGACCTGCTGACTGTACACCTCTACCTTCAGAAGGAACCGATGATGATGATGCAACAGCTGATCCCGCAGGCCGTGCTACATTGCCCAAGCCTCTTCATGGGAAGTCTTTCATCATATGTCCCATCATACCGCACCAAAAACAACCATTTGACCCACGTCGGCATTCGCCTAAGTGAAATCGTCCACATTGCTGACATAGCTGACGAGAAAATCCCGTAGTCTGTGAACCTCGAATCCAACTACTCTGCCCAACATTTCTACCTCTGAACCCTCAGAACTGAGCTTGAGTTCCTGCTGCGGAATAAGAAAATGACGATCTCGGTGGTCTAGGGAACATCCGAGGTCTAGATGTTCCTTGGGACACTATAGACTGTCCCATAGGTCTAGCTCTCTTGGATTGACCTCGTTTAGATTCATGTACCCTCCTTCTCTGTCTTTGGTCCTCCATTTTCTGGGTGAAGGATTGAATTCTCGCTATATCCATATCTCTGTTTAAGGCATCAATGGTGCAATCTTGTACCAAATATGGCTCCAATCTGTCCACATATCTATGAACTCTATCTGTCATCGTAGCCACTACTACATTGAGAGCATATCGGGCCAAGGAATTAAATTACAGACTATATTCTCTGACACTAAGATTCCCTTGACACAGATTCAAGAATTGATCCGCACGAGCCTCACGGATCTCATAAGGAAGGTAGTGATCAAGGAAATCCACTTTAAATTCTTCCCAATTAGGTAGATTTGCACCGATACCCCGAGATTTCTTCCAATCTTCATACCACAATATCGCCTCTCCTTTCAATCTGTATGCAGCAAGTTCAACTGTTTCTACCCCGGTTATATGCATAACATCTAAGGTCCTTTGAATCTGATCTATAAAGTCTTGTGGATCTTCATTAAGTTCTGATCCAATGAATGTAGGAGGATCTAATTTCAAGAAATCCTGGGTCTGTCGACAAGCTGCTCTCGCTGCACTATGATCACCTGTCATCGGCCCACCTTGTCCCTGAACCTGTGCAACAACTATTCTGGTGTCTGTACTGCATTCTTTAGGTCCTGGTCAGTAGTATTCACTGGTATCTCTACCGGTACATCTCTTTCTCTTGACTCTTCTAAAACTGGAAGAGTAGAAGAAGCTTGTGATGCCATCTCTGGTTTAGCGCCACCTTGATTAATTGGATCAGGTGGGGCTCTACTAGTTCCTTCTCCAGCAATTCTGTCTAGTCGCTTACTTTTACCTCGACCTCTTCTTGCCATCGGCATTTTCTATAATATACAAGAACAACAATGTTTATGGTCAGAAACAAGTATACCTATAACTTCAGCTCTAATGTACAATCTAGAAATGAAGGAATGAAACAACTCTTAAATGTCCCATAGCCTCCTACTTATAAATGTGGTGCATAAGACATCGATAAGTAAGACTCTACTCAGACATGGCTTTGTAGACACCCTTAGAACGACCAGTTTTGATACCACTTTTGTTACACCCCAAGTTCCAACGAGGCGTGATTGGCACTCGAAGCTGATATGGCCCGAGAGAACCAATCTTTACTCATACCCAATCATATGCATGCCATAAGAAACATTACCACCATGTAAAGACATAAGATGCTAAGAGCGGAAATCATGAAGCATTACATATATACATATAAGAAACTTGGCCGTTAGGGCCATCAAGTTAAGGTGGACATACAACTCTTCATTCATATACCCACATCGGTCCACAAAAGCCTCTAACAAGAGTACACACATAAACATCTTAAATTCTGGACAAGTCCCCGCTTTACACAACGCTACAGTACCAAAATAAATGTACACAAGAGACCCGGGAAGCCCCGAACCAACTGGAGCTCACCAAAAGATCAGCAAAAGATCGACAACCTACTATGGAGCTCTACTAGTACCTGTGCCTACAGCAAGTAAGGTAAATTTCCCCTAAAGGGGTCAGTACGAAGAATGTACTGAGTATGTAAGGCCATAAGAAACTCTATGATACATCAAAACTTTAATGGAATCAAATATAAGTAAAAACCAACATGGATAAGCCATCACTCTATATGTATGGAAATATGTACATTAGATGGATTGCTTCTTTTACTTTTATGCTCATTCATCTCTTCATCGTTCACCTCTTCATTCACAATTCATTCTTCCATTCTTACAATGCCCAAGCCCCAAGCTGATTAGTGGGTACTTAACAGCTTTCGGGATCGACCCATGCTAGGCTCTCCTTTTGCCCCTGGGATACCACCCGTAGAAGAGAGATCGACCCATGCGAGGTATCTTAACCCCATGGGATACCTTCCTAGATATTGGGATCGACCCATGCAAGGTATTTTAACCCCATGGGATACCACCCAAGAACACATCACTTCTCTTCACAACATTACTTCTTTAATCTTGAGAAAAGTTCATTCGATGATTATATCATTATTGGAAACACGTAGATGCTTACTTTATGCCTTTACGCTCATGAGATTGATACTTTGTAATTAAAACATTATTGGAAGCTTTGGAACATAACATTATTAGAACTTGGAACCATGTCCATAACTATGTAATACATGAATGACATTAATCAAGAATAAGTTGTATGTGATTAACACTAGATGATAACATGAAATGAGATGCCTTAGGACACTTCGGGAATGAGTAAGTACCATAACAAGGTGTACACTATATGCTGCAGAAGGATACGGAAAGAGGAACCTTACATACCTCGTATTCTCAATATGATACTCAATCCTATACGTGAACACAATAGTCTCGTTCCTTCCTTATGTTTCACTCTACAACACAAATACATAACGTAATTTACATTAACCACCAACTACCTTACAAATGCATATGACGTCAATGAATAACATGTTTTCCTTTAAAATTGTCATTTCCCCCTTGACAATACCATTGATGAAATTATCATATTAATAATCCCACAATATTCCCAACATTGACCAAAATATCATAAACCATTAGCATGTCACACCAAGTTCATACTTTCCACTCTTCATCACCACAACATCACAATTATTCCATCAAATTACTTTAATACACCTCACAACAACAAATCGGCCAAAATCCCTTAATTTATACTTATATGAAATTGACAAGTTTAATAATATAATCACACCATACATGTTGATATTTCATCCATACCATGCTCATTCATAAAAATCACAAGGCATATTTCAAGTGTAAATCCCATGGATAACACATCTTTTACAAAAAACACAAAGTGTCATATTCAACCCTTCCAAGCATAACCAACATGATTTACATACTTTCCCATTCATATAATATATTAATCCATAAGAATAATCACTTACCTAAGCTTGAAAAATGATGATCTTGTTCCAAAAGTTGGCTTAGGGTTCTTTAAGGGTTGAGAGAAATTTTGGGAAATTTCTAGAAATGTGTTGTGTATTCCTTTGAATAAAAATCAGATTTTCCTTTCATTACGTCACCAATTCCGTACACTTTTTCCATAATAACAATTTCCAAAAATGACACATAAAGAGAAATCAACTTAGGGCATAACCATATCATACATGTTGATGTTCAAACCATCAATCTCACTTCTTTCAAGACCACAAGGCCACTTCCAAGTTCAAATCACCAAAATAACACAACTTGTGTCATATAAGCAAAAGTGCCCCAATCAACCCTTTTAGATATAACCATCAAAATCCATACCATCTATTATGCACATAATATATTAAAACACAAGAATAAATACTTACTAACACTTACCAAGTGATGATCTTGGCAAAACAAGTGTGGTTGCCTTAAGCTTAAAAAGGGTTTCTTTTTGGCTCTTGGAAATGTCTAGAAAATGTAAGAAATGGCAAGGTAGCTTATGTGATAAAAATCGGATTTTTATTTCCCTTTTATAGCCCCTTAAGGTCATATTTAGCCAACCAATTAGTCAATAATTGATGGATTTTCTTGGTCAAGAAAGAATGGGTAAAATTCCCCTTTGGGCCATGCCTTTCTTGTTTCACTTGGGCCTTAATTTGAGCCCACGCGAGCAATATTAAATTTGGTCCATTAACATTCATGAGTCTTGCACAACCTTTAGCAAGTTTAAATAATTCCATCAATATTAAGGTAGTCGCATGCGTTCGGAAGTTTACGGGGTGTTACAATTATATCGATTGCTTGTCTGAGTAATTGGTAAGTAAGTAAAAAAGGGGGTTTTGTAAGCAAATAGTAACAATAATGATTGTTGATTTTTGGATTATTGATCAATATGAGAATACACTAGGACTGTGATCCCCAATGATTCCTTAACTCCACCGGTTGCTTGTGCTGGCAAACTGTCCCACTGCGTTGCATGCAAAATCTAACAAGATAGGTTCATCTACACGTCTCTCGACCTTCGTTAGATGATTTTCACTCTTCTCCTCTCTATCTCCGAGTGTCGTACTACCAACCCTTGTTCTGGATCTCAGATAACTATCTCCGTTATGGCTCAAATTATTAGATGAAGGTTGATAGATTTAAATCTCTGTTGTTATTTCCTTTTCCAAATCTCTACCTCTCTCTCGGGAAAGTATAGAATACAGGTAAGTTTCTAACGTTTGCAACCGTTAGAAGATCAATTATAATGAAGGTAATAACAATACATGCTTTCACACTGGCTCAAAATAGCTTTGCACTTAACCCATTTTGATAATTCCTCATGGTTCACACAACCCCAGTTGATGGGTTTAGTTACTCATGATTGCAAGAACACAAGAAGAATTCAATGGTGAAAACATAATTGTAAACTCACAATAAAAAGAAAACTCTGAATCTCAATATGAATTAAAACCCTAGAATCGATGTTCCAAGATTACAAAGTCAATAATGTGTTTATGAACTCAAAATAATGAAAATATAACCCAAAATAAAGTAATTGACTCCCTATAAACATAGGACAACATAGGGGTATTTATAGATACAAGGTGAATCCTATCCTAAACAAAGTAGGAGAAAAAAGTTGGCAACATTCCACTATTCTGCAACTTGGTATCATGGACCCAACCCATGTCTCATGGGTCCATCTTGTGGAAATCAGGCCATTTTACAACTTTTAGGTGTTGACCCACGGTACCAACCTATGTGGCGTAGGTCAGCTCACGGGACGTGAGTCCTTGCTGTGGGTTACTCCCCCCATTTCAACTTGGCTCTTTCATCTTCCAATGCTCCATTCTAGTGCATGTTTCTTCCCTTCTTCTCCATTTTGCCTCCATAACCTATTTCCCTGCAAGATAGGACACAAAACACATCATACTAACCAAACATACCCAAGTTATTGCATATTTTCCTTATTTTAAGTATCGAAAGTTTCATGCAACCATGGCACATCAACACCCTCAACTTAGAACGTTTGTATGTCCTCAGGCCAAAAAAAAAACACAATCAATGCTTAACTAAGAGAAACCTAAGAGACCTACGGCAGTCGACTCATTGCTTTTGGCACAAAAACTTTTTCAACCCCTCCTATTTGCAAACCAAAACCAACCACAGTGTGTATACATGCAGCGTATTATCATGAGACAGAAGGGATCAAATGAAGGCATCAGATTATGAACAAACAACTAAGCATATATGCAAATGACATTATTCGAACAAATAGCAACTAACAATGCAACCCATTTACTCTTACAACAAAGAAGTAACATACACTCACAGTAAACTAATGAATATCAAAGTTGGAACTGGGTCAAAACACTCTCTCTCACAAAGAAGTTCAAACAGTGTGCGTGAAATACCATAGGCTTGCCCTTATTTTCTATGCCTTGGGGTTTTGGACAGTTAGACTAGGATCACTATAGGACTTTCATCGGCTTGTAATATAGGCTTGGGGACGGGTGTGATACATATGTATACGGTGACTCAACCCTCTTTGACACTACATTATTTTTTACTCCACTTTCCAACCATTCTCATTTTATTCTCCCTTATTATCCTTCATTTATTTTCAGATTTTTGGGTGTTGTTTTCTTCATACTTTCAAAACATAATATATGTATTTTTTTTTCTTTCTTCACACCCAAATCTGTTCTCTTTTTCTTTTACTAACCTCTTTTTCATACCCAAGTCAAACTACACACCCCTATAATAGCCACCCTCAATTTATAGGGGTACATAATGTCCAAAGAGGGACTAGGGCCAAAACAGGTTCATTGTAAGTCAAAATGGGAAGGTGAATAGGATAATGAAATAAATAGGTCAATTAAGGCTCAAAATTGAAATTAAGGGATACTTACTTCATTTGGTCAGGCATTTAGGCAAAAAGTCGACTTATTCAAAATTGGCATATGATCCTTTCCTTACCATTATCCTATAACCTTGGCAAAACTAACCAGGCAAGTTCTGGATTGCACACACAAAGTGAACTCGGCAATGACCTCACACACACATAGCACAGGGTTACACTATCGACTACTACCTATCCAGTTCACGCATTACTAGCTACAGTCATTCTACCTATAATAATAATGCCATAAAAAGATTCAACCGTTGTCACAAACTAACATACTACACACAATTCAAAACAAAATTTTCAATAGGGGTGTCCTTTAAATAATCAAAAAGCATCATTATCATAAACTTGTTTAAAACTTGTTCCAAACTAGACTGCACTAAGGTTCCCCTATTTTTCTCCTAATTAAACATAGAAACACATAAATATTATAAATATCAACCTAAACATGTCGTTTCTACTATGATAACACTTGAGGGAAAAGAAACACAGTAACAAAAACCACCAAGAGGACATATTAACCCACAAGTACTTCCACTCCCACCAAATAAGTATGCATTATCCTCAATGCATTAGATCAAAGTAAAAAAAGGGAGTTAGGAACATACATATGGCACCCTAGGTGCGTGGGTCTAATGTCGATCAAAATAACAAAAATCAAAGCAAATGTTGGAATAGCAAGACACCTTGGGTTGCCTCCCAAACAGCGCCTGATTTAACATCGCGGCACGACATGGGTGTCTTGATTACTCAGACTTCATCAAGATATCCCTTGGGTTGGCCTCTAGGGTCATCTAAAATATTTATTTCTGAAATCACCCTAATGTCCTTTGGCTGCTTCATAGTTCTGCAAACATTGAACGTGTCTTCCTTATTATTCAGCCTGAATTTTAGCTCACACCGCTTCATATCTACCAATGGTCTACTGGTGGCTAAAAATGGTATCCTCAAAATTATGGGCATCTTCAAATCGACCTCACAATTTAAGACCACAAAGTCAGCAGGAAAGATGAAGTTTTCAACTTTGATCAAAATATCAAATACTATGCCCACAAGCTTCTTGATTATATGATCCACCATTAATTACCGCATCTTTGTTGGCTCGAGGGCTCCCAAGCCTAATTTCTCAAATACAGCCAGCGGCATCAAGTTAATTCTCTCACCCAGTTCACACAAAGCTCTGGCAAAGTTAACTGATCCAATTGTGCATGGAACTATGAAGGCACCGGGATCATCTTTTTTTTGCATAAGAGAATGGGATGTAATTTCACTACAATGGTGCAAATTACCGATAAACTCATAACTAACAGTTGTCCTCTTCATGACCAACTCTTTCATGAACTTTGCATATCCCGACATTTTTTCCAAAGTTTCAACCAATGGAATGTTTATACAAAGTTTCTTCAATATGGACATGAACTTATGAAATTTTCCATCCTCCTTGTTCTTCTTCAAGCACAGAGGGAATGGAGGAGGCGGCTTAGGAATAGGGGTTAGCATTTGCGGGGCTTCTTTTTCTTTCTCATTTTTAGAATTCACATTGTTTTCATCAGTCTGAGGCTCTTCAACTTCTTTCGTGATCTCCCCACTAACAATTTTATGTTCATCCACCTTTTTCTTTAGATGTTGAGGGAAATGTGGAGGAAGTTTTGGGAATGGAACATACTTTTTTAGAGCTTCCTTTACCTTTTTTATGGCATTCATTTTCTCTTCTAGTATAGCATGAGCACCCTCAAATTGTTTGGCTCATTGTGATAATCATACAATGATCATCATTTTTTGGGTTCTGGATGGTGTTTCTCGGAAATGTACCTAGTTGACGTTTGTTCAATGCCATCAATATCTACCCAAACTGTTGCTCCTATTGTTTTATGATAGTCCAGTGAGATTCTACCTTCTGACTTATTCCCTAAATATCTACCCTAATCTCCTTCAGACAATTCTCCTGGCTTTCTGACCCCTTAATAAGTTTATTAAAAAGGGCTTTCATTCGTTAATTTTTGAAATCAACGTCACGGTTCCCTGTGGGAAATAAAGGCCACTCTTATCTTAGTAGTCATCTTTTTGCCTCCAATCACCATCCCGATCTCTGTCTTGATCGTTATACCCTGACTTGTTGTAATTTTTTCCATAGTAGTTTCGACCTTTATTATCTTACCTCAATTTCCAAGAGTCTTGATTAGACCCTTGGCCCTTGGATTAGAAACCCACCACCTCTCGATCCAAGTACTTAGCCTCCTCATCAAATTCATAATTGTCATGCCTAGGTGTTTTGCCTTGTGCACCTACAACATGCATCTTCTCAACACCTCCAGCCATAATCTATTTGGCTAGCAAGCCAATTTTTATCCTCAACTGTGCGACCTCTTAAGCTATAGATTCATCCAAAGCCTGTTGTGCTGCCGAGGCTCCAATAGCATACATCCCAGCAGGTGCATCTGCCTTTTGAGTATACATCCTCGGTTGGTCTTAGTGATACTATCTAAAATCTCTGAAGCTTGTTTCCACCTCAAACTCATAAATGCTCAGCCAGTGATAGTATCTGCTACAGCCTTGGTATTGGCATTTAAAGCTCTGTAGAAGATCTCAAGCAAATTTCGACCATTTATCCTATGGTTTGGAACATTTTGCAACTTCTTCTTGAATCGTAGCCAAGTCTCACAAAGTGCTTCAGAATGTAGTTATCTAAAAGTATAAATCTTATCCTTCAACTGTAGCATCTTGTAGGGTGGGAAAAATCTCTCCAAAGAGTGATTTCTCAACTCTTGCCAAGTAGTGTTACATATGTCGCAGATCATAGATCTCATATTATGGTCTTATTGTGATTTTTTTCGCTATTTTGTATACTTGTATATAGTTATATAATTTGCTGCATACTTTTTATTGTACTGTCTTCGAGGCTTTGCCATCCTGTAATGTCGTGAGGATTTTTGGCAGAGTTGAGCTTTGATATTTGTTTGCCTGTTAAACTGTGATAGTATCCGATAAGATTAATCTTGTGTTTTTGCTATCCTATAAGACTGTCAGGGTTTTCATTAAGTTTGTGCTTGTTTTTTTACCAGCATGTAAGGTCGTGGCTATTTTTTATAGGGTTGAGCTTGTTTTTTTTGTTAGCCTATAGGGACGTGACTATTTCTAAAAGGGTTGAGTTTGTGTTTTTAATTGGTCTATAAGGTCGTGACTATTTTCGTCAGGGTTGAACCAGTGTGTTGCTTTGCATTATATTGTATTCATATCATGCGCAATTTTCTAGCTAGCTATGTGTTGAGTTTTGGAGCAGTTGTATGGTTGAGGTTGTAGTTGTTATAAGGCCTAGTGTAGAGGCAGGTAAGGTAGTCTTGTCACCTTATATATTTAGTATATTATTTTTGTTCATGTCCTCATTTCTTGGGGGCCCTAGATTCATGCATAGAGTGAGGTTGATAGAGGGCCTCATTATGTCTGAATGAGTTCAGTTGATGGTTGGTACGCTATATTTTTTATAGGGTTGCTGAGTCTAGAGTCTTTTTTGCCTTATATAACTGATGTGCATGTTGGGGCCCTACCTCGACTCGTTGTTACTAATTATTTTTTTTATCTTAGAGGCTTGTAGATGTTTGTTATTGGTTTAGTAGTTATTTGTGTCCTTGTTAGTTGTGGTTGAGAGACAGTGGCATGATTAGCCTTGGGTTATACTTTTTTATTTTCAAATTCACTTTTGTTGCATGTCTTTTTGTTTGGCTTGGTCTTAACAGCCTGTATGTCTTGTTTGGTTTGGATTTAGTTGGTTCTCTCGATCAAGTGAGGCACGAGGTGCCAGTTGTGCCTTCTCATGTTTGGGGCAAGACATGTCTCTCTCCAACAAATTGCCCAGTTTACTACTTAGATAATGTTTTACATTATGTTATTTCTCTTCTTGCTGCATATAAGTAGTGCTTCCTATAAAGTCTTTAAAAAATTATTAACAAATAAAATAGTGCATGAAATTTAGATAATGTATTACACCAAAGATCATAAGAAAGATTAATCCAATATGAACTGGTGTTATAGATACAATTAGTCTGGTGTGTTGCATTTCCTTTAATCAAACTCATTCAAAATTATATGCTTCCAAAGTCTAACATACTAAAACAAACATTGAAAGATCAGGGATCTTGATGGTGATTGGGATCGTCTCAAGTGCACCTCTTCAAGATATGCACTCGTTGAGTTAGAATATGGAGTCCTTGGAAACCATTGATGATCCATAAGTGGGAGTGTTCAAGATATGGAAGGCAGTTTGGATGGGAGAGAGTGAAGACCCACATGTGGTGATGTTTAAGTTAAGATATATGACCTAAATTATGGCCCGTATAATCACCATATTGATTTACTATCATATTAATTTTAAACCTAAAATCCTAAAACAAAGAAGATTCAATTTTTCTAGAACTAATGGATACCTTATTGATTTGGTATCGTTTACTAGAATTAGATTCGAATGCGATGTAAGACAAGGCATGTGTGCATTTGTTTTCTTTCATATACTCTATACAAGACAGGGTATATAGTAATACCAATTAATTTTCTATTGTAGATACATATGTATCATTAAGGTACTGAAATAGCTACCATTATTGGTATCAAACCAATAACAATTCATACAAGTTAAATCTTCTAATCCATAATTAGGCCAAAGAAAGAACTTAAATTTTATTTATTTATTTTTATATTTATACAGAGGTTTCCTTTCATCCAAAAATTGAATCCAGTTTTTTACGTTGGTTTCGTTGCAAAATACTGAATTTCTATCGATGTCATTCCAATTCAAAGAATTAAAAAACTTTGAATTCTCAATTCTCTATGACGTCTGGACTATAAAATATTTTTCAGAACAAGCAAATCAAAATGATCTTTGTTCGTATTTATTCCTTGAGTTTGAGGTTGTAGAATGAATTCATCAAAATTCTTTTTATCAACAGATATTTGTTCTCACTATCTTTGATTAGTTTGGTGTTTACTTTTATGAACTAATGAAATACCTATGGTTTGATATATTTTCCATTATTTTTTTTACAGAAAACCAAATATGTTTGACAACCAATACAACCTTCTTCATCAATTCTGTAAGAGGTATGTCCGCCTAAATCAATATTATATCTAAAATCATTTTTGTCCTTTGAATTGACGGTATGGTAATTTTTGTTGGGTTTATCTGCCGAAGAAGGAGAAAATATAACTTTATATTTTCAATTACTCTTTGATTCAAAGCATCGTTCCATCTCAATTGAAAAAGCAAATAACGTTTCAAGAATAAATCTAGTTCTGCTTCTGTGTTGCTTTTGTATTTTTTTTCTTTATACCCTTCTTTGCATTTGATTCGGTGTAATCTTTTTCAAGATCGTTTTGATGTTTTGAGAAAATAGGGCCTAGATTTCCTTTGTTTTCTATATATGATCCACGCTCTCTTTTTCCTTGACTTTCGGGTTCTTTTGCTTCTTGAATACAATTCTTTATTTTATATCTGATGGTAGAAAAAAGTTTTTTTTGTTTTTATTGATATTTTGATTTTGACTAACATTTTCATTTGTATTCAAATTTAAAAGAAGTAATTTTCTTGGTATAATCCATAGTTTTATTTTATATGTATTATAAAGTAGTACAAATTATGGGAAGAATCAAAATTCCAGATCCAGTATGGGATGATTAAATATTTTTCATTCATTCCCATCCAATTAAACAGACTTTGTTTGATTTTATTTTATTTTATTTTTTCTGAATTTTGATGAGTTGTAAGATAAAAAAGACCCTTTTCTCAATTATTTGATAACTATAAATACCAATTTTAGCATTGCGATTATTGTCACGACCAAATTTCATAGGTCATGATGGCACCTACTATAACCCAACAGTAGGTAAGCCAACTCGTAGTCCAAAACAGCTAGTAACGGAATACCAAAAAAAATAAAGGAAACAACGGAATAAATATAATAAGAAAGCTAATATAAACCCAAAACCTGGTGGAGCCAGTACAAAAGCTTCTAATACATCCGAAGTACAAGTGAAATACAGGAAAAATGTATGTATACAAGCCGTCTCTAACAAAACATAGAGAACAGTCTAACAATAAGAGGGAGAGTAGGAATACTCCAACACGTCGGGAGCTCACCCCATATCTCCGATCCATAGCTTCTCCACACGACATACACATATCAACGGCGATAACTCACACTATGACCTGCAGGCTGCAGAAGTGTAGTATGAGTACCAAACACGTGGTACTCAGTAGGCAACCGCCGACTGAGCTCCAGAAATAATGTAAGCATACATAACATGAAGGCATGAAAGTAACTACAGGTAACTATCCACGAAACTAGGCATAGCAATGCTAATGGGGCAATAGGGATAACTATCCTATCCAGACATCATTCAGGAACTAAAGTGCAATACCGTATATCCCTGGCCAATATACAAATGAAGAGTGAAAGAAGGATATATAATAATAGTACAAGGCCAACGGACACATATACAATGTAAATAGATAAGGAAAGAGAGGGATATATGGTGATACCATACATATAAGTAGCCATATAGGGCTAACTCAAAGGTAACTACCTGAGGGAGTCAACCTAACACCTCAAGGTCCATAGCCAAGTAAAGGATCCATCACTAGCCTCATCAAGCCTATACCCAAAGGGTGAGAAAACCCGGGGCTAACCAACCATAATATAATCTACCCAAAGGATAAAGGAATCAGAAACGTACCTCTAATCTTAGGTACCAGTCCAAAATCAACCTGCCATGAACTAACCATAAAAAATACTAATAAAGTAACCGGTTAGTCCGGGCAAAGAAGTACCTAACCAGACCCCCATAAGCCCGGAAGGTTCACAGAAACACTCAGCAAACAACAACCATAACCCGTACCTATACAGCCCCCCATAAGACCGATAGATACAGGCGCTAAACCACTATACTGGTGATAGGCTATGCATATGAATGGATGAATGCAACATAATCCGAAATACCATAACCATGTCGGGGACACCAGACTTGACCGGTTCCACAATCTCAAATCATATAGTACCAAGTGTATATACCTCCTCCAGCTCACCTAGCTCGCAAAGGTAGGACCTACGAAGACCAATTTTCTCCGACTCGACGGCTCTAGAACGAAGGGCCCCCCTAGGGATTCGGGAAAATCTATATACACTGCCTGGTCCCGATCCAGGACTTCCAATAACCATCAAGATCCAACTACTCCATCCAGTACAGGAGATATATATATATATAAAATTAGTGCAGGGACTCGAACCGTGTCTAAAAGGATATAAACCCATAAATCCATTGCCCGAGATCATGCTCGGGACTAAATCATGTACAAAGGGTCAGAATTTCCCTCGACCAAAGTAAATAGTAATGGTAAAATGAGTGGATAACTAATGGACCTAAATCATCCTCGGTCGGAGTTCTAAAACATCATTTTCAGTTCCAAAAGCTCATAATCCAGTAAATAAGGTGGTACGATTCCCGTTATAAATAACCCTTTTAAAAGTGTGGGAATAAATCCCTTTTTTTTGGAAATAGTAGTAAAATCAAGGTTTTGGTTGGAATCGTACCACTAAATGAACATGAATGCAACAGGTAGTATGCATGCCCTCACCAGTATCCAGACAATATAACCATAAGCACCCAAACATCTATAAATAATAATCTTACCCTTGCTAAGGGCAGAATACTCACCAAAGTCCAACTAGCCTCATAATCACGGTCCCTGGCCCAATAGCATATACCCAATATAGCAAGGTCTCATAACCCGGGAAACCACAATAATCTAGGGCATAAAGCCACCACAACGATCTAATCAAGGAAAAAACTCCTGAATCACTAAGTCAAATGGTAAGTCTCATACCAAAAGATCCTTAATCATCAACTGTGGTTAACATGCTTATATTCAAGGGCAATAGGGCTCTATGGACATAACAAGTATTTATCCAAGGGTTCGGGTCACATCTCTACCCCAAATTCCATGAAATAGGCTAAGTCATTCTATACTAGCCATAATCATATCTTATATTCCCTCCCTAGCATGTAGTCTATACTATACACAATCTCATGGATAAAAGTAGACTGAAGCCTACCTCGATGCCGAACCGCAATTCTTGAAGTGTCCACAAATCGCTCGACCCTATTCCACGATCCCGAATCGATGCCACACTATCAAAATAGTAACCTATACGTCATTATGAGTAAAATGATACCCATATTGTAATATAAAACTTCGGGCCCAAAATTGGGTCAATAATGAGCCCATGGGGTCCACTAACGGAATCCCAAAATTGAATCCATAACGAGGTCCCTCGAATGATAAGGAATATGTGCTCAAAATTTGAGCATAAATAGAGCGTAAATCGAGGCTCAAATCAGTCCCCAAAGATTAGGATTTCAAAGACCTAAATTCTAAGAATTAACAAGGAAAAGAGCGGGATTCTATGAGGAAAATAATGGGAATGATCAAGGGACATTAAAACAAATGACCTTAGTCTCAAGAATGATTACCCACACTTCCCCACGCTCTAAGCTCCAACAATGGCAGAAAAGGGCTTTTGAATCGCAATTTTAGTTGGAAATCAGTAAAAACAAAATGTATATTCTTGGAAAATGGGATAAGTGAAGGTAAAATCACATAGACAATGATCATACAAGACCAACACATCAAGAATTGCCTAAAATGGAGCTTCCTAGCTCCCGAAATGTCAAAAATACGAAATGGGTTTGGTTTGGGTCTTATACTCAGCGATGGCCGCTAAAGCGGTACTTTGCCCGCTAAAGTGGCCTAATTAGAGGGTAAAAGTACCGCTAAAGAGGTCAAATGATCGATTTAGCGGTCGGTCAAACAGTCAACAGCCGCTAAAGCGGCCACACCAGCACCAGCAACTTCCAAAACTTGTTTTGGACCCTCGGAACTCATCCGGAACACTATGAACATGAACCAATAGTGGAAATTGATCATAAAACATGTTACGGATCAAATGGAATCATCAGAATTTCCATCCTAGGTTGTTTTGATTAAATGTGGGTCCCACACCTATAGTTCCATTTTAACCAATTTCCAACCAATAGTCCAAAATGAGTCTGAAAGCCTTGGAACCTGAACCAATGGTCCCTCTAGCCTAAAATCAATGTTTCGGAGTTGGTGGCACTGTCAGAATTTCCATCTGAGATCGTATAATAGGAGTTTTGATCTGAGACCAATTTCTTAACAGTGAAAACTTCAAAACAGGAAAATGAGCCTAAAATCCAAATAGACTGTCCGATAACTGAACCGACAGTTCCGGCAAGCCATAAATGACATGTAGCCGTTGTGCGAAGGCTCAAAATGTCAGGACACATGAAAATCGAGAAAATGACGTGGAGGGTCATTACAATATCCACTACTAAAAGGACTTTCATCCGCGAAAGTCAATAGATAGAAAGAACCTGAAAGCTTGAAAGGATGAGGCACTGGGCCCACATTTCCCGAACATGACTCCCCAGATAACCTCAAAGAAAAGACAACGCTTCCAAGGGATTTTACCAAAGGTATCCCTTTTTCAACTAACTTCCTTACTTCACTTTTCCAAATATCCAAAACTCAACCTCAACAATCAACAGGCCTCCAACTGAATCGAGAACTACAGATGCACGCAAATCCAGACCACAACATGCTAACAACACACCAATACAAGTCTAACCAGGCAGAAACTCAGCCTGGCTAAAGGCAATCCAAAGCCAGAATCATGCTATAACTCCAACATCTAAACTTAACCTTCTTTTGTCTTTCCAAAGCTGCTATCTATTTTGAATTATGTAAAATGTCATCTAAGTCCTGTCCGAGCAATCACAACACACTATCCTTGAAAGGTTGAAGCTGACTTAACAAAAACCCATGATGGCAAGTGCAAGAATAAGCCCATAAGGTGCTACTAAGACGCACAAACAGAGGTGACCAAGGTCTATACACTTAGGCCAAATCTACAGCTGGTCTGGATGACCTTCGAAACTAACAGTCAGAAGTTCGAAGCACTAATCTCATAAAAATGAACGATCGGCTCCAGGATGTTCCACCAACTATAGATAAAGCCATGCTACGCCCATCTTAAGCACACTTCTCCCGCTGAAAAGATAATCCATTATTCTGACCAAAATGAAGAACCAAGGTCAGAAGCAGAAGAAACCAATACCATATACCAACGAACCAAGGTCAAAAGAAGAAGAAACCAATACCATATACCGATGGACTGCCTTCCGAGCATCTATCATGCACGGTCTATATAACTGAAGGAAACTGAATTGGTATGCAATGAGTAGGCTTAGCCAGCCTAAAAATGAATGCCTAACCGAGGCGAATCTGCAAATGGGGATGCAACAAAGTTATGCAATCCCAAGCTAAAATTCAAACACTAAAGCTGAACTACTCGATTTTAACAATCCAAACTGATCATGTTGACAAGTAGGCATCCATAAATCGAAATCTATCAGGACTCTCAAGTCGTCATCCAGAAAGGTCAAAATCACAACTGGAGCCAACAAGTCCTTACAAAGGCAAATTGCCCCAATCAACCTTGCTACTAGAAAATCAAGCCAAAGCCCAACAATTTCCGCAAGAGCTAAAACTAAAATGTCGCCAAAGAACGTAATCCCAACTTGGGGAAAACAACATGATGAAGATATGAGCAATCACGACCCAATCCGCTAAGGTCAGATCGTATCTAGGCATAACCAAGAACTCACCAAGGCTGTAACAAGCGCTACTGATGGTCAACACTCAAGTAACTCAGAAGAAATACAACCTTAGCCTGTATTTGGTCAAACCACTACTCAATCAACAACAACGAATAACCATAGGCGTATATCATCAAGCAAAAGCACTCCGCGAAGTTATACAAGGCCGAACAAGTGTCGAAATGAGAATTTTCTGAATTCTCTCAATTCTATCAACTTTAACTCAGTTGAACCATAGACCATAGCACAGGAATAATAGAGTATCCAACTCCATACCAAAACCGAGATCAAGACGATCACCAGGAGATGAATCCAACAAATCAAAAAGTAAGTCTCAAACCTCTCAATCTCAGAAATGGGTGGTAGAATCAAATCACCAACCCTAACTCAAAATCAACATCAAGATCAAGACCACTACTGGGTGATAAACTATCCAAATTCAATGGACAACTCCCAAATGCATCACCAAAGAAATGAGCTATGGAAGAATACTATCAATGCTATAGTCATAACAAAGCCATGGAAGGTCAAGCTTATCTTCATTCTCACAGTCTGATCAATAGCCAACCTTGCTAACAGAAAGGGAAGGCGAACTAACTGAAGTAGCCATCAAACCCAATGAAATAAGAATCGCAAGGATGGAAGTATGCTACTAGATACCGTTAGTCTAGTTGTCTATCAAATGAAAATCAGTCAATGCCCAGCAATAACAGTAGTAATAACTACTATAGTGACCTCAAAATATGGTGCAAGTGGTACAAAAATGAAAATCGACAGAAGTACCACTCTAGGGTCACAACAAAGCCAATGTGCCAAAGAAAATGGGACTCGAACACGAATGTTTTACCCCCAAGGGAAACATGATACTAATCCACTCTATAGCCATAACAAGACCAATATGCCAAGGAAAAATGGGACTTTAACCCACTTGCTACACCCCTAGGACAATACTACACTGGTCCACTCGATCCACTACTAAAGAATCATCTATGGGGTAAGTCATATAAGCCTAAACCTACATAAAGGCATACATCAATCACTATGAAAACACCAAGGTATACCATAGTCAACATAGAAGTGTCAAGGCATATAACCACCGATGGGTGTGAAAACCCCAGCACAACTCAAGTAGTAATTAAAGGCAGAGAATTAAAGGCGCACCTATCACGGTGGAAATCTGAAATCATAAGTCTGGTGTGCCCAAAGGAGTACGAATCTGAGCATGTCTGAACTCGGACTGAGCGTCTGAATGATCAACTAAGGCACTAGGTGCATCACCTTTAACTGAAGGTGTCAACACACGATGAGACTGATCTGGATGATCTGAATGACTAATGATCCCACGTCGGAGACACTCTCTAGACCAGCGACCGATCTCTCTGCAGTCATAGCAGACCCCTGAAGTTCTAACCTAGTAGAAAACATGAGTTGGCCCCAACTGGATGACCAACTCACGTCTGGGAAATCTTTATACCAATGACCACACTTACCATAATTGAAACATGCTCCTGGGATACTTTGAGGCATTGAACCTGCTAATTCAGAAGGTCACCACGGCTTGAAGACCTAGACTGAATACTCCGTGATGTCTGAGTAGGACTCTGTCTACTAATACTACCATGATCAACCTGAGAGCTATCCACAAGCTGAGGTGCCATATGTACAGGCCTAATAGGTGGCATGTTATGCTGACTTCTATTGAGAAGATTTCAACCTCCGAACGAAATACCCCTAACATTGAACTGCTGACATGGCCTCATACTGCTATTTCCATATTCCTTAAAGTAAGCCCTCTTTGTAGCCCTCGCGTGATCAACAACCTTAGAGAAAGAATACCCAGCTATTATCAAATGCTCTGATGCCAAACGGAGTGGTAAAGTCAACCCTCTGATAAATCCCTGCACCATCTCATGCTTTGTGGGAAAC
This sequence comes from Capsicum rhomboideum, assembly GCA_031232105.1. Classification (NCBI taxonomy): domain Eukaryota; kingdom Viridiplantae; phylum Streptophyta; class Magnoliopsida; order Solanales; family Solanaceae; genus Capsicum; species Capsicum rhomboideum. Next base: position 73,455,012 of record CP124718.1, on the reverse strand, counting down.
AACATAGGAGTATGTCTGGCCCGCTCAAGAAACCCAATTTCATAGGCTAAAACAGACAGAGAACCCTGCCGAGCACCAACCAATCCAACTGTGGTCTGAGAACTACTCGATGGACCCAATATTTCCTATAACTGATAGGTATCCATAAATAGACTCGAAACCCATAACACCGAATCGTATAAAGCTGAGACAGTCACAAACTCTATTGTAACCTGGGTTGAACCCAGACCATCTGGTTGACGCTGAAGATCTTTGAGGTCAATTTCTAACTATCTAGCCCAATGCTGGGCATAAATCTTGTTAACACGCACCGAAATACCGTCCGCATCTATCGATGACCTCACGCTATCCCTTTGATGCAGAATGGAGTCAAAAAAAGTACTTAGAGGTTCATAGAAGTACGAAAACATGACAAGGAGTCAAGAATAGAATTTCCTAAGAATGCCCTGTAGCCTCCCGAAGATAGGATACAGACGTCTCCGTAGGACTCTACTAAACACTTAGCTCTTGTAACAACAACACCGGTAAACCTAGGCTCTGATACCAATTTGTCACAACCCAATTTCATAGGCCATGATGGCACCTACTATAACCCACCAGTAGGTAAGCCAACCCGTAGTCCAAAACGGCTAGTAACGGACTACCAAAATAATTAAGGAAACAAAGGAATAAATATAATAACAAGGCAAATACAAACCCAAAACCTGGTGGAGCCAGTACAAGAGCTTCTAATGCATCCGGAGTACAAGTGAAATACAGGAAAAATGTATGTATACAAGCCGTCTCTGACACAATATAGAGAACAGTCTAACAATAAGAGGGAGACTAGGAATACTCTAAAACGTTGGGAGCTCACCCCATATCTCCGATCCATAGCTACTCCACACGACATACATACATGAACGGAGATAACTCACACTATGACTTGCATGCTGCAGAAGTGTAGTATGAGTACCAAACACGTGGTACTCGGTAGGCAACGGTCGACTGAGCTCCAGTAATAATGTAAGCATACATAACATAAAGGCATGAAAGTAACTACAGGCAACTATCCATGAAACTAGGCATAACAATGCTAATGGGGCAATAGGGATAACTATCCTATCCTGACATCATTCAGGAACTAAAGTACAATACCGTATATCCCTGGCCAATATACAAATAAAGAGTGAAAAAAGGATATATAATAGTAGTACAAGGCCAACGGACACATATACAATGTAAATAGATAAGGAAAGAGAGGGATATACGGTGATACCATACATATGAGTAGACATATAGGGCTAACTCAAAGGTAACTACCTGAGGGAGTCAACCTAACACCTCAAGGTCCATAGCCGAGTAAAGGGGCCATCACTAGCCTCATCAAGCCTATACCCAAAGGGTGACGAAACTCGGGGGTAACCAACCATAATATAATCTACCGAAAGGATAAAGGAATCAGAAACGTACCTCTAATATTAGGTACTAGTCCACAACCAACCAGCCACAAACTAACCATAATAAATAATGATAAAGTAACCGGCTCGTCCGGGCAAACAAGTACCTAACCAGACCCTCATAAGCTCGAAAGGTTCACAGAAACACTCAGTAAACAGCAACCATAACCCGTACCTATACAGCCCCCCATAATACCAATAGATACAGGAACCAAATAAATATAATGGTGATAGGCAATTCACATGAATGGATGAATGCAACATAAACCGAAATGCCATAACCATGTCTGGGACACCAGACTCGAACCGATTCTACAATCTCAAACCATACCGTACCAAGTGTATATACCTCCTCCAGCTCACCTAGATCACAAAGTTAAGACCTACGACGACCAAGCTTCTTCGGCTCGACGACTCTCGAACAAAGGGCCCCCCTAAGGGATTCGGGAAAATCCATATACACTGCCTGGTCTCGATCCAGGACTTCCAATAACCATCAAGATTCATCTACTCCGTCCAGTATCAGATATATATATATATATATATATATATATATATAAAATCAGTGTACGAACTCGAACCGTGGCTAAAAAGATATAAACCCATAAATCCATTGCCCGAGATCATGCTCGGGACTAAATCATGTACAAAGGGTCGAAATATCCCTCGATCGAAGTAAATAGTAATGGTAAAAGGAGTGGATAAATAATGGACCACAACCATCCTCGGTCGGAGTTCTAAAACATCATTTTCATTTCCAAAAGCTCATAATCCAGTAAATAAGGTGGTACGATTCCCCTTATAAATAACCCTTTTAAAAGTGAAAACTGGGAATAAATCCCTTTTTTTTTGGAAACAGTAGTAAAATCAAGGTTTTGGTTGGAATCGTACCTCTAAATGAGCATGAATGCACCAGGTAGTATGCATGCCATCACCAGTATCCAGCAACACAACCATAAGCGCCCAAACGTCTATAAATAATAATCTTACCCTTGCTAAGGGCAGAATACTCACCAAAGTCCAACTAGCCTCATAATCACGGTTTTGGGCCCAATAGCATATAACCAATATAGCAAGGTCTCATAACCCGGGCAACCACAATAATCAAGGGTATAAAGCAACCACAAGGATCTAATCGGGGAAAAACCTCCCGAATCATTAAGTCAAATATTAATTATTATACCAAAGGATCCTTAATCATTAGCTATGGTTAACATGCTTATATTCAAGTGTAATAAGGCTCTATGGACATAATAAGTATTTATCCTAGGTTTCGGGTCACATCTCTAACCCAAATTCCATGAAATAGGCTAAGTCATGCTATACTAGCCATAATCATATCCTATATTCCCTACCTAGCATGCAGTCTATACAATACATAATCTCATGGAGAAAAGTAGATTGAAGCCTACCTTGATGCCCAACCGCAATTCTTGAGGTGTCCACAAATCGCTCGACCCTTTTCCACGATCCCGAATCTATTCCACACTATCAAAATAGTAACCTACACGTCATTATGAGTAAAACTATACCCATATTGTAATATAAAACTCCGAGCCCAAAATTCGGTCATGAGGTCCCTCAAACGATAAGGAATAAGTGTCATGACCCAATTTTTTTTGAGTCATGATGGCGCCTACCGTAACCCACCAATAGGCAAGCCAAACCCTAGCCCGGAGCGACAGTCTAATGGGCGGAATCTCAGAAAACAGAGACAAAGTGGAAGTAACCATACTAATATAAACACAAAATCAAAATATATATTCATACCAAGACTGAGAAGGAAGAAGACAATATATAAAGTCGAGAACCCCTCCCAAGACCTGGTGAAGTCGGTACAAGAGCCACTACTAGACATGTCCAAAATATAAGACAGAAACCAAATATATACAACAAGTACTACAGTCTCGAGAGCAAAAGACTATACAGTAGAGATGGAGTGGGATCTGCCACGGACGTCAGTAAGCTCACCCTGCTCCAGAGTCAGTGCTGAGAAGAGCGTCACGTCAAAATCGTCTACTAGTGCCCGGATCTACATCGAGGAAAAAGATGTAGAAGTGCAGTATGAGTACCGGGAAAACGGGTACTCAATAGGCATCATCGGCCAACTGAGCTCAATATAATATAAGCAAGCTAAAATGCGAGGGTGCATGCTAGGTCCAGGGTATAAATAAGAAGTGCATAAGTAACTGTCGAGGCGTATAGATATGCTCAGGAGAAAATAAGTACGATACAGAATAACGAGTAAATAAATGCGTAAGAAACACACAAGTCAAACATAACCTATCTGGGGCCCCATAAACCCGATAGGCAGACGGAAGAAAACAATAACCCAGTCTGGCCCCCATAAACCAGCGGGATACACAAGAAAAGTAAATGCATAGTCACCAGTGTCTCGAAGCTGTATCAGTATCCAGTAGCCACGGTACCCAGTACCAAAACTCTCCAATCATATCATAACCAGATGCCGGACTCGAACTGGAACTCATAATAATCAGATGTCGTACTCGAATCGGAACTCATAATAATCAGATGCCGGACTCGAACCGGAACTCATAATAATCAGTGGCCGGACACAAACCGAAACTCATAATAATCAGTAACCATCATATCTGAATCAGTGGCCGGACTCAAAACGGAACTCATAGTAATTAGTAACCAAGTGACAGAGTAGTGCCAGAATCCACACAAACACAAGTAAACAGGGACATACCGACCCCAGAACGAACCCGAAACATAAATAAGGAGCTAACCCACCACGTACTACAAGTCAATCTCAGGACCCTTCCAGGTCAACTATCTACCATAAATAATATGTATATACAAGTCTGGGTATACATTCTAAGTCATGGCAAGGCGGGTCCGCATTCTAAATCAAACTAGCCGACCCCGGTCAAATACGGTGCTATTAGGGACTAACAAGGCTAAACAGGTCAAAAGGGCATAACTAGGGTAATTTAATACAAATCTTATCCTAAAAGATCATCTCGGGGTTTAACTAAGCCTAATAATGTTTAAAGCTAACTACACCGACTGTGAAGAGTAGCGGGGCCCACTACGGGGTCCCGAAACCAAGTCTGGGCTAAGGTTCCCCAAACCCCTACTAACAGCGGTACAACATTAACCAACCCTGTAAAAGTAATATCTGGCACACCACGAGGATAACAGGCCCGAAACACATCCGAATAAGGCCCTAACCGGCCCAAAAGGCCTAATCATAGCAAGCCAATGCCAATCCACAACTACCAGCCCAAACACTAGCATAATAATATGTGAATACTATAAACAAACTCAGTCTAGGTATATGGTAAGCCTAGCCTACCTGGACGCCGCCGAACGCCTGCCAAAGCTTGCTAAATAGGAGTCTTCCCCTTCCGTGAGACCTCAGATTTATGCCACGCTAGCAGAATAATAAACTACATGTCAAAACATAAATTTTGATACCCATATTGCATTAGTTCAAAAAAAAATATCCGAACGGTCCTTGTGGGGCCCACTTGCGGAATCGCAAAACCGAAACCGTCACAGCGTCTCAAATCACCCCGTGACCAATATTCACAACTAACACCGCTCAATTCGAGCTCAACATCTAGCTCAAATATCAACACCAATTCCAACAACCACTGTAACTAAAACTACCATAAAAATAAGAAAACGTACAGTAGAAACGACGAGAACGAGTCCACGAACCCAAATATACCAACCCCTAACCTTGAATCTCTCTAGAAATGCCTAAAGTTGAGCTTAAAGTGCTTAAAAAAAATGGTGGAATATATGTATTATGTAGTTTTAATAAAGAACACAAAATGAGGAAAAAGTAAATAAAACTATAGTATATATATATAGACTACACGTACAAGACCGACAAAAAAGTAAGTCTTTTGGTCAAATACCAATTAATGTTGCATGCACATGGCCTTATCCATTATTTTGCTCTCCGTATATATATATTCGGATACTGCATAGGCTCGTGGTAAAATAAATATAATATTTTAAATATACCATCATGAATAGAAAATTATTTTGAACAAAACCTCTATAAAATAAAAATATTATTTTAACATATTTAGATTTACTATCTCCGTTTAAAATATAAATAAATTATAGAACTTTTATAAAGTAGTATAGATACATCATCACTAAAGAATTTTATAAATATCATAAATATTTTTGAAAGGTAATTAACTATGTCATTTTACCAAATTCTAATTTAATTTAACATTTTACAACGTGCTCGGTCTAAATAATATTCTCAAACGAACTGCCCGGGAATCGAACTGTCAGTCCCAACAAGTCATAAATAACTTGGGGCAGTTATAGAAAAGCTCTAAACACCGAGAATGCACAAAAATGAGGAAAATGACCGGTAAGGTCATTACAATAAGTGCTTAAAAGTTGAGCATAAATGGACCGTAAATCGAGATTCAAATCAGTCCCCAAAGATTAGGATTTAAATGACCTAAATTCTAAGAATTAACAAGGAAAACAGCGGAATTCTATGAGGAAAATAATGGGAATGTTCAAGGTATGTTAAAACAACTTACCTTAGTCTCAAGAATGATTCCCCATACTTCCCCACGCTACAAGCTCTAACAATGGCGGAAAAAGGGTTTTTGAATCGCAATTTTAGTCGGAAATCAGGAAAACAAAATGTATATTCTTGGAAAATGGGATAAGTGAAGGTAAAATCACATAGACAATGATCATACGATACCAAATCACCAAGAATCGCCTAAAATGGAGCTTCCTAGCTCCCGAAATGTCAAAAATACGAAGTGGCTTCGGTTTGGGTCTTATACTCAGCGATGGCCACTAAAGTGGGACTTTGACTGCTAAAGCAGCCTGATCAGAGGGTAAAAGTACCTCTAAAGAGGTCAAATGATCACTTTAGCGGTCGGTCAAATGGTCAACAACCGCTAAAGCGTTCACACCAGCGCCAGCAACTTCCAAAACTTGTTTTTGACCCTCAGAACTCATCCGGAACACTATGAACATGAACCAATAGTGCAAATTGATCATAAAACATGTTATAGATCAATGGAATCATCGTAATTTCCATACGAGGTCGTTTCAATTAAATGTGGGGCCCACACCTATAGTTCCGTTTTAACCAATTTCCAACCAATAGTCCAAAATGAGTTTGAAAGCCTTGGGACCTGAACCAAGGGTCCCTCTAGCCTAAAATCAACGTTACGGAGCTGATGGAACTGTCAGAATTTCCATATGATATCTTCTACTAGGATTTTTGGTCCGAGACCAATTTCTTAACAACGAAAGCTTCAAAACAGGGAAATGAGCTTAAAATCCAAACGGACTGTCCGATAACCGAACCGAAAGTTCCAACAAGTCATAAATGATATGTAGCCCTGTGGGAAGGTTCATAATGTCAGAACATATGAAAATCAAGAAAATGACCTAGAGGGTCATTACAATTATTGTTGGTATTGATCATAACCCAGACCTCAATATCTTCTTTTTGTCTCACAGAAAAAAGGATAATTTTCCAATCAAAATATTTTCTAACAAGATTTCTTTCTATATGTAGAATATTGATTTATTTTTTTTTAAAATAAATTATTGATATGTAGATTGTCTGGCTTATAAAAAATGTGGTGCTTGGTCGTGTTGGAATTATAAGAAATTTTCAAGTTCTTATTTCCTTGAAAGGATAATCTAGAAAAAAAATGAGTCACTTTTATTTTCATAATTAATAGATTTATATGATAAAATATCATATCTATAATATTTTTTAAAATTATCTTTTTGGTTTGATAAGGAATAGAGTTCAGAATCATATTTTCTTGTAACAAAATTAATTGGTCTTTTTCATATGAATTCCAATTTTTAAATTTATTGTTTTTATTTTGAGCCATACAAATTTGATTAATCCTAGTTCGCCATTTTTTTGGCATTAATTCAGACCATCGAACCTGAGATAAATCGTATTGATAATGTTGTCTTAACTAATTTTTCCATTGATTGATTCTATAACTATGAAGTTTCTTATGTTTTAACTAGTTTAGTGTACGTGCACTGCACATGTGTTTCTCGCTAATCAATAAAATAATATATGAAAGGGTAAAATTATTAGAAAGTAATAATTGACGTTAGAATAAGTTTTATATACATCTAAAATTTGAATGATATAGCTTGTACCAAAAAAAGAACATATAATTAAATTTTAAAAGAGAATTCATATAGGATTAAAATGATTAACCAAATTCTTGTGATGGAATGTAACGATCCAAAGAATTTGATCAAAATTGAAAATTAGTCAATTTCAAATTACTAATTATATATGAGTCATTACAAACAAAAAAAAAAAAAAAAACTTCTCAATTAGAAATTATCTATCAAGAATACGCGATAATTTATTAGTTTAAACTTTAAGAACATACTAAAATAACCAGTGTTTTAAAAAGGCAGTATTGGGACTCGCCCTGGAGCTCGTCCCAGGGTAGGGCACTGGTAAAACGCCCCGGTACTTATGCGTGGGACTTAGTTCTGTGAGGCTTATGCCCTAAGAACCCGACTGTATGCCCTAAACACGCCTAACGCCCAACGCTCAAGGCGAGCCTCAGTTCTTACACAAATTGTGTCAAATTTCTTAGTCAACACTGTTGATCCTCATAATTCTTTACTAAATGAATGATGCTTAATAGTTTAAATTAAGAGTAACTAGATTATTTACTATTTGAAAATATTTGAGGGTGAATATGATATAACACTCTGTTTTAAATACATATCCGAATTTTACATCTTCACTTGTCATTGGTCTTTATGTTTTTGTCCTATATTTCAAAATAATCATATTTTATTATTTTTTTATTTTGTTATTAGAATGTATTTTATTTTAATTCATGAAAGAAAAATGTTTTAGTAATAATATTAATAGCTTATTGATTATTTCTTTTTAGGAGATAAATTGCATAGTATGATAGTCATATATTTTAAGAAATTGTGATTCTTTTATTGTTTGAAAGTTAAGATGTTTGAGTTTATTTGTATCTTATAATAGTGTTTATATCATTGCAATATTTCTACATATAAAATGATGTTAAAAGTTTTGTTTTGTATGTGTTTTTAATCATTTTTTTAAAAAAATAATTAATAATGCATTTTTTGTATAATTTTTGTATTTTTATACTATTTTTATAATATTATAAATTAAAAATTAAAGATTTTGGGACTTACGCTCCATGCCCTAAGGCTTACGCCTCGCCCCGTGCTATGTAAAACGCCCGCCTCATGCCCCACACCTTTTAAAACACTGAAAATAACAAAAGAAAACTTCTCAATTCGCAATTGTCTATCAAAATGCATGATAATTTATTTTTGTAAACATAAAAAGCACACTAAAATATTAGAAAACTTACCTCAAATCACAAGCAAATTTATCTCTTCAATCAATATTTCATTAAAAAACTTCTCAACTAGCAATTGTCTATCAAGAATAGATGATAATTTATTATTGTAAACTTCAAGAACATATTAAAAAAAACTTACCTCAAATCACAAGCAAATTTATCTCTTTAGTTATAGATACTATCAAGATTCCAATTGGTAAGAAAAATTTATACCTAAACCTATTTAAAAATTAATGGGAAAAAAAGAATGGTTTTTTAAAAAAATTAATTTAGAACAGTTTTGGGTTTTTTTGGGGGGGGAACTTTAGGAAATTGATGTTTTTCTTTCAAAAATTTAAAATAACGTGTTTTATTTTTGTGGAACTTTAGGCAGTTGTTGGTTTTAGTGATTTATAAGGAAAATTTTCCAAAATATGTTTTTTCTTTACCATATATCCAAAGACTTCTTAATTTAAAATATTATAATATAATGATATAATAGTTGGAGAAAATAAGTGAAAAGACAATTTTATCTATTGCGGAGAGTTTTAATGAAGGACAAAATATTCAAATCAATTTTCTAAGGGTCTTCACACTTTTAATATAGTATAGATTCAGAATGAAATATTCCTAGTTTTCTAAAACAGTCCTTTATTTTAGTCTTAAAGAAAAAAGACATTTAGTTATATTGAAGAACAAATCTAAATTTAGACAAATTAATAACATGAGTTTGTGATATTTGCATATTACATATGCTTTTGACAAGTAGGATAAATCAAAAAAAAATATGTGAATTTTTCTTACTAATTTTATAAAGTGACTATTTTATTGTCAAAACAAATATAAAGTTTTTTTTTTATTATTATTAATTTTTTCATCATTTATTTCATAATTGGAAATGTATTTCTCAATCCATTTCTTTGTTGATTTAAGAAGGAATTGTGTATTAATTCTGGGAATATTAATGATAGATAAAAATAGATCGATGCATAATCTTTGAATGAATAGTTTTCTAAAATAATGGAATTTCCATATTAGTCGAGTATTTCTTCTTTTTAATACTTGAAAAATATTTGTTGGCGATTTTAGTTTTTTAATATTAGTTGTTTTGTTGGGACTAATGTCTATTTTTGGAGTTACTTTCTTTTTCTCTTTTGTAATTCGTTCTATTTGATTTTTTATTGTACTTGTTCTATAAATCGAATCCTTCATTTTGGTTTCTATTAGTGAATTATTTGGCCAATTTCCAGATTCAATTTGACTAAATGATTCATTAATTATTTGATTACCTATTAGATAATCTTTTTTCTTTTTTCTTTTCATTCTATTCAAATAATTCTTTGAATCTAAATAATACAATTAGATTTTGTGTAATGACCCATTTTGTCGTTACTAAATTATCCATTCCTCAATATTAACTTGAGTCCAAAATAGCCATTATTTTATTCATTGTGTCACCTCAAGCTTTTCGGCGAAGATTTTAGCCTTTCGATGTGTCTAGATAGACTCAAGCCTGATGAATTTAATTATTCATGAATACTAATATCAATCCTTTAATTTGGAAGTTCTTTAGATATGAATTAAGGCCGTACAATATCCTTAGCACAAAGTTAAGTTGAAAACATTTTTAACTAATAGAGTTTCGATATGGATTTCTATTAGGGCCAAATTCAAATGATCATATCTCATATAATATAAGGAGTTAGGGGCCCCAATACACACCAAATCAAAGATCTATGAGTCTTCTTTCCAACGCAATAAACTGTTCGTCAATCCGAGTTTAGAGTAAAAAGTTATGACCATTTTACCAAACATTGTCCGGGCTGAGACGAGAATTTTGCTGTAGTAGAATTCTGGTGGTATAACAGTCAATCCGAGTTTAGAGTAAAAAGTTATGACCATTTTACCAAAAATTGTCCGGGCTGAGACGGGAATTTTGCTGTAGCAGAATTCTGGTGGTATTTAAATCGGTTTTAGCCGATTTTCAGGTCCGAACCCCCAAAACATCATTCTCCAACTCTAGAGAGGTGATTTTTCAAGGTTTAGGGTGAAAGTCTTTCGTGGAGGTAAGTTTTTCCATCATCTTCTTCGCCTTTTAATCCTTTAACATCCTAGAATTAGTAGAAAGAACTTCAATGGTGAAATTTTGGGTTAGAACCTTTAATGGTGGATTTTTGGGAAAAACTTATGGGTGTTCTTAATATCACCTAGAACTAATTCTAGATTATAAATTAATGATTTCTAGCATGAACTTGGTAAACTAGATTATGTATTTTGTTGGTTGGAAATGTTGAATTCCATAAAGATGAGACCCTTAGCATAAAAACTCCATTAATGGAGATGGGTTAAGCTTGAAAGAACTAGTTAATAGTTAATTGATCTTGGAGAATGATATAGACCTTGAATTAGGGTAGAATTAGTGGGTTTGAATTTTCAAAGATATTTATTTGAAGAGTAATTGATTAATTACTCTTATGATTGCTTGATTTTTAGATGATTGATAATTGCGAAGCATGAAGAAAGGGAATGAGCATCCTTGACATGACTTGTTGATTCAAAAAGCTTGGCGTCCAGGTAGGCTAGGTTAATGAGTAGAAGACTGTGTTATTTCATATTTTCATAATTTATAATTGATGGGAGAAATCATGTCTAGGCCTGCAGACATGGAGTTGAGGTGGATAAAGACATAAGAACTTTACTTTAATCCCGAAAACTATGTTATTGATTGATTATGTGATATTTATGATATTATGTATTATGTGCCCGAAAGGGGATTGTTGTGAATGAAGTATGTGGACATGATGTTTCTTAGTTGTTCTAGTGATGAACCTAATTGAGTTATAAAGGTATAAGTTGGATATTGTGTCATGATAATGGTTAGGCCTAAGGGATAGATGACTTGAATCATTGTGTGCATTGTATTATACGGAGAGAGGTAGAGAATAATGACAAGGTTGAATGTGCTAGTTATGGGTGGTGATGTTAGAACCCAAGTTGTGGTATTTGAGTAGGTTATGATTTAATTGGAGTTTAGAGTCAATGTAATTGTGTGTATGATCCTAAATTGAATGCTTGTTGATTGATCTTCGGACATACTTGAATTGATGATATTTGGATTGTTGATACTTGCATGAATAATTATGAAAAATCAAACTTGATCGAATTGCCTTATGATTATAAGTGTACTTGTAAATTTAGTACACCGTGTTGTATCCTGAGAGATAGTATGAAGTTGATAAAATATACATAATATGGTTATGGAGGATCGGGTGCCACGCAGGTACGGATGTGGATATTGATATTACTTATTTATGGAGGATCGGGTACCACACCGGTACGGTACATGGACTTAGATTGTCCCCTGCAGGTCATGACTAGTTGGGCAGAAATAAGTCCCTTAGCATGTGTGTACAAACTATTGTTGATAAATGAAAAATCTTGATTCATAATGATAATGTGATTGAAAAGAATGCCTTGAGTAAAGAAGACTTGTGATATACCTTCATACAGGTTGAAAAGTGAATGATGAATATTTATTAAGAACTGAAAAGTGGAAAGATTGTTAGTAGCAATGTGACCGACGTTAAATTTCGATATTTCTATAAGACGTGATTGGATTGCGTGCCACGAGCCGACATGGTAATATTAATAATAAAGGAATTGAGAATGAAGTGATCTAAAATGATGAATCCAATGAATAATATCAAAGAAACGATCCCAAAGTTTCAATAATTGAATCAATCCTTCTCCAAGAGTATCTATAAGGTTTGCTAATAAAACTTGAGTTCTCTTGTGTGTTTTACTGAGATGTGAGTTGATTTGTATTTCCTATTTGATTGTATCCTTGAGATTAATTGTGTGACATGTACTTGGAAAAGTGGAACTCTGTGCTTACTTACTATATGTTGGTCGACTTACTTTATTTATACTTGGTGTAATTGTGGCTTATCAGATTGGCTAGTTATTATTCTTTAATATTATAATAGAGTGTTTGGTTGTTAGCCCGAGAGTTTAGTGTGAGTTTTCTATGATTACTGGGTTGATCCTATAAATGTGGGTAATGGAAACGGCAATGCGAATAAAGGGGTGATGGTGATGGTTTAGTGTTAGATTGTGGTGGATGGTATGAATTAATGAGGTTAGACTATGCTAGTGGTGAATATAATCTCGTTAATAGAGTTGGAGAATTGTAATTTATATTGGCAAAGTGTTATAATGATATTACAGCCTTAGTTGAATTATACTCTGTTTAAGATGTCATGATTTCTTTTCTTTGATTCTATTTTATGATTATGTGGACTAACACTGGTCGGCCGATGATGCCTACAAGTACGTGTGTTTGTACTGACCCTACTCTTCTACATCCCTTCTTGGGGTGTAGACTGGATGCAGGTTAGTTTGCAGTTACTAGATCAATGGCTATATTCAGTACTAACTTCTGCACTTCCTTCCTGGCAGATGTTAGTCTTTGTATTATTTATTTTATTGTCAGTCTATTCTGTAATAGGTAGCTCTTGTACATGTCTGACCAAGTCTTGGGGTAGTGAAGGACAGTTGTAAGAAGTTTTTGAAAAGTTTATTTATTGGTATTTAATTTACTTTGTTATATTTAATTCAGTATTCTCTTAAAAACAGAAGTCTTCCGCATATTTTTGATTGGGTAATAAGGGTTCTGCTAGCTACTTAGGATAGCGTAGGTGCCCGTACGGTCCGTTAGTTTGGGTCGTGACATTTTTTCATGGCCCAAACCCTGTCGTGAGTGACACCCACATTATCCTTCCGGTGATAGAACCATCTAATCCCAAATGTTCAACTCCAATTCTTAACAATTTTGAAATTAGCAAAAGCAATTCTGTTAACAACAAAATACTTTGAATAGTATTAATTAATCAAGTGCGGAAAAACAAATGTATAAAATATCCCCAGAAACTGAAGTCATTGTACCAAAACATCTAATAATGTCAAACTATGGGTACAACCCAGAAAACTAAAATAAGGAAAATGTCTGTGTCCGAAATAAATGAAAGAGAATAATAAGTGGGAGGACTCATGGTTGACCGGAAGATGTAGCTCACCCTTGAGTCAGAACGGTCACTTGCTAAAGATGAGGTCGTGTCGAAGCCTCTGGAATATGCTCTACACTCAACAAAAAGAAGAGCACATAGAGTATCAGTACAAAATCACTATGTACTGGTAGGGTCATCGGCTAACTCAAAATGATAAATATGAACACATAACTAACACTTTGTAAACAAGTACAACCATGTAACACTTGGCATTTATACATTCACTTAGCCTTTTCTTGACAATAACCAAGAAAATCAGACAAGTATAAGACAATACAACAACTAACTCATCCTCGCCACAATTACCTTTTCATTAGACTTCAACAAGTAATTACATGATTCAAGTATGTTAATTTCCCAAACCACTCATGGATCCAATAACAACAAGATTATCAACCAGTTCACTCAAGGAACCCAAAATATCAACAACAACAATATAACCCAGTCCAGTGATGGAACCGTCAAACTCACCAATATCTTGTACACACATGCTATGGGTCTTATAAATGCATACTAGCCATAACCTGCAAGGACGAGCTCTGTCCATGTACCAAATAACCAGACATCTAGTGTCTACCACCCTAATTCCAAAAAAAGTATTATACCACCCTTATTCCAATATCCCCACTCTTATATGCCTTGAATTTCACAAATCCCATGATGATTGCCTTTATTGGTTCATCTCACAATATAAATCCATGTCACAACATATAAAATCACAATATGAGATAACACAACCACACTTGCATTTCAAACAAGTCCTTTTCCATAATCTCATTTTAGTTGATTAAACAACTTGTAATATTATCCAACAAGTTAATATACACATCATGCATTACAATAAGTAGACATAGAGGCAGTTAACATGCACACATAAACTAAATTGAGTCTCAACTACAATTCAAACATCACTTACCTCAATCAAAGCCTTTCAATTGCTCTAACAAACTTGAGCCTTGCCCTTTCTTGCAATCTCAGCTTGATTGTGGTCTAAAAACCTAACAAATATAAGGATTAAACCTAAATATTATAACCCTAAGGCCAAAAACATAATCATTCCCTTATTCTAGGGTTTTTCTACCATCATTCCACCTTAATTCTTCCAAATTCATGTTTGTAAAGATGAATTCTAATCATGCAACAATAAATTATCCACCCTAAACCAAAATTCAAGGAGTTCACCTTGTTTTCACTAAATTACAATAGAAATTCTGCCTAGATCAAGTTAAATCCTCCGTCATACTCAAAACCTAGTGATTCTAAGGATTAATTATTGAAAAACTAGTTAAACGGGGGGATTAACTTACTTTAACAAAGGATTTTGGTTGAAAATAGGAAGAATTCATGATAAATCACCTCTCCCAGGTCTTGAATGGATGTGGAATGAAAATTAATGTTTAGCATTATTTTTTGTGTTTATCAGCGCGTATCCCGCTATAGTGGCCCGATTCCTGCTATAGCAAAATCACTATAGCGAGATCTGCCCACTATGGCGGAATTGACCAAACTGAATCCCGCTATAACGAGAATATTCTCGCTTTCATGGGCCCGTGGTAGCGGCCTGCCACCCGCTATAGTAGCCTACGCGGAGAAAAAAAGTCCGATAATTCTAGAATTTTGCCGATTTCACAACACACTCCCAAAAATTAACATCTCGAACTAACCCCTTTATATCAAACGCAATATCTGGAGTTCTACTAACCCAAATTCACTTCTAAAAAGTTTCTACAAACTCCTTAACTTATTATATATCATAATATGGTTTCAAATAATATAAACACCAACCTATCCATTACCGGATTAATCTATACCATACCACACTTGGATTTCGTCCAAGACTAGCATAGCATGTAATTTCTAACACTTTATTCAGAGAGAATCTTAACCCAAATTTTGGAACGCTACTATACTATAACAATGGAAAGGTCGTTAAAACATATAACAATTTACCCATCATTTATCTTTGAATGATAAATCAAGAAACATAAGGAAAATGAAGCAAGGAAAGTACTTGAATCCTCAAACAAGTGAGGGTACTTGTCGTACATATCCTTCTCAGTCTCCAAAGTGGTCTCCTCAATAGGACGGTGCTTCCACTAGACTTTCACTGATCTAATCTCTTTAGTCCTCAACTTTCAAACATCTCGATCAAGAATCGCTATCGACTCCTCCTCATATGAAAGATTCTTGCCAAGCAAAACTGAGTATGTAACACCCCATACCTTCCCAACCCTATTTGATGACGTTGAACAATGTATACTTAAGTGTCGAAAGCCACAAGAATGTATTTTGTAATGTTATTGACAAGAAAATTGAAATTCGGCCTCGTACATGTGATTAGCCCTTCGTAGGAGGTGTTTTGTGATTTTCGTGGAGCATTTGTGGGGTTCAAAATGAGGATAGGAGGACCTCCAAACAAAGTATATTAAGTTTAAGAAGTAAGTTAAAGAATAGGACTTGAAGTATCTAACCAAACCCGCGAAGAAAAGTCAAAAAATAAAATTTTCAAAAATTCTAAGGGAGGGGCGCGCCAGAGGGCGTGCCACGTCGCTCTGGGCTAAAATTTTTAGTCCAGAGGCAGCAAGCTGATGCGCCCAAGGGCGTGCCACACTGGTTTTGCCACTTTTTTAAAGTTGGAAATTTTCTTAAATCCCAAGGGTGCCCGGGGACGTACCGGGCCGATTTTTGCCACGTTTATTCTACAACCATGAGTATATACATGAAATGAGTAAAGTATTATATTGGTATGATAAAATTATGCGAGAACGAATTTGGCATCAAAATGACGATTTTACCCTTTGATCCAAATAAGCCATACGTGGCTAGAATCACTTGTTTTTGGGATTGAGGCTACGGATATGAATGGAGTGAGTGGGAATATTGTTGTAACACGTATGAGATGATTTAAACACGAGAAATTATTGATATTATTGGGTTAAGTGAATTGGGCCCAAAAAGGACCCAAAAGGTGAAAGAAAACATGGGCCAAATGGGTCAAATGACCCATTCTCCCTTTGACCAAGAAATTATTGATCACAAATGGATAAGGATGACTTTACGGTCCTATAAAAGGCACCAAAAATCAGCTTTTATTCATTTAAACACACAAGCACTTCTAGTATTTTCCAAGAAACCAAAGGAGATATTTCTCATATCTTAAAGACCCTAAGCCAACTCTTTGGACAAGATCATCATTTGGTAAGTATTGGTAAGTGTATATTCTTATGATTTAATATCTTATATGCATAAGAGACTATGTAGATCATGTTGGTTATGCTTGAAAGTGTTGGATATGGAACTTGAGGTTTTTGCAAAAAGATGTGCATCCTTGTGAATTAAACTTGAAATATGACTTGTGGATTTGATGAAAAGGCATGGTATGGAGGAAATACCAACATGTATGGTGTGATTATGTTATTAAACCTGTTATTTTCATAGAAGTGTAAATTATGGGATTTTGGCCGATTTGTTGTTGTGAGGTGTATTGAAGTAATTTGATGGCATAATTGTGATGTTGTGTTGATGGAGAAGTGTAAAGTATGACCTTGGTGTGACATGAGCTTGGTTATCATGTATTGGTCAATGTATGGAATATTGTGGAATTATTGGGATAATAAATTCATAAATGATATTTGGTTAATGTTGGGCATGTTGTGGTATTATTGATATGACCATGCCGTAAATGGTATTGTAGAGGAAGAAATGACATTTTAGAGCCAAACATATGACTTATTGTTATTATATGCCATTATAAGGTAATTGGTGGTTAATGTTGGTTTCGTATGTGCTTGTGTTGTAGAGTGAAACATAAGGATGGAGCGGGACTATTATATGCACTTAAGATTGTAGAATCGTATTGAGAATACAAGGTATGTAAGGTTACTCTGTCTGTATCTTTCTGCGGTAAATAGTATTCAAATTGACATTACGCTTGTTCCATCCCGAAATGTGCTAAGGTATCCTATATCCGGTTATCCATGGTCATTGTCATATATTTCCTACTCATTGATCATTTGTGAATCTCATGTCTCATATTCATTGTTAATGTTTCAAAAGCTCAATGAGGTTATGTTCCAATGCTCCAATAGTGATTATACTCATGTGTCTTGTTCATGGATTTTTGTCCAATGGTTCCAATGGTGTTGTGGTGCTAATAATATTATGTTTCTCACAATGTTTATTCTCATGTCTCTCACTTAATGATTATTGATCCAAAGTTTCATATAAAGTTATGCCTATCATAGTATCAATCTCTCAAAGGTAATGAAAGAAGTAATGCACAAGTGAATGTACCAATCTCTCACAAGTAAAGATATCAATCTCAAAGTAATGTATATGTGGTCAATGATTAAGTATGGGTGGCAGCTTTGGGGGCAAAATGCCTAGCTCAAGCCGATCCCAAATCAGGGGGCAGTCCTAGGGGCATAAGCCTAGCTTGGACCGATCCTGACAGGGGGTAGCTCCAGAGGCAATAACCTAGCTCGACCCGAACCTAAAATGTTATATGGGTGGTAGCTCTAGAGGTACTAACCTAGCTCGAGCCGATCCCAATATATACATTGATTCATAGGGTGGCAACTCTAGGGGCATAAGTCTAGCTCGAGCCGATCCCAACATAACATGATGTTATGTTAAGACCCACTGTTCAGTCGGGGCCTGGGTATCACAAGTCACAGACAAAGATGAATAATCATGGAAGCAAAAATGCAAAGAAAGTAATGAAAGCAAAACACATGGTCTCCAAAGTACAGAATAGTGACTCATCTACATTGTGACTTATCCATATTGGTTATGCATCTGAACTTGAGTTAGTTGACATATTTACACATCTTACAGTTTTATTTGAGCCTTACATACTCAGTACTTATTTCGTACTGACCCCTTTTGGGGAACTTACCTTAAATGTTGCAGGTGCAGGCACTAGTAGACCTCCACTGTAGGTTGACAATAATTGCAGATCATTGGTGAGCTCCAGTTAGTTCGGGGCTTCTCCAAGTCACAGTTGTTCATATGTTTTGGTATTGTACATAGTGTATAAAGCGGGGACTTGTCCCGACTTTCAGTTGGTTTTGGTAAATGCATCTGTTAGAGGCTTTTGTAGACGTATGTGGGTGTATGTGTATAAGATGATAGATGAAGTCTTGACTCGATGGCCTCAACGACCAAGTTTCTCATATGTATATACATCACATGTTCTATGTTTTCCGATTTTAGCCTTTCATGTTCCTATGTGATAGTAGCGTTTCCTATGACATGCATATGAATGAATAGAAGCAAAGCTTGGTTCTCTCGGGCCTTATCGGCTTCGGGTGCCAATCACGTCCCAATGGGATTCGGGGTGTGATAGAGTCCCACTTAATTATGTAGTCACCATACCCCATGGTATTTATTAAGCATGGAGACATGAAACACTGGATGCATTCCTGATAGCCTCGAAGGCAATGCCAGCCTATAAGTTGTCGTACCCACATCATCAAGAACCTTAAATGGACCAATATACCTGGGGAAAAACTTGCCCTTCTTACCAAATTGCATCACTCAGGTAACACCCCATACCTTCCTAACCCTATGTGATGACGTTGAAAAATGTTTATTTAGGTGTCGAGGTGCCATGAGCATGTATTTTGTAATATTAATGATGAGAAAATTGAAATTTAGCCTCGTAAATGTGATTAGCCTTTCATATGAGGTGTTTTGTGATTTTCGTGGAGCAATTGTGGGGTTCAAAATGAGGCTAAGAGGACCTCTAAACAAATTATATTAAGGCTAAGAAGTAAGTTAAAGAATAGGACTTGAAGTATCTAACCAAACCCGCGAAGAAAAGTCGAAAAATGAAATTTTCAGAAAAACTAAGTAAGGGGCGCACTGGGGGCGTGCCAGGCCACTCTGGGCCAAATTTTTGTGCCCATAGGTAGCCAGCTGGCGCGCCCAAGGGCGTGCCAGGATGGATTTTTCAATTTTTCGAAAGTTGGAAATTTTTCAAGTCCCAAGGGTACCCGGGGTTGTACCGAGCCGATTTTTGTCACGTTTCTTCTACAACCACGAGTATATAAATGAAATGAATGAAATATTATATTGGTATGATAAAATTACTCGAGAACGAATTTGTCATTGAAATGACGATTTTACCCTTTTGGTCAAAATAGGCCATACGTGGTTAGAATCGCTTGCTTTTGGGATTGAGGCAACAAATATAAATCTCGTGAGTGGGAATATCGTTGTAACATGTATATAATGGATTACACATTGATGTTGGTGAGTTAAGATGATATGGGCTATTGGGCCTAATTTGAGACCAAAATAAACAAAACATGAAAGGCCCAATGGGTCAAAATGACCCATTCTTGCGTTGACTTGTCAATGTTGGAATTAATGGATAAGGACGACTTTAAGAGGTTATAAAAGGTGGCCAAAAAATCAGATTTTTAATCTCAAAAGGGGCACATGCCATTCTAGACATTTCTACAACATTTCCACAAGACCTTGCTCAAGCTCTTCAAACCCTAAGGCATTTTTGGACAAGATCATCATCTTACAAGCTTGGGTAAGTGATTCTTGTACTTTAGATTATTATAAGCATGAAATATTATGTAAATCATGTTGGTTATGCTTGGAAGGGTTGGACATGGCACTTTTGGTTTTTGTTAAAAAGATGTGTTATCCATGGGATTGTAACTTGAATTATGACTTGTGGTTTTGATGAAAGAGCATGGTATGGATGAAATAACAACATGGATGGTGTTATTATGGTCCTAAACTTTTTATTTTCTATAAGTGTAAATTATGAGATTTTGGCCAATTTTTTGTTGTGAGGTTATTGAAGTAAATTGATGGCATAATTATGATGTTGTGATGATGGAGAGTGAAAAGTATGAACTTGGTGTGACATGCTCTTGGTTATCATGTATTGGTAAATGTATGGAATATTGTGGGATTTTTGGTATAATAATTTCATAAATGGTATTGTCAAGGGGGATATGACATGTTAAAGCCAAACATGTAACTCATTGTTATTGTATGCCATTGTAAGGTAGTTGGTGGTTAATGTTGGTTCCGTTATGTGCTTGTGATGTAGAGTGAAACATAAGAAAGGAGCGGGACTATTGTATGCACATCTAAGATTGTATATTCGTATTGAGAATACAAGGTATGTAAGGTTCCTTTTTGCATATCCTTCTGCAACATGTTGTTCACCTTGACATTGGACTTGTTTCAATTCCGAGAGTCTTGAAGTATATCAATTCAGGTTGACGTATATTGTTATTCATATGTGTCCTATTCTTAGATGAATGATGATTCACTTATCTCTTATTCATTGACTGAAGTTCTAAAGATGTCATAACATTGTAATTCCTAAAAGAACGATCTCAAGAGGGTAACAATGTAAGGGAACCTAGTTATTCTTGAAAAGCATTTTCCAATCATGTCATGTTCCAAAGTCCTATAGTATGATGATTATCCTTGTACCAATCTTTCATAATTAGAAGTACAAATCTCGCAGGAGTAATAAGAGAGGTGATGTGCAAGGTAGTAGAATTAGTCTTCATAAGTGAAGATGTCAATCTCATGAGTTAAACGAGTGAAGTGAGATGTATACATAAGTGTGTGCTTTAATGTCATGACCTTTAATGTGTCACTCTCATAATTATGTAGAGAGTATAAGAGTGTAGAGAGTAATGCGCATGGCTACTATATTGAGTATGGATCACATTCTAAAGGGTATAAGTTTAATATGGAAAATCCCAAAAATTATGCTATGTTATTTTTTATGGCCCACCAAAGGTGGAGGCCCGATATCATATACTTACTTATATAAGATCTCATGGGATTAGTGAAGGAGGTAAAGTGCGAGCTAATACATCTATCCCTCACAAGTTAAGGTGTTAATCTCATGAAGTATAAGAGTGAGGTAAGTATATTTGTGTGTTTCAAATAGTGTCATGATCCTTAATGTATCAATCTCTCATAAGTTAATATATTAATCTCTCCCATGTATGTTACCCCACCATAAGAGTGGATGTATGTTGCCCCACCATGAGAGTGGATGTATGTTGCCCCACCATGAGAGTGGATGTACGTTACCCCACCATGAGAGTAGATGTATGTTGCCCCACCATGAGAGTGGATGTACGTTGCCCCACCATGAGAGTGGATGTATGTTACCCCACCATGAGAGTGGATGTATGTTGCCCCACCATGAGAGTGGATGTACATTACCCCACCATGAAAGTGGATGTATGTTGCCCCACCATGAGAGTGGATGTATGTTGCCCCACCAATAGAGTGGATGTAGGTTAAAACCACCAATAGAGTGGATGTACGTTAATAGAGTAGATGTATGTTATATTATTACTCCCCACCAATAGAGTGGATGTATGTGGATGAGTGTTATTCTTTTACAACCTACTAACCAAGTAGATGAACAATAGTGGTAAGGAACATGGAAGCTAAAAAGAATCTCTTGCATATAGAAGAATCTATTAAGGGTAAGTCTCTTGAGTGAAGGTAAGTTTCCCTTGAAGAAGAGTAATTATTAAAGTATAAGATGATGGTTTATTCGTATTGGCTATTCTCTCATATTTTATTCGATTGACATTCTCATGTATGTTGTTATTTCTTATAAGCCTTACATACTCAGTACATTCTTCGTACTGACCCCCTTGGGGGAACTTACTTTACATGTTGCAGGTGCAGGCATTAGTAGACCTCCTCAGTAGACTGTGG
Organism: Capsicum rhomboideum; assembly: GCA_031232105.1. Classification (NCBI taxonomy): domain Eukaryota; kingdom Viridiplantae; phylum Streptophyta; class Magnoliopsida; order Solanales; family Solanaceae; genus Capsicum; species Capsicum rhomboideum. Next base: position 73,432,437 of record CP124718.1, on the reverse strand, counting down.
ATCATTTGCAGAGTTTTGGTGAGCTCCACTTGGTTCGGAGCTTTCTGGGTCATAGTTGTATATTTGTGTTGATATTGTAAATATAGTATAAAGCGGGGAATTGTCCCGACTTTAAGTTGATCTTGTTGATACATCTGGTAGAGGCTTTTGTAGACATATGTGGGTACGTGGATGTAAGAGGCAAATGTCCGTTTTGACTTAATGGCCCCAACGGCCAAGTTTCATAAAGATGTATTAAATATAGCATATGTTCCATGTCCATAACTTCCGCATAGTCGCATGAGGTATAATAAGATTCATACGAGGCTACGCATACGAATGTTCATGAGCAAAGATTGGTTCTCTCGGGCCATATTGGCTTTGGGTGCCAGTCCGGCCCGAATGGGATTTCGGGTCGTGACAACTCCCTTCATGGGAGACACCTTTAATAACACATGCTTACTTTGTTTGAAATATATATCGTTTACCTTATGGTCAACATATTCCTTTTGTCTACTTTGGGTTGCCAACAACTTGTCCTAGATGTACCTTACTTTCTCTAGAGCTTCCTTCACCAAATTTGTGACCAACGGCTTCACATCACCTACCTTGAACCAACCTATAGTGATCTACACCTTCTCCCATAAAGGGCTTCAAATAGGGCCATGTCGATACTAGAATAATAACTATTGTTGAATGAGAACTCACACAATAGTAGGAATTTGTCCTAATGACCCCTAAAATCAACCACACATGCCTATATCATATCCTCAAGTACCTGAATGGTCCTTTAAGACTACCCATCTATTTGAGGATGAAATGCAGTACTAAGATCAAGCTTTTTGCCCAACTCCTGTAACTTGTTCCAAAATTTAGAGGTAAACTGCCTACTTATATCAGATTTGATGGATACTAGCACCCCATGCAGTCTTAAAATTTCCTTAACGTAAATCTTGCCAAAATGCTCTGAGATATAATTAACCTTAACAATAATATAATGAGTGGATTAGCCTAGCTACTATGACCCAAATTGAGTCATGCTACCCTAAGGTCTTAGAAAGACCCACTGCAAAATCCATAGCAATCCTTTTCAACTTCCACTCGGGAATAGGCATCCTCTGAAGCAAACCTACAGGCCTTTGATGTTCATACTTTACCTGCTGGTAATTATAAAAATTGGCCATATACTCTACTATATCTCTCTTTATTCAGTACCACCAATAGAGCTATCTCAAGTCACAATACATGTTGGTTGTACTAGGATGTATAGAGTATCAGGAACCATGAGCTTTTGCAAACAAACTCAGAATTACATCATAAACACGAGGCACACACATGCACCCTCTCACCCTTAACACATCACACGCATCAAGTGTGGTATCTTGAGCTTCACAACACATAACTTTATTCTAAATCTTGTTCAACTTTGTATCCTCAAATTGCTTAACCTTAATTCTATCAAGGAATATTGACCTTACCTCCATACTCACAAACACTCCTCCCCTTTCAGATACTCTAAATTGCATAAATTGTATTTCTAGAGTTTGGATCCCTCTAGCCAAAGGTAGCTTTGCCACTCTCAAACAAATAAAACTGCCCATACTTATAGATTTTTGGCTGAATGTGTTTCCCACCACATTGGCCTTTCCTGGATGATATTGGATGGTCACATCATAATCCTTTAGTAACTCCATCTGTCGCCTTTGCCTTAAATTTAAGTCCTGTTGAGTGAAACATGTTGTAAAATATGATGGTTTGTGAACACCTCATACTTAACACCATAAAGGTAGTGTCTCCATATCTTAAGTGCAAACGCCACCGCTGCAACCTCCAACTCATGAGTTGGATAATTCTTCTCATGAGGATTCAATTTTCTTAAAGCATAGGCAATCACATTCCTATCTTACATCAATACAACACCCAAACCATAGCGTGAAGCATCATAAAACATAATAAAATTCATACCTTTAACTATCAAAATAGGGATGGGAGATATATTCAAAAGAGATCTGAGCTTTTGGAAGCTCTCTTTGCACTTTTCAGACCAAACAAAAAGGACCTCCTTCTATGTCAGTCTTGTCAAATGAGTAGCAATGAAAGCAAAGTTCATGAAAAATATGTAGTAATAGCTAGCTAGAACCATGAAACTTGGAACATCAGTCACATAGCTAGGCCAAAACAAAATCTTAACAACCTCAATTTTATGAGGATCTACCATCGCCTCCTTTTTCAGAAACCACATACCCCAAAAAGGCCGCAGAAGATACCCAAAACTCATATTTTGAGAATTTAGTGTAAAGTTGTTTCTCTTTCAAAATACCCAAAACTATGCGAAGGTGACTTGCATGTTCCTCCTTACTCTTGGAGTAAACCAAAATGTCATCAATAAATACAATCTCAAAATAATCCAAGAAAGATTTGAAAATACCGTTCATCAAACCAATGAAAGTTACTGACGCATTAGTAAACCCAAAGGACATCAATGAGAAAACATAATGTCCATATCAAGTCATGAAAGTTGTTTTGGCTATATCCTTGGGCTAAATCTTAAACTAGTGGTACACTGACCTAAAATATATCTTAGAGAAATTTGAAGCACCCTGCAACTGACCAAATAAATCATCTATTCAGGACAATGGGTACTTATTCCTTATGGTAACCTTATTCAATTATCTATAGTCTATACACATTCTCATGCTGCCATTTTTATTCTTAACAAACAACACTAGAGCACCCAAAGGAAAAGTGTTAGGATGTTTGAATTCCTTATCAAGTAACTCTTGTAACTGAGTCTTTAGCTCTCTCAACTCAGCTAGAAACATTCGATATAGAGGGATAGAAATTGGGCGAGAGTCCAACTATAAATCAATACAAAAGTCAATGTATCGATCCGGAAGCATACTAGGAAAGTCGGTGGGAAATACCTCTGGATATTCAAACAATGCATGAACTGACTCAATAAAGAGGACCTCTGCACTAACATCCCAAAGATGTGCCAAAATGGTTGAAAACTACTTCCTAACTAGCTTTCTAGCACGAATGAAGGAAATTATTTTCATAGGTCTAGACTTATAAACACCTCCACATTCTAATATATCTACCCCAAGCATGTCTAAGGTCACAGTCTTTGCATGAAAGTTTAGAAAAGAATGATACGGGGATAACCAAGTCATACCAGGATGATATCAAAATCAAAAATATACAGAATCACCAAATCTACCCAAATTTGAAATCCCATGAACATTACAGAGCAAGCAAGATATACTTAAGTCACTACCACAGTGTATCCAACTAGAGTAGACACCTACACAAGTAAGTCAAGCATATCACAAACCATGTCTAAACTAAAGATAAATCTAACAGATACATAAGAATTAGTGAAACTTGGATAAAACAAGACCATAGCCATCTGGACATAGATGAGAATAGTACCTGTAATAATGTCATGTGAAGCCTCTACCTTGAATTTACCTAGAAAGGCATAGCCATAAGCTCTATCATTGATATGAGAAACCTCTTTAGCGAGTTTAGAACCACCTCTCCCTTCATTACCGCCACCTTTATTTCCACCACGGCCACCCTGATGTTTACCACACCTACCCTGTGGATGACCTCGACCATTACAACCACCACCTCTACAATTTGGAACCATACTTAGGGACTGTTAATTTCCCTGGAAACTAGCCTACCTTCCATTAGGAAAATACCTCTTGAAGTGACCAAGATCACTACAAGTAAAACAACCTCGATCTAGTGAGGGCTGGCTAGTAGAATAATATGAAGCCCTTTAGTTTCTCACAATTGAAGACCACTCAGTGGTCCCTGATAGACCTCTTGTAGATAGTAGCAGAGCAGATTATATAGGGTGGGCTGGGTAAGACTGATGACCATAACCTCTAGAGTAAGAACCGCTAAAGTTACCACATTTCAGGCTATCTTTGCTACCATTTTGGCCTGGCCAGCCTGTTTGACTCCTTCCGCTTTCTATACATAATCAGTTACTTCATCAAAAGTCTTTCTAGTAGAAGTCATCTACACAACTAAAACCTATATATCAATATTCAAACCTTTCACAAAGAGGAAAATCCTCTCCTTCTCGATACCAAGCAACTGAGTAGCATATCTGCATAAGGCATGAAATTTTGCCTCATAGGCTGAAAACGACATGCTTCCCTACTTAAGAACCAAAAACTCATCCTTCTTGTCACACCTTTTTTTTTTGGGTCAAAGGGTTTTTTCAATTAAAGTGACGGTTTTGAATAGGGATTATTTTTATTTATAGAGTCGCCACTTGAATTGATCTATGGTGTTCCAAGTCACCTTTTTGAATCCCTAGTCAAAAGGAAGTTGTCTCTTTTATTATTGGTCTGCAAAAATAGAAGATTGGGTAAGAATTCTGTTGACCGAGGGGAACGTATGAGGAAGCCCTCGAATCCCGTGGTTCTAGCACAGTTGCTTTTATCAACTTATACTTAACATAAACTATTTTGGTTAAATTTTGTTTGTAGGCCTTGATTCACTCATTTTTAGTGTATCAATAATATCTGTCTATACCTCTGGGATTAAGCTAGTGAAAATTAATTTTAAGACAATCTTGGCCAAGGTGCATAATTGCATCCTCGAGTTTCATATTTGTTAGTAAGCATATCGAGAAAGATGCATATTTGCATTCTTACTCAAAATAAAATTTTATAGGGCCTAAAGCTTATCTAGTTTTAAAGGCATATGTTTGTCTCTTGAAAATTCGAGACCACTTTTCTTATTCATTATTACTCTCTTTCTTTTCCTTATTGCGACGGGTCTTGAACAAATAGGCAATCCGTCTCACTCATCCTCACACTACATACTGAATAGGCCCTAGAAAATGTCTATACCCAATATCCTCGAATTTATTCCAAAAGAACCCAATAATGGGTGGCTTAAAGAGTGATTGAAACATCTAAAACACATCAAATATTAACAATAGATATGATTAAGCATACATAACCAAACTGACTATAAAAACACATAACTTTCTCCTTAATTACAACTCACTTAGTTCAAATAAGACAAATTCCAAATTCACTTAAAGCTAATCTAATTCTTAAATAAATATATTTTCCAGATTCTACTTCAATAAATTTTATTGCCGGTCTATGCATATTTTAGGACTCAAACAAAAATTCCTAAGCCAACCCATGTAAACTAACGTTTAAGATTACTTTGCTAAAGCCTAATTCTAGTCCATTTACATGAAAATTTTCAGCAACTAAAAGTAAGACCACTTGAACTCCAATTAAGGCAGGAAGACAACATATGACTAAGAACACACCAGATAAAACAAAGAAGAAAATATTTTCGATATTGATCAATTTTTTATCACTTAAACTATAGCAAATATGACCACCAATAACCTTAACAACTAAAAACTAATTCATTTTACAGTGACTCAAATGCAATACATATAGGAAATGGTCCCTTTTGAAACTTTAGCAGAAAGTGAGAAATTGATTTTACATATGATACACCAAAGGCATAAGTTACAAAATCTTTGACTTGAAAATTTTGGACTTGTATGCTGCCAACCATTTGAAAAAAAACTTGATGTTGTTAATATGCCCGACAAGCATTTCTTAATTTCAAAGACAAATGAATTTTTTTTCCTACTTCCAGGTTTTTAACTTTCCAACTAATGACGACAATAACTTAAGATAAGACAAATAGAGAATACTAATGGATATACTAACAAAATTTTTATCCATTCCCAGCATACAAAGATGAAGAAAAATTGATTAATTCACCCTTTAATGAACCATTATAGTATATACTATTATTGATATATTTACAAATTATTTTTGCATGGTGAAGCTTCAATGATGAGTGAACAAGGATTCAAAAATCATAACACACAACTATTCCAGTTAGGGGGAGATTCCACTCTTTTATGGTTACATCATTGTGAAACAAAGAAACCGGCATAAACAAGGATTAAAATCAGAGACACCTAAACCATGAAGGATCAACAAAGATGTAAACGTGACACTCATAGATAAAACAAAATCCAAATAAGCAATCGGTTGTACATACTAAATAATGCATGAAACCATTTAAACAGTTTTATTCATGCTTTGATTCACAATAAAAACTTCGAAAATAATAGTACAGGATTGGATAATAACCTGTGCGACAAACTAAACCGAGTATAGAAGCAAGAACGTCGTCCCCAAAAACTCGAAATAAGGACCAACAATCAAACTCCAAATCACAATCTTCAAGACTATCTCTCTCTCTATTTTATTATACATTTCCTCTCGTCTCTCTTTCTCTAATTTGTTTTTTCATCTAAATGCTCTTGTTTTTTGTTTTTTTTTCTCTTCTCTGTCCATTTCTCTTTTCTTATCTAACTTACTATCTTCTTTTTCTACCTTTTTTCTCAGTGATCCTTTTTTTTTTTCTATGTTGTATGTGTGTGTTGTTATATAGGAGTGTGTGTGTGCTGGTGTGTGCATGTGAGACGTGAGGGAGTGGGGATGTTGGGGGAGTTGAGAGACGTGAGGGAGAGGGAGGGGAGGTTGAGGATTTAAAGGGGGTATAGGGGGTGGGGGGTTAGTTACAGGGGGGAGTAGTATTACGGTTAGGGTTAGGGTTAGGTTTAGGATTTTTTTTTTTTTTTGTATTAACTAACTAACTAAATAAATTTAAATAAATAAATAAAGTAGTATGTGTTAACTATGTAAAATTAATAAAATATAGAAAAGTTAAGTAGCTAGTCCTAAAAATATGACTAAGAAAATATTAAAATTCATTAGAATATTTATTAAATCTAAGTTATAAATATTTGTAAATTTCTTTTCATAAAATGAAAACAAACATAAAAAAATAAAATATAATATAGAACTTATCCTGAACTCAATTTAAACTTGTTTTTCATAATTTCAAATAAAAACCTACTAAACATGAAATAAAATCTAATACAAAAGACTAGATTGAAAGTAAATATTTAAAACTAAAAGTGGATTAAAACTCGGAAAGGGTCAAAAATCACGTGTCTACATTTGCCCCTATTTGTCTGAGAACATGAAGAGTTTTCTGATAAAGAAGTAGACAACGAGAGAGATTTTGGCCTGACCATTATTCAAATGAAGAAGAACAGTAGGAAAACTGATAAGACCGAGTCCTGATTTTGGACAACCTACACATCCCGGGTTATAAAGGAATTAGGTCAAGTGTTGTTCAATGAGGTGGAATGGTGAGACGATGAGTTAGAGGTCGAGTGAGGTCCCATCGAGTCTCCGGTTCGCAACTCCTATTTTTACATCAAAATAAAAGACAAGAATAAAAATGATATTTCAAGTACAGAATCCTATCTATTCAACTTCTGTTGAATCTTGACTTAAATCTTCAATGCTTCCTCAAGTGATGATGCATCCGCTCTCCTCTTGAGTTGAAATCGAAAGTGAACTTTTCTTCTTGTCAATTTTAGTTATTGGAGAAGAACTTGAGGATCAACCCTGTTTCTTCAAACGGACACTCGCTCCTTCTGACTTTTAATTGGAAAATCTCCATGTTCTCCAGGCGGGCTCCAATGCTTAAATTGAAAATTAACCCTATTCTCCAAACAAGCTCTTGAACTTGAAATTAAAATTGACCCTATTCTCCAAGCGGGCTCCTGAGCTTCAAAACTAAAAGTAATCCCTGTTCTCCGAATGTATTCCTAAACTAAAAATAAATAGTGAACTAGAATAGTAAATCCCATTTTTCAGGAGGGTCCTGGATAGAAAAGTAAAGTCCCATTATCTAGGAGGATCCTGAACTTAAAATAAAGTCCCATTATCCAAGAGGGTTCTGTTGATCCCATTTTTCCAGGAGGATCCTGAACAGAAGATAAAGTCTCATTTTTTAGGAGGGTCCTGCTAAACTAAATCCCATTTTCTAGGAGGGTCCTGAACAGAAAATAAAGTCCCATTATCTAGGAGGGTCCTACTTATCCCATTTTTCAGGAGGGCCCTAAATAGAAAACAAAGTTTCATCTTTCAGGAGGATCCTGAACAGAAGATAAAGTCTCATTTTTTAGGAGGGTCCAGCTAAACTAAATCCCATTTTCTAGGAGGGTCCTGAACAGAAAATAAAGTCCCATTATCCAGGAGGGTCCTACTTATCCCATTTTTCAGGAGGGCCCTAAATAGAAAACAAAGTTTCATCTTTCAGGAGGGTCCTGCTAAACTAAGTCCCATTTTACAGGAGGGTCCTGAGTAGAAAATAGTCCTATTATCAAGGAGAGTCTTATTGATCCCATTTTCTAGGAGGGTCCTGAGCAGAAAATAAAATCCCATTATCCAGGAGGGTCCTGAGCAGAAAATAAAGTCCCATTTTCCAGGAAGGTTCTGAGCAGGAAGTAAAGTCCCATTTTCCAGGAGAGTCCTAACCGAAAAATAAATTCCCATTATCCAAGAGGGTCCTGCGTAGAAAATAAAGTCCTATTTTCCAGGAGGGTCCTGAACAGAAAATAAAGTCACATTTTCCAGGAGGGTCTTGAGCAGAAAGGTGAAGTCCCATTTTCCAAGAGGGTCCTGAGCAAAAAGTAAAATCCCATTATCCAGGAGGGTCATGCTGATCCCATTTTTCGAGAGGGTCCTGCTGATCCCATTTTCCAGGAGGGTCCTGAACAGAAGATAAAGTACCATTTTTCAGGAAGGTCCTACTAAACTAAATCCCATTTTCCAGGAGGGTCCTGAACAAAAATTAAAATCCTATTCTCCACGAACAAAAATTTTTTTCCCCAGTTTATACCAAAATTTTTTGTGAGTGTTAGCAAAATCCTAATTATTTGAAAAATGAAGAGGGAAAATCTAGGCCCTACCTCATTCCAGAAATGCATCTCGCCAGTGTAAAGCATACTAAATTTTTACTATACATGTGATCTAGCAAACCTGTGTTGCAGCATTGGTGCTTTCACAAAAGTGAAGAATTGCATCTTTCTGATATCTAAGTTTTGAAGCCTTTGATTTGATGGTAAAATTTCCTATCTGTTTCAAACAAAGAAAAACTATGAGTTTAAAACATGGTGGTTGGTTCGTGGTTTTTGACTTCTAAGGTGATTGCTCTTGCACTTGTCATGTTCAGCTCTGTTTTGAGCCATTGATGAGTATCGTTAACTTGTTGTACTATCGACCCCAAAATTCTGGTACCCAATGAATGTAACTCAAACCATATTTTAACTTTATAACGCCTCTAAATTTAACTTCTGTTGTACCTTTGTATTCCTTTGAATCTAGAAACTGTCACATGACGACTATTCTTAGGTATTTTGTTTCACTTTGAATCATGTTACTTTTATGTGATGGCTCTTTCCCCTGCTTTGCACTATTGAAGGAGTTGGTAACAAGTTTTGAAGTCCTTTCTCACTTGTTTTGCCATGGACTTGACTCAAAGACAATAGAAAAATGAGGACGGTGATTTTCTATTGTGATAACAAAGACAAGAAAATAAAAATAGAAATATTGAATGAAAAGAAAAGACAATGGATATCCCTTTTTTCCAAAAACACCGAAAAGAAAAATTTATCTGAGGGTGGTAGATGGCTCTAGTAATTATGACATGTATTTTAGATTAAGCAATCTGATTTTCCAATCCCAACCATTTATCAACTTTTGCCAACTTATTGAATTTGAAACCGAGCTTTGCTCTTGAAATTCTTACATCTGGATCAAAGACCTCATTCTACTGGTGGTGCCTCAGAGGGTATTCGCCCAGCGAGCCTTTCTCATTTTCATTATCTCAGCTCAATATCACCTTATAGTGTCCTCAACATCACCTTATAGTGTCTATGAGGTTTTTCACCAATAAGACTCTCTCATTTTCATTTCTCTCAGCTCACCATCGCCTTATAGTGCCCATGAGGGTTTTCACCAATAAGACTCTCTTATTTTCATTTCTCTTATATATTCCTTTATGTTGATGAAGGCAATTGGGGACCAAAACATGAAACATCATATGCCCATACATGCTTAGCCTCGACATTTTCAAAGATCGATATGAAGGTCTTTCTTTGGTTGTAACGCGGCTTTTGGATAGGGTTAGAAAGAAAGGATGGCATGAGGCTAAAAAAAACTTCAAATAGGGTGAGATTTACAATTTTTGGAATTGACGCACAACAAAAATAACTTTTCCCCAGTTTCTTTTAAACTGGGTAACTTGAATTTTTTACTTGCCTAGAGTAGGGCTACCTACGTGTCTTGTCGTAGCAAGAATATGGTCAAACATAGTTTAGGCAAATTGTTCTAATTTGTAATTTTTTTTTATTTTTATTTGTGACTTTTAAGTCTATTGAAATTCCAAAAAAAGTACATGAAAGAAATTAAAACTAATGTTCAAAACGGATAGCAAAGGATGACACAATATTTGGATAGCAGAATAAAATGCCTTTGTCATATCAATTTTTTAAAGATGCTAGTACCAAACATGCAAATAACAATAATGATAAATAAAGATCATACATAATATCTCTTAACTACATCGGCATTGATAGCCATTTCTACCATTTTGCCTTCTACATTGGTCAAATATAATGCACCATTGGGCAACACTTTCTTCACCATGAATGGCCCTTTCCAATTTGGGAAAACTTGCATTTAGCTTCAACGTGATGGGCGATGATGCGCCTTAATACTAACTGCCCGACTTCAAAATGTTTGGGATGCACTTTTCTATTATATGCTCGTGCCATTCTCTTCGGGTATAGTTGGCCATGACATACTAACGTTAATTGTTTTTTATCAATCAAACACAATTGCTCCAATCGGGTCTTGACCCACTGGTCATCATCAATCTCAGCTTCCACAATGACTCGAAGAGATGGGATCTCAACTTCTGGAGGTATAACTACTTCTGTCCCATATATCAACGAGTAGGGAGTCACACCTATTGAAGTACAAACTGTAGTATGATAACCCAATAAAGCAAAAGGAAACATTTCATGCCATTGTCTGGAACCTTGCACCATCGTACGGAGTATCTTCTTTAGGTTCTTATTGGCAGCTTCTATATCCCCATTTGCCATGGGGCGATATAGAGTTGAATTTCGATGTGTAATCTTAAATTGTTGGCATACCTCTCACATCAAATGCCTATTGAGATTCACTACATTGTTTGTAATAATTACCTTTGGGATACCAAATCGGCAAATAATGTTGATGTGAACAAAATTCACCATAACTTTTTTGGTCACCGACTTGAAAGTTACTGCTTCCATTAACTTTGTAAAATAATCAATCGCTACCAAGATGAACCTGTGTCCATTTGATGCTTTTGGTTCAATAGGTTCAATCACATCCATTCCCCAAGCCACGAAAGGCCATGGAGCAGACATTTTATGCAACTCAGAAGGAGGAGAATGTATCAAATCCCCGTGCATTTGGCATTCATGGCATTTACGAAAGAATCGAATGGAATCTCGCTCCATGGTGAGCCAATAATAACCTGTCCTAAGTATTTTATTTGCCAAAACATACCCATACATATGCAGCCCACAAACTCCAGAATGTATTTCAGTCATGATAGTGGAAGCTTCTCTAGCATCTACGCACCTTAAAAATCCTAAATCTGGAGTCCTTTTGTACAAGATCCACCCGCATAAGAAAAATCCGCTAGCTAATCGTCAAATTGTTCTCTTTTGGTTACCATCGGTATGTATTGGATATTCTCTAGATTGAATGTATTTTTTGATATCATGGAACCAAGGTTCACCATCAAGTTCTTCTTCGACTACATTGCAATAAGCATGTTGATCATGAATTTGTATATGCAAGGGGTTAACATAAATCTTGTCGGGATGTTGGAGCATCGAATATAAGGTTGCCAAGGCATCAGTAATCTCATTATGAACTCTGGGAATGTGTTGGAACTTTACCAATATGAATCATCGACAAATGACTTGCAAACAATCCCGATATGGTATGAGCTTCGAGTCACGAGTTTCCCAATCTCCTTGGATCTAGTGGACTAACAAGTTTAAGTCACCTAACACCCACAGGTTCTTAGATTCCCATGTCAATAGCCAGTCACAAACCCAAGATGAAAGCTTTATATTCCACCATATTATTGGTATAATAGAATCGAAGTTGGGTTATTACGGGATAATATTGTTCTGATTCCGAAATAAGAACTGCTTCTATTCTAACTTCTTTCTCATTAGAAGCTCCATCAAAGAACAACTTCCAACCCATATGGCTATCACCAGAAATAACTTCATCAACATATGATACCTCTTCGTTAGGGAAATAGGTCTTTAATGGCTCATATCCCTCATCAACGGGGTTTTCGGCCAAATGATCCGCTAACGCTTGGGCTTTCATTGCAGTCTGCGTTACATAGACAATATCAAATTATGTGACCAATATCTGCCATTTTGCGAGTTTGCCTATGGTCATAGGCTTCTAAAAAATATACTTTAAGGGATCCATACGGGAGATGAGGTAAGTGGTGTAGGATGAAAGATAATACTTTGACTTTTGTGCCACCCAAGTCAGGGCACAACATGTCCTTTAGAGAAGTGTGTACTTAGCCTCATAAGTGGTAAACTTCTTGCTGAGGTAGTAAATGACCTGCTCCTTTTTTCCTGCAATATCATGTTGACCCAATACACAGCCAAAAGAATTGTCTAAAACAGACATATACAATATCAAGGGTTTGCCCGACTCAGGTGGAACCGACACAGGTGGATTCGATAAGTACCTTTTGATTCTATCTAACACCTCTTGACATTCTTCAGTCCATTTAACTATAGTGTTCTTCTTAAATAATTTAAAAATGGGCTCACATGTTGTTGTGAGTTGGGCAATGAATCTACTGATATAATTCAACCTTCCCAGTAAACTCATCACCTCGATTTTGTTCTTTGGTGGAGGCAATTCTTGAATAGTTTTTATCTTTGAAGGATCTAATTTAATACCATTCCGACTGACTATAAACCCCAAAATCTTTCCAGACGGGACCCCAAATATGCATTTTGTTGGGTTAAGTTTGAGATTATACCTACAAAGCCTGTCAAAGAATTTCCTCAGATCTTTGACATGGTCTGAATGCTTTCTTGACTTAATTATCACATCATCCACATAAACTTCGATCTCTTTATGCATCATGTCGTGAAACATAGTGGTCATCGCCCTCATGTAAGTTGCTCCTGCATTCTTTAGCCCAAATGGCATGATTCGATAACAGTATGTCCTCCATGATGTGATAAAGGATGTCTTTCTGCATCTTCATGGTCCATGATGATCTGATGGTACCCCGCGTAACAATTCACAAAAGATGCAAGTTCATGCTTGGCACAATTGTAAAGCAAAATATGGATGTTAGGTAGTGAAAATTCATCTTTTGGACTTGCTTTATTTAGATCACAATAATCGACACACATTCTAACTTTGCCATCTTTCTTTAGGACGAGGGCGATATTGGCTAACCAAGTAGGATATTGAGCAACTCGAATGACTTTAGCCTCAAGTTGCTTTGTGATTTTCTCTTTAACTATTACACTCATGCCAGTTTTAAGTTTCCTCAACATCTGTTTGATTGGAGGAAAGGCGAGATCAGTTGGCAACTTATGAACTACTAGATTGATGCTCAAACTAGGCATATCATCGTAAGACCAAGCAAATATATCCTTATAATCGATCAAGGCCTCGGTTATTTCATCCTTTTGTTATGGTTGCACATGTACACTTATCTTAGTCTCCCTAATATTTTCATGATCTCCTAGATTGATTGCCTCCGTTTCATTCATATTGGGGTTGGACTTATTCTCAAACTCTTCAAAATCCTTGCTTATTTCCTCGAATGCTTCATCCTGATCATATTTAACTTTTTTATTCATTATTTCATGATTATTTTGAGTTTTAAGATCTAGCTGAAAATTCTGCATGCATGTTATATCACTAGAATCAGCATAGAAAGAACTGTACAATAGGAAATAAATAAGCAAATATTAGACTCAAAATAGAAAGAAGGAAACTTCATTTCATTAAAAATAAAGATAGGAGGGTTTGAACATAAAAAAAAAACAAGATAAAGATCTGAATTACAACCCTAAAACAATTCAAATTATAGAAAGAAAAACAAAACAGACTACCAAGACTCCTTCTTAGTGGGGAGAGGAGTGGCCTCCCAATTGTTGAGTTAGACATCAGGGACAATAAACTACATATCAGCATTACTGGTTCCTTCCCCAATTTCGACCATATCAGTCTCGAAAAACATGTTTTGGAAAAGGCCAATCAACTCTGTATCATCATCAAACTTGGTTCTGAGACTGGTAACATGGAGGACCTAATAGCATTAGTTCTGATGAAATACTGGTTGAGTGGTGGTATTGGCTTGGCAAGTGACCATAACTCTTTTTTCCGCTTCTTAGCTTTCTTCCTATCTTCAAAAGTGGGTTTATACCCCAAACCAATGGTACCAAGATTCTCATATGGGCATATTGGATAAGTTCAACCTTGTAAAGACATTCCTAAACCTTTTCCTGGTTCAAAACTATACCTTAACATTTTATTCACCACCGTGATAGATGTAGAGGCCAATTGTGGTCTTGGAATGAGATTCCCCTCAAGGATATGCTCAACAACCACTACCTCAAAATCCTGATAGATTAGCACTCCATGTGCATTTCCTGCCTCAATAAAGGAAATGGATGATTCTTTGTACATGGATAAGTCCCCTTAGACGTGAATCACTATTTCTTTTCTTTCATGTTCGAACTTGATCATTTGATACAATATGGATGGGACAGCCCCAGCCTTGTGAACCTATGTCCTTCCCAATAACAGATTGTAGAAAGCGTTGATGCTCAAGACTTGGAAATCTATGGTAAAATCAGTAGGCCCTCTTGTTAATACAATCTCTATCTCACCAATGGCATTCATTTTTGCTCCATCAAAAGCTCTGACACATACATTATTAGGTCGGATCCTTTCTGTACTAACATTTAATTTTTCCAAAGTTGATAGAGGACAAATACTAGCACCAGATCCTACATCAATCAAGACTCGAGTGATATAATAATGCTCATATTTTATAGTAATATAGAGGCCGCGATTATGGCTAGTACCTTCCACGGGTAGTTCATCGTCTGAGAAGGTGACCCTATTTACCTCAAAGATTCTTCCAATAATTTTCTCCAATTGATTCACCGTAATCTCACTGGGTACATGTGCTTCATCCAAAATCTTTTTTATAGCTTTGTGATGCTCATCTGAGTGGATTAGTAAAGACAATAAAGAGATTTGAGTTGGAGTTTTCCTCAACTGTTCCACCATAGAATATTCTGGCAACTTTATCTTTTTCAAGAATTCCTCAGCCTTCTCTTCAATAACCGGCTTCTTGACTAGCCTCTAGCCATCCCTATCTTATAACATTTCTTAACTCTTCTAGGGCAAAGCATCTCCCAGAATGGGTTAATCCCCTTACTCCGTCCACTTCTTCAATGACTTCCTTCCTCTTATATGTCACTGCTGTGTGATTATAGTTCCAAGGGACTTTCTTGGTGTTAACCATAGAAAGTTGCGACACTGGCTTAATAATAATGGAGTTGTGAAAGCTTCTTTCACAATTAGGAGGGGCTTGGGGGCATTCTTGGAACAATCTACTTTGGGATCATCTGACTTGCCCCAGTTCTTTCTGATGCTCCTTTCACAATAACCCTGGGAGTATTCATGGGTTAGGCTTTACGGGCATCTCGTTCACTCCTGAATATACTACTTTTGTCAAATCCACCACATTTGTTGTCTTTTCCTCATCACTTTTGATCTTAATGATAGGATTGTTGGAAATTATGGATTCTTTGCCATCGTATATCAACTCAAGCATGTTTGTTTCAGTATGAATTAGCAACGGGTTTTGATTAATGTTTGGAGCATCTGAGTTTTGCACCATAATTTGTTGTGTATCAATCAACTCTTGGACGAATTTTTTCAAGAACCAACATTTCTCTGTATCTTGCCTTGGGGCATTGGAATAATATGCACATCTTTGAGAATAATCCAATTTTTTTGGGGGAAGGTTGGAAATCTTTCTCTCAATTTGTCATGCCTCAAATTCCAACGGGGCGGACTGGCACCCGAAGCCGTTAGGGCCGGAGAGAACCAATCGCTATCCATGTACACTCATATGCATGTTTCCATATGAATATCATTCTATCCCATGTAACCAATAAATACTAAAGGCGAAAGTCATGAAAAACATATACAATATATGAAACTTGGCCGTTAGGGCCATCAAGTCAAAGTGGATATACATCTCTTACATTCATCTTCCCACATACGTCTACAAGGCATCTAACAGATACATGTACATAACCAACCTACAGTCGGGACGAGTCCCCGCTTTATACAACAATTACAATACCAAAACAATGTACATATGTGACTCGGAAAGCCCCGAACCAACTAGAGCTCACCAATGCTCCACAAATGACTCGTAGCCTACGGTGGTGGTCTACTAGCACCTATGCCTGCAGCAAGTAAGGTAAGTTCCCCCAAGGGGGTCAGTACGAAGAATGTACTGAGTATGCAAGGCTATTAGCAACTGCATAAAAGATATGAACTTCAATGAGATCAAGATAAGAGAATAGTCAATATGGATAAACCACCGTTCTGTATATGTGGGAGCATATGCCTTATATTCATTACTTTCTTTGCCTTTATGTACATTACCGTCAATATAATATAACCGTCAATATATAATACCGTCAATATATAACCCGAGCCTAACTAATCAGTGGGAGAATAATATAATATACCATAAATAAATAAAACAGGTTCGGCCCTTTGGGCTACCCCCTGTCAGGTTCGGTATCAAGCTAGGCTTTTGCCCCACTGAGATTCGCCCCTGCTATCACCCGAAAATCAATGAAGCAGTTTCGGCATCAAGCTTGGATTTTACCCCACTGAGCTTTCCCCCTGATCCAATAATCTCGGGATCGGCTTGAGCTAGGCTTTCGCCCCCAAAGCTACCACCCGTACTCAAAGAGCCATAAACTAACCATAAAGTAACCATATATGCATTACTTGTTTCCTTTAGTTTTGTGATATTGATACATTGGGGATCATGAAATTATTGGAACTTTAGAACATAACATTATTGGCAAGAATGAATAGATTCTCCTTACGTCATTACTTTCTTTGAGATAGTTCTTTTAGTAGTTACAACATTATGAGAGCTTTGGAATTTCAGTCAATGAATGAGAGACATGAAAATCACAATTGGTCTAAGAATAAGAAACATGTGAATAACAATATATGTCAACCTGAGCTGGGATACTTTAGAACACTTCGGAATGGAAGAAGTGCAATGTCAATGCGAACAATATGTGCTGCACAAGGATACAGAAAGAGTAACCTTACATACCTTATCTTCCCAATATGAATACACAGTCCTATATGTGATTACTATAATCTATCTCCTTCCTTACTTGTTACTCTACAACACAAGTTCATAATGGAGCTCACGTTAACAACTAACTACATTATAAGTGCACCAAATGATAATGAGCCACGTGACTGCTATATAGCAGCACTTCGTCCCTTACGATACAATTCACTGCATTAACATACCAACAACCCCATAAAATTCCACACATTGACCAAGACATCATAAACCAATAGCATTTCACACCAAGTTTCTGCTTTACACTCCCCCTTCAACACTGTGTCACATTTACCTCACTACGTCACGTAAACACCTTTTACAACAACATATTAAAGACAATACATAATTGATACCACTCAAAATACCTCCAGGATACTCCTTTAAAGTCATTCAAAAGGTACCATAAGTTGATAATTGCATCCATAAAAGGTATAGGGGCTTTAGGGGGTCAAAGAGATGCAAACACATGTAAAACAAACTTCTGGGCTGACCTGCGAAGCCACCTGCACTCGCAGGTGGTTGAGGTGCATCCGCTGGTGACCATTGGCAGTGTCTAGAGCCACCTGTGTTGGCATCTGCGCCCGCAGGTGCCCCACCCGCCAGGGTAGATGCCCGTTTCAGCCTTCGGTGGTCATTTTAGGGTCCTTTTTTGCAATGAATGGTCCATAATCATAAATAATCTTTTCTTAACATATTATAGATCATCTTAGATATTTTATATCATATTATATTCCAACTAACATCCATGGTTTCACAACGCACATAGACATCACAAAACTACATTTTCCTTTCAATACGTCACCAAATCCATGACCAATTTCGTAATAACAATCCCACAAATTTGTACACATAGAGAAAGCAAGTTAGGAACATAAAAATATCATACATGTATACATATGATCCATATCATTCACTCCTTTCAAGATTTCAAGTCTCCTTTCAAGTTTAGGACACATAGATGACACATCTTTTAGCAAAAAGCAAAAGTGCACTTCTTAACACCTTTAGACATAACCATCATTATTTACACAATCTTTCATGCATATAATATATTAAACCATAATAATAAAAACTTACCAATACTTTCAAAGAGATGATCTTGTCCAAAAAAGTGTAGTTGCCTTAGGGTTTGAAGGTGAAGAAAAATATCCTTGGGAAAATTCTAGATGTTGCACATGTGTGGAATGGTGAAAAAAATCTGATTTTTCACCTTATATAGACCCTTTAAATTCATCCTTATCCAATACTTTTGGTCAATAATTTATGTGTTGATTTGGTCAAAAGCAGAATGGATCATTTCCTTCTTGTTGGGCCATGTCTTTTACCTAATTTTGGGCCTTAAATTGAGCCCATTTGCACAAGGTTTGTTTAGCCCAATAGCTTCCATTAATAATATACCAACTATCTCATGTTTAAATAATTCCATAAATGTTACGGTAATAACATAGGTTCGTAAATGTACAGGGTGTTACACAATTGGGCTCAAAACATTCAAGGCCCTCAACTTCTAAAATAAGCTAGCATAGGATTCTCCAATAGGAGTGAAATTATCTTTGGCTAAATTACCCATGTTATACTCTGCCCTGGGTTGGAAATTGAATTTAGGAGGGCCTTGGTAAATTTGTGAGGGTGGAGGATGATTTTGAGGCACTGGTGCACGCCATTACCGGTAAGAAGGGGGTTGGGCATATGGCTGTGCATTATAAATGGGATACTGAGGAGATGGTATGAAATATAGTGGGTAGTGTTGTGGGTGGTTATATGGGTCTTGGGTATATATATGGAGTTGATATTGTGCATATTGGTGAGGTAGACCTCTTGGGGTTTGTCGTGGCCCTGACACGATGGTAGGCACGTCCTTCTTCCTTTTCTTTCCCCTGATACCTCCCGACCTATTTTGAATCGCCTGCGTCGTAGCTTTTAAAGTAGTTTGGCTTATAATATTTCGAGACTTAATTCCATTCTCCACCATTTTACCAACCTTAATAACCTCTGCAAATGTTTTTCGAACAGCAAAAAGCAAATGATGGAAGTAGTCAGGCTCTTGTGCCTGGAGAAAAATATCAATCATCTCCGACTCCTTGATTGAGGGCTTAACTTTAGCAGCTTGCTCTCTCTACCTAATATCATATTCACGGAAACCCTAAGCAATCTTTTTCCTCAGGTTGGAAAGTGTGGTACGATCTGGAATTATGTCAATATTGTATTGAGAGATACCCTGATCGATAAACCATTTTGAATCTATCCCCGTCAAACTCTCTCTGAAATAAGCCATAAGTAGCTCTTCTTTTCACCTTGCTCCTCTTAGTTGATTACAAAACCTTTTCAAATGAGCTAAATGCACAAATCTTTGTAAGAAACACTCTTTTCCCTCCTAGTCCTTGCATGTTCCTCATGCTTTGCTCCAAACTTCTCATTTTTTGGCCATCTCCTCTTGTTCCTCATTCTTCGTCGTCTGTTCGATCATAATAGGGGAGTTGTGCAGATAAGTAGGATTGGAATATTGTGGGTACCTGAAAAGTTACTCTAGTGGAATAGAATTGATCATGAGGTATCTCACCAGTAGAATTTTATATCAGCTTCAGTTGAGGGTCTATAGTAGTTGGTACTGCGGGAATGAAGAGTGGGTTATTTGTGAGAGATGGATTTGGGGGGCGCACAGTGGAGGTCCCAACTGTGCTAGGTACGTTAGTATATTGGTCAAATCCTTGTAGGTAAAATGGATCATCAGTTTGGACCTGAGTGGAAATTGTGACAGTCGTGTTCAAAAGTCCAGGGATTGAGGAAGGTGGCACTTGCCCATTTATCCAGGCTTGATACATTTCTGCCATTTGTTGTTTTAATAACCTATTCTCTTCTATCGATGCAAATTCTTATTGAATCAACTGAGTTTGGTCTTCTTCGTTGTCAGACTCTATCCCCTATTTGTGTGTCATTTTGCCCTTTCCTTTGGATCTGGTATTGTACGGATGAGATGCCAGTGTAACCACAAACCAACCACCTTACAAAATTGTAACCTTTTCTGTAACAAGTGGAAAATAGGTGAGTGTTGCACATTTAAAATTATATAACACATCGTATGTTATGTTTCTAAATGCATTTCCCATCTTAATGTGGAAGGCCTTATGTTTCATCCCGGCTTATCTAGGCGTATTTTCTTTTTCTTCTTTTTTTAAAATTTTTTCTTTTGGGGAAAGCTTTGATCGAACCCATTGTAGGGTTGCCTACGTATCATGTCGGGACATGAATCAGATCATTGTGTAGTTCGGAGAAAACTAATAATAATAATAAAAAAATTTTAAAAAAAATAAAGTAAAAAAAATAAAAATAGAGATAAGTAGAAAGCTCCAACACATTCATCCTTCATTGAATATTTCTTTTTTCAAACATAAATACGACAGAAAAGTGAAAAGACACCTAACGACAAGCCTTACAAACTGCCACTTGAAAAGGGAACTAAACTTAAATAGACAAGATTAACTAAATGACATAAATTTAGAGAAAAGATTCACAGACTAAAACTGAAATAACGCAATAGAAGGAAATAAATATCCATCACTATGAGTAGTCTCTAAATGTCTCAAGATCTGCTGGCGATCTTTCTGGCCTCAAACTATCTGCTGATGGAGATTTAGGGCTCAGATGACCTCCTAAACCCAAGTATATGTCTTGCAACGAAGTAGTGAGACGTTGAGCAAAGGCCAGTACTTGTACTAGAAACTGTTCGTGAGTCAACTCTTGATAATCCAGGCCCATTTGAGTAGTGTGACCCGTCACACGACGGACCTTCCCACGAAGAGAACTAAAAGCCTGATCCCATTGCTGCATCTGCTGATTATGGGAGGCAATCATCTCCTTTGCCCATTGCTCTTGAGTGGAAGCTACCTCTACCTTTTCTCACAATATTCCCCTTTTACGCATCTATTGGGACCTCTCTTGATCAAATTTCGATTGCATTTTCTTTTCATATTCCTCTAATTATTGGAGGTGGGATGCATCGATTTCTGTGACACGTGACCCCCTAGTTGTTGCCAGCTTGATTTGTACCTAGAGTGAAACTTCAATCTGAGCCGACTTAGCCATTTCTTCAGTAAATTCCATTTATTATACCTAGATCCTTTCCCTAGCTCGTTCTAAATCGGCATTCAATACCTGAATAGTAGATTGATAATATCTCCCCATATCCAATCAAGCTTTCTTAACTCTTGCCTCATTCACTGCATCACTCTCTGCTTGTTGTTGAGTTAGCACTACCCTAGCACTCTCCAACTCTGCTCTCAAAGCCTGATCGACATCATAATGATCTCGCATAGCTATCTCAATCCCTGTCCTTATCGCAGCCTCTTGATCTATCGATCCTTTAACCGATCTTTCTAGTTTACTGGCGGAGGTGGTTGTTTCTTGAATAATTCAGAGTAAACCGGGTGTACTTCTCCATCCTCACATTCTATAACCATCGTTTCAATTCCCATAAGAAGACAACCATCCCAAATGTGACGGGCAAACCCCTATGGAAGGGGAATCTCTGGTCTGACCTCAAACATAAACCTTATTATGTATTCAGTCACAGGTAATATTTGACGCCTGCCTAACTAACGCAGAACCCCTAATGGCACATATGGCTGAACACCTCTAATACCCATCAATAATAAGAAAGGGTAATTAATAGACCTATGTATGACCTTCCTCTAAGGGAACTAAGGGAGGTTCCATGTGACCTTATCTGCTGTCAAGGAGCGAAAACACTTATCCCAAGCAGTAACCCCTTCTGGGCATTTATAACCTTTCATCCTCTCTTCATAGTCTGTGATGTGATCATTTTGCTCAGGAGCAAACTTTGCTACCACAAGACGTTGGTAAAGATGTTCCACAATCCACATTTGTAGTAAGATACTACACCCTTCAAAGAAACCTTTCCCTTCATGATGGACAGTTAGAGCACGATATATGTCTGCCAAGATCATCGACACCATGGTGGGATCCTCTTTCTTAATCAAGACATGTACCACTCCGGCTAAACGAATGTTAATCTTTTTCTCCCTCCTCGAAAAAACCATCGTTCCCAAAAAGCTACCATAAATGCAAATCGCCTATGCTCTTTCCAGGTTTCAAAATTTTCCTTGTTAATGAGTTGTTTTCCGAACTTCTCAAATCCCTCTTGCCTTCCATACCTTTCATATAAAAATTGCATGGAAACTCAGCCTTTTTCCAGTGATTTCTCTTTTGGAACACGCATGTTCAAGAGCATATAGAATCTGTTCACTAAAATGATTATCGGGGCTATAAGTATTTTATGATGCATGTTCCTATATTCGGTATAACCCGCTATCTCTTTTAAAGTTGGAGTCAACTCAAAATTTGAGAAACGAAACACATTGTTCAGTCGGTCCCAAAAAGATTGCAGGGCTTTAATTACATCCTTCCTAGGGTTGATGGTCATGATTTTTGTCAGAAAACCCAAATATTTGAATATCTCATCATGATCTGAAGAATCCATCTCATTCCAACATGTCCAAAGTTGCCAGGGGGCACAATCCACAATCCGCAGTGGTACATTCGCATCTCTTTTCCTCTTCTGACACTTTCCACGAACTGGATGAGACATGTTGCACCTATAGATAGAAACACGGGATTAGGAAACATCTAAGCTCCTGACGAAACTCAATTCACTAACTTCTCAAATTTTGACTTGACTCGTGAATTAGTGCAAATGTCAAATTGGACTCAAATGAAAAAAATAATTTTATTCAAAATGGGAGTTGGGGGAGACATAGATGTCAACATTTCTTCTTCTTCTTCCTTTTTTGTTAAAAATTATTTATTATTATCATTATTTTTTTTTTTAAATTTTTAGGGACTGACTCTCGTCTATACCAACCCTATAGGGACATTTTTCAAAGCTATACCTCAATATAATTTCAACCAGGAGTTTGGGGAATAAGATACAACTAAGTGTTTTTTTTTAAAATAATAATAATAACAATAGTAACTTAGATGAAAAACACAATTATTTTATATATTTTTTGGAAAACTCAACTTCATGACCCCCAAAGGTTCAGGGTTATTAAGATGCATGCATTTATTTTTTGTAAAAACTTAGTCTCACGACCCCTAAAGGTTCAGGGCTATTAGGATATATATATATATTTTGTAAAAACTCAACCTTACGACCCCTAAAGGTTCAGGGCTATTAAGATATATGTATAAATGATAAATTTGAGGATAAGAAAATAATAATGAAAGTAGTCATATTTTTAAAATGACCCTCAATCGATGGGTGATCTTTTTTTCGTTTAATTCCTCAAAATATATATATTTTAAAAAAATGGTTATAAAAGTTAGAGGAAAAATTACTCTTTTCTATTTCATTAAGTTGCCTAAAGTGTCACGACCCGAAATCCCATTCGGGCTGGACTGGCACCCGAAGCCGATATGGCTCGAGAGAGCCAATCTTTGCTCTTGAACATTCGTATGCATATCATCGTATGAATCTTATTAAGCCTTATGCAACTATACGGAAAACATGAACATGGAAACATACGCTATATATATATATATATAAAACTTGGCTGTTGGGGCCATCACGTCTAACTGAACATACATATCTTACATCCATATACCCACATATGTATATAAAAGCCTCTACTAGATGTATCAACAAGATCAACTTAAAGTCGGGACAAGTCCCCGCTTTAAACAATATTTACAATGCCAAAACAAATATACAACTATGACCCAGAAAGCTCCGAACCAAGTGGAGCTCACCAAAACTCTACAAATGATCCCCAGTCTACAGAGGAGATCTACTAATGCCTGCACCTGCAACATGTAAGGTAAGTCCCCCGAGGGGCTCAGTACGAAGAATGTACTGAGGATGTAAGGCTCATGAAAAAAATATCATCATACGTGAGAATATCAATAGAATAAAAATACAAGAGAATAGTCAATGTGGATAAACCATCATTTTGTATAATATCTTTTATCATTTCTCTACTTCAAGGGGAATTACCTTCACTCAAGAGACTTGCCTCTACCCGACTCTTCTATACCTAAGAGATTCTTTCTTGCTTCTATATTCATTACCACTATTGCTCATCTACTTGGTTAGAAAGAATAACACTCATCCACAAACATCCACTCTAGTGGTGGGGTAGGGAATGAATAATATAACGTACATCCACTCTATTAACGTACATCCACTCTATTGGTGGTTTAACCTACATCCACTCTATTAACGTAACCTACATACACTCTCATGGTGGGAGAACATACATCCACTCTATGGTGGGAGGACATACATCCACTCTATTGTGGGAGAACATACATCCACTCTCATGGTGGGGCAACATACATCAACTCTCATGGTGGGGCAACATACATCCACTCTATGGTGGGGTAACATACATCTACTCTCATGGTGGGGCAACATACATCCACTCTTATGGTGGGGTAACATACATCCACTCTAATGGTAGGGAAACATACATCCACTCTAATGGTGGGGAGACATACATCCACTCTCATGGTGGGGTAACATACATCCACTTTCATGGTGGGGTAACATACATCCACTCTTATGGTGGGGTAACATACATCCACTCTATGGTGGGACAACATACATGGGAGAGATTGATATACTAACTTATGAGGGATTTATACATTAAGGATCATGACACTATGTGAAACACACAAATATATTACCTCACTCTTACACTTCATGAGAGTAACACCTTAACTTGCGAGGGATAGATACATTAGCTCGCACTTTACCTCCTCCACTATTCTTATGAGATCTTATATAAGTAAGTATATGATACCGTATCTCCACCTTGGGTGGGCTATAATACATGACATATCACAATATTGGGATTATTCCATATTGAACTTATATTCTCTAGAATGTGATCTAAACTCAATGAAACATATAGCAACCATGCGCGTTACCTCTTTACAATCTTATACCCTCTACTTAGTTATGAGAGTGACACGCTAAAGATCATGGCATTAAAGCACACACTTATATACACACCTCACTTCATTCCTTTACCTCATGAGATTGACAACTTCACTTATGAGGTATAATTATACTAACTTGCACATCACCTCTCTTATTACTCTTATGACATTGGTACTTCAACTTATGAATGATTGGTACAAGGATAATCATCATACTATAGGACTTTGGAACAAGACATGATTGGAATAATTCTATTCAAACTAAACAAGCTCTCTTTACCTCATTACTCTCGTTGAGATAGTTCTCTTAAAAATTACAACTTCATGACATCTTTGGAACTTCAATCAATGATCAAGAGATAAATGAACCATAAGTCATCTAAGAATAGGACACATATGAATAACAATATATGTCACCCTGAATTGATATACTTCAAGCCTCTCGGAATTGAAACAAGTCCAATGTCAATATGAACAACATGTTGCAGAAGGATACGGAAAAAGAAACCTTACATACCTTGTATTCTTAATACCAATAAACAATCTTAGACGTGCATACAATAGTCCCGCTTCGTCCTTGTGTTTTTCTCTACAACACAAGTTCATAACGAAACCAACATTAACCACCAATTACCTTACAATGGCATACAATAACAATAAGTCACATGTTTAGCTTTAACATGTCATTTCCCTCTTGACAATATCATTTATGAAATCATTATACCAATAATCCCACAATATTCCATACATCGACCAACACATGATAACTAATAGCATGTCACACCAAGTTCATACTTTACACTTCTCCATCACCACAACATCACAATTATTCCATCAAATGACATCAATACATCTCACAACAACAAATCGGCCAAAATCCCATAATTTAGACTTATAGAAAAATAACATGTTTAATAACAAAATAACACCGTACACGTTCATATTTTATCCATACCATGATCTTTCATCAAAGGCACAAGTAATAATTCAAGCTTGAATCTCATGGATTTCACATCTTCACAAAAGACACAAAGTACAATGTCCACCATTTACAAGCATAACCAACTTGATATACATAATATCCCATGCATATAATATGTTAAAGTACAATAATAATCACTTACCCAAGCTTGAAAGATGATGATCTTGTCCAAAAATGCCTTAGGGTTTGAAGAACTTGAGAAAGGTCTTGTGGAAATATTGTAGAAATGTCTAGAATGGCATGTGCCCCTTTGAGATTAAAAATCTGATTTTTGGCCACCTTTTATAGCCTGTTAAAAGTCATCCTTATCCATTAATTCCAACATTGACAAGTCAAGGCAAGAATGGGTCATTTTTACCTATTGGGCTTTTCATGTCTTGTTTAATTTGGTCTCAAATTAGGCCCAATAGCCCACATCATCCTAACTCACCAACATCAATTTGTAATCCATCATATATGCATTACAATAATATTCCCACTCACGATATTTATTTTTGTAGCCTCAATCCCAAAAACAAGTGATTCTAGCCACGTATGGCCTATTTGGACCCAAAGGGTAAAACCATCATTTTGACGCCAAATTCGTTCTCGAGTAATTTCATCATACCAATATAATACTTTACTCATTTCATATATATTCTCATGGTTGTAGAAGAAGCGTAGCAAAAATTGGCTCGGTACGTCCCCGGGCACCCTTGGGACTTAGAAAAATGGGCAAAACCACCCTGGCATGCCCTTGGGCGCGCCCCAACACTGCCTGTGGACTAAAAATTTCGGCCAGAAGCGGCCCGGCACACCCCCGGGCACGCCTGATCCTTAAATTTTTTTATTTATTTTTTTTACTCTCAAAACTAAGGTAAACATGTATGGGGTGTTACATAAAGCCAGTCAACAATCGAACAGGCCTTCCAAATAAATGTCAAAGAGAACATAGGATGCACATGTTGGTCATATAAATAGGGACACCTGTCCTAGACGAACCGGACCCCTGTACCGAGTCCCGCTAAGTCAAATGCACATGATGCATATAAAGCGGATCCTAATACGGATATCCACATCTGAGTTTCAGTTTTACTAGGTTTAACCTGATGTAGATAGGTTTCTAGACTGGCTTACCCAAGCGGATACTCGAGTCAGGGATGGGCAACTTTTTCGGTAGCATTGCTACTCCGCCTTTGTTGCTGGTCCAAACCCCGCCTAATATGTGTGACTAATAATCTTTCACCAAGTGCCTTGGCACTCTGTCTTTATGTCAAAAAGAAAGTAGGATGCATTCTTTGCATTCCTTCTATCCTATATTTAGAGACTCAGAGGGGTGCGCGAGAGAAGACAGTTTATAATACAATTCAACAATATCAAAGTGGTAAAGGAGCGACAAGTAGCACGTTAGGCCAAAAACACAATATCAAAATAATTAAAGCAAGTATAAGTCAATATCATAAAGCTCAAATTCTAGTTACGGTTCCCAGCAGAGTCGCCAGAGATGTCACACCCCTTTTCACTGGGTCGAAGGGTTTTTCCAATTAAAGTGATGATTTTGAATAGGGATTATTTCTATTTACAGAGTCGCCACTTGGAATTGAGCTATGGTGTTTCAAGTCACATTTTTGAATCCCCAGTCAAAAGGAAGTTGACATTTTTATTATTGCTCTACGAAACCAGAAGATCGGGTAAGGAATTTTTCTGACCGAGGGAAAGGTATGAGGCACCCCTCGAATTCCGTGGTTCTAGTACGGTCGCTTTTATCAACTTATACTTAACTTAAACTATTTTGGATAAATTATGTTTGTAGTCCTTGATTCACTCATTTTTAGTGTATCAATAATATCTGTCTATACCTCTGGGATTAAAATAGTGAAATTAATTTTAAGAAAATCTTGGCCAAGGTGCATAATTGCATCCTCGAGTTTCATATTTGTTATTAAGCATATCGAGAAAGATGCATATTTGCATTCTTACTCACAATAAAATTTTATAGGGCCTAAAGCTTATCTAGCATTAAAGGCATTTGTTTGTCTCTTGAAAATTCGAGACCATTTTTCTTATTCATTATTACCCTCTCTTTTCCCTATTGCGATGGTTCTTGATCAAATCTGCAATCCGTCTCACTCATCCTCACACTACATACTGAATAGGCCCTAGAAAATGTCTATACCCAATATCCTCGAATTTATTCCAAAAGAACCCAATAATGGGTGGCTTAAAAATTGATTGAAACATCTAAAACACATCAAATATTAACAATAAACATGATTAAGCATACATAACCAAACTGACTATAAAAATACATAACTTTCTCCTTAATTACAACTCACTTAGTTCAAATAAGACAAATATCAAATTCACTTAAAGCTAATCTAATTCTTAAATAAATATATTTTCCAGATCCTACTTCAATAAATTTTATTGCCAGTCTATGCATATTTTAGGACTCAAACAAAAATTCCTAAATCAACCCATGTAAACTAACGTTTAAGATTACTTTGCTAAAGCCTAATTCTAGTCCATTTACATGAAAATTTTCAGCAACTAATAGTAAGACCACTTGAACTCCAATTAAGGCAGGAAGACAACATATGACTAAGAACACACCAGATAAAACAAAGAAGAAAATATTGTTGATATTGATCAAATTTTTATCACTTAAACTATAGCAAATATGATCACCAATAACCTTAATAACGAAAACATAATTCATTTACAGTGACTCAAATGCAATACATATAGGAAATGGTCCCTTTTGAAACTTTAGCAGAGTGTGAGAAATTGATTTTACATATGATACACCAAAGGCATAAGTTACAAAATCTTTGACTTGAAAAGTTTGAACTTGTATACCGGCCATCATTTGAAACAAACTTGTAGTTGTTAATATGCCCGACAAGGATTTCTTAATTTCAATGACAAATGAATTTTTTTATTTTTTTTCCCTACTTCCAGGTATTTTATTTTCCAACTAATGACGGCAGTAACTTAAGATAAGACAAATAGAGAATACTAATGGATATACTAACAAAAATTTTATCCATTCCCAGCATACAGAGATGAAGGAAAATCGATTAATTCACCCTTAAATGAACCATTATAGTATATACTATCTATTGATATATTTACAAATTATTTGTGCATGGTGAAGCTTCAATGATGAGTGAACAAGGATTCGAAAATCATAACACACAACTATTCCAGTTAGGGGTAGATTCCACTCTTTTATGGTTACATCGTTGTGAAACAAAGTAACAGGTCTAAACAAGGATTAAAATCAGAGACACCTAAACCACGAAGGATCAATAAAGATGTAAACGTGCCACACGTAGATAAAACAAAATCCAAATAAGCAATCGACTGTACATACTAAATAATGCATGAAGCCATTTAAACAATTTTATTCATACTTTTATTCACAATAAAACCTATGAAAATAATAGTATAGGATTGGATAAGAACCTGTACGATAAACTAAACCGAGTATAGAATCAAGAACGCCGTCCCCAAAAACTCAAAACAAGGACCAACAATCGAACTCCAAATCACAATCTTCAAGACTCTCTCTCTCTCTCTCTGTTTTATTGTACGTTTCCTCCCATCTCTCTTTCTCTAATTTATTTTTTCTTCTAAATGCTCTTGTTTTTTTTGTTTTTTTTTTCTCTTCTCTGTCCATTTCTCTTTTCTTATCTAACTTACTCTCTTCTTTCTCTAACTGTTTTCTTAGTTTTCCTTTTTTTTTTCTGTGTTGTATGTGTGTGTTGTTATATAGGAGTGTGTGTGTGCTGGTGTGTGCATGTGAGACGTGAGGGAGTGGGGATGTTGGGGGAGTTGAGAGACGTGAGGGAGAGGGAGAGGGAGGTTGAGGATTTAAAGAGGGTAGAGGGGGTGGAGGGGTGGAGGTTAGTTACGAGAGGGAGTAGTATTAGGGTTAGGGTTTGGTTTAGGATTATTATTATTATTATTTTGAATTAACTAACTAAATAAATAAATTTAAATACATAAAGTAGTATGTGCTAACTATGTAAAATTAATAAAATATAGAAAAGTTAAGTAGCTAGTCCTAAAAATATGACTAAGAAAATATTATAATTCACTAGATTATTTATTAAATCTAAGTTATAAATATTTGTAAATTTCTTTTCATAAAATGAAAACAAACATAAAAAAATAAAATATAATATAAAACTTATCCTAAACTCAATTTAAACTTTTTTTTTTCATAATTTCAAATTAAAACCTACTAAACATGAAATAAAATCTAATACAAAAGACTAGATTAAATTAAATAGTTAAAACTAAAAGTAGATTAAAACTCGGGAAGGGTCATAAATTACGTGTCTACACTTCTTTTTGTCATGCAAAATGTGTGGTACATACTTCTTTAAGAACAGAGTATAGAATTGGGTAAATGCCAATGAAGGAAAAGTTGGAGATCAACACTCCATATAAACCCTCCACCATTACTTTGCATCACCCTGCAGTTGGAAAGTTACTAATTCTACACTAAGCTGCTCCACAATGTCCATCTTATGTAACCTCTCATATAATCAATAATGAATTTGAAACCATTCTCTATTTCTGAACCAATAAAGGTGGGAGGTTTCATCTTCAGAAACTTAGTCAACATATCATACTCAGTCCTGGTCATAACAGGACCTAAAAGTTAACGAGGGAAAACCTCTATCCCTGAGACCTCATCCATTTTAGAAGAAAAAGTAGTGGTAGGATGTACTCGTAGAAACTAGTAAGTAGACATTATAGGCGTCGCTCATGTACTTTCCAACCCACTTAAAAAATCAAGTACCTACTGAATCACCTTAGACGCTATCAGTGGAGGACCTGTAACTACTGAAATAGGTACTACCTCCTCATGTCCAAAACCTCTTCATTAACAACCTCATCATAATGGTCCTAGGGTGGGGGAACTATCTCAGATCTCTCTCGGGCTAGATTAGCTGTAGCCCACCTCTAGTAGTTGTTGCCCTACTTCTTTTTCTCCCTCTACCCCATCCTCTACCTCTGGCAACAGGCTCTGCAATTAAAACTGGTTGTGAGGGAGATACTACTCTAGCTCAGGTAGCTCTCGTATTCACCATCTGTGAAAAATAGAGTGAAGAAGTTAGATACCAATTTGGATCGCCAGATACCAATTGGAATCAAGTTATAGCTTGAAAGAAGAAAGAAAGTGATAATTTCCTAAAGTCCTATAGCCTCTTAAAGAAAAGTACAGACATCTCTGTACCATTTTGCAAGACTCTACTTGACTCATTTTGGTACAATGAGATCAACAAACTTAGGGCTCTAATACAAAAAATTTTATGAACCAAACACCATCGCAAGTGGTACCCACACTATCCCTCCAGTAAGAGAACCATTTCACCCCAAATGTTCAACTCTAATGCTTAACAATTTTTAAATAAGAAAGAGCAATTCAGTTTACAACCAAATACTTTGAATAGTTCTATTAATTAATCAAGTACAGAAAAACAAATGTCTAAAATACCCCTAGAAACTGAAATTCATAGTACCAAAATATCTAATAATGGAAAACTACGGGTACAACACAAAAAACTAAAATAAGGAAAATGTTTGTGTTCGAAACAAATAGATAAGATTAATAAGTGGAAGGACTCATGGCTACCCAGAAGATGTATCTCACCCTTGAGTCGGAACGGTCACTTGCTATAGCTGAGGTCTCAATATGCTCTACTCTCAACAAAAAGAAGAGCATAGGTAGTATCTGTATAAAACAATTATGTATTGGGATGTTCATCGGCCAACTCTAAATAATAAATAAGAATACATAACCAAAACTTTGTAAACAAGTATAACCATGTAACACTTAGCATTTATACATTCACTTGGACTTTTCTTGACAATAACCAAGAAAATCAGACAAGTATAAGACAATACAACAATTAACTCAACCTCGCCATAATTACCTTTTCATTAGACTTCAACAAGTAATTACACAAATCAAGTATGTTAATTGTCTGAACCACTCATGGATCCAATAACAACAAGATTATCAACCAGTTCACTCAAGGATCCACCAATACCAACAACAACAACATAACCCAGTCCAGTTATGGAACCGTCAAACTCACCAATAATCTGTACGCACATGCTATCGGCCAACTCAAAATAATAAATATGAACACATAACCAACACTTTGTAAACAAGTATAACCTTTTAACACTTAGTATTTATACCTTCACTTAGACTTTTCTTAACAATAACAAGCAAATTAGAATTGCATAATACAACATAGACAATCCACCAAGTCAATATTGATGTGTCATGGACTTACAATACTTTTGATGGTTAAAACAAGGGAAATATGCTAGTTGAAATTCACATTTTTGTGGATATAATGTGCTTTTATGGTATTTGCCAGTTAATAAGTCCAAAGAAGTAAGGTACAGAAAATGGGACTTTTGGGCCTCAAACGAGCCATCCAACGACTGGTGAAACAGACAATGGTTGTCCCATGATACCGTTGGATGAAGAAGAGAAGATGAAACATGATGAACAATAGACAAGAGATACTATAATTGTTAGAGGCAACAACGACCTCGTCTTAAATATTGTGGGTAGGTGTTCCTGCAAAGTGAAAAAACTCAAGGAGGAAACACTTACCAGAACCAACAATTCTCCATTGAAATAACAAACTTACCAGAACCGATGATCGTCTATTAAAATAATAAACTAATCATGATTGTCATCCCAGCAAACATCTGAAGCCGACCAAGAAGCATCCATCCAATAATGCGCACAAGGAACAATTGTGGATTCACACCACGATCGTCCTATTGTTCATCCGAGGATCCAACACTGCAATCCAATTTTGTTTAGGAAAAGATTTTTTTCTGTATATAAATACTCCTAATAGGTTTTATGTTTTATTTTACGTTCTACTACTACTTTCAAGGTATATAGTTGTCCTTAAAAGTTGTAAACATTAATTTGATGGTTTTTATTGATAATTGAGATTCATGTTTTTCATCTTATACTTCGTAAGTGCATGATTATGATTTTTTACTAGAATTATTATTATGTACTTATGATCATGAGTAGCTAAACACCACAACTAGGGTTGGCGTGTAATGTTGTTCTCTTTGATTTGATTGCTTTCTAAGAGAGGCCTATGTTCAAACTTGCCTTATCTTTACTCTTAACTAAAGATAGTTTAAAGGATGGGAAATGTGAATTAATAATGAAACTTGGAGCTATCATCCTCCACTTAATAGCTTGAGCCATTAAATTGAGACAGCTAATCTAGGATCCAAGATAGGGGTTAGTAGTGTAAAACTCATGAGACAAATTACATGATTGAGAATAGTCATCTAATAGGGGCGTAAAGTTGTTTAGTTGAACATAACATATCAATTCTGCATGCCAAACACTGGGAGTAATCATTAGTATGAAGAACCTATGTTGTTATGAAGTTATGTGGCACACATTCCTAGTGCTTCTTATCTATTGATTACAAACTCGACGAACTTAACAATTGTTACTTGTTGAAAAGAAAATTCTAAAAAACCTTTCAATTTACTGGAAATTAATTAGTGATTGTTTAGATAACCATATTTATTGAGATTTTGACATATTCCTTATGAGATCAACCCTAACCTAGTTGAGTTCTATATTTGGTACAACAACCGCTTTATACTTTTTTGGAGATGTAATTTGGGTGACATCAAAATTTTGGCACTGTTATCGGGGGATATTGCTATGGAGTTGATAGGTTGTGTTTTTCTAAATGTTAGTTATTTTTTCCTGATTTTACTTTTTTTGTTATTTTTAGGGCCCACACTGATGCATGCCGAACAGTTGGAGTCAAGGTAATTCCCTGATTCTACTTAATCCAGAAATTGAAATTACTCTAAGAGCTAGAAAAAGTAATGTTAACGCAGGAATTCATAATGAAGGGTTTCATAATGAAGGGGTTCAAAACCAAGGAGTGGATAATATAGGAATTCAAGATACTGTGGAATAAACGACTGCCCATATGATCGCTAAAGAAAATACAAGACATAAACTATCCAGATAAGTAGTACTAAAAGAAAAGGATGGACAAGAAGAAGTAGGTCATCTGGCCGCACTTGAGGAGAAAAATTGGCAAATAAGGAATAGGGGATAACAACTTCCCCAACAGTATGTTCCTCAGTTTGATAATGCAAATGATGATCCAGACTTGCTAGAGGCAGCTGAAACAGGTGTTATTGTTCTACCCTCATTGCCACTAGGAACTAAGTTCGACATCACAAGTGCTATATTACAGCTGCTAAACTTGAAGGGAGTGTTCACAGGCCTTGCTACTACTGATGTGAATTTCCATCTAATGAACTTTGTATGGATTTGCACTTCTTACAACTTACCTGGCGTGATTCAAGATGATTTAGACTGTGGTTGTTTCCCTTCTCTCTATTTGGAGAAGCCACTCTATGATTGATTGAGTTGACAAAAAGGGTCGATAACAACTTGGCAAGAGCTGAAGACATAATTCTTTGTGTAGATTTTCCCACCTTCTAGAATGTTGATGTTAAAGGATGAGATTTATTATTTTAGACAACTACATTCGAAGATGTTGTATGAGACATGGTTGAAGTTTAAGAAGAAATTGCAAGAAGTACCAAATCATAGAATTCCTAATCATTGTTTGCTTGAGATATTCTATATAAGTTTGAATGCTAATAATAGGGACATAGTAGACACTGTGATAGGAGGAGCATTTTTTAATCTACTTTGGGAGCAGTCTTCTGTAATTCTTGACAGAATCACTAAAATCAACTAGGGTTGGCACACGCGAGATTTAGACATGCCTACAAGCACTTATATTTTAAAAGCATTTGCAGAATAATGAATGGTCAATGATTCTATCGCCTAGGATTTAGCATAATTGAGGACGAAGTTTAGCTTAAACAGGGGAAGAAAAGGTGACTACAGTTGGGTCATAAGGTTAAGCACCTGGTCATGATGACTCTTATTCTTCGGAGTAGGATAAGTATTAAGATGATCAGGTTACGGGTTTCTGAGCCAAAAGCCAAGGGTCCAACAAAGACAATTAGCGTTCTCATCAAGGGAATCAAGGTCAAAACTATTATAAGGATAACAAATACAATCGGTCAGGGTATAGAGATAGGTGTTGAGGGAGAGATGGCAATTGGAATAGAAAATATAATTATAAAAATGATATAAGTTGGCCTCTATGTTCTATTAGAGCCGTGATGCTGATTCAAGTAACTCTAGAATGGAAGATATGCTTGCTAAATTATTTAAAGGGGTAGAGAAGATAGATGATTTCCTGAAGGAGATTCAGCTAGATATTTTGAGGATAAGTCAGCAAGTCGAATCACATACTACTAACCTCAAGCAGATTAAGTAGCTATTTGGTCAGATTTTAGCCCCAGTGGATCAGCGTGAAATGGGTACATTTCGAAGCAACACTATAAAAAATCAAAAAAATGATTGTCATTGCTTGGCGATTACCACTATGAGTGGTAAGATGACTACCGATCTACCTATGCTCGTGGTTGTTGAGTCAATGATAATTGATAATGAGAAAGTAGTAGAATCAGAGGATCAAGTTGATGATGAGAAGACATCTAAAAAGCCACCTCCAATTGCTAAAAAAGAGGCTAAGGCCAAAAAGGGAAAGGAAAAGGAGGTCCCACATGTGTTGACTCCTATTCCATGACCTCCTCATCCTTTTCCACAAGGATTGAAGAAGAAACCTGAAAAACAAAAGTATCACAAGTTTATCTCAATGTTGATAGAATTATTGGTGAACATTCCTTTGTTGAGGCACTTGAGAAAATGTTGGGTTATTCAAAGTTTATTTAGGATCTGGTAACTAAAAAGAGGACCGTGAGTTTTGAACCTGTTGATAATGTACACCATTGTAGTGCAATAGCTTCCCGGTCTCTAGTTGAGAAGAAGGAAAATCCTAAAGCTTTTACGATTCCATATACCATTGGGTATTTTAATTTTGTAAAAGCTTTATGTGACTTTGCTGCTAGCATTAATCTGATATTGCTAGCAGTATACAAAAAACTGGGCTTGGGGTTACCTAAACCAACTTTGATGAGATTTCTTATGATGGATCGTGTTGTCAAGAAGCATGTGGGGTTTTTTATGTGATGTTCTTATAAGGGTTGAGTCATTTATTTTTCTAGCCAATTTTGTCATCCTTGACTATGAGGTTGATCTTAAGGTTCCCATTATCTTAAGGAGACCATTTCTTATGACTGGAAGAGCATTGGTTGATGTGGAGACTAGGCAGTTGGAGTTTTTGTTGATTCATGAAGAAATGATGTTCAATGTATGCCAATACAAGAAGAAACCAAAGGATATGTGCATGATCTCTGTTATTGACTTAGTTGATGAGGATGTCTTGCTACCTCCTACTGAAGAGAGGCTTGATGTTGAAGCATTTGTGACAATTATTATGAACTTTGAGGGCGATAACATTGATGAGTATGATGAGATAGTAAGCGCACTTGCTGGTTTGGGTTGCTACACTTTTGCATTGAAAAAGTTAGATCTGTATTCAAAGAATAGGTTTACCCCAATGATTAAACCTTCTATTGAGAAACCTCTTGTCTTAGAGCACAAAGCTCTTCCATCCCATCTTCACTATGCTTTCTTGGGAGCCAACAACACTTTTCCATTCATTATTGTAGTTGAGTTGGTTGAATGGCCAGTTGAGGCTCTAATGTGAATTTTACAGAAGTTCAAAAGGTCTATTGGATGGTCATTGCTGATATTATTGGTATTTCACCTAGAATTTACACTTAGAAAATCCAACTCAAGCCAGATTATATCCCTAGTATTGATCTTCAGCAAAGGCTAAATCCTCTTATGCAAGAGGTACTAAAAAAAGAGATCATCAAGTGGTTGGATGCTAGTCTGGTTTACTCTATTGCCGATAGCAAATGGGTGAGCCCAATTCAATGTATATTGAAGAAGTATGGAATCACTGTGGTTCCAAACGAGAAGAATGAACTTATCTCAATATGTTCGGTCACTGGTTGGAGAGTGTATATAAATTATAGGAAGCTGATTGAGTAGAATGAAAAGGATCATTTTTTGATGTCTTTTATGGATCAGATACTAGATCACCTTGCTAGTAGAGCATGGTAATTTTTTCCTGATGGTTATTCGGGCTATAATCATATTTTCATTTCTCCCGAAGACCAAGGGAAGACCACATTCACATGTACATATGGGATGTTTGCTTTCAAAAGGATGCCATTCAGATTTTGTAGTTCTCCAGTGACTCTTCAACATTATATGATATCCATCTTGTTTGACATGGTGGAGGATACTATTGAGGTATTTAAGGATGATTTTTCAATTATTGGTGACTCTTTTGAAGATTGCTTGGCCCACCTAGCAAGTTTTTTAAGAAGATGCGAAGATTGCAATTTGGTGCTAAATCGAGAGAAGTGTCATTTCATGGTTAAATAAGGAATAATGCTTGATCAAAAATTTTCAAAGAAAGGGATTGAGGTCGACAAGGAGAAGATTGAGGTGATTGAAAAATTATCTCCACTAATTTCTGTCAAAGGCATTCGAAGCTTTTTGGGACTGTTGGGTTCTATCTTAGATTCATCAAGGATTTCTCTGAAATTGCACATCTCTTGTGTAAGTTTTTGGAGAAGGAGGTGAAGTTTGTTTTTAATAATGCATGTCTAAAAGCATTTGAATGTTTTAAAGAGAAGTTTATTTCTGCCTCTATTATTGTTTCACCTGATTGGTCCAAGCCTTTAGAGTTTATGTGCAATGCTAATGGCGTGGCGCTAGGAGTTGTCCTAGGCCAAAGGCGAGAGAAGATTTTTCATCTAATCTATTATGATAGCAAAACACTTAATACCGCTTAAAAAATTATACTATGACTGAACAAGAGTTACTTACTGTGGTTTTTACATTTGAGAAATTTTGATCTTATTTTCTTGGCACAAAAGTGATTGTGCATACTGAACACACAACTCTTACGAACCTTATAGAGAATAAGGATACAAAGCCAAGGTTGATTTGTTGAGTACTGTTATTACAAGAATTTGACTTTGAGGTCAAGGATTTAAAGGAGACTGAAAATCAAGTGGCTGACCAATTATCACGACTTGAAGAAGAGGCAATGCTGAAATTGACGGATGAGCTTGAGATTGATGATACTTTTCCAAACAAATAGGTATTGGCTGGATCACAAGACTTGATTCCATGGTTTGTGGATTTTGCCAATTATTTAGTGAGTGATGTAGTGCCTGAGGATCTATCGTTTCAGTAGCAAATGAAGTTTGTGCAAATGGACTGATTCATAGATGTGTCTCGGAGGTAGAGATGATGAGTATTTGAGAGGCATGTCAGTCATCACCAGTTGGGGGTCATCATAGTGGTGTGCAGACTGCTTATAAAATTTTATAATATGGGCACTATTAGCCCACCATTCATAAGGATGCACATGACTATGCAAGATCTTGTGACCAATGCCAAAGATGAGGGAACATTTCACGAAGGTAAGAATTCCGAATGACCCCAATGCTAGAGCTTGAGTTATTTAACTTGTGGGGTATTGATTTTATGGGTCCATTTGTGAGCTCATATGGTATGATGTAAATCCTTGTTGCTCTGGATTATGTCTCAAAGTGGGTCGAGGTGTTTATGATTCCAAACAATGAATCAAAGAGTGTGACAACATGTTTGAGGAAGAACATATTTTCTAGATTAGGTACGCCAAGGGCAATCATCAGTGATTGGGGTTTGCATTTTTGCGATCATCTATTTAAAGACTTTCTTGAGAAATATGGGGTAAAGCATAATAGGGAGATGTCCTACCATATGTAATCAAGTGGGCTAGTTAAGGTCTCCAATCAGGATATCAAGTCCATTTTGGCAAAGACTATGATTGCCAATAGAATGGACTAGGCTAGAAAGTTGGATGATGCATTGTGGGCCTACCAGACAGTTTTTAAGACCCCTATTGGTGCTTCTCCATATCAACTTATGATTGGAAAGTCATGCCACTTTCCTATTGAACTTGAGCATAAGGTATTGTGGGCATGGACAATGTTTTAAAGAACTTGGAACTGGAATAAAAACAGAAACCATGAGCTCAATGGATAATCGCTTGAAGATCCAATGGTTTCTGTCGTCTTCATGAAGTATAAAGATCATTCTTCAGGAGGTGGTCCAAGGATTGAGTAATACAAGAACTTCCAACGATCGTTGTTTATACCAATGAGTCATTGGTAGTCTTTGTATGATAGGAACACCATCAGGAAATCTGAGAGGGCCTTCCAATAACCCAAAGGACAATCTTCCTTTTATAAAATGACCGTCCTATATGTCCTCTATAGACACTATTTAGTACTTGTCTTGCAATTAGAATTGAGACCAATGGTTTCTTCCACAAGTACTATGGTACCTAAAGTGAGCAAAAAGCAACAAGACAAGGCTGCCAGTAAGGAGATAGCCAAATAATAGACGCTATAGGACCAACCTTCTACCTCAGTAACTGAATCTAAGAAATCTGGTGGTTCGAAAGTCGATTACTCCACAAGTGAAGCTGATTACCAAAATGAGACTCGAACCACTAGGTCAAAAGTATCGAAGGCCAAGGCTAAATAGTCCACAGTAAAGGTGTCTTTGGACACTTCTATTATGCCTCTCCAGTCTAAGAAGGGAGGTCAAGCTTCAAATGAAATGAAAGTGAGCCTGAGGTTGAGGAAGCTAATAATGCAGGGGAGTCTGAGAATGATGAGTCAGTGGATGATTCTGGTAGTGCTAATTTAGAACCCTCTAACAAAGCTGTTGTTGAGGTTATGTCTCCAAGGGGGCAAACCCGAGGTAATTGGGGTATTCCAGAGTCACAAACATATTATAATGATGAGGTGTCCCTTAACAACAAAGGAAATGCCAAAAGTCGTATCCAAGAAAAGCCCTGCATGCTGCCCGGGGCACTACAAAGGTATTCTAAACTACGCCAGTTGTTCAAAAAAAAATGGGTTGGATTGGATAGCGAAGCATGTGGATAACTTCTGTGCTGAAATAATTTGAGAGTTTTATGCCAACTATGCTGCAACCGTAGATAATATGACTCATTTGGGGAAGGATAAGGACATGAGAAAGAAGCCTTGATTGGATATGATATTGGTGTGAGGTATGGAGATTGACATAATCGAGAATGCCATCTCCAAGATTCTATTTGGTGTAGATTTTATGCCGCCAGAAAAAACACCAAAATTTCACTACCGAATGGCAGACTTTAAAAAGGTAAAGCAGTTGAGTCTAAAAGATAAGCTGATGCACTTCAAGTGGTTGGCTCGCCACTAGATAAAGTGAAGGAAGAAGCTGACTAGGTTACCAATGGCATAGAAATCTACATACATACACTGAATTCCCTTGCTAAGTCCTGGTAGTCCATAGTCAGGCATCGTATAGCACCGACGGGTAATGAAAATGTGTTGAGCGCTGACAAAGCATGGGTGATGGCAGCCTTTTTCATAGTGATAAAGTTGAACATTACATGAATGATTGCAGATGAGATTAGGAAGCAGGTACTTATGTGTCACACTACTCTTCCATTCCCTAGTCTTGTGACCAAGTTGTGTTAGAAGTCTAGTATGCCATTTATACGCACTGTTGACCAATTTTGTCAGGTAAACTAAGATAAATAATATTGTATTGATTAAATATTATATGATTCTAGTTGCCTAAGCTAGAGGTCTAGTTCTAATTTAGCCCCACGAGCTACTGAGAGGGATAACCCTGCTGCTCACACTACATAGATTCTGACTACTTAAGCTGGTGCCAGATCCTCATCTTCACAATCATCCGCAGTGCCTTCTGGTGCACTTTAGCCTATTCTCGTAGGCTATGCTTTGGTCGCGAATGAGTTTCTCAAAAAAAAGCTTAAAAGGTTGGCCATCCCTGAAGAAAGGATTAAAAAATTAGAGAAAGAGGTCAAGCCTTTTGTAGAGGATGAGATTAAGAGGGGTTGTATGGGCTATACAGGACAGACTTGATAATTTTGAGGAGCGGATGGTAGAAATATTGGAGACTATTTCGGCTCTTGACTCGACTGAGATTACAACGAGCTTGCCTCCTTTCAGATAATGGTGAAGGATCTCACTGAGAGATATTTTATTGCTATGCCACTTCTCCTATGCTGATTATTGAGGAGATATTCAATATTTAGGTCCCAAATTTCTAGACCCAGATCCTGACAAATGGAGGCAAGGGTAAAGAAAATAATGATATGGTAGAAGACAAACAGCCTAGGAAGAAGAGAAAAAAGAGAGATAAGGAAGTAATGAAAAAGGTGGTTGGTGGGAACAAACAGGCTTTTGCGGACCATTTATCAGAGATAAATGATAGGGTATGAGGATCTAGTGCTTCTAGAGAGTCGAGGACACCAAGAGTTGATGATGTTGATGCTACTATTGGAGGTAGGGGAACGACGATTGCCCTCATAGGTTCTATAACTTTGAGTGCCATGGCCACCACTGAGTCCACGAGTTGAGAGAATGGTGCGGTTACGTCTATGACCTTAGCTAATTAGTATGAGACAGGCGTCTAGGGCACCACAGGTATGTCCCTACCCTAGTTTTTCATTTTTACTATGTTGTGCTTTAGGGACATTGTATGATTTCCTAGTTGGGGGTCGGGGTATACAAACATTCGAGGGTTTTTGTTGCTATTTTTTCCCTCAAATGTATTATCTAGTTAGAATTGGCATGTTTAGGAGTTTATTTATATGTTTGGTGTGTTTTTATGGTTGTTTATGTAACTAGGAGAGAATAGGAGAACTTGGCATAGTCAAAACAAAAAAGAGCGTGTAACCTGTGTTTTTGAGTTTAAATATTTTAATGATACCCCTCCAAAACAATTTAAGCATTGTTCTGTATTTATTATAAGCTATGACTATTGTGGATCTCATTATGTCATTAGGATTATAGGCGTGATAATCGTATCCTGACTATGCATGAACTGGATAGGTAGTAACTACTTACGTAGCCCTCAGCCAAGTGTGTGTGAGGTACATACCTAGTTTGGTAGTGTGTGTACAATTTAGAACTTTCCCGATTAGTCTTGCCAAGGTTATAGGATAGTCATCTAGGAAAGGATCATAGGCCATTCTTAAACAGTCCACTCTGAGCCTAAACGTCTTACCAAATAGAATGTGATATCCCTTGATCCCAATTTTGAGCCAAAATAGACCTTTTTCTTTAACTAGACCCTTCACCTTCCTGATTCAATTACAATGAATCTTTTTTGGCCCTGGTCCCTCCTTGGACACTGTGCACCTCAACTCATGTAAATCACTTAAGTTGATTGTGTCTATCATAGGGGAGCGTAAAGAAAATTGGGTATGTAGAAGAAGTTAGTAAGTCAAAAAGAATTCGGGTGCGGTATTTTGTGAAAATAAAAAAAATGAATAAAGCATGAAAAAGAAAAAAGAAAGAAAAAGCGAAAATTTCAAAAAAAACTGCACCCAAATTCTGAAAGTCGAAAGGGAGAAAAATAAATAAATAGGGTTGAAAAGTGAAGCCAAAAGTAGTGTAGTGCCAAGGAGGAATGAGTCACTCAAGCCATATTTACCATACCTATCGCTGAGCCTACATTAAAAGCCAACAAAGTCCTATAGTGAGTCTAATCCAACTTTCCAAAAAACTAAGGCGTAGAAAATAAGGGCAAGCCTATGGTATTTTTTGCGTACTGTCTAAATTTCTTTGTGAGGTGAGTGCTTCGATTAAGTCCTCGGTCTAAGATTCATTGTGTATTTTGAGTGTGCTGGACTTCATTGATGTGAGGGCATAGGGGTTAAATCGTGGTTGTTACATGTTCGTGTAGTGTTATTGGTATATATGCTTGGTTGTCTTTTGATATTGTACTGTCATTGCTTGATCCCATTGTGTCATGGTTAGTAGTTTTTATACATACAACAATGTTTATTTTAATTGTATTGGAAGCCGTTGAAAAGGTATAAGGTGTATGCATGCTAAAACTGGTTTTTAATAAAATGTCTGTCGTAGGACTCCTAGGTTTCTCTTAGTTAAGCATCTTGTGTTTTGTATTTTTGTTTAGTTTTAGTTTGTTCGCCTGAGGACATGCATATGTTCTAAATTGAGGGTATTGATGTGTCGTGGACTTATATCACTTTTGATGCTTAAAACAAGGGAAATATACTAGTTCAAAGGTACTTATCTGTGGATATTATATGCTTTTGTGGTATTTCAAGGTTAAATAAGTCCGGAGAAGTAAGGAACATAAAATGGGACTTAAGTGCATCAGAAGATCCATCCAATGATTGTTACAGGTAACAACGGTTGTCCCATGCTACCACTGGATGAAGTAGAGAAGGTAAAACATGGAGAACAACAAATAAGAGATCCTACGATCGTTGTAGGAAACACCGACCTCATCCTGAAGATCATTGGAAGATGTTCCTGCAAAGTGGAAAAACTCAAGGTGGAAATAACGACCAGAACCAATGCTCTCCCCTTGGAAAAATGAACTTGTCCTGAGTATCGTCCCAGTAAACATCTGAAGCTGACCAAGAAACATCGATCCAACAACGAGCACAAGGAACGATCATCATATCCTTTGTCTGAGGCGCCAACACTGCAATCCATTTTTGTTTAGGATAGGATTTGTTTTTTGTCATTAAATACTCCTAATAGGTTTTATGATTTAGTTTACGTTCTACTACTACTTTCAAGGCATATTGTTGTTCTTAAAAGATTTAAACATCGATTTGAGGGTTTTGATTGATAATTGAGATTCGTGTTTTTCAGCTTATTCTTCTTAAGTGCATGATTATGCTTTCTTTCCAGAATTATTATTGTGTTCTTATGATCATGAGTAGATAAACACCACAGCTAGAGTTGTGGGAACCATGATGGATTAACAAAGTAGGGTTCATAGTATGAGGTGATTTTGGAAGGGTGTTTGGCGTGTATTGTTGTACTCTTTGCTTTGATTGCTTTCTTGTGTAGGACTACGATAGAACTCACCTTATACTTACTCACAATGAAAGAAGGTGTAATGGATGGGAAAAGGAATTCACAATGAGACTTGGAGCTATCAACCTCGACTTAATAGCTTGAGCCTTTAAATCAGGATAGCTAATCTGGGATCCAAGATAGGGGTTAGTAGTGCAAAACGCATGAGACATAATACGTGTTTGAGGATAGTCATCTAATAGGGGCGTAAAGTCATTTAGATGAACATAACCTATCGATTCTACATGCCAAGCATCTGGAGATATCACTAGTATGAAGAACCTACTGTGTTTAGAAATTTTGGGGAACACAGTCCTAGTGCTTCTCATATGTTAATTACAAATTCGACGAACTTAACAATTGTTACTTGTTGAAATCGAACTTCCAAAAACCACCCAATTTACTGGAAATTACTTACTGATTGATTAGATAACCATATTGATTGAGATTTTGACCTATTCCTCGTGGGATAGACCCAACCTAGTTGAGTTTTATATA
The DNA here is from genome assembly GCA_031232105.1 of Capsicum rhomboideum. Taxonomy (NCBI): domain Eukaryota; kingdom Viridiplantae; phylum Streptophyta; class Magnoliopsida; order Solanales; family Solanaceae; genus Capsicum; species Capsicum rhomboideum. The sequence continues at coordinate 73,387,625 of CP124718.1, read as the reverse complement.
TTTGGTACAATGACCACTTTATACTTCTAGTGGAGGTGTAATTTTGGCGACACCAAATACCATGACTAACAATAATTAACTCAACCTTTTCATTAGAGTTCAACAAGTAATTACACAGTTCAAGTATGTTAATAGCCCGGACCACTCATGGATCTAATAACAACAATATTATCAACCGGTTCACTCAAGGAACCCAAAATAACAACAACATAACCTAGTCCACTCATTGAACCATCAGACTCACCAATACCTTGTACACACATGCTATGGGTCTTATAAATGCCCACTAGCCATGACCTGCAGAGGACAAGCTCTGTCCATGTACCAAATAATCTAGACATCTAGTGTTTGCCACCCTTATGCCAAAATAATTGTTATACCACACTTATTCCAACATCCACATCCTTATATCCCCCCAATTCTGCCAATCCTTTGATGATGACCTTTACCAATTCATCTCATAATATAAATTCATGTCACAACATATAGAATCACAATATGAGATAACACAACAACACTTGCATTTCAAACAAGTACTTTTCCACAATCTCATTTTAGGTGATTAAACAACTTGTACTATCATCCAACAAGTTAATATACACATCATGCATTGTAACAAGTAGACAAAGAGGCAGTTAACATGCACACATAAACTAAATTGAGTCTCAACTTCAATTCAACCATCACCTACCTCTATCAAAGCCTTGCACTTGCTCTAACGAACTTGAGCCTTGCCCTTTTTTACAATCTCAACTTTATTGTAGTCTAAAATTAACAAGGCAACCAACATTCAAACAATGACCTAACAAATACAAGGATTAAACCTAAATACTATAACCCCATGACAAAAAAAACATGATTATTCTCTTAATCTAGGGTTTTTCTACCTTCATTCGACCATAATTCTACCAAATTCATGTTTATAAAGATGAATTCGAATCATACAACCATAAATATTCACTTTTAACAAAAATCCAAGGATTTAACCTTGTTTTCACTAAATTACACTAAAAAAGTAGCCTAGGTCAAGTTAAATCCTCCCTATACTCAAAACCTAGTGATTCTAAGGATTAATCTTCGAAAAACTAGTTAAACGGGGGGATTAACTAACCTCAACGAAGTATTTTGATTAGAAATAGGTGGAATTTGCCCAAAATCACCTCTCCTAGCTCAAGAATGGATATGGAAGGAAAAATAACCTTTAAGTCTATTTTCTGCATTTATCAGCGCTTATCCAGCTATAGCGACCCGATTCCTGCTATAGCAGCATCGCTATAGTGGGATCTGCAGGCTATGGCAGGATTGACCAAATTGACTCTCGCTATAGCAGGCCCATGGTAGCGGCTTGACACCCGTTATAGAGGCATAGATGGAGGTAGAAATTCCAATGATCCCAAAATTTTGCCCATTTTTCAACACATTCCCAAATATTGATCTCCCAAACTAACCCTTTTTCGTCAAATGCAATACTTGAAGTTCTACTAACCAAAATTCACTTCAAAAAGTTTATCCTTAACTTATTAGCTATCATAATATGGTCTCAAATCTTATAAACACCAACCCATCCATAACCAAATTAATCTTGACCACACCACACATATATTTCATCCAAGACTAGCGTAGCCTAAAATTTCTAACACTTCATTCAGGGAGAATCTTAACACAAATTGTCGCAGGCTAGACTATACCGTAACGCCGGAAAGGGTTATTATAGATTTATTCTTGAAAGTTCTTTTTTTTTTTTTAGAAATAGAATACTTTTGATAAGCCATATTTTGGTTTCTTTTGAAACTTTTTGAAATAATTTTGTTTTACCTTATAAAACTTTTATATAGTTATAAAATATTTCTTTTTGAATTTTCCACCCATAGGGTAAATCGGCTGCCACTCCTCCAATACCAAAATAATTATGCATCATTCACATACAAGTAACAGCTTTGAATAGGTCATATATCAATTCTCTTTCTTGAAAAATATAGATGAAAAGGATCTACGCACCAATATCTGCCATAATAAGGACCGAGCCATAACAAATGAGAAGCTATCCAACTCAACTCCAACATAATGACTCTGATATAGCTAGCCCTTTTAGGTACTTGAATATTGCCATTTTGTTCGGGTCCATTTATGATTATTTCTTCTGCGAATATAGTATCTAAATAATCCCAACATATTAGATAAGGCAAATACTGTATCATTGTTTGATTTTCTGCAATTTTGTCCATCCCTCTATGTAAATAAACCAATATTGGTTTGCAGTCGACAACATCTTAACCATCTAAAGTAAAGATGAGTCGAAGAACACCGTGCATTGATGGGTAATGAGGCTCCATATTGACTATCATGAGGTCTTTTCTTGTAGTTGGTGCAATCATATGTTTTTTAAAAATTCATTCTTCCATGAATTACTGAAAATGAAAATAAGTTCATCAAAATTTACATATTAGTGAAAATGAAATGACTCTTCAAGTTACTCAAATTAACGAGTTCTTGTCTGTCGATTGTCCAACTAACTAATTAATTCTTCATAACATACTTTATATTTTTTCCAAATAAGCTAGCAGTCGTTGACGCTTTTCCAAAATTTTCTTCAAACCCCTTTGAGATAAATAGTCTTTTTTGTGCAATTCTAAATGTGGAGTAAGTCTCTGTATCTTATTGGTGAAATTGAATACTTGAAAGTCAATAGATCCTATCTGTTTTTCTTGAGAAATAACTGAAATGACAGAATTTTTAACCATAACTGAAATTACCCTTTATTTATTTTACGGATATGGATTTGATCGATGAGTAATAATAATGCTAGTAATTTGAACGTGGTATAAAGACTTAATTTATTTAAGAACCCCTAATTTTATCTATTCCAATAAATTAATCAAAATTTTAATTTGATTCAGATAGGAATCCAAAAAGGTGGTAGGTACTTTTTTTCATTAAAAAAAGAGAATAATTTAAACATAAAATCCTAAAATGAAGAAGATTTTGTTGATTCATTTCTAGATCTAATCGAAATCGGTACTATACATATAATGCTGGTTCTCGCCTCTTTACTTGAGATCACTATCCAGTTGTTACGGTATGGGTTGCAAATCATACACCCTATTTATGGTCCGTATGATGGGGCTGTCATGATCCAAAATTAGGCCACGATGGCACCTACTATAATCCCTCTAGTAGGTAAGCCAAATCCCAAGCCGTATACAAAAAGTAACAGCCAAAGGATAATAAAGGGGACCAAAATAAGAAAAATGGGACACTATGTATAGATACATACATACAGGTACAAAATATACAAAATAGGCTCCAAAGAAACAAGAAAGACAAAAATAGACAATGAAAACCAACCCTCGACCTGTTGTCACAAGTACAAGAGATAATAAGAACTAGAGAAGGTACTAATCTGATATGCATCTGTTTGAAATATACAACAAATACAAACAACAAAATAGAAAGGAGATAAGTGTGTCTTCGAACACCAAGAGCTCACCCCAAATTCGATCAAGCAGCCTGTGGATGAATAAGATCAAGAACGATCACCCAAGCTACAATATGCATCATAAGAAGATGCAGAAGTGTAGCATGAGTACCAAAACAAGAGGTACTTAGTAGGCATCATAGGCCGACAGAGCTCAGAAGATAATATAAAGTATAAATGACATGAAAAAGGTGTTTACCCGTAAAATCTAGTAATCTAACATGTCAAGTATCAAACTAAAAATAGTAATAGTAGTATACACAGAATACATATACAATTGGTAATGTCATGTCGTGTAGGATGATGGAATGAAGCATGTGGCGAGTGCACAAAAGTAACCTGCTTCGTAATACGTCGAGCCTCACTCTCTTACAACATATACCAATGCAGTATATGCCCAATGCACAAAAGTAATGTAAGACCCAAAAAATATACCTTGGGATGCCCAAAAATGCACATTGGACTCACTCATCTCCCTAGAATAAATAAAAGAAAGTAAACAGAGAAATGGACCTAAAAAGTCCTTTGGCCCAAATTTTAAGATGGTACAATATTTACAAAAATCAGAAGAACCAATTAAAGAAATGATATAAATCCTTCATAAATCCTAAATTCCATAGTAAAGGTGGTACACTTTCCTGTTTAAAAACCTTTAACCAGTAGTAACTATGGTACAATTCTCATTCTTTTTATAGTGCAAAACTCAGTGGCTTTCCTCTGAATGGTACCATAATTCATGTATTTGGGTGAATTAGTGTACACATGTACCCTGCAAAACAAAGTAACACTATCCTAGGGTTCCATCCAACATAGTTCCACAGCCTCAGGCCCACTTTCCCATTGCATGACTAGAAAACATGGAAAAGAAATACAATGTAACAGTAAACCGATCAATAAAATCTGATGTACTATAGAAACCTATCTCAACATATACTAAGGATCCCTAACCTAATACTAACACTATAGCAAACATAGTAGGTTACCTACCTTAATCCTAAGACTATAGAAAGTATTCTAATCCAAGTTTCAAGCAAATATTCTACTTTAAGTTCCCGAAGTAGGCCACTAATATAAGGAATAATAAACTTAGACCTACCCCATAAATGTCATGAGCCAAAAGCTCAGGTTATAATGGCACCTACTAAAACCCATTAGTAAGTAAGCCAAACCAATAGCCCGAAAAGAAAAGTAACCGACTAATAAGAGAAAGACAATTACATAAGATATAGAGGCCAAATATTTAAAAAGTAAGCAATGTAATAAGGCCCATACATATATACAAGAGAATAAAGGAAGAAATAGCAAAAAATAACCCCCAAGACCTGGTATCGGTTAGTGCAAGAGACACTACATATACAAGGAGTACTGAATAGATACAATAAATACAGAACTATCTCAAAGTATACAAAATAAAGACTATTCCAAAAAAGTATAGGGAGATGGATCAACTCCGGTAGTCAAGAGCTCACCCTAAGTCTCCGTTCAAAATGCTCCACATGAGGAAGGCGCCAGCGGTAATGACTCGTACTGGTAAGTGTATCAGGGAAAAAATGCAGAAGTGTAGTATGAGTACCAAAACATACAGTACTCGGTAGGCATCATAGGCTAATGAGCTTAAAAAATATATAAATGTAATAAAATGTGAATATAATCTAATGTTAAGTATAGTAAAACCACAAGAGAATAACAGGTCAATTCCAGAAGATTAAGAGAAATGTAAGTAAGTTACCTCAAAGTACATAATAATAATCTATCTATAACCTAATTGGGAGCCCATAAGCCTAGAAGGCACAAACCACAGACAATATAACCCAACCGACCCCCATAAGCATAGTAGATGCAAGCAACAAACAATACTAACTATGAGCAATGCATTAAAGAAATAGATAAGTACGTGTATATGTCATGAAATGCAATACGAGATGAATACCATGTCCACAATACCGCATACTCCTCCTCCAACATCTATAAGTCTTAAAGGCAGGACACATGGGGGACTCTTGATATCCGTATACATTACCTGGACTCAAGCCAGGCCTTCTAGGTAATAATCAGTAGTATCAAGTTCTTGGACTCAAACCGCGGCTAAAAATAGTCCATTATACCTTTTTAAAGTGCAAATTCCAGTAAAATGCTCCTCAAGTCCCATTTTAAACTGATGATAATATTTTTAAGCCAAGTTAATTGTATACCATAAATATACAACAATAACAAGCATAATAAGATGAACAAGTCAGCATATCATCCAATACTCATCCCATCAACAAATACCAAATAATTCAGGGTTATCTCGCTATAGAAAGGACATTATCCTAGAGTGAAACCTTATTGAAATAATAGTGTAGCCATAGCCCTTTGAGGAACCCAATATAAGGCAAACAACTACCTAAACCTTGACTAAGGCTTTCGATAACAACCCTAAAGCTACCAAGCACGCCAGACTAAGCGCCCAAGAGAGAAACAACTACCTAAACTAAAGATTAATATTGAAATTCTACTCTAAGGCTACCAAGTAATCTAATAGGATAATAAATACCTAAATAATTCACCTACAAACCATGAGGTCCCCCAACAATTATAAAATTATCACACGTATACCTTAAATGAGCCAAATCTAAGAGTAGGTAATCCCTAACCTACTTAGAGGTTGAACAATGGCTCACAATTAACTATAATGCTTTTCCCTTTTGAGAATACCTTAACCACTACCATGCTATAAAAATAATAATCTACACATCAACACAAAAAAAAAATACTCATATTGGAATGTAACACTCCGGGCCATAAATTGGGTCAAAAATCAACCTAAGGTGCCCACTTATAAAATCCATAAATTGAACCAGCAATTATGTTCCTCGTAGGACAAGGAACACATGCTCAGAAATTAAGAGTGAGTGGAGACCAAATTGAGCTCAAAATATCCCCACAAAGTTCAATAAAAACAAGAACCCAAATGAGGAATTTTAGGAAATTTAAGACAGGATTCGATGAGAAATCAAAGGAAGAAATGATCAAGGAAGGTAACTAATTATACTAGAGCTTAATTAGTTGATTTACCCATAAATATGATGCTCCAAGGCTCTACAATTGTGAAATTATTGAGTGAAATTGATTTAAAAATAGAGGAGATGACTATTTATCCTGTTAGGGGGTTACTTATCACAATTAAAGAACCCTATGGTAGTGATCTCGGGACCGCACTAGGTTGACCGTCACGATCGTGGTGGTTTTCTTTGTGATTGTGAAGAAGGACCTGGTCCTAGTCCAATAAACCCTTCATCATGAATACAACTAGTTGGTTGTGAACTCGAAGAACAAATGGGACTTGCACCTAGTGTTATGTGCCAGGAAAATTTCCTAAGTATGAAATTTTTCTAATGGGTCCTCGATATTCAATCATAACCCCATTCTCAAAACTAAATATGCTACCCTACAACGAAATCGACAAAATTCCCATCAGAGGTTATTTCGATGAAATATGCAGCCCACACCCATTTTTCACATTTTAACCAAAAACCAACTAATTGTCCAAACTGAGCTCGGAAGCCTCGAGACCCAAACCAAAGGCCCCCCTAGCCCAAAATCCATGTTCCAAAGCTAACAAAACTGTCAGAATTCTCATCGAGACTGTTTACTAAAAGTTTTGACTGAAGTAAAATTTCTCAAATTCAAAAGCTCTAAAACATGGAAATTGGCTTTAAACACAAATGAACTACTTAGAAACCGAACTGTTGGTCCCAGCAAGTCATTAATGACGACTACTGTAGGAAAGCTCAAAAGACAAAAAACACATAAAATTGAAGAAAATAACCTCGAGGGTCATTACAACATTAACTACTAAAAGAACTTTTGTCCCCAAAAATCAAGGGATAAGAAGTACCTGAAGACTCGAATAAATGATGATACAGGGCCTGCATGTCTTACTCGGTCTCCCAGGAACTGTCCTTGATGGGATGTTGCCTCCACTAAACCATAACAATCGAAATCTCTCTAGATCTCAGTCGTCTGACATCCCTAGCTAAATAACATCTCACTCCCCCTCTAAAGTCAAACAGTCATCTAACTTAATTGAATCCCGCTAGACAATGATATATCACCAAGGAATCAATACATAAAATACATGATGAAAATGTTAGAGGCAAAGTTATAACTTATATTCCATATCACCTACTCGCTACTAAATCTAGAATAGACCGATATACCTGGTACTGAGCTTTCCCCCCTTTTAGAACTCATCACAAACTTCATCGGTGACACATAAACAAAAACTCAGTCACCAACCCCAAAATCTAGTTCTCAAAGCCTACGGTCAGTATATCGCTTCTTCCTATTGTAAGCTGCCCATAGTCTATCCTATATCAACTAAACCCTGTCAAATTTATAGTAGATTAGTAACATATGAACTAGCTTCGAAGATATCAAATCATCCAACTAAAGATCTACACCGCCTACGATACGATGCCTTAAATAGAGCCATCTGGATTGTCGAATGGTAGCTGTTTCTAAATGTAAAATCTGCCAAGGCTAGAAACTAGTCCCACTAACCCATGAAATCCATAACACATGCCCAAAACATGTCTTTCAAAACCTGAATAGTCCTATCAAATTGAACATCAATCTAGGGGTGAAAAGTTGTGCCAAGGTCAATCTGGGTACCCAAATCCTCCAAAAAGGTTCTCCAAAAGTTAGAGGTAAACTGGTACCTCTATCAGAAATTGGACACTGACACCCCATGAAGATGAACTATCTCTTGAACATAGATCTGGGCCAACCACTCATAAGTGTAGTAAGACGAAATAGATAGAAAATGATAAGACTTAATCAATCGATCGATGATGACCCAAATACTATCAAAACCCTAAAAAAGTGCATGGAAAACTGATCATGAAGCCCTGGTAATCCTCTCTTATTTCCTTCGGAGAATTGGTAGCTTCAAAATCAAACCACCAGGTCTCATGTACTCGAACTTCACTTGTTACCAATTCAAGCATCGAGATATAAAGCTTGCTATATCCCTCTTCATCTGGCACCCCTTAAATTGCTATCTTAAATCTCTATACATCTTAGATGCCCCCAGATGAATGGAATATCAAGAATAATGAACTTTCTAGAATATCAACTAAATTAAATCACCAATCGTCAGACCACAAATATAGCCCTCGAGTATCAAAACATCCTATGGATTTAAGGCTGCCTTTCTAGCCTACCCTCTCAACACCTAATCTCGAATCCCCCTTAACTAATTATCCTCAAAATGTCAATCCTAAATATACTCGAGCAACATAAATTGAGCCTCTACATGAGAAAGAACTCTCTGGGATTAGAAATATTCAGTTGAACTAACCTATTAGCTATTAACTGGATATCTAAAGCCAATTATCTCCCTAAAGATTCAAGAAAGGCCAAACTCCCCACACTCACAACCTTCTATCTCAAGGCATCTACTATCCCATTTGCATTGCTTGGATGGCACAAAATAGAAATAGCATAGTCCTTTCGCAATTCTAGCTAGTTGTACTGCCTCAAATTTAGATTCTTTTGGCTTAGAATGTACTGTAGGCTATAATGGTTGGTGAATATCTCGCAATGAATGCCATATAAGTAATGCCTCAAAATTTTATAGATAAAACCACCACCGCTAACTCCAAGTCATGGGTGGGGCAGTTATGCTTGTGCACCTTCTGCTGTCTGGAAGAATACGCTATCAATCAGCCCTACTGAATCAGAAAACAACCCAAACCAATACAAGCAGAATCATAATAAATCGTAAATCTAGGGCCCTCAACTAGAAGTGTCAAAATTAGATATGAAGTAAGTAAAGAATTGAGCTTCAGAAAGCTTGCATGACCTCATCAGACCACTAAAACAAGACATTTTTCTTTGTAAATTGGGTTATTGGCACTTCAATAAATGAAACCACTGGATAAACCATCTATCATAACCTAATAACCCAATAAAACTGCAATTATCAATTCAAAAAGTGGGCCTATCCTAATCATGAACTCCTTCAATCAATATCGGGTCTACCATAATACTATCCTTGGATAGCATATGCCCTAAGTATGCTCTCGACTTAAGCTAGAACTTATACTTTGAGAATTTGGCATAAAAACACTGATCTTTTTAAGTCTGGAGCATAATCCTAAAATATTTCTTATTCTCCTCCCTTCTCTTCGAGTAGTTAAGGATGTCATCAATAAACACTATCACAAAAGAGTCCATATAAGACTGGAATACATGGATCATCAAGTCCATGAATGATGATGAGGCATTGGTCAACACAAAAGACATCACCAAGAACTTGTAATGGCCGTAACAAGTCCTAAGTCTGTCTTAAGGATGTCCGCCGCCCTAATCCTCAACTGATGGTTTCCATATCTCAAGTCCATCTTAACAAAATTGGCTACACCCTGAAGCTAGTCAAATAGCTCATTAATATGTGGTATTAGATACTTATTCTTTATAGTCACCTTATTCAGCTGCAAATAATTGATACACAAATGCATGGTGCTATCTTTTTTATTCATAAATAGAATAAGAGCACCCCAAGGTGAAACACTCGGCCTGATAAAACCTTAACCCAAAAGATTCTAAAGCTAAGCATTAAGCTTTTTCAACTTAGCAGAAACCATATGATAAAGTCAAATAGAAATGGGTGGGGTGCCTAACTCAATATTTTAATATCACGCTAAGGTAGGAGACTAGGAAAGTTGATAGAAATACATCAACAAACTTGCAAACCATAAAAATTGAATCAAGTGAAGGAGTGTCTGCATTAGAATCACAGACATAATAAAGATAGTCCAAGCACCCCTTTGATACTAACTTCCTATCCTGAATGTAAGAAATAATCCCTATCAATGCATGACTAATATAACCCAACTACACAACTGGGGATATGTAAGGCATGGCTAAGGTAATAGTATTAGTGAAGCAATCCAAGATTGCATGATAAGGTGATAACTAGTTCTTTCCTATAAAAGTATCGAAATCTACCATAGCAAGCTCAACAAGGTATGCCTAAGTGTAATACTCCTGAACAGACATCACACAAGATTTAAAAACTTGATCTACTACTAAAGACTCACATATGGGAGTAGATACATTCATAGGCACATGTAAAGCTCACTAGACAACCCCAAATAAGAAGCAAAGTATCCAGGCACATATGTATATGTAGAACCCAAATAAAATAAGATAGAGGGTGGCTGATGATAAACTTAAATCATACCTATGATCATGGTATCTGATGCCTTTGCCATTGGCTTACCAGGAAAGGCATACAACTCTCCACTTCTACTACTAGATTGAATACCAGAATGACTACCCGCCCTATATGGTTGAGCACCTCTGCGAGCACCCTAGGGACAACCCCTACTACCCTGAACACCACCTTTAGCCAGTGGCTCTACTGCCCTAAGAGGCTAAACTACCTGGGCTGACTTCTCGATCATCCCATAAACACCTTGACTCATTTCCTGATCTAATGTATGTGGTACTCCTCATAGAATACTCAATAAGTGGACCAAAAAGTCCTATAGTACCGATGTAGTGTCACGCCCCAAATTCCAACGAGGCGGACTGGCACCCAAAGCCGATATGGCTCGAGAGAACCAATCTTTGCTAATGTCCTTTCATATGCATGTCACTCAATAAGCAGCACCATTACATAGAAATATAAGATGTCAATAGAGGAAGTCATGGACACATGTGATATATACATATAAGAAACTTGGCTGTTAGGGCCACCACGTCAAAATGGACTTACAACCTTTCATTCATCTTACCACATCCATCTACAAAGCCTCAAACAAATGCATATACATAACCATCCTGAAGTAGGTACAAGTCCCTGCTTTATACATCATTACAATCCAAAATAAATGTACATATGAAACTCGAAAAAGCCCCGAACAACTGGAGCTCACCAAAAGCTGTAAATGGCCTGCAACCTACTGTGGAGGTCTACTAGAACCTGCGCCTGCAGCAAGTAAGGTAAATCCCCCCAAGGGGGTCAGTACGAAGAATGTACTAAATATGTAAGGCCATAAACAACTATAACATACATATGAACATCAATGGAAAAAAATGTAATAGAATAGTAAATATGGATAAACCATCAAGCTATGTGTTGGAATCATGTACTTTACTTTCAATACTTTCTTTATTTCTTTGCTTTTATGTTCATTCATCTTTACCTGTGATCTATGATACCCAGGCCCCGAGTGATCAGTGGGTTTACATAACATAACGTTATGTTGGGATCGGCTCGAGCTAGGCTTATGCCTCTAGAGCTGCCACCCTATGAATCAATATATCGGGTTCGGCTCGAGCTAGGTTTTTACCTTTAGAGCTGCCACCCATAAATCAATATATCAGGTTCGGCTCGAGCTAGGTTATTACCCCTAGAGCTGCCCCCTGTCAGGTTCGGTCCGAGCAAGGCTTATGCCCCCAGGACTTCCCCCTGATCCAATAATCTTGGGATCGGCTTGATCTAGGCTTATGCCCCCAAAGTTGCCACCCGTACTCAACCACATATGCATTACTTCAGCTCTTTACTTTTGAGAGATTGGGATACATTGATAGTCATAACATTATTGGAACTTGAAACATAACCAATGAATATGAGCCATGTGAATAATAATACATGACAATATGAAATAAAATGCCTTAGACATTTCAGAGTGGAACAAGTACTATGTCAATGTGAGCAATATGTGCTGCAGAAGGATACAGTAAGAGTAACCTTACATACCTTGTATTCCCAATATGAATACACACTCTTATACGTGAACACAATAATCCGGTTCCTTCCTTATGTTTCACTCTACAACACAAGTACATAGCAGAGCTTACATTAGCAATCAACTACCTTACAAGTGCATAAGACGACAATGAGTTACACATTGGTCTTAAAATGTCATTTCCCCCTTTACCAAACCATTCACGAAATTATCATACCACAAATACCATAACATTCCATACATTGAACAATACATCATAAACCAATAGCATGTCACACCATGTTCATACTTTACACTTCTCCATCAGCACAACAACACAATTATTCCATCAAATTACCTTAATACACTTCATAACAACATATCGGCCAAAATCCCATAATTTACACTTATAGAAAAATAACAAGTTTAGAAACATAATCACACCATACATATTGATATTTTTTCCATACCATGCACTTTCATCAAAACCTCAAGTCACCTTTCAAGTTTAATTCACCAAGATGGCACATCTTTTACAAAAGGGTAAAAGTGTCTTATTCAACCTTGCCAACATAACCATCATGATATACACACCATCTTAAGCGTATAATAAATTAATATATGAGAATAGACACTTACCAAAGCTTGAGAAATGATGATCTTGCCCAAGAGATGACTTAGGGTTTAAAGAGCCAAAAGGAATTGTCTTGAAAATTCTAGAAATATTATGTGTGTCTATAGGAATAAAAATCTGATTTTGGGGCCTTTATATAGAACTAAAGTCATCCTTATCCACACTTGGCATTAAATGAATTGTTTACTTGGTCAAATATTGGAAGAATGGGTCATTTTGCCTTTGGGCCTTTCATTTTGACTCATTTTGGGCCTCAAATTGGGCCCAATAACGCATCTCAACTTAGCCCACCAAATCCCATGTATAATCCACCATATATCTCATGTTTAAATAATTCTACAACATCACGACAATATTCACTTACGATATTCACGTTCGTAGCCTCAATCGTAAAAATAGAAATTCTAGTCGCTCATGGCTTTATTGAACATTTTTGGTAAATTCTTGTGTTTCATGATTTGATCATGTAGGAGAATGTAGGAGTGTATTGAGGTATTTGAAGATTTAACAATTCTAAAAGAACTCCAAGGAACCAAAAGAAACCATGGAAGAATCGACGTGGCATTGCATTGCAAAACGAGCGCGGAAGGGTCATACTATTAGTGCCTTGTGCCACTAGCTGCAAAGCAAGCAGTGGCGCAAGATTTGACTCTCCTCTGAACCTGAGGCTTGTGCCACACCCCCTGAAACAAGGAGTAGTGCAAGTTTTGCTACCTTGCTGAATTATTTTTCCTTTTTGCAAACACTAGCATACCTTCCAATACCCCATCAAAGCACTACCAAATACTTACTTATTGCTTTCAACACTAAGTAAACATTAATCCTAGGTGTAAAATAGGGTCCAAAATGTACGGGGTATTACACGTATCCACAAATCTAGGTAGAGTCTGGTTTGGTCCCTAACCCACTAGCTATTGAGGTAGTAGATCTACTGGTGCTGGTTGTGGATTAATAACTTACTGGCTTTTGTGATAGAACTCTGGCCAAGTCCTGACCTGGTATAATAACTTAAGTGTAGACTTGACCCTGAGGGCGACCTCTACCTCAACCCTTATCTGGATACCTAGTTTTTAGCATAAGGGCCTTACCCTCAACCAATATAGCCTTTATCCTAACCATCAATAAAAGAGTTAAACAAATGAGATTCCAGGAACTAATAAGAATACAGGTTCATGATAAGGAATCAAAAGGTGAAATTTCCCTAAGAATGCCCCATAACCTCCTCGAAGATAGGATATAGACATTATCTTACTGATCCTCCAGACACTATTAGCTATTTGCTCTTTTGCAAATGATATCGATTAACCTAGGCTATGTTACCAAACTGTCAAGACCCAAAAACTCAGGTCATATGGCATCTATTATAACCCATCAGTAGTTAAGTTAAACCCATAGCCCAAAATAACATATAACAAGCTAATAAGAGAAAGAGAATTACATAAGATATAGAGGTCAAACATAAATAAAGTAAGCATAGGTAATAAGTCCCATACATATATACAAGAGAGTGAAGGAAAAATATATACAAAAATAACCCCCAAAACCTAGTATCAGTCAGTGTAAGAGCCACTAAATATACAATAGTACTGAATAAATACAATAAATACAGAACAGCCTCTAAATATACAAAGTAAAGACTAGTCTAAAAAGAAGAGGGAGATGGATAAACTCCAATCTTAAAAAGATCACCCTAAGTTTTCGATTAAAATGCTCTACATGTGGAAGGCATCAGTGGTGATGACTCGTACTAGGATCTGCATTAGGGAAAAAATAGAGAAGTGTAGTATAGGTACCAAAATAGCGGTATTTAGTAGGCATCATAGGTTGACTGAGATCAGATAAAAAAATGCAAATATAAGTAAAGGTTAAGTATAGTAAGTGATGAGCCATCATTTTGAGACTTATTTAACCTATAAATGATAAGAAATCAATGTGTTCAATGCCAATTTGAGCTAGTTTTAATGTTAGCTTGTTTGATTTTCAGGGTTGAAGCCAAAGGATCACCAAAGGAGCTTGAAGAAGGCAAAAGAAGCAAAGATAGAGAAAGAGAGCTAAAAAGAGAAGTGGCATCACTAAGTAAGTTTGGTGTATCACTAAAATACCTAGCGTATTTCCAATGTTAAGGTATCGTTACCAAAGTTAGCAGATAGATGAGGTCTTATGGAAAGAAGTTTTACAAGTGATATTAAAGTTTGGCAACTCAACGAAGAGTTATGATGATGAGGTTCCATTGCAAAACTCAACAGAACCCAGAACTGAAGCTAAAAGAATTGTTGATAATTCAGTGATGCTATCTATTTTAGGCACATCATCAATGAGTTCAACGATACGACTCAAATTGTTGAACTGACATGGTGGCACTTTTGTAAATATTTTGCCCTTATTTTACTTGAGATATAAATAGGATTTATGACTTCAAACCTTATCTTTTGCATATTTTTGAAATCTAAGGAGTTTTAATCAAACATTTAAGTTTGGTATTAGCTTTTAAATTAATTTTCTATATTGGAATTGAAAGATTACTTATAGATTATTCAATCTAATGGCAGATTTGAATGAACATACTAGTATGATTTCTTTATCTTCTATTATGTTGGGCTATATTCCCTAACTTAGGGGTGTGTGATGATTGAGTTGTGATGAGGCAATGTGTAGTAATTATTTACCTTCCTAATTGATTTTGTGTAGTGGTTTTAGCTAATATTTCATGTTTCCATTAGTAATTAGAGGTTGCAAGCATTAATTTACCTTTGGTTTCTTATTTTTTTTTTTGAAAAAAGGGATAAGGATGAAAAGTATTAGTTAACTAATACTTGATTAATGTCATTTAATGGTGATTCTTAGAGATAAGGTTACCTTTTTTAGGAATTGGATTATTAATAATAGCATATACATTGGGTTTTGAGAAAACCCTATGTAAAATCTAATGTTTGATTGAGAAATTGAAATTGATATTTATAATATAACCTTCCCACAACTCTAATTAAATCTAGGCAAATGTTATTTACCATGCATGAAATCTCCTCATGATAGCACACCCCTAAGTCCTAGTTAACATTTATTACAACTTTGAAGAATCTTCTTGTGTAATTTATTTCTCTAAATTGATAACAATGTTTTATAGTGTTTTGTAAAACACCCCCATTTACTATTGTTGTTTTGAAATAATAGGCGCAAATATTAAGTGAATTAACTACACTCTAAGGTGAACTTTTTAAATTTATTCCCAGTGTATCGATCTCGACCTCAAAGTCGAGTTAAAAATATTAACAACGATAGCATACACTTTTTATCTGTGTAATTGAGCATTAACAAAAATGGAGTCGTTAATGGTGAATGAAAATATAGAGTTCCTTTATTGAAGTGTTTTAAATCACTTGTTCTTAGACGTAGTTTAAATTTATTTTTTTTGCAGTTTTTCATTGTGGTTTAGGTGAAAACATGAAATACCACATTCCATACGATAACTGGTAGGCGAATGGAACCTTCTCTCCTAGCATCACCCAAGTGGTCATCCTCATCACCCAACCACATGAAGATGTAAACAATCATCTCAAGAACATTATCGACATTTGCAACCTCTTCAATATAGCAAATATTACTCAAAAGTCTATCCATTTGTGGTTATTTCATTTCTCCTTGATGGGGGAAACTATCATTTGGCTTAAATAGTTGCTTAAGGATCAATCACCTCTTTGACCTAGGTAACTGAAGCATTCATTGATAGGTTCTTTCATCCTTCTTGGAAGCTCCAACTTTGGGGTGAGATCAAAAATTTTTGTCAATTGAGTAGTGAGCCTCTTTATGAGTCATGGCTTTGATTCAAGAAAAAGTTGTTCCAGTGTCCTACTCATAGGCTATAGGAGAATGTGTCACTACAAACTTTCTATCATTCAATAAATTCTTTGAACCAAACTATGGAAAATAATCTAGTCAGTGCTTCCTTGATGAATCAAACTTTTAAGGTTGCATCAAGTTTGCATGATCAAATGACTAAGATGAATCGTGCTTTGTACACCCAAGAGGCTACGGTGGTAATGGATGATACCTTTTCCTTACTAGGTACCCAAGAGCAGATAAAAAGAGATGAAGAGCATGATGAGAATATGACAAAAATGATGACCCAAATGTACCTTTCGACAATGTATGTCATGGGTTCGGGCCTCAAAAGTGTGAATATCATGGCTGCTAGAGGAAGTAGACTCTAAAATGATGATTTGGATGAATCAGATAAGGAAGAAATTTAGTTTTGGGCAAACAAAGTGGGGGTTTCTCAACCTACCTATCAAAGGCAAGGCGAGAACCAAGGTTAGAACAAGGATAGAGACCGCGATTGATGAGACAAAAATAGAGAAGGGAATTAGTGTGATCGAGATAGGGATTAGGTATATCTTGATGGGGATCATGTTGGAAGGGACAAATATCATGATAGGGGTCATGACATAGATATATATGTTCCCCCTTTTGATCGACCACAAGCCAAAGATTCTATCTCAGACCCATAAAGCTATATAATGGAAGACATGCTTGTAAGAATTCTCAGTTGAGCCAATGGTAGTCACGAGGTCCTTAAAGAAATAAAGTGTGACTTCTATTCATTGGATCAAATGGTTACATCTTAGGCGGTCTCTATCAAACAACTTGAAACACAATTGAGTCACATCTTTTCCCACCTAAATCCAATACAAAAAGGTAAACTTCGTAGTGATACGATGGTGAATCTAAAGAGTGGTAATGCACATTGTATGATGATCATCAGTAAAAGCGTAAAAGTACTTGGTGATGAGATGGGTGAGAGTGATGAAACTCCTAACAAAGAGATGATTGAGGAGCCAACAAATATGAAAATGAAGCATTTTATGAAGTATCTTGAGCCTAATCTTGAGGAATTGAACCCTGAAGAGTTGAATGTTGAAAAATTAGTAGTGTTTGAAGATGCGAGTGCCAATGATGAGAGATAAAAAATGGTTTTCGAAGAAAGTTCAAAGCTAGATGAGATTCCATCTGTTTTAAAGCCAATGATAAAAGTTCCTCCTACATTCCCATAAAGGTTGAAGAAGAAAGTGGAGGATGTCAAGTTCAAGAAGTTCCTATCAGTGTTCAAGAACCTCTCAGTCAACATCCCCTTTGTGGATGCATTGATTGAAATGTCCAGATATGTGGAGTTCATAAAATATTTTATGACAAAGAAGTGTAGTATGGATTTTGAATCTGTCAAGGTCTCACACCATTGTAGTTCAATTATGTTAAGAAACTTGGTCGTAAAGGAAGATCTCAGAGAATTCACTATACTATGTACAATTGATGTGTATCAATTTTCCAAAACCCTATGTGATTTGGGGGCAAGTATCAACTTGATGCCTTTGGCAATATTCAAAAAATTGGGCCTCGAAACCCCTAAAGCTACCACAATGAGATTCTTGATGGCGGATCGGTCAATCAAAAATTCGATAGGGATTCTATATGGAGTGTAGGTCCAAGTTGATAAGTTTATCTTTTCTGTGGACTTTGTTATTCTAGATTGGGAATTCGACTTAAAGGTTTCCATTATACTTAGTAGGTCTTTCCTTGATACCGGCATAGCTTTGGTTGATGTTGAAAGTGGAGAATTTAAATTTAGAGTTAACAATGGAGAAGTCACCTTTAATGTGTGCAAGTAAATAAAACAACCAAGGTATGTGCAAGTTATTTTGGTTATTGATTCAATTGATTAAGTAGTTTCTTGCACCTCGGAGGTTGGTTTTGTAGGTTGATCATTTACTGTGGTGTTTTGGAATTATGGTAGTGAAGAAATAGTGGACTACGATGAAGTGGTGGCATCATTAACTGGATTGGGACGTTATCACAAGAATCAAATGAATCTTGATCTTTATTTAAAGAACTAGGAAAGTTCACTTGACAAACTGTCCATCAAAGAGCCACCAAAGCTATAGCATAAGCCTCTTCCTCCCTCTACCTTCACTATGTTTAGTAGTTTTCCCATCATAATAACAGTTGATTTATTGGTTTGGAAGTTGAAGCTTAGTTATCTATTTTAAGAAAGGTCATAAAGGCCATCAGATGGATAATTGTCGACATCATCATAATCCCTCTCATAATTTGCACTCATAAAATCCAATTGGAGCCTAATTGTGTGCCTAGCATTGAGCATCAAAGAAGGCAGAATCCTCCAATATAAAAAGTGGTAAAGAAAGATATCATAAAGTGTCTTTATGCGGGTGTTTCTTACCCAATCTCTAATAACAAGTGGGTGAGCCTGGTGCAATGTGTTCCTAAAATGTAAGGAATCACCATTGTTTCCAATGAGAAGAATGAGCCTATTCCCTTGAGGCCAGTCACGGGGTAGAGTGTTTGCATGGACTATATAAAGTTAAACTCATGGATCGAGAAAGACTATTTTCCTATTCCCTTCATGGATGAAATATTAGATAGATTGGTGGGGAAAGGATGGTATTTCTTTCTTGACGTTTATTCCAGTTACAATAAAATATCTATTGCTCTCAAAGATCAATAAAATACAAGGTTTACTTGTCCTTATGGCATCTTTACATTCAAACGTATGCCTTTTTTATTGTGCAATGCTTCTGCTACTTTCCAAAGGCTTATGTTATCAATTATCTCAAATATTGTTGAAGATACAGTGGAGGTATTCATGGATGGCTTCTCGATAGTTGGTGATTTTTTTGAAGCTTGCCTTGATCATTTGAGCAAAGTTCTCTAACATTTTGTGGAAACAAACCTTGTGCTCAATAGGGATGATAGCTATTTTATGGTAAAAGAAGAAATAGTGCTTGGTCACAAAATCTCGAAGCATGTAATTCAAGTAGATCAAATGAAGGTGGAAATGATAGTAAAATTACCTCAAACTATCTCTGTCAAAGGTGTGAGGAGTTTCTTGGGGCATGCTAGTTTCTATCGGTGATTTATTAAGGATTTTTCTAAGATTGTTCATCCATTATTCAAGCTTCATGAAAAATTGGTGAAATTTGAATTTTATGGAGGTTGTGTGAGGGCATTCAATTGGCTAAGGGAACATCTTGTGTCGACACCGATCATTATGGCTCTGAATTTATCCTTACCCTTTAAGCTTATGTGTGATGCTAGAGGGATATCATTAGGAGTGGTTCTTGGGAAAAGAAAGGAAAAGTTGTTCCACCCATTTTACTATGGTAGTAAATCATTGAATGATGTGCTAAAGAACTACACAATCATGGAATAAGATTTATTGGTTGTGGCTAATTCTTTCGAAAAGTTTCGTGCCTATTTGTTGGGGACCAAGGTTATTATGCATACCGATCATGCTGTGATTTGGTATTTGATTGTAAAGAAAGAAGCAAAACTAAGGTTGATCCAGTGAATTTTGTTGCTTCAAGAATTTGACTTCGAGGTAAAAGATAAAATAGGTTGTAAGAATCAAGTGGCAGACCACTTATCCCACATAGAATATAATGTGAAAAAATTGGGGGAGACTGATATCAATGAGTATTTCCAGATGTAGGATTCATGTTTATCATTGAAGAGAAAAGTTCCTTGGTATGCTGACTTTTCTAATCACCTTATTTGTGGCATAATCCGAGATAGTCTAAGTTCATACCAAAGAATGAAGTTCTTTCATGATGTCAATCAATTCTATGGGGATAGGCCTATACTTTAGGGGGTTCACTGACAATATAATTCAAAGTTGTGTAGCCGATGATGAGATTAGGCTCATTCTTGAGGCATGTCACTCTTCTCTGGTAGGAGGTCCCTATAATGGAGTTCAGACGATAGAAAAAGTACTTAAAAATGGGTTCTATTGTCCTTCTTTATAGCATGATGAACATGAGTTTTTTTGCACTTATGATCCATGTCAAAGGCAAGGAGGACTATCTAGGAGGCAATAAATTCCATTGAAGCGATTTCTTGAAGTGGAATTGTTTGATGTGTGGGGGATTGACTTCATGGGCCCTTTTGTGAGATCATTTGGGCACTGATATATATTAGTGGAAGTAGATTATGTTTCTAAATAAGATAAAGTGGTGGAATTGTCGAATAATGAAGCAAAAAGTGTCAGTCATTCCTTAAAAAAGCACATATGCACTCGGTTTGGAATACCTCATGCTATTACTAGTGATGGGGGTTCCCATTTTAGCAATCGAGCATTTGGTACCTTACTATACAAGTATGGAGTTAAGAATAAAATGGTTGCACCTTATCACACTCAAGCTAGCAGTCAAGCAGAGCTGTTGAACCAAGAAACAAAGGGAATTTTGGCCAAGATCGGGAATGCCAATTGAATAAATTAGGCCCGAAAGCTTAATGATGCCCTATGGGCATATATGACTGCTTTCAAAATTCCAATTGGCATGTCACCTTACTAATTAGTGTTTGGAAAGGCTTGCAATTTACTGGTTGTGTTGGATTACATGGCTTTATGAGCCATGATACAGGTTGTTTCTGAGAAAGCATAAGTCAAAGGTCGTGCAAGGTTTCCCTAGTTGCTATACAATTAGAAGGAAAAAATGGGTCTTAATTTATGGAACGATGGTTGAAACATTACTTTGGAGATGCACCAAGATTTTCTATGATTGACGTGCTCTACATTGATGATGCTTGAAGACTTAGAACCGTGTCGTGCCACGATGTTAAATAAGGCATTTCTTGGGAGGCAACCCAAGTTTTATTGTTTTGTTTATTTTAATAATATTTGTTGATTGGTACAGGTGTATGAGTTGTTAGGAGTGTGAAAAACATGACTTGAAACATGTTAGATAATGTAATGAATGGATAGAAACTTTGGCGTATCGCCGAAGACTTTTGTAAATCGCCGAAGTGGCCGCCAAAATTAATAGAATGAAGGCCTTGTACCAAACTCCATGGAAGACACTTTGGGGTATTGCTGCCAAGTTTGGCAGATTGCCAAAGTGCTCCTCTAGAGTAAGCCTTCAAGTTCCCAGAATAGGTAAGTTTGGCATTGGAAATAATGTTTAGCAATGTGCCAATAACTTTGGCGACATCAATAATGCTCACCGAACTTCTGACTTAAAAGGAGTCAAATGGTTTGACTTTCATACTCTTCCTCTTCCACTTGAACTTTTTCTTTTACCAAAAGTTCATCAAACTTTTCACATAAACCACCATAGCAACACTCTCACATACATAATCACTCAAATCTCACCACGGTACCATAGTGCACCACTGTAGATCTTCTTACTGGAAGCTCTTGTACCGGCTACTTATTTTTTGAATCTGGTCAATTTATCATCAATCTCGCTTAGTATTATCTTCCATTTAAAGCTTATTTACTCATGGTTACACTTTGAAAAATTGTTAGTTCTTTCAGTGTTTAATGAGTTAATTGTTCTTAACCTTTGTGGCTTTTGTGATAAATTGTGAGATTCAACTTGAATTTTGAAATCGTTAGTTGAAATTTGAACATTTGTTCATACCCATTTATGGAACGCCCTTATTGGGAACTTGATTGCAAAATAAAGTGTAGGATTTAAATATATTAAGTGATGTTGTTGAGTTTCAATTTTGACTAAGTTTTCCCAATAATGGATTGGGTGACGACATTCTTAAGGGAAAATCATCGGTTTGTGGGAAATTTGTGTCTAAAATTAAGGAAGTATGAGTACTTATTGTGAAAAATGCTTGGAAAAATTCCATTATTGGATTGGATTTAAACTGGGGAAGAAGATCTACTTTGGCGATGAGTTGAGGACTCTGGGGATGTGCTAAACTCATTAGTGAATCACCAAAGTGCTCCACATCCCACCAAAGTAGATAGTCTGAGGAGTGGAGCTGTGGTTCAAGTTTGGAAAGGCCTTATCAGTTGGAAAACTCCATCGTGCATCACCAAACTGTTCGGTGATTCACAAATCTCTAACTCCAGATCGCCAAACTCGATCAGGAAAAAGGCACTTACACTGTTAACTTTTGCAGTGATCCCGTGTTTTCTCCAAATTCTTTGATGATGCGCAAAAGTAGTTTGGCTATACCAACCCCTAAACTCTGTATTTTCTATCCTTAATTTGGTACATGTCTTCATTCAATATGCAGGCATGAGTAAACAAAAGAACGTTGCAGGCAAAAAAAAAGCTCATTCTTAGTTGAAAAATAGAAAAGAACAAGGGGTAACAATTCTAGAATGCTCCAACCTTGAACGAGTTGTACAAAAGAAAAACAAATTAGCTACTGATCAATATAAAAAAATCTCATATGAAATCTAATAAGGAGTTGGATTCTGATTATAGACCTTCTGATCCTATATACCAGTTAACTTTCTCCAAGTGTGAGGAAGGGGGAAGCACTCTTATTCATTTCCTAATGCCTACTCATGTGGTTACACCTTCCAAGAGAAATAGGGATGAACAATACTCCAAAACAGTCTTAAACCATCACCCCATGGTGGTTCCCCAAGTATTAAAAATACTCAAGGATCTTAAAAAATATATGATACTTGAGAAGTGGAGATTGTGTACAGATGGGTTGCGTGATAGATATCCCCAGATCTAGGAGATTATCAAATATCATAATTTTGAGATCTTTGCACAACCCTAGCATCCTTTTGTGGAAAATTGGGTCTGAGAGTTCTATGAAGCCTATCATAAATTTCTTCCCCCCAAAATAAAGAAAAACAGGCCCAATAAATAGTGGAAAGTGTTACCGTCCTAGGGGTCAAAGTTGCATGTGATGAAACAAAAATCAATATGATTTATGGGTGCACGAAAAGTGAGTCTCATTACCTTGATGTGAAAGTATATAAGTCTCTTGATGACCTTAGAGGGTGGTTAGACCATTTTCTTAGTGATAGTACACCCTCTTGGATTGCACCGGAGACATCAGCTTGGACACGCTCGGTATTGGTTGAGTTTCATATGTAAAAATCTCATGCCCTCGCAAAATGAATCTCTTATCCGACATCTAAAGAAAGTGTTGTTGGGAACTATAATCTAGAAGTAGAGGTTGAACCTTAGTCAGATTATTTCACTAGAGAGCGCCATGTAGGCTCAGTAAAAACACACTTCTATCTCATTTCCAAGCCTTGTCATGGTGTTTTGCTGAAGGGAAAGGTTACATTTAACCCTAAGAAGGATGTTGAGTATACTCTGATCTTCACTTGTGATATCATAAAAATAGAAGTATTCCATCTTTAGGAGAAAGCTGAGAAGAAGAATGCTCGGATTGATATATCTCATATGGTAGATGTTGAGACTTTAGAGGGTGGAGACACACCGCCCACTACCATTGCTACTGCTCCACCTCCTACTATCTTTTCTACCGAGCCATCACAACTGAATCAACTTAATGTTCCTTATTAATGACCTTTAGTGAATTCAACTTCATATAGATATCTATTGACTCAGGCTGCGATTCTCAAAATGGGTAATTTTGATTATTCTGCACACAGAGGTCAGCCCGATTTGAGGCTGAGATACCGACCATTTTTTAGATGAAAATTAAGGTAGCATTAGTACCTCTAAAGGAGGAGATAAGAGGCTATAGAGATACTTTACGAATCTAAGATGAGTGATTGGATGATATGAGCTTAATAGTTTGGGAGTGTCGGCATAAACAGAGTGAGGGTAGCCAAACGATGGATTGGGCATCAATGTAGGTCATGATTTCTTATATATGGATTGAGTTGGATTAGCTGAGATCCACAAATATCAAAATTTTCTGGGCTGATCCTCTATAATATGGGACAAATGATCTTCTAATTGAGGCTACATAAGCTACCTCATTAGTTATAGGGCAAATTCTAGAGACTACACTTCTAACTACCCATTTCATCATTACAGTGAAATTATTTCCATAATATAATTTGATAAAAAATTCACTTTGGGCCTGATTAGAATTAATTTTTGTTGTAGAAAATTTGTAGTCCAAAAGTTAAATAAGATAAATTTTTTATTGGGCTAAACCTCCTAACATTCTCTGCAACGACAGGTTTGCCACTGCAATGACATTTCTTCTTGCTGCAGTGGTACTTAGGCATTCATACCTCAACTATGGTCTCTTATATCATTTTCCTCCTCCAAAAATACCCCAGATGAATCATTATCTTAAAACTATAAGGATTAAGAGAACAAGCTTTGGGAGGGTGATTTCCAAGTGATTTCTGAAGAAAACCTTGATAGATTGAATTGCAAAAGCATTGAAGAAGAGAATCTTCACTCTTTGTTGCAGTGTGGCTAAATTTTAGTAGATTGGGTTAGTTATGTGTAATAGGTATAGTTTTGATGGGAGACTTCATATTTTGGCCTACATGCACGAAGTTTGGATGGATAAAGACGTGGAATTAATGTAATAAAGATCTAATTGTCTGTTGATCTACTAATGAATGAAACCCTTTATGAGTGTCTTATGTTGTATGACTCTATGATAGATTGTAATGTGAATTATGTGAATATAGATGATGATAAAGAGATTATGTGAGCTTATAATCTAATGATTTTGGCCAAATACCATAAAAAGAGTGAAACTGATGTTGGGTGTGTCTTGAATATGGAATATTCCTATTATAATATTATTAGGAGAATTGTTTCTATGAGGGAAATATAGTTTCATAACTTAAGAACCTGAAGTCATTTTTGGCCAAGTGTTAGGAAGTGAGATAGGCAAAGGTGTATGAATAAAGCTAGATTTGTAAGTTGAATAAAGTTGAATGGTTGAATAATTGCCTAATAGAATTGGGTCTTGAACCTAGTATTGACTTGAGTGAAAGGGTTATGAGATAATAGAAAAATTTATCAGTATAAATTGAAATAAAAGAGGATCGGATTTGTGAAAGAATTTATGTATGTGGAAATGGAGATTAGACTTCCTTTTGGTTGAGGTGCACTCCTAACATGAATACTTGAATTTGATGAATATGGCTTGATAATGCTTACTTGAAAGTAGTTGTAGACTTGGTTTGACAATATAATTATATTGTAGTTAGATGATTGTGATTAGCCTTCGGGCATGCTTGTGATTGTTGGTTGACTTGATTTTAAAGTTAAGAATGATAAACTTGATGGTTTAAGTGTTGTTAAATGGATTATGAACTTGATGATTGATATTATTGTGCTTTGAGCATTATTGTTAAGGTTTTTGTTCCTGTTTTGCTGATATTATGATCAGGTGCCATACTTGTACAGATATTGACAGCTTTTCTCTAGGGAACGGGTACAACACAAGTATGGTACATGGACTGAGCTTATCCCATATAGGTCATGACTAAGGGTCCCTGTTGACCTAAGTATGTGTGTACACTATTTTTAGGCATGTATTGATTCATTGCATTGTTGTATATCATCATATAGGCGATTAGTTAATGATTGGACTGACTATGCATAAGTAAATTGATATGAGTAACATGATAAGGATTGATAAGAAACGGATAATCGATGGTTTGTAAGTTTGTGTATTTGAGAATATGTACTGCAAGTGGGTTTGAATAGATGGTATGTCTAGAATTCATAATAAACCTTATTTTCTTATGTATATTGTCACACCTCCAATTCCAACGGGGCGGACTGGCGCCTGAAGCCGTTAAGGCCCGAGAGAACCAATCTTCATTCATATACACTCATACGCATGTCACTCCATAAACATCACCATCATCTATAGACATAAGTTGTCAATGGCGGAAGTCATGGAAAATATATGATAAATATGAAACTTGGCTGTTAGGGCCACCAAGTCAAAATGGACATACATTCTTTCATTTATCTCAACAAAGCCTCTGACAGATGCATAGACATAACCAACCTAAAGTCGGGACAAGTCCCTATTTTATGCAACATTTACAATACCAAAATAAATGTACATAGTGACTCAGAAAGCCCCGAACCAACTGGAGCTCACCAAAGATTTGTAAATGACCCGCAACCAACTGTGGAGGTCTTCTAGTACGTGTGCCTACAGCAAGTAAGGTAAGTCCCCCAAGGGACGTCAGTACGAAGAATGTACTGAGTATGTAAGGCTGTAAGAAACTGCATGATATATAAATACTTCAATGATATCAAGTACAAGTGAAATAATCAATGTGGATAAACCTCCGTTCTGTATATATGGAACCATGTACATTGCTTTCATTACTTTTGTATTCGATCATTCATTCATATCATTATCATTCATATAAGATATCGCTTATAAATACTTTCCTTCAAGTGATATACTTTCATTCAAGTGATTTACTTTCTTTTCTTTTACATTCATCCTTATTACAAGTCATCCAGCTGATCAGTGGGCCATATATCATTCATCCAGCTGATCAGTGGGCTATAGTACAATCATCCACCTTATCGGTGGGCCATAACATAATATAATGGATTATATCAATGATCATCCATCTTATTAGTGGGCCATAATATAATATCAACAATCATCCACCTTATCGGTGGGCCATACTATATATATATATTACTTCATTCCTTACTTGTGAGAGATTGATACCTTTACTTGTGTGAGATTGATACATTGGTGGTTGAAACATTATTGGAACTTTGGAACATAACATTATTGGAACTTTGGAACCATGTCCGCAATTATGTGACACATGAATAACGATTGATCAATGAATAAGGAACATGTGAATAACAATAGATGATAACATGAAATGAGATACCTTAGAACCTTTCGGACTGGAACAAGTACAATGACAATGTGAACACTATGTACTGCAGAAGGATACAAAAAGAGTAACCTTACATACCTTATCTTCCCAATATGAATACACAGTTCTATATGTGAATACAATAATCCATCTCCTTCCTTATGTTTCACTCTACAACACATGTACATAACGGAGCTCATGTTAACAACTAGCTACCTTCCAAGTGCATAAGACGAAAATGAGTTACATGATTTCCCTATAACGTCATTTCACCCTTTACAATACCATTCATGGAATTTTCATACCAAAAATACCACAACATTCCACACAATGTCCAAGACATCATAAACCAATAGCAATTCACACCAAGTTTATCCTTTACGCTTCCTCATTAACACTACATCACAATTACTCCATCAAGTCACCTCAATACATTTCATAACAACAATCCCACAAGTTATACACATAGAAAAAGCAAGTTAAGGACATAAACACACCATACATGTTGATATTTCATCCACACCATTCACTTCCATCAAACCCTCAAGTCTTCTTGCAATTTCAAATCACATAGATGACGCATCTTTTAGCAAAAAGCAAAAGTGCACCACTCAACACCTTTAGAAATAACCATCATGATCTACACAACCCCTCATGATATATTAAATTATAATAATAAACACTTACCCAAGCTTGCAAATGGATGATCTTGTCCATAAGAGATGGTTGCCTTAGGGTTTGAGAGTAGAGAGAAAAAATATCTTTTTGGGAAAAGTCTAGAATGGCATCTGCCCTTTTGTGAATAAAATCTGATTTTTTCCACCTTATATAGTTCTTTTAATCTTATCCTTAGTCACCCTTTGATCAATAATGGATGGTTTACTTGGTCAAAAGGAAGAATGGTGGTCATTTCTCCATTTTGGGCCATGTCTTTTGCCTAATTATTAGGCCTTAATTGAGCCCAATAGCACAAGAGTAATTTAGCCCAACAAAAATTAATACATGATCCACCACTCTCTCATGCTTAAAGAATTCCATAATTGTGAAGACAATATTCAACTCACGAGATTCATGTCCGTAGCCTCATCCCCACGAATAAGAGCTTTTAGCCACTCATGGCTTAATTTATCATAAATTGATAAAAATTATAAAAAAATAAAAAGGACGAAGAATTAACCCTCATTTGGATGCCAAAATAGTCCAAGAGTAGTCCCACTAAGATGGAATAATGATAAAATAACCCAAGAGCCCTATTTAGAGACTAGTGGTCGGAGAAAAATATTGGCAAAAAGCGGCCTAGCGCGCCCCTATGCTGCCTGTGCCATAAAAATTTCTGTCAGAAGAGGCCCGGCATGCCCCTTGGCGCGCCTGACACCAAAATTTTGATTTTCTTCCTTTCTTCGACTTTTCTTTGCGGACATTAGTACAATATCAATAGTCCATCAAAACCAATAAAAATATGCACTTATTACTCTCAAAACTAAGGTAAACATGGTTCAAATAAGGCATATAAATACGCCCTAGATTACCCAAGTAAGTAGGGTCGGAAATGGATGGGGTGTTACATCCTTCCCCTCTTAGAAACATTCATCCTCGAATGTTAATAACATCTTCCCATTTACAACAAATACACCTTTATGTTAGCATAAATACATATACACATAATGCTTATAGATACTTACTTGTTATTGCTCTCCTTCCGCACTCTGAACTTTTTCTTCCGTGTGAAACATATACAGGTACTTTGATTTCATCATTTCTTCGGCTTTCCATGTGATTTCTTCTATTTGTTGATTTCTCCAAAGTACTTTTACGAAAGCTATTCCATATCCTCTTCACCTGTTGATGTTTCTTTCACAAATACCCCATCACCTGTATAAGTTCGTAGCATATCTTCAAGTGTTTGACTAGTACGTTCTGCTTTCCCCTTTGTCTGATATAATAGAAATTGGAATCCCATGTAATCGCACTATCTCTTTAACATACAACCGTGCATAATTTCCAGCTGTAAAAGTGGTCTTGATAGGTAAAAAGTGTGCTACTTGGTAAGTCTGTCAACTATCATGCACCTGTAATCAAAGTTCTGAAATGTACGAGGCAACCTTGTGATGAAACCCATGTTAATCATATCCCTCTTCCAAACTGGAAGATACCTGTATTGCATATAACCTCCAGGTCTCTGATGCTCTATTTTTACCTGTTGATAATTCGGACAATGAGCTACAAAGTCTGCAATGTTCTTCTTCTCTATATTGCCTCACAAATATATCTCTTTCAAACCATGGTACATTTCGGTTGCTCCCAAATGAATAGAATACCGTTAATGATATACTTATATCATAATTCATTTCCTTATCTCATCTATATACGGTACACAAAATCTACCTTGGCATTGAAGTACTCCCCCTTGCATAAGTTCAAATACCTTTGTCGAACTTTGCTGTACATTCTTTTTCACTGAACTAAAATAGGATTTGCATATTGTTTTTCCTTCTCTTAGCTACAAGTGAAGGCTCTGCCTCCTTTTACACTATAATTCTTTCATATGGAGTTTCAAGAAGACGACCCCCCAAGCTGTCTAATTGGCGTAACGCATTGGTTACCATGTTTGCTTTTCCCGGATGGTATAAGATATCACTATCATCTTTTCTTAATAATTCCAGCCATCTTTGTTGTGTTCAGTGTGGGTCCTTTTGCTTAAAAATATACTGTAAGCTTTCATGATCAGTATATATATCAACGTGAACCCTATATAAGTAGTGGTGCTATATTTTGAAAGCAAATATCACGACCGCTAACTCAAGATCATGTATTGGATAATTTCTTCCATGTGGACGCAATTGTCTTGAGGCATAGGCTATTACATGACCGTGTTGCATCAATAAAAATCCTAACCCGACTCCTGAAACATCACAATATACTGCATACCCTTATATGCCTTCAGAAAGTACTAACACAGGTGTAGAAGTCAAGTTATTTTTCAGCTCTTGGAAACTCTTCTCACATGCATCATTCCACAAAACTTGGTTTCTTTGTGTGTTAGCTTGTTAAGGGTGCTGAAATGGAAGTAAAACTCTTCAACAAACTTTCTGTAATAGCCTGCCAACCTAAGAAAACTACGAATCTCTGTAGGCATCGTAGGTTCTGGCTAATTCTTCACGGCTTCTATTTTTTGTGTATCAACCCTCATTCCTTTATCTGATACCATGTGACCCAAGAATGATACAGATTTTAACCAAAATTCACACTTAAAGAGCGTTGCATATAACTTACGATCACGAAGAATCTGTAACACCTGCCACAAGTTCTTAGCATGGTCCTCTTGTGATCTTGAATAACCCATAATGTCATCTATAAATATGGTCAAGAATACATCTAAAAATGGTGCGAACACCCTATTCATCAAATCCCTAACAACTGCTGGTGCATTGGTTAGCCCAAATTGCATAACTAGAAATTCATAGTGACTATACCGTGTTCGAAAAGTTGTCTTGGGTATACATTTTTTTCTAACCCTTACCTGGTGATATCCCAATCCCAAGTCAATCTTTGAAAAATATTTGCCACCCTGTAATTTGTCAATTAAATAATCAATTCTAGGGAGGGGATACTTGTTCTTAATTTTCACCCTATTCATTTACCGATAGTCAATACACATTCTCAACGTGCCATCTTTCCTTCGTACAATTAATAATGGTGCACCCCAACGGAACGTACTAGGTCTTATGTATCCCTTTTTCCAGCAAGTCTTTTTAAGTACTCCGTTGATTCCCGTAACTCTGCTAGGACATTCTATACAGAGGAATAGAGATAGGCTGAGTGCCTGAAATCACGTCAGAATTTCATTTACTACTGGAACCGATTGAAGAGTTAGTGGCTTCACATCAATATCTTTCACTCTTACTAAGTGACACATGTACTCCTTTGAGTATCATTTCCCTTGCCTTGAGATAGGAAATAAAGTTACCTCTCGGTGCTCCCATATTACCCTTCCATTCAAGAACATTCTTTGTGGTGGACAATAAAAATGTAACTTCTTAGCTCGACAATGCCAACTAGTGTATCATATCCAAAAATAATTACTATACAATTACGATATACCCTTTTAATTACAATAGATTCACCAACTGATGTATAGACTTCGAATGGCCTAACTAGTAGTTCTGGTGTTCTTTCAAAATGTTTTCCGCAATCAATGGAGTAACATATGATAATTTAGAATACGGGTCAATCAATTCATATACCTTATGTAAAAATATGAATATTGTACCTGTGTCTTCAGCAGGATAAGCCTCCGAATTCTGTCGATCTGCTAAGGCATAGGCACGGTTTTGAATTTCACTAGAACTAGCTACTCCGCTAGCACCTCTGCCAAGGCCAGTAGGTTGTACACCTAACAATGATAATGCAGCTGACCCCATAGGTCGTGTCATACTACTCGTGGCCCTCTGTGGGCACTCTCTCATTATGTGCCCTGACTTACTACACCAAAAGCGAACATTCATTCCAAACCAGCATTCACCTGAATGAAACTTCCCACAACACTGGCACAGCTGACGAAAATACCTTGATTGGCTCATACTTCCCTGTTCTCGATACACTACTTTCTGTGAATCCCGAGTCCCGCTACTATGCCCAGCTTGACTGCCTCTAAACCCTCAAAATTGAGATGGAGTACCTGTCGTAGGGTAAGAGAATGATGGTCCAGGCGGTCTAGGAAAAACCCAAGGCCTAAATTCTACTTGGGATGCCATAACCTGTCCCATAGATCTAGACCTTTTAGACGACCCTCCTTTAACTTCTTGTGTCCTTTTTCTTTGCCTCTGATCCTCCATTTTCTGTGCAAAGGTTTGTACTCTAGCTATGTCCATATCTCTATTCAAAGAAGCAATGGTGCAGTCCCTCACCAAATATGGCTCCAATCTGTCCACGTACCGATGAACTCTGTCGGCCATAATAGCTACCACATTCGGAGCATACCTAGCCAAAGAGTTAAACCGAAGACTGTATGCTCTGACACTCATATTCCCTTGGCGAAGATTTAAAAATTGGTCCACACGAGCCTCTCGGAGCTCATATGGAAGATAATGATCAAGGGATGTCATTTTAAATTCTTCCCAATTAGCTGGATTTGTGCCAATACCCCTCGATCTTTTCCAATCTTCATACCACACTATAGCTTCTCCTTTCAATCTATATGCCGTAAGTTCCACTATTTCTATACCAGTCACATGCATAACCTCTAGAGCCCTTTGAATTTGGTCCACGAAGTCCTGTGGGTCTGCATTCAGATCTGACCCAGTGAATATGGGAGGATCCAATTTCAGAAAATCCTGTGTCCGCCGACTAGCTACTCTATCCGTGCCATCCTCACTTGTCATTGTACCAACTTGTCCCTGATTTTGTGTAACAACTATCTGAGTCAACATATGCACTGCATTTCTTAAATCCTTTTTAGTGGCATTCATAGGTGGTTCTGCGGGTACTTCTCTACCTCTTGGCTCTTCCGGAGCTAGAAAAGTAGAAGAAGACCGTGATGAAATTTTAGTGTCATCTCTACCTTGACTATCTTGGTCAGGTGGTGATTTACTCGTTCCTTTTCCGGCAAGCATATCTACCTGCTTACCTTTGACCCTACCTCGTCTTGTCATCAGCCTTTTACTATAACAAAGAAAACCAATTCCAATGGTCAGATACGATTCCACTTACAACATTGGCTCTATTGCACGATCTAGATATGAAGAAAATAAACAACTCCTAAATGTCTCGTAGACTCCTACTTATAAATTTGGTGCACAACACATCCATAAGCAAGACTCTACTCAGACACGGCTTTGTAGACACCCTTAGAATGACCTGCTATGATACTACTTTTGTCACGCCTCAAATTCCAACGGGGCAAACTGGCACCCGAAGCCGTTAAGGCCCGAGAGAACCAATCCTCATTCATATACACTCATATGCATGTCACTCCATAAACAGAACCATCACATATAGACATAAGTTGTCAATGGCGAAAGTCATGGAAAATATATGATAAATATGAAACTTGGCTGTTAGGGCCACCAAGTCAAAATGGACATACATTCTTTCATTCATCTCACCACGTATGTCTACAAAGCCTCTAACAGATACATATACATAACCAACCTAAAGTCGGGACAAGTCCCCGCTTTATACAACATTTACAATACCAAAATAAATGTACATAGTGACTCAAAAAGCCCCGAACCAACTGGAGCTCACCAAAGATCTGCAAATGACCCGCAACCTACTATAGAGGTCTACTTGTACCTGTGCCTGCAGCAAGTAAGGTAAGTCCCCCAAGGGACATCAGTATGAAGAATGTACTGAGTATGTAAGGCTGTAAGAAACTGTATGATACATAAGTACTTCAATGATATCAAGTACAAGTGAAATAATCAATGTCGATAAACCTCCGTTATGTATATGTCGAACCATGTACATTGCTTTCATTACTTCCATTTTCGATCATTCATTCATATCATTATCATTCATATAAGATATCGCTCATAAATACTTTCCTTCAAGTGATATACTTTCATCCAAGTTCTTTACTTTCTTTGCTTTTACATTTATCCTTATTACTAGTCATCCAGCTGATCAATGAGCCATATATCATTCATCCAGCTGATCAGTGGGCTATAGTACAATCATCCACCTTATCGGTGGGCCATAACATAATATAATGGATTATATCAACAATCATCCACCTTATTGATGGGCCATAATATAATATCAACAATCATCCACCTTATCGGTGGGCCATACTATATATATATATATATATATATATATATATATATATATATATATATATTACTTCATTCCTTACTTGTGAGAGATTAATACCTTTACTTGTGTGAGATTGATACATTGGTGGTTGAACTTTGGAACATAACATTATTGGAACTTTGGAACCATGTCCACAATTATGTGACACATGAATAATGATTGATCAATGAATAAGGAAAATGTGAATAACAATAGATGATAACATGAAATGAGATACCTTAGAACCTTTCAAAATGGAACAAGTACAATGACAATGTGAACACTATGTGCTACAGAAGGATACGGAAAGAGTAACCTTACATACCTTATCTTCCTAATATGAATACACAGTCCTATATGTGAATACAATAATCCAGCTCCTTCCTTACATTTTACTCTACAACACAAGTACATAACGGAGCTCATGTTAACAACTAGCTGCCTTACAAGTGCATAAGACGACAATGAGTTACATGATTGCCCTATAACGTCATTTCACCCTTTACAATACCATTCACGGCATTGTCATACCAACAATACCACAACATTCCACACATTGACCAAGACATCATAAACCAATAGCATTTCACACCAAGTTTATCCTTTACACTTCCTCATTAACACTACGTCACAATTACTCCATCAAGTCACCTCAATACGTTTCATAACAACAATCCCACAAGTTATACATATATAAAAATAAAGTTAAGGACATAAACACATCATACATGTTCATATTTCATCCACAACATTCACTTCCATCAAACCCTCAAATCTCCTTGCAAGTTTAAATCACATAGATGACACATCTTTTAGTAAAAAGCAAAAGTGCATCACTCAACACCTTTAGACATAACCATCATGATCTACACAACCCATCATGCATATAATATATTAAATCATAAGAATAAACACATACCCAAGCTTGCAAAGGGATGATCTTGTCCACAAAAGATGGTTGCCTTAGGGTTTGAGAGTAGAGAGAAAAATATCTTTTTGGGAAAAGTCTAGAATGGCATGTGCCCTTTTGTGAATAAAATCTGATTTTTTTCCACTTTATATAGTCCTTTTAATCTTATCCTTAGTCACCCTTTTATCAATAATGGATGGTTTACTTGGTCAAAAGGAAGAATGGGTCATTTCTCCATTTTGGGCCATGTCTTTTGCCTAATTATTAGGCCTTAATTGAGCCCAATAGCACAAGAGTAATTTAGCCCAACAAAAATTAATACATGATCCACCACTCTCTCATGCTTAAAGAATTCCATAATTTTGAAGACAATATTGAACTCACGAGATTCATGTTCGTAGCCTCATCCCCACGAATAAGCGCTTTTAGTCACTCATGGCTTAATTTGTCATAAATTCATAAAAATTATAAAAAAAATAAAAAGGACAAAGAATTAACCCTCATTTGGATGCCAAAATAGTCCAAGAGTAGTCCCACTAAGATGGAATAATGATAAAATAACCCAAGAGCCCTATTTAGAGACTAGTGGTCGGAGAAACATTTTGGCAAAAAGTAGCCTGGCACGCCCCTATGCTGCCTGTGCCATAAAAATTTCTATCAAAAGCGGCCCGGCTGGCCCCTGGGCGCGCCTGACACCAAAAGTTTGATTTTCTTCCTTTCTTCGACTTTTCTTTGCGGACATTAGCACAATATCAATAGTCCATCAAAACCAATACAAAATATATTGCTCTCAAAACTAAGGTAAACATGGTTCAAATAAGGCATATAAATACGCCCTAGATTACCCAAGCAAGTAGGGTCAGAAATGGACGGGGTGTTACATATATATATATATATATATATTTGTATATAGTATATTGTCATGTGTATTCTTGTGAATTAGTTGTTTGTTTTATTACTTGTCTTGGTGTTTGCATTATCAGTGTGTAATGTTAATAAAATAGTGAGTGAGGGTCATCATAAAAGTGGATTAATGAGAGAGGAGTGTAGACTTGCTTTTAATTAAGATGTGTGCATCAGAGATATGGGTTTTGTGGTTCCATGGTATTGTATCATATAGTCATGCTCTGTGGATAAATTAGTAATGTTTAATTAAGAAAAGTGGTAACGTTGGGAGCTGAAGGTTTCATAATGTGAATGTTGTCATAATATCTTCTTGATTTCTATATGTTGTTATATGTTTCTAACCCTAGTCTACCAGTATATGTGGTTGTACTAATACTACACTTACTATACCTCTTATGGGGGGTATACATATGTTTGTAGGTCAATTAAAGTTTCTGTAGTACGGTGGAGATCATTTCTCAAGAGATCTAATTATTTTACTATTACTTGGAGGTCATGTCTTGATTTATCATTCATGTATTGAGAGCACTTGTATGCGTTTAGACTAGGTTCTAAGAAGTTGTATAGTTGACTTTCAATTTTTGTTGTTGTAAGACATTTTGTTTAAAATTGAAAGTAAGTTTTGCTTTTCAAACATTGTTTAAAGGTATAAGAAGGCTTGATTATTTGCTAGTGCTTAAGGTTTTAGACATGTATTCGACAGTTAATTTAAGGTTAGGTGGTAAGGGTTCTCCTACCTAGGGTAAAGTTGGTTGGGTGCCCGAACGACCTCGTGATTTGGGTCATGGCAAGGTGTTATCAGAGCCCAGGTCCCATTACAAGAGCAAATGTCGAGTAGAGTCCTGTAGATTAGTATGTTCATGTCCACCTATAAGAAGCTACAAGGCATCTAGGAATCAATCTCATTTCCTCTCCTTTCTTCGTGTAATTTCAGTGTTGTCTCCCCGAGTTGAGTCTAATTGGTATCTAGCAGATTCCATTTGGTATCTCGAAAATCAAAATATGGATTGGTTGATCCCAATTGGTATCTGAATATTGTTTGAAAGGTTGTAAATTTGTTATTCTATCCGATAGAGGTCAATAGGAGGTGTAGGACTTGTGTTCTAATATTGTGACTGTGTTTTGATTAAGTGCTACGTTTCTCCTTATGTGGTTATGTTGTTTGATTAAGTGGAATGTTGTGTTTTTTGTGAAAATGGTAAGTATAATTTTCTCATTGATTGATTGGTTATGCTTACCTGAAGAGATCGTAAGAGGTTGTTATGTTTAAAAACTTACCCCAGTGTAAGGTTTTTAAGGTAATAGTTAAGTGTAAAAGTGGTGTAAAATTTGAAACATGTGGTGAATTGGTGTGAAACTATTGTATCAAGGTTTTGATTTCGGTTAAAATGGCTTGAATGTGGTTAGTGAGAGTATCAAAGGGTTATTGGAATAGAATCGTGCTAGAAAAGTTGGGAAAAAATAGAGCACGGAGTCACTACTTAGCAGTCGCTGTCATTTATTTGTTGCAACAAGCTCGCTATAACGACTTCTTAACGCTCCAGCAGATCTGTTGTAGCAAAAAAAAAAGGTTGCAGAACTTAGGCAGAAAGCTGTCAATGATTCCCCTATTTTCATATTCCTTTCGTACCTCATTAAAATGACCATGTATACATAGCGTACATGAAAATAGATAGTTTACCATGCATATGCAGTAAGATAAGAGTATGTTGAACAAAGATTGCAATGAAATAAAATATTCAAAAGTGCAGAAAAGGAATGGATTGTCTATTACATGCCCCAAACGGGGGAAACCAACCATAAAATCTATAATGTGAAGGGGAAGTGTGCAATCTTGGGGAACTAGCTAGAGACATTGTCCTCTTGTAGGCTTGAACCATCAGAGTCCATTACCTCCATTCCACTCAGGAAGGAGAAATCCTTTATGTTTGAAGTCCTTAGCTTGGGACTCTTCTGGTCTGGCATGACAAACTTGAACATGACCTTCACAGTCTTTCTCATGTGAGCAAGCATACGGTCTCGAGAGGAACTGTTCTTATTTTCTTTGTCCCAATCCTTGCGGTGGTCTATATGAGTCTTAGCTAGGGAGAATAGGAGTCCTAGAGGGTCGGGGAAGCCATAGAACAAGAGGGAGTTGGCCCTATGAGAGTCATGCAATATTGTTGTAGTGATGAACCTAATTGAGTTATAAAGGTATAAGTTGCATATTGTACCATGATAATGGTGAGGCCCAAGGGATAGATGATCTGTGAATTGTATTATGCGGAGAAAGGTAGAGAATAATGACAAGGTTGAATGTGCTAGTTATGGGTGGTGATGTTAGAACCCAAGTTGTGGTATTTGAGTAGGTTATGATTTAATTGGAGTTTAGAGTCAATGTAATTGTGTGTATGCTCCTAAATTAAATGCTTGTTGATTGATCTTCGGACATACTTGAATTGATGATATTTGGATTGTTGATACTTGCATGAATAATTATGAAAAATCAAACTTGATCGAATTGCCTTATGATTATAAGTGTACTTGTAAATTTAGTACAACGTGTTGTATCCTGAGAGATAGTATGAAGTTTATAAAATATACATAATATGGTTATGGAGGATCGGGTACCACGCCGGTACGGATGTGGATATTGATATTACTTATTTATGGAGGATCGGGTACCACGTCGGTACGATACATGGACTTAGATTGTCCCTTGCAGGTCATGACTAGTTGGGCAGTAATAAGTCCCTTAGCATGTGTGTACAGACTATTGTTGATAAATGAAAAATCTTGATTCATTTATTTATACTTTACTATTATAATAGAGTGTTTGGTTGTTAGCCCGAGAGTTTAGTGTGAGTTGTCTATGATTACTGGGTTGATCCTATAGATGTGGGTAATAGAAACGACAATGTGAATAAAGGGGTGATAGTGATGGTTTAGTGTTGGCTAGTGGTGGATGGTATGAATTAATGAGGTTAGACTATGCTAGTGGTGAATATAATCTCGTTAATAGAGTTGGAGAATTGTAATTTATATTGGCAAAGTGTTATAATGATATTACAACCTTAGTTGAATTATACTCTATTTAAGATGTCATGATTTTTTTTCTTTGATTCTATTTTATGATTATGTGAACTAACACTGGTCCGTCGATGATGCCTACCAGTACGTGTGTTTGTATTGACCCTACTCTTCTACATCCCTTCTTGGGGTGTAGACTGGATGCAGGTTAGTTTACAGTTACTAGATCAATGGCGATATTCAGTACTAACTTCTGCACTTCCTTCCTGGCAGATGTTAATCTTTGTATTATTTATTTTATTATCAGTCTATTCTGTAATAGGTAGCTCTTGTACATGTCTGACCAAGTATTGGGGTAGTGAAGGACAGTTGTAAGAAGTTTTTGAAAAGTTTATTTATTGGTATTTAATTTACTTTGTTATGTTTAACTCAGTATTCTCTTAAAAATAGAAGTCTTCCGCATTTTTTTTGTTGGGTAATAAGGGTTCTCCTAGCTACTTAGGATAGTGCAGGTGCCCGCACGGTCCGTTAGTTTGGGTCATGACAGTTGGTATCAGAGCATTAGGTTCACCGTTCCCACAAGTACAAGAGCAATGTCAAGTAGAGTTCCACAGATTGGTGTGTAGGGCCCCACACCCAATCTTTGGGAGGCTATAAGGCATGTAGAAGTCGTTTCCTTTCTTTTTTCCTCTCCATCGTGGCGTAATATTCTTTGACTACTGGCTTGGATCCAATTGGTATCTCAACAAAGATCAATTAAAATCCAGTTGATTCCAATTGGTATCTTAGTGAGTTCTCTTGGAATCTAGGAGATTCCAATTGATATCTGTTAATAATGGCTAAGAATTAATATCATTATATGAAGATGTATGGAAGTAGTGAATTTATTTGGTTGCCTTTTGTTTGATATTTGGCTGAACTTGGATTGTAAAACTGTATGATTGTTGTGAATTATTTTTGTTGACTAAGTTGCTTTTGTTGAAAATTGTAATGGAACTATGTGATCTTGTTGTTGTGAAATTAATAAATTCTTTGGTGCTTCCTTGTTCTTGATATTATTGTTATGCTGATGAAATTGATGCTATGAGAATTGAGAGGATGATATAAGGACATGATGTCAAGGGAAGATAATGAAAAAGACATGAACAAAAGACTGAGGTAATATGTGTTTTCCTTAATGACGGGCTCTTGCAATTGATATTGTGAATGAATTCAATTGTATGGTTAAGTTATTTGATATTGTGAATGGATTCTTGTGTGGTCCAGTTATTTGATCTTATATGTGGATCCTTGTGTTGTCCGGTTATTGAGACTTTATTTGGATTCTTTTACAATCCTATTATTTGAAATTTTAATTAGTTCCTTGTGAGGACTGGCTAATGATATTATACTTGAGTTCCTTGTATGAACTGACTTTTAAGATTTGACAAAATAATGAGTTTTAAATAAAAGTGGCAAAAATTAGTGGAGGTTGTTGATACCTAAGGAATTTGATTGATAAGTTATCTGAAATGTGATATTGATAATGAGACTGTTAATGACGTGTAATCGATGATGTTGTTTGACTTTGCTTATATGCTTAATATATAGAGATCAATCTCGAAGTGGTTAAGAGTTAGTGAAGCCTGTAATAAAAATGTTGTAAGGTAGAAATAAGAATGACATTGTATACCTTAGCTTGGTGTTGGTGATGGAAGGGTAATTGGGCTTGACAATGAAGGTTTTGTCGTGTGATAAGTTGTAACACCCCGTACGTCTCGGAGTCTAGCTGACTACCGTAAAATTTATGGAAATATGAAAACATGAGAGATTTTATGAATTATGTATTGAATTGTGGGAATTTAAAAGTCTTGTACAATTGGGCCCTAAATGAGGCCCAAATATCATGAGAAAGACATGGCCCAAAAGAGATTTTTGACCCATTCTTGCATTGCTCATCCATTGACCAAGTAAACCCAACAAGTGTGTGGATAAGGATCATTCAAAAGGGACTATATAAACCCATAAATCAGATTTTTATTCATTAGATACACACATGCCTTTTTAACATTTTTCTTAAACATTATCTCTCACACAAAAACCCTAAGGCAACTACTTGTTGGGCCAAGATCACTCTTTGGTAAGATTTGGTAAGTATTTATTCTCATGGTTCAGCATATAATATGTTTAAGATGGTGTATAAATCATGTTGGTTGTGTTGGCAAAGTGTTGGACAGTGTGCTATGTGTAAAACTGTCTATTTTTGCAATCGGAGAATGGTTTTGTCTTGTGAACTTGAACATGGACTTATAGTCATGAAGTAATTGAACTTGATGGATTAAATATTGACATGTGAGATGCTATTATAGTCTTACCTTGTTTTGTCCTTGTGTATAAATTAATGATTTCTAGCATGAACTTGGTAAACTAGATAATGTATTTTGTTGGTTGGAAATCTTGAATTCCATAAAGATGAGACCTTTAGCATAAAAACTCCATTAATGGAGATGGGTTAAGCTTGAAAGACATAGTTAATAATTAATTGACCTTGGAGAATGATATAGACCTTGAATTAGGGTAGAATTAGTGGGTTTTGAATTCCCAAAGATATTTATTTAAAGAGTAATTGATTAATTACTCTTATGATTGTTTGATATTTAGATGATTGATCATTCTGAAGCATGAAGAAAGGGAAGGAGCATCCTTGATATGACTTGTTGCTTCAAAAAGCTTGGCGTCCAGGTAGGCTAGGTTAATGAGTAGAAGACTGTTATTTCATATTTTCATAATTTATAATTGATGGGAGAAAGCATATCTAGGCCTGCAGACATGGAGTTGAGGTGGATAAAGACATAAGAACTTTACTTTAATCCCGAAAACTATGTTATTGATTGATTATGTGATATTTATGATATTATGTGTTATGTGCCCGAAAGGGGATTGTTGTGAATGAAGTATGTGGACATGATGTTTCTTAGTTGTTGTAGTGATGAACCTAATTGAGTTATAAAGGTATAAGTTGTATATTGTGCCATGATAATGGTGAGTCCTAAGGTATAGATGACTTGAATCATTGTTTGCATTGTATTATACGGAGAGAGGTAGAGAATAATGACAAGGTTGAATGTGCTAGTTATGGGTGGTGATGTTAGAACCCAAGTTGTGGTATTTGAGTAGGTTATGATTTAATTGGAGTTTAGAGTCAATGTAATTGTGTGTATGCTCCTAAATTGAATGCTTGTTGA
The DNA here is from genome assembly GCA_031232105.1 of Capsicum rhomboideum. Lineage (NCBI taxonomy): Eukaryota > Viridiplantae > Streptophyta > Magnoliopsida > Solanales > Solanaceae > Capsicum > Capsicum rhomboideum. The sequence goes on along the minus strand of CP124718.1, from coordinate 73,345,365 downwards.
TTGATCTTCGGACATACATGAATTGATGATATTTGGATTGTTGATACTTACATTAATAATTATGAAAAATCAAACTTGACCGAATTGTCTTATGATTATAAGTGTACTTGTAAATTTAGTACACCGTGTTGTATCCTGAGAGATATTATGAAGTTGATAAAATATACATAATATGGTTATGGAGGATCGGGTACCACGCCGGTACGGTACATGGACTTAGATTGTCCCCTGCAGGTCATGACTAGTTGGGCAGAAATAAATCCTTAGCATATGTGTACAGACTATTGTTGATAAATGAAAATTCTTGATTCATTTATTTATACTTTAATATTATAATAGAGTGTTTGGTTGTTAGCCCGAGAGTTTAGTGTGAGTTGTCTATGATTACTGGGTTGATCCTATAGATGTGGGTAATGGAAACGACAATGCAAATAAAGGGGTGATAGTGATGGTTTAGTGTTGGATTGTGGTGGATGGTATGAATTAATGAGGTTAGACTATGCTAGTGGTGAATATAATCTCGTTAATAGAGTTGGAGAATTGTAATTTATATTGGCAAAGTGTTATAATGATATTACAACCTTAGTTGAATTATACTCTATTTAAGATGTCATGATTTTTTTTCTTTGATTCTATTTTATGATTATGTGAACTAACACTGGTCGGCCGATGATGCCTACCAGTACGTGTGTTTGTACTGACCCTACTCTTCTACATCCCTTCTTGGGGTGTAGACTGGATGCAGGTTAGTTTGCAGTTACTAGATCAATGGCGATATTCAGCACTAACTTCTGCACTTCCTTCCTGGCAGATGTTAGTCTTTATATTATTTATTTTATTGTCAGTCTATTCTGTAATAGGTAGCTCTTGTACATGTCTGACCAAGTATTGGGGTAGTGAAGGACAGTTGTAAGAAGTTTTTAAAAAGTTTATTTATTGGTATTTAATTTACTTTGTTTATTCTCTTAAAAATAGAAGTCTTCCGCATATTTTTGGTTGGGTAATAAGGGTTCTCCTAGCTACTTAGGATAGTATAGGTGACCGCACGGTCTATTAGTTTGGGTCGTGACAAGTATTTAAGGGGCATTTGAACAAGTCAAGAGTCAAAATGAACAAATAGAACTTAGAAGAGAAAACTTGTGTCGCTAGCTTGAGCTATGTTTGTTCTAGTGTGCTTTGATGAGCTCTAATGTGTTGTATGTACTTATGGTTGTTATAATAATGTTTAGTAGATTAATGGAGGTGAATTTTGTGGTATTTTAATCTGCAAATGAGCTACAAGGTATGATGGAACAAAAAGCAAATTCGACGAGCGATAAGAGACAAAATTGGGAGAAATTGTGCCCAGTCGTTGCTACCTCCGCGCTGCCCAGCCATGCCCAAGGCCACATACATGAGCCACCCCCCAAGGTGGATTTTTATACTGTATTATATCTTTTATTATCTTAGGTCCATGCCCCCTATCCCATCCAATAAGCTCTGCACCGCGGAGCTACCTAGAGGCTAGCTAAGTCGGTCCTAAAGTCCTAGTTTGAGTTGGAAACATGTGAGACTTGTTCCTAATACATATGTTACTTGTTTAGGACGACTTGGGGTATATATAAAAATCATAACACACTGCAAAGGATGGAGGGAAAACGTGGGAGCAGTCCACAACAAGAAATCAACACACACACTCCTAAATTGACTAGGATTTGGTTTTCTACCTATTTTAAGTGAGGCAAAGGGGTCAATGTGTATTATTTCGTGTGTGGATTTTTATGAAAGAAATTTTGTACTATAAAAGGAGTACTTATCCATATTTACACATATTCTTGGATGCTACATGAATTGAAGAAGAGAAGCAGACATCAAGCAACTCAAACTAGGGTTCTTACTTCTTTAAATTTTCTTTCTTGTAATTTTAATTGATGAACTCATCTATGGAGATTATTTGTATGGATATGAGTGTATAAAAACGCTATTTATAGGTTTGAGTCTACAACATGATTATTTTAATTATGGTTTGGTTGTTGGTTAATGTGTTTATCACATAATTGATTATTCTTGCATTCTTATTTTACTATTCTCAAGCGTCATGAACTTTAGGATAAATCTAAGTCCCAAAATGAATTGACCATAGGACTTGAGGGAAGGAATGAACAATGTAGGGAGTGTGGATCATGTCTTTAATTGGTTTAATATAATTTGTTAAAGGATGATTTGCGGTTAGGATAGAGATATACCTAAACGCCCCACTTGGTTAATGAAACGGGAAGATAACTTATTGCATTCGAATTAGAGACTCACATTCATGCTCAATGATGTAGTTGTGAGACTAATTTGGGTAGATTACTTATAGGGTGACCATCCCTGAGTTCTATTATCAACCTCGTAAATCAATAATCATGATAAACACCAACGCTGGATAGAAACCATAGTTATACATGAATGTGAAGTAAATTCCTCAACCCTGGAATTCTCCATATATTGTTCTCAATCCAAGTTTCATATTGTTGTATTTATATTATTTAGTTTATAAGAAAAAAAAAACTCAGATTCCTCTTGGGTTACGAATTGCATTTGTTTACCTTAAATAGTAATACTAGAATTGGATCATCTGCTAAACACCAAGTCCCTGTGGGATCGATAACCGACTTGCAAGAGTCACTTTACTACTTGTTTGGCCACGTACACTTGCGTGTGCTCTTGGCACAACCGTGGTAAGTGGCTTCATCATTGGGGAGCTTTATCCACTCCTACATTATTAGGACTATTGATAGCAACCATGGAAACTCAAAGAATTTGAAGGAAAAAATATAGTGAATGTAAAGATTCGAGGATGAATCTTTTTATAAGAAAGGGAGAATGATAGCATCTAATAAAGCTTAACTCCATTAAGGGCCATGGAATATCAAGATACTTTAATAAGATTCAATTAGTAATGACAACATGTCTTATGATGTATGAATATCTCCATCTTAAAGTGATCTTCTGGAAAAGTCAAACAACTATTTAGAGGCCCGAATTGAAGACCGCATAGGAGTTAGATTGTGGCCCAAATTTGTCCACAATAAGGAAAAAATATAGCAGCCCATGACTAGTGTTTTTAGTAGCTTACTTAATGATATGTTGACTAAATTTATTGATTTATTGAATAAAGTGTTGCTAGTATTCTATGCACGGAATCTTGAGCTTATTTGATTTAGTTTGACCATCTTTGAAGTCTATTCGATGGCAACAACATTTACACCTATATAAAGGTGTATTTTCCTTTTAATTATAACCAAGTTTGGTTTAATATTAATATTTGTAGCCTTGTAGCCTAAGGAGGCCTTTTAAGGTTTGTTTTAGTGTTATACCCATTTTGTTCTGCTATTAACCACAACTTAAATTTCTTCAATGGTAAGATTCCATGTTTTAGTTTCCCCCCTCCTATTTGTCTTCTTCTTAATTGATTCATTGCTTCTTTTACTATTAAACAAGGTCTCAAGTATCAATACTTGAGCTTGTCTTTTTCTCTTTCAAGAATCAATCTTTCCCCTTTTCTAACTTCTAATAATAAGGTCTTCTACTATATATGTTATTATCAGATGTATTCAAGGTTTTTCTTTGGTTGAATCATTGTGTTATGAATATTATTTCTTCCTTAGTTTGATTTTTTATTTCAAATAACAATTTGGAGAACTTGGGAGCACAATTTTTGCTGAATATCAAGGAGGTTTGCTAGATTTCATCATTGGATATGAATCTAAATCTTTATTTATGCATTTTCTGTCACTTTATTCATGATTTCACCTTCAAGTATTTTTTTTTGAATTGGAGTAAGTGGTGTTTTTAGGGCTAATTTTATAAAATCAAATTTAATGATTTGAAGATCACTTATAAAAATTTTAGATTTGAGTTCCTTATTTATGTGTAATCTAATTTCCAAAGAAAATTCTAACTTTGTCCTTGTAGTCTCGGGGTTGATTTTCTTGACCCAAGATCAAAGAATAATAATATGGGTGCTTAAAAATTTATTTTTTATACAGATTATAATAATATGGGTGCTTAAAAATTAAATTTTTATACAGATGACATATTTGACCATATTTAACTTGTTTGGAAGCTTTGAGGAAGTGCAAAGCCAAAATTTCACTTTTCAAGCTTCAATTAAGAAAAGTTGAGACTTTCTTTGACTTTTTTCTAAGTGTCAGTATATTTTTTAATTGTGTACATGGGTAAACGATATGACCTTGTGAAGTTTAAGGATCTTTATGGTGATTGGGATCCATCGCGAAGTGAACCATCAAGCCAATGGTGTCTTATGGAACGCCCTCACCAAGTTTGAGATGCTTCAAGGAGTCGTGCACTTCTTTAAGCTATGCTCTCCTTGATTGCGATAATAGAGTCCTTGAAAACCATTGAAGACCCATGTTTAGGAGTGCTCGAGCTATGGAAGATAGTTTAGATGGGAGAGAGTAAAGACCCATATGTGATGATTATTAAATGAAGATAAAGGATCTGAGTTTCATTCTGTATAGTCACATTATGGATCATACATATGCCCACGGTTCGAGCCTTAATACTAAGTTCACTAACTAGTTGAAATGGTATGGGTTATGGACCATACACCCTATTTACCGTCTTTATGATGAGGCATACTTAACTGTCAATTCTTGATTGTGGCTACTTTGTAATTCATTTTAAGAGCCACTTTTGGGCATTTTATGTAATAGCTAGCATAGACTCTAAATAGAAAGATTAGGTCTTTATTCACTAGTTTTTGGTGATTATTAAACTTATATTATGTTTGAGAAATTGTGAGTTGAGCAAAGCTTTGGGTGACTCTTGCTTAGAAATTGAGATGGCAAGGTGAATCTAATTCCCTTGAGGTATTCATCATTATTTCGGCACTTGTTTAGGATTAATCAATTGAGGTCTTAGATTTTGGTATAATCTTTGGTTTCTTTACATTTTCTTACTTGTGTCGATTCTCCAATGGTATGGTTAGGTCCTAATATGGATATTTATTGGAATTTTTTACTTTAATATATTAATGGTTTGCCTTTGATTCCATTTTTGTATCAATCTTCTATCCTTTATTTTTATGTTCTTAGTTAGAGTCTCCTTTTAGCTTCAATATTGCATTAGATGAGTAATGGTAGTCCCATATAAAGGATATGTCGAGCATTTATGCATATACCAGTGTTATGTTATGGGTAATTGAGACTCTATCCCTAATTTTTTGAATTATATAATTATGTGAGTCTGATTCTAGTTGTAGAATTGGTAAAAATGCATGTGTTGCTTAATGATATGTACCAATGCGATTTATATTTGAAGGTTAGCATATGAGATGATTCAATGATCATTCTTTCAATGTCCTATTTTATTGTAGATTATTTTGGACTATTTATTTATTACCTATGTTGAGGATTGAATCAGGTAAATGATCAATTTGTATTTTTGGCATTTCTTCTCATGCACATAAACATGGATACGGAGGAAGTGAAAAGATAAATCTAGGCAAAGGGTCATCTAAGGCATTTCCCTGTATAGAGTTGTCTTGTATAGGATGTTGATCATCTAAAGCATTTCTAGTATAGAGTTGTCTATTATAGGACTCTGTTTTGACCTCGTGAATCTCTCATGAGTCCCAACTATTACTTTATAAAAGCAGGTATATATAGGTTTTCAATACAGGTAAGTGGAATATGCATTATATAAATGAATCATCTCATTTTCTTTATTTGGTGCTATTATGATTTAAAAAGTGGTTGGTGCTTATAAAGTGACTTTATTACTCTTATCTTGGTTTGATTATGATTTTGAAGTATCTAGACTTTATTAATACATGTTGTTATTGGTATTACCTAATAGTCTAGGACTGGCTTTATTAGAAGTAAGGTGTATTTGTGATAATTATTAGAATAGAGCAGTTTAGGAACTACCCTCACCATTGTTTGGAATTGGTCCAGATAACGATGTTGTTGAGTATAAATGGATTTTATAATCACCCTTTATTTCTTCTAAACCTTTGTTGTGTAGGTTCTGAGCTGAGCATAAGTGGCTAATGATCTATATCGAATTGATCCCTCCATCAAGATCATGAGGTAGCTAATTGGGTGATTCGTGGTCTTTAGGGTCCTCTCTATCTTAACTTCTTTGTCATTTCCCATTTGGATTCCTGATAAATTTCAAATACACCTCTTGAAAGGAGATGTAGATGATCATTTACAAATATTTTTGTACAATTCATGAGTCATGGTTGATTCCATAGGGAATGAGATTCTAGTTTCACCCTAGAGCATATTGGACACGCTACATGTTTGCATGCTTAACTAAAACAAGGAAAGTAAATAGGGTTGGGGGTTGAAAAACATGTAAAACAATTTGTTAACACAATTATCAATTTCAAAGATTGTTTCACACTTCTTAAATAATAAGTTTGACTTCAAGTATTAACATGTCTTAGGGGTATGGCACCATGTATTCTAGTGTCGTACTTGGGTAATTGAAATTGCTTCAACAAAGTTATGGACAGAGGTATGCTAAGTATTTGATATTAATGACTAGTTTTCAATCAATAAGTAAATTTCACATGGGGTTTTCTCAAACCCTAATGTGTATGAAATCCCAAGCAACGTATAACCTTAAATTAGCTAATATATCTCTAGTATCAGCTATCAATTGAAAGGGGTCAAGTAGTTGTCAACTAATTCTCCTACCCATGTTTCTTGTTTTCAAGCAAAACAAGGGATCCAAGGTTGAATAAAGTTTGCAACCTCTAAACATGAGTTGAAATGGAGAAATAGTTTAACTCCCATCAAATAAATAATTATAAAATCAAATAATCAATACCCAAGCACATACAAAAACTTATTCCACACTCACCTCTAAGAATTGGGTTTTTGCTATAGATATTTAAAGGAAGAGAAAATATACCAAAATTCTCAGCTAAATCAGTCATAGTCTAAATATTCACCAATAGATTCAACAATTCAAGAGTAGAAATCTAACCATGTCTTTACACAAAACTTAGATACCTATTTACAAATCTTCAAAATTAAAGATAGATCTGAATTAGGGTTTGAAAATCAAAATTTCTCTTTTATAGCTTAGGGAAATCAAAGCCACAGTTACAAAAATACCAATGCACAAGTTAGGTGAGTTGAGTCGGGCTTGCCAAATAGTTCAATAATGTGAAACAGTGAAATTAGCTAGCCAAAATATCCCACAAACCTTAGTTTTCTTCTTGGATTTGTTGACTTTAGGGATGGAACTATAGCTTAGCCAAAAAGTTCGGTGATCCATTGAACTTCCTCTTAGCTCGTCTAACCTTCAATCAAAGGACCTTAATTTTTTGCTCATTTTGGAGACTCTCATCAAGACTTTGGCGATTCTCCGGTCAGTTTGGTGGCACACCAAACTTCTTGACAGTGAAATTTTGTCAATCTTTGCATTTTCCACCACTTTTTTCCTTCCTATTCAATTTTTATGCTCCTTGGGTGAACTTTTGACTTCAACCCCTGAAATTTAACAAAACTAACATTAGAATTTGCTTAAAATGGCATTAGCGCAATAATTTTGTATCAAAAATAGGCAAAATGAGCCACAAAATTTTGACTCATCAACACCCCCAAATTAAAATTTTGCTAGTCCTCGAGCAAATCAATGCACAAAACAAAACCACAATGCTTCAAATGGTATTATTTGAGGGCTTGCACACATGCATTTTTGTGAAGTTCTCATTGAACTCGTGATTTTGGAAACCATTGGCACAAGTTTCAATAATCAAACACTCATGTTATGAACGACAAGCCTCAAACATTGACTATTAATTACCAAACCAAGCACCTGCTCACACATACTAACCAAGGTCTATGAATGTGATCTATGTGTTCAATTTGAATGCCCTCATACAAAGAATCAAAATAAGATTAGAGTAATTGGAAGGGGACCCCTGGAATAAGCTACGACTGAGATGGTGTCTTGCTCATTGAAGCAACCTCGATCAGGGCATCAATGCCCCACTCAAATCCTAGTGTAGCTTTTATGGCAATGTATATACATCTAAAAAAGAACCTGGGGAAATCTCAGAGTCAAATGTCTCCTCAAAATGTTTTGACTTGCTCTAACCCTCCATTGTAGTCTTTCTCTGACATACCTCCATAGTGTGCAGCACAAAAATATCTTCTATGTCTTCCAGCTCATCGAATGTGCTCAATACCAGGTCATTTGCACCCTCAGATCTTTCTTCACCAAGCTTCTCCTCCTTAGTCTCTGAGGTATCCCCATCATCATCATCTGGCCTTTTTAGAGTTATTTCTGAAATGTCCTATGGGGTAGACTATGGTACCATGGCCTAAACACTCTCTGTAGTAACCTATGGTGGCTCAGCCTAGAAAGGTGTAATATATATGGACCTTAGATGGTCCACATTTGTCCTCAATGTTATGATGTCAGCATTCTTAGCTAGCCAATATATACACGTTTTATTATTTTTTTTTGGCTGTTGCTCATCCTTATCAACCCACATGCTCAACTCAGACAATTTCCCACCATAGACTCTAAATGTCATCATGTAGCCTCTCATCTCCTTTTACATAGTGCCTAAGGAAACCTAAATCATTTGAGGCATCTGTATCTCCAACCTAGCCTACCTCAAATCGGCATAATATGCTAAATTTCCCATCGTAATCACTACAACTTATGTCAATAGAGGTCTAGATGGAGTTATAACCACTGGAGGTCTTGGGCTAGAAGTATTGTGATAGCTTGGAGGTAATTGCTCGATGGAAGGAGTTGTGGTAGGTGGAGAAACACCAGTAGCAGTTATAAACACAGGAACCTCCTACTTACTCTCGGTCTGAAGATCCTCAACAAAAATCATCCAGGAAGTATCCAGCTGTACATCATTTTTCTATTTTCATCCAAGATATCACGACCTGATTTTTGAGTCATGATGGTGCCTACCGTAACCCACCAATAGGCAAGCCAAACCCTAGCTCGGAGTGGAAAGCGACGAACTAACGGGTGGAATCACAAAAGAACATAGATGAAGTGGAGGTAACCGTATGAATAAACATTTTATAAATGTAAAACAAACAGAACCAAAATATAAAAATACCGAGATTGAGAAGGAAAAGGATAGTACATAAAGTCAAGAACCCCTCCCAAGACCTAGTGAGGTCGGTATAAGAGCCACTACTAGACATACCTAAAATGCAAAACAAAAACCAAATATATATAACAAGTACAACAGTCTCGAGAGCAAAAGACTATACAGTAAAAGATGGAGTAGGATCTTCCTCGGGCATCAGTAAGCCTACCCTGCTCCAGAATCAGTGCTGAGAAGAGAGTCACGTCAAACTCGCCGACTACTGCTACTTATAATCTATTTCTATCCTTCAAATGTCACAAGTGAAGGTTGGAGCAATCTTAACATCCTCCTCGGGCGTGAAAGGATAATTTACTCTCCGATAGAGCTTCGTAATTAAGCATGGGAATAGGAATAAAGTACTCTTCTACTGGGCCTTCATAGCAATCTCAGGCTGACACAATCATGTCAAGGTTTAGACGTTCTCTAGAAATGACTGACTCCAATGACATAACCATTGGATGACTAACAATAGATTCATTCTATGATGGCATATGGTTGCTATACACAAATCCCAACTATAGGCTCTCCTGGATGTTAATATCCTTCTTCTCGATCATAACCATTGGTGCAATCCATAGATGCATACCATCACACAACATGGGAGTCAACCACTCTCTTTATACATAAAGATGAGTTTTCAATCTCTAGGAGAGGTAATAAGTCCCAATGTTTGTTTAGTCCAAGGCTGAGTTAATTTTTGATAGATTAAATTTAACATCAACCACATGAACTTTGACACTATCCCGCACTTATTGAGTCTTGTTCTTCATTCTCTTTTTGGGCAATAACTCACCATAAGGAACAAAAAATCCCAATCTAAAGTCTGAATATATATTGGTCAGGGATTTCTGAATATCTAGAAGTCATGGAACTTGATGGTTTCCCGTATGGAAAGATACTGAACGATGATCTTATTAATAAACAACCTTTTTTCCTCACGAATTGTTCTTGAATTAGCAACATTGAGTATATTCATCAGTCTAGGAGCTACAAATGGTTGAGAATCTAAAACAACTATCGTTCTTTGCACCTCTCTTTTTCTTGTATCAATGGTAGCATCAAACATCAAACTATGAACATGTGTAATCCCTCATTTTTCACCTCCATCTCTCGCATCTATATTAGTATTGGACCAAGAATACCATGGGGAAGATATGCACTTGTCAGAATCAAACTCCCCTTTGTTGGAGTCATTAACTTGAGTTGGGGTTTTCTTTCTTTATTTACTAATAGGTTACTATGCCTTCTTATGGGCTGCCTTTTTTGGATTTGTTCATCCAGGGATAGTCGACCCTTTGGACTTTTACTCTTTGATTAAGGAGCAGCTTTGGTTTTAACAGCGATGTGCTTCTTTTGTGCAATACCTGCATATAGAATTCAACCATTTTCCACAAGCAGGGTTGGAAAAATAAAAAATATAAGGTTGGAAATGTCAAACTACTTTGGCAGGTTTCCCAGCAGTTTGGTGAGCAGAGAGTGACATTGTCACGACCCAATTTAGGACCATGACCGGCGCTAAGGAGGATAGAACTCCAAAGCAAGCCTCGTCAGAATTCTACAGAAAATCGGACAGAGTTTCCCCTGTTTTGGGGCCTATCAGAAATTTCCCTGTCTCAAATCAACAACAACACAACCAACTTCACCAGAATAATTCACTAACATCATCAACAACCCATTCACCAAAAAAAAATAACAATACGAAATCCATCTCCCAACACGAGAAGGAGTCAAATACTCCACAAATCCATAATAACAAAAGAATACTAAAACTCAAATGGAGTGACTATGGAGCGACTCTAAGAGTTCAAATAATAAGCCATAATGAATAAATAAATGTGCTGCCCTCGCGAACAAGTGCGGGGCTCACCAGGAATAAGCCAACTTGAATGCTCTAGCTAACGAAATCCTCACCGTCACCTGTGTTCTCTAAAAAAAATAGCGAGGAGTGAGACGCTAGCTCAGTGAGTAATAACACTTAACCACAACCATTTCACTGGGGACAAGTCATAAAACATGCTAGTATGATAATCAGAAAATATCATGAAACGATGCTTTTTCAGAAAAATAATAACCATCATATAAGAAATCAATTTAACAATTTAGTAATAACCAACAAATAGCATCATATCAAGTTTTATCTTTTGGGAGGTTTCCAAGAATGAATCATGTAATCAGTGTGGCATTCTACTTCAAGAAATAGCCAATAACAGTGAAACCCTTGTAAAGGAGTCCAATATCTTATCAGTAGGTCCCTTCTCGAGGAAGATCAATAACAGTATGCTAGTTCTACCTTCCCATTAGCGAGGGCTGTAACAGTAATCTATAAATACAAGGTGCACCATGTCTAACGAACCCGCCGTTAGCTACGAAATCCATATCAAGGTCTACTCCCATTTATACATTCTTTTAAATAATAGGTACTTATGTGAAAGCATTTTCAAAATAGTTCAGGGCATTTAGGTTCATTTCAAATCATATTACACATATACTTGAACAAAACACATGTCAAGGTACTTATTTCTCAAGTAGATGAAGAACCTTCACAATAACAATATCATATCTCAAATAATCATTTCAATATCATATCAAGTAAAAGACTTGCCCCACGTGCAATTTCAAAGCATTTGGTAACTCTTATATTCATCAAAATCATGTATAAACTATGCAAGTTAAGAAACACAAATTATGGTAAGGTTACTACTCACTGTACTCGTGTTGAAATACCAAACTCGTCACCTCGAGCAATCCGTATAACTTCCTTAGATCAATCTATAATCACATCATATCAATCTCATGTTAATTCCTTTAGTTAGGCTAACTCATAATTAAATCTAGAATCCCCAATCCTCGCGGTGTCATGTCCGACTCTCAAATCATCGAAGTATATCTACCTATGCTATGCATAGATTAATTAGTTTGTAATCTATTAATTCCGATCTATTCTTGTAATTTCATTGACCAATTCGTATAAAATTTTACTTATATCATTGTAAAAGATATTTTTCCATCATACTTTTCTTCAACATCCAATTTCTAGTACCCATAGAATGATATCTACATAGAAAATCAAACTCAATAAAATTATAAAGAGAAGATTAACCTTTTGAGAAGGAAAACTTTGTAGGAGAGATTAAGTAAGTAGGCTGAACCTAACCCTCTTTGCCGTCTCTTAGAAACTTTCTTACCAATTACGTTCCCAGTTGTTGCTCTACTACACAACCATAGGTTTTCTCCTTTGTATCATAGTACTAGTAGAACTCTTGCTTAATTTTTGTCGAGCAGTGTTGTGGGTTTCAGCCCCAATTCTTATCTTTTAATTACTATAATAATATATTATCCCCTACTTGCAAGGTATTATAATTTGTTTACTTTCCTACCCTTTTATTGTCTATTACTTAAATAGCCTTCATTAAATTACGGGCTATTACACTCTCCCCACCTTATGAAATTCGGTCCCTGAATTTAAAATAATGCATACCTGAAGACTGAAACAAATGAGGATACTTGACTCGCATGTCATTTTCCGTCTCCCAAGTAGCTTCTTCTTTGGTATGATTTCTCCATAAGACTTTCACAGATGCAATCTCCTTTGACCGTAACCTTCTTACTTGCCTGTCATTAATAGCTATTGGTTCCTTCTCATACCTTAAATTCTCACCAAGCTGTAAAGTCGGTGCTTCGAGCACACGAGACGAGTCTGACAAACATTTCCTTAGCATAAAGACATGAAACACTGGATGGATGAATGACATCTCGGGAGGAAGTGCCAACCGATATGCCACACCTCCTACTCGATCAAGTATCTCATATGGTTCTATATATCTCGGACTCAATTTACCTCTTTTCCCGAAGCGCATCACACCTTTCATAGGGGAGACTCGTAGAAAAACCTTGCCCCCAACTGTGAACACTAAAACTCTTCTCCTCTTGTCTGCATAAGACTTCTGTCTGCCTTGAGCTGTGAGCAACCTCTGTCTAATCAATTGGACCTTGTCCGTAGCTTCCTGTACCAAGTATGGTCCTAAAATCTTAGCTTCTCCAACTTCAAACCAGCCGATAGGAGAACGACATTGCCTACCATACAAGGCTTCATATGGAGCCATCTGAATGCTTGACTGAAAACTGTTATTATAAGCGAATTCAGCTAAGGGTAGGTAAGTATCCCAACTACCTCCGAAATCAAGAATGCAAGCTCTCAACATATCCTCCAAAATTTGTATAGTACGCTCAGACTGCCCGTCTGTCTGCGGATGAAATGCAGTACTAAGATCTACACGGGTACCTAATGCTTCTTGGAAAGATCTCCAAAAGCGTGAAGTAAATTGTGAGCCTCTATCAGAAATGATGGACAATGGAACTCCATGAAGTCTGACAATTTCATCCATAAATAACTGAGCATATTTCACTCCACTATAAGTAGTCTTTACTGGCAAGAAGTGTGCAGATTTAGTAAGTCGGTCTACAATTACCCATACAGAGTCATAACCTCTAACGGTTCGTGGTAGCCCGACCACAAAATCCATAGTAATTCTTTCCTATTTCTAATCCGGAATCCTGATCTCTTGCAGTAATCCTGCGGGTCTCTGATGTTCCGCTTTAACCTGCTGACAAGTCAAACAATTAAAAACAAAGTTAGCAACATATTTCTTCATACCTACCCACCAATACAATTGCTTCAGGTCATGATACATCTTAGTGGAACCAGGGTGTATGGTATATCTGGAGTTGTGAGATTCTTCAAGAATGGCTCGTCTCAACCCCTCTGTATTTGGTACACATAATCGGCTACCCAATCGGAGAATACCATCACAATCAACACTCATCGTCTTACTCTGACCAGCTAAGACCTCATCTCGATATTTACACAACTGGACATCCTCATATTGAGTGGCCTTGATGCGCTCTACCAAAGAAGATTTGGCTTGCACGCAAGCCAACAATGCCCCTGAATTTCCCACACAAAATCTGACGCCTGAGCCTTCAAGTTTTTGCATATCCTTCGCCACTTGTCTCTTTCCAAGAGCTATATGTGCCAAACTACCCATAGATTTTCTGCTTAAAGCATCAGCCACAACATTGGCTTTTCCAGGATGATACAAAATAGCACAATCATAATCCTTGAGTAGTTCCATCCACCGACGCTGTCGAAGATTTAGATCTCTCTGCTGGAAAATATACTTCAAACTCTTATGATCGGTATAAATCTCGCAAGTTTTGCCATATAAGTAATGCCTCCAAATTTTAAGAGCAAAAACCACTGCGACCATCTCCAAATCATGCGTAGGATAGTTCTGCTCATGCTTTTTCAATTGTTTCGAAGCATAGGCTATAACATGATTATTTTACATGAGAACACATCCTAAACCTACCCTCGAAGCATCAAAGAAAACCTTGAATCCTCCAGAACCTGATGGTAAGGCTAATATTGGTGCGGTGGTCAAACATGTTTTGAGTTTCTGAAAGCTCTTCTCACAATCTTCCGTCCACTGGAACTTCACATTTTTCTGTGTCAACTTAGTCAATGGAGCTGCTATTTTAGAGAAATCCTGCACAAATCGCCTGTAGTAATTAGCCAAACCCACAAAGCTACGGATCTCTGTAGGTGAAGTAGGTCTAGGCCATTTCTGCACTGCTTCTGTCTTCTTAGAATCTACCGTAATTCCATCTTTGGAAACAACATGCCCCAAAAATGATACTGAGTCTAGCCAAAATTCACACTTTGAGAACTTAGCATAAAGCTTATTTTCTCGCAATGTCTGCAACACAATCATCAGATGATTCTCATGTTCTTCCTGGCTACGAGAATATATCAGAATATCATCAATAAATACTATCACAAATTTGTCCAAGAATGGCCTGAACACCCTATTCATCAAGTCCATGAATGCAGCTGGTGCATTAGTTAACCCGAAAGGCATCACAAGGAACTCATAGTGCCCGTATCGAGTTCTGAATGCTGTTTTAGAAATATCTTCCTCCCTTATTCTAAGCTGATGATAACCAGACCGAAGATCAATCTTTGAAAAGTGGACAGCCCCTTGTAACTGATCAAACAGGTCCTCTATATGAGGCAACAGATACTTATTGCGTATCGTTACCTTGTTCAGCTGCCTATAGTCAATACACATTCTTAGAGACCCATCTTTCTTCTTTACGAACAAAACTGGTGCACCCCATGCTGATACACTCGGTCTGATGAAACTCTTATCTAACAAGTCCTGCAATTGCTGTTTTAGCTCTTTCAACTCTGCAGGTGCCATACGATATGGGGGTATAGATATTGGCATAGTGTCAGGTGCCAAATCAATACCGAAATCTATCCCTCGTACTGGAGGTAATCCTGGCAAATCCTCAGGAAATACATCAGAAAATTCCTTCACCACAGGCAGATTCTCCAAACTAAGTATTCCCTCTCTAACGTCACTTACCATAGCTAAGAGACCCATGCAACCTTTCTTTAATAATCGTTGAGTCCTCATAAAAGATATAACTTTACCAACATTTGGGACTTGACCCCCTTTTAACACAAAACTGGGTACATTGGGTATCTTAAACTGAACTATCTTTGCATGGCAATCTACAGTAGCATAGCAAGGAGATAACCAATCCATGCCCATCAACACATCAAAGTCAATCATATCAAGTACAATCAAGTCAGCAAGAGTATCCCTACCTTCCACTATAATTTGGCAATCACGATACACATACTCAACTAATAGAGAATCTCCCACAGGAGTACCAACAAGAAAAGGACAATTTAACATCTCTGGCTCTCTATCAAATCTCATAGCAAAGTACGAGGACACATAAGAGTGGGTAGAACCCGGATCAATCAAAGCATATGCATCAAATGAACAAACTGAAAGAATACCTGTAACCACTGCATTCGAGGCCTGAACCTCCTGTCTGGTAAGTACAAAGACCCTCGACTAGCCTCTACCAGTATTTCCTTGTCCCTGATTTCCAACGACACGATCTCCATTACCCCGACCTCTGTTTCCCGTGCCTGTAGTGTTACGAGTAGTCTGAGTAGGTGCAGCAAACTGAGTGGAAGCCTGATTGACATTTCTCGAAGGTAGAGGGCAATCCCTAATGCGATGACCCAATTTACCACACCAAAAACACTCTCCAGTCAAAACACGACACTGGCCCACATGTGATTTGCCACAAGTCTGGCAAGATGGAGCAGTGGCATATATCTGTCCAGAACTGCGATTTCCATGAGATACTGAAGATCCCTGAGAAACTTGTCTAGGAGGTGGCTTATATGCAGACTGTGAAATTGAATCTATCCCTGCTTGATGGCCCTGCTGTTTTCCCTGATTTCCCACTCTGCGATTTGCACTAAAGTCACCGCTGAAAGATCCCCCCATTTTAGCCTTCTTACGAACATCATAAGCTGCACGTTCTACACGAACCTTGTCCTCAAATCTTCTGGCAAGATCAACTGCCTCATAATAAGTCACAACCTTCATCTGTGGGGCTACTGCATTATAAAGACGAGCAACCAGCCCATTAACAAACCTCTGGACTCGAGCTGCTTCTGTGGACACCAAGTACGGAGCATATCTAGCCAGCTTGCAGAATTTGGTGTTATAAGTCGACACATCCATATCTGGAGTCTGGATTAATTTCTCAAACTGATCTGCATATTTTTGCCTCTGACTGTCACGAAGAAAAGTATCCATGAAGAACTTAGTGAACTCATCCCATGTCAGTGATGCTGCCCCAGCAGGCCTTCCTAGCAATAAAGTATCATACCATGTGTTAGCCATATCCTCCAATTTGTATGATGCAAGCTCCACAGCCCTCTCACTAGAACATCCTAGCGCACGCAGTTCCTTGAGTGTGCCATCTAAGAAGCTTTGAGGATCGACTGAACTATCTGAACCAGTAAACCTTGGAGATCTCAACTTTAGAAACTCCTGCAAAGATACCTCCTTGTTTCCAAACTTGTAAGTCTGTTTAGGTGCCTGGAACTGTGGCTGTGGTGGTGCAGTATTATGCTGACCAACCCTCTCTTGCCTATCCATTCGGTTGGCCAAACCCTCTATGACTCTTTGCATGGAAGCAAGTGCCTCCGCAGTATTACCCTCATGTGATGGTGGAGGTGGGCTAGCACTCATTTCAGGAGTGGGCTCTCTTGAAATTCTTGAAGTGGTAGTGCGATTCCCTGTAGTAGCACCACGACCCCTACCTCGACCCTTTCTGTGAGCTCTGCCTCTTCCCCTAGTTGTGGAAGTTGGCTGCCCGCCAGAAGTGGCATTAGCTGTCTGAGGTGCAGCTGGCGTAGCTCTGCTATTAGTTGTTCGAATGCGAGCCATCTGATTAACAAAACAAATATGTTTAGATTCATCTAATTGGTCCTAAACGTCACACACGTAAGAAAGAGTGAGAAAGAAAGACAAGACACATCCTATCACGCTCTCGCAGAATCTCGATTATAGGAATGGCCGGCAACATAACCATAATTGAGATTCTACTACTATCGTGTGCTCCAATAGTCACAGAAACAACCTAGGCTTTGATACCAACTTTGTCACGACCCAATTTAGGACCATGACTGGTGCTAAGGAGGTTAGAACTCCAAAGCAAGCCTCGTCAGAATTCTACAGAAAATCGAATAGAGTTTCCCCTGTTTTGGGGCCTATCAGAAATTTCCCTGTCTCAAATCAACAACAACACAACCAACTTCACCAGAATAATTCACTAACATCATCAACAACCCATTCACCAAAAAAAAATAACAATACGAAATCCATCTCCCAACACGAGAAGGAGTCAAATACTCCACAAATCCATAATAACAAAAGAATACTCAAACTCAAATGGAGTGACTATGGAGAGATTCAAAGAGTTCAAATAATAAGCCATAATGAATAAATAAATGTGCTACCCTCGCGAACAAGTGCGGGGCTCACCAGGAATAAGCCAACTCGAATGCTCTAGCTAACGAAATCCTCACCGTCACCTGTGTTCTCTGAAAAAAAATAGCGAGGTGTGAGACGCTAGCTCAGTGAGTAATAACACTTAACCACAACCGTTTCACTGGGGACAAGTCATAAAACATACTAGTATGATAATCAGAAAATATCATGAAAAGATGCTTTTTCAAAAAAATGATAACCATCATATAAGAAATCAATTTAACAATTTAGTAATAACCAACAAATACCATCATATCAAGTTTTATCTTTTGGGAGGTTTCCAAGAATGAATCATGTAATCAGTGTGGCATTCTACTTCAAGAAATAGCCAATAACAGTGAAACCCTCGTAAAGGAGTCCAATATCTTATCGGTAGGTCCCTTCTTGAGGGAGATAAATAACAGTATGCTAGTTCTACCTTCCCACTAGCGAGGGCTGTAACAGTAATCTATAAATACAAGGTGCACCAGGTCTAACGAACCCGCCGTTAGCTGCGGAATCCATATCAAGGTCTACTCCCATTTATACATTCTTTTAAATAATAGGTACTTATGTGAAAGCATTTTCAAAATAGTTCAGGGCATTTAGGTTCA
The DNA here is from genome assembly GCA_031232105.1 of Capsicum rhomboideum. Lineage (NCBI taxonomy): Eukaryota > Viridiplantae > Streptophyta > Magnoliopsida > Solanales > Solanaceae > Capsicum > Capsicum rhomboideum. Next base: position 73,326,718 of record CP124718.1, on the reverse strand, counting down.
TTTCAAATCATATTACACATATACTTGAACAAAACACATGTCAAGGTACTTATTTCTCAAGTAGATGAAGAACCTTCACAATAACAATATCATATCTCAAATAATCATTTCAATATCATATCAAGTAAAAGACTTGCCCCACATGCAATTTCAAAGCATTTGGTAACTCTTATATTCATCAAAATCATGTATAAACTATGCAAGTTAAGAAACACAAATTATGGTAAGGTTACTACTCACTGTACTCGTGTTGAAATACCAAACTCGTCACCTCGAGCAATCCGTATAACTTCCTTAGATCAATCTATAATCACATCATATCAATCTCGTGTTAATTCCTTCAGTTAGGCTAACTCATAATTAAATCTAGAATCCCCAATCCTCGCGGTGTCATGTCCGACTCTCAAATCATCGAAGTATATCTACCTATGCTATGCATAGATTAATTAGTTTGTAATCTATTAATTCCGATCTATTCTTGTAATTTCATTGACCAATTCGTATAAAATTTTACTTATATCATTGTAAAAGATATTTTTCCATCATACTTTTCTTCAACATCCAATTTCTAGTACCCATAGAATGATATCTACATAGAAAATCAAACTCAATAAAATTATAAAGAGAAGATTAACCTTTTGAGAAGGAAAACTTTGTAGGAGAGATTAAGTAAGTAGGCTGAACCTAACCCTCTTTGCCGTCTCTTAGAAACTTTCTTACCAATTACGTTCCCAGTTGTTCCTCTACTGCACAACCATAGGTTTTCTCCTTTGTATCATAGTACTAGTAGAACTCTTGCTTAATTTTTGCCGAGCAGTGTTGTGGGTTTCAGCCCCAATTCTTATCTTTTAATTACTATAATAATATATTATCCCCTACTTGCAAGGTATTATAATTTGTTTACTTTCCTACCCTTTTATTGTCTATGACTTAAATAGCCTTCATTAAATTACGGGCTATTACAGACATCACCAAAGGGGGCAGTTCATTTCCCTTGTCTGAAGACACATTTGGCCAGCTGAGTCATTACTTTGGTACATCACCAAATAGTTTCAGTGGGCCCAATGGAGCTCACGAAACTCAACAATATAAAACGTCATAACATATTGACTTTGGCAAACCTGGTGCACTGTGGTGTGTCTCTAATGAGTTTGGCATATCGCCAAAGGGCTCAGACCCATCGCCAAAGTGGATCATCTTCCCCAAGTTAAACAACACTTAATAATTTCATGTTCAAGTTCAATACAAGGCCAACTAGGGTTTTTCACACCCAATTTCCATATGGGTACTCAGACTTCCCTAATTTGACACCTAACTACGCACAAATTTAAACATCAACCAAGTGCCAATTTAAAACAAAACCCTAAACTCAATTCTTCATTCAATCTCGACATAAATGGAAATCAACAATAAGAATTCAAAGACTCAGCAATTAATTGACACATTAGGTATGTTGAATTCAAAAAAAGGATCAATTTCTATTATCAAACTAAAATCATAAATCAAGGGGTCATATATTTCACATAAATTCAATGCACCAAGAACATGGGTTCATCAAACTACTCTTAATTCAAGCATGAATCTAATTAAACATGAGTAACTAAACTTCCAAGTGAATGCATTCACAATTTTAAAGTTACTACTTTTTTTTCTAAACGGATGAGGGCTTGTGCCTGGTGAGTGGTGGTGCACCTGTGAATGGTTGTTATGAGGTGGTAGGGATCAGTAATGATGGTGAAATAAAAGTGTGTGTGTATGTATGTGTTAGTGTATTGGTGGTGGATTGAAACAAAGCCAAAAGAGAAAGGAGGTGAAAGGGATTAGAGAAGAGATAAAAACAAGGGTTCTAAAGACCCAGTTTGGCGAGCCCATTTTATATCGCCAAAATATTTGGCAACTCACCAAACATACTTTATGATGAAAAAAAACTTTTCCATTTTTCCATTTTTTATAACCAATCTGCTTACTTTTGCGAGGCACTTTGGCGATCATCATAGTGTTCCGTGACTCGCAAAAGTAACCTACTTGGAGCTTAGTTCACTGCCATCTCCGCTTTATTCCTTGACATGATTTTCACACTCCAAAACCTTTGCATACCTTTATAGCTCAACAAACGTTATTCAAAATGGCATAAAGTAAAACTTGAGTTGCCTCTCAAGAAGTACCTAATTTAATGTCGTGGCACGACACAAGCATGAGTCTTCAAGCATCATCGAAGTAGAATACCTCAATTTTTGCAACCCTTGGTCCAACCCCATAGTAATGTTTCACACATTGGCCATTCACTGTGAATATAGACCCATTTTCACCTTCCAATTTGATTGCTCCACTAGGAAAACATTACAACACTTTAAAGTGTCCGAAACACTTTGATTTGAGCTTGCCAAAAAACAATCTAAATCTCGAGTTGAACAATAACACATCCCCATTTCGGAATTCTCTTTTGAGGATCTTGGCATCATGACACTTCTTTAGATGTTCATTGTAAAGAGTGGTACTCTCATACGCCTTCAAGAAAAATTCATTAATTTCTTGAAATATTTTCACTCTAGGCTTAGGGGCATCATCCCACCACATATTCAATTGCTTCAAGGCCCACAAAGGCTTGCATTTTAACTCGACTAACAAATAGAAAGCCTTCCCAAGACTAGTTGATATGGTGACATTCCGATTGGGGTTATGAAAGTGGTTTTATATGCCCACAAGGCATCATCAAGATTCCTAGCCTAATCCATTTGATTTGCATTCACGGTCTTAGCTAAAATTCCCTTGATTTCTCAGTTTGACGCTTACACTTGCCCGCTATATTGAGGGTAGTAAGGTGAGGCCACTTTATGCTTGACTCATACTTGGCTAAAAAGGCACCGAATACCCAATTAAAAAAATTGGAAACCCCATCACTAATGATAACATTAGGTGTTCCAAACTGAGTGAATATAAGTTTCTTCAAAAAATGGGTGACGGTCTTTCCCTTGTTGTTTGGCAAAGGCACATCTTTAACCAACTTCGAAAATTAATCCATGGCCACCAGAATATATTGATTCAAATATGATCTTACTAAGGGGCCCATGAAATCAATTTCCCACACATCAAAAAATTCTACCTCGAGGATCATTTTAAATGGCATTTCATGTCTTCTTGATATTACTCCCTGCATTTGGCATTGTTCGCATATGCAAACAAACTTATATACATCATGGTATAATGAAGGCCAATAAAATCTGCTTTGAAGCACTTTTACGTCTGTTCTAATTCCACCACTGTGGCCACCTACCAGAGAAGAGCGGCATGCCTCAAGTATGGGTCTTATCTCAACATCATATACACACCTTCAAGTTACATTGTCAGCACATTCACTAAAAAGATAGGTTTCATCCCAATAATATCTCTTGACATTATGCAAACAAATTTAGGCCATCCGATAGTATACAACATACCAGGTAATTCACAAAATCCATATACCATACAACAACCCTGTCCAATATAGCTATGATGCATTCATCAATAAATGACTTATCAATGTAATTTCCCCAAACTTTCACTTATTATATTCACGGCGAGACAAATGTTTTTCCACTTGATTTTCACAACCTTTTCGATCCTAGACTTCAAAGTCAAACTTTTGATGTAGAATGATCCATCTAATTAACCTCGGATTTACTTCTTGTTTGGTTATCAAATATATAATTGGTGCATGATCTGTGTGAATGACTACTTTTGTAGTTATGCTCGTAACTTTTAAAAAGGCATAGACCACTGCCTAATAGCTATTTTTCAATCATCATGCAGTTTTGTTGGAATGCATTCAATATCTTTCTTGCATAATAAATTGGATGAAAGAGCTTATCCTTTTTTTGCCCAAGTATAATACCCAAGGTAACCCCACTTGCATAACATATGAGTTCAAAAGGTTGATACCAATTTTGGTGTAACAATGATGGGAGGCATAGTGGGTCATTCTTTTAAAAAATCAAAGGCCTTCAAAAATATTTCATTGAACTCAAACATGGCTTACTTTTCAAGAAACTTGCACAACGGATGGGCAACCTTTGAGACGTCTTTAATGAACCACCTATAGAAGCTCGCTTTCCCCAGAAAACTTTACACATCTTTTACGGATATGGGGGGAGGTAACTTTGAAATCACTTCAACCTTGGCTTGGTCAACATGGATACCTTGACCTAAAATTTTGTGGCCAAGCACAATATCCTCTTTTACCATAAAGTGACATTTTCCCAATAGAGTACTAGTTTGGCCTCCACCAAACATTGCAATACTTTTATTAGATGATCCAAATAAGCTTCAAATGTTTCTCCAACCACAAAAAAATCATCCATGAACACTTCAATAGTGTCCTCAACAATGTCTGAAATGATAGATAACATGCATCTTTGGATCGTTGCAGCCGCATTACACAACCCAAAGGGCATGCATTGGAAAGCAAAAGTCCTAGAAGGACAGGTAAATGTTGTCTTTTCATGGTCCTCCAGTGCAATGGAGATTTGATTATAGCCTGAGTATCGATCATGGAAATAATACCAACCCCGACCCGCTAGATGATCAAGTATTTTATCCATGAAAGGCATGGGGAAATGGTCTTTTTAAATCCTTAAGTTAAGCTTCCTATAATCCATACAAATATACCATCCCTTAATGGGCCTCAATGGAATAAGTTCATTTCTATCATTAGCAAATATTGTGATGTCATGACCCAATTTCTCAGGTCATGATGGCACCTACTCTAATCCACCAGTAAGTAAGCCAAACCATAGGGTGGAACGGCAAGTAATAGGCCAACAGATAGAAAAATAAGGGAATAAAAATACAATAGAAATAATAAGTGATGAGAAGGGGGATCTACATATGTAGATATAAATCATGCTATACAAAAGAAGAGAGAAGACAAAATATACAAAATGAGTTCCCCCACGACCTGGTAAGGTCAGTACAAGTGCCACTATACCAAAAGAGTGTACTAGACAATGTCAAATATACATCAATGAAGTATGTGATGGGGCTTACCAGTATGTCGAATGCAGTCTGCTTAGTGCATGAAGATGAAATAAATTTCTGAATTATAAGAAGTAAAAGTGAGGGGTAAATCTATACATATAGACCCATCGAATCGAAATCGTAAAACATTTTTCTTTTGCTAATATTTTTAGACGGTGAAAAAGGTATTTTTGGGTTTTTTTTTTTAGCCAAACCTATTTTAGAGGGAAAGGTTTTTATCATAGTCAATATTTAATATCATAAAAATAATAGGAAAAAAGTGAAAAGACAATTTTGTCTATTGCGGAGACTTTTAATGAAGGACAAAAAGTACAAGCAATATTTCTAAAGACCTTCACACTTTTAATATACTAGTCTGTGGGAATGTGAGTTGCACGTTTATTCCTTATCATTATTACAAAACGTTACTTGATGCTCAAAACCAAAAAAATAAGAAGGAAAATATCCACATCTACCTGTCTTTAGCTATAATACTAACACATGAGAAGAAAAACATACGCAAAGAGGAAAGCAGCGAACTAACAAAGTTATAGAAAATCAAAAGATTTGTGTAATCCATATAACACTCAAAACATTTAGGTTGACTTTGCTAATTCTTGCATGAGTATACATATTCAACTTTTTTTTTTTTATAATCGTGGTGTTTGGGTCAGTTTTCGCGCACCTCAACTATGCCAACACGAAATAATGTGTCACGCCCCAAATCCCATTGCGGTGGACTGGCACCCGAAGCCGATATGGCCCGAGAGACCCAATCTTTGCTCATGAACATTCGTATGCATATCCTCGTATGAATCTTGTTATACCTCATGCAACTATGCGGAAGTCATGGACATGGAAACATATGCCATATATATATTTATAAAACTTGGCCGTTGGGGACATCAAGTCAAAACGGAAATTCATCTCTACATTCATATACCCACATATGTCTACAAAAGCCTCTAACAGATGCATCAATAAGAATAACTTAAATTCGGGACAAGTCCCCGCTTTATTCAACATTTACAACATCAAAACAAATATACAACTGTGACTCTGAAAGCCCCGAAGCAACTGGAGTTCACCAAAGATCTGCAAATACTTGGTAATCTACTGCGGAGGTATACTAGCACCCGCACCTACAGTAAGTAAAGTAAGTCCCCCGAGAGGGGTCAGTAGAAAGAATGTACTGAGTATGTAAGGCTCATAAGAACTATATCATACATAATAACAACAACTATGGAGTCAATATAAGAGAAATAGTCGATGTGAATAAACTCTCTTTCTGTATGTGGGGAACCATGTATATTATGTTCTTTACTCCTCTTGTCTTCATACTTATTCATCTTTATTGTTCTACCCATGCTAGGCTATTCTGTCGCCCTGGGATGAGATTAACCCATGCTAGGTACTTTGACCCCTGGGATGTTATATTAACCCATGCTAGGCTTTCATGTCTCCCCTGGGATGTTATTAACCCATGCTAGGTACCTTGACCCCTGGGATGCTATATTAACCCATGCTAGGCTTTCGTGTCGCCCCTGGGATGTTAGTAACCCATGCTAGGTATTGTGACCCTTGGGATGTTGTTATGTTACATTGGGATCGACCCATGCTAGGTATTTCAACCCTTGGGATACCACCTAAGACTACTCATCGATTATACATTACTTCTTTCTCTTATTACTCTTTCTTCCATTACCTATAGTGATACCTTAAGACTGAAACATTCTTGAAACTTGGAACACATACTTACATTAATTCACGTCTTTACTCTTGTAAGATTGATATCTTTACTTGTGAGGGATAGATACATTAGCTTGCACATTACTTCCTTGATTACTTTATGAGATTGGTACTTTTACTTGTGAGAGATTTGTACAAAGATAATCATAATATTATTGGACTTTGGAACATGACATGATTGGAAAATGCTATTCAAGAACAAATAGATTCTCTTTACATCTTACTCTCTTTGAGATAGTTCTTTTAGAAATTACAATGTTATGATAGCTTTGGAACTTCAGTCAATGAATAAGAGATAAGTGAATGAATCATAATTCGTCTAAGAATAGGACACATGTGAATAACAATATATTTCAACCTGAACTGGGATACTTTAAAACACTTCGGACATGAGTAAGTACCATAACAAGGTGAATACTCTATAATGCAGAAAAATACGGAAAGAGTAACCTTACATACCTTATACTTCCAATACGAATAAACAATCCTATACGTGAATAAAATGGTTCAGCTCCTTCCTTATGTTTCACTCTACAACACAAGTACATAACGGAATTTACATTAACCACCAACTACCTTACAAATGCATATAACGATAATGAGTTTCATGTTTGCCTTTAAAAATGTCATTTCCCCCTTGACAATACCATTGATAAAATTATCATACCAATAGTGACACAATATTCCATACATTGACCAACATGTCACACCAAATTCATACTTTACACTTCTCCATCACCACAACATCACAATGATTCCACCAATTCACTTCAATACACCTCACAACAACAAATCGGCCAAAATCCCATAATTTACACTTATAGAAAAATAACAAGTTTAGGATCATAATCACACCATACATGTTGATATTTTATCCATACCATGCTCTTTCATCAAAACCACAAGTCATCTTTCAAATTAAAATTCCATGGATTACACATCTTTTAGTAAAAAGCAAGAATGCATTATTCACACTTCTAGACATAACCACCGATCTACATACTCTCCCATGCATATAATATATTAATCCATCTGAATAATCACTTACCCAAGCTTCAAAAATTATGATCTTGCTCCAAAAGATAGCTTAGGGTTCTTAGCGTTTGAGAGAAAAATGATTGAGAAATATCTAGAAGGCATGAGAGTTCCAAATGAATAAAAATCTAATTTTTGGGTCTTTATATAGTACTTGGGGTCATCCTTAGCCACTCTTGGCATTTAATACTATGTTTGGCTTGGTCAATGGAAGAATGGGTCATTTGACCCATTCTTGGCCCATGTTTTCTTCCTCATTTTGGGCTTGTATTGAGCCCAAATCACTTAACCCAATGAAATCAATAATTTCTCATGTTTAGATCATTTCATACGTGTTACGACAATACTCCCACTCATGCTATTTATATCCATAGCTTCAATTCAAAAAACAAGTGATTCTAGCCACGTATGGCTTATTTTGACCGAAAGGGTAAAACCGTCATTTGGATGCCAAATTCGTCCACGAATAATTTTATCAAATGGAATGCCAATTACTTCAATTATTCCATGTATAGGCTCATGGTTGTATAAGAAATGTGGCAAAAAGCGGCCCGGTAAGTCCCCGGGCACCCTTGGGACTTAGAAAAATTTCTAACATTTGAAGGGTGCGCACAAGCAACCTGGCACGCCCTTGGGCGCGCCACCTTGCTGTCTGTGGGCTAAAAATTTTAGCCCAGAGCGGCCTGGCACGCCCCTGTGCGCGCCCCACTCCTATTTTTTTAAAATTCTCGTTTCTTCGACTTTTCTTCGCGGATTTGGTTAGATACTTCAAGTTCTATTCTTTAACTTACTTCTTACCTTTAATATCCTTTGTTTGGAGGTCCCCCAAGCCTCGTTTTTAACCCCACAAATGTTCCACGAAGTCACAAAACACTTCCTACGAAAGTCTAATCACATGTACGAGGGCCAATATCAACTATCTCATCAATAACATTACAAAATACATACTTGTGGCTCTCGACACATAAGTAAACATTGTTCAACGTCGTCAAGTAGGGTTGGGAAGGTACGGGGTGTTACATAATGAAATTGGAAAGATGTGAGATTAGCTTTACTCACACTTGTTGGGGAGAGAACGAGATTTGATCATGAAGAGTAATTATTAGAACCTGAAGGATTGAGCTAATCTCAATTCGATTAAACATACAAAATTGCAATATAAATGAATCTGTTCTCCTAATTTACTAATGAATGAAAAAATTGACTCAAACAACGGTAGACAAATAGATTCTTTATCAATATAATAAGAAGAAATTAGTACCTCATTATGAGAGTAGAGAACAACGATGACCATTTAACTATCAATTCTTAGAGGAGGGAACAAAAGACAGAATAGAAATCTGGACTGAAATTTGATCGTGAAGAACAATTGTTAAAACCTGAAGAATTGAGTCAGTAATCAAGTCGATTAAATAAATAAAATTGCAATCACAAAGTTACATATCATATAAATATTTATACTCATTGAATTATACATCTTTACCCATTTACAAAATAATGAATTTGAAAATAAAGAAAACCCCAAAAGCAAAAGTTTATAGATAAAGCCAACTTTATACCCAAAATCTTGAATATGAGAAACACCACCTACATAATCATGAACAGAATTTTTGGAAAATCTTATACTTAATCACCTGCATTCACATACTTGTAGCTTTAGAAGACTACAAAAATAAGAAGAAAAAGAATTATGCACATGACTTAACCTATGCTACATATGTCATCTGCAAGTCAAAGAAAACACAAAAATGTGAATTTAAGATTGGGTAAAAATCATTTTCACCCCCAAACTTTACTTTAAAAATTAAACTTCCTTCTCAACTTTGAACAATAATCAAACTTCCCCCTTTATCCTATGTAGTGTCCATTTTACCTTTGTTATATCAAATATATCATGTAATACCTCTTTATATTATGTATAATTTAATTTTTTAACCTAGGTATTTATAATTTTTTATTTAAGCTCATTAACATTATAAGTAGAATAATATTTTATGAATTTGTAACAAAATTTAATATCATTTTTGTGACCGTTATTTTAATATTATATACATTAAGAGTGTGTATATGTATGTACATGTATGTGCATAATATTTTTGTCTTTCCCCACTCTCTTACTCTATGTGTTTCATATTACTTGACTCTTTTTGATATGACACATCCCTTAAGAAAATTTTAATTAGAGGTGTTTTTTATTAAACAAACCTTATTAATGCTTTGAAACTTTAAATTTGATTATTATTAATTTATGCAGTTATTTAATACTAAGGGTAGAAATAAAAAATATTAAAAATTCTCTTAATTTCATAAATTGGACAACTAAATTAAAACAACTATTTAATATGAGGGTCAAGTAATATAAAACGGTAGGGGTATTTTCTATTGTCTATATAAATAAACAAATTTTGATTGCCATTAATGGAATATTACATAAATTATAGTTTAAAATAATTTAAAATCTAAATAAATACAATCTTTAAAAATTTGGCCTTAATTTAATTAATTATTTTATATTTTTTGCACCAAAATATATTTGTATAGTTATTATTACCTGTTATTTCCACTTTTATAAATAAATATTAAAGTTTTGATTATCATTACTAAAATTAATTTTCTCATTATGCTAATTTACTTTATTTACATCATTAGCTTATATACTTAATTAGTATTTCTAATTTTTTTACGCCAAAAAAAAAGATGCTTATGTTTTTATGAAAAATTTCTTACATGAATTTAAAAAAATGAAAATATCATGATTTTGTAAAGAAGTAAAAAAAATAGTTGATAATGAAAGGATACAATAGATATTTTATAATTAGGATAAAGGGGGGAGTTTGATTATTATTTAAATTTGAGAAGAAGTTTGATTTTTAAAGCAAAGTTGAGGGGTGAAAACGATTTTCACCCATATAAGATTAGATATACATGAACTCACATGTTTGATGAATAACTTATTAAACCTATAAATAATCCAATTTGTAAGTTTGTGGCGTGCCATGCATGAAGAGAGAAAAAGGGAAACTTCTTACAATTAGAACAAAGAAAAATTCGTGGTTGGTGATTTTATAAGTTTGTTCCAAGTCAGCCTTGGAAACTCTTGGGAAAAGGTTACTGATAATTCGTGAAAGTAAAATTGTGCTCCTAACTTAAATATTATTTACATAAGGTAAAAGTTTTATCTATTTTAAAGTACTTAATATTAGGAGTTTTTTTTTTATCAAGGTTATTCTGTATATTTTAGGAATCTTTAGTTTTTTTCCATATATTTTAGGAGTTCTTAGTTTAATTACATGATAAATTGAGGAAAATAGTAAAAAGACGATTTTGTCTATTGTAGAGTTTTTTAATGAAGGACAAAAAATTCAAACAACATTTATAAGGACCTTCACACTTTTAATATAGTATAGATAGATATAGATATAGATTAGAGATAGATATAGATAGATATAGATATAGACTAGTTTTAACTCGTTTGACCAAGCTTATTTTTCTCCAAAAGTGTTTATTTTTTCTTAAAACTGCTTATTTTAAAAAATTGAGGTGTTTGGCCAAGCTTTCGGGAGAAAATAACAGCTTCTAGGGAGTAGCAGAAACAGTTTTTCATAAGCTAAAAAAATTAGTTTTTCTCCAAAAGCACTTTTGAGAAAGATATACTTAAAAACACTTTTAAAAGCTTGGCCAAATACTAATTGCTAACCAAAAATATTTTTTTAAATTTATTGGTCAAACACAAATTGTTTCTCACCAAAAATACTTTTTTAAAAAACACTTTTGAAAAAAACACTTCTCAAAATAAGTTGATTTTATAAGCTTGGCCAAACAGGCTATAGTCTATGTACGTTGCACGTGTGTTTAAAAATTAAACAATAACTAAAGTTAAAATTAATGTAATATCTTATTATTTTAGTAAATGGTTATGGTTAGATATATTTATAATTTTTGCTTCCTTTTTACATTGTAAAACATATAATATTCTGGATATTATAACTGTTTTGTTGTAAGTAAAATATTTTGTTATTGTCATAATTATATTATCTTTGATGACAATATAATTAAATTGTTTAACGTAAAGCAAACTTATAGTGCAAAAGAATATATTTTACAGATGTGATTTTCTAATTCACATAGGATACGTATTAGTTTTTTGGTTCTTTTTTATTAGTGTATTAGGTTTAGGATTCAGAATTGTAGTCAAATAATAGGAATATGAGTTCCTTAAATATTAATTCTCATATTTTTTTTACCAAATATTTTAATACTTTTTAATTTTTAAAATATATTTTTCTTTAACTATATATATTTCAGGACTACCTAATTTTAAATATTGTAAAACATTGCACTATATATGTAGGTCAATCACCGTGTTTGGCTTCATAAAAAAAGCTTAACATATATTATTGGACACGTTTTCTTTCTCTTTTTCAAAAGTCGTAAAGTACACAGTGACTAGCACTGTGCATTTACGCGTTTTTCCTTTATTACGCGGTTTCCACTATTGAGACGCGTTTTCTTGTAATATAAATAGAGACGAACAGATGAGAAAGAAGGCAAGCAATTTTTGCTAACCTACTCTCTCATGTGTTGAGACTCACCATAAATAAAAAATATTTTACATATATAGCATGGAGGAATCCAATATAGAAACATCTATATCAAAATTAATATAGAATCCCCATTTGACAATATCTTAACAGTTATAGATAATAATGATTATAGTTATGATGATTTAAATATGAACCAAGAATTAGATATAGTAAAAGAAAGAATAGGAACGACATCAAAAAGACAAATAGATGCCCCTTCATCCTCATCAAGAATGAGCACATCCAGAAGAATAGAATATGAAATACCTAATGAAATAATACCAACACAACATCCCTATTATATAACAGGAATATTAAATCAACGAAAATATTTAATTTTAATCAACACTGGAGAACAAGATAATTGGATAACCAGAGAATTAATTACAGAAGATGATATTATAATACAAGAACAAGAAATACCCGATTTACCAATAGAATTAAAACAGACAAAGGAAATAACTATTCAAGAAGTAATTATAGGCGGAATACCTATAAATATACAATTTACAATAGGACAAATAAATCCAAATATAGTTTTAGGACTACAATGGCTAGAACAAGTAAAACCATATAAGTTAGAAGATAAAAGATTAATCATTCATTACCAAAATAAAAATGTAATAATCAATAGAACAAAATCAATACTATAAAAATACCTTAGCATGAAAGTATATATATTAGCAAAAATAATTGTGGAAGGATATAATAATAGATATTATACACCAATGATAGACACAGGCGCAGAAGCAAATTTATGTAGATACAATTGTTTACCAGAATCCAAATGGCAAAAGATAAAAAATCCAACTGTATTCACCGGATTTAATGACGAAGGAAGTATGGTAAAATATTACGCAAAAGATGTAAAACTACAAATATATGATAAAATACTAACAATAAAAACGATGTATAACTATGATTTCACAACAAGAGATATAATTTTAGGAATGCCCTTTATAGATGAACTATACCCTCATATACTAACAAAAACACACTGTTGGTTTACAACACCTTGTAAACAAAAAATAGGAGCCAAAAGAGTACAAAATAAACCTAGAAAAACAACACCATGGATAAAAGGATCAGAAAAAATAACACAAAAACTAGAAAATCAATCAACAACAGAGAAAGCAATAGAAATTATAACCTTTAATATTAACATGTTACAACCAATCTATGATAAGTTAGAACCCTTATATAGTGACAATCCGCTTAAAGGATGGCATAAACATAAAACAACAGTTACAATAGAACTAATTGATCAAAATAGTATAATAACCCAAAAACCATTAAAATATAACTTTGATGATTTAAAAGAATTTACCTTACACATAGATGAATTACTTCACCATAATTACATTCAAGCTAGTAATAGTAAACATACTAGTCCAGCCTTTATTGTTAACAAACATAGTGAACAAAAAAGAGGAAAAAGTAGAATGGTTATTGATTATAGAAATCTAAATGCCAAAACTAAAACTTATAATTACCCAATACCAAATAAAATATTAAAAATTAGACAAATCCAAGGATATAATTATTTTAGCAAATTTGATTGCAAATCAGGATTTTATCATTTAAAATTAGAAGATAACTCTAAACATTTAACAGCATTCACCGTACCCCAAGGATTTTATGAATGGAATGTTTTACCCTTTGGATATAAAAATGCACCAGGTAGGTATCAACATTTTATGGATACATATTTTACACAATTAGAGAATTGTATTGTATATATTGATGATATATTATTATACTCAAGAACAGAAGACGAACATATACAATTACTAAATAAATTTATCAACATTATAGATACAGCAGGAATTAGTTTAAGTAAAAGCAAGGCAGAAATAATGAAAAACCAAATAGAATTTCTCGGTATACAAATAGATAAGAACGGAGTAAAAATGCAAACACATATAGTACAAAAAATTATAAATTCAAATGAAATACTAGATACAAAGAAAAAATTACAATCCTTTTTAGGATTAGTAAACCAAGTAAGAGAATATATACCAAAGTTAGCAGAATATTTAAAACCATTAAATAAAAAATTAAAAAAGGATATTGAATATCATTTTGACCAAACAGATAAAAAATATATACAAAAGGTTAAAGAATTATGTCAAAAGTTACCAAAATTATATTTTCCAGATATAACAAAAGAATTTATATATATAGTAGAAACAGATTCAAGTAACCATAGTTACGGTGGAGTATTAAAATATAAGTATCTTGATACAAAAATAGAACATCACTGTAGATATCACTCAGGAACATATACGGAACCTCAAGATAAATGGGAAATAAATAGGAAAGAACTATTTGCCTTATATAAATGCTTATTAGCATTCGAACCATATATAGTTTATAACAAATTTATTGTCAGAACAGATAATACACAAGTAAAATGGTGGCTAACAAGAAAATTAGACGACTCAGTTACAACAAAAGAAATACGAAGACTTGTCTTAAATATACAAAATTCTACATTTACAATAGAAGTGATCAGTACTAACAAAAATATCACTGCAGACTACTTATCAAGACAAAGCTACTCAGACAGATCAAGATAGCCAAATGGATATTTTATTAAAAGCCATGACTACACTTTGCTTAAAAGTGGACAGTTTTGAGCTAGAATTAAAAGAGCTAAAGAAGGAAAGAGCTACAAGTCAGCCGCATGACTCAAAATATGCTGAACTATGTCGATCGGAAGACATTAAAAATCCAGAACTAGAAGGAGACGTTGAGAAACTCCATAAAACTCATAACAAGTTTGTTAATGCAGCTACAGGAAAAGCATCTACAGAAGCAAGCAGCTCAAATACACCCAGCCAACCTACAAAAAGACAAAACCAAAATTTAAATAGCCAGTTTACAAAACCCTCTATCAGAAATAAACAACCCATAAACCTATCACATCCGACTATACCAAGTCCACAAACATCCACATATGCCGCAAGCCTAAACCAAAATAAACAAGTATATAACCACATTTCCAGAGCATACATCCAAAATATCTATAAAACCCAAACATTTTTGAATTTACATCCAAGATCTCAGACGACCAATGACCCTCAAAAAGATTTTATAACTCAAAAACTACAAGGATATAATAAACTAATTGCCCAGCCTGGCACCAGTGCAAATTTAGTACGTACATGCTACGAATATGGACTACTTTCAACAGTATATACAGCAGATGGAGCAGAACTACAACAAATACCAGACTTATATAATGCTTTTACAATATATAAAAGAATTACAGACGGATCATTCTTTTACATACGATGTTATTCAGCACCAGCAGAGATATTATACAATGAGATAAAACCACTCATCCAAGTAGTAAAAATTGGACTTACCAGAGATATGATTATCCCAGAGGAAATAGAAAAACAACCAGAAATACCAGAAGTTGATATACCAACATTCTTTGCTACAAAAAGATTAATAGGACTACAAGTAATTATTCAAGAACTAGTCAACAACTACACCAATGGACATAATATATGGAAATATCATTGTAGAGACCATGCCATGATCTATGCAAATGCAAGAGTACTACGCCAAGAAGATATGGAAGAAGTACGTAGTTGGATATGGACATTATTAAGACCTGAAGATACCCCAACAACAAGAGCTATCAAAAAGGATTTTATTTCAGAAAATTTATTGGTTAAATACTGCCAGTATTTAGGACCGAAATACCCAGATCACCATTGTTCAAAATGCAGTGGAGGAAATACCACAACTATACCAGAAGTAAATCTAGAATGAAGACAAACGGACAAGCTACAAACAAAAAGAGCTACAGACAAAGACATAATCATAAATAGTTCCTAGTTTATTTTATTATGTAAATTATTGCAGAGGAATCTTTACTTTTTCTTTCTTCTTAGCATTAGTCAAAAAGTGGGAATAGTAAGAAACCCCACACGTTTTCTTTCAATAATGTAAAATAGTAGGACACGTTTTCTTTCTCTTTTTCAAAAGTCGTAAAGTACACAGTGACTAGCACTGTGCATTTACGCGTTTTTCCTTTATTACGCGGTTTCCACTATTGAGACGCGTTTTCTTGTAATATAAATAGAGACGAACAGATGAGAAAGAAGGCAAGCAATTTTTGCTAACCTACTCTCTCATGTGTTGAGACTCACCATAAATAAAAAATATTTTACATATATAGCATGGAGGAATCCAATATAGAAACATCTATATCACATACTACCGACGAGATAACACCAAAGGTATACTCATATTTACATATGTGTAACTAATCTATCATATTCCTAATAATCTCTATTAGCTTATTATTATTTATCATGTTATAGTTTGATTATGTTAACATTATCCTTATTAGTTTGCTATGGTTAGGAAGCTAAGAGTAAGTTAGACCCAGACTAAGCTTTTCCAAAATGGTTGAACCCAGAAAAAGGCTAAGAATGCCGTGAATAGGGTAGTAAACCAACTGAAGTAAGCAGTGTTAGGGTAAACTGATTGAAGCTGGAACCCATAGTAGTGACCAACCGGATAATTAAACATACTGGACTATTAGATGATAAAGGTAATAATATAAGCAGAGGTTAGAAGGAATAAATTGATTAAAACACAGAAGTAAAGAAATGACAGAACCTAGTTATAAGAAACCCGATATAGCAGAAACTAGTAAATATAAACAAACAGAAGCTATAGAAAAATATAAAACCCCAACACCTAAATATTTAATAAATGAAGACAAGGACTACAAAATATTAGTCTTGTATATACTAAGAATTTTAGATACAGAAATAATACAAAACATATATAATCTATTATTTACTCATGAACTTATAGACCTAATGAAGGAATCATGGTTAGATACAATATTAAACGATGATAGTGATGATGACTTTAGAAATAATGACATATACCTTGACATAGATACAGAAGGATATCTAGATTATTATTAAAATGAACCAACAACATTTAGAAAATTGGCAAAAAACTATAAATGAATTAAGAGAAAGAGAAACCTTAATACAACACAACCTAGATAAATATATCCAAACCCAGAATGAAGCATATCTAGATTTAATAGTACAAGACATTAACCAAAATACCCAGATCACCAAAATACCCACTTCATTCTAGATTTAATGTCTTGTACTATTAAATCTAGATATGCTTCATTCTGGGTTTGGATATATTTATCTAGGTTGTGTTGTATTAAGGTTTCTCTTTCTCTTAATTCATCTATAGTTTTTTGCCAATTTTCTAAATGTTGTTGGTTCATTTTAATAATAATCTAGATATCCTTCTGTATCTATGTCAAGGTATATGTCATTATTTCTAAAGTCATCATCACTATCATCGTTTAATATTGTATCTAACCATGATTCCTTCATTAGGTCTATAAGTTCATGAGTAAATAATAGATTATATATGTTTTGTATTATTTCTGTATCTAAAATTTTTAGTATATACAAGACTAATATTTTGTAGTCCTTGTCTTCATTTATTAAATATTTAGGTGTTGGGGTTTTATATTTTTCTATAGCTTCTGTTTGTTTATATTTACTAGTTTCTGCTATATCGGGTTTCTTATAACTAGGTTCTGTCATTTCTTTACTTCTGTGTTTTAATCAATTTATTCCTTCTAACCTCTGCTTATATTATTACCTTTATCATCTAATAGTCCAGTATGTTTAATTATCCGGTTGGTCACTACTATGGGTTCCAGCTTCAATCAGTTTACCCTAACACTGCTTACTTCAGTTGGTTTACTACCCTATTCACGGCATTCTTAGCCTTTTTCTGGGTTCAACCATTTTGGAAAAGCTTAGTCTGGGTCTAACTTACTCTTAGCTTCCTAACCATAGCAAACTAATAAGGATAATGTTAACATAATCAAACTATAACATGATAAATAATAATAAGCTAATAGAGATTATTAGGAATATGATAGATTAGTTACACATATGTAAATATGAGTATACCTTTGGTGTTATCTCGTCGGTAGTATGTGATATAGATGTTTCTATATTGGATTCCTCCATGCTATATATGTAAAATATTTTTTATTTATGGTGAGTCTCAACACATGAGAGAGTAGGTTAGCAAAAATTGCTTGCCTTCTTTCTCATCTGTTCGTCTCTATTTATATTACAAGAAAACGCGTCTCAATAGTGGAAACCGCGTAATAAAGGAAAAACGCGTAAATGCACAGTGCTAGTCACTGTGTACTTTACGACTTTTGAAAAAGAGAAAGAAAACGTGTCCTACTATTTTACATTATTGAAAGAAAACGTGTGGGGTTTCTTACTATTCCCACTTTTTGACTAATGCTAAGAAGAAAGAAAAAGTAAAGATTCCTCTGCAATAATTTACATAATAAAATAAACTAGGAACTATTTATGATTATGTCTTTGTCTGTAGCTCTTTTTGTTTGTAGCTTGTCCGTTTGTCTTCATTCTAGATTTACTTCTGGTATAGTTGTGGTATTTCCTCCACTGCATTTTGAACAATGGTGATCTGGGTATTTCGGTCCTAAATACTGGCAGTATTTAACCAATAAATTTTCTGAAATAAAATCCTTTTTGATAGCTCTTGTTGTTGGGGTATCTTCAGGTCTTAATAATGTCCATATCCAACTACGTACTTCTTCCATATCTTCTTGGCGTAGTACTCTTGCATTTGCATAGATCATGGCATGGTCTCTACAATGATATTTCCATATATTATGTCCATTGGTGTAGTTGTTGACTAGTTCTTGAATAATTACTTGTAGTCCTATTAATCTTTTTGTAGCAAAGAATGTTGGTATATCAACTTCTGGTATTTCTGGTTGTTTTTCTATTTCCTCTGGGATAATCATATCTCTGGTAAGTCCAATTTTTACTACTTGGATGAGTGGTTTTATCTCATTGTATAATATCTCTGCTGGTGCTGAATAACATCGTATGTAAAAGAATGATCCGTCTGTAATTCTTTTATATATTGTAAAAGCATTATATAAGTCTGGTATTTGTTGTAGTTCTGCTCCATCTGCTGTATATACTGTTGAAAGTAGTCCATATTCGTAGCATGTACGTACTAAATTTGCACTGGTGCCAGGCTGGGCAATTAGTTTATTATATCCTTGTAGTTTTTGAGTTATAAAATCTTTTTGAGGGTCATTGGTCGTCTGAGATCTTGGATGTAAATTCAAAAATGTTTGGGTTTTATAGATATTTTGGATGTATGCTCTGGAAATGTGGTTATATACTTGTTTATTTTGGTTTAGGCTTGCGGCATATGTGGATGTTTGTGGACTTGGTATAGTCGGATGTGATAGGTTTATGGGTTGTTTATTTCTGATAGAGGGTTTTGTAAACTGGCTATTTAAATTTTGGTTTTGTCTTTTTGTAGGTTGGCTGGGTGTATTTGAGCTGCTTGCTTCTGTAGATGCTTTTCCTGTAGCTGCATTAACAAACTTGTTATGAGTTTTATGGAGTTTCTCAACGTCTCCTTCTAGTTCTGGATTTTTAATGTCTTTCGATCGACATAGTTCAGCATATTTTGAGTCATGCGGCTGACTTGGAGCTCTTTCCTTCTTTAGCTCTTTTAATTCTAGCTCAAAACTGTCCACTTTTAAGCAAAGTGTAGTCATGGCTTTTAATAAAATATCCATTTGGCTATCTTGATCTGTCTGAGTAGCTTTGTCTTGATAAGTAGTCTGCAGTGATATTTTTGTTAGTACTGATCACTTCTATTGTAAATGTAGAATTTTGTATATTTAAGACAAGTCTTCGTATTTCTTTTGTTGTAACTGAGTCGTCTAATTTTCTTGTTAGCCACCATTTTACTTGTGTATTATCTGTTCTGACAATAAATTTGTTATAAACTATATATGGTTCGAATGCTAATAAGCATTTATATAAGGCAAATAGTTCTTTCCTATTTATTTCCCATTTATCTTGAGGTTCCGTATATGTTCCTGAGTGATATCTACAGTGATGTTCTATTTTTGTATCAAGATACTTATATTTTAATACTCCACCGTAACTATGGTTACTTGAATCTGTTTCTACTATATATATAAATTCTTTTGTTATATCTGGAAAATATAATTTTGGTAACTTTTGACATAATTCTTTAACCTTTTGTATATATTTTTTATCTGTTTGGTCAAAATGATATTCAATATCCTTTTTTAATTTTTTATTTAATGGTTTTAAATATTCTGCTAACTTTGGTATATATTCTCTTACTTGGTTTACTAATCCTAAAAAGGATTGTAATTTTTTCTTTGTATCTAGTATTTCATTTGAATTTATAATTTTTTGTACTATATGTGTTTGCATTTTTACTCCGTTCTTATCTATTTGTATACCGAGAAATTCTATTTGGTTTTTCATTATTTCTGCCTTGCTTTTACTTAAACTAATTCCTGCTGTATCTATAATGTTGATAAATTTATTTAGTAATTGTATATGTTCGTCTTCTGTTCTTGAGTATAATAATATATCATCAATATATACAATACAATTCTCTAATTGTGTAAAATATGTATCCATAAAATGTTGATACCTACCTGGTGCATTTTTATATCCAAAGGGTAAAACATTCCATTCATAAAATCCTTGGGGTACTGTGAATGCTGTTAAATGTTTAGAGTTATCTTCTAATTTTAAATGATAAAATCCTGATTTGCAATCAAATTTGCTAAAATAATTATATCCTTGGATTTGTCTAATTTTTAATATTTTATTTGGTATTGGGTAATTATAAGTTTTAGTTTTGGCATTTAGATTTCTATAATCAATAACCATTCTACTTTTTCCTCTTTTTTGTTCACTATGTTTGTTAACAATAAAGGCTGGACTAGTATGTTTACTATTACTAGCTTGAATGTAATTATGGTGAAGTAATTCATCTATGTGTAAGGTAAATTCTTTTAAATCATCAAAGTTATATTTTAATGGTTTTTGGGTTATTATACTATTTTGATCAATTAGTTCTATTGTAACTGTTGTTTTATGTTTATGCCATCCTTTAAGCGGATTGTCACTATATAAGGGTTCTAACTTATCATAGATTGGTTGTAACATGTTAATATTAAAGGTTATAATTTCTATTGCTTTCTCTGTTGTTGATTGATTTTCTAGTTTTTGTGTTATTTTTTCTGATCCTTTTATCCATGGTGTTGTTTTTCTAGGTTTATTTTGTACTCTTTTGGCTCCTATTTTTTGTTTACAAGGTGTTGTAAACCAACAGTGTGTTTTTGTTAGTATATGAGGGTATAGTTCATCTATAAAGGGCATTCCTAAAATTATATCTCTTGTTGTGAAATCATAGTTATACATCGTTTTTATTGTTAGTATTTTATCATATATTTGTAGTTTTACATCTTTTGCGTAATATTTTACCATACTTCCTTCGTCATTAAATCCGGTGAATACAGTTGGATTTTTTATCTTTTGCCATTTGGATTCTGGTAAACAATTGTATCTACATAAATTTGCTTCTGCGCCTGTGTCTATCATTGGTGTATAATATCTATTATTATATCCTTCCACAATTATTTTTGCTAATATATATACTTTCATGCTAAGGTATTTTTATAGTATTGATTTTGTTCTATTGATTATTACATTTTTATTTTGGTAATGAATGATTAATCTTTTATCTTCTAACTTATATGGTTTTACTTGTTCTAGCCATTGTAGTCCTAAAACTATATTTGGATTTATTTGTCCTATTGTAAATTGTATATTTATAGGTATTCCGCCTATAATTACTTCTTGAATAGTTATTTCCTTTGTCTGTTTTAATTCTATTGGTAAATCGGGTATTTCTTGTTCTTGTATTATAATATCATCTTCTGTAATTAATTCTCTGGTTATCCAATTATCTTGTTCTCCAGTGTTGATTAAAATTAAATATTTTCGTTGATTTAATATTCCTGTTATATAATAGGGATGTTGTGTTGGTATTATTTCATTAGGTATTTCATATTCTATTCTTCTGGATGTGCTCATTCTTGATGAGGATGAAGGGGCATCTATTTGTCTTTTTGATGTCGTTCCTATTCTTTCTTTTACTATATCTAATTCTTGGTTCATATTTAAATCATCATAACTATAATCATTATTATCTATAACTGTTAAGATATTGTCAAATGGGGATTCTATATTAATTTTATCAATTTTATTGGTTGCTTGTACCATATGTTTAGTAGTTAAAATATATAAATTTTTGCATCTTGCTGTAAATATTTTACTTCCAGGGGTTAGTTCTATTCCTGATAGCTTCCAATATAATACTAGGGATTTATCTATATTTCTATCTTTTATTGCTACTGTATAATTTGGGTTAACTGTAAACTTAAATTTTTGGTATATTAAATTTCCTTTTACTTATTATGGGTACCATTGCACTACCTTGCGCATATTTACAGTCTACTGTATGTTCTTTTTGGCTTATTATATAATATTCTTCTTTTGGTTTTTTGAACCAATATTTTACCATTGGTACATCTAATACATTATCTATTTTTAAGGTTATTTCTTGTTTTGTAATTTGCTTGTATATATTTGAGTCAAATATTATTTTCTGGTTATTACTATCTTCAGTTTGGTAATTTTCTTTTTCTATTATTCCTGATTCAGTCATCAATTTCATTTTCTGTATCTGATAGATTTATATTGTTAATGTCATCATTATTTAGATCAGTTTCGAAATCTGAGTTGTTTAATTCCATATCTGGCAATTCATCTAGTTCATAAATACTATCGTTACTTTCTAAATCATAATCTATGTATGGTAATTCTGTATAAATATTTTCTTCTATCCTTACTTCGGTAATTTGTTTTTTCTTTATATCTTTGGGTATTTTACAATCTTTAGCTAAGTGTCCTAATTTTCCACAATTGTAACATTTACATTCTGATAATTTTTTCTTAGGTCGATAAGGTCTTTTTCTTTTGTAATTTTTTATATAATATCGTTTTCTTGGATTTTTATACTTGTATTTAGATTTAAAGGATTTATATTTTTTAAATCGTTTTTTGTATCTAAACTTATTTTTCTTAGTTTTACAACCAAATTGTGGTGCTATCTTTTGTGTACAACACGACATATTTTTTGTTAATACTTTGTCTAATTTTTGTTTATCTTTATATTCATCACATAGTCCTATAAACCATGTTTGTAAATATTTTATTCTAGCTCCTAATGTATCTGTTAAACTAGCTGCGTCCCATGCTGTTATAATTTTTGTACTAAATGGTTCAGGTAATTTTGTAAAATATGTTCTTCTAACTGCTATAGCTTCTTCATGAGTATATATTGCTCTATAATAGTAATCTTTAAAAGCGCATGTATATTCATCTATATAACACATATTGCATATTGATAATTTATTCATTAATTGTCTGTTTAGATTTTTATCTTTTTCTTGTTCTGCTAATTCTGTTGTCATACTTCCAAATTCATTTCTAATTCCAAATTCGTATTTGTCTAATATAGCTATGCTTGATGTTGTAATTGTTCCACTACTATCTTTATTATTTCTTAAAGCTGTTCTACCTTCAGCTGTTATGTTATGTAGCCATAATTTTACTGTTCCTATTAGTGTTCTTTCTATATATCCTGGTGTATCTGCTACTGATATTTTATTATCTATTAGTTGTTTTGCAATTTGTCCTATCCATACTTGTATTGTTTTATTTATATCTGTGACACAATCTAGGTCTAAGAATAGTGAGGATTCTGGGGGTTTATTTGGTGTCCATTTATTTAATCTACTTTGCCATATTGCTTCGTATCTATTATCACCTGTCACTGTCCAATATGTAGGTTCTCTAGTTCGTGGATTATCGTATTTTCTTTTCTCATATGAAGTTCTACTTGTACTTGGTTGTTCATTTTTAATTGTATTTATATTTGGTTGAGCATTTGTTGTATTTATATTTAAATCTGTTATTTGGTTCATTATTTGGGTATATGTTTCACTATTTTCGTCATTATTGTCATCATTGCCTAAATTTATTTCGGATTCAGATTCATTTATGGTTACATTATCTATAGTTAAATTGTCTATTGTAATATTATCAATACTTATATTTGGAGATTCTTCGTCAGGGTTTAAGTTTTCTAAGTGTATTTGTTCTTTTAACTTTTCTAATTCCATTGCTAACTTTTTTTCTTTTTCTTTTTTTATTTTTTCATTTTGTTTTATATTATTGAAAGAAAACGTGTGGGGTTTCTTACTATTCCCACTTTTTGACTAATGCTAAGAAGAAAGAAAAAGTAAAGATTCCTCTGCAATAATTTACATAATAAAATAAACTAGGAACTATTTATGATTATGTCTTTGTCTGTAGCTCTTTTTGTTTGTAGCTTGTCCGTTTGTCTTCATTCTAGATTTACTTCTGGTATAGTTGTGGTATTTCCTCCACTGCATTTTGAACAATGGTGATCTGGGTATTTCGGTCCTAAATACTGGCAGTATTTAACCAATAAATTTTCTGAAATAAAATCCTTTTTGATAGCTCTTGTTGTTGGGGTATCTTCAGGTCTTAATAATGTCCATATCCAACTACGTACTTCTTCCATATCTTCTTGGCGTAGTACTCTTGCATTTGCATAGATCATGGCATGGTCTCTACAATGATATTTCCATATATTATGTCCATTGGTGTAGTTGTTGACTAGTTCTTGAATAATTACTTGTAGTCCTATTAATCTTTTTGTAGCAAAGAATGTTGGTATATCAACTTCTGGTATTTCTGGTTGTTTTTCTATTTCCTCTGGGATAATCATATCTCTGGTAAGTCCAATTTTTACTACTTGGATGAGTGGTTTTATCTCATTGTATAATATCTCTGCTGGTGCTGAATAACATCGTATGTAAAAGAATGATCCGTCTGTAATTCTTTTATATATTGTAAAAGCATTATATAAGTCTGGTATTTGTTGTAGTTCTGCTCCATCTGCTGTATATACTGTTGAAAGTAGTCCATATTCGTAGCATGTACGTACTAAATTTGCACTGGTGCCAGGCTGGGCAATTAGTTTATTATATCCTTGTAGTTTTTGAGTTATAAAATCTTTTTGAGGGTCATTGGTCGTCTGAGATCTTGGATGTAAATTCAAAAATGTTTGGGTTTTATAGATATTTTGGATGTATGCTCTGGAAATGTGGTTATATACTTGTTTATTTTGGTTTAGGCTTGCGGCATATGTGGATGTTTGTGGACTTGGTATAGTCGGATGTGATAGGTTTATGGGTTGTTTATTTCTGATAGAGGGTTTTGTAAACTGGCTATTTAAATTTTGGTTTTGTCTTTTTGTAGGTTGGCTGGGTGTATTTGAGCTGCTTGCTTCTGTAGATGCTTTTCCTGTAGCTGCATTAACAAACTTGTTATGAGTTTTATGGAGTTTCTCAACGTCTCCTTCTAGTTCTGGATTTTTAATGTCTTTCGATCGACATAGTTCAGCATATTTTGAGTCATGCGGCTGACTTGGAGCTCTTTCCTTCTTTAGCTCTTTTAATTCTAGCTCAAAACTGTCCACTTTTAAGCAAAGTGTAGTCATGGCTTTTAATAAAATATCCATTTGGCTATCTTGATCTGTCTGAGTAGCTTTGTCTTGATAAGTAGTCTGCAGTGATATTTTTGTTAGTACTGATCACTTCTATTGTAAATGTAAAATTTTGTATATTTAAGACAAGTCTTCGTATTTCTTTTGTTGTAACTGAGTCGTCTAATTTTCTTGTTAGCCACCATTTTACTTGTGTATTATCTGTTCTGACAATAAATTTGTTATAAACTATATATGGTTCGAATGCTAATAAGCATTTATATAAGGCAAATAGTTCTTTCCTATTTATTTCCCATTTATCTTGAGGTTCCGTATATGTTCCTGAGTGATATCTACAGTGATGTTCTATTTTTGTATCAAGATACTTATATTTTAATACTCCACCGTAACTATGGTTACTTGAATCTGTTTCTACTATATATATAAATTCTTTTGTTATATCTGGAAAATATAATTTTGGTAACTTTTGACATAATTCTTTAACCTTTTGTATATATTTTTTATCTGTTTGGTCAAAATGATATTCAATATCCTTTTTTAATTTTTTATTTAATGGTTTTAAATATTCTGCTAACTTTGGTATATATTCTCTTACTTGGTTTACTAATCCTAAAAAGGATTGTAATTTTTTCTTTGTATCTAGTATTTCATTTGAATTTATAATTTTTTGTACTATATGTGTTTGCATTTTTACTCCGTTCTTATCTATTTGTATACCGAGAAATTCTATTTGGTTTTTCATTATTTCTGCCTTGCTTTTACTTAAACTAATTCCTGCTGTATCTATAATGTTGATAAATTTATTTAGTAATTGTATATGTTCGTCTTCTGTTCTTGAGTATAATAATATATCATCAATATATACAATACAATTCTCTAATTGTGTAAAATATGTATCCATAAAATGTTGATACCTACCTGGTGCATTTTTATATCCAAAGGGTAAAACATTCCATTCATAAAATCCTTGGGGTACTGTGAATGCTGTTAAATGTTTAGAGTTATCTTCTAATTTTAAATGATAAAATCCTGATTTGCAATCAAATTTGCTAAAATAATTATATCCTTGGATTTGTCTAATTTTTAATATTTTATTTGGTATTGGGTAATTATAAGTTTTAGTTTTGGCATTTAGATTTCTATAATCAATAACCATTCTACTTTTTCCTCTTTTTTGTTCACTATGTTTGTTAACAATAAAGGCTGGACTAGTATGTTTACTATTACTAGCTTGAATGTAATTATGGTGAAGTAATTCATCTATGTGTAAGGTAAATTCTTTTAAATCATCAAAGTTATATTTTAATGGTTTTTGGGTTATTATACTATTTTGATCAATTAGTTCTATTGTAACTGTTGTTTTATGTTTATGCCATCCTTTAAGCGGATTGTCACTATATAAGGGTTCTAACTTATCATAGATTGGTTGTAACATGTTAATATTAAAGGTTATAATTTCTATTGCTTTCTCTGTTGTTGATTGATTTTCTAGTTTTTGTGTTATTTTTTCTGATCCTTTTATCCATGGTGTTGTTTTTCTAGGTTTATTTTGTACTCTTTTGGCTCCTATTTTTTGTTTACAAGGTGTTGTAAACCAACAGTGTGTTTTTGTTAGTATATGAGGGTATAGTTCATCTATAAAGGGCATTCCTAAAATTATATCTCTTGTTGTGAAATCATAGTTATACATCGTTTTTATTGTTAGTATTTTATCATATATTTGTAGTTTTACATCTTTTGCGTAATATTTTACCATACTTCCTTCGTCATTAAATCCGGTGAATACAGTTGGATTTTTTATCTTTTGCCATTTGGATTCTGGTAAACAATTGTATCTACATAAATTTGCTTCTGCGCCTGTGTCTATCATTGGTGTATAATATCTATTATTATATCCTTCCACAATTATTTTTGCTAATATATATACTTTCATGCTAAGGTATTTTTATAGTATTGATTTTGTTCTATTGATTATTACATTTTTATTTTGGTAATGAATGATTAATCTTTTATCTTCTAACTTATATGGTTTTACTTGTTCTAGCCATTGTAGTCCTAAAACTATATTTGGATTTATTTGTCCTATTGTAAATTGTATATTTATAGGTATTCCGCCTATAATTACTTCTTGAATAGTTATTTCCTTTGTCTGTTTTAATTCTATTGGTAAATCGGGTATTTCTTGTTCTTGTATTATAATATCATCTTCTGTAATTAATTCTCTGGTTATCCAATTATCTTGTTCTCCAGTGTTGATTAAAATTAAATATTTTCGTTGATTTAATATTCCTGTTATATAATAGGGATGTTGTGTTGGTATTATTTCATTAGGTATTTCATATTCTATTCTTCTGGATGTGCTCATTCTTGATGAGGATGAAGGGGCATCTATTTGTCTTTTTGATGTCGTTCCTATTCTTTCTTTTACTATATCTAATTCTTGGTTCATATTTAAATCATCATAACTATAATCATTATTATCTATAACTGTTAAGATATTGTCAAATGGGGATTCTATATTAATTTTATCAATTTTATTGGTTGCTTGTACCATATGTTTAGTAGTTAAAATATATAAATTTTTGCATCTTGCTGTAAATATTTTACTTCCAGGGGTTAGTTCTATTCCTGATAGCTTCCAATATAATACTAGGGATTTATCTATATTTCTATCTTTTATTGCTACTGTATAATTTGGGTTAACTGTAAACTTAAATTTTTGGTATATTAAATTTCCTTTTACTTATTATGGGTACCATTGCAC
The DNA here is from genome assembly GCA_031232105.1 of Capsicum rhomboideum. Taxonomy (NCBI): domain Eukaryota; kingdom Viridiplantae; phylum Streptophyta; class Magnoliopsida; order Solanales; family Solanaceae; genus Capsicum; species Capsicum rhomboideum. The sequence continues at coordinate 73,298,023 of CP124718.1, read as the reverse complement.
TACCTTGCGCATATTTACAGTCTACTGTATGTTCTTTTTGGCTTATTATATAATATTCTTCTTTTGGTTTTTTGAACCAATATTTTACCATTGGTACATCTAATACATTATCTATTTTTAAGGTTATTTCTTGTTTTGTAATTTGCTTGTATATATTTGAGTCAAATATTATTTTCTGGTTATTACTATCTTCAGTTTGGTAATTTTCTTTTTCTATTATTCCTGATTCAGTCATCAATTTCATTTTCTGTATCTGATAGATTTATATTGTTAATGTCATCATTATTTAGATCAGTTTCGAAATCTGAGTTGTTTAATTCCATATCTGGCAATTCATCTAGTTCATAAATACTATCGTTACTTTCTAAATCATAATCTATGTATGGTAATTCTGTATAAATATTTTCTTCTATCCTTACTTCGGTAATTTGTTTTTTCTTTATATCTTTGGGTATTTTACAATCTTTAGCTAAGTGTCCTAATTTTCCACAATTGTAACATTTACATTCTGATAATTTTTTCTTAGGTCGATAAGGTCTTTTTCTTTTGTAATTTTTTATATAATATCGTTTTCTTGGATTTTTATACTTGTATTTAGATTTAAAGGATTTATATTTTTTAAATCGTTTTTTGTATCTAAACTTATTTTTCTTAGTTTTACAACCAAATTGTGGTGCTATCTTTTGTGTACAACACGACATATTTTTTGTTAATACTTTGTCTAATTTTTGTTTATCTTTATATTCATCACATAGTCCTATAAACCATGTTTGTAAATATTTTATTCTAGCTCCTAATGTATCTGTTAAACTAGCTGCGTCCCATGCTGTTATAATTTTTGTACTAAATGGTTCAGGTAATTTTGTAAAATATGTTCTTCTAACTGCTATAGCTTCTTCATGAGTATATATTGCTCTATAATAGTAATCTTTAAAAGCGCATGTATATTCATCTATATAACACATATTGCATATTGATAATTTATTCATTAATTGTCTGTTTAGATTTTTATCTTTTTCTTGTTCTGCTAATTCTGTTGTCATACTTCCAAATTCATTTCTAATTCCAAATTCGTATTTGTCTAATATAGCTATGCTTGATGTTGTAATTGTTCCACTACTATCTTTATTATTTCTTAAAGCTGTTCTACCTTCAGCTGTTATGTTATGTAGCCATAATTTTACTGTTCCTATTAGTGTTCTTTCTATATATCCTGGTGTATCTGCTACTGATATTTTATTATCTATTAGTTGTTTTGCAATTTGTCCTATCCATACTTGTATTGTTTTATTTATATCTGTGACACAATCTAGGTCTAAGAATAGTGAGGATTCTGGGGGTTTATTTGGTGTCCATTTATTTAATCTACTTTGCCATATTGCTTCGTATCTATTATCACCTGTCACTGTCCAATATGTAGGTTCTCTAGTTCGTGGATTATCGTATCTTCTTTTCTCATATGAAGTTCTACTTGTACTTGGTTGTTCATTTTTAATTGTATTTATATTTGGTTGAGCATTTGTTGTATTTATATTTAAATCTGTTATTTGGTTCATTATTTGGGTATATGTTTCACTATTTTCGTCATTATTGTCATCATTGCCTAAATTTATTTCGGATTCAGATTCATTTATGGTTACATTATCTATAGTTAAATTGTCTATTGTAATATTATCAATACTTATATTTGGAGATTCTTCGTCAGGGTTTAAGTTTTCTAAGTGTATTTGTTCTTTTAACTTTTCTAATTCCATTGCTAACTTTTTTTCTTTTTCTTTTTTTATTTTTTCATTTTGTTTTGCTAATCTTGCTTGTATTTTCTGGGCATATATTTGTTTTAATATTGCTAATTCTCTTTCCATTTCTTGTATTTTTGTAGATGATTCGGATGTTTCAGGTTCTGGTTCAAAATATTCCGGGATTGGTTCTTGAGGTGGTATAGGTTTTTGAGGATGGTCTTGTTTTATTGGTTGGTTTTTTAGTTGTTCGATTTCTTTTCTGGCTTCTAATCGTATTTTTTCAATTTCTAATTTTTGATCTATTTCAGTATTTTCCTTTTGTAATCTTATCATTTCTGTTAAACTATCTTCTAATTTAGCTGATATTGGATCTGGCATTAAATGTAATTTTGTACCTATTTTTCTATATCGTCGTCCTAAATTTGAGTGTGTTATTGTTATTTGTGTTCCATCTGTTCCTAAAAATGTTTTTTCTTCCACTGGATATTCTTCTTTATTCATAAGTATATTTAATTTCCATTATATCTTTTTGTAATTCTAATTCTTGTATAGTTTGTTTTTGTGCTTCAATTGATTTCTTAGCTACTCCTGCAAATATATTGTAATTTAATCTTTCTTTTCTAATATTAAGTTCTTCTTTAATGTCAATAAATTTTCTTAATAATTCCATTTTTCTTATTATTTTTGGTGTTTCTGGATATATATATACGGGGTTACTTGATTCTGGTTTATCCATTTATAGCCTGTTTTAATGATATAGTTATTTTATCTAATGCTTTGACTAATCTTGTCATTACTTTATATAAGTTGTCTATCTCGTTAATTATTTGTGTTACTTCTCGTAGGTTATATTTTTGTTGACTTTTTATTTTACTCTGTTTTTCAATTCTTTTTGTTAAATAGTGTATTTTTATTTTTCTAACTACTTTTGATTGTTGTCGTTTATACATTATAATTCATCATATTTATATTCTTGTTGTTTTATAAGTTGTCTTATATATTCGTATTCAGTATAGGAAATTGTATCTATTAATTCAGGTATTTTTGTGTATTCGTATTTTTCATATAATTTATCTAAATTTAGTCTTAGTTTCTGTACTTTAGTTGCTATATTTATTTGTTTATCTAATCTTATACATCTAGGATGTTCATCTGGTAGATCTTCTCCATATTCAATTCCTTTCATATTTTCTGTTTGCATTATAAACTGTTTTTTACTGTGTTTCCTTATTCTATTTTTGTAAATATTGTTGGTACTTATTCTAGTATTATCTTTTTTAATACTGTGTTTCTTATTCCTATGCTCCTTTTTATTATTGTTTTCTATGTTAGTTATGTCTCTATTATTTTCATTCCTATATTTTTTATTCCTATGCTCTGATACCAAGTGGGGGGTGGTCCTTTGATCTTTCTCTTTTAGAGACATTTATGTAAATGCGGAATTAAAATAAATATCTCTTTGTCTAATTAATCTTAATATTTGGTTAATGTCTTGTACTATTAAATCTAGATATGCTTCATTCTGGGTTTGGATATATTTATCTAGGTTGTGTTGTATTAAGGTTTCTCTTTCTCTTAATTCATCTATAGTTTTTTGCCAATTTTCTAAATGTTGTTGGTTCATTTTAATAATAATCTAGATATCCTTCTGTATCTATGTCAAGGTATATGTCATTATTTCTAAAGTCATCATCACTATCATCGTTTAATATTGTATCTAACCATGATTCCTTCATTAGGTCTATAAGTTCATGAGTAAATAATAGATTATATATGTTTTGTATTATTTCTGTATCTAAAATTCTTAGTATATACAAGACTAATATTTTGTAGTCCTTGTCTTCATTTATTAAATATTTAGGTGTTGGGGTTTTATATTTTTCTATAGCTTCTGTTTGTTTATATTTACTAGTTTCTGCTATATCGGGTTTCTTATAACTAGGTTCTGTCATTTCTTTACTTCTGTGTTTTAATCAATTTATTCCTTCTAACCTCTGCTTATATTATTACCTTTATCATCTAATAGTCCAGTATGTTTAATTATCCGGTTGGTCACTACTATGGGTTCCAGCTTCAATCAGTTTACCCTAACACTGCTTACTTCAGTTGGTTTACTACCCTATTCACGGCATTCTTAGCCTTTTTCTGGGTTCAACCATTTTGGAAAAGCTTAGTCTGGGTCTAACTTACTCTTAGCTTCCTAACCATAGCAAACTAATAAGGATAATGTTAACATAATCAAACTATAACATGATAAATAATAATAAGCTAATAGAGATTATTAGGAATATGATAGATTAGTTACACATATGTAAATATGAGTATACCTTTGGTGTTATCTCGTCGGTAGTATGTGATATAGATGTTTCTATATTGGATTCCTCCATGCTATATATGTAAAATATTTTTTATTTATGGTGAGTCTCAACACATGAGAGAGTAGGTTAGCAAAAATTGCTTGCCTTCTTTCTCATCTGTTCGTCTCTATTTATATTACAAGAAAACGCGTCTCAATAGTGGAAACCGCGTAATAAAGGAAAAACGCGTAAATGCACAGTGCTAGTCACTGTGTACTTTACGACTTTTGAAAAAGAGAAAGAAAACGTGTCCTACTATTTTACATTATTGAAAGAAAACGTGTGGGGTTTCTTACTATTCCCACTTTTTGACTAATGCTAAGAAGAAAGAAAAAGTAAAGATTCCTCTGCAATAATTTACATAATAAAATAAACTAGGAACTATTTATGATTATGTCTTTGTCTGTAGCTCTTTTTGTTTGTAGCTTGTCCGTTTGTCTTCATTCTAGATTTACTTCTGGTATAGTTGTGGTATTTCCTGGGGGGTGGTCCTTTGATCTTTCTCTTTTAGAGACATTTATGTAAATGCGGAATTAAAATAAATATCTCTTTGTCTAATTAATCTTAATATTTGGTTAATGTCTTGTACTATTAAATCTAGATATGCTTCATTCTGGGTTTGGATATATTTATCTAGGTTGTGTTGTATTAAGGTTTCTCTTTCTCTTAATTCATTTATAGTTTTTTGCCAATTTTCTAAATGTTGTTGGTTCATTTTAATAATAATCTAGATATCCTTCTGTATCTATGTCAAGGTATATGTCATTATTTCTAAAGTCATCATCACTATCATCGTTTAATATTGTATCTAACCATGATTCCTTCATTAGGTCTATAAGTTCATGAGTAAATAATAGATTATATATGTTTTGTATTATTTCTGTATCTAAAATTCTTAGTATATACAAGACTAATATTTTGTAGTCCTTGTCTTCATTTATTAAATATTTAGGTGTTGGGGTTTTATATTTTTCTATAGCTTCTGTTTGTTTATATTTACTAGTTTCTGCTATATCGGGTTTCTTATAACTAGGTTCTGTCATTTCTTTACTTCTGTGTTTTAATCAATTTATTCCTTCTAACCTCTGCTTATATTATTACCTTTATCATCTAATAGTCCAGTATGTTTAATTATCCGGTTGGTCACTACTATGGGTTCCAGCTTCAATCAGTTTACCCTAACACTGCTTACTTCAGTTGGTTTACTACCCTATTCACGGCATTCTTAGCCTTTTTCTGGGTTCAACCATTTTGGAAAAGCTTAGTCTGGGTCTAACTTACTCTTAGCTTCCTAACCATAGCAAACTAATAAGGATAATGTTAACATAATCAAACTATAACATGATAAATAATAATAAGCTAATAGAGATTATTAGGAATATGATAGATTAGTTACACATATGTAAATATGAGTATACCTTTGGTGTTATCTCGTCGGTAGTATGTGATATAGATGTTTCTATATTGGATTCCTCCATGCTATATGTAATGACCTTCCCGGTCATTTCCTTCGTTTTCGTGTGTTGTCAGCGTTTAGAGCTTTTCTATAACTGTCCCAAGTTATTTATGACTTGCTGGGACTGACAGTTCGGTTCCCGGGCAGTTCGTTTGAGAATATTATTTAGACCGAGCACATTGTAAAATATTAAATTAAATTTGAATTTGGCAAAATGACGTAGTTAATTACTTTGCGAAAATATTTTTGAAATTTATAAAATGCTTTAGTTATATCAATATGTCTATACTACTTTATAATAATTTTATAACCTATTAATAATTTAAGCGGAGATAGGAAATTTAAATATGTTAAAATAATATTTTTATTTTATAGAGGTTTTGTTAGAAATAATTTTCTATTAATTATGGTATATTCAAAAAGTTGTATTTATTTTACCACGGACCTACGCAATACCCAAATATATATAATAGGGATGAAACCATACCTTTGCAATTCCACCTCCACTCCACGTGGAGGTGAGGCAAGTGGACAGCAAATTAGTAGCTAAATAATGACCTAAGTCATTATGTGCCACATGTATTACATGATATAATCTTGCCATGTTAGTACATTTGCTACAATATACACACACTCATAGATATAGCTACTGTACGTGTGGTGACATGTAATGTCGAAAGTTTTCTCTCCCTCTTTATGTTTCCATCCGTAATTGGTCCAAAGCATGCTATGTTACACGCTGACCATTTATTCACATGCAATTAATTACCTACATCAAGTTATTCAAGCTCGGTTTCTAGTGGGAAAGTGTTTGTGGACGTGTAATCGTCGTTATTTTGGTAAGTTTTATTCTATTTACGGTAGTTTTCGTTTACAATAGTATATTTTGGGATTGGTATTGATGTTTGAGCTACATTTTGAGCTCAAAGTGAATGGTGCTAATTGTCACTATTGGTCATGGAGTTGTTTGGGACGCTGTGACGGTTTCAGTTTCGTGATTCCGCAAGTGGGCCCCACGGGGACGGTTCGGACATTTTTCGAACTAATGCAATATAGGTATCAATAGTCATGTTTTGACATGTAGTTTATTATTTTGGTAGCGTGGCAGCAGTCTGAGGCCTCTCGAAAGGGGAAGGCTCCTGAATAGCTGATTCTTTTAGCAAGCTTGCGGCAGGCGTCCAGGTAGGCTAGGTTTACCTTCCTTTGCACTTAGATTGGGCTTATGTGTGATATATGTATGCTATTGTGCTGGTATTGTGGGCTGGTATTATAGACTTGGTGGTGGTGGTTTGCTGTGATTTAGGCCTTCTAGGCCGGATAGGGCTGTTCGGATATATTCCAGGCCCGTTATCCTCGTGGTACCCCACAGATGACCTATTTGGGGTCGGATAGTATTGTTGTTGTTGTTGCTAGTCTGGGAATGTTATTGTTGGACCTTAGTCCAGTCTTAGACAGACTTAGCCCAGACTTAGACAAGTATAACCAGACTTGGTTTTCGGGACCCGGTAGCGGGCCCCGTTACCCTTTTTGTCGGCTTGTCGAAACTTTGACATCTTTGGGCTTAGATAAGCCCTATATGACTATTAGGGTTATGACGGGATTGAGTCACCCCGATTATACCCGGTTGGACTGTCTAGCTTTGTTCGTCCCTGATAGCACCGTATTTGATTGGGGTCGGCTAGTTTGACTTAGAACGCTGAACCGCCTTTCCATGACTTGTAATGTATACCCAGACTTTTATATACATATTTTTACAGTAGGTAGTTGACCTAGAAGGACCCCGAGATTGACTTGTAGCATGTTGTAGAGTTAGCTTCTGTACCTATATAATAGTAATGACTTGGCACTAAGGCGTTCCCCGTTTATTTGATATGATATGACCTTTGATTCTGTTCTGGTTACTGGCTATGATGAGTTCCGGTTCGAGTCCGGCTACTGATTCAGGTATGATGATTTTGGTTATTGACTATTGGGTGTTCCGGTTTGAGTCCGGCCCCGGATTGTGGTACACTATGAGTTCCGGTTCGAGTCCGGCCACTGATTATTATGAGTTCCGGTTCGAGTCCGGCATCTGGTTATGATATGGTTGGAGAGTTTTGGTACTGGGTACCGTGATCATGATACTGTTGTTATATGAGTTCCGGTTCGAGTCCGGCAGATATGATATATATGTGGCCTCTTGTTATTACCCACTGCTTCCGGTTCGATTCCGGCGTCTGGCCTCTTGTTATTACCCATTGGTGCCGGTTCAATCCCGGTGCACCCTTGTTGGTTATTGTGGTTACTGGATACTGACACAGCTTCGAGACACTGGTGACTATGCATTTATTATTCTTGTGTGTCCCACCGGTTTATGGGGGCCAGGTTGGGTTATTGTTTTCTTCCGTGTGCCTATCGGGTTTATGGGGGCCCAGATAGGTTATGTTTGACTTGTGTGTTTACTTATGTATTTATTTACTCATTATTCAGTATCGCATTTATGTTTTCTCCTGAGCATGTCTATACGCCTCAACCGCTACTTATGTACTTATTATTTATAGTTATACCAGACTTAGCATGCACCCCCGTACTTTAGCCTGTTTATATTACATTAAGCTCAGTCGGCCGATGATGCCTACTGAGTACCCGTTGCCCCGGTACTCATACTGCACTTCTGCATCTTTTCCCCGATGCAGATCCAGGCACTAGTCGACGGTGGTGACGTGACTCTTTTCTTAGCACTGACTCCGGAGCAGGGTGAGCTTACTGACGTCTGAGGCAGATCCTACTCCATCTTCTACTGTATAGTTTTTTGCTCTCGAGACTGTTGTACTTATTATACATATTTGGTTTCTGTCTTGTATTTTGGGTATGTTAGTAGTGGCTCATGTACTGACCCCACCAGGTCTTGGGAGGGGTTCTGGACTTTATATACGTTGTCCTCTTCCTTCTCAGTCTTAGCATGTTTATAAATATGGTTACTTCTACTTCTTCTCTATTTTATGAGATTCCGCCCGTTAGCCCGTCGCTTGTCGCTCCGGGCTAGGGTTTGGCTTGCCTATTGGTGGGTTACGATAGGCGCCATCATGACTCAGAATTGGGTCGTGACAGCTTGGTATCAGAGCCTAGGTTGTATAGGTAGTGTCGGTACATGAGCCAATGTTTAGTAGAGTCCTGTGGATCGGTGCGGGGACGCTTGTATCCTATCCTCAGGAGGCTATGGAGCATTCTTAGGAGAGTCTCTCATTTTCTTGACTCATGTCCGTGCGTTAAGTCTATGTTGGTTTCTGATCTTCATTTGGTTCACTCTTTACATATATGGCAAGGACGCATGGTACGAAAGCCGAGGGTCAGGACCCCGATCCTGCGGCGAGGAGATGGTGGAAGGGATATCTTGATTCCAGGCCAGCAGGATCTCCGCCGGTTACTTGGACCCAGTTCTCTGAGATTTTCTTGGGAAAGTATATGCCCCGTACTATGCGGGAGCGACTCAGGGATGAGTTCTCCAGATTGACTCAGGGTTCATTATCTGTCGCCAAGTATGAGGCGAGGTTTCATGATCTTGCTAGGCATGCTACTTCTATTTTGCCTGATGAGTATGAGAGAGTTAGATGTTTTGTCAGGGGACTGAGATTGCCACTCCGCAGAGCTACCCAGAGTTTAGTGACTTCAGGGAAGTCATTCGCAGAGATTATCGAGCATGTATACTCTATTGAGGAGATGGATCGCGAGGCCCAAGGGGGCAGCGATAAGAGACCTCGTGTTCAGGGTAGTTTCAGTGGGAGAAATAGTGGTTCGCAGTTCAGAGGTCGTGGTTTCCAGTTTCAGGGTAGGTACCCTCAGCAGCAGCAGCAGTCTTTTCAGCGACAGGGTCAGCCCAGTAGGCCCGTACAGTCAGCTTTGCAAATATCTGATAGAGGTCAGCCTGCCTATAGTGGTTCTGTTAGACAGCCTCAGGGACGTGGTCAGTCCAGTTCATCGACTAGAGGGGGTCGTACTGGATCAGCCGGACCTTCTAGGCCGAGCAGGGAGCCAGGAGCATGTTATACTTGTGGGGTTGTCGGTCATTTCGCGCGTGAGTATCCTCAGCGCATGGCGATTGAGCCTTCAGTTCAGACAGCATAACCCCTCAGATCTATACCGCCAGCAGGTAGAGGTGGTGCACAGGGTCGTCGAGGTGGTCCCCAGGGTTCTCGAGGTAGAGCGCAGGGAGGTCGGACTGGTAGTCAGGTTGGTGCTCAGACTAGTAGTAGTCAGCGTCAGTTGTATACCGTACCGGCTAGGCCGGAGGCTGAGGCTTCGGATGCGGTGATTACAAGTATGATTTCCGTATGCCATCAGCCAGCTTCTGCATTATTTGATCCTGGATCCACGTTTTCTTATGTATCTACTTATTATGCACCACGGTTGGGTTTATGTTCCGAGTTATTATCTGTACCCTTACATGTATCTACCCCCGTTGGTGATTCCTTAGTAGTGGATCGGGTATATAGATCTTGTCTGGTGACTGTTCAGGAGTTTGAGACTCGGGTTGATTTTGTTGTATTGGCCATGGTAGACTTTGATGTGATTCTGGGCATGGACTGGTTGTCTTTTCATCATGTAGTCTTGGATTGCTTTGCCAAGACTGTGACCTTAGCCATGCCTGGCGTACCCCCGGTGGTGTGGCAGGGTTTTGTTAGCCGCACACCGACCGGGATTATTTCATATGTTCAGGCTCGTAGATTGATGTCGAGGGGATGTGATTCATTCCTTGCTTATGTTCGGGATGCTAGTATTGAGAGTCCATCACTTGACTCCATCCCTATTGTTCGTGAGTTTTCTGATGTATTCCCGACTGACCTGTCTGGCCTTCCTCCTGAGCGTGATATAGAGTTCATTATTGACCTCGAGCCGGGCACCCAATCTATTTCTATGGCTCCGTATCGTATGGCTCCTGCTGAATTGAGAGAGTTGAGTACTCAGCTCCAGGACCTTCTGGGGAAGGGTTTTATCAGGCCGAGTGTGTCTCCGTGGGGTGCTCCAGTTCTGTTTGTAAAGAAGAAGGATGGATCTATGCGCATGTGTATTGATTACAGGCAGTTGAATAAGGTAACTGTGAAGAATAAGTATCCTATGCCTCGTATCGATGATTTGTTTGATCAACTTCAAGGTGCAGTGGTATTCTCAAAAATAGATTTGAGATATGGATACCATCAGTTGAGAGTTAGGGCTGAGGACATCCCAAAGACAGCCTTCAGGACTCGGTACGGCCATTATGAGTTCCTGGTGATGTCTTTTGGGTTGACTAATGCCCCAGCAGCTTTCATGGATTTGATGAATCGTGTATTCAGGCCATACTTAGACTCTTTTGTGATTGTGTTTATTGATGACATCTTGGTTTATTCAAAGAGCAGCGAGGAGCACGAGCAGCATTTGAGGATTGTGCTTCACACTTTGAGAGATCATCGGCTTTATGCCAAGTTCTCAAAATGTGAGTTCTGGCTTGAGTCTGTAGCTTTCTTGGGGCACGTTGTATCCAGACACAGTATCATGGTAGATCCAGCAAAGATTGAGGCTATTCGAGGTTGGGCTAGGCCCACGTCGCCTACTGAGGTACGCAGTTTTGTTGGGTTGGCAGGATATTACAGACGGTTTATTGAGGGCTTTTCGTCTATTGCATCTCCTATGACCAGACTGACCAGGAAGGAGGTTCCATTTCAGTGGTCTGAGGATTGTGAGGCAAGCTTTCTGAAGCTCAAGGATCGACTTACTTCTGCCCCTGTGTTGACTCTTCCAGTTGAGGGCGAGGGTTTTACCGTGTATTGTGATGCGTCTGGTATTGGTTTGGGATGTGTTCTGATGCAGCAGGGTCGTGTTATTGCTTATGCATCAAGGCAGCTGAAGGTGCACGAACGTAATTATCCTACTCATGACTTAGAATTAGCAGCGGTAGTATTTGCACTGCGGATTTGGAGGCATTATCTATACGGTGTGCATTGTGAGATCTTTACAGACCACCGTAGTCTTCAGCATATTATGACTCAGAGGGATCTTAATTTGAGGCAGCGCAGGTGGATTGAGCTGCTAAAGGACTATGATATCTCTATTCTCTATCATCCGGGTAAGGCGAATGTGGTAGCGGACGCCTTAAGCCGGAAGACAGTGAGTATGGACAGCTTAGCCTTCATTCCAGTCTCTCAGCGGCCGTTGGCTTTGGATATTCAGTCCTTAGCTAACTCGATGGTGCGTTTGGATATTTCTGACCCCAAAAAGGTTATCGCTTGTGTTGGTGCGAGATCTACTTTGCTGGAGCAGATTCAGAGTCGTCAATTTGAAGATAGCGTTCTCCGTAGAATTCGAGATCAGATATTGAAGGGTAAGTCTGAGAGAGCTACCTAGGGTTCTGATGGTGTTCTGAGGTTTGACGGTCGTATTTGTGTTCTGAGGGTCGAAGATTTAATTCAGTTGATTTTGCGTGAAGCTCACAGTTCTAGATATTCTATTCACCCCGGGACAGCTAAGATGTATAGAGATCTGAGACAACACTATTGGTGGAGCGGTATGCGGAGAGATATAGCAGGGTTTGTAGCCCGATGCCTTTGTTGTCAGCAGGTAAAGGCCGAACATCAGAGACCCGGTGGTTTACTTTAGCAATTACCCATCCCCGAGTGGAAATGGGAGCGGGTCACTATGGATTTCATTGTTGGATTGCCTCGCACCTTCCGTGGTTTTGATAGTATTTGGGTTATTGTGGACCGGTTGACTAAGTATGCACACTTTATCCCTGTTCGAGTCTCCTATAGTGCTGAGAGGTTAGCTCGTGTATATATTCAGGAGGTGGTCCGCCTACATGGAGTGCCAATATCCATTATCTCAGACCGAAGGTCTCAGTTTACCTCCAGTTTTTGGCAGACTTTTCAGGAAGAGTTGGGTACCCAGGTGGACCTCAGCACTGCATTTCATCCTCAAACCGATGGGCAATCAGAGCGGACTATTCAGGTATTAGAGGATATGCTCCGCGCTTGTGTACTTGACTTTGGGGGCCAATGGGATCAATTCTTGCCTTTAGCGGAGTTCGCGTATAATAATAGCTTTCACTCCAGTATTCAAATGGCTCCGTTTGAGGCTTTGTATGGGAGACGGTGTCGATCTCCAGTGGGTTGGTTCGAGACCTCAGAAGTCAGTCCTCGTGGCACAGATTTACTCCGAGAATCTTTGGACCGAGTTCGAGTAATTCAGGACAGGCTGCGGACAGCTCAGAGTAGACAAAGGAGTTATGCTGACCGTAGACGTCGTCCATTGAAATTCAGGGTGGGTGATAGGGTCTTCTTACGAGTATCGCCCATGAAGGGCGTGATGCGGTTTGGTAGGAAGGGTAAGCTTAGCCCCAGGTATATTGGACCCTTTGAGATTTTGCGGACAGTTGGAGAGGTGGCTTATGTGTTAGCTTTACCTCCGGCATTTTCAGCTATCCACCCAGTATTTCATGTTTCTATGCTACGACAATATATTTCAGATGAGTCGCATGTGCTTCAGTGGGACTCGGTTCAGTTAGACGAGAAACTAACATTTGTGGAGGAGCCTGTGTCCATTTTAGCCAGAGATGTCAGACGGTTACGCTCCCGGGACATTCCAGTGGTTAAGGTACAGTGGCGTCACCGTCCGGTTGAAGAGGCAACTTGGGAGCTTGAACGTGACATGCGAGCCCAGTATCCCTACTTGTTCACATCTTCAGGTACGTGCTTATTCTTGACTTTCGCGGACGAAAGTCCTTTTAGTAGTGGATATTGTAATGACCTTCCCGGTCATTTCCTTCGTTTTCGTGTGTTGTCAGCGTTTAGAGCTTTTCTATAACTGTCCCAAGTTATTTATGACTTGCTGGGACTGACAGTTCGGTTCCCGGGCAGTTCGTTTGAGAATATTATTTAGACCGAGCACATTGTAAAATATTAAATTAAATTTGAATTTGGCAAAATGACGTAGTTAATTACTTTGCGAAAATATTTTTGAAATTTATAAAATGCTTTAGTTATATCAATATGTCTATACTACTTTATAATAATTTTATAACCTATTAATAATTTAAGCGGAGATAGGAAATTTAAATATGTTAAAATAATATTTTTATTTTATAGAGGTTTTGTTAGAAATAATTTTCTATTAATTATGGTATATTCAAAAAGTTGTATTTATTTTACCACGGACCTACGCAATACCCAAATATATATAATAGGGATGAAACCATACCTTTGCAATTCCACCTCCACTCCACGTGGAGGTGAGGCAAGTGGACAGCAAATTAGTAGCTAAATAATGACCTAAGTCATTATGTGCCACATGTATTACATGATATAATCTTGCCATGTTAGTACATTTGCTACAATATACACACACTCATAGATATAGCTACTGTACGTGTGGTGACATGTAATGTCGAAAGTTTTCTCTCCCTCTTTATGTTTCCATCCGTAATTGGTCCAAAGCATGCTATGTTACACGCTGACCATTTATTCACATGCAATTAATTACCTACATCAAGTTATTCAAGCTCGGTTTCTAGTGGGAAAGTGTTTGTGGACGTGTAATCGTCGTTATTTTGGTAAGTTTTATTCTATTTACGGTAGTTTTCGTTTACAATAGTATATTTTGGGATTGGTATTGATGTTTGAGCTACATTTTGAGCTCAAAGTGAATGGTGCTAATTGTCACTATTGGTCATGGAGTTGTTTGGGACGCTGTGACGGTTTCAGTTTCGTGATTCCGCAAGTGGGCCCCACGGGGACGGTTCGGACATTTTTCGAACTAATGCAATATAGGTATCAATAGTCATGTTTTGACATGTAGTTTATTATTTTGGTAGCGTGGCAGCAGTCTGAGGCCTCTCGAAAGGGGAAGGCTCCTGAATAGCTGATTCTTTTAGCAAGCTTGCGGCAGGCGTCCAGGTAGGCTAGGTTTACCTTCCTTTGCACTTAGATTGGGCTTATGTGTGATATATGTATGCTATTGTGCTGGTATTGTGGGCTGGTATTATAGACTTGGTGGTGGTGGTTTGCTGTGATTTAGGCCTTCTAGGCCGGATAGGGCTGTTCGGATATATTCCAGGCCCGTTATCCTCGTGGTACCCCACAGATGACCTATTTGGGGTCGGATAGTATTGTTGTTGTTGTTGCTAGTCTGGGAATGTTATTGTTGGACCTTAGTCCAGTCTTAGACAGACTTAGCCCAGACTTAGACAAGTATAACCAGACTTGGTTTTCGGGACCCGGTAGCGGGCCCCGTTACCCTTTTTGTCGGCTTGTCGAAACTTTGACATCTTTGGGCTTAGATAAGCCCTATATGACTATTAGGGTTATGACGGGATTGAGTCACCCCGATTATACCCGGTTGGACTGTCTAGCTTTGTTCGTCCCTGATAGCACCGTATTTGATTGGGGTCGGCTAGTTTGACTTAGAACGCTGAACCGCCTTTCCATGACTTGTAATGTATACCCAGACTTTTATATACATATTTTTACAGTAGGTAGTTGACCTAGAAGGACCCCGAGATTGACTTGTAGCATGTTGTAGAGTTAGCTTCTGTACCTATATAATAGTAATGACTTGGCACTAAGGCGTTCCCCGTTTATTTGATATGATATGACCTTTGATTCTGTTCTGGTTACTGGCTATGATGAGTTCCGGTTCGAGTCCGGCTACTGATTCAGGTATGATGATTTTGGTTATTGACTATTGGGTGTTCCGGTTTGAGTCCGGCCCCGGATTGTGGTACACTATGAGTTCCGGTTCGAGTCCGGCCACTGATTATTATGAGTTCCGGTTCGAGTCCGGCATCTGGTTATGATATGGTTGGAGAGTTTTGGTACTGGGTACCGTGATCATGATACTGTTGTTATATGAGTTCCGGTTCGAGTCCGGCAGATATGATATATATGTGGCCTCTTGTTATTACCCACTGCTTCCGGTTCGATTCCGGCGTCTGGCCTCTTGTTATTACCCATTGGTGCCGGTTCAATCCCGGTGCACCCTTGTTGGTTATTGTGGTTACTGGATACTGACACAGCTTCGAGACACTGGTGACTATGCATTTATTATTCTTGTGTGTCCCACCGGTTTATGGGGGCCAGGTTGGGTTATTGTTTTCTTCCGTGTGCCTATCGGGTTTATGGGGGCCCAGATAGGTTATGTTTGACTTGTGTGTTTACTTATGTATTTATTTACTCATTATTCAGTATCGCATTTATGTTTTCTCCTGAGCATGTCTATACGCCTCAACCGCTACTTATGTACTTATTATTTATAGTTATACCAGACTTAGCATGCACCCCCGTACTTTAGCCTGTTTATATTACATTAAGCTCAGTCGGCCGATGATGCCTACTGAGTACCCGTTGCCCCGGTACTCATACTGCACTTCTGCATCTTTTCCCCGATGCAGATCCAGGCACTAGTCGACGGTGGTGACGTGACTCTTTTCTTAGCACTGACTCCGGAGCAGGGTGAGCTTACTGACGTCTGAGGCAGATCCTACTCCATCTTCTACTGTATAGTTTTTTGCTCTCGAGACTGTTGTACTTATTATACATATTTGGTTTCTGTCTTGTATTTTGGGTATGTTAGTAGTGGCTCATGTACTGACCCCACCAGGTCTTGGGAGGGGTTCTGGACTTTATATACGTTGTCCTCTTCCTTCTCAGTCTTAGCATGTTTATAAATATGGTTACTTCTACTTCTTCTCTATTTTATGAGATTCCGCCCGTTAGCCCGTCGCTTGTCGCTCCGGGCTAGGGTTTGGCTTGCCTATTGGTGGGTTACGATAGGCGCCATCATGACTCAGAATTGGGTCGTGACACTATATATGTAAAATATTTTTTATTTATGGTGAGTCTCAACACATGAGAGAGTAGGTTAGCAAAAATTGCTTGCCTTCTTTCTCATCTGTTCGTCTCTATTTATATTACAAGAAAACGCGTCTCAATAGTGGAAACCGCGTAATAAAGGAAAAACGCGTAAATGCATTATATAAGTCTGGTATTTGTTGTAGTTCTGCTCCATCTGCTGTATATACTGTTGAAAGTAGTCCATATTCGTAGCATGTACGTACTAAATTTGCACTGGTGCCAGGCTGGGCAATTAGTTTATTATATCCTTGTAGTTTTTGAGTTATAAAATCTTTTTGAGGGTCATTGGTCGTCTGAGATCTTGGATGTAAATTCAAAAATGTTTGGGTTTTATAGATATTTTGGATGTATGCTCTGGAAATGTGGTTATATACTTGTTTATTTTGGTTTAGGCTTGCGGCATATGTGGATGTTTGTGGACTTGGTATAGTCGGATGTGATAGGTTTATGGGTTGTTTATTTCTGATAGAGGGTTTTGTAAACTGGCTATTTAAATTTTGGTTTTGTCTTTTTGTAGGTTGGCTGGGTGTATTTGAGCTGCTTGCTTCTGTAGATGCTTTTCCTGTAGCTGCATTAACAAACTTGTTATGAGTTTTATGGAGTTTCTCAACGTCTCCTTCTAGTTCTGGATTTTTAATGTCTTCCGATCGACATAGTTCAGCATATTTTGAGTCATGCGGCTGACTTGTAGCTCTTTCCTTCTTTAGCTCTTTTAATTCTAGCTCAAAACTGTCCACTTTTAAGCAAAGTGTAGTCATGGCTTTTAATAAAATATCCATTTGGCTATCTTGATCTGTCTGAGTAGCTTTGTCTTGATAAGTAGTCTGCAGTGATATTTTTGTTAGTACTGATCACTTCTATTGTAAATGTAAAATTTTGTATATTTAAGACAAGTCTTCGTATTTCTTTTGTTGTAACTGAGTCGTCTAATTTTCTTGTTAGCCACCATTTTACTTGTGTATTATCTGTTCTGACAATAAATTTGTTATAAACTATATATGGTTCGAATGCTAATAAGCATTTATATAAGGCAAATAGTTCTTTCCTATTTATTTCCCATTTATCTTGAGGTTCCGTATATGTTCCTGAGTGATATCTACAGTGATGTTCTATTTTTGTATCAAGATACTTATATTTTAATACTCCACCGTAACTATGGTTACTTGAATCTGTTTCTACTATATATATAAATTCTTTTGTTATATCTGGAAAATATAATTTTGGTAACTTTTGACATAATTCTTTAACCTTTTGTATATATTTTTTATCTGTTTGGTCAAAATGATATTCAATATCCTTTTTTAATTTTTTATTTAATGGTTTTAAATATTCTGCTAACTTTGGTATATATTCTCTTACTTGGTTTACTAATCCTAAAAAGGATTGTAATTTTTTCTTTGTATCTAGTATTTCATTTGAATTTATAATTTTTTGTACTATATGTGTTTGCATTTTTACTCCGTTCTTATCTATTTGTATACCGAGAAATTCTATTTGGTTTTTCATTATTTCTGCCTTGCTTTTACTTAAACTAATTCCTGCTGTATCTATAATGTTGATAAATTTATTTAGTAATTGTATATGTTCGTCTTCTGTTCTTGAGTATAATAATATATCATCAATATATACAATACAATTCTCTAATTGTGTAAAATATGTATCCATAAAATGTTGATACCTACCTGGTGCATTTTTATATCCAAAGGGTAAAACATTCCATTCATAAAATCCTTGGGGTACTGTGAATGCTGTTAAATGTTTAGAGTTATCTTCTAATTTTAAATGATAAAATCCTGATTTGCAATCAAATTTGCTAAAATAATTATATCCTTGGATTTGTCTAATTTTTAATATTTTATTTGGTATTGGGTAATTATAAGTTTTAGTTTTGGCATTTAGATTTCTATAATCAATAACCATTCTACTTTTTCCTCTTTTTTGTTCACTATGTTTGTTAACAATAAAGGCTGGACTAGTATGTTTACTATTACTAGCTTGAATGTAATTATTGTGAAGTAATTCATCTATGTGTAAGGTAAATTCTTTTAAATCATCAAAGTTATATTTTAATGGTTTTTGGGTTATTATACTATTTTGATCAATTAGTTCTATTGTAACTGTTGTTTTATGTTTATGCCATCCTTTAAGCGGATTGTCACTATATAAGGGTTCTAACTTATCATAGATTGGTTGTAACATGTTAATATTAAAGGTTATAATTTCTATTGCTTTCTCTGTTGTTGATTGATTTTCTAGTTTTTGTGTTATTTTTTCTGATCCTTTTATCCATGGTGTTGTTTTTCTAGGTTTATTTTGTACTCTTTTGGCTCCTATTTTTTGTTTACAAGGTGTTGTAAACCAACAGTGTGTTTTTGTTAGTATATGAGGGTATAGTTCATCTATAAAGGGCATTCCTAAAATTATATCTCTTGTTGTGAAATCATAGTTATACATCGTTTTTATTGTTAGTATTTTATCATATATTTGTAGTTTTACATCTTTTGCGTAATATTTTACCATACTTCCTTCGTCATTAAATCCGGTGAATACAGTTGGATTTTTTATCTTTTGCCATTTGGATTCTGGTAAACAATTGTATCTACATAAATTTGCTTCTGCGCCTGTGTCTATCATTGGTGTATAATATCTATTATTATATCCTTCCACAATTATTTTTGCTAATATATATACTTTCATGCTAAGGTATTTTTATAGTATTGATTTTGTTCTATTGATTATTACATTTTTATTTTGGTAATGAATGATTAATCTTTTATCTTCTAACTTATATGGTTTTACTTGTTCTAGCCATTGTAGTCCTAAAACTATATTTGGATTTATTTGTCCTATTGTAAATTGTATATTTATAGGTATTCCGCCTATAATTACTTCTTGAATAGTTATTTCCTTTGTCTGTTTTAATTCTATTGGTAAATCGGGTATTTCTTGTTCTTGTATTATAATATCATCTTCTGTAATTAATTCTCTGGTTATCCAATTATCTTGTTCTCCAGTGTTGATTAAAATTAAATATTTTCGTTGATTTAATATTCCTGTTATATAATAGGGATGTTGTGTTGGTATTATTTCATTAGGTATTTCATATTCTATTCTTCTGGATGTGCTCATTCTTGATGAGGATGAAGGGGCATCTATTTGTCTTTTTGATGTCGTTCCTATTCTTTCTTTTACTATATCTAATTCTTGGTTCATATTTAAATCATCATAACTATAATCATTATTATCTATAACTGTTAAGATATTGTCAAATGGGGATTCTATATTAATTTTATCAATTTTATTGGTTGCTTGTACCATATGTTTAGTAGTTAAAATATATAAATTTTTGCATCTTGCTGTAAATATTTTACTTCCAGGGGTTAGTTCTATTCCTGATAGCTTCCAATATAATACTAGGGATTTATCTATATTTCTATCTTTTATTGCTACTGTATAATTTGGGTTAACTGTAAACTTAAATTTTTGGTATATTAAATTTCCTTTTACTTATTATGGGTACCATTGCACTACCTTGCGCATATTTACAGTCTACTGTATGTTCTTTTTGGCTTATTATATAATATTCTTCTTTTGGTTTTTTGAACCAATATTTTACCATTGGTACATCTAATACATTATCTATTTTTAAGGTTATTTCTTGTTTTGTAATTTGCTTGTATATATTTGAGTCAAATATTATTTTCTGTTTATTACTATCTTCAGTTTGGTAATTTTCTTTTTCTATTATTCCTGATTCAGTCATCAATTTCATTTTCTGTATCTGATAGATTTATATTGTTAATGTCATCATTATTTAGATCAGTTTCGAAATCTGAGTTGTTTAATTCCATATCTGGCAATTCATCTAGTTCATAAATACTATCGTTACTTTCTAAATCATAATCTATGTATGGTAATTCTGTATAAATATTTTCTTCTATCCTTACTTCGGTAATTTGTTTTTTCTTTATATCTTTGGGTATTTTACAATCTTTAGCTAAGTGTCCTAATTTTCCACAATTGTAACATTTACATTCTGATAATTTTTTCTTAGGTCGATAAGGTCTTTTTCTTTTGTAATTTTTTATATAATATCGTTTTCTTGGATTTTTATACTTGTATTTAGATTTAAAGGATTTATATTTTTTAAATCGTTTTTTGTATCTAAACTTATTTTTCTTAGTTTTACAACCAAATTGTGGTGCTATCTTTTGTGTACAACACGACATATTTTTTGTTAATACTTTGTCTAATTTTTGTTTATCTTTATATTCATCACATAGTCCTATAAACCATGTTTGTAAATATTTTATTCTAGCTCCTAATGTATCTGTTAAACTAGCTGCGTCCCATGCTGTTATAATTTTTGTACTAAATGGTTCAGGTAATTTTGTAAAATATGTTCTTCTAACTGCTATAGCTTCTTCATGAGTATATATTGCTCTATAATAGTAATCTTTAAAAGCGCATGTATATTCATCTATATAACACATATTGCATATTGATAATTTATTCATTAATTGTCTGTTTAGATTTTTATCTTTTTCTTGTTCTGCTAATTCTGTTGTCATACTTCCAAATTCATTTCTAATTCCAAATTCGTATTTGTCTAATATAGCTATGCTTGATGTTGTAATTGTTCCACTACTATCTTTATTATTTCTTAAAGCTGTTCTACCTTCAGCTGTTATGTTATGTAGCCATAATTTTACTGTTCCTATTAGTGTTCTTTCTATATATCCTGGTGTATCTGCTACTGATATTTTATTATCTATTAGTTGTTTTGCAATTTGTCCTATCCATACTTGTATTGTTTTATTTATATCTGTGACACAATCTAGGTCTAAGAATAGTGAGGATTCTGGGGGTTTATTTGGTGTCCATTTATTTAATCTACTTTGCCATATTGCTTCGTATCTATTATCACCTGTCACTGTCCAATATGTAGGTTCTCTAGTTCGTGGATTATCGTATCTTCTTTTCTCATATGAAGTTCTACTTGTACTTGGTTGTTCATTTTTAATTGTATTTATATTTGGTTGAGCATTTGTTGTATTTATATTTAAATCTGTTATTTGGTTCATTATTTGGGTATATGTTTCACTATTTTCGTCATTATTGTCATCATTGCCTAAATTTATTTCGGTACCTTTATCATCTAATAGTCCAGTATGTTTAATTATCCGGTTGGTCACTACTATGGGTTCCAGCTTCAATCAGTTTACCCTAACACTGCTTACTTCAGTTGGTTTACTACCCTATTCACGGCATTCTTAGCCTTTTTCTGGGTTCAACCATTTTGGAAAAGCTTAGTCTGGGTCTAACTTACTCTTAGCTTCCTAACCATAGCAAACTAATAAGGATAATGTTAACATAATCAAACTATAACATGATAAATAATAATAAGCTAATAGAGATTATTAGGAATATGATAGATTAGTTACACAGAAGTAAAGAAATGACAGAACCTAGTTATAAGAAACCCGATATAGCAGAAACTAGTAAATATAAACAAACAGAAGCTATAGAAAAATATAAAACCCCAACACCTAAATATTTAATAAATGAAGACAAGGACTACAAAATATTAGTCTTGTATATACTAAGAATTTTAGATACAGAAATAATACAAAACATATATAATCTATTATTTACTCATGAACTTATAGACCTAATGAAGGAATCATGGTTAGATACAATATTAAACGATGATAGTGATGATGACTTTAGAAATAATGACATATACCTTGACATAGATACAGAAGGATATCTAGATTATTATTAAAATGAACCAACAACATTTAGAAAATTGGCAAAAAACTATAGATGAATTAAGAGAAAGAGAAACCTTAATACAACACAACCTAGATAAATATATCCAAACCCAGAATGAAGCATATCTAGATTTAATAGTACAAGACATTAACCAAATATTAAGATTAATTAGACAAAGAGATATTTATTTTAATTCCGCATTTACATAAATGTCTCTAAAAGAGAAAGATCAAAGGACCACCCCCCACTTGGTATCAGAGCATAGGAATAAAAAATATAGGAATGAAAATAATAGAGACATAACTAACATAGAAAACAATAATAAAAAGGAGCATAGGAATAAGAAACACAGTATTAAAAAAGATAATACTAGAATAAGTACCAACAATATTTACAAAAATAGAATAAGGAAACACAGTAAAAAACAGTTTATAATGCAAACAGAAAATATGAAAGGAATTGAATATGGAGAAGATCTACCAGATGAACATCCTAGATGTATAAGATTAGATAAACAAATAAATATAGCAACTAAAGTACAGAAACTAAGACTAAATTTAGATAAATTATATGAAAAATACGAATACACAAAAATACCTGAATTAATAGATACAATTTCCTATACTGAATACGAATATATAAGACAACTTATAAAACAACAAGAATATAAATATGATGAATTATAATGTATAAACGACAACAATCAAAAGTAGTTAGAAAAATAAAAATACACTATTTAACAAAAAGAATTGAAAAACAGAGTAAAATAAAAAGTCAACAAAAATATAACCTACGAGAAGTAACACAAATAATTAACGAGATAGACAACTTATATAAAGTAATGACAAGATTAGTCAAAGCATTAGATAAAATAACTATATCATTAAAACAGGCTATAAATGGATAAACCAGAATCAAGTAACCCCGTATATATATATCCAGAAACACCAAAAATAATAAGAAAAATGGAATTATTAAGAAAATTTATTGACATTAAAGAAGAACTTAATATTAGAAAAGAAAGATTAAATTACAATATATTTGCAGGAGTAGCTAAGAAATCAATTGAAGCACAAAAACAAACTATACAAGAATTAGAATTACAAAAAGATATAATGGAAATTAAATATACTTATGAATAAAGAAGAATATCCAGTGGAAGAAAAAACATTTTTAGGAACAGATGAGAAAGAAGGCAAGCAATTTTTGCTAACCTACTCTCTCATGTGTTGAGACTCACCATAAATAAAAAATATTTTACATATATAGCATGGAGGAATCCAATATAGAAACATCTATATCACATACTACCGACGAGATAACACCAAAGGTATACTCATATTTACATATGTGTAACTAATCTATCATATTCCTAATAATCTCTATTAGCTTATTATTATTTATCATGTTATAGTTTGATTATGTTAACATTATCCTTATTAGTTTGCTATGGTTAGGAAGCTAAGAGTAAGTTAGACCCAGACTAAGCTTTTCCAAAATGGTTGAACCCAGAAAAAGGCTAAGAATGCCGTGAATAGGGTAGTAAACCAACTGAAGTAAGCAGTGTTAGGGTAAACTGATTGAAGCTGGAACCCATAGTAGTGACCAACCGGATAATTAAACATACTGGACTATTAGATGATAAAGGTAATAATATAAGCAGAGGTTAGAAGGAATAAATTGATTAAAACACAGAAGTAAAGAAATGACAGAACCTAGTTATAAGAAACCCGATATAGCAGAAACTAGTAAATATAAACAAACAGAAGCTATAGAAAAATATAAAACCCCAACACCTAAATATTTAATAAATGAAGACAAGGACTACAAAATATTAGTCTTGTATATACTAAGAATTTTAGATACAGAAATAATACAAAACATATATAATCTATTATTTACTCATGAACTTATAGACCTAATGAAGGAATCATGGTTAGATACAATATTAAACGATGATAGTGATGATGACTTTAGAAATAATGACATATACCTTGACATAGATACAGAAGGATATCTAGATTATTATTAAAATGAACCAACAACATTTAGAAAATTGGCAAAAAACTATAGATGAATTAAGAGAAAGAGAAACCTTAATACAACACAACCTAGATAAATATATCCAAACCCAGAATGAAGCATATCTAGATTTAATAGTACAAGACATTAACCAAATATTAAGATTAATTAGACAAAGAGATATTTATTTTAATTCCGCATTTACATAAATGTCTCTAAAAGAGAAAGATCAAAGGACCACCCCCCACTTGGTATCAAGTGGGGGGTGGTCCTTTGATCTTTCTCTTTTAGAGACATTTATGTAAATGCGGAATTAAAATAAATATCTCTTTAAGAGAAAGATCAAAGGACCACCCCCCACTTGGTATCAGAGCATAGGAATAAAAAATATAGGAATGAAAATAATAGAGACATAACTAACATAGAAAACAATAATAAAAAGGAGCATAGGAATAAGAAACACAGTATTAAAAAAGATAATACTAGAATAAGTACCAACAATATTTACAAAAATAGAATAAGGAAACACAGTAAAAAACAGTTTATAATGCAAACAGAAAATATGAAAGGAATTGAATATGGAGAAGATCTACCAGATGAACATCCTAGATGTATAAGATTAGATAAACAAATAAATATAGCAACTAAAGTACAGAAACTAAGACTAAATTTAGATAAATTATATGAAAAATACGAATACACAAAAATACCTGAATTAATAGATACAATTTCCTATACTGAATACGAATATATAAGACAACTTATAAAACAACAAGAATATAAATATGATGAATTATAATGTATAAACGACAACAATCAAAAGTAGTTAGAAAAATAAAAATACACTATTTAACAAAAAGAATTGAAAAACAGAGTAAAATAAAAAGTCAACAAAAATATAACCTACGAGAAGTAACACAAATAATTAACGAGATAGACAACTTATATAAAGTAATGACAAGATTAGTCAAAGCATTAGATAAAATAACTATATCATTAAAACAGGCTATAAATGGATAAACCAGAATCAAGTAACCCCGTATATATATATCCAGAAACACCAAAAATAATAAGAAAAATGGAATTATTAAGAAAATTTATTGACATTAAAGAAGAACTTAATATTAGAAAAGAAAGATTAAATTACAATATATTTGCAGGAGTAGCTAAGAAATCAATTGAAGCACAAAAACAAACTATACAAGAATTAGAATTACAAAAAGATATAATGGAAATTAAATATACTTATGAATAAAGAAGAATATCCAGTGGAAGAAAAAACATTTTTAGGAACAGATGGAACACAAATAACAATAACACACTCAAATTTAGGACGACGATATAGAAAAATAGGTACAAAATTACATTTAATGCCAGATCCAATATCAGCTAAATTAGAAGATAGTTTAACAGAAATGATAAGATTACAAAAGGAAAATACTGAAATAGATCAAAAATTAGAAATTGAAAAAATACGATTAGAAGCCAGAAAAGAAATCGAACAACTAAAAAACCAACCAATAAAACAAGACCATCCTCAAAAACCTATACCACCTCAAGAACCAATCCCGGAATATTTTGAACCAGAACCTGAAACATCCGAATCATCTACAAAAATACAAGAAATGGAAAGAGAATTAGCAATATTAAAACAAATATATGCCCAGAAAATACAAGCAAGATTAGCAAAACAAAATGAAAAAATAAAAAAAGAAAAAGAAAAAAAGTTAGCAATGGAATTAGAAAAGTTAAAAGAACAAATACACTTAGAAAACTTAAACCCTGACGAAGAATCTCCAAATATAAGTATTGATAATATTACAATAGACAATTTAACTATAGATAATGTAACCATAAATGAATCTGAATCCGAAATAAATTTAGGCAATGATGACAATAATGACGAAAATAGTGAAACATATACCCAAATAATGAACCAAATAACAGATTTAAATATAAATACAACAAATGCTCAACCAAATATAAATACAATTAAAAATGAACAACCAAGTACAAGTAGAACTTCATATGAGAAAAGAAGATACGATAATCCACGAACTAGAGAACCTACATATTGGACAGTGACAGGTGATAATAGATACGAAGCAATATGGCAAAGTAGATTAAATAAATGGACACCAAATAAACCCCCAGAATCCTCACTATTCTTAGACCTAGATTGTGTCACAGATATAAATAAAACAATACAAGTATGGATAGGACAAATTGCAAAACAACTAATAGATAATAAAATATCAGTAGCAGATACACCAGGATATATAGAAAGAACACTAATAGGAACAGTAAAATTATGGCTACATAACATAACAGCTGAAGGTAGAACAGCTTTAAGAAATAATAAAGATAGTAGTGGAACAATTACAACATCAAGCATAGCTATATTAGACAAATACGAATTTGGAATTAGAAATGAATTTGGAAGTATGACAACAGAATTAGCAGAACAAGAAAAAGATAAAAATCTAAACAGACAATTAATGAATAAATTATCAATATGCAATATGTGTTATATAGATGAATATACATGCGCTTTTAAAGATTACTATTATAGAGCAATATATACTCATGAAGAAGCTATAGCAGTTAGAAGAACATATTTTACAAAATTACCTGAACCATTTAGTACAAAAATTATAACAGCATGGGACGCAGCTAGTTTAACAGATACATTAGGAGCTAGAATAAAATATTTACAAACATGGTTTATAGGACTATGTGATGAATATAAAGATAAACAAAAATTAGACAAAGTATTAACAAAAAATATGTCGTGTTGTACACAAAAGATAGCACCACAATTTGGTTGTAAAACTAAGAAAAATAAGTTTAGATACAAAAAACGATTTAAAAAATATAAATCCTTTAAATCTAAATACAAGTATAAAAATCCAAGAAAACGATATTATATAAAAAATTACAAAAGAAAAAGACCTTATCGACCTAAGAAAAAATTATCAGAATGTAAATGTTACAATTGTGGAAAATTAGGACACTTAGCTAAAGATTGTAAAATACCCAAAGATATAAAGAAAAAACAAATTACCGAAGTAAGGATAGAAGAAAATATTTATACAGAATTACCATACATAGATTATGATTTAGAAAGTAACGATAGTATTTATGAACTAGATGAATTGCCAGATATGGAATTAAACAACTCAGATTTCGAAACTGATCTAAATAATGATGACATTAACAATATAAATCTATCAGATACAGAAAATGAAATTGATGACTGAATCAGGAATAATAGAAAAAGAAAATTACCAAACTGAAGATAGTAATAAACAGAAAATAATATTTGACTCAAATATATACAAGCAAATTACAAAACAAGAAATAACCTTAAAAATAGATAATGTATTAGATGTACCAATGGTAAAATATTGGTTCAAAAAACCAAAAGAAGAATATTATATAATAAGCCAAAAAGAACATACAGTAGACTGTAAATATGCGCAAGGTAGTGCAATGGTACCCATAATAAGTAAAAGGAAATTTAATATACCAAAAATTTAAGTTTACAGTTAACCCAAATTATACAGTAGCAATAAAAGATAGAAATATAGATAAATCCCTAGTATTATATTGGAAGCTATCAGGAATAGAACTAACCCCTGGAAGTAAAATATTTACAGCAAGATGCAAAAATTTATATATTTTAACTACTAAACATATGGTACAAGCAACCAATAAAATTGATAAAATTAATATAGAATCCCCATTTGACAATATCTTAACAGTTATAGATAATAATGATTATAGTTATGATGATTTAAATATGAACCAAGAATTAGATATAGTAAAAGAAAGAATAGGAACGACATCAAAAAGACAAATAGATGCCCCTTCATCCTCATCAAGAATGAGCACATCCAGAAGAATAGAATATGAAATACCTAATGAAATAATACCAACACAACATCCCTATTATATAACAGGAATATTAAATCAACGAAAATATTTAATTTTAATCAACACTGGAGAACAAGATAATTGGATAACCAGAGAATTAATTACAGAAGATGATATTATAATACAAGAACAAGAAATACCCGATTTACCAATAGAATTAAAACAGACAAAGGAAATAACTATTCAAGAAGTAATTATAGGCGGAATACCTATAAATATACAATTTACAATAGGACAAATAAATCCAAATATAGTTTTAGGACTACAATGGCTAGAACAAGTAAAACCATATAAGTTAGAAGATAAAAGATTAATCATTCATTACCAAAATAAAAATGTAATAATCAATAGAACAAAATCAATACTATAAAAATACCTTAGCATGAAAGTATATATATTAGCAAAAATAATTGTGGAAGGATATAATAATAGATATTATACACCAATGATAGACACAGGCGCAGAAGCAAATTTATGTAGTACACCAATGATAGACACAGGCGCAGAAGCAAATTTATGTAGATACAATTGTTTACCAGAATCCAAATGGCAAAAGATAAAAAATCCAACTGTATTCACCGGATTTAATGACGAAGGAAGTATGGTAAAATATTACGCAAAAGATGTAAAACTACAAATATATGATAAAATACTAACAATAAAAACGATGTATAACTATGATTTCACAACAAGAGATATAATTTTAGGAATGCCCTTTATAGATGAACTATACCCTCATATACTAACAAAAACACACTGTTGGTTTACAACACCTTGTAAACAAAAAATAGGAGCCAAAAGAGTACAAAATAAACCTAGAAAAACAACACCATGGATAAAAGGATCAGAAAAAATAACACAAAAACTAGAAAATCAATCAACAACAGAGAAAGCAATAGAAATTATAACCTTTAATATTAACATGTTACAACCAATCTATGATAAGTTAGAACCCTTATATAGTGACAATCCGCTTAAAGGATGGCATAAACATAAAACAACAGTTACAATAGAACTAATTGATCAAAATAGTATAATAACCCAAAAACCATTAAAATATAACTTTGATGATTTAAAAGAATTTACCTTACACATAGATGAATTACTTCACAATAATTACATTCAAGCTAGTAATAGTAAACATACTAGTCCAGCCTTTATTGTTAACAAACATAGTGAACAAAAAAGAGGAAAAAGTAGAATGGTTATTGATTATAGAAATCTAAATGCCAAAACTAAAACTTATAATTACCCAATACCAAATAAAATATTAAAAATTAGACAAATCCAAGGATATAATTATTTTAGCAAATTTGATTGCAAATCAGGATTTTATCATTTAAAATTAGAAGATAACTCTAAACATTTAACAGCATTCACAGTACCCCAAGGATTTTATGAATGGAATGTTTTACCCTTTGGATATAAAAATGCACCAGGTAGGTATCAACATTTTATGGATACATATTTTACACAATTAGAGAATTGTATTGTATATATTGATGATATATTATTATACTCAAGAACAGAAGACGAACATATACAATTACTAAATAAATTTATCAACATTATAGATACAGCAGAAATTAGTTTAAGTAAAAGCAAGGCAGAAATAATGAAAAACCAAATAGAATTTCTCGGTATACAAATAGATAAGAACGGAGTAAAAATGCAAACACATATAGTACAAAAAATTATAAATTCAAATGAAATACTAGATACAAAGAAAAAATTACAATCCTTTTTAGGATTAGTAAACCAAGTAAGAGAATATATACCAAAGTTAGCAGAATATTTAAAACCATTAAATAAAAAATTAAAAAAGGATATTGAATATTATTTTGACCAAACAGATAAAAAATATATACAAAAGGTTAAAGAATTATGTCAAAAGTTACCAAAATTATATTTTCCAGATATAACAAAAGAATTTATATATATAGTAGAAACAGATTCAAGTAACCATAGTTACGGTGGAGTATTAAAATATAAGTATCTTGATACAAAAATAGAACATCACTGTAGATATCACTCAGGAACATATACGGAACCTCAAGATAAATGGGAAATAAATAGGAAAGAACTATTTGCCTTATATAAATGCTTATTAGCATTCGAACCATATATAGTTTATAACAAATTTATTGTCAGAACAGATAATACACAAGTAAAATGGTGGCTAACAAGAAAATTAGACGACTCAGTTACAACAAAAGAAATACGAAGACTTGTCTTAAATATACAAAATTTTACATTTACAATAGAAGTGATCAGTACTAACAAAAATATCACTGCAGACTACTTATCAAGACAAAGCTACTCAGACAGATCAAGATAGCCAAATGGATATTTTATTAAAAGCCATGACTACACTTTGCTTAAAAGTGGACAGTTTTGAGCTAGAATTAAAAGAGCTACAAGTCAGCCGCATGACTCAAAATATGCTGAACTATGTCGATCGGAAGACATTAAAAATCCAGAACTAGAAGGAGACGTTGAGAAACTCCATAAAACTCATAACAAGTTTGTTAATGCAGCTACAGGAAAAGCATCTACAGAAGCAAGCAGCTCAAATACACCCAGCCAACCTACAAAAAGACAAAACCAAAATTTAAATAGCCAGTTTACAAAACCCTCTATCAGAAATAAACAACCCATAAACCTATCACATCCGACTATACCAAGTCCACAAACATCCACATATGCCGCAAGCCTAAACCAAAATAAACAAGTATATAACCACATTTCCAGAGCATACATCCAAAATATCTATAAAACCCAAACATTTTTGAATTTACATCCAAGATCTCAGACGACCAATGACCCTCAAAAAGATTTTATAACTCAAAAACTACAAGGATATAATAAACTAATTGCCCAGCCTGGCACCAGTGCAAATTTAGTACGTACATGCTACGAATATGGACTACTTTCAACAGTATATACAGCAGATGGAGCAGAACTACAACAAATACCAGACTTATATAATGCTTTTACAATATATAAAAGAATTACAGACGGATCATTCTTTTACATACGATGTTATTCAGCACCAG
The DNA here is from genome assembly GCA_031232105.1 of Capsicum rhomboideum. NCBI lineage: Eukaryota > Viridiplantae > Streptophyta > Magnoliopsida > Solanales > Solanaceae > Capsicum > Capsicum rhomboideum. Next base: position 73,266,823 of record CP124718.1, on the reverse strand, counting down.
CAGAGATATTATACAATGAGATAAAACCACTCATCCAAGTAGTAAAAATTGGACTTACCAGAGATATGATTATCCCAGAGGAAATAGAAAAACAACCAGAAATACCAGAAGTTGATATACCAACATTCTTTGCTACAAAAAGATTAATAGGACTACAAGTAATTATTCAAGAACTAGTCAACAACTACACCAATGGACATAATATATGGAAATATCATTGTAGAGACCATGCCATGATCTATGCAAATGCAAGAGTACTACGCCAAGAAGATATGGAAGAAGTACGTAGTTGGATATGGACATTATTAAGACCTGAAGATACCCCAACAACAAGAGCTATCAAAAAGGATTTTATTTCAGAAAATTTATTGGTTAAATACTGCCAGTATTTAGGACCGAAATACCCAGATCACCATTGTTCAAAATGCAGTGGAGGAAATACCACAACTATACCAGAAGTAAATCTAGAATGAAGACAAACGGACAAGCTACAAACAAAAAGAGCTACAGACAAAGACATAATCATAAATAGTTCCTAGTTTATTTTATTATGTAAATTATTGCAGAGGAATCTTTACTTTTTCTTTCTTCTTAGCATTAGTCAAAAAGTGGGAATAGTAAGAAACCCCACACGTTTTCTTTCAATAATGTAAAATAGTAGGACACGTTTTCTTTCTCTTTTTCAAAAGTCGTAAAGTACACAGTGACTAGCACTGTGCATTTACGCGTTTTTCCTTTATTACGCGGTTTCCACTATTGAGACGCGTTTTCTTGTAATATAAATAGAGACGAACAGATGAGAAAGAAGGCAAGCAATTTTTGCTAACCTACTCTCTCATGTGTTGAGACTCACCATAAATAAAAAATATTTTACATATATAGCATGGAGGAATCCAATATAGAAACATCTATATCACATACTACCGACGAGATAACACCAAAGGTATACTCATATTTACATATGTGTAACTAATCTATCATATTCCTAATAATCTCTATTAGCTTATTATTATTTATCATGTTATAGTTTGATTATGTTAACATTATCCTTATTAGTTTGCTATGGTTAGGAAGCTAAGAGTAAGTTAGACCCAGACTAAGCTTTTCCAAAATGGTTGAACCCAGAAAAAGGCTAAGAATGCCGTGAATAGGGTAGTAAACCAACTGAAGTAAGCAGTGTTAGGGTAAACTGATTGAAGCTGGAACCCATAGTAGTGACCAACCGGATAATTAAACATACTGGACTATTAGATGATAAAGGTAATAATATAAGCAGAGGTTAGAAGGAATAAATTGATTAAAACACAGAAGTAAAGAAATGACAGAACCTAGTTATAAGAAACCCGATATAGCAGAAACTAGTAAATATAAACAAACAGAAGCTATAGAAAAATATAAAACCCCAACACCTAAATATTTAATAAATGAAGACAAGGACTACAAAATATTAGTCTTGTATATACTAAAAATTTTAGATACAGAAATAATACAAAACATATATAATCTATTATTTACTCATGAACTTATAGACCTAATGAAGGAATCATGGTTAGATACAATATTAAACGATGATAGTGATGATGACTTTAGAAATAATGACATATACCTTGACATAGATACAGAAGGATATCTAGATTATTATTAAAATGAACCAACAACATTTAGAAAATTGGCAAAAAACTATAGATGAATTAAGAGAAAGAGAAACCTTAATACAACACAACCTAGATAAATATATCCAAACCCAGAATGAAGCATATCTAGATTTAATAGTACAAGACATTAAATCTAGAATGAAGTGGGTATTTTGGTGATCTGGGTATTTTGGTTAATGTCTTGTACTATTAAATCTAGATATGCTTCATTCTGGGTTTGGATATATTTATCTAGGTTGTGTTGTATTAAGGTTTCTCTTTCTCTTAATTCATTTATAGTTTTTTGCCAATTTTCTAAATGTTGTTGGTTCATTTTAATAATAATCTAGATATCCTTCTGTATCTATGTCAAGGTATATGTCATTATTTCTAAAGTCATCATCACTATCATCGTTTAATATTGTATCTAACCATGATTCCTTCATTAGGTCTATAAGTTCATGAGTAAATAATAGATTATATATGTTTTGTATTATTTCTGTATCTAAAATTCTTAGTATATACAAGACTAATATTTTGTAGTCCTTGTCTTCATTTATTAAATATTTAGGTGTTGGGGTTTTATATTTTTCTATAGCTTCTGTTTGTTTATATTTACTAGTTTCTGCTATATCGGGTTTCTTATAACTAGGTTCTGTCATTTCTTTACTTCTGTGTTTTAATCAATTTATTCCTTCTAACCTCTGCTTATATTATTACCTTTATCATCTAATAGTCCAGTATGTTTAATTATCCGGTTGGTCACTACTATGGGTTCCAGCTTCAATCAGTTTACCCTAACACTGCTTACTTCAGTTGGTTTACTACCCTATTCACGGCATTCTTAGCCTTTTTCTGGGTTCAACCATTTTGGAAAAGCTTAGTCTGGGTCTAACTTACTCTTAGCTTCCTAACCATAGCAAACTAATAAGGATAATGTTAACATAATCAAACTATAACATGATAAATAATAATAAGCTAATAGAGATTATTAGGAATATGATAGATTAGTTACACATATGTAAATATGAGTATACCTTTGGTGTTATCTCGTCGGTAGTATGTGATATAGATGTTTCTATATTGGATTCCTCCATGCTATATATGTAAAATATTTTTTATTTATGGTGAGTCTCAACACATGAGAGAGTAGGTTAGCAAAAATTGCTTTCTCTGTTGTTGATTGATTTTCTAGTTTTTGTGTTATTTTTTCTGATCCTTTTATCCATGGTGTTGTTTTTCTAGGTTTATTTTGTACTCTTTTGGCTCCTATTTTTTGTTTACAAGGTGTTGTAAACCAACAGTGTGTTTTTGTTAGTATATGAGGGTATAGTTCATCTATAAAGGGCATTCCTAAAATTATATCTCTTGTTGTGAAATCATAGTTATACATCGTTTTTATTGTTAGTATTTTATCATATATTTTTAGTTTTACATCTTTTGCGTAATATTTTACCATACTTCCTTCGTCATTAAATCCGGTGAATACAGTTGGATTTTTTATCTTTTGCCATTTGGATTCTGGTAAACAATTGTATCTACATAAATTTGCTTCTGCGCCTGTGTCTATCATTGGTGTATAATATCTATTATTATATCCTTCCACAATTATTTTTGCTAATATATATACTTTCATGCTAAGGTATTTTTATAGTATTGATTTTGTTCTATTGATTATTACATTTTTATTTTGGTAATGAATGATTAATCTTTTATCTTCTAACTTATATGGTTTTACTTGTTCTAGCCATTGTAGTCCTAAAACTATATTTGGATTTATTTGTCCTATTGTAAATTGTATATTTATAGGTATTCCGCCTATAATTACTTCTTGAATAGTTATTTCCTTTGTCTGTTTTAATTCTATTGGTAAATCGGGTATTTCTTGTTCTTGTATTATAATATCATCTTCTGTAATTAATTCTCTGGTTATCCAATTATCTTGTTCTCCAGTGTTGATTAAAATTAAATATTTTCGTTGATTTAATATTCCTGTTATATAATAGGGATGTTGTGTTGGTATTATTTCATTAGGTATTTCATATTCTATTCTTCTGGATGTGCTCATTCTTGATGAGGATGAAGGGGCATCTATTTGTCTTTTTGATGTCGTTCCTATTCTTTCTTTTACTATATCCAATTCTTGGTTCATATTTAAATCATCATAACTATAATCATTATTATCTATAACTGTTAAGATATTGTCAAATGGGGATTCTATATTAATTTTATCAATTTTATTGGTTGCTTGTACCATATGTTTAGTAGTTAAAATATATAAATTTTTGCATCTTGCTGTAAATATTTTACTTCCAGGGGTTAGTTCTATTCCTGATAGCTTCCAATATAATACTAGGGATTTATCTATATTTCTATCTTTTATTGCTACTGTATAATTTGGGTTAACTGTAAACTTAAATTTTTGGTATATTAAATTTCCTTTTACTTATTATGGGTACCATTGCACTACCTTGCGCATATTTACAGTCTACTGTATGTTCTTTTTGGCTTATTATATAATATTCTTCTTTTGGTTTTTTGAACCAATATTTTACCATTGGTACATCTAATACATTATCTATTTTTAAGGTTATTTCTTGTTTTGTAATTTGCTTGTATATATTTGAGTCAAATATTATTTTCTGGTTATTACTATCTTCAGTTTGGTAATTTTCTTTTTCTATTATTCCTGATTCAGTCATCAATTTCATTTTCTGTATCTGATAGATTTATATTGTTAATGTCATCATTATTTAGATCAGTTTCGAAATCTGAGTTGTTTAATTCCATATCTGGCAATTCATCTAGTTCATAAATACTATCGTTACTTTCTAAATCATAATCTATGTATGGTAATTCTGTATAAATATTTTCTTCTATCCTTACTTCGGTAATTTGTTTTTTCTTTATATCTTTGGGTATTTTACAATCTTTAGCTAAGTGTCCTAATTTTCCACAATTGTAACATTTACATTCTGATAATTTTTTCTTAGGTCGATAAGGTCTTTTTCTTTTGTAATTTTTTATATAATATCGTTTTCTTGGATTTTTATACTTGTATTTAGATTTAAAGGATTTATATTTTTTAAATCGTTTTTTGTATCTAAACTTATTTTTCTTAGTTTTACAACCAAATTGTGGTGCTATCTTTTGTGTACAACACGACATATTTTTTGTTAATACTTTGTCTAATTTTTGTTTATCTTTATATTCATCACATAGTCCTATAAACCATGTTTGTAAATATTTTATTCTAGCTCCTAATGTATCTGTTAAACTAGCTGCGTCCCATGCTGTTATAATTTTTGTACTAAATGGTTCAGGTAATTTTGTAAAATATGTTCTTCTAACTGCTATAGCTTCTTCATGAGTATATATTGCTCTATAATAGTAATCTTTAAAAGCGCATGTATATTCATCTATATAACACATATTGCATATTGATAATTTATTCATTAATTGTCTGTTTAGATTTTTATCTTTTTCTTGTTCTGCTAATTCTGTTGTCATACTTCCAAATTCATTTCTAATTCCAAATTCGTATTTGTCTAATATAGCTATGCTTGATGTTGTAATTGTTCCACTACTATCTTTATTATTTCTTAAAGCTGTTCTACCTTCAGCTGTTATGTTATGTAGCCATAATTTTACTGTTCCTATTAGTGTTCTTTCTATATATCCTGGTGTATCTGCTACTGATATTTTATTATCTATTAGTTGTTTTGCAATTTGTCCTATCCATACTTGTATTGTTTTATTTATATCTGTGACACAATCTAGGTCTAAGAATAGTGAGGATTCTGGGGGTTTATTTGGTGTCCATTTATTTAATCTACTTTGCCATATTGCTTCGTATCTATTATCACCTGTCACTGTCCAATATGTAGGTTCTCTAGTTCGTGGATTATCGTATCTTCTTTTCTCATATGAAGTTCTACTTGTACTTGGTTGTTCATTTTTAATTGTATTTATATTTGGTTGAGCATTTGTTGTATTTATATTTAAATCTGTTATTTGGTTCATTATTTGGGTATATGTTTCACTATTTTCGTCATTATTGTCATCATTGCCTAAATTTATTTCGGATTCAGATTCATTTATGGTTACATTATCTATAGTTAAATTGTCTATTGTAATATTATCAATACTTATATTTGGAGATTCTTCGTCAGGGTTTAAGTTTTCTAAGTGTATTTGTTCTTTTAACTTTTCTAATTCCATTGCTAACTTTTTTTCTTTTTCTTTTTTTATTTTTTCATTTTGTTTTGCTAATCTTGCTTGTATTTTCTGGGCATATATTTGTTTTAATATTGCTAATTCTCTTTCCATTTCTTGTATTTTTGTAGATGATTCGGATGTTTCAGGTTCTGGTTCAAAATATTCCGGGATTGGTTCTTGAGGTGGTATAGGTTTTTGAGGATGGTCTTGTTTTATTGGTTGGTTTTTTAGTTGTTCGATTTCTTTTCTGGCTTCTAATCGTATTTTTTCAATTTCTAATTTTTGATCTATTTCAGTATTTTCCTTTTGTAATCTTATCATTTCTGTTAAACTATCTTCTAATTTAGCTGATATTGGATCTGGCATTAAATGTAATTTTGTACCTATTTTTCTATATCGTCGTCCTAAATTTGAGTGTGTTATTGTTATTTGTGTTCCATCTGTTCCTAAAAATGTTTTTTCTTCCACTGGATATTCTTCTTTATTCATAAGTATATTTAATTTCCATTATATCTTTTTGTAATTCTAATTCTTGTATAGTTTGTTTTTGTGCTTCAATTGATTTCTTAGCTACTCCTGCAAATATATTGTAATTTAATCTTTCTTTTCTAATATTAAGTTCTTCTTTAATGTCAATAAATTTTCTTAATAATTCCATTTTTCTTATTATTTTTGGTGTTTCTGGATATATATATACGGGGTTACTTGATTCTGGTTTATCCATTTATAGCCTGTTTTAATGATATAGTTATTTTATCTAATGCTTTGACTAATCTTGTCATTACTTTATATAAGTTGTCTATCTCGTTAATTATTTGTGTTACTTCTCGTAGGTTATATTTTTGTTGACTTTTTATTTTACTCTGTTTTTCAATTCTTTTTGTTAAATAGTGTATTTTTATTTTTCTAACTACTTTTGATTGTTGTCGTTTATACATTATAATTCATCATATTTATATTCTTGTTGTTTTATAAGTTGTCTTATATATTCGTATTCAGTATAGGAAATTGTATCTATTAATTCAGGTATTTTTGTGTATTCGTATTTTTCATATAATTTATCTAAATTTAGTCTTAGTTTCTGTACTTTAGTTGCTATATTTATTTGTTTATCTAATCTTATACATCTAGGATGTTCATCTGGTAGATCTTCTCCATATTCAATTCCTTTCATATTTTCTGTTTGCATTATAAACTGTTTTTTACTGTGTTTCCTTATTCTATTTTTGTAAATATTGTTGGTACTTATTCTAGTATTATCTTTTTTAATACTGTGTTTCTTATTCCTATGCTCCTTTTTATTATTGTTTTCTATGTTAGTTATGTCTCTATTATTTTCATTCCTATATTTTTTATTCCTATGCTCTGATACCAAGTGGGGGGTGGTCCTTTGATCTTTCTCTTTTAGAGACATTTATGTAAATGCGGAATTAAAATAAATATCTCTTTGTCTAATTAATCTTAATATTTGGTTAATGTCTTGTACTATTAAATCTAGATATGCTTCATTCTGGGTTTGGATATATTTATCTAGGTTGTGTTGTATTAAGGTTTCTCTTTCTCTTAATTCATCTATAGTTTTTTGCCAATTTTCTAAATGTTGTTGGTTCATTTTAATAATAATCTAGATATCCTTCTGTATCTATGTCAAGGTATATGTCATTATTTCTAAAGTCATCATCACTATCATCGTTTAATATTGTATCTAACCATGATTCCTTCATTAGGTCTATAAGTTCATGAGTAAATAATAGATTATATATGTTTTGTATTATTTCTGTATCTAAAATTCTTAGTATATACAAGACTAATATTTTGTAGTCCTTGTCTTCATTTATTAAATATTTAGGTGTTGGGGTTTTATATTTTTCTATAGCTTCTGTTTGTTTATATTTACTAGTTTCTGCTATATCGGGTTTCTTATAACTAGGTTCTGTCATTTCTTTACTTCTGTGTTTTAATCAATTTATTCCTTCTAACCTCTGCTTATATTATTACCTTTATCATCTAATAGTCCAGTATGTTTAATTATCCGGTTGGTCACTACTATGGGTTCCAGCTTCAATCAGTTTACCCTAACACTGCTTACTTCAGTTGGTTTACTACCCTATTCATGGCATTCTTAGCCTTTTTCTGGGTTCAACCATTTTGGAAAAGCTTAGTCTGGGTCTAACTTACTCTTAGCTTCCTAACCATAGCAAACTAATAAGGATAATGTTAACATAATCAAACTATAACATGATAAATAATAATAAGCTAATAGAGATTATTAGGAATATGATAGATTAGTTACACATATGTAAATATGAGTATACCTTTGGTGTTATCTCGTCGGTAGTATGTGATATAGATGTTTCTATATTGGATTCCTCCATGCTATATATGTAAAATATTTTTTATTTATGGTGAGTCTCAACACATGAGAGAGTAGGTTAGCAATGACAGAACATAGGAATATAAAAAATATAGGAATATAAAAAATATATTCTATGACTAGGTTCTGTCATTTCTTTCAATAATTTCCTTTTAGTGCAGTAAAAGGAAATTTAATATACCAAAAATTTAAGTTTACAGTTAACCCAAATTATACAGTAGCAATAAAAGATAGAAATATAGATAAATCCCTAGTATTATATTGGAAGCTATCAGGAATAGAACTAACCCCTGGAAGTAAAATATTTACAGCAAGATGCAAAAATTTATATATTTTAACTACTAAACATATGGTACAAGCAACCAATAAAATTGATAAAATTAATATAGAATCCCCATTTGACAATATCTTAACAGTTATAGATAATAATGATTATAGTTATGATGATTTAAATATGAACCAAGAATTAGATATAGTAAAAGAAAGAATAGGAACGACATCAAAAAGACAAATAGATGCCCCTTCATCCTCATCAAGAATGAGCACATCCAGAAGAATAGAATATGAAATACCTAATGAAATAATACCAACACAACATCCCTATTATATAACAGGAATATTAAATCAACGAAAATATTTAATTTTAATCAACACTGGAGAACAAGATAATTGGATAACCAGAGAATTAATTACAGAAGATGATATTATAATACAAGAACAAGAAATACCCGATTTACCAATAGAATTAAAACAGACAAAGGAAATAACTATTCAAGAAGTAATTATAGGCGGAATACCTATAAATATACAATTTACAATAGGACAAATAAATCCAAATATAGTTTTAGGACTACAATGGCTAGAACAAGTAAAACCATATAAGTTAGAAGATAAAAGATTAATCATTCATTACCAAAATAAAAATGTAATAATCAATAGAACAAAATCAATACTATAAAAATACCTTAGCATGAAAGTATATATATTAGCAAAAATAATTGTGGAAGGATATAATAATAGATATTATACACCAATGATAGACACAGGCGCAGAAGCAAATTTATGTAGTACACCAATGATAGACACAGGCGCAGAAGCAAATTTATGTAGATACAATTGTTTACCAGAATCCAAATGGCAAAAGATAAAAAATCCAACTGTATTCACCGGATTTAATGACGAAGGAAGTATGGTAAAATATTACGCAAAAGATGTAAAACTACAAATATATGATAAAATACTAACAATAAAAACGATGTATAACTATGATTTCACAACAAGAGATATAATTTTAGGAATGCCCTTTATAGATGAACTATACCCTCATATACTAACAAAAACACACTGTTGGTTTACAACACCTTGTAAACAAAAAATAGGAGCCAAAAGAGTACAAAATAAACCTAGAAAAACAACACCATGGATAAAAGGATCAGAAAAAATAACACAAAAACTAGAAAATCAATCAACAACAGAGAAAGCAATAGAAATTATAACCTTTAATATTAACATGTTACAACCAATCTATGATAAGTTAGAACCCTTATATAGTGACAATCCGCTTAAAGGATGGCATAAACATAAAACAACAGTTACAATAGAACTAATTGATCAAAATAGTATAATAACCCAAAAACCATTAAAATATAACTTTGATGATTTAAAAGAATTTACCTTACACATAGATGAATTACTTCACAATAATTACATTCAAGCTAGTAATAGTAAACATACTAGTCCAGCCTTTATTGTTAACAAACATAGTGAACAAAAAAGAGGAAAAAGTAGAATGGTTATTGATTATAGAAATCTAAATGCCAAAACTAAAACTTATAATTACCCAATACCAAATAAAATATTAAAAATTAGACAAATCCAAGGATATAATTATTTTAGCAAATTTGATTGCAAATCAGGATTTTATCATTTAAAATTAGAAGATAACTCTAAACATTTAACAGCATTCACAGTACCCCAAGGATTTTATGAATGGAATGTTTTACCCTTTGGATATAAAAATGCACCAGGTAGGTATCAACATTTTATGGATACATATTTTACACAATTAGAGAATTGTATTGTATATATTGATGATATATTATTATACTCAAGAACAGAAGACGAACATATACAATTACTAAATAAATTTATCAACATTATAGATACAGCAGAAATTAGTTTAAGTAAAAGCAAGGCAGAAATAATGAAAAACCAAATAGAATTTCTCGGTATACAAATAGATAAGAACGGAGTAAAAATGCAAACACATATAGTACAAAAAATTATAAATTCAAATGAAATACTAGATACAAAGAAAAAATTACAATCCTTTTTAGGATTAGTAAACCAAGTAAGAGAATATATACCAAAGTTAGCAGAATATTTAAAACCATTAAATAAAAAATTAAAAAAGGATATTGAATATTATTTTGACCAAACAGATAAAAAATATATACAAAAGGTTAAAGAATTATGTCAAAAGTTACCAAAATTATATTTTCCAGATATAACAAAAGAATTTATATATATAGTAGAAACAGATTCAAGTAACCATAGTTACGGTGGAGTATTAAAATATAAGTATCTTGATACAAAAATAGAACATCACTGTAGATATCACTCAGGAACATATACGGAACCTCAAGATAAATGGGAAATAAATAGGAAAGAACTATTTGCCTTATATAAATGCTTATTAGCATTCGAACCATATATAGTTTATAACAAATTTATTGTCAGAACAGATAATACACAAGTAAAATGGTGGCTAACAAGAAAATTAGACGACTCAGTTACAACAAAAGAAATACGAAGACTTGTCTTAAATATACAAAATTTTACATTTACAATAGAAGTGATCAGTACTAACAAAAATATCACTGCAGACTACTTATCAAGACAAAGCTACTCAGACAGATCAAGATAGCCAAATGGATATTTTATTAAAAGCCATGACTACACTTTGCTTAAAAGTGGACAGTTTTGAGCTAGAATTAAAAGAGCTACAAGTCAGCCGCATGACTCAAAATATGCTGAACTATGTCGATCGGAAGACATTAAAAATCCAGAACTAGAAGGAGACGTTGAGAAACTCCATAAAACTCATAACAAGTTTGTTAATGCAGCTACAGGAAAAGCATCTACAGAAGCAAGCAGCTCAAATACACCCAGCCAACCTACAAAAAGACAAAACCAAAATTTAAATAGCCAGTTTACAAAACCCTCTATCAGAAATAAACAACCCATAAACCTATCACATCCGACTATACCAAGTCCACAAACATCCACATATGCCGCAAGCCTAAACCAAAATAAACAAGTATATAACCACATTTCCAGAGCATACATCCAAAATATCTATAAAACCCAAACATTTTTGAATTTACATCCAAGATCTCAGACGACCAATGACCCTCAAAAAGATTTTATAACTCAAAAACTACAAGGATATAATAAACTAATTGCCCAGCCTGGCACCAGTGCAAATTTAGTACGTACATGCTACGAATATGGACTACTTTCAACAGTATATACAGCAGATGGAGCAGAACTACAACAAATACCAGACTTATATAATGCTTTTACAATATATAAAAGAATTACAGACGGATCATTCTTTTACATACGATGTTATTCAGCACCAGCAGAGATATTATACAATGAGATAAAACCACTCATCCAAGTAGTAAAAATTGGACTTACCAGAGATATGATTATCCCAGAGGAAATAGAAAAACAACCAGAAATACCAGAAGTTGATATACCAACATTCTTTGCTACAAAAAGATTAATAGGACTACAAGTAATTATTCAAGAACTAGTCAACAACTACACCAATGGACATAATATATGGAAATATCATTGTAGAGACCATGCCATGATCTATGCAAATGCAAGAGTACTACGCCAAGAAGATATGGAAGAAGTACGTAGTTGGATATGGACATTATTAAGACCTGAAGATACCCCAACAACAAGAGCTATCAAAAAGGATTTTATTTCAGAAAATTTATTGGTTAAATACTGCCAGTATTTAGGACCGAAATACCCAGATCACCATTGTTCAAAATGCAGTGGAGGAAATACCACAACTATACCAGAAGTAAATCTAGAATGAAGACAAACGGACAAGCTACAAACAAAAAGAGCTACAGACAAAGACATAATCATAAATAGTTCCTAGTTTATTTTATTATGTAAATTATTGCAGAGGAATCTTTACTTTTTCTTTCTTCTTAGCATTAGTCAAAAAGTGGGAATAGTAAGAAACCCCACACGTTTTCTTTCAATAATGTAAAATAGTAGGACACGTTTTCTTTCTCTTTTTCAAAAGTCGTAAAGTACACAGTGACTAGCACTGTGCATTTACGCGTTTTTCCTTTATTACGCGGTTTCCACTATTGAGACGCGTTTTCTTGTAATATAAATAGAGACGAACAGATGAGAAAGAAGGCAAGCAATTTTTGCTAACCTACTCTCTCATGTGTTGAGACTCACCATAAATAAAAAATATTTTACATATATAGCATGGAGGAATCCAATATAGAAACATCTATATCACATACTACCGACGAGATAACACCAAAGGTATACTCATATTTACATATGTGTAACTAATCTATCATATTCCTAATAATCTCTATTAGCTTATTATTATTTATCATGTTATAGTTTGATTATGTTAACATTATCCTTATTAGTTTGCTATGGTTAGGAAGCTAAGAGTAAGTTAGACCCAGACTAAGCTTTTCCAAAATGGTTGAACCCAGAAAAAGGCTAAGAATGCCGTGAATAGGGTAGTAAACCAACTGAAGTAAGCAGTGTTAGGGTAAACTGATTGAAGCTGGAACCCATAGTAGTGACCAACCGGATAATTAAACATACTGGACTATTAGATGATAAAGGTAATAATATAAGCAGAGGTTAGAAGGAATAAATTGATTAAAACACAGAAGTAAAGAAATGACAGAACCTAGTTATAAGAAACCCGATATAGCAGAAACTAGTAAATATAAACAAACAGAAGCTATAGAAAAATATAAAACCCCAACACCTAAATATTTAATAAATGAAGACAAGGACTACAAAATATTAGTCTTGTATATACTAAAAATTTTAGATACAGAAATAATACAAAACATATATAATCTATTATTTACTCATGAACTTATAGACCTAATGAAGGAATCATGGTTAGATACAATATTAAACGATGATAGTGATGATGACTTTAGAAATAATGACATATACCTTGACATAGATACAGAAGGATATCTAGATTATTATTAAAATGAACCAACAACATTTAGAAAATTGGCAAAAAACTATAGATGAATTAAGAGAAAGAGAAACCTTAATACAACACAACCTAGATAAATATATCCAAACCCAGAATGAAGCATATCTAGATTTAATAGTACAAGACATTAAATCTAGAATGAAGTGGGTATTTTGGTGATCTGGGTATTTTGGTTAATGTCTTGTACTATTAAATCTAGATATGCTTCATTCTGGGTTTGGATATATTTATCTAGGTTGTGTTGTATTAAGGTTTCTCTTTCTCTTAATTCATTTATAGTTTTTTGCCAATTTTCTAAATGTTGTTGGTTCATTTTAATAATAATCTAGATATCCTTCTGTATCTATGTCAAGGTATATGTCATTATTTCTAAAGTCATCATCACTATCATCGTTTAATATTGTATCTAACCATGATTCCTTCATTAGGTCTATAAGTTCATGAGTAAATAATAGATTATATATGTTTTGTATTATTTCTGTATCTAAAATTCTTAGTATATACAAGACTAATATTTTGTAGTCCTTGTCTTCATTTATTAAATATTTAGGTGTTGGGGTTTTATATTTTTCTATAGCTTCTGTTTGTTTATATTTACTAGTTTCTGCTATATCGGGTTTCTTATAACTAGGTTCTGTCATTTCTTTACTTCTGTGTTTTAATCAATTTATTCCTTCTAACCTCTGCTTATATTATTACCTTTATCATCTAATAGTCCAGTATGTTTAATTATCCGGTTGGTCACTACTATGGGTTCCAGCTTCAATCAGTTTACCCTAACACTGCTTACTTCAGTTGGTTTACTACCCTATTCACGGCATTCTTAGCCTTTTTCTGGGTTCAACCATTTTGGAAAAGCTTAGTCTGGGTCTAACTTACTCTTAGCTTCCTAACCATAGCAAACTAATAAGGATAATGTTAACATAATCAAACTATAACATGATAAATAATAATAAGCTAATAGAGATTATTAGGAATATGATAGATTAGTTACACATATGTAAATATGAGTATACCTTTGGTGTTATCTCGTCGGTAGTATGTGATATAGATGTTTCTATATTGGATTCCTCCATGCTATATATGTAAAATATTTTTTATTTATGGTGAGTCTCAACACATGAGAGAGTAGGTTAGCAAAAATTGCTTTCTCTGTTGTTGATTGATTTTCTAGTTTTTGTGTTATTTTTTCTGATCCTTTTATCCATGGTGTTGTTTTTCTAGGTTTATTTTGTACTCTTTTGGCTCCTATTTTTTGTTTACAAGGTGTTGTAAACCAACAGTGTGTTTTTGTTAGTATATGAGGGTATAGTTCATCTATAAAGGGCATTCCTAAAATTATATCTCTTGTTGTGAAATCATAGTTATACATCGTTTTTATTGTTAGTATTTTATCATATATTTGTAGTTTTACATCTTTTGCGTAATATTTTACCATACTTCCTTCGTCATTAAATCCGGTGAATACAGTTGGATTTTTTATCTTTTGCCATTTGGATTCTGGTAAACAATTGTATCTACATAAATTTGCTTCTGCGCCTGTGTCTATCATTGGTGTATAATATCTATTATTATATCCTTCCACAATTATTTTTGCTAATATATATACTTTCATGCTAAGGTATTTTTATAGTATTGATTTTGTTCTATTGATTATTACATTTTTATTTTGGTAATGAATGATTAATCTTTTATCTTCTAACTTATATGGTTTTACTTGTTCTAGCCATTGTAGTCCTAAAACTATATTTGGATTTATTTGTCCTATTGTAAATTGTATATTTATAGGTATTCCGCCTATAATTACTTCTTGAATAGTTATTTCCTTTGTCTGTTTTAATTCTATTGGTAAATCGGGTATTTCTTGTTCTTGTATTATAATATCATCTTCTGTAATTAATTCTCTGGTTATCCAATTATCTTGTTCTCCAGTGTTGATTAAAATTAAATATTTTCGTTGATTTAATATTCCTGTTATATAATAGGGATGTTGTGTTGGTATTATTTCATTAGGTATTTCATATTCTATTCTTCTGGATGTGCTCATTCTTGATGAGGATGAAGGGGCATCTATTTGTCTTTTTGATGTCGTTCCTATTCTTTCTTTTACTATATCCAATTCTTGGTTCATATTTAAATCATCATAACTATAATCATTATTATCTATAACTGTTAAGATATTGTCAAATGGGGATTCTATATTAATTTTATCAATTTTATTGGTTGCTTGTACCATATGTTTAGTAGTTAAAATATATAAATTTTTGCATCTTGCTGTAAATATTTTACTTCCAGGGGTTAGTTCTATTCCTGATAGCTTCCAATATAATACTAGGGATTTATCTATATTTCTATCTTTTATTGCTACTGTATAATTTGGGTTAACTGTAAACTTAAATTTTTGGTATATTAAATTTCCTTTTACTTATTATGGGTACCATTGCACTACCTTGCGCATATTTACAGTCTACTGTATGTTCTTTTTGGCTTATTATATAATATTCTTCTTTTGGTTTTTTGAACCAATATTTTACCATTGGTACATCTAATACATTATCTATTTTTAAGGTTATTTCTTGTTTTGTAATTTGCTTGTATATATTTGAGTCAAATATTATTTTCTGGTTATTACTATCTTCAGTTTGGTAATTTTCTTTTTCTATTATTCCTGATTCAGTCATCAATTTCATTTTCTGTATCTGATAGATTTATATTGTTAATGTCATCATTATTTAGATCAGTTTCGAAATCTGAGTTGTTTAATTCCATATCTGGCAATTCATCTAGTTCATAAATACTATCGTTACTTTCTAAATCATAATCTATGTATGGTAATTCTGTATAAATATTTTCTTCTATCCTTACTTCGGTAATTTGTTTTTTCTTTATATCTTTGGGTATTTTACAATCTTTAGCTAAGTGTCCTAATTTTCCACAATTGTAACATTTACATTCTGATAATTTTTTCTTAGGTCGATAAGGTCTTTTTCTTTTGTAATTTTTTATATAATATCGTTTTCTTGGATTTTTATACTTGTATTTAGATTTAAAGGATTTATATTTTTTAAATCGTTTTTTGTATCTAAACTTATTTTTCTTAGTTTTACAACCAAATTGTGGTGCTATCTTTTGTGTACAACACGACATATTTTTTGTTAATACTTTGTCTAATTTTTGTTTATCTTTATATTCATCACATAGTCCTATAAACCATGTTTGTAAATATTTTATTCTAGCTCCTAATGTATCTGTTAAACTAGCTGCGTCCCATGCTGTTATAATTTTTGTACTAAATGGTTCAGGTAATTTTGTAAAATATGTTCTTCTAACTGCTATAGCTTCTTCATGAGTATATATTGCTCTATAATAGTAATCTTTAAAAGCGCATGTATATTCATTAGAAATCTAAATGCCAAAACTAAAACTTATAATTACCCAATACCAAATAAAATATTAAAAATTAGACAAATCCAAGAATATAATTATTTTAGCAAATTTGATTGCAAATCAGGATTTTATCATTTAAAATTAGAAGATAACTCTAAACATTTAACAGCATTCACAGTACCCCAAGGATTTTATGAATGGAATGTTTTACCCTTTGGATATAAAAATGCACCAGGTAGGTATCAACATTTTATGGATACATATTTTACACAATTAGAGAATTGTATTGTATATATTGATGATATATTATTATACTCAAGAACAGAAGACGAACATATACAATTACTAAATAAATTTATCAACATTATAGATACAGCAGGAATTAGTTTAAGTAAAAGCAAGGCAGAAATAATGAAAAACCAAATAGAATTTCTCGGTATACAAATAGATAAGAACGGAGTAAAAATGCAAACACATATAGTACAAAAAATTATAAATTCAAATGAAATACTAGATACAAAGAAAAAATTACAATCCTTTTTAGGATTAGTAAACCAAGTAAGAGAATATATACCAAAGTTAGCAGAATATTTAAAACCATTAAATAAAAAATTAAAAAAGGATATTGAATATCATTTTGACCAAACAGATAAAAAATATATACAAAAGGTTAAAGAATTATGTCAAAAGTTACCAAAATTATATTTTCCAGATATAACAAAAGAATTTATATATATAGTAGAAACAGATTCAAGTAACCATAGTTACGGTGGAGTATTAAAATATAAGTATCTTGATACAAAAATAGAACATCACTGTAGATATCACTCAGGAACATATACGGAACCTCAAGATAAATGGGAAATAAATAGGAAAGAACTATTTGCCTTATATAAATGCTTATTAGCATTCGAACCATATATAGTTTATAACAAATTTATTGTCAGAACAGATAATACACAAGTAAAATGGTGGCTAACAAGAAAATTAGACGACTCAGTTACAACAAAAGAAATACGAAGACTTGTCTTAAATATACAAAATTTTACATTTACAATAGAAGTGATCAGTACTAACAAAAATATCACTGCAGACTACTTATCAAGACAAAGCTACTCAGACAGATCAAGATAGCCAAATGGATATTTTATTAAAAGCCATGACTACACTTTGCTTAAAAGTGGACAGTTTTGAGCTAGAATTAAAAGAGCTAAAGAAGGAAAGAGCTACAAGTCAGCCGCATGACTCAAAATATGCTGAACTATGTCGATCGGAAGACATTAAAAATCCAGAACTAGAAGGAGACGTTGAGAAACTCCATAAAACTCATAACAAGTTTGTTAATGCAGCTACAGGAAAAGCATCTACAGAAGCAAGCAGCTCAAATACACCCAGCCAACCTACAAAAAGACAAAACCAAAATTTAAATAGCCAGTTTACAAAACCCTCTATCAGAAATAAACAACCCATAAACCTATCACATCCGACTATACCAAGTCCACAAACATCCACATATGCCGCAAGCCTAAACCAAAATAAACAAGTATTTTTTCAATTTCTAATTTTTGATCTATTTCAGTATTTTCCTTTTGTAATCTTATCATTTCTGTTAAACTATCTTCTAATTTAGCTGATATTGGATCTGGCATTAAATGTAATTTTGTACCTATTTTTCTATATCGTCGTCCTAAATTTGAGTGTGTTATTGTTATTTGTGTTCCATCTGTTCCTAAAAATGTTTTTTCTTCCACTGGATATTCTTCTTTATTCATAAGTATATTTAATTTCCATTATATCTTTTTGTAATTCTAATTCTTGTATAGTTTGTTTTTGTGCTTCAATTGATTTCTTAGCTACTCCTGCAAATATATTGTAATTTAATCTTTCTTTATTAAGGTTTCTCTTTCTCTTAATTCATTTATAGTTTTTTGCCAATTTTCTAAATGTTGTTGGTTCATTTTAATAATAATCTAGATATCCTTCTGTATCTATGTCAAGGTATATGTCATTATTTCTAAAGTCATCATCACTATCATCGTTTAATATTGTATCTAACCATGATTCCTTCATTAGGTCTATAAGTTCATGAGTAAATAATAGATTATATATGTTTTGTATTATTTCTGTATCTAAAATTCTTAGTATATACAAGACTAATATTTTGTAGTCCTTGTCTTCATTTATTAAATATTTAGGTGTTGGGGTTTTATATTTTTCTATAGCTTCTGTTTGTTTATATTTACTAGTTTCTGCTATATCGGGTTTCTTATAACTAGGTTCTGTCATTTCTTTACTTCTGTGTTTTAATCAATTTATTCCTTCTAACCTCTGCTTATATTATTACCTTTATCATCTAATAGTCCAGTATGTTTAATTATCCGGTTGGTCACTACTATGGGTTCCAGCTTCAATCAGTTTACCCTAACACTGCTTACTTCAGTTGGTTTACTACCCTATTCACGGCATTCTTAGCCTTTTTCTGGGTTCAACCATTTTGGAAAAGCTTAGTCTGGGTCTAACTTACTCTTAGCTTCCTAACCATAGCAAACTAATAAGGATAATGTTAACATAATCAAACTATAACATGATAAATAATAATAAGCTAATAGAGATTATTAGGAATATGATAGATTAGTTACACATATGTAAATATGAGTATACCTTTGGTGTTATCTCGTCGGTAGTATGTGATATAGATGTTTCTATATTGGATTCCTCCATGCTATATATGTAAAATATTTTTTATTTATGGTGAGTCTCAACACATGAGAGAGTAGGTTAGCAAAAATTGCTTGCCTTCTTTCTCATCTGTTCGTCTCTATTTATATTACAAGAAAACGCGTCTCAATAGTGGAAACCGCGTAATAAAGGAAAAACGCGTAAATGCACAGTGCTAGTCACTGTGTACTTTACGACTTTTGAAAAAGAGAAAGAAAACGTGTCCTACTATTTTACATTATTGAAAGAAAACGTGTGGGGTTTCTTACTATTCCCACTTTTTGACTAATGCTAAGAAGAAAGAAAAAGTAAAGATTCCTCTGCAATAATTTACATAATAAAATAAACTAGGAACTATTTATGATTATGTCTTTGTCTGTAGCTCTTTTTGTTTGTAGCTTGTCCGTTTGTCTTCATTCTAGATTTACTTCTGGTATAGTTGTGGTATTTCCTCCACTGCATTTGAACAATGGTGATCTGGGTATTTCGGTCCTAAATACTGGCAGTATTTAACCAATAAATTTTCTGAAATAAAATCCTTTTTGATAGCTCTTGTTGTTGGGGTATCTTCAGGTCTTAATAATGTCCATATCCAACTACGTACTTCTTCCATATCTTCTTGGCGTAGTACTCTTGCATTTGCATAGATCATGGCATGGTCTCTACAATGATATTTCCATATATTATGTCCATTGGTGTAGTTGTTGACTAGTTCTTGAATAATTACTTGTAGTCCTATTAATCTTTTTGTAGCAAAGAATGTTGGTATATCAACTTCTGGTATTTCTGGTTGTTTTTCTATTTCCTCTGGGATAATCATATCTCTGGTAAGTCCAATTTTTACTACTTGGATGAGTGGTTTTATCTCATTGTATAATATCTCTGCTGGTGCTGAATAACATCGTATGTAAAAGAATGATCCGTCTGTAATTCTTTTATATATTGTAAAAGCATTATATAAGTCTGGTATTTGTTGTAGTTCTGCTCCATCTGCTGTATATACTGTTGAAAGTAGTCCATATTCGTAGCATGTACGTACTAAATTTGCACTGGTGCCAGGCTGGGCAATTAGTTTATTATATCCTTGTGGTTTTTGAGTTATAAAATCTTTTTGAGGGTCATTGGTCGTCTGAGATCTTGGATGTAAATTCAAAAATGTTTGGGTTTTATAGATATTTTGGATGTATGCTCTGGAAATGTGGTTATATACTTGTTTATTTTGGTTTAGGCTTGCGGCATATGTGGATGTTTGTGGACTTGGTATAGTCGGATGTGATAGGTTTATGGGTTGTTTATTTCTGATAGAGGGTTTTGTAAACTGGCTATTTAAATTTTGGTTTTTGTCTTTTTGTAGGTTGGCTGGGTGTATTTGAGCTGCTTGCTTCTGTAGATGCTTTTCCTGTAGCTGCATTAACAAACTTGTTATGAGTTTTATGGAGTTTCTCAACGTCTCCTTCTAGTTCTGGATTTTTAATGTCTTCCGATCGACATAGTTCAGCATATTTTGAGTCATGCGGCTGACTTGTAGCTCTTTCCTTCTTTAGCTCTTTTAATTCTAGCTCAAAACTGTCCACTTTTAAGCAAAGTGTAGTCATGGCTTTTAATAAAATATCCATTTGGCTATCTTGATCTGTCTGAGTAGCTTTGTCTTGATAAGTAGTCTGCAGTGATATTTTTGTTAGTACTGATCACTTCTACTTGTAAAAATATCAATTCAAATATATGCGGCAAATATTTATATAAGAAAAATTATTGGGTCTTCTTTTTCAATTGTGGTATTATCGTACAACAATTTTGGTAAGAAAATATAGCAAGAATTTTCGTGTCTTTTTTTTCCTTTGTATTTACTTTCTTTATAATAGGTTAGTTTAATAAATAAGAAATTACTATAAGTTAAAAATATTATAATTAATTTTAAATTCTTAAATGTTAGGATTTTTAATATAGTTTAACTAAAGAAAGATTTAATATTATAAAGAAAATTTTTGGGAAAACATTTTTATGAACATAATAACTCACCATCACTTTAACAATTGCGAAATTTTTTTTGCCACTGTCAATTATTGATTAATTATGTACAACTTATATATAATTTTTAAAACTATTAATAACTAAAAGAAATAAAGAAAGGCAGAAAGAATGATAACAATGAATGTAAGAAGATGACGTAAATCAAAATCATAATAAGAAGAAAACGTATAAGAAAAACCTACCATAGCATGAGAACAACAGGTCAGTTAGCTCCCTCTATGTAAGCAATTCCCTTTGAAAGCGGATATGATATTCGTCTGCATACAAACCACAGTACAAAGTACATAAATAAAATTGAATTAACAAAGAAATTTATGGAAATTTAAGATTTGAGAGAATGAAAGAAAATAGAAGTGTAATTGACAAGATGGGAGGACTCCATGAACATGTATAAATAACACAAAAAAGACGATTTGATTCAAGGTGTTCTTGTATGTCCAGTTAGAATTCATATGGCTTTGTACACGTAACACATAATATCTAAAATAGCTATAATATTAGAACTTGACTCGTGAGTCATTATCGAACAAGATGGGGAAATTTGTTGGGTTTTTTTTTTTTGTTTCCAACGATCCGGTTTTTTTTTTTTTTTTATATATATATATATGTTTTATGTTTTTACTCTTACCATATATTTTTAGGACTCCTTAATTATTAGTTCTTCTCTTACCATATATAATTTAAAAGTCCTTAATTTTAAAAATATAATTTTTTTTTACCATATATTTTAGAACTCCTTTAATTTAGGTATTTAAAAAAATGAAAAGATTGTTTTGTCTATTGCAGAGGTTTTTAATGAAGGACAAAAAATTTAAATCACTTTAAAGGTTCTTCACACTTTTAATATAGTACTAGTCAAGTGTACGTGCTTTGCACGTGTGTTTCACGTCAATTAATAATAAATGCATATAAAAAGAATAAATCGTTATGCACGCATAGGTAATATCATTAAGTACAATAAATAGATAAATGAAACATAAAAATAGTTTAAATATAATAAGAAAATTTATTACATAGATCGATAAAGAAATATATGATATAAATGGATAGATGGTTTCTAATTTTTTGGAAATTAAAAGAATTAAGACAAATTTTATTTTGTCAAGATCCAAAATAAACTAAAGTTTTATGTAGAAAAATAAGTGTATGTCGCGTATTGTATATAAGAAGTAAAATTATGTAAAATAGAAATATACGTTAAAATGTCTTAAGTCGGGGGTCTATCGGAACCAGCCTCTCTATCTCACCTCTGAGATAGTGTCTTTAAATGATGTATCTGATCATTCTATGAGAGTGTATTTTAGTTGCCCTCAAGCTTAGACACCTAAAAAAAAAAAAAAAAAAAAAAAAAAAGCTTAGACACCTACCTACCGCTTAAATGGATGAAGTTGTAGGAGAATATGTATTTCTAGAGACCTTACTGAGGACATTGGAGTAAGCCTTTTACAACTTTACTATTTAGTTGGTGATGAATAGGGGTGTTCAGATGAAACCGCGAAATCGGACCAAACCAAAAAATCAAACTAAACCAAAAAAAAAATCCGACTGTGTACAACGATATTTTATTAAATTTAAATCCGTACGAAATTCGAATTATATTAAATTCAAAATATATTAGTCCAAGAAATATGGTGGATTAATATAATTGAATTAATCATTTAAGTCCAACAAATATGGATTTAATTAAAACTCAATTTTTATTGGGCTAACCCATTAATTTGGACTACAAATAATGAGCCCACTTGATTAAGCCCAATATGTCATCTTATTCTAGAGGCCCAATTTGGCACCACGTGTCAAATGACGTGGCATACCAAGTCAAGTAAAGGAGCCAATAGGACCATGCCACATGTCAAAATGATGCAGCAAGCCTATTGAAACAAAGGCCCATAAAAATGCGCCATGTCACTTAAATCTGATTGGCCAAAAGAAGCTCATCTTCACCATGACTCTTTCCCTCCTACAACTATACATAGAGGTCTCATAATTCAGAAAAGGGACGAACAATTCGAACAAGAAGCAAGAGAGAGCTCGTGGATCAAACACCACAAATTTCTCTACAAGTTCAAGCATTCAAGTTCATAAACAACTGAAGATCAAGACGAAGATTCAAGATCAAGCTCAACAGCCCTTGAATCCAAATTCACAAGTCAAGATCAAGTTCATTAAATCCACAAATCAAGTTCAAGTTCATCAAATTCAAGATTAAGCTCGAAGCCCTTGAATTTATATTTAGAAAGGCGAATCAGAGGATTCATAGAGATTGTAACACTCACATATTGAAATCAATAAACGATTGTTGCAATATTTTTGCTGTCCCGATTATTATTTTCTCGGTCGCGAATTTTATTGTCTTACACCGACTTACGTTTGATTTAGTTTGGTTTGGTGATAAATTTTTAAAAACCGACAATACATGATTTGATTTGGTATCGAATTAAAAAAAACTGAACCAAACCAAATCGACAAATATAATATCCATACATATAATTTTATATATATATATAAAATTATATATGTACATAGATATTTTTTATTTACACAAAATCCATATTTCTTATAATAATAATAATTTTGGGTAAACAACATAAATCTCGACAGTTTGGAGCTTAATTACAAAAAATCTTAATATTTTGCATAATTATTGAAAATTTTGATTTTGGGTTTGTCGAGATACATAATTAGTTCCCATTACATCCAACGAAGATACATTTTTTCCTTTGTAAGAATACATAATTAACTCCCGATATATTTTTTTTGATTTTGGATCTGTCGAGATACATAATATATCCAATGAAGATACATTTTTTCCTTTGTAATACATAATTAGCTTCCGATATATTTTTTCCAATTTTGGGTCTGTCGAGATACATAATTAGCTCCCAATACATCCAACAAAGATACATAATTAGTTGGAATTTTTGTAATTACTTTAAATGGGTGGGGATTTTTGTAAATATGGTAAGTTAAGATGTATGTTTATGTTATTTTTCCTAATAATAAAAGTTCTAGCCCATTTCATTTTTAGCCCATTAATTAAGCTGATTAACTGAAATAGAATTATAGAAGCCAGAAGATTAGAAGTGGAAAAACCCTAGTCTAAATATTTTTCTATAGATCTTCCTTGCTTTAGCCTAAAGCTTGTTCCCATCAAATTGTCTTGTTCATGTAATATGAATAGAGAAGACAAACAAATTCTCAACAAATAAATGCTGAAATACAGTGAAAATACAAATACTATGCATTATCTACTTTGATTTATATACTTCTCAGAAAAATATTGCGAGCGGAGAATGTTATTTGCTTTATTTTTTATTGCTTTGAAAAAATAAAAAATAACAATAAAAGCCAAACCAAACTGATCAAACCGATGAAATCGAAACCAACAAAATTTATATTATATTGGTTTGGTTTGGTTTTAATATAATAAAAATCAATTTTGTTAGTTTTTTTTTTTAAAGTCAAAACCTGTAACAACCTGTTATGCAAAATTTTTCTTTTGATGTATTTTGACTATTTTGCCCTTTTTCATAGTTGTTACATGTTGATTTTGCGGTGTAGGGATGGTTGACATGCTTTCCGAGGCTTTTCGGAGTGATTTGAAAGAGTTTGAAATTCTTAGAGTCTTTAAAAGCCATTAGTTTGACTTCAGTCAATATTTTGTGTTTCAAGCACCGGATGATAATTTGGACAATTTCATTAGATCAAAACATCGATTTTGGATTAGTAGCGCGGGTAGTTCAGGCTCAGAGCCTTTATTTTGCATTTCGACCCAAAATTTGAAAACTAGTTAAATTAAGCTTTTAAGGGTAAATTTTTGAGAACGATCTCTTTTCGAAAATCAGACGTCTCCATTGAGTCCGAAACATAGAAAATAGCCTTGAACCATATATGATTTGTTTCTGTGGGGTCCCAAAAAAATCCCGAGGATCCATTCGGAGACATTTCAACTTACCAAAAACTCAGCATTTGTTGAAATCTAGTGCTGGTACATTCCTTCTTCGCGAACACAGGCCTCTGGCCACGAACACGGAGAAGGATATTATCCTTCATCATAATCATGAGGAGGGAGCCGTGATCGTGAAGAGTCTTTGGGTCCAGGTTGAGTTATTCCCTTCATCGCGAACGCGACAGGGCTGTATTGGGCTTTGCAAATGCGAAGCCCTGGCCGCAAACACGATGACCAATTATTTGGCTAGGTCAGCATTGACCCTCAAGAACGTGATAGGTTGACCGCGTTTACGAGGTATTGTTCACAGAACAGTATAAATAGTTCATTTTTTGTGAATTCCACCATTTTTGAACCTAGGAGCTTCGGGGAGATGCAATTTTGAGGGTTCCCTACACCATTCTTGCTTGGGTAAGCTTCTAATTCATCTTTCCATCATCTTCTATTGATTATATCTCCAAAAATATTTTTTAATCATGATTTCAAGCTAGAATTTGGGAATTTGGACAAGTAAAACTTTAAAATGGTTTTTCTTCGATTTGAGCCTCATTTTTAGCTCGTTTTAACTTGGGTTTTCAATTGAAGACTCCTGTATTGAATTGATGTTTATCTTCATACCTATTGGTTATGATCATTAAATCATATCATCTATACATATTCACGAGACTTGATACCATTGAGGCATTATGATTTCAAAAGAAAATGTAAACTCTTTTCAAAAGATGCTCTTCTACTTATGACACTACTTCTGGGGTTTATGTATTTTCTTCAGATTTTTCTATGTGTTATGTTATAGCCCGATTTCATTCTAGAAGTCTTGTTTTATGGGTTTCCTCATTATTGCTCACTTGTTTATTCTCGGGTGGGTTTTGGCTTACTTACCAAGGCTAATTCCAAGGTAAGTGTCATCATGACCTCAACTTTAAGGTCGTGATAAAACCGAGTCAAACCACACCATGAACACCCATAGTGATAAACACAAGGAAATAAAAAAATGTAGAAACAATTAGTTAAAATTGAATGTGATATCATGACATGTATATTGCATATGTACATAGTTTGGGTCAGAAAAGGTGTGTTAGAGCAACGGAAAATTATCTCCATATAATCTATTGGTCATGAGTTCGAACCATGCAATCAATGTCACAACCTAATTTCTTGAGTCATGATGACACCTACTTTATTCCACCAGTAGGTAAGCCAAACCGTAGCCCAAAATGACAAGTAATGGGCCCGTTAATGAAAGGTATAATAAATACTGAAACTAAGCATACAATAGAATTGTAAGAAGAATAAATATAAGAGCAATATAATAAATATCAAAGAGGGAGAGAAAAAGTGTATAAAAGAATATCCCACGACCTAGTAAGGTCGGTACAAGAGCCACTAAATCTGAAATAATAAGAGTACTAAATAGTATCCAATATGCAGGTAGTCTCGAAAGTAAAGACTGTCCACAAGTGATAGAAGGAGAGAGGATCTGCTCCTGCTCTGAAAGCTCACCCTATTTCCAAATGACAAAAGAAAGCTGGATCGAGCGTCAGTGGCGGTGAATCATACTCAGATATACATCAAAAAAAGATGCAGAAATGTAGTATGAGTACCAAAATAATGTGTACTCAGTAGACATCATCGGCCGGCTGAGCTAAAACATAATAAAAGAATAATAAGATGTGAGAGTATAACTAAAGTCAGGGATAGAGGACCAAACCTAAAATGATGCTCCCAATCTGACGAGAATAATGAATAACAGGATAAACAGATCAAAATAAATATAATCTAACTATAGTCTATCTGGGGCCCCATATTCCTAGAAGACACAAACAGAAGAGAAATAACCCAATCGAGCCCCCATAAGCTCAATGGGTACAATCAAGGAGGAATTACAGACAATGATCAACATAAATAATCGATAACCAAAATCACACCATAGGGTCTCTTGAAACTATAAACGTCGGACTCAAATCGAAACTTTAATATGATATTACCGACGTAAGGTGCCACATATGAATAGTAAATGCCGGACTTGAACCAGAACTGGGACGTAAATACCAAATAACAATTCTAGCCGAAGGTTGAAAAGATGCCTAAGTCAATCTAAGGTCAAATATTTTATATAAGATGATGAAAGAAGAACTCCTAGGGCTACAAGGGACTAGATTAAATATGTGACCTAAAAGAGGACCGGCGGGGCTCGCTACCAATCCCGAAAGTCCATACTAAGGAAATTTCTACCTAAAACTAGACTAAGGCTTTAAATTTCTATTTCAAGGTATCAAATAAGTTGAAACTAATCTTAAGGTACAATCTTACTCAAAGGGGAAAGAATAAGTCAAATCCTATCTAAAACGACTCTTTAATTGGCTAAACAATCCAAAATTAGCTAAACATGCAACCAAGCCGTAAATATCCACCCAAATCTAACACAATACTATACCAATACAATAATAAATATCAATCTATGAGTAAATTAAGTCTAGCCTACCTAGACGCCACCAAAAGCTCGAGAAAGTCCACTAGATCGGAGCTTTTCCCTTCTGAGAAGCCTCCGCATGATGCCACACTATCAAAATATGTATTACCACGAGAATAACAACAATCATAGTGAATATAAATGCTCCGGGTCCAAAATCAAGCTAAAAATCCCATGTGGGGACCACTTACGGAATCACAACTTTGAAACCGTCAATACATCCCTCTAAGCTCAAGGATCGTTTATCCTAAAAAATGGGTGAAATTCGAGTACAAACGAACCCTAAATCAGCCCGACAAGTAAACTAGGGATTTGAAGTTAAATCGGAGAATAAATCAAGAAATTAAATGAAAACTTACGGTAATGTTGATGAGGAATGACCCCAATGAACTCCCCAACTTACCCTCAATACCCAGTGATCTCTTCCTTCTCTCTCTAAGCTTTCTAGGGTTTTAATAGAAGTTGGAGTTAAATAAATGAAGGAAAAAAGGTTCCTTGGAATTAAATGCTGTCAGGGGTCCCTTCATCGCAATCGTGGGGACCCCATCGCAAACACGACACGTAACCCGACTGACCCTTGGCGAATGAAAAAACAATCTCGCGAATGCAATGACCAATAATCTTGGCCTTCGTGAACGTGACCTAATGTCTCACGATCATGATAGGATATGACCTTGGACTTTGTGAATGCGGATAAGGCCTCAAGAACGCGAAGGCCATTATTGGCCTGCACTAGTAGTTTTTTCCAAGTACCAAAACTCCGATCGAACCCTCGGTATTCATTTGAAATCCCGTGAATGCAAACGAAATATGCTACCCTACAAAATTTGACATTCTAGACTCAACAAAGCCATTGAAATTCCCAACCAAGATCGTTTCGATAAAATATGGGTCCCACACTTAAGGTTGTTTTAACCAAAATCCACCCAATAGTCCAAAATAAGTTTGGAAGCCTTGGGACCCAAACTAAGGGTCCCCCTAGCCTAAAATCAACATTCTGGAGCTGATGGAACTATCAAAATTGGAATACAAGGCTGTTTACATGAAGTTTAGGTCCGACACCCAATCCTTAATAGTGAAAACTTTAAAATAGGGATTTGGCTCTAAAAATCAAATGAGCTGCTCGATAACCAAACTGACAGCTCCAGCAAGTCATATCTAACTTGGGGTAACTATTGGAAATCTCTAAATGCCAAAGTAGTGCAAAAATGTAGAAAATTACCTGGAGGGTCATTACAATCAACCACTATGCTTTTAAGGGTTCGACCCTTTTCCAACCCTGCATAAATGTAGAAAGTTGTACTGTCCATTTTTACATTGTTTGAACCAAAAGTAGTGAATTCAATTGAACACACAAATTCAAATAAATTTGCCTCTAAACTGGAACATATATTGCACTAATTATAAATCAAAGCTAAAAGTAATGAATTCAACTAAACACACAAATTTAAATAGATTCACCTCCTATCACATATATTGCATTAATTATAAATCGAACTTGATTTAACTTAATCACAAAATAGGATATAGAATTGAAATAAAATTAAAAAGGTGAGATTAGACTTTGTTCTTCCAAACAATTAAAAAAATAACAAACAAGAATCAAGAAAAACTAAAATCATAAAACTTTAAGTTGTAATGACCCTCTAGGTCATTCCCTGCATTTTTGTGCTTTTTCTATGTTTAGAGCTTTCCTATAGCTGCCCCTAGTAATTTATGACTTGCTGGGACTGACAGTTTGATTACCAAATAGTTCATTTGGTTTTTAAGACCAATTCCCTATTTTGGAGCTTTCGCTGTTGAGAAAAGGGTATCAGGCCTGAACTTTAGGTAAACAACCTCAGATGCCAATTTTGACAGTTTCATCAGCTCCGAAATATCAATTTTACACTAGGGGTTACCCTTGGTCTGGATTCTGAGTCTTTCAGACTCATTTTGAACTATTGAGTAGATTTTGGCTAAAATATCCCTTTGGGTATGGGCCCCACTTTTGATCGAAATGACCTTGGATGGAAATTTTAATGGCGCTGTTGAGTTTGGAATGCCGAATTTAGTGCAGTAGCATAGTTTGTTTACATTCACAGAATTTTAATCAAATCCCGAGGGTCCGATCGAAAACTTGGAAAAACTTGGCCAATTGCTGGTGCCTGCTGCATCTGGTGCAGCTGCTTTAGCGGCCAAGATACCTCTTTAGTGGTAGCCACTTTTGTGGCTTGGCACCGCTTTAGCGGAAGCTACTTTAACGGCTCTGGACCACTTTAGCGGAGACCGACCATGAGGCTAGGCTGCTTTAACAACCCTCATTCGTTTTAGTGGTGACTACTTTAGCGGTCATTTAGCCGCTAAAGTGGCCATTGCTGGTACCATTATATTTATTTCACTTCCTCGTCAGCTCTAACCCATTTTTCAAGTCTAAACACCATTAAAAACCCTATAAAGCTTATAATCGTGGGAGATTAATTATTGGATGTTGGGAGTAAATTGGAAACTTCATTATGGTCATTTCCTCGTCATTATTTTTGTAAGTTTCCGCTGTAATTTCTAGTTTAATCCCCTGATTTACTTTAAATCCCTAGATTACTTTGTGGGATATTTTGGGTCGATTTGTGATCGGATTCCACCCATTTTTTAGGATAAATGATCCTTGAGCTTAGAGGGACACGTTGACGATTTTGATTTTATGATTTCACAAGCGGGCCTGATGGGGGATTTTTAGTCCAATTTTGACCCAGAACATTTATACAAAATATAAATATCGATGTTCTCATCTTAATGCATAGATTATTATTTTGATAGTGTGGCAGCATTCGGAGGCTTCTCAAAAGGGAAAAGCTCCAGAGTAGGACTTGGCAATCTTTCGGTGGCGTCCAGGTAGGCTAGACTTACTTTTCTTCTAAACTAAGCTTTATTATAGTATTAGTGTAGTAGTATGCTAGTTTTGGGTGGGTAATTACGACTCGTATAATTGTTTTGTATTTATTGATTAAGTTAGTCGATTAGAGGCCTCTTTAGGTAGATTTTGGCCAAGCCTCTCTTCATATTGGTTTGAGTCGATACCTTAGGAATAGTTTGGAGTTACTTAGAACCTTGAGATAGAATTGTGAGTCTTAGTCTAGGTTGGGTAGGTGCTTGCTTTAGTTTGGGATTTCGGGACTATTAGTGGGACCCACCAATCCTTTGTTTAGTTCAATTGTCATAATTAGTTCCTTGTAGGCCTTAGAAGCTTTTATCCATCAACTTAGATTAAATATTAAGCCTTAGGGTGACTTAGGCCATTTGATGAGCTTCGTCTAGCTTTGTTACTCGGGATAGGAGAATATTTGGCCTTTAAAACCACATCCTTAGACTTAGTGACTAGTATCCACTCCACTTATAGATTTGACCACTTAATTTGGAAGTTTAGGACTAGTTGTATTTCAAAAAAAGTTATGATCTTGGATCGTTACTATTATTGGCTTATTTACCAGTTTTGGTTCAAGTCTGGTATCTCATGGCTCTCTTATTACTTTTGATATCTGGTTCATTTACGCATTTACTATTATGGCTCTATTTTATAGTTTCAGTTCAAGTTTGACATTTTATAATTTATTGGGATACGTAATTGGTTTTGGAATTTTGATAAAGATTGGTGAGATTTGGAATTATGATTAGGGAGGAGTTTCAGGTGTGTTCTAACTCGTTGGCTCACTTTATGCATATTGCTGTCGGTAATTTCATTCTCGATTGGGTTGTTCCTTTCTTGTTTGTGGCTTCTGGGCTTATTAGGGTCCAGTTAGGTTATAGTTAGATTGCTTTTACTCTTGAGTTCCATATCTTGTATATTTAGTATAATTGCCCAATTTGGAGTATTACTTCCGTTTATGCCCCTGAATTTTGACTTTAGTTTACTTTCTCGCATTTTATTATACTTTTGTTATGATTTAGCTCAGTCAACCTATGATGCTTACTGAGTACCAATTATTTTTGATACTCATACTACACTTTTACATCTTTTCCCTGATGTAGATTTGAGTACGAGCTACCGCCATTGACGTTATTCTCAGGCTTGCTGCTACTTCAGAGATAGGGTGGGCTTTGAGAGCCCAGAGCTGATCCTTTCTCCTTCTTCTATTATTTGATAGTCTTTTGTATACTCCGAGACTACATGTATATTTGATACTGTCTTGTACTCTATTTTTCTTGGATTTAGTGGCTCTTGCACCGACTTTATTAAGTCATTATGATGCTTTTTTTTATATTTTATTCCTTTTCCTTTGCTGTTTAGTACAATCATATTTATATATCACTATTTAGTACTTCTATTGCATGCCATTATTTTATATTCTCTTATCATCTGCTAATAAGCCGTTCACATGTCATTTCTCACCAGATCCTGTTATTGCTCCCGAGCCAAAGGTAGCTCCAAATATTCCCCTACCCCATCCACTGGTGGGCCAGCCCAGGCCCTACTGGGATTTATATCTTTCTTAGTCCTCAGAGATATTTTGCTATAGCTATTGGGGTTAGTAAGTGGTGCACCGTCAGATGGGGCTCAGTCAATGACCTATAGTGGTAGTGATTTAAGAGCACAACCTATAGTTGTGGCTCCCAGAGTAGGAACCCCAGCACCAATAGTCCCACAGTTGGTAGTAACTCGGCCAATTATGATTACCGAGGAGTAGAATATGTTGGGCCGATTTCTAAGATTGACTCTACCTAGGTTTGTAGGGGCCTTAAGAGAGGAAGCTTATGTATTTCTGACTAGTTGAGAGGATAGGCTTCTTAATTTGGGGATGGTTGATTCACATGGAGTAGATTATATGACATATCAGCTTGACAGGGAAGCCATACAATGGTGGAGGGTTAATCTTGATTCCAAGCTAGCTGGATCTCCTTCTTTGACTTGGGCTCAGTTTTTTGAGGCTTTCTTGGAGAAGTACATGCTTCACAGTATGCGCGAGCGCCTGAGAGATGAGTTTTCTGCATTGAAATAGGGTACTATGGTAGTGGCCAATAATGAGGTGAGGTTTCACGAGCTATCCAGACATGCCACTATGATTCTGCCTACAGAGTATGAGAGGATTCGGTGCTTTGTAAGAGGGTTGAATTACCGCTCCGTAGGGCTACTCAGAGTTTGGTGACTTCAGAAAAGTCTTTTACTGATATTGCTAGTCATGCCTACACTATAGAGGAGATGCATTGCGAGGCCCAAGGGGCACCATGGTCGCATCAGTAGGGCAGTTACAGTGGGAGCCACAATGGCCTACAATTTAGAGGTAGAGGTTTTTAGGGTAGGTACCCTTAGCGTCAGTCTTACTAGCACCAGGGTCAGTCTTGTAGGCCCGTTCAGGCATCCCTTTAGATTACAAACGGGGGTCACCTCGGTTATAGTGACTATAATAGTCAGAGCAGTGGTCAGTCTTGGAGGGGTGCACAGTCAGGGTCTTCATGTAGTGGTGGCAATTTCAGGTCAATCGGACCTTCAAGACAGAGTAGAGTGCCCGAGACATATTATGATTGTGGAGTCATCGGTCATTTCTCTAGATAGTATCCCCAATATGGGATGATTGAGCTACATCACAGAGTATTCAGCCGATCAGATCAGTATCGCCTCCAGCTAGGGGTTGTACACTAGGTCACATAGATGGTCCCCAGGGTTCTAGAGGAGGTCCTAAGGTAGGTAGGATGGGTGGTTGGTCAGGTACCCAGTTCGGAGATGGACAAGGCCAGTTGTATGTTGTACCTGATAGGCAAGATGTGAAGTCTTTGGATGCTGTTATTATAGATATAATTTTAGTATGTAGTCAGCCATATATTGCTTTATTTGATCCGGGATCCACTTATACATATGTTTCTGCTTATTATATACTGCGGTTAGAGTTGTTTTGGGAGCCTTTATCTATGCCATTATGTGTAGCTACTCCCGTGGGTGATGTTTTAGTTGTGGATTGGGTGTATAGATCATGTGTTGTGACCCTTTGAGAGTATAATACTTAGGTTGACCTTATTTTTCTAGACATGGTGGATTTTGATGTGATTCTGGGCATGGACTGGTTATCCCCCTACCACGCAGTCTTGGATTATTTTTCCAAGACTATTACCTTAGCCACACCTGGTATAGCCCCAATTATATGGCAGGGTTCTTTTAGCCGTGCACCAATGGGGATTATTCCTTACCTTTGGGTTATAGGATTGATAACGAGGAGTTGTGAGTCATATTTTGCCTATGTTTGTGAAACTAGTGTAGAGAGTCCTTCTCTTGACTCTGTTTCTATGGTGTGTGAGTAATCTGATGTCTTCCCTACCGGCCTACTTAGCCTTCCTTCTGAATATGATATTGAGTTTGTGATTGACCTCAAGCTAGGAACCCGACCTATTTCCATGGCACCTTACCGTATGGCTCCTACCGAGCTTAAAGAGGTAAATTCTCAACTTCAGAATCTTCTAGGTAAGGGTTTTATCAGGCCGAGTGTATCGCCTTGGGGTGCTCCCATTCTATTTATGAAGAAAAAGGATGGTTCTATGTGTATATGTATCAACTACAGACAACTGAATGAGGTGACAATGAAGAATAGGTATCCTATGCCTCATATCGATGATTTATTTGACCAGCTTCAGGGTACGGTAGTGTTTTCTAAGATTGATATAAGATCTGGTTACCATAAGTTGAGGATTCGAGAATAGGACATCGCTAAGATAACCTTCATGTAACACCCAATACATTTTTGAACGTAGTTGATTACCGTAACATTCATGGAATTATTTAAACATGAGATTGTTGAGGTATTACACATTAAATTTGTTGGGCTAAATTAATCTTGTGCTATTGGGCTCAATTGAGGCCCAAAATTACACCAAAAGACATGGCCCAAAAAGAAGGAAAATGACCCATTCTTCATGTTGACCAAGTAAAACACATTTAATGTTGGCTAAGTATGACTACAAGGACTATATAAGGCCAATAAGATCAGATTTTATCCAACAAAAGACACATGCCTCATTCTAGACATTTCCAAAGATATTTCTCATCTCACAAACCCTAAGCAATTATCTCCTTGGACAAGATCACTCTTTTGCAAGCTTTGGTAAGTGTTTACTTTTATGGTTTAATATATTATGTGCATGAGAGGGTGTATAAATCATTTTGGTTATGTTGGCAAAGTGTTGGACAGTTCACTATGTGTAAAACAGTCTACTTTTGCTCAATCGGTGAAGGGTTTTGCCCTCTAAACATGAAAGTAGACTTACGGTCTTGAAGGAAGTGAACTTAATGGATTAAATATCAACATGTAAGATGTGGTTATGTCCTTAACTTGCTTTCTCTTTGTGTACAACTTGTGGGATTGTTGTTATGAAATTGGGTATGGAATTGGTGGTGAATTGAAAGGAGAATGTAGTTTTGGTGATGTTCACGTGTGTTGTGAAACCATGGTTGTTCGTTGGCATCCAAGTTGACCTAAAACATGTAAAGAGAATCTTATTTATATCCATGGACCATTTATTAAAAAAAAGGACCCAAAGAGACCCATTTTGGCCGAACCGGGCATCCGCTCTCGCGGATGGGGCACTTGCGGACGCAGATGCCAACGCAGGTGGCCCTGGACAGGGCCAGATGGGCACCTGCAGCCATATATCATCAACCTGAGGGCGCATGTGTCTCCACAACCCAGTCCAAAATTTCATTTCATTTTATTTTTGCTTCTTTTTGACCCCCCAAGGCCCCTATACCCTTTTTAGATGCAATTACCAACTTATGGTACCTTTTGAATGGTTTTAAGGGGTCTTTCGGAGGCATGTTTGATTATATACCTCGTGGATTATTTTTAATATGTTATTATGAAAGGTATTGAGGTAACTTGATGGAGTAATTGTGACGTAGTGTTAATGAGGAAGCGTAAAGGATAAACTTGGTGTGAAATGCTATTGGTTTATGATGTCTTGGTCAATGTGTGGAATGTTATGGTGTTGTTGGCATGGTAATGCAGTGAATTGTATTGTAAAGGGTGAAATGACGTTATAGGGCAGTCATGTAGCTTATTGTCGTCTTATGCACTTGTAAGGTAGTTAGTTGTTAACGTGAGCTCCGTTATGTACTTGTGTTGTAGAGTAAAACGTAAGGAAGGAGCTGGATTATTGTATTCACATATAGGACTATGTATTCATATTGGGAAGATAAGGTACGTAAGGTTACTCTTTTTGTATCCTTCTGCAGCACATAGTGTTCACATTGTCATTGTACTTGTTCCAATCCGAAATGTTCTAAGGTATCTCATTTCAGGTTGTCATCTATTGTTATTCACATGTTCCTTATTCATTGATCAATTGTTATTCATGTGTCACATAATTGTTGACATGGTTCCAAAGTTCCAATAATGTTACGTTCTAAAGTTCCAATAATGTTACGACTACCAATGTATCAACCTCACAGAAGTAAAGAAGTGAAGTAATGTATAATTGTTTGAGTATTCTTGGGTGGCATCCCAGGGGTGGAAGAAACACCTAGCATGGGTCAATCATAATATCATGGGTGGTATCCTAGGGGTTAAAATACCTAGCATGGGTCGACTCCAATATCATGGGTGGTATCCCAGGGGCGATGGAAAATCCTAGCAAGGGTCGATCCCAATATCATAGTAGCATCCCAGGGGTGACAAAAAAGCCTAGCATGGGTTAATCCCGATTTGTATATATATATGAGAACCGCATCCCAGTGGTTAAAATACCTAGCATGGGTTATCCTCTTTTACCACTGATCAGTTGGTCACTTGTTTATCACATGCTTTACTATTTCTTAATGCAAAGAAGGATAATGTAAGGTAATGAATGAAAATAATGACGAATGTAAAGGCAAAAAAGTAATGAATGTAACGTACATGGTTCCATATATACAGACGAAGGTTTATCCATATTGATTACTTACTCCATTAAAGTACTTATGTATGATGCAGTTTCTTATAGCCTTACATACTCAGTACATTCTTCATACTGATGTCCCTTGGGGGACTTACCTTACTTGCTGTAGGCACAGGTGCTAGTAGACCTTCACAGTAGGTTGCGGGTCATCTACTAATTATTGGTGAGCTCCTGTTTGGTTTGTGGATTTTCGAGTCACATGTGTACATATTGGTTTTGGTACTGTATGTATGTTGTATAAAGTGGGGACTTGTCCCGACTTTAGGATGGTTATGTAAATGTATCTGTTAGAGGATTTGTAGACGTTGTCAGACAATGAAGGTATGTATGTCCATTTTGACTTGATGGCCCTAACGGCCAAGTTTCATGTATAGCATATGTTCTCCATAACTTCCGCCATTGGTATCTTATAATTACATGAGATAGAATGTTGTTCATACAGAGACATGCATACGAATGTACATGAATGAAGATTGGTTCTCTCGGGCCTTAATGGCTTCGGGTGCCAGTCTGCCCCGTTGGAATTAGAGGCGTGAAAAAAGTGATTTATCCATATTGACTATTCTCTTATATTCGATCTCATCGATGTTCTTATGTATGATGCAGTTTCTTATAGCCTTACATACTCAGTACATTCTTTGTACTGACGTCCCCAGTGGGACTTACCTTACCTGCTGTAGGCACAGGTACTCTTAGACCTCCACAGTAGGTTGTGGATCATTTGCCGATCATTTTTTGAGTTATATGTGTATATTTGTTTTGGTATTGTAAATGTTGTGTAAAGCAGGGACTTGTCCCGACTTTAGGTTGGTTATGTCCATGTATCTGTAGAGGCTTTGTAGATGTTGTGGGACAAATGAAGGAAAAGTAAGAAACATATGCTTTTGACTTGGTGGCCCTAACGGCCAAATTTCATCTATGTACATATCACATGTTTTCCATGACTTCCACCATTAGTATCCTATATCTATACGTGATAGTGATGTTCCTTGAGTGACATGCGTATGAGTGTATATGAATAAAGATTGGTTCTCTCGGGCCTTCACGGCTTCGGGTACCAGTCCGCCCCGTTGGAATTCAAGGCATGATAGGTAATGTTGGAGCACCGAGGGGTAAATTTATTTCCTATCTTAAGGCAAGGAAAATGATAGCCAAGGGGTACATTTGTCATCTAGTAAGATTGCAAGATACTGATGTGAAGCCACCAACTCCTCAATCAGTTCCGGTGGTAAATGAATTCCTTGATGTATTTCCTAAAGATCTTCCAGGTTTACCTCCAGAACGGGAAGTAGAATTTGGTATTGATGTAATCCCAGGTACTCAGCCTATCTCTATTCCTCCGTATCGAATGGCTCCGGTAGAATTGTGAGAATTGAAGGGGCAATTAAAAGACTTGCTGGACAAGGGATTCATAAGGCCTAGTATGTCCCCGTGGGGAGCACCAGTATTATTCGTACAGAAGAAAGATGGCACGTTGAGAATGTGTATTGACTATCGACAATTGAATAAGGTAACGATCAAGAACAAATATCCCCTCTCCAGAATTGATGATTTGTTTGATCAGTTACAGGGTGCCAAATGTTTTTCAAAGATTGACTTGAGATCGGGTTACCATCAAGTCAGGGTAAGAGAAAAAGATATACTCAAGACAGCTTTCCGAACATGGTATGGCCATTATAATTTTTTAGTTATGTCGTTTGGACTAATGAATGCCCCAATAGTTTGTATGGATTTGATGAATATGGTGTTCAAGCCATTCCTGGACGTGTTCGTGACAGTATTTATAGACGATATTCTGGCTTATTCCAAATCACAAGAGGACCATGAGAATCACTTACGGCAGGTGTTACAGATTCTTCGTGATCGTAAGTTATATGTAAAGTTCTCTAAATGTGAATTTTGGTTAAAATTCGTAGCATTCTTGGGTCACATTGTGTTAGATGAAGGAATAAGGGTTGATACATAAAAGATAGAAGCTGTGAAGAATTGGCTAAGGCCTACGACGCCTACAGAGATTCATAATTTTCTTGGATTGGTCGGTTATTATAGAAGATTTGTTGAAGGGTTTTCTTCCATTGTAGCGCCTTTAACAAAACTAACCCACAAAGCAACCAAGTTTCAGTGGAATGATGCATGTGAGAAAAGTTTCCAAGAGCTGAAAGATAAATTAACTTCTACACCTGTGTTGGTACTTCCAGAAGGGTATGCGGTGTACTGTGATGCTTCGGGGGTTGGTTTAGTATGTGTATTGATGCAACACGGTAATGTAATAATGTATGCCTCACGACAGTTGGGACCACATGAGAGAAACTATCCCACACATGATTTTGAGCTAGCAATTGTGATATTTGCTTTAAAGATATGGCGCCACTATTTGTATGGGGTTCATGTTGACATATATACCGATCATAAGAGTTTGCAATATATCTTTAAGTAGAAGGAATTAAATCTGAGGCAGCAGAGGTGGCTTGAACTATTGAAAGACTATGATATTGATATCCTATATCATCCAGGAAAAGCAAATGTGGTAACCGATGCATTAAGCCGCAAGGCAATAGGAGGAACTAGTGGCCAGTTGACTGAAAAGCAAGACCTAGTCAAGGATCTACATCAACTAGCCAGCTTGGGAGTTCGTCCTCTTGAATCTTCAGATGAAGGGGTTATTGTGCAAAATACGGCAGAATCTTTATTAACAAGTGAAGTGAAAGAGAAGCAGCATGCGGATCCTATGTTGTTTCAGCTGAAAGAAAATGTACAACAGGGTCTGACAAAGACATTTGATCTTAGGAAAGAGGGAGTACTTCAATGCCAAGGTACATTGTGTGTACCGGATGTAGATGAGCTAAGGATACGGATTATTACAGAGGCACATCATTCACGGTATTCTATTCATCCAGGAGCCACCAAAATGTATCATGATTTGAATGAAATGTATTGGTGGGGAAACATGAAGAAGAACATTGCAGAATTTGTAGCTCAATGCCCAAATTGTCAACAAGTAAAAGTAGAGCATCAGAAACCTGGAGGTTACATGCATTGTATCAATATTTCAATCTCGAACTACATAGATTTCATCACAGGTTTGCCTCATACACTGCAAAAATTTGATTCCATATGGGTAATAGTTGACAGGCTTACCAAGTCAGCGCATTTCCTACAAGTCAAGGCCACCTATACAACTGAAGATTATGCAAGGTTGTATGTTAAAGAGATAGCGCGACTACACGAGATTCCAATTTCCAGTATATCATACAGGGGAGCACAATTTACTGCACATTTTTGGAGATCTTTTCAGAAGAGCTTGGGTACCCAAGTGAATTTGAATATGGCTTTTCATCCTCAGACAGATGGACAAGCAGAACATACTATCCAAACACTTGAAGATATGCTACGAGCTTGCACGTTGGACTTTAAAGGTAGTTGGGATGATCATCTACCTCTTATTGAATTTTCCTATAATAATAGCTATCATTCAAGCATCAAAATGGCACCTTATGAAGCTTTATACCGAAGGAAGTGTAGATCACCAATTGGATGGTTTGAAGCGGGTGAAACTGCTTTACTTGGGCCAAATTTTGTTCATCAAGCTATGGAGAAAGATAAAGTGATCCAACAGCGGCTACAAATGGCCCAAAGTCGACACAAGTCATATGCTGATGTTAGAAGAAGAGGGCTAGAATTTGCCATAGGTGATTGGGTATTCTTGAAGGTGTCACCGATGAAAGGGGTAATGAGATTTGGAAAGAAAGGAAAGTTAAGTCCATGTTATATAGGTCCATATGAAATTATTTGAAGATTTGGGCAAGTTGCATATGAATTAGCACTACCCCAATAACTCTCCACAGTTCATACAGTATTTCATGTTTCGATGCTTCGAAAGTGCATAGGAGATCCATCTCGTATTGCTCCCATGGAAGATATACAAGTTACAGAGGATCTCACCTATGAAGAGATACCTATTGCTATTCTGGATCGACAAGTGAAGAGGTTAAGAAATAAAGAAGTAGCTTCCGTAAAGGTAATTTGGAGGAGTCAACAAGTAGAAGAGATCATATGGGAAGCTGAAGAAATGATGAAGTCCAATTACCCTCATTTGTTTCAAACAGAAGAGAAAGTTCAAGATGCAGGATTGGAGCAATAACAAGTAAGTATCTATCAGCGTTATGTATATATATGATAACATGAAGAATGATCCTAGACTTGCGTTTGTTTTAATTGGATGTTGTCATTAACATTCGAGAACGAATGTTTCTAAGGGGGGAAGGATGTAACATCCCGAACATTTTTGAACGTAGTTGATTACCGTAACATTCATGGAATCATTTAAACATGATATTGTTGAGGTATTACACATTAAATTTGTTGGGCTAAATTAATCTTGTGCTATTAGGCTCAATTGAGGCCCAAAATTACACCAACAGACATGGCCCAAAAAGGAGGAAAATTACCCATTCTTCATGTTGACCAAGTAAAAAAAATTTAATGTTGGATAAGTATGACTACAAGGACTATATAAGGCCAATGAAATCAGATTTTATCCAACAAAAGACACATGCCTCATTCTAGACATTTCCAAAGATATTTCTCATCTCACAAACCCTAAGCAATTATCTCCTTGGACAAGATCACTCTTTTGCAAGCTTTGGTAAGTGTTTAATTTTATGGTTTAATATATTATGTTCATGATAGGGTGTATAAATCATGTTGGTTATGTCGGCAAAGTGTTGGACAGTTCACTATGTGTAAAACAGTCTACTTTTGCTCAATCGGTGAAGGGTTTTGCCCTCTAAACATGAAAGTAGACTTATGGTCTTGCAGGAAGTGAACTTGATGGATTAAATATCAACATGTAAGATGTGGTTATGTCCTTAACTTGCTTTCTCTTTGTGTACAACTTGTGGGATTGTTGTTATGAAATTGGGTATGGAATTGGTGGTGAATTGAAAGGAGAATGTAGTTTTGGTGATGTTCACGTGTGTTGTGAAACCATGGTTGTTCGTTGGCATCCAAGTTGACCTAAAACATGTAAAGAGAAGCTTATTTATGTCCATGGACCATTTATTAAAAAAAAGGACCCAAAGAGACCCATTTTGGCCGAACCGGGCATCCGCTCTCGCGGATGGGGCACTTGCGGACGCAGATGCCAACGCAGGTGGCCCTGGACAGGGCCAGATGGGCACCTGAAGCCATATATCATCCACCTGAGGGCGCATGTGTCTCCACAACCCAGTCCAAAATTTCATTTTATTTTATTTTTGCTTCTTTTTGACCCCCCAAGGCCCCTATACCCTTTTTAGATGCAATTATCGACTTATGGTACCTTTTGAATGGCTTTAAGGGGTCTTTCGGAGACATGTTTGATTATATACCTCATGGATTGTTTTTAATATGTTATTATGAAAGGTATTGAGGTAACTTGATGGAGTAATTGTGACGTAGTGTTAATGAGGAAGCGTAAAGGATAAACTTGGTGTGAAATGCTATTGGTTTATGATGTCTTGGTCAATGTGTGGAATGTTATGGTGTTGTTGGCATGGAAATGCAGTGAATTGTATTGTAAAGGGTGAAATGACGTTATAGGGCAGTCATGTAGCTTATTGTCGTCTTATGCACTTGTAAGGTAGTTAGTTGTTAACGTGAGCTCCGTTATGTACTTGTGTTGTAGAGTAAAACGTAAGGAAGGAGCTGGATTATTGTATTCACATATAGGACTATGTATTCATATTGGGAAGATAAGGTACGTAAGGTTACTCTTTTTGTATCCTTCTGCAGCACATAGTGTTCACATTGTCATTGTACTTGTTCCAATCCGAAATGTTCTAAGGTATCTCATTTCAGGTTGTCATCTATTGTTATTCACATGTTCCTTATTCATTGATTAATTGTTATTCATGTGTCACATAATTGTGGACATGGTTCCAAAGTTCCAATAATGTTACGTTCTAAAGTTCCAATAATGTTACGACTACCAATGTATCAACCTCACAGAAGTAAAAAAATGAAGTAATGTATAATTGTTTGATTATTCTTAGGTGGCATCCCAGGGGTGGAAGAAACACCTAGCATGGGTCAATCCTAATATCATGGGTGGTATCCTAGGGGTTAAAATACCTAGCGTGGGTCGATCCCAATATCATGGGTGGTATCCCAAGGGCGATAGAAAATCCTTGTAAGGGTCGATCTCAATATCATTGTTGCATCCCAGGAGCGACAGAAAAGCCTAGCATGGGTCAATCCCAATTTGTATATATATATGAG
Organism: Capsicum rhomboideum; assembly: GCA_031232105.1. NCBI lineage: Eukaryota > Viridiplantae > Streptophyta > Magnoliopsida > Solanales > Solanaceae > Capsicum > Capsicum rhomboideum. The sequence continues at coordinate 73,223,590 of CP124718.1, read as the reverse complement.
GATAGGATCACAGGGGTTAAAATACCTAGCATGGATTATCCTCTTTTACCACTGATCAGTTGGTTACTTGTTTATCACATGCTTTGCTATTTTTTAATGCAAAGAAGGATAAAGTAAGGTAATGAATGAAAATGATGACGAACGTAAAGGCAATAATGTAATGAATGTAACGTACATGTTTCCATCTATATAGATGGAGGTTTATCCATATTGATTACTCACTCCATTAAAGTACTTATGTATCATACAGTTTATTATAGCCTTACATACTCAGTACATTCTTCCTACTGACGTCCCTTGGGGGACTTACCTTACTTGCTGCCGGCACAGGTGCTAGTAGACCTCCAGAGTAGGCTGCGAGTCATCTACTGATTATTGGTGAGCTCCAGTTTGGTTCGGGGCTTTCCCAGTCACATGTGTACATATTGGTTTTGGTACTGTATGGATGTTGTATAAAGTGGGGACTTGTCCCGACTTTAGGATGGTTATGTAAATGTATCTGTTAGAGACTTTGTAGATGTTGTCAGACAATGAAGGCATGTACGTCCGTTTTGACTTGATGGCCCTAATGACCAAGTTTCATGTATAGCATATGTTCTCCATGACTTCCGCCATTGGTATCTTATAATTACATGAGATAGAATGTTGTTCATATAGAGACATGCATACGAATGTACATGAACGAAAATTGGTTCTCTCGGGCCTTAACGACTTCGGGTGCCAGTCCAACCCGTTAGAATTCAAGGCGTGACACTTCAGGGCTTGCTATGGTCATTATGAGTTCCTGGTGATATTTTTTGAGTTGACCAATGCCCCAACAATGTTCATGGACTTGATTAACCGTGTTTTCAGGCCTTATTTGGACTTTTTTGTGATTGTTTTCATCAATTATATCCTTGTATTTTTGAGGAATAGGGATGTCCATGAGCAACATTTGAGGACTGTGCTCCACACTTTGAGAGATTAATGTGCCATGGATTTACGGCCTGATCTTAGGCGTATTTATACAGCTAAGTGTCATTATCTAAGCACATTTAACTTATTTTGAGGATAACTTGATGTACTTAATGAAGTGTAAAGTGTGTATTTGTATATTTGTGTGCTAATTTACACGTTCAGAGTGTTTAAGGTGCATTTGAAACAATTCAAGAGTCAAAATGATCAAATAGAGGTTAGATGAGAAAACTAGTTCGGCTAGCCTACGCTATACTTGTTCAAGTGTACTTTAATGAACTTTATTGTATGGATTAATGTTTGTTATGAGATGTTGTAGGAGACCATTATAGAAACTATGGAATCTAAATAAAGCCTACAAACAAGCTACTAGGAGTGGAGAAACATAGAACAAATAGACGAGAAGAAGAGAACAAAGATTGGCCAAGATCGCACCTTAGGGAGCACCCCTTGCGCTGCTCCCCCCATAGCATGGGAAATGACTTGTACCATATTTACTATGGACAGGGAACACTGTTTGGGAGATGCTATAGCCTCGTGTCATACACCTTTGGCCATGTGATGGTACATGCGACGCAACCCCCCCCTCCCCCAATACGTCTAAAAGTTGGTTTTTTACTTATTTAAGTTGAGGGCAAAGTGGTCAATGCTTATGTTTCGTTTAGGGAAGATTATGGTCAATGCTTATGTTTCGTTTGGGGAAGCTTATGGAAGAACTAAAGGACTATATAAGGAGTACTTATCCACATTTATAAGGGTTCTTTGGAGCAATACACGTTTGGAGAGAGGAGAAGGCATCGAGGGCTCTACGTTAGGGTTTTTCTTCCTTTAACTTCTAGTTTTCTTGTAGTTTTACTAATGAATTCAATTATGGTGATTATTTATATGACTAAGAGTGGATAAACACCCTATTTATGGGTTTGAGGCTATGAACATGATTGCTTAGCTTATATTTGAGTTGGTTAATGTTGATTATCGCATTTGGTTGTTCTTATTTTCTTGAATTTACTATTCTATTGACTCGCGAACTTTGGAATACATCTATATATATTTTGTGAGCCCAAAAGGAGTAACATTAAATTAGAACGTGGAATATAAGTACTGGGTTCTTGCCTTTTAGATGATTCAAGATAAGATTTGCTGTTAGGATAGGAATATACCTAATTTACCCCATTCGGCTCAAATATGGGATGAAATATAAATTTGTTTGAATTAGTTCCCACATCCCCGCTCAATGATGTAGTTGTGAGGCTAATTTAAATAGATGATTAGAGGATCGGAAGACCATGATCATGATATTAACTATCACGTCCCAAATCCCATTGGGATGGATTGGCACCCGTAGCCGATAAGGCCCGAGAGAATAAACATTATTAGAAATATATTAGAGAAACATAGAAACATAGCCTTATTGGAAGCTTTGGATCAATAATCAATGAGTGAGAGACATGTGAATAAACATTATTAGAAACATAGCCTTATTGGAAACATAACACTATTGGAACCTCTCACGCCCCAAATCCCATTGAGGCGGATTGGCACCTGTAGCCGATAAGGCCCGAGAGAACCAAGCTTTACCTATGCCATTTCATACTCATGCTATAAGAATTACCTCTGTCGCGCAAGAACATAAAATACTGATAATGAAGATCATGGAACGTGTAATGTATGTACATATGTGAAACTTAGCCGTCAGGGCCATCAAGTTAAAATTTCCATATATCTTTTACAACCATACACCCACATACGTCTACAAAAGCCTCTAATAGATGCATTTACAAACCAACTGACAGTCAGGACAAGTCCCCGCCTTATACATCATGTACAATACCAAAATACATATACATGTGTGACTCAGAGAAGCCCCGAACTAACTGGAGCTCACCAATGATCCGCAGACAATCGGCAACCTACTGTGGAGGCCTACTAGTACCTGCGCCTGCAGCAAGTAAGGTAAGTCCCGTAAGGGACGTCAGTACGAAGAATGTACTGAGTATGTAAGGCTCAAATGAAACTGTATGGATCATAAATACATCAATGAACTCAATTACAAATGAATAACCAATATGGATAAAACATCATTCTGTGTTTTGGGAACCATGTATATTGCTTTCATTACTTTCTTTGCTTCTTTGCGTCTATGATTACTCATCTTTACCTGTGAACTGTGATACACGGGACCAGACTGAACAGTGGGTTTTAACATGACATAACGTTATATTGGGATCGGCTCGAGCTAGGCTTATGGCTGTAGAGCTACCACCCATAAATCAATACATCGGGTTAGGCTCGAGCTATGTGATTATCTCTAGAGCTTCCACTCATAAACCAACTTATGAGGTTCGACTCGAGCTAGGTTATTACCTCTAGAGCTGCCACCTGTCAGGACCGGTCCGAGCTAGGCTTATGCCTCTAGGACTACCCCCTGATCCAACAATCTCGGGATAGTCTTGGGCTAGGCTTTTTCCCCCAAAGCTACCACCCATACTCAATCATTAACCACATATATGCATTACTTCATTCTTTACTTTTGAGATTGATACAATGATAGTCATAACTTTATTTGAAGCTTTGGATCAATAATCAATGAGTGAGAGACATGTGAACAAGCATTATTGGAAACATAACCTTATTGACAACATAACATTATTGTAACCATTGGACAATAATCAACGAATAAGAGACATGTGTATAATCACTATTGGAACTTTGGAACACAACCTTATTGGGCTTTTGGAATACTAGGCAATGAATATGAGACATATGATTCACAATTGATCAATGAGTAGGAAACATGTGATAACAACCATTGGTAACCGAAAATAGGATACCTTAGCACGTTTTGAAATAGGACAAGTGTAACGTCAATGTGAATACTATATGCTGCAAAAAGATACGAACAAAGTAACCTTACATACCTTCACTTCCAAGTATGAGTATACTCAATCCAATACGTGAATACAATAGCCCAGCTTCTTTCTTACGTCTTACTCTACAATACAAGTACATATCGGAGCTTACATTAGCAACTAGCTACTATACGGGCGTACAAGATGACAATGAATTATATGACTTCCATATAACGTCATGTCATACCTTAAAATACAATCCACTGCATTTTCATATCAACAACACCATAACATTCCACACATTGACCAAGAAATCATACATCAATAGCATTTCACACTACACTTACCCTTTATGCTTTCTCATTATCATTACGTCACAATTAATCCTTCATAACAACATATGAATAACAATACATACTTAATATAGTCCATAATACCTCCATACGACACTTTAAAGTCATTAAAACTACATCACAAGTTGATAATTACATCCAAAAAGGGCATAGGGGCTTTCGGGGATCAAGACGATGCAAAAACAAACAAAACCGAACCTGGGGCTGACCTGCGAAGCCACCTGAACCCGTAGGTGGATGAGTTGCACCCTCAGGTGGCTTTTGGAAGATTCCAGAGGCACCTGCATTGGCATCTGCACCCGCAGGTGCCCTCGTCTGCGGGGGCGGATGCCCGTTTTGGTCCGAAATGGTCTCTTTTGGGTCTTTTAATGCCATGAATGGTACATGATAATAACCAAACTTATTTTGACATATTTTTGATCATATGGAATATCAAAAATCATCCATGGTCTCACAAAACACATAACAACACCCAAAACTACACTTCACGGTCAATACGTCACCAAAACCATAACCAATTTCACAATAACAATTCCAAACATTATACACAAGGATAAAAAAAGTTAGACTATAATCACATATCAAATGTAAATATTTAATCCATCAAGTTCACTTCCTTCAAGACCACAAGTCCATGTTTAAGTTCATAAGACAAAACCATTCTCCGATTGCAAAAATAGACAGTTTTACACATAGCACACTGTCCAACACTTTGCCAACACAACAAACATGATTTATAAACCATATTAAACATATTATATACTTAAACATGAGAATATATACTTACCAAAGAGTTATCTTGTCCCAAAAGAGATGAGAGCTTAGGGTTTCTATATTGAGAGAAAAATGTGGAAAATGTTAGAAAAGGGCATGTGTGTTTTTATGAAATAAAAATCTGATTTCTTGGATTATATAGTCCCTTTAGAATGATCCTTATACAAAAACTTGGTGTGTTTACTTGGTCAATGGAAGGGCTAGGCAAGAATGGATCAAATCCCCTTTTTGGGCCATGTCTTTCTATGGTTTTTAGGCTTCATTTAGGGCCCAATGATACAAGACTTATTAATGCCTACAATTTAATGCATAATTCATCAAATCTCTTATGTTTTAATATTTCCATAAATGTTACGGTAGTCAGCTAGACTCTGAAACATACGGGGTGTTACAGAACCATAGGACAATAATCAATGAACAAGATACATGAGTATCACCACTATTAGAACTTTGGAACACAATCTTATTGGGCTTTTGGGACATTATCAATGAATATGAGACATGTGATTCACAATTGATCAATGAGTAGGGAACATGTGATAATGACAATTGGTAACCGGGTATAGGATACCTTAGCACATTTCGGGATAGGACAAGTGTGATGTCAATATGAATACCATTTGCTGCAGAAAGATATGGACAGAGTAACCTTACATACCTTGTATTCTCAATAAGAAAATACAATATTAGATGTGCATACAATAGTCCCGCTCCTTCCTTACATTTCACTCTACAACACAACTACATAACGGAGTTTACATTAACCATCAACTACCTTACAAATGCATATGACGTCAATGAGTTACATGTTTGCCTTTAAGATGTCATTTTCTTCTCTACAATACCAATTAAGGCATTGCCATACTAAAAATACCTCAATAATGCCATACATTGACCACAACATCATATACCAATAGCATTTCACCACAAAGCTTCTCCTTTACACTTTCTCATTCACACCAAATCACAATTAATCCATCAAGTCACCTTAATACACCTCATATCACATATCGGCCAAAATCACATAAATTACATGTATGGAAAAAGAACAAGTTTAGAAACATAATCACACCACAAATGTTGATATTTCATCCATACCATGATATTTCATCAAAACTACAAGTTATTTCTCATATTAAAATTCCATGGATAACACATCTTTTAGTAAAAAGCAAGAATGCATTATTCACACTTCTAGACATAAACACCATGATATACATACTCTCCCATGTATATAATATATTAATCCATAAGAATAATCACTTACCCAAGCTTGAGAAATGATGATCTTGCTCCAAAAGATGACTTAGGGTTCTTAGGGTTTGAGAGAAATATCTTTTATTTTGGTCTAAAGGCATGAGAGTTTATGATGAATAAAAATCAGATTTTGGCCATTTATATAAGCCCTCACTTCCATCCTTAGACACTCTTTATAGCATTTAATGCTATATCTAGAAGGTCAAGGGAAGAATGGGTCATTTGACCCATTTTGGCCCATGTCTTCTTCTTTATTTTGGGCCTTTATTTAGCCCAATTCACTTAACCCAATGAAATCAATAATTTCTCATATTTAACTCATTTCATACATTTTTCGACAACATTCCCACTCACAAAATTTATATTCGTAGCCTCAATCCCAAAAACAAGTGATTCTAGCCACGTATGGCCTATTTTGACCGAAAGGGTAAAACAGTCATTTGGATGCCAAATTCTTCCACGAATAATATTATCAAATGGAATGACAATTAATTCAATTATTCCATGTATAGGCTCGTTTTTGTAGAAGAAATGGCAAAAAGCGGCCCGGTACGTCCCCGGGCACCCTTGGGACTTAGAAAAATTTCCAACTTTTGAAAGGTGCGCACAAGAAGCCTGGTACACCCTTGGGCGCGCCAACTTGCTACCTGTGCCCAAAAAATTTGGGCAATAAGCGGCCTGGCACGCCCTCTGGCGCGCCTGGCCCTTATTCTTTAAAAAAAAATTCATTTTCGACTTTTCTTTGCGGGTTTGGTTAGATACTTCAAGTTCCATTCTTTAACTTACTTCTTACCTTTAATATACTTTGTTTTGACGTCCTCCAAGCCTCGTTTTTAACCCCACAGATGTTCCACGAAGTCACAAAACACTTTCTACGAAAGTCTAATCACATGTACGAGGGCCAATATCAACTATCTCATCAATAACAGTACAAAATACATACTTGTGGATCTCGACACCTAAGTAAACATTATTCAACGTCGTCAAGTAGGGTCGGAAAGGTATGGGGTGTTACATTCTTCCCCCCTTAGAAACATTCATCCTCGAATGTTAACAATATCGCTTCAATTACAACAAATGCATCTCTATATTAGCATACATATACATAAACACTTAAGGTTCATGGATACTTACTTTTTATTGCTCCACTTCCGCACTTTGAACTTCTTCGTCCATTTGAAATAGATAGGGATACTTGGATTTCATCATTTCTTCAGCTTCCCATGTGATCTCCTCTACTTGTTGATTTCTCCAAAGGACTTTTACGGAAGCTATGTATTTATTCCTCAACCTCTTTACTTGTCGATCTAGAATAGAAATGAGTACCTCTTCATAAGTAAGATCCTCCGTAACTTGGAAATATTCAATGGGAACAATACGAGATGGATATCCTATGCATTTTCGAAGAATCAAAACATGAAACACTGGGTGGACTGAGGAGAGTTCTTGGGGTAGTGCCAACTCATACGCAACTTGCCCAAATCATCTAATAATTTCATATGGCCCTATATAACGTGGACTCAATTTTCCTTTCTTTTCGAATCGTATTACCCCTTTCATTGGTGACACCTTCAAAAATACCCAATCACCTATAGCGAATTTAAGCCCTCTTCTTCTAACATCAACATATGACTTGTGGCGACTTTGGGCCGTTTGTAAACGCTATTGGATCACTTTAACTTTCTCCATAGCCTGATGAACAATATCCGACCCAAGTAAAGCAGTTTCACCCGCTTCAAACCATCCAATTGTGTCACGCCCCGACTTCCAATGAGGCGTGATTGGCACCCGAAGCTGATATGGCTCGAGAGAACCAATCTTTGCTTATATTTGTTTATATGCATGTCTTAAGATATACCATTACCACATAAGAACTTATCATATTCATAACAGAAATCCTGGAACATGTGATAAATATATACATATGTGAAACTTGGCCGACAGGGCCATCAAGTCATCATGGACATACACTTCTTACATTTGTCTTCCCATAACCGTCTATAAATCCTCTACAGATACATGACCATGTCTATACAATATTTACATAATACCGAAACCTAGTGTACACATGTGACGTGTGAAGCCCCGAAGCAAATGGAGCTCACCAAAGAGTTGCAAATACCCGATAATCTACTGCGGAGGTCTACTAGCACCTGTGCTTGCAGCAAGTAAAATAAATTCTCCAAGTGGGGTCAGTACGAAGAATGTACTGAGTATGTAAGGCCATATGAAACTGGTCAGATATGAAAACATGTCAAGAACTCAAGTTCAAATGCATAACCAATATAGATAAATCACAATGTAGATGAGTCACTATTCTGTACTTTGGAAACCATGTATATTACATTCATTCTTTCTCTTGCCTTTACGTTACTTTACATATGTTGTCTGGGCCCTCATCATGCAGGTGTTCTTTTCACCCCATGGATAACATGTCATCGTCATGCAGGTATTCTTTTCACCCCATGGATACGATTATATCGTCATGCGGGTGTCCTTTGCACCCCATGGATAAAGTAACATCGTCATGCGGGTGTTCTTGCACCCCATGGATAGAATATCATCATCATGCAGGTGTTTGCACCCCATGGATAAATGAACATAATCAATATGCATTACTTTTTCTTACTTCACTTTTTTACTTTTGAGATTGATACCCTTACTTGTGAGAGATTGATACTTTTGCTTATGAGAGATTGATACAATGATAGTCACAACTTTATTTGAAGCTTTGGATCAATAGTCAATGAGTGAGAAACATGCAAATAAACATTATTGGAAACATAGCCTTCGTGGAAACATAACACTATTGGAACCATTGGACAATGATTATTAAACAAGATACATGAGTCTAACCGCTATTGAAACCTTGAAACACAACCTTATTGGACTTTCGGAACATTGCCAATGAATATGAGACATGATCACAATTGATCAATGAGTATGAAACATGCGATATTGGCAATTGGTAACCGCATATAGGATACCTTAGCACATTTCGGGATAGGACAAGTGTAATGTCAATCTGAATACTATTTGCCGCAGAAAGATACGGACAGAGTAACCTTACATACCTTATCTTCCCAATTTAAGTACACAATCAAATATATGAGCGCAACAATTCCTCTTCTTCTTTACGTTTCACTCTACATCACAAGTACATAATGGAACCAACATTAACCACCAACTACCTTACAAATGCATACAATAACAACAAGTCACATGTTTGGCTTTAACATGTCATTTCCCCTTGACAATAGCATTTATGAAATTATCTTACCAAAAGTCCCACAATATTCACAACATTTACCAATACATGATAATCAATACATTTCACCACAACACTTCTCCTTTACCCTTTCTTATCCACACCACATCATAAATAATCCATCAACTTACCATAATACACCTCATAGCACATATCGGCCAAAACCCCACAATTTACACTTATAGGAAAATAACAAGTTTCATAAGAAAATCACACCATACATGTTCATATTTTATCGATACCATGCTCTTTCATCAAAGTCACAAGTCATGATTCAAGCTTGAATCTCACAAATCTTATATAAAAAAACAAAGTACCATGTCCAACACTTCCAAGCATAACCAACATGATTTACATACTCTCCCATGCATATACTATATTAATCCATAAGAATAATCACTTACCCAAGCTTGGAAATTGATGATCTTGCTCCAAGAAGTGCCTTAGGGTTTGAAGTTGAGAGAAAATGCTTGTAGATAATTCTAGATTTGGCATGAGAGTGTTATGTGATAAAAATCTGATTTTGGCCCCTTTTTATAGTCCTTGGGGTCATCCTTAGCCATTATTTTCATTTAATGCTAAGTGTGGCTTTAGTCAATGGAAGAATGGGTCATTTGACCCATTCTTGACCCATGTTTTCTACTCATTTTGGGCCTTTTTTTTAGCCCAATTCACTTAACCCAATAAAATCAATAATTTCTCATGTTTAATTCCTTCCATACGTGTTACAACAATATTCCCACTCATGAAATCCATACCCGTAGCCTCAATTCCTAAACCAAGCGATTCTAGCCACGTATGGCCTATTTTGACCAAAAGGGTAAAATCGTCATTTTGACTCCAAATTCGTACTTGAGTAATTTTATCATACCAATGTAATACTTTACTCATTTCATGTATATACTCGTGGTTGTAGAAGAAACGTGGAAAAAACAGCGTGGCACGCCCTTGGGCGCGCCAGCTTGCTGCCTCGGGACTAAGAATTTTAGCCCAGAACGGCGTGGCAAGCCCTCTGGCGCGCACCTCCCTTAGTTTTTTTGAAAATTTTGTTTTTCGACTTTTCTTCGCGGGTTTGGTTAGATACTTCAAGTCCTATTCTTTAACTTACTTCTTAGCCTTAATATACTTTGTTTAGAGGTACTCTTAGCCTAATTTTGAACCCCACAAGTGCTCCACGAAAATCACAAAACACCTCCTATGAAAGGCTAATCACATGCACGAAGCCAAATTTCAATTTTCTCATCATTAACATTACCAAATACATACTCATGGAATCTAGACACCTAAGTAACCATTGTTCAACGTCATCACATAGGGTTAGAAAGGTACGGGGTGTTACAAATTGGTGATCTACATTTCCTTCCGTACAAAGCTTCATAAGGTGCCATTTTAATACTTGAATGATAACTATTGTTGTAAGAAAATTCAATAAGAGGAAAATGGTCACCCCAACTGCCTTAAAAATCTAACGTGCAATCTCGTAGCATATCTTCAAGTGTTTGAATAGTACGTTCTACTTGTCCATCAGTCTGAGGATGGAAATCCGTACTCAGATTCACCTGTGTACCCAAACTCTACTGAAAAGATCTCCAAAAATGCACAGTAAACTGAGCTCCCCTGTTTGATATAATGGAGATCGGAATCCCATGTAACCACACTATTTATTTAACATATAATCTTGCATAATCCTCATCTATATAGGTGGTCTTGACTGGTAGGAAATGCACTGACTTGGTAAGCCTGTCCACTATAACCCATATAGAATCACATTTTCGCAGTGTACGAGGCAAACCTGTAATAAAATCCATGTTAATCATATCCCATTTCCAGACTGGAAGATTGATACATTGCATATAACCCCCTGGTTTCTGATGCTCTACTTTCACTTGTTGACAATTCGGGCATTGAGCGACAAATTCTGCAATGTTCTTCTTCATATTTCCCCACCAATACACTTCTTTTAAATCATGGAACATTTTAGTAGCACCTAGATGAATAGAATAGCGCGAATGATGCGCCTCTGTCATAATTCGTTTCCTCAGCTCATATACATCTGGTACACATAATCTACCTTGGCATTGGAGCACCCCTTCTTGTGTAAGATCAAATGCCTTTGTCAAATTCTGTTGTACATTTTCCTTTAGCTGCAATAACATAGAATCCACAAACTGCTTCTCTTTCACTTCAACTATTAAGGAGGATTCCGCTGCATTTTGTACAATAACCCCTTCATCTGGAGATTCAATAAGGCAAACTCCCAAGCTGGCTAGTTGATGTAGATCTTTGATTATCTCTTACTTTTCATTCAACTGGCCACTAATGCTTTCTACTGCCTTGCGACTCAATGCATCAGCTACCACATTTGCTTTGCCTAGATGATAAAAAATGTCAATATCATAGTCTTTTAAGAGCTCTAACCACTTTCGTTGCCTTAAATTGAGTTCCTTCTGCTTGAAGAGATATTGTAAACTCTTGTGATCAGTGTAGATATCAACATGAACTCCATACAAATAATGGCGCCATATCTTTAAAGCAAAAACCACCGCTGCTAATTCAAGATCATGTGTGGGATAAGTTTTCTTATGTGGCCGCAACTGTCGTGAGGTATATGCTATGACATTACTGTGTTGCATCAATACACATCCGAGGCCAACCCCGAAAGCATCGCAATACACTGCATAACTTTCGTTGCCTTCAGGAAGTACTAAAACTGGTGTGGAGGTTAATTTATCTTTCAACTTTTGGAAGGTTTTCTCACACGCATCATTCTACTAAAATTTAACTGCCTTATGCGTAAGCTTTGTTAACGGTGCAGCAATGAAGGAAAAACCTTCCACAAATCTTCTGTAATAACCAGCCAGTCCAAGAAAACTACTAATCTCTGTGGGTGTCGTAGGTCTTGGCAAATTTTTCACTGCTTCAATCTTCTGTGTATCAACCTGTATCCCTTCATCTGACACAATGTGACCCAAGAATGCGATGGACTTTAACCAAAACGCACACTTGGAGAACTTTGCATACAACTTACGCTCGCGGAGAATCTGTAACACCTGCCATAATTGATTAGCATGGTCCTCTGGTGATCTTGAATAAACAAGGATGTCATCTATAAATACCGTCACGAACACATCCAGAAATGGCTTAAACACCCTATTCATCAAATCCATGAACACAGCTGGTGCATTTGTTAGTCCAAATGACATAACTAAAAACTCATAATGGCCATACCGTGTTTGGAAAGCTGTCTTGGGTACATCGTCTTCTCTAACTCTGACTTGATGGTAACCCGACCTCAAGTCAATCTTTGAAAAACACTTGGTACCCTGTAACTGATCAAACAAATCATCAATTTGAGGGAGGGGATATTTGTTCTTGATCGTTACCTTATTCAGTTGCCGATAGTCGATGCACATTCTCAACGTGCCATCTTTCTTCCGTACAAATAATACCGGTGCACCCCACGGGGACATACTAGGCCTGATGAAGCCTTTGTCCAGCAAATCTTTCAACTGCTCGTTCAATTCACGCAATTTTGCTGGAGCCATTCTATATGGGGGAATAGAGATAGGCTTAGTGCCTGGAATCACATCAATGCCAAACTCTACTTCCCATTCTGGGGGTAAGCCTGGAAGATCCTCTGGAAATACATCTAGAAACTCATTGACCACTGGAATCGACTACGGAGTTAGTGGTTCCACATCATTATCTTTCACTCGTACTAAGTGACATATGTACCCCTTGGCAATCATTTTCCTTGCTTTCAAATAGGAAATAAATCTTCCTCCTGGTGCCCCTACATTACCCTGCCATTCAAGAACATTTTCCTGCGGAAAATAAAAATGCAGCTTCTTGGCCCGACAATCTACCGTGGCATAACAAGAAGCCAACCAATCCATCCCCATTATCACATTAAAATCCACCATGTCTAGTTCGATGAGGTCAACCAGTGTATCATGACCACACACAGTTACCACACAATTACGATATACTCTCTTTGCTATAATATATTCACCCACCGGTGTAGATACTTCAATTGACTTAATTAATAATTCTAGTGCCTTTGCAAATTTTGCAGCAATCAATGGAGTAACATAGGACAATGTAGAACCTGGGTCAATCAGTGCATATACATTATATAAAAATATGGATAATGTACCTGTGACGACATCAGGAGAAACCTTTAAATTCTGTTGGTCCACTAGAGCATAAGTGCAATTCTGGACCCCACTAGTACTGGCTGCTCCTCAGGTACCTCTACCACGACCAACAGACTGTACACCTCGGCCTAAAGAAGGAACCGATGATGATGACACAACAGTCGATCCTGCCGGTCATGCTATACCACCCATGCTCCTTTGGGGACACTCTTTCATCATGTGCCCCGTCATAGCGTACCAAAAGCAAGCATTTGTTCCCAATTGGAATGTACCTGCATGAGTACGCCCGCAGTGCTGACACTGCTGACGAGGAAATCCTACTGCCTGTGATCCATGAACTCTACTACTCTGCCCCGACTGACCACCTCTAGACCCTCGGAATTGAGGGTGAGCACCTGCTGTGGAATAAGAGAATGATAGTCTAGGCGGTCTGGGAAACATCCGAGGCCTAGATCCTCCCTGGGACGTCATAGATTGTCCCATAGGTCTAGCCCTTTTGGACTGTCCTCTGTCAGATTTATGTGCCCTTCTTCTCTGTCTTTGATCTTCCATTTTCTGGGCGAAGGCTTGTATTCTAGCTATGTCCATATCCTTATTCAAGGTGGCAATGGTGCAATCCCTTACCAAATATGGCTCTAATCTGTCCACGTATTGATGGACTCTATCTTTCATTGTAGCTACCACATTTGGAGCATATCGAGCCAAGGAATTAAATTGCAAACTGTATTCTCTAACGCTCAAATTTCCCTGATGGAGATTTAGAAACTGATCTGCACGTGCCTCCCGAATCTCATATGGGAGGTAATGATCAAGGAATGCTGCTTTAAATTTTTCCTAATTTAGTGGCATTGCACCGATACCACGAGACTTCTTCCAATCTTCATACCACAATATCGTTTCACCTTTCAATATATAGGCTGCGAGTTCAACTGTTTCAACACCAGTCACGTATACAACTTCTAGAGTCCTCTGGATTTGATCCACAAAGTCCTGTGGATCTGCTTTCGGATCTGACCCAGTGAATATAGGAGGGTCTAACTTTAGGAAATCCTATGTTCTGTAACTCGCCACTCTAGCCGCATCATCCTCATTTGTCGTTGGACCATCTCGTCCTTGACTTTGTGCCGCCACTAAATGAGTTAACATATGTACTGTATTTCTTATATCCTGATCCATTGCATTCATTGGTGGTTCTGCGGGTACTTCACTACCGACTGGCTTTTCTGGAGCTGGATAGGTAGACGAAGACCGCGATGAAATTTCGGCATTTGCTCTACCTTGACTAGCTTGGTCAAGTAGTAGTCTACTCATTCCTTCTCCAGCAGGCATATCTACCTGCTTACCTTTACCTCTACCTCTTCTTGTGATCGGCATTGTTACTATATCTAAGAAAATAATTCCAATGGTCAGATACAATTCAACTTACAACACCGGTTCTATTGCACGATCTAGAAATGAAGGAAAGAAACGACTCCAAAATGTCCCGTAGCCTCCTACTTATAAATATGGTGCACAACACATCGATAAGTAAGACTCTACTCAGACACGACTTTGTAGACACCCTTAGAACGACCTTTAACAGATGCATTTACCGAAACTAACTGAAAGTTGGGACAAGTCCCCGCTTTATACGACATGTACAATACCAAAACATATGTACAATTGTGACTTGGAGAAGCCCCAAACTAACTGGAGCTCACCAATGATCCGAACACAACTGGCAACCTACTGTGGTGGCCTACTAGTACCTGTGCCTGCAAAAAGTAAGATAAGTCCCAGAACAGACGTCAGTATGAAGAATGTACTGAGTATGTAAGGCTCATAAGAAACTGTATGAAACATAAATACGTCAATGAAATCAATTAAAAATGAATAACCACTATGGATAAATCATCATTCTGTGTTTTGGGAACCATGTATATTGCTTTCATTACTTTCTTTGCTTCTTTGCTTACTCATCTTTTCCTGTGACCTGTGATACCCGGGCCCCGACTGAATAGTGGGTTTTAACATAACATAACGTTATGTTGGGATAGGCTCGAGCTAGGCTTATTCCTCTAGAGCTACCACCCATAAGTTAATATATCGGGCTTGGCTCGAGCTAGGTTATCACCTCTAGAGCTGCCACCCATAAACCAACGTAGTAGGTTCGGCTCGAGCTAGGTTCTTACCTCTAGAGTTACCCCCTGTCAGGATTGGTCCAAGCTAGGCTTATGCCTCTAGGACTGCCCCCTGATCCAATAATCTCGGGATCGGCTCAATCATTAACCACATATATGCATTACTTCGTTCTTTACTTTTGAGATTGATACAATGATAGTCATAACATTATTGGAAACATAATATGATTGGAACCATTGGACAATAATCAATGAATAAGATACATGTGTATAACCACTATTGAAACTTTGGAACACAACCTTATTGGACTTTTGGAGCATTAGTAAATGAATATGAGACATGTGAATCACAATTGATCAATGAGTAGAAAACATGTGATAATGACAATTGATAACCGGATCTAGAATACCTTAGCACAATTCAGGATAGGACCAGTGTAATGTCAAAGTGAATACTATGTGCTGCAGAAGGATACGGACAGAGTAACCTTACATACCTTGTATTCTCAATACGAATATACAATCTTAGATGTACAATAGTCCCACTCCTTTCTTATGTTTCACTCTACAACACAAATACATAACGGAGTTTACATTAACCATCAAATACCTTACAAATGCATTTGATGACAATGAGTTAAATGTTTGCCTTTAAAATGTCATCTCCTTCTCAACAATACCATTTACGGCATTGCCATACCAACAATACCCCAATCATGTCATATATTGACCACAACATCATATACCAATAGCATTTCACAACAAAGTTTCTCCTTTACACTTTCTCATTCACACCATATCATAATTAATCCATCAAGTCACCTTAATACACCTCATAGCAACATATCGGCCAAAATCCCATAATTTACACTGATAGAAAAATAACAAGTTTAAAAACATAATCACACCATACATGTTGATATTTCATCCATACCATGCTTTTTCATCAAAACCACAAGTCATCTTTCAAGTTTAAATTCCATAGATGACACATCTTTTACAAAAACACAAAGTGCCATGTTCAACACTTCCAAGCATAAACAACATGATCTACATAATCTCTCATACATATAATATGTTAAATCATAATATTAAACACTTACCCAAGCTTGAAAAATTATGATCTTACTCCAAGAGATGACTTAAGGTTCTTAGGGTTTGAGAGAAATATCTTGTATTTTATCTAAAAGGCATGAGAGTTTTGATTGAATAAAAATAAGATTTGTGCTTTTATATAGGACCTCATGTCATCCTTATCCAATTCTTGGAATTTAATGCTATGTCTAGAAGGTCAATGGAAGAATGGGTCATTTGACCCATTTGACCCATGTCTTTTTCCTTATTTTGGGCCTTTATTGAGCCCAATTCACTTAATCCAATAAAATCAATAATTTCTCATTTTAAATCATTTCATACGTGTTACTAAAATATTCCCACTCACGCGATTTATATTCGTAGCCTCAATCCCAAAAACAAGTGATTCTAGCCACGTATGGCTTATTTTGACCGAAAGGGTAAAAACGTCATTTAGATGCCAAATTCGTCCACGAATAATCTTATCAAAATGGAATGCCAATATCTCAATTATACCATGTATAGGCTCATGGTTGTATAAGGAATGTGGCAAAAAGCAGCTCGGTACGCCCCCGAGCACCCTTGGGACTTAGAAAAATTTCCAACATTTGAAAGGTGTGCACAAGCAGCCTGACACGCCCTTGGGCGCGCCACCTTGCTTCCTGTGCCCAAAAAATTTGGGCAACAAGCGGCCTGGCACTCCCTATGGAGCGCCTGGCCCTTATTTTTTTGAAAATTTTCGTTCTTCGACTTTTCTTTGCTAGTTTGGTTAGATACTTCAAGTTCTATTCTGTAACTTACTTCTTACCTTTAATATCCTTTGTTTGGAGGTCCTCCAAGTCTCGTTTTTAACCCCACAAATACTCCACGAAGTCACAAAACACCTCCTAGGAAGGTCTAATCACATGTACGAGGCCCAATATCAATTATCTCATCAATAACATTACAAAATACAGACTTATGGCTCTCGACACCTAAGTAAACATTGTTCAAAGTCATCGAGTAGGGTCGGGAAGGTACGGGGTGTTACAGTTGTAGTGGTTATGGATGGAACATTTGATATTGTAATAGTTAATGTATTTAGACTCTCGTATGAGGAGTTGGAAACGTTTGGAACATTTTAGGAGCGATAAATGACGCTTAAATGACTACTAAATAAAGGTTCTTAAAGACAAGAGGCAAGCTAAAGATTAGGACTTGAAGTATCTAATAAAATCCGCAACAAAAAGTCAAAGAAAAAATTTTTTAAACTTTTTTTGGGAGAAAGGGGGCACGCCAGGCAGCGTGCTAGGCAGCCCCTGCACACCTTTCAAAAGCTGAAAATTTTCTAAGTCCTTAGGGCGTCCGGGAGAGTGCCGGGGTGCTTTTTGCCCGATTTCATTTGCGATTATTAGTATATAAAGATGACTCTTGGGTTATTATATAATTATTCTATCTTGGTAAGACTACGCTTGGACGACGTTGACATCCAAATTATGCTTTTACCCTTTTATGTTCAATTAAGCCATAAGTCGCTAGAATTGTTTATTTGGAAATTGAGTGTACAAATATGAGTTTTGTGAGTTAAATATTGATGTGACACTTATGGAATTATTCAAACATGAGATATATGATGAATTACACCGTGAATTTAATGGGCTAAGTTGACATGTGTTATTGGACTCAATTTAAAGCCCAAAGTGGAAATTAGAATTAAACACATGGCCCAATAGGTCCAATGACCCATTCTCCCTTTGGCTAATCAATTATTGAACCAAGTGGATAAATATAACCATTAAATGGAGTCTATATAAGGCCAAAATCAGATTTTTTATTCACAAAACCTCACATGACATTTCTAGAATTTTCTCTCTATTTCCAAACCCTAAGACAATCAACTCTTGGGCAAGATCATCATCTTCCAAGCAGGGGTAAGTGATTATTTTTGTTCTTTAACATATTATAAGATGATATATTATGTAGATCATGTTGGTTATGCTTGCAAGTGTTGAGTAGTGCACTTTGGCTTTTTGCTAAAAGATGTGCATTCTTGTGAATTAAACTTGAAAAAGGACTTGATGTTTTGATGAAAGTGAATGGTATGGATGATATCTCAACATGTATGGTGTGGTTATGTCCATACCTTGTTATTTTTCTATATGAGTAAATTGTGGAATTTTGGTTATAAAATGTATTGGATTAACTTGATGTGTTCATTGTGATGTGGTGTTAATGAGAACATGTAAAGGAGGAAATTGGTGTGAAAACCTATTGGTTTGTGATGTCTTGGTCAATGTATAGAACGTTATGGTATTGTTGGTATGAAAAGGCCATGAATGGTATTGTAAAGGGTGGAATAAGGTTATAGGAGAATCATGTAACTCATGGTCGTCTTATACACTTGGAATGTAGCTTGTGGTTAATGTTGGTTTCATTATGTACTTGTGATGTAGAGTGAAATGTAAGGAAGGAGCGGAATTGTTGTACTCACATATTGGATTGTGTATACATATTGGGAAAATAACGTATGTAAGGTTACTCTTTTCATATCTTTCTGCAGCACATATTATCCATATTGTCATTGTACCTATCCTATTCCGAAATGTTCAAAGCTTTCCCATTTTCGGTTATTAATTATTGTTACTCACATGTTCCTTATTCCTACATAAATTGTGATTCACATGACTCATGTTCTTTTGTTAATGTTCCAAGTTCAAATAATGTTACAATTATCAAAAGTATCAATCTCTCACAATCAAAAGTATCAATCTCTCATAAGTAAATGTATTAATCTCTCATGAGTGAGTGTATCAATCTCATGAAAGTAAGGAATGAAGTAATGTATACACGTGTTCCCAATGATGTTCCGATCACCAATGTATCACTCTTATAACAAAAGTAAAGAGAAGAAGCAATGCTAAGAAGTAATGCTTACATGGTTACTATATGGTTACTTTATGTTTCATTGAGTATGGATCAAATCAAAAGGGCATAAGCTCGGATGGAACAATCCCAATATTATGCTATATTATTATTATTATATTATAAGCCACCTACAAGGTGATGATCGGTATTATATTATAAGCCACCTATAAGGTGATGATCGGTATTATATTATAAGCCACCTATAAGGTGATGATCGGTATTATATTATAAGCCACCTATAAGGTGATGATCGGTATTATATTATATCCCACCTATGAATGGATGACAGTTATTATATTATAGCCCACCAAGTGTGGATGACGGTTACTATATTATGGCCCACTAATAAGTGGATGACTGCTAATAAATATGAACGTAAGGCCAAAGGAAGTATGTCACGTAATAAAAAAAAATATGAAGGAATGTTATTTAACGAATAACAAATGATATGAATAAATGATCAAGTAATGGAAGTAATGAAAACAATGGAAGTAATGAACATGGTTCCACACATGCAAAATGATGATTGATCCAAAATGTTTATTCACATGTATTGATCCCATTTGAGATCCTATGTTGCATACAGTTTCTTATAGGCTTACACACTCAGTACATTCTTCGTACTGACCTCCCTTGGGGGGGGGGGGCTTACCTTACTTACTGCAGGCACAGGTGCTAGTAGACCTCCACAGTAGGTTGCGGACAATTTGCGGATCGTTGATGAGCTCCAATTGCTTCGGAGCTTTTCGAGTCATTATGCACATTTGTTTGATATTGTAAATGAGTATAGAGCGGGGTGTTGTCCCGACTCTAGGTTTGTCATAGTTATGTATCTGTAGAGGGTTTGTAGACTTATGTGGGAAAATTAATGTAAGATATGTACGTTCATTTTGACGTGATGGACCTAACGGGAAAGTTTCATATATATCACATGTTTCCATGACTTCCTCTATTGATATCTTATATCTCTACGTGATAGTACTGCTTATTGAGTGACATGCATATTAATAGACATGAGCAAAGATTGGTTCTCTCGGGCCTCGTCGGCTTTGGGTGCCAGTCCGTCCCGAATGGGATTCGAGGTGTGACAAAAGTGGTATCAGAGAAGGTCGTCCTAAGGGTGTCTACAAAGCTGTGCCTGAGTAGAGTCTTGCTTATGGATGTGTTGCGCGCCACATTTATAAGTAGGAGGCTACGGGACATTTAGGAGATTGTTTCTTTACTTCATTTCTTAGACCGTGCAAGTAGAGCAAAAGTTGTAGGTGGAATCATATCTGACCATTGATGTTGGTTTTCCTTTTTATAGTCAAGTATCGATTACAAGACAAGGTATTGTCAAAGATAAGAAGGTAGACATGCTTGCCGGAGAAGGAAGTAGTAAATCACCATCTAACCCAGCTAGTCAATATGGGGCTGAAACTGAGTCCCCAGAATCACCTGTTAATATTACGAAGCAGGAGTTACAGGATTTGAGAAATGCGGTGCAAATGTTGACTCAGATAGTTGTTACACAGATTCAAGGACGAGTTGGTCCAACGACAAGTGATGATGGTGCGGCTAGGGTAGCTAGTCGGCGGACACATGATTTCCTGAAATTGGACCCTCCCACATTTATCGGATCAGATCTTAATGAAGATCCACAAGATTTTATAGATCAAATTCAAAGGGCTCTAGATGTTATGCATGTGACAAGTATAGAAACAGTGGAACTTACGGCATATAGATTGAAAGGAGAAGCTATATTGTGGTACGAAAATTGGAAATGATCCAGGGGTATCGGTATACCTCCAGCTAGTTGGGAGGAATTCAAGGTGGCATTCCTTGATCATTATCTTCCATATGAGGTCCGCGAGGCTCATGAGGATCAGTTTTTAAATCTTTGTCAAGGAAATATGAGCGTCAGGGAGTACAGTCTTTGATTTAATTTGTTGGCTAGATACGCTTCTAATATGGTAGCGACTATGGTTGATAGAGTTCATCGGTATGTAGACAGATTGGAGCCATACTTGGTAAGGGACTGTACTATTGCTGCGTTAAATAAAGATATGGATATAGCCAGAATACAAGCCTTCACGCAAAAGATGGAGGATCAAAGGCAAAGGGGAAGGATACAAGAATATGAGGCAGGGCCGTCAAAGCGAGCTAGACCCATGAGACAGTTTATGGTGCCTCAAGGAGGATCTGGACCTCAGAGTTCTTCTCGACTGCCTAGACCATTATTTTCTTCCCCTACGATAGATACTTCATCTCAATTCGCGGGTTTAGAGGCGGTCAAGCTGGGCAAAGTAGTGGGACTCGGGGTTCACAGACAGTGGGACATCGAGAACAAGGAAATATGGGCCAATCAAGATCTTCTCGTCAGCTATGCCAGCGCTGCGGGAAGTTTTATTCTGGAGAATGTTGGTTTGACACAAATGTTTGCTTCTGGTGTGGTAGGTCAGGGCATACGAAGAGAGATTACCCACAGAGGGGTACGGGCAGTACGACATAACCTACTGGGTCAGCCGTTACGTTATCACTAGAGGAGCAGTTAGTGCTAAGGAAGTTCAAAACCATACTCATGCCTTAGTAGATCGACAGAACTCGGAGACTTCGTCCGATGTAGATACAGGTACCCTACTCATATTTTGTTGTTTTTCATGAGGCATATGCATTGATTGATGTAGGTTTGATCCTATCATATGTTATTTCATTTATTGTTGTAAAACAAATTTGAAAGGACACTAGAATTATTAGTGAAGCCAAGCGAAGTATTTCCATTAGTCAGTGAATCGGGTGAAACTAAAAGAGTATATCGTAATTATATAGTAACCATCTATGGGGGCATGGGGTACATATGTCACTTAGTAAGAGTGAAAAATACTAAGGTGGAACCACCACTCTTCAATTGGTTCCGGTGGTACATGAATCCCTCGATGTGTGAGTTGATATTGACGTGATGTCAGGCACTTAACCTATTTTTATTTCCTTGTATAGCATGGCCCCGACAGAGTTAGGGGAATTAGAAAAAAAAATGATGAATGAGTAAATGATGAAATGACAACATAGATGAATGCGTAAATGATGAACTGAATGATGAAATGATGACATGAATGATGATGATACACCCAAGATAGCATTACAAACGTGGTATGGTTAAGACGCATTCTTAGTATGTCAATGGGGCTAGTAAATGCACCTGTAGTTTTATGGGCGTAATGAATAGGGTGTTCAAGTCATTGTTAGGTATGTTCAAGATCATGTTAGAGATGAAATTCAGGATCATAAGAGAGCCATGCTAATCACTGGTGACAGGTGTTACGGATTCTTCGTAACCGTAAGATATATGTAAGTTCTTTAAATGCAAGTTTGGTTACAATCCGTAGTGTCCTTAGGACACATTGTATTGAATGAAGGAATAAGGATTAATATACACAAAATAAGTGGCCAAGGCTTATGACACCTATGGAAATTCGTAGCTTCCTTGAGTTGGCAAGTTATTACCGAAGGAGTGGTAAAAAGACTTTCTGCAATTAACCTTAACAAAGCTAGCACACAAAGTAACTAAGTTTCAGCGGAATGATGTATGCGAGAAGAGTTTGTAAGAATTGACAGATAAATTAACTCCTACACCTGTACTAGTACTACTCAAAGGTACATAAGAGTATGCAGTGTATTGTGATGTTTTAAAAGTTGGTGTGGGATATGTATACATGTAGCACGACAATGTCTTAAGACAATTGCGTCCACATAAGAAAAATTATCCCACATGTGATTTTTAGTTAATAGTTGTGACAATTGTGTGTAACAAATGGCACCATGTGCCAAAAGTGGCTGAATTTTCATTGATATCTTAGATAAAGGAAAAAGCAATATGTAAGTCATATTTTTAGTTCAATTGAAAAAATAAATAAATAAATATATAGCAAAGGTATTTGAGCAAACACAAGGGGGAGTACCTTAACGCCAATGTAGATTGTATGTACTGGGTATAGATGAGGTAAGAGAATGAATTATGACAGAAATACATCAGTCACGATATTCTATTCATTTGGAAGCAACCAAAATGTACCATGGTTTGGAAAAGACGTATTGGTAAGGTTACATGAAAAAAACATTGCGGAACGTGTAGTTTATGATTCAAATTGTCAATTAGTAAAGAGGGAGCGTCAGAAACTTGGAGGTTATATGGAATATATCAATCTCCCAGTTTGAAAATGGACTATGATTAACATGGATTCCATCGCAGATTTACCTCTTGTTAAGTTTACATCCTGGACGTTATATCTTACAACGCCTTATAGGGAAGTTGGCCTACATAACGTGCCAAATGAGGTTACCCGAAGATTCGGGTAGGTGGCATCTAAATTAGCACTAGTCCAAGAACTCTTCACAGTTCATTCAGTATCTCATATTTGATGCTTTGAAAGTGTATAGGAAATTATCCCGTCTTGCTCCCAGTGGAAATATACAAGTTACAAAAAATCTCACATGTGAAGAAGTAGCTCCTGTAAAGGCACTATTGGAGAAATTAGCACGTAGAAGAAATCACAAGGGAAACCAAAGAAATAATGAAATCTAAAGTACTCGTGATTGTTGTACATGAGAGAAAAAGTTCAAGATACCGAATTGGAGTCATAATAAGTAAGTCTTTACAAGTGTTATGTGTGTATATGATAATGTGAAGGATTCACTTCGACTTAAGTGTTACAATGAGACAATGTTACTAACATTCGAGGACGAATGTTTCTAGGGGGGGAAGGATGTAACCCACCATACATTCCTGACCCTAACTTGATTGATTGGTGACCTAAGGTGTAGTTATAAACCTTAGCTTCGAGAGCACTAAGTATGTATGTTGTAGTGGTTATGGATAAAACATTCAATATTGTACTAGTCAATGTGTTTAGACTCTCGTATTAGGAGTTGGAAACTTTTGGAACATTTTAGCGATAAATGACGCTTAAATGACTTCTAAATAAAGGTTCTTAAACACAAGAGGCAAGCTAAAGATTAGGACTAGAAGTATCTAACCAAATCCGCAACAAAAAGTCGAAGAAAGAAATTTTTTAAAATTTTTTTGGGCCTCAGGGATGAAAATTTCAGCCCACAGGAAGCAAAGGGGTGCGCCAGGCAGCGTGCCAGGCCGCCCCTACACACCTTTCAAAAGCTGAAAATTTTCTAAGTCCTTACGGCGTCCGGGAGCATGCCGGGGTGCTTTTCGCCCGATTTCTTTTGCGATTATTAGTCTATAAAAATGACTCTTGGGTTAGTATATAATTATTCCATCTTGGTAAGACTACGCTTGGATGAATTTGGCATCCAAATTATGCTTTTACCCTTTTATGTTCAATTAACCCATAAGTGTCTAGAATTGCTTATTTGGAAATTGAGGATACAAATATGAGTCTCGTAAGTTAATTATTGAAGTGACACTTACGGAATTATTCAAACATGAGATATATGATGAATTACACCTTGAATTTAATGGGCTAAGTTGACATGTGTTATTGGGCTCAATTTAAAGCCCAAAGTGGAAATTAGAATTAAAGACATGGCCCAATGGGTCAAATGACCCATTCTCCCTTTGGCTAATCAATTATTGACCCAAGTGGATAAACATAACCATTAAATGGAGGCTATATAAGGCCAAAATCAGATTTTTTATTCACAAAACCTCACATGATATTTCTAGAATTTTCTCTCTATTTCCAAACCCTAAGACAATCAACTCTTGGGCAAGATCATCATCTTCCAAGCTTGGGTAATAGATTATTTTTGTACTTTAACATATTATAAGCATGATATATTATGTAGATCATGTTGGTTATGCTTGCAAGTTTTGAGTAGTGCACTTTGGCTTTTTGCTAAAAGATGTGCATTCTTGTGAATTAAACTTGAAAAAGGACTTGATGTTTTGATGAACGTGAATGGTATGGATGATATCTCAACATGTATGGTGTGGTTATGTCCATACCTTGTTATTTTTCTATATGAGTAAATTGTGGAATTTTGGTTATAAAATGTATTGGAGTACTTGATGTGTTCATTGTGATGTGGTGTTAATGAGAACATGTAAAGGAGGAAATTGGTGTGAAAACCTATTGGTTTGTGATGTCTTGGTCAATGTATAGAATGTTATGGTATTGTTGGTATGAAAAGTCCATGAATGGTATTGTAAAGGGTGAAATAAGGTTATAGGGGAATCGTGTAACTCATGGTCGTCTTATACACTTGGAATGTAGCTTGTGGTTAATGTTGGTTCCGTTATGTACTTGTGTTGTAGAGTGAAATGTAAGGAAGGAGCGGAATTATTGTACTCACATATTGGATTGTGTATACATATTGGGAAAATAACGTATGTAAGGTTACTCTTTTCTTATCTTTCTGCAACACATATTATCCACATTGACATTGTACCTATCCTATTCCGAAATGTTCAAAGGTATCCCATTTTCGGTTATTAATTATTGTTACTCACATGTTCCTTATTCCTACATAAATTGTGATTCACATGACTCATGTTCTTTGGTTAATGTTCCAAGTTCCAATAATGTTACAATTATCAAAAGTATCAATCTCTCACAATCAAAAGTATCAATCTCTCATAAGTAAATGTATTAATCTCTCATGAGTGAGTGAATCAATCTCATGAAAGTAAGGAATGAAGTAATGTATACACGTGTTCCCAATAATGTTCCAATCACCAATGTATCACTCTTATAACAAAAGTAAAGAGAAGAAGCAATGCTAAGAAGTAACGCTTACATGGTTACTATATGGTTACTTTATGTTTCATTGAGTATGGATCAAATAAAAAAGGCATAAGCTCGGATGGAACAATCCCAATATTATGCTATATTATTATTATTATATTATAAGCCACCTATAAGGTGATGATCTGTATTATATTATAAGCCACCTATAAGGTGATGATCGGTATTATAATATAAGCCACCTATAACGTGATGATCGGTATTATATTATAAGCCACCTATAAGGTGATGATCGGTATTATATTATAAACCACCTATAACGTGATGATCGGTATTATATTATATCCCACCTATGAGTGGATGACGGTTATTATATTATATCTCACCAAGTGTGGATGACGGTTACTATATTATGGCCCACTAATAAGTGGATGACTGCTAATAAATATGAACGTAAGGCCAAAGGAAGTATGTCACGTAATAAAAAAAAAATGAAGGAATCTTATTTCACGAATAACAAATGATATGAATAAATGATCAAGTAATGGAAGTAATGAAAACAATGGAAGTAATGAACATGGTTCCACACATGCAAAAAGATGATTGATCCAAAATGTTTATTCACATGTATTGATCCCATTTGAGATCCTATGTTTCATACAATTTCTTATAGCCTTACATACTCAGTACATTCTTTGTACTGACCTCCCTTGGGGAGGCTTACCTTACTTGTTGCAGGCACAGGTGCTAGTAGACCTGTACAGTAGGTTGCGGACCATTTGCGGATCGTTGGTAAGCTCCAGTTGCTTCAGAGCTTTTCAAGTCATTATGCACATTTGTTTGATATTGTACATGAGTATAGAGTGGGGTGTTGTCCCGAATCTAGGTTTATCATAGTTATGTATCTGTAGAGACCGAATCTAGGTTTATCATAGTTATGTATCTGTAGAGCCTTTGTACACTTATGTGGGAAACTGAATGTAAGATATGTACGTTTATTTTGAAGTGATGTCCCTAACGAACAAATTTCATATATATCACACGTTTCCATGACTTTCGCTATTGATATCTTATATCTCTACGTGATAGTACTGCTTATTGAGTGACATGTATATGAATAGACATGAGCAAGGATTGGTTCTCTCGGGCCTCGTCAGCTTTGGGTGCCAGTCCGTCCCGAATGGGATTCGGGGTGTGACACATCTCTCCAGCCAATTTTGTCATCCTTGACTGTACATTGACTTTGAGGTTCCCATTATCTTAGAAAGACACTTATTTATGATTGGACATGCTTTGGTTGACATAGAGACTGGGAAAATGAAGTTTAGGTTAAATAATAAGCAAGTCACTTTTAATGTATACTAGTCTATGAAGCAGCCAAAGGATATGTATGTGATTTCTGTAATAGATACAATCAATGAAGATGAGTCGGTAGCTCCTATTGAGGAGAGACTTGGGGTTGAAGCACTCACAATAGTTATCATGAATTTTTATAGTGATAGTATTGACGAGTACGATAAGATAGTGAATGCACTTGTTGGTAAGGGTTCATATAATTATGCACCAAAGAAGCTGGACTTGATTTGAAGAATAGAGTAACCACCGCCAGCCAAACCTTCTATTGAGAAGCCTCCATTTTTGAAGCTCAAAGCTCTACCATCTCACCTTTGGTATGCATTTTTGGGGGCCAACAACACTTTTTCGATTTTCATTGTAGTTGATTTATTAGAATGGCAAGCTAAGGCCTTAGTTTCTATCTTTTAGAGGTTCAAACGGGCCATAAGATGGTCCATTGTTGACATTATCAGAATCCTACTTGGAATTTTCACACACAAAATCAAACTCGAGCCGAATTGTATACCCAAAATTGAGCACCAACGTAGGTTGTACCCACCCATGCAAGAGGTTGTGAAGAAAGAGATCATTAAATGGTTAGATGCAGGTGTTGTTTATCCTATTACTGACAGTAAATGGGTGAGACTGGTCCAATGTGTACCAAAGAAGGGTGGGATAACTATGATTCCAAAGGAGAAAAATGAGTTGATTCCTATAAGGCCAGTCACCAGATGGAGATTTTGCATGGACTACAGGAAGTTGAATTCATGGACCAAAAAGGATCATTTTCCTATGCCATTCATGAAATAGATATTAGATCGTCTTGCTGGTAGAGGATGGTATTATTTTCTTGATGGTTATTCGGGGTATAATCAGATTTCTATTGCTCCCAAAGACCAAGAGAAGACCACTTTCACTTGTCCATATGAGACGTTCGCATTCAAGAGGATGCCTTTTGGTTTATGTAATGCTCCTACAATTTTTCAGCGTTGTTTGATGTCCTTTTTTTTAGACATGGTAGAGAAAACTATTGAGGTTTTCATGGATGACTTCTCGCTTGTGCGTGAATCATTTGATGACTGCTTGATACATCTTGCCAATATCGTGAGGAGATACGAGGAATGTAACTTAGTGTTGAATTGGGAAAGTGCCACTTTATGGTGATGTCACGCCTCGAATTCCAACGGGGCGGACTGGCACCCAAAGTCGTTAAGGCCCGAGAGAACCAATATTCCTTTATGTATATTCATATGCATGTCCCTGAGTGAACGATATTCTATCTCATGTAATTATACAATACCAATGGCGAAAGTCTTTGGAGAACACATGATATATATGAAACTTGGCCGTTAGAGCCATTAAGTCAAAATGGACATACAGTTCTTACATTCCTACATCTGTCCCACAACATCTACAAAGCCTCTACAGATACATAGACATAACCAACCTATAGTCAGGACAAGTCCACGCTTTATACAACATGTACATAATACCAAAAAAAGTGTACACATGTGACTCGGAAAACCCGGAACCGAACTGGAGCTCACCAATAATCAGTAGATGACCCGCAGCCTACCGTGGAGGTCTACTAGCACCTGTGCCTACTGAAAGTAAGGTAATTCCCCCAAGGGACGTCAGTACGAAGAATGTACTGAGTATGGAAGGCTGTAAGAAACTGCATGATACATAAGTACTTCAATGATATCAAGTACAAGTGAGTATTCGATATGGATAAACCTCCGTTCTGCATATGTGGAACCATGTACGTTGCTCTCGTTATTTCATTTTCGATCATTCATTCATATCATTATCATTCATGTAATATCATTCATTTATACTTTCATGCAAGTGATATACTTTCTTTGCTTTTACGTTTATCATCATCATTATCATTCATCCCTTTGGTTAATAGGTCATAGCATAACATTCATCCACCTTATCGGTGGGTCATATTATATAACAGTCATCCACCTTATCGGCGGGCCATAATATATAACATTCATCCACCTTATCGGCGGGCCATAATAGATAACATTCATCCACCTTATCAGCGGGCCATAATATCATATGGTGTAAAATATCAACAATCATCCACCTTATCGGTGGTCCATAAACCATAAAGTACTCATAAATTATTCATAAAGTAACCATATATGCATTACTTCTTTGCATTCCTTCTTTCCTTTACTTTTGTGAGGGTGATACCTTTACTTGCGTGAGATTGATACTTTGGTGGTTATAAAATCATTATTGGAACTAGAGAACGCAATATTGTTGGAACTTTGGAATAATGTCCCTAATTATGTGACACATGAATAACCATTGGTCAGTGAATAAAAAACATGTGAATAACAATATACAACAACCTGAAATGAGATACCTTAGAACATTTCGGAATGGAACAAGTACAATGACACTGTGAACACTATGTGCTACAGAAGGATACAAAAAGAGTAACCTTACATACCTTATCTTCTCAATATTAATATACAGTAATATATGTGATTACAATGATCCAGCTCCTTCCTTACATTTTACTGTACAACACAAGTACATAATGGAACTCACGTTAACAACTAACTATATTACAAGTGTATAAGACGACAATGAGTTACATAACTGCCATATAACGTCATTTCACCCTTTACAATACAATTTACTACATTACCATACCAAAAACACCACAACATGCCACACATCAACCAAGATATCATAAACTAATAGCATTTCACACCAATTGATACTTTACACTTCCTCATTAACACCACGTCGTATTTACTCCATCAAGTCATCTCCATAGCTTTCACAATAACACATTAGAGACAATCCATAATTGATACCATTCAAAATAGCTCCAGTACACTCCTTTAATGTCATTTAAAAGTTACCATAAGTTTATAATTGCATCCATGAAGGGTATAGGGGTTTTGGGGGATCAAAGAGAGATAAAAACATGCAAAATGAGGTCCTGGACTGACCTGCGAAGCCACCTTCTCCTACAGGTGGATGAGGTGCGGCTACAGGTGCCTCTTGGAAGTGTACAAAGTCACCTACAAAGTCTCCTGCGCCCACAGGTGCCTTCGTCTGCGAGGGCGGGTGCCTGTTTAGACCAAAATGGGTTTCTTTTGGGTCCGTTTTTTCAATGAATGGTCCATGGTCATAATTAAACTTATCTTTCAATAATTTAAGTTATCTTGGATGCGAATGAACAACCATGGTTTCAACATGCACATAAACACCGCCAACACTACACTTACCTTTCAATACGTCACCAAATCCATGACTAAATTCGTAATAACAATCCCACAAGTTGTACACATAGATAAATCAAGTTAGGGACATAAACATATCATACATGTAGAAATATCATCCATATCATTCACTCCTTTCAAGATCTCAAGTCTCCTTTCAAGTTTAGGACACATAGATAACACATATTTTAGCAAAAAGCAAAAGTGTACTTATTAACACCTTTAGACATAACCATCATTATCTACACAATCTCTCATACATATAATATGTTAAACCATAATAATAAACACTTACCAATACTTTCAAAGAGGTGATCTTGTCCAAACAAGTGTAGTTTCCTTAGGGTTTGAAGGTGAAGAGAAAATATCCTTGGGAAAATTCTAGATTTTGCACATGTGTGGAATGGTGAATAAAATCTGATTTTTCACTTTATATATACCCTTTAAAGTCATCCTTAGCCAATAATTTTGGTCAATAATTGATTTGTTTACTTGGTCAAGATGAATGCATCATTATTCTCTTTTTGGGCCATGTCTTTTGGTGTAATTTTGGACCTCCATTAAGCCCAATAGCACAAGCTTAATTCAGCCCACCTAATTTAAGGTGTAATACCCCAACAATATCATGTTTAACTAATTCCATAAATGTTACGGTAATCATCTAGGTTCTGAAATGTATGGGGTGTTACATCCTTCCCCCCTTAGGAACATTCGTCCTCGAATGTTAGTAACATTTTCCCATTTACACAAATTTAAGTTTAAATTTATCCTTCATGTTATCATA
Source organism: Capsicum rhomboideum (assembly GCA_031232105.1). NCBI lineage: Eukaryota > Viridiplantae > Streptophyta > Magnoliopsida > Solanales > Solanaceae > Capsicum > Capsicum rhomboideum. The sequence continues at coordinate 73,191,815 of CP124718.1, read as the reverse complement.
TACACACAATACTTGTAAATACTTATTTGTTATTGGTCCAATCCTGTATTTTGAACTTTCTCTTCCATTTGAAACAAATGAAGGTACTTAGACTTTATCATTTTTTGGATTCCCATGTGATCTCTTCTACTTGCTGATTCCTCCTAAGTACTTTCACGGAAAATATTTTTTTAACCTTTTCACTTCCAAAATCTCATTACCACTTTCATTGGTGACACTTCCATAAATACCCAGTCACTTGTATAAGCTCGTAGCATATCTTCAAGTGTTTGAATAATACATTCTGCTTGCCCATCTGTCTGAGGATGAAAAGTCATACTTAAATTCACTTGGGTTCCCAAACTTTTCTGAAAAGATTTCCAAAAGTGTGCATTAAATTGAGCTCCCTTGTATGATATAATAGAAATTGGAATCCCATGTAATCGCACTATCTCTTTAACATACAACCTTGCATAATTTCCTGCTGTACAAGTGGTCTTGACAAGTAAAAAATGAGCTACTTAGTAAGTCTGTCAACTATCACCCACATGGAATCAAATTTCCGAAATATACGAGGCAAACTTGTGATGAAACCCATGTTAATCATATTCCTCTTTCAAACCAAAAGATTCCTACATTACATATAACCTCCGGGTTTCTGATGCTCTACTTTTACCTGTTGACAATTAGGACAATGAGCTACAATTTCTGCAATGTTCTTCTTCTTTATATTGCTTCACAAATATATCTCTTTCAAACCATGGTACATTTTGGTTTCTCCCGAATAAATATAATACCGCGAATGATGTGCTTCTTTCATAATTCATTTCCTTAGCTCATCTGTATTCGGTACAAAAAATCTACCTTAGCATTGGAGTACTCCCTCTTGCGTAATCTCAAATACCTTTGTCGAACTTTTCTTTACATTCTTTTCAACTGAAATTAAATAGGATTTGCATATTGATTTTTCCTTCTCCCAGCTACAAGTGAAGACTCTGCCGCATCTTACACTATAATTCTTCCATCCAGATTTTCAATAAAATGAAGCCCCAAGCTATCTAATTGGCTTAACGCATCGGCTACCACGTTTGCTTTTCCCGGATGGTATAGGATATCCCTATTATCTTCTTTTAGTAATTCCAACCACCTTTGCTATTTTCAGTGTGGGTCCTTTTTGCTTAATAATATGCTGCAAACATTCATGATCAGTATATACATCAGTGTGAACCCCATACAAATAGTGGCGCCATATTTTTAAAATATATATCAAACTTCTAACTCAAGATCATGTGTTGGATAATTACCCAATTGTCTTGAGGCATAGCCTATTACATAACCGTGTTGCATCAATACACATCCTAAGCCGACTCCTGAAGCATCACAATATACTGCATACCCTTCTATACCTGCTGGAAGTACCAACACAGGTGTCAAAGTCAATTTATTCTTCAGATTTTGGAAACTCCTTTTGCACGTATCATTACACTAAAACTTGGTCGCCTTGTGTGTTAGATTTGTTAAGGGTGCTGGGTTGGAAGAAAACACTTCAACAAATATGCTGTAATAACCTGCTAACCCAAGGATGCTACGAATTTCCATAGGCGTCGTAGGCCTTGGCCGATTCTTCACTGCTTCTACCTTTTGCGTATCAACCCTTACTTCTTCATCCTATACAATGTAACCCAAGATCACTATGGATTTTAACCAATTCATGTTTAGAGAACTATTCATATATCTTACGGTCGTGAAAAATCTGTAACACCTGTCCTAAGTGATTAGCATGGTCCTATAGTGATCTTGAATAAACTAGAACGTCATCTTTAACCACGGTCACGAACACATTTAAAAATGGCTTGAACACCCTATTTATCAAATCCCTAACAACAGCGGGTGCATTTATTAGCCCAAATGACGTAGCTAAAATCTCATAAAGACCATACCGTGTTCGAAAAGCTGCCTCAGGTATATCTTTTTCTCTAACCCTTACCTGATAAGAACCCTCTCTCAAGTTGATCTTTGATAAAAAAAGAAAAAAAAAAACTTTGACACCTTGTAATTGCTCAAATAAATCATAAATTCTAGGGAGGGAATATTTATCCTTGATCGTCACCTTATTCAGTTACCGATAATACTCTCTTTCGTACAAATAACACTGGTGCACCCCAAGGGGACATACTAGGCCTTGTGAATCCCCTTGGATATCATTTTTCTTTCCTTAAGATAGGGAATAAATTTACCCCTCGGTACGTACTTCAACATTACTCCGCCATTCAAGTACATTCCTTTGTAGGAAATGTAAATTTACCTTCTTAGCTCGGCAATCCATCGTGGCATAACAAGAAGCCAACCAATCCATACCCACTATAACATCAACATCTATCATTTCCAACTCAATAAGATCAGCCAACGTATAATGATCACAAATAATTACTATACAGTTACGGTATATTCTTTTTAACTACCATAGATTCACCAACTGGTGTATAGACTTCAAATGGCGTGACTAGTAATTCTGGTGTTCTTTCAAAAAAAAATTCCGCAATTAATGGAGTAACATATGATAATATAGAATACGGGTCAATCAATGCCTATACCTTATGCAAAAATATGAATACTGTACCTGTGTCTACATCAGGAGATGCCTCCGAATTTAGTCGATCCACTAAGGCATAGGTACAATTCTAAATTCCACTAAAACTAGCTGCTCCGCTAGCACCTCTGCCATGGCTAGCAGATTGTACACCTGACAATGATAATGTAATGGCTGATCCCGTAGGTTGTGTCATACTACCCGTGGCCCTCTATGGGAACTCTCTCATCATGTGCCCTGACTGACCACACCAAAAGCAAACATTCATTCCAAACCAACATTCACCTGAATGAAACTTCCCACAGCACTGGCACAGCTGACGAAAAGACCTCGATTGGCTCATACTTCCTTGTTCTCGATACTCCACTGTCTGTGAACCCCGAGTTCCACTACTATGCCCAGCTTGATCGCCTTTAAACCCTCGAAATTGAGATGGAGTATCTGCTGTAGGGTAATAAAATGATGGTCTAGGCGGCCTAGGAAACATCCGAGGCCTAGATTCTCCTTGGGATGCCATAGAATGTCCCATAGTTCTATCTCTTTTGGACTGTCCTCTTTCAAATTAATGTACCCTTCTTCTCTGTCTCTGATCCTCCATTTTCTGGGCAAAGGCCTGTATTCTGGCTATTTCTATATCTTTGTTGAAGGCAACAATGGTGCAGTCCCTTACAAAATATGGATCTAATCTGTCCACATATCGATGGTCTCTGTCTGTCACTGTGGCCACTATATTCGGAGCATATCGATCCAAGGAATTAAACTGAAGAATATATTCTCTAACACACATATTCCCTTGACGTAGATTTAGAAACTGGTCTGCACGTACCTCCCGGATCTCATATGGGAGGTAATGATCAAGGAATATCATTTTAAATTCTTCCCAACCAGCTGGAGGTGCATCACTACCCCTCGATCTTTTCCAGTCTTCATACCACAATATAGCTTCACCTTTTAATATATAGGCCGCAAGTTCAACTGTTTCAACACCAGTCACATGCATAACATCTAGAGCCCTCTGGATTTGATCCACAAAGTCCTGTGGATCTTCTTTCGAATCTGACCCAATGAATATAGGAGGGTCTAATTTCAAAAAGTCCTGTGTCCTGCGACTCGCCACTCTAGCCGCATCATCCTCATTTATCGTTGGACCAGCTCATCCTTGACTTTGTGCAGCAACTATCTGAGTCAACATATGCACTGCATTTCTTAAATCCTAGTCAGTGGCATTCATAGGCTGCTCTGCGGGTACTTCTCTACCTCTTGGCTCTTCCAGAGCTGGAAAAATAGAAGAAGACCGCGATGTAATTTTAGTGTTAGCCCCACCTTGACTAGCTTGGTCAGGTGGTGATTTACTCATTCCTTCACCGACAAGCATATCTATCTGTTTACCTTTGCCTCTACCTCTTCTTGTCATCGACATTTTACTATATCCAAGAAACCAATTACAATGGTCAGATATAATTTCACCTACAACATTGACTCTATTGCACGATCTAGAAATGAAGAAAAGAAATAACTCCTAAATGTCCCGTAGCCTCCTACTTATAAATGTGGTGAACAACACATCCATAAGCAAGAATCTACTCGGACACGGCTTTGTAGACACCCTTAGGATAACCTGTTCTGATACCACTTTTGTTACGCCTCGAATTCCAATGGGTCGGACTGGCACACGTAGCCGTTAAGGCCCGAGAGAACCAATATTTCTTTATGTACATTCATATGCCTATCCCTAAGTGAACGACATTCTATCTCATGTAATTATACGATACCAATGGAGAAAGTCTTTGGAGAACACATGATATATATGAAACTTGTCCGTTAGGGCCATCAAGTCAAAATGGACATATAGTTCTTACATTCCTTCATCTGTCCCACAACATCTACAAAGCCTCTACAGATACATACATAACCAACCTATAGTCAGGACAAGTCCCCGCTTTATACAACATGTACATAATACCAAAACAAGTGTACACATGTGACTAGAATAGCCCTGAACCAAACTGGAGCTCATCAATAATCAGTAGATGACCAGCAGCCTAATGTGGAGGTCTACTAGCACCTGTTCCTGCAACAAGTAAGGTAAGTCCCCCAAGGGACGTCAGTACAAAGAATGTACTGAATATGGACAAACCTCCGTTCTGCATATGTGAAACCATGTACATTGCTTTCGTTATATCATTTTCGATCATTCATTCATATCATTATCATTCATGTAATATAATTCATATATGCCTTCATGCAAGTGATATACTTTCTTTGCTTTTACGTTCATCATCATCATTATCATTCATCCCTTTGGTTAATAGGTCATAACATAACATTCATCCACCTTATCGGTGGCTCATATTATATAACAGTCATCCACCTTATTGGCTGGCCATAATATATAACATTCATCCACCTTATTGGTGGGCCATAATATATAACATTCATCCACCTTATCGGCGGGCCATAATATCATATAGTGTAAAATATCAACAATCATCCACCTTATTGGTGGGCTATCAACCATAAAGTACTCATAAGGTATTCATAAAGTAACCATATATGCATTACTTCTTTGCATTCCTTCTTTTCTTTACTTTTGTGAAGGTGATACCTGCACTTGCTTGAGATTGATACTTTGGTGGTTATTACATCATTATTGGAACTAGAGAACGCAATATTGTTGGAACTTTGGAATAATGTCCCAAATTATGTTACACATGAATAACCATTGGTCAGTGAATAAAAAACATGTGAATAACAATATACAACAACCTAAAATGAGATACCTTAGAACATTTTGGAATGGAACAAGTACAATGACACTGTGAACACTATGTGCTGTAGAAGGATACGGAAAGAGTAACCTTACATACCTTATCTTCTTAATATGAATATATAGTCCTATATGTGATTACAATGATCCAGCTCCTTCCTTACGTTTTACTCTACAACACAAGTACATAACGAAACTCACGTTAACAACTAACTACATTACAAGTGTATAAGATGACAATGAGTTACATAACTGCCATATAACGTCATTTCCCCCTTTACAATACCATTTACTGTATTACCATACAAAAAACACCACAACATGCAACACATCAACCAAGATATCATAACCAATAGTATTTCACACAAATTGATACTTTACACTTCCTCATTAACACCACGTCGCATTTACTCCATCAAGTCATCTCCATAGCTTTCACAATAACACATTAGAGACAATCCATAATTGATACAATTCAAAATACCTCCGGGACACTCCTTTAAAGTCATTCAAAAGGTACCATAAGTTGATAATTGCATCCATGAAGGGTATAGGGGTTTCGGGGGATCAAAGAGAGACAAAAACATGCAAAATGGGGTCCTGTACTGACCTGCGAAGCCACCTGTGCCTGCAGGTGGATGAGGTACAGCCACAGGTTCCTTTTGGAAGTGTCCAGAGTCACCTGCGAAGTCACCTGCGCCCGCAGGTGCCTTCATCTGCGAGAGTGGGTGCCCGTTTCAACCAAAATGGGTGTCTTTTGGGTCCTTTTTTGTTATCAATGGTACATGGTTATAATTAAACTTCTATTTTCATATTTTAAGTTATCTTGGATGCCAACAAACAACCATGGTTTAAGCATGAACATAAACACTGCCAACACTACACTTTCCTTTCAATACGTCACCAAATCCATGACCAATTTCGTAATAACAATACCACAAGTTGTACACATAGAGAAATAAAGTTAGGAACATAACCATATAATACATGTATACATATCATCCATATCATTCACTCCTTTCAAGATCTCAAGCCTCCTTTCATGTTTAGGACACATAGATGACACATATTTTAGCAAAAAGCAAAAGTGCACTTCTTAACACCTTTAGACATAACCATCATTATCTACACACTATCTCATGCATATAATAAATTAAACCATAATAATAAACACTTACCAATACTTTCAAAGAGGTGATCTTGTCCAAACAAGTGTAGTTGCCTTAGGATTTGAAGGTGAAGAGAAAATATCTTTGGGAAAATTCTAGATTTTGTACATGTGTGGAATGGTGAATAAAATCTGATTTTTAAGCTTATATAGACCCTTTAAAGTCATCCTTAGCCAATAATTTTGGTCAATAATTGATTTGTTAACTTGGTCAAGATAAATGGATCATTATTCTCTTTTTGGGCCATGTCTTTTGGTGTAATTTTGGGCCTCCATTGAGCCCAATAGCTTAAGCTCAATTCAGCCCACCTAATTTAAGGTGTAATACCCCAACAATATCATGTTTAATTAATTCCATAAATGTTGCGGTAATCATCTAGGTTCCAAAATATACAGGGTTTTATAGGTGAAAGAAGGAATAATGCTTGGTCACCGATTTCAAAGAAAGGGATTGAAGTCGACAAGGTGAAGATTTAGATGATTGAAAAGTTACCTCCACCAATTTCTATGAAGGACATTAATAGCTTTTTGGGGCATGCAGTTTTTTCAAAAAGATTCATCAAGGACTTTTCTAAGATTGGAGAAGGAGGTGAAATTTGTGTTTGATGATGCACGTTTGGAAGCCTTTAAGTGCCTGAAAGAAAAGTTGATTTCAGCCCCCACTATTGTATTTCCTAATTGGACTGTGCCATTTAAGGTTATGTACGATGATAGTGGCATGTCGCTAGGTGTAATTCTACACCAAAGGCAAGGGAAGATCTTACATCCCATCTACTATTCTAGCAAATCACTTAATCCAGCTTAAAAGAATTACACTGTGACTGAACAAGAGTTGCTTTATGTTCTATTTGCTTTCGAGAAATTTTAGTCTTATTTACTTGGCACAAAAGTGATTGTGCACACTGACCATGCAGCCCCTAGATACCTCATGGCAAAGAAAGATGCAAAGCCGAGGTTGATTAGATGAATACATCTGTTGCAGGAATTCGACTTTGAGGTCAAGGATCAAAAAAGGACTGAGAATCAAGTGGCCTACTTTTTATCATGCCTTGAGGAGGAGGCCATGCTAAAACTAAGGGATGATCTTGAAATTGATGATACTTTTCCAAATGAGCAAGTGTTGGCAGTATCACAAGACTTAATCCCCTGGTTTGCAGATATTGACAATTATTTGGCTAGTGATTTAGTTCTGAAAGATATTTCAGCAGTGCGGAAGTTTTTTTTGGATGATACATACTTGTTTCATGTTTGTGTAGATGGTGTGATTTGGAGATGTATCCTGAGGTTGAGATGATGAGTATCTTTTAGGTATGTCACTCATCACCGGTTGGGGGTCATCATGGAGGTGTGCGGATTAAGCATAAGATCTTGCAATATGGTTACTATTTGCCCACCATTTATAAAGATGCCCATGACTATGCTAGGGCTTGTTACCAATGTCAAAGGCAAGGGAACATCTCACGCAGACATGAACTTCTAATAACGACTATCCCTGAGCTTGAATTGTTTGATGTTTGAGGTATTGACTTCATGGGCCCCTTTGTGAGTTCACATGGAATGAAGTACATCTTGGTGGTTGTTGACTATGTCTCCAAATGGGTGGAGGCAATTGCACTTCCAAACAATGAAGGTAAGAGTATCACCGCCTTTTTGAAGAAGAACATCTTCTCTAGATTTGGTACCCCCTGAGCTATCATTGGTGAAGGAGGCTCGGACTTCTGCAATTGTCTCTTCAAAACCTTGCTTGATAAATATGGTGTTAAACACAAGGTGGCAACACCTTACTATCCTCAGAGAAGTGGGCAGGAGATCAAGTCTATCTTGGTGAAGACTGTGAAAGCCAATAGTACAGACTGGGCTAGAAGGTTGGATGATGCATTGTGGGCTTACCAAACAACATTTAAGACCACTATAGGTTCTTTTCTATATCAGTTTGTGTACGGTAAACTTGGCACTTGCCTAGCAAACTTTAACATAAGGCATTATGGGCATTGAAGAGGATGAATATAGAATGGAGCGATGCGGTGAAAATAACATTAGAACAAATGAATAAGATGGATGAATTCCATCTCCACGCTTATGAAAGCTCAGCATTGTACAAGGAAAAGATGAAGTTGTATCATGACCAAAAGATTGAACGTAGAGAATTTCACCCAGGAGACTTGGCCTTACTATATAATTTGAGACTTTGCTTGTTTCCTGGCAAGGTAAGGTCCAAATGGTATGGACCATTCACTGTGGTGAGAGTACTTCTGCATAGTGCAATTTATCTAAAAGGGTATGAGGGTTTACCATTCAAGGTGAATGGTTAGCGTGTGAAACACTATGTGAGAACTACAGAGGAGATGAGGTCATGCAAGAAATTTAACCTTGATGAAGTTTGAGTAGTCAAGGGAACTGGGTCGTGCCGCGACATTAAATAAAGTGCTTCATGGGAGGCAACCCATGGGCTTGTTGGTGAATTCTGAGTAACCAACATAGCCACATTGTTCCGCGACATTAAATCAAGCGCTTCTTGGGAGGCAACCCATGTTTTGTATTTTATATTTTATAGGGTAATGTTTTTCACTAGTGCAGGGATAGTGCAAAAAAAGAAAATGCTGAACTGGACTCAGGACTGAACCCACAAGAGGATTGTATGATCATGGGAAGATCCCACGATATCTGAGCACATTTGATCAAAGTCCTGCAGGATGCACATTTGGGAGTTATTCTATAATGGGTCACCACGATCGTACTTAGATGTCACAATCATAGTGCCCATCGCCTGATCAAATGCTTGTAGATCATCAGGTTAGGCATCAAACCTATAATTTTAAGGAACGATTGTGGTCACATATCAAGATCATCCCTAAGTTTCGTAGGTTTTTCGGTAAGTTTTCTTAAACCATCATTGTATGAGAGGTAAATACGATCATGGTTTGATTACACGATCGTATGTTTGAGTCATATGTTGGGTCCATCAATTTAATAAAATCGCGACCTGACCCAACTCGACTTAAATCTGAAACCCTAACCCTATACCTAAGGCCCGATTTTACAATTCACTTATTCAAACTTAGATCTTCTAATTCTTAAACGATCATAAGAGTAAAAGAACCAAAATTCTTCCCTTTGATTTGTGAAATCTACTCTGAAATCCCATCATCTGTATGAGTTGTTTAAACCAAAAAGGAGAACAAAATATTGTAAGTTCATATCCAATTCTCCTCTTTGTTTAAACACTTAATAAAAAAGATGGGAGTAGTTAATTTCAATATGAAAATTCATGTTTGAATAAGTAATAATGCAAAGGGGAAGTCTGAGTACCCATTTGTTTCTTTTTTTGGTCAATGACGGTTCCAAAAAGGGTCAAGAACAATTTTTGATTTTTGTTAAGTGTTAGTAAATTCCATGACACAACCTATGATACGAGGCTAATTATGAAAACAAGAATAAACTAAGAAAATAAGAGATAATCGATAGATAGATGAAGATAGACACAAAGAAGATAGAAGAAATAGGAACCTTTGAATATATCAAATCCAAAAACCCTTAAATCAAACATCACCAAGCACCTAATCTCTACGTGGACCAAGAGGGAATCATAATGCCCTCAAAACCCTCGTTTCTAAGATAACATTCAAAAAAAACTTTCCAATCACACTCTTAAGTGTTTTGTTCATTCAATATGCAAAAATAACTAAGGAAAGATAACCCTAGGATTAACTATTTATAGTCTTATTACAAAGGCCAAAAAGTGACCTTGAAAAAGATAGAAAGGAGCCCAACAATATGAGTTTCACTTGTCTTTAATGGCTCAAGTGATTATCCATCACTGAGCTGACAAGTCGTCGCCTTTTTAGTCACTATGAGGCAGTGTACTCCTACTTGAGATCTCATGTGATGGTTGATGGTCCATAACAAGTTTGGCGAGTTGTTAACCCTTTCGTCACCCCAAGGAAGTGGGTGGTTCTCCCAATTTGAGCTCCTAGCTCAACCTTACATATATAGAACCCTCTTGATGAGGTCAAAACATGCTCCAACACCTCTCTCTTCATAAACATAGCATGTAATCCTTGTAGTTCCCTTGCATGGCTTCTAGTGAAGGGTCTTGAAAAAATTCAGAATGTATCATCCTCTCCATCTTCAATAGAATTTGACCTCAAATTAATAGGATCATCATCCTCATGCATTTCAAAGAGTGAAAGATTGCACACATTGAATGTGTTGTGCACTTGATATTCCGGCGGGAGATCAATCTTGTAAGCATTATCGTTTATCCTTTCAAGCACCTGAAATAGACCATTACCTCGATTCATCAACTTAGCTTTTCTTTGGGTTGGGAACCGGTTCTTCCAAATATGTACACATACCCAATCACCCGGTTCAAGAACAAGTCATTTCCGCCCTTTGTTCACCTTTTTTGCCACCTTTTGACTCTTCTTTTTAAGGAATGGTTTCACCTTCTATGTAGCTTCTTAATGGAATTTGCCCTCTTATTTGCATCTATACTAATCACAACGTCACTAGACAAAGGAGTGAGATCCAAGGGGGTAAGGGGACTAAAGCCAATAAATACATTCAAAAGGAGTCATACCAATAGTCGTATAAATAACTCTACTATAAGCAAATTCAACTAAAGGTAGATGATCCTCCCAAAAGGCCATCTTCCCAATAACCACTATGCATAACATAAAACCTAAAGTTCTATTCACATCCTTGTTTTGACAATCAGTTTGTGGGTGGAAATCCATAGAGAAAAGCAATTTAGTGCCAAGCCTTCCCCACAAAGACCTCCAAAAGTGACTAAGGAAATTAGAGTCCCTATCACTAACAATGGTCCAGGGAATCCCATGGATCTTAACAACATGTTCAATTAACAAGTATGCCACATTGGGGGCATCATCACACTTGTGACATGGGATAAAATGGGCTATTTTTGAAAATCTATCAACAACAACAAAGATACTATCTCTTACCCTCTTTCTCCTAGGCAACCCCAAAACAAAGTCCATAAAAATATCAAGCAAGGGCTTAGGGGAGTGGGAAGTAGGGTATACAATCATTGAGGGAGAATTCGCGATTTAGCACTTCTACAATCTACACTTTGACCACACACTCGTGCAACATCGTCACATATTTTTGACTAATAAAATTGTTCCTCTAGGATCTAAAGGGTGTTGTTAATTCCAAAGTTACCCATCAAACCCCCATCGTGTGACTTTCTAACAAATAATTCTCTCCAAGAGGTTGAGGGTACACATTACCTTTTTCCTTCGAACAAAAATCCATCAAACTTGAAATAGGGCATAGATGACCTATCCCTAATCCATCGTTCCCTATCACATTTCTCATAATCTTTGAAGATTTGAGCAAAGTTGGGGTCCTCGAGATATAAAACCTTCAAGTATTCAAAACCAATAAGTTTAGACGATAATGTATTGAGCAAAACATGTTTTCTAGACAAGGCATCGTCCACAACATTCTCTTTTCCCTTTTTGTATTAGATCACATAAGGGAAAGTTTCTAAGAATTCAATCCACTTGACGTGCCATCTATTCAATTTATCTTAGGCCCGTAGGTGTTTCAATGACTCATGGTCGGTTTGAATTAGGAATTCCTTGGGCCATAAATAGTGTTGCGAATTACCCAAGGCTCTAATCAAGGCATACAACTCAAGATCATACATAGAGTAGTTCAAGGTTTCTCCTTTGATCTTTTTGCTAAGTAAGCAATGGGATTATGGTCTTGCATTAAGACGGCTCCAATGCCTACCTTGCTAGCATCACATTCTATTTCAAATATTTTATCAAAGTTGGGTAATTACAATAAGGGAGAGAAGCTAAGCACGAATTTCAAAGTTTCAAATGCTTTCACTTGCTCATCACTCCACTTGAAAAGCCTATCCTTTCAGATTACCTCAGTCAATGGGGCGGCTATAGTGCAAAACCCTTTGACAAACCTTCTATAGAAACTAGTCAATCCATGAAAACTTCTCACATCACTAATGGATTGTGGAGTTGGATAACTTCGTATAGCATCTATCTTGGATTCATCCACTTCAACACCCTGTGAGCTTACAAAAAATCCAAAAAATACAACCTGATCAACACCAAAAGAACACTTTTCAAGATTGGTAAACAATTGTTCGTTTCTAAGAACATCAAAAACACACTTTAAATGCTTAACATGGTCATCTATGGATTTGCTATAAACTAAGATATCATCAAAGTACACCACGATAAATTTCCCTATGAAAAGTTTCATCACATGGTTTATTAACCCCATAAAGTTACTGCGAGCATTGGTAAGACCACATGGCATAACCATCCATTCATAAAGACCAAATTTGGTCTTGAAGGCGATTTTCCATTCATCACCAAAATTCATCCGGATTTGATGGTACCCACTCCTAAGATCAACTTTTGAAACCAAAAAAGAACCTTTCAACTTATCTATCATATTATATAATTTAGGGATAGGGTGGCGATACTTTATCGTTATCTTGTTGATCGCCCAACAATCAACACACATATGCCAAGTCTCATCTTTCTTTGGCACCAAAAATACTAGGACTGCATATGGACTCATGTTTTCCTTGATGTATCCTTTGTTGAGGAGTCCCTCAACTTTCCTTTGAAGCTCTTTGGTGTTTGTTAGGTTATTTTGATAAGCCAATTTGTTTGGCAATTGAGAGCCCGACACAAAGTCAATTTGATGTTCAATTCCCCGTACTGAGGGTAACCTTTTTGGACGCTCCTTGGGGAACACATCATCATATTCTAGAAAAACAAGAGAGATACAATGAGGGATAGGAGAAGTAGAATGGTTAGTATGAAAAACATGGGCTAGAAGGAGCATGGAGCCCTTATTATCACATTGTTTAAAAAGATCCCTGTTTCTAGCCAACATCACCATTTGTCCCTTTGCTTTCAACTTTTTCCTTTATTCTCCTTCATCATTCTCCTCTTTAAGGGGTTTCTCCTTCCCTTCCTTCCTACCCTTCTCCGTTAACTCTCTCATCTTTTGATATACCTCATTCACTTTTGATGGTGAAAGAGAGTGAAGGGTGAACTTTCGACCATTCAACTCAAGAGAATACCAATTGGTTCTTCCATCATGTTTGGTTGAACGATCATATTGCCATGGTATTTCAAGTAACATATCAAGCTTGCATGGGAATGACAACACATAGTATTTCGTCATGGTAATTCCCAATCTTGAACTGGATCAAAACTTGTCTAGTCACCTTTAATTCTCCACACTCATTTAACTATTGGATCTTGTATGGCATGCTTGGTTATGGGTAGCTTCAAGAAATTAACCATGGTAGCACTAGAAATATTATCATAAGTCCCACTATCAATGACCAATAAACACACATTCTCCTTGATACGACAGTTAATACAGAATAGATTTTCCTTTTGACTAGGGTCATCTAATAACTTACTAACCATTTCTCATCTTACCACAAAGTTTGGAACCTCAAACTCTCTATATTGAGGCCAAGCATCCTTACTTCTTTTCTCTACTTGCTCATCTTCTTCAAACCCCTCTCCTTCTTAGGCTCCTCCTTCATTACCATCTTTTTCCGCGACCTCTTCTCTAAGGTAATACATTCTTCCTTCCCTAAGGATCACATTCCTCTAGTTAGGACATTCATTTTCCTTGTGTACCCAACCTTAGTATTTAATACATTAAAAACCTTTTGGATTATAAGTTGTCTACTTGTTACCTTCATTCCTTGGTGGGTACTTGGGAGTAGTCTTCTCTACGGGCTTCTTGTCATAGGACTTGTTGACGTCCTTGTTTTTGTTCCATCTCGTTGATGGTTGGGCTACTTCTTTGTTCTTACCCCAAGAATTAGTGGATGATTACCCTTTGGATTTGATAAATGTCCACTCCTTGAGATCTCTCTCAACATCCAAGGCCGCTTGTAAGATGTCTTCTATGGTAGCAAACCTATGACAAGTCATTACCGAAAAGATCTCCTTATTCAACCTAACCTTGAAGTGGATGACGACATGTTTCATATTCTCGTGATACTCAAGCTTCAAGATTAATTGTTGAAATTCATCATTATAAGCCAAGACATTCTTGTTCCCTTGCCTTAAGTTATACAATTTGGCAAGTAACTCATGTATATATCTTTCTGTTACATACTTTTGTCTCATGAGGCCCTTCAATGCATCCCATGGTGGTAGTTGTCCCTCATTAAGAACCGGTTGAAATTTTTTGGCATATTCCCACCACGTAATGGCAAACCCTTCAAATTGGGCTATAACATAGCAACTCTTCTTAATATCGATAAGATCTTTGACTTGAAAGATCCTTTTGCAAGTGGACTCCCATTCTAGATAAGCTTCGGGATCACTTTATCCCTTGAAGTTTGGAAGACTAGTCTTGATTGAATTTATCCTTACTTCCTGTCCTCCATTGCCACCCTGGTTATCATTATGGTTCCATGGACCTTTAACTTGGGGTCAATTTCCCAAGTTTTCACTCCCATGAGGTACCGGACCAAATCTTTCTCCTCGACCCCTATGTTCTCCATGAGGCCTTGGCCTATTCCTCCAATACTCTGCCAACATAGCCACTTCATCATACTCTTCAAACTTGTCTTGTGGATCTTCTTCAACTCAGATGGGTTGATGTTGGTTAGGTGGTGCCTGGGGTCGTGGATTTTGGTTTAGTGGTGCTTAGGGTCCTTGGTCATGGGATATTTTGTGAGGTCGATCTTGGTTTTGGGGAATTTATTGGTTGACTTGGTTGAATTGAGGTTAAAGTGGACGAACAAAATTTCGGCTATGTAGGCAGATAGTGGCTTGGGTGATGGGGTGTTGGACTTGTCTTAGTGGGTTATACATTTGGTGAAGTGTTTTCAGGGAGATAGTAGTGGATGTGTTTTAAGCATGCCCGCTAAAGGAGGCATTGTAGTTTTTAGGAGTGGATTGGGTGGAGTTTAGACGCCCTTCCATGTTAACTAACCTTCCATCAACCCCCGATATTTGGCCTTTTATCTCATTCACGTCTTTCTTTACACTCAAGATGGCTGCCATTAAGGCTTCCATATTAATCTCTCCCAAAGAACTTGGAGTGTCATCTCCCAGAGCCATGATACCTATTAAGAAAGACACTAACAAAAACAACAAATAAGTTAGCATTAGGAAAACAACCTCACAACTCTACACACCTTGGTATGCCTCACACTTGGATACGCAAATGTTGAATGATGGCTTATACTCTGGTGATAGCTGAGGTGTTGATTGCTACACTTGCCCGAAATAGATTCTTGTTTAAAGGACTTAAAGAAATTTCTTACTGAATTTAGCCAAAAAATTATGATGAAGTAAAAGCTAGAAAAGCACAAAACAAATGGTACGAAGAAAGAAAATGAATGCAAGAACTAATTCACAACTAAGTAGGTTGATTACTAGTTTTTA
Organism: Capsicum rhomboideum; assembly: GCA_031232105.1. NCBI lineage: Eukaryota > Viridiplantae > Streptophyta > Magnoliopsida > Solanales > Solanaceae > Capsicum > Capsicum rhomboideum. Next base: position 73,175,886 of record CP124718.1, on the reverse strand, counting down.
ATTAGCGTTAGAATCAATTAAAAGATGATCAAGAATCAAAGAAATAAAACTAAGAATCTAAAATGAGCTTATGGAAACTTTTTCAAGTTAACTGATCAGGTGACTGACCTTCACTGAGGTGACTGGCCATCGCAGGAGCCATCACACCTTATCCAGAATGTGGTGTAAACTTTATCGTGGAAACTGATAAGCGACTGACCGTCATCCTTGTGACTAATCTTTGGGTGAACCTTCATGTCCTTCTAGAATGTAACTCAAACCTCTTCTAAGTGAATGATCAAGTGACTGATCGTCACTAGTGTCACGCCTCGAATTCCAACAGGGCGGACTGGCACCCGAAGCAGTTAAGGCCCGGGAGAACCAATCTTCATTTATATACACTCATACGCATGTCATTCGATAAACATCACCATCACATATAGACATAAGTTGTCAATGGGGGAAGTCATGGAAAATATATGATAAATATGAAACTTGGCCGTTAGAGCCACCAAGTCAAAATGGACATACATTCTTTCATTCATCTCACCATGTACGTCTACAAGGCCTCTAACAGATGCATATATATAACTAACCTAAAGTCGGGACAAGTCCCCACTTTATACAACATTTACAATACCAAAACAAATGTGCACATGTGACTCGGAAAGCCCCGAACCAACTGGAGCTCACCAAATATCTGCAAATGACCTGCGACCTACTGTGGAGGTCTACTAGAACCTATGACTGCAACAAGTAAGGTAAGTCCCCCTAGGGACATCAGTACGAAGAATGTACTGAGTATGTAAGGCTGTAAGAAACTGCATGATTCATAAGTACTTCAATGATATCAAGTACAAGTGAAAAAATCAATATGGATAAACCTCCATTCTGTATATGTGGAACCATGTATATTGCCTTCGTTATTTTCCTTTTTGATCATTCCTTCATATCATTATCATTCATGTAATATCATTCATATATATATTTTCATTCAAGTGATATACTTCCCTCAAGTGATGTACTTTCTCTCAAGTGATATACTTTCTCTCAAGTGATATACTTTCTTTGCTTTTACATTCATCCTTATTACCATTCATCCAGCTGATTAGCGGGCCATATATCGTTCATCCAGCTGATCAGTGGGCTATAGTACAATTATCCACCTTATCGGTAGGCCATAACATAGTATAATGTATTATATCAACAATCATCCACCTTATCGGTGGGCCATAATATAATATCAACAATCATCCACCTTATCGGTGGGCCATAATATATATATACATTACTTCATTCCTTACTTGTGAGAGATTGATACCTTTACTTGTGTGAGATTGATACATTAGTGGTTGAAACATTATTGAAACTTTGGAACATAACATTATTGGAACTTTGGAACCATGTCCATAATTATGTGACACATGAATATCAATTGATCAATGAATAAGGAACATGTGAATAATAATAGATGACAACCTGAAATGATATACCTTAGAACATTTCGGAATGGAACTAGTACAATGACAATGTGAACACTATGTGCTGCAGAAGGATAGAGAAAGGGTAATCTTACATACCTTATCTTCCCAATATGAATACACAGTCCCATATGTGAATACAATAATCTATCTCCTTCCTTACATTTTTCTCTACAACACAAGTACATAACGGAGCTCATGTTAACAACTAGCTACCTTACAAGTGCATACGACAACAATGAATTACATGATTGCCCTATAACATCATTTCCCCCTTTACAAGACAATTCACGACATTGTCATACCAGCAATACCACAACATTCCATACATTGACCAAGACATCATAAACTAATAGTATTTCACACCAAGTTTATCCTTTACGCTTCCTCATTAACACTACTTCACAATTACTCCATCAAGTCACCTCAATACGTTTCATAACAACAATCCCACAAGTTATACACATAGAAGAAAAACAAGTTAAGGACATAACCACAACATACATGTTGATATTTTATCCACACCATTCACTTCCATCAAAACCTCAAGTCTCCTTTTAAGTTCAAGTCACATAGATGACACATCTTTTAGCAAAAAGCAAAAGTGCACTACTCAACACTTTGCCAACATAACCATCATGATATACACACCATCTTAAGCATATAATATATTAATCCATGAGAGTAGACACTTACCAAAGCTTGCCAAATGATGATCGTGTCCAAAGGAAATGGTGGCCTTAGGGTTTGTGAAATGAAAAATGTTTTTAGAAATATCTAGAAAGGCATGAGAGTTATAATGAATAAAAATCAGCTTTTGTGCCTTTATATAATCTCCCAAGTCATCCTTAGCCAATTCTTGGCATTAAATGCCATGTTTACTTTGTCAACATGGAAGAATGGGTCATTTGCCCTTTTGGGCCATGGCTTTTACTCCATTTTGGGCCTCAAATTGAGCCCATTAACACATATTAAATTAGCCCACCAAATTCCATGTAAGATCCACCATCTATCTCATGTTTAAAGAATTCCATAAATGTTACGACAATATTCAACTCATGAGATTCATGTTCGTAGCCTCAATCCCAAGAATAAGCAATTTTAGCCACTCACAACTTAATTTAACATAATTTGATAAAATAATTATGAAGAAGAATTAACCCCAACTTGGATGCCAAACTCGCTCAAGAGTAGTCCTACTACGATGGAATATTGATACCATAGCCCAAGAGTCCTATTTATAGACTACTAGTCGGAGAAGAAATTTGGCAAAAAGCACCCCGGCACGCCCCAGGGCGCGCCTGGGACTTAGCCAAATTTCTGCACTTGAAAGGGTGAGCATGAGCGGTCTGACACGCTGCCTGGCGCGCCCCTCTGCTGTCCATGGCATAAAAATTTCGGCCAAAAGTGGCCTGGCACGCCCCACACTTAAATTATGATTTTCTTCCTTTCTTCGACTTTTCTTTATGGATACTTGCACAATATCAAATACCCCATCAAAACAATACAAAATACGTACTTATTGCTCTCAAAACTAAGGTAAACATGGTTCAAATAAGGCATACAAACCCGACATCACCAATCAAGTAGGGTCGAAAATGTACGGGGTGTTACAACTAGAGCCAACAGGGGCTTCAACTGTGAAATTGTTGTGGTTATACTCTTTATGGAATATTCTTTAGCACAAACAAGTACACCTCTTTTTTCCTTGATTCTTTTGGATCAAACCTTTCTTCTTGAGTGTTCATCTTCAACAAGACAGGAAGAACATGAAGAACATTCAAAAATTGACCCTTAAGTAAACGAACTCAGAATTCGATGAAATTCGAAACCCAAGCTCTTTTCAAGTTCTAAAACAAACCCCAAACGTTTTTAAGCTCAATTTCTCAACCAAACTTTTCAAATTTTGGAAACCCACTTCAAATTTCTTGAAACTCAAGTTTCAACAATGGTGGGTTACTCAAATCTTCTCAGAATAAGCTCAAATTTTAGATTATGACTCAAATAGTACTAGGGAACAAGATTCTAGTACTAGAAACTCAAGAAGACTCAAAAATCAAAAACTCAAAATTTCAAAACCTCCAAAAACGTTTTTACTCTATTTTTTTATTTTTCTAGATAACAAACCTAAGACTAGAATCGTAAGAATGAATCTAAGATCGGATCTGACACCAAATGATACGAGGAAAATTATGAAAACAAGAATAAACTAAGAAAATAAGAGATAATCAATAGATAGATGAAGATAGGCACAAAGAAGATAGAAGAAATAGGAACCTTTGAATATATCAAATCCAAAAAACCCTAAATCAAACATCAACAAGCACCTAATCTCTACGTGGACCAAGAGCGAATCGTAACTCCCTCAAAACCCTCTTTTCTAAGCTAAAATTCAACAAAAGCTTTCCAATCACACTCTCAAGTGTTTGGTTCATTAAATATACAAAAAACAACTAAGGAAAGATAACCCTAGGATTAAATATTTATAGCTTTATTACGAAGGCCCAAAAGTGACCTTGACAAAGATAGAAAGAAGCCCAACAACATGGGTTCTACTTGTCCTTGACGGCTTAAGTGACTGTCCGGTACTGAGATGACCAGTCATCGCCTCCTCTGTCACCATGAGGCAGTATACTCTTCCTTGGGGTCTTATGTGATGGTTCAAGTAATGGTCTATCACTAGCTAGGTGGGCCGTCGCCCCTTCCATCACCCCTAGGCAGTGGGTGGTTCTTCCAATTTGAGCTCCTAGCTCAACCTTCAACACATGGAACCCTATTTATGAGGTCAAAACATGCTCCAACATCTTTCTCTTCAAGAACACAACTTGTAATACTTGTAGTTCCCTTGCTTGGCTTCTAGTAAAGGGTCTTGAGGAAATTCAGGATGTATCAACCTATGATCGTAGTATCTATGTACGGTAGTAGGTTGGGTCATTGTGGGGTACCAATATCAAGTCTATAGGAGCTCATCATACGAGCATATCCCATGATTGTCCTATCTTGGTATGATCATGGTCTGTGGTTGTCTATATGATATCTCTTTAGTATATGGAGATTTATCTTATGATCGGAAGGTACGATCATACCTCATCTAGTTTAATATTTCCCCAGTTATTTTGGGGAAGGTTTCCTACGATAGGAAGGCATGATCGTGCCTTCATTACACGATCGTAGGAAGGGCCGTCTGTTGAATTTCCTGAACCTATTTCAAATCTTCAAACATTGATTCTAACTTTTTTTGATACAGGTACAATGGCACCAAATGCACAAACAAAGCTATAGAAGGACATCTCCAAGATGAGGGCACCCAAGGACACACCTTTAGCCTAAGAGAGTGAGTCTAACAGCTTCAGTGGGACTGAGGTAGACTTCTCTATCAGTTCATTTGACGAACAACATTCACCTCGAACCACAAGAAAGCACAAAAAAGAAAAGGAACAAGCCAAGTCCATAACATCTACGAGCTTTGTCGAAGAATCTACCCCCATCAACCTTTCCTAGTCTGAAGAGGGAAGGCAAGGTACTCAACATAATGAAGGTGAGCATGGAAAAGATGATAGTTCCTCGAAGGAGGAGGATGAGTCCAACTCTGAATCCTCCCCCAATGTAATGGGGTCTAGATTCAAGGTGCTAGAGTGTGCCAAACTCCAAAGAATATTATATTGATGGGGTGTCCCTGAAAGAGAATGAGAACTAGAAAAGGAGCATCTAGAAAGAGCCAAGAATTTGGCAGAATCATTGCAGAAAGTTCTAAGAGTGGCCTGAGTGTATGAGAGGTAACTTAGGGTGGATGACTAGGCCACTCCGCATCTATGGCCCTGAGCTTGTAATGGAGTTTAACATGAACTATACAGTGATGCTGAAAAATATGAACCCTTCTAGAAAAGAGAAGGACATAAAAAAAATCCCCGCCTTGACATAATAGTGGTGCGGGGGAAAGAGGTGGATATCTCCTTCAAGGCTATCTCTAAAGCCTTGTATGGAGAAGCTTTTGAGCCCGTGGAAGAGACTTCGGAATATGATTTCTAGATGACGGAGTTGAAAAAGGTGAAGAAGTTATCCGCTGAGGATAAATTAATGCACTATAGGTGGATGGCGGGCCACATTGCTGAGACTGGTGTAGATGTACCATTGGTAAATGGGTCAACCATCTACAAAAATAAATTGAAATTCACAAGTAAAGCATAGTGGTCTATTTCTAGGCATTGGATTGCACCCACAACCAATAACAACACATTAGGTGCAACCAACGCCTGTTTGGTTACAACACTTAATAGAGCTGGAGCTGAACATCCCATGTATCATTGCAGAGGAGATTAGAGATAGAGTACTTCAGTTTAGCACCACACTCTCATTTCCTTGCTTGGTTACATAATTGATGTAGGATACGAATGTGCCTTCAGTCCCACTAGTGGACAAGTTTGTTTAGCCTGTGAAGAGTGCTGATTTGGCTTTGATAAAGGACTTGAGGAACTTGACTGTGTCAGCCTGCGGTGTAGAGATTCTAGACATAGTTGGAGGTACCACAGCTAGTGATATGCCGACAGATGATACTAGTGCCTCATCATCCCCTACACCTCCAACTTCCATTCCCAGTCGACAACTGGTTTTGATTAGATACACACTAATTCCAATTGCATAGTATGAAGAGCTTATCTGAAACCAGCTATTGCATGATGCTCGCATTAATAAGCAAGAAGTTAGGGTCAAACCCTTTGTTGTTGATGAGATTCGAGTGCTATTAGGACTGTACATACTCGACTGGACCAATTCGACAGTTGGATTATGGCTAGGACTGATGTAGTCCAAGCCCCAAATTTGATTTATATTAGGGAAAAAATGACCAAGCTCAAGGAAGTAGTCAAGGTATTGGCAGAGCGAACTGATGTTGCTCCTTCTCCACCACCACTTATGCCTTTATTGGCTACTTTTAAGGTTGTTGTGGACTTATTTGTTCCTAATTTATACACTCCTACCCCAGTTATTGATGAGTTTGATGTTGAAGAGGTGGGAGGTGTCTTGGATCCCCAAAAGAGGCGGATAGGTGATGAGATGAATAAAGATCAGAAGAGAAAGTCTGATAAGAAGAAGAAGAAGAGAAGAAAGGAGAAGGTGACTGAGCAGACCTCTGAGGTAGTAATTCTAGAGGGTATGAGATATCACCTACTATAGAGGTGGTTGCACAGACTGGTGGGGGTATGGAGAGTGCCCCCAGATTGACTACCTTGAGTGTACCAACCGCCATCAGTGTTAACATATCTGAGAGTGCCAAGATAATATCTGAGGCCACTAGAGTGGAGTAGAATGTTAGGTACCCACCTGCATCACCATGCGATCAAAGTTTGACTGGTGTCTAGATCTCTATAGGTATGTCTCTTACCCTAGTTGTTATATTTTCATAATTTCATACAATAGGGACATTACATAATTTCCAAGTTGGGGGTGGAGGTGTATAATAGGATCATAGTCCATGTTTGAAAAAGTCTACTATAGCCTAAATGACCTACCAAATGATCATGTATCCCTTGAACCCAATTTTGAGCCTTAACAGACCTTTTCTTTGAACTAACTTATTCACCTTCTCAATTTTTACAATGAACCTTCTTTGGCCCCGGTCCTTCCTTGGACACTATGTACCTAAACTCAGGCAAAACGCCTAAGTTAAGGGTGGCTATTGTGTAGGGGTGCATAAAAATTAGGTGCACAGAATTTGTAGTAAAAGGAAGAGGGATTTGGGTGCGGTAAGAGAAAGAGACAAGAAATAAAAAAGAGAGATAAAGGAAAAAAAAAGAGTTATTGTGAAAATAACACTGCACTTGGGGTCCAAAAAGAAATAAAAATGTGAAAAAAGGAGAAAAATAAGAGAAAGTAGGAAAAGTGAATCTAAAAGTATTCTAGTGCCAAAGAGAATTAAGTCAGTGTACCCAAATGTACCATACCCGTCCCTAAGCCTACATTACAAGCCTAGAAAAAACCTATAGTGATCCTAACTCGACTGTCTGAATGCTGAAGCATAGAAAATAAGGGCAAGCCTATGGTACCAAACACACGACCTGATTTTTTTATGAGAGTGAGATATTTGATTCAATCCCAGTTAAAGATTTCTTTTCATATACTGAGTGATTGGGGACTTCCTTGATGTGAGGGCACAGGGGCTGTAGTCTAGTTGTTGCTTGTTTGGGTAGTGTAACGGTCTACGTGTTAAGGTTGTCTAGTCACAATGTAATTCCATGTCCTAATCCCAGTGTATTAGAGTACTTTTTTTACATACACACTGCATTAGTTGATTTTGCTAAACTTGGAGGGTATTGAGAATACTTATGTGTTTTACATGCCAAAAAATTGGTTTTGTGAAAGTGACTGCCATAGTGATCTTGGTTTGTTCTAAGTTAAGCGTCTTAGTGAGTCTAGTTTATTTTGTTTGCCTAAGGATATGCAAACATTCTAAGTTGAGGGTGTTGATGTCCAGTGGATTTATAGCACTTAAAATGCTTAAAATGAGAAATATTTACAAAGTACAAGGGTATGTTTATATGGATATGATGGGTTTTCTAGTGTTTGCAGGAAAAATGGAATTAGAGAAGGAAAGTACTGGAAAAATAGATAAAAAGGCATCAGACGATCATTACCACGGTTGTACCAAGGCCATCGTGACATGAACTAGAGAAATGTTCCTCAGGAGTTGATCAAACGAGAGATCCCATGACTGTATATTGGTCCTACTATTATACCAAGTGATCGTAGTAAGCAACTAAAATTTCAATCTGTAGGATTCAAGTAGAAGGAAGATCAGACAAAAGCTCCCCACAATCGTGCTTTTGAATGACGATCGTACCATTGTGTCGTGGAGAGGAACCCCATGTTTGCAAGTTTCAAAAGTTTCAGAGGATGATCGATCAGACGACCATATTTCATGATCGTGGGTTGAAATTACGGGCCCATACTCAGCATTGTCACATCAAAAACCTGAAAGTTTACAAGTCCAGTGCAAACCATGAGCACCAAAGGATGATTATGGGTTCTAACCACGATCGTACCTTCTTCTTGTTCGAGGCAACCGAGACTATTTTCCTTTTTTATTTAGGATAGGATTTATTTGTATAAATACTCCTATGGGGTTTATAGTACATTTTTCTTATGCACACTCTTTCATATTTTACAACATTATATTATGAGATTCTAAGGCATATTCTTGGAATTTTATGAACATCATTTCTTGGGTTTTAATTCAAGTTGAGATTTTGGAGTTTAATTCATCTATGAATTATTGTTGTGTGCTTGCAATTATGATTAGCTAACTACTTCAACTAGGTTTGTGGGAACCATGAGGAATTAATGAAATAAGTTAAGTGCGAAGAAATTCTAGACTGGTGTGCTTGTATGTATTAGTATTTCCTTCATTATGATTGCTTTTCTAACAGTTACAAATGTCAGGAACTCGCCTATATTCTAAACTTGCTCGAGAGAGAGGTAGAGATTAGGATAAGGAAATAACAACAAAGATTTGAAGCTATCAACCTTCATTTAATAACTTGAGCCGTAACAGGAATAGTTAATCTGAGATTAATAACAAGGGTCAGTAGTGCGACACTTGGAAACCTAGCAGAGAAGAGTGAAATTCATCTAACCAAGGTCGAGAGACATTTAGATGAACCTATCTTGTTAGATTTTTCATGCAATGCGTCGTAATAGTTTTCTAGCACAAGTAACCTGTGTAGTTATGAGATCATAGGGATCACATGTAACACCCCGAACATTTCCAAAACTTATACGATCAACCTAGCATGGATAAAAGTATTTAAACTTGAGATGATAAGGACATATTTAAGCGTAATGTTAAAGTTAAGTGATGGATTAAGGTAGAAGGATTAAGACGTTGGAAAAAGGGGAGAACATAAGCGAGGTGCTTCCGCGATTTAATTAAGATAGTAGGTGTATCACCTACTTAAACTATTGGGCTGCATTTGGATATAAGTTAATGGACTCAATTGAGGCCCAAACTAAGTACATAAAAATGGAAAGATGACCATCCCAACAACTAAGACTAATTTAGGCCCAACAAGATATGATCCAAGTAGAAATAAAGTAAGTAAATGGACTGTTTTGGACAGCCTGAATAGCCAAGTAGGTGCATCACCTACTTGGACTATTTTTGACCAAAAATTGGCTAAGAATGAGCTAAAAGAGGCGGTTCAATAGGGAATATATAAAGCTCATTTCAGCTTAATTTCAATTCATTTCTCTGCTGAAAAACAGTCTTTAAAATTAACACTCTCCTCTCTCTCTCAGCCCTATCCAGCCGCCCTATTTTTGGGTTCTTGGATAAATTCTCCACTTTGCAAGCCTTGTTAAGTGTTTAACCTTATAGATTAATGTAATATATGTATAAGAGGTTGTGGAAATCATCTTGGTTATGTTTAAAAGGTACAGGGCAGTCTCTTATGTTGGTGGCAGTCCACTTGTGTTTAGTTTTAAAGGATTTATCTTCCTTGTGATTTAAAATTGTAAAGGAGCTTAAGGTCTTGAATAAATTAAGCTGGAGGGATGAAATTTCAGTATGTTAAAGCGTGGTTCTGCACCTAATTCATGTCTTTTTATGTATGGCTTGGCAAAAATGTTTATACGTGTTTGTATATGGAACATTTGGCGTAGTGAAAAGAGAATACTTTCTTGTTATGTTAAAGTGAATTCTGAAACTGTGTGGACTATTTTTGGTATATTTTTGTGTAAGGTATTTATGTGACTTGAGGTAATAAATATGTGGAGTTGTATTGAGGTAAAAATGTGAAGTATGAACTTGGTGGGAAATCTTATTGGTTTGTAATTTTTATGTTGGTTTGTGGACTGTTTTGGTGGTGTTGTCTTGGTAAGGCAGTAAGTTATAGTGTAAGAGGCTGGAATAAGGTTATATGGTAGTATAAAGAAGTGGGGAGTGATACAACATGTTCTTAGGAGGTTGGACGGTTTTTACTTCCCGTTAAGTAACTAATTACCGTCTTGCAAACTTGTAATGTAATTAGTCTTTAATGTTATCTCTGTTACGTACTTGTGTTGTAGAGTAACACATAAGGAAGGAGCTGAATTGTTGTAGTCACGTGGTGGGAAGATAAGGTATGTAAGGTTACTCTTTTTCGTATCCTTTGGCAGCATTAAATGTCCACGTAGTTAACGACCTTGTTTCCCTTCCGAAATGTCTTAACGTACCTCAATATATGTTTATTGTCAAGTTGGCATGTCTACCTCCACTAACCAATTTATGGTATTCCCATCTTAGTCAACTAAGATCTATGTATTATTTTGGATCCTAAGCATTTCAAAAGTATTCTTTACTTTATGGCAATTACATCAAATGTTTATTCGCGTGTTTTCTTTTACTCGAGCACTATTATTCCAAAAATTCCATAATGTTATAACCACCAATATAACAATCTCAAAGACTAAATAAAGTAAGCAACTTAAGGCTGGTTATGTGCGGGTGGCAGCTCAGGGGCATAAGACTAGCATGGGCCGATCCCGAGTGATTTGTATGGGTGGCATCTCAGGGGGGTAAGCCTAGCATGGGCTGATCCTAATTTGTATACCACTAATCAGTTGGTCATTTGTACTACATAGCTTATTAAAAATTATAAAGGAAATAAGGAAAAAGTAAAGTAAAGAATGTAATGTATGTGGTTACCCAGATACCAGCTAAGGTGGTTTATTAACATTATCTATACACTTGTACTTGATGTCACTTAAACTCTTTGGTTATGTACAGTGGCTTTTAGCCTTATATACTCAGTACATTCTTTCGTACTGACGTCCGTCTTGGGGGACCTACCTTTCTTGCTGCAGGTATAGGAGCTAGTAGATCTCTCCAGTAAGAGTACCGGATATCTAAAGGCTATTGGTGAGTTCCAGGTTGATTCGGGTGTCACAACCCGAATCGCATTCGGACCGGACTGTCACCCAAAGCCGACAAGGCCCGAGAGAACCAATCTATGCTCACGAACATTCATATGCATGCCTTTGTAATAACGTCGTTGTATCTCATACAACTATGCAGAAGTCATGGAAACATGTATTATATATATGAAACTTGGCCGATAGGGCCATCAAGTCAAACTGGACATGCATCTCTTACATTCCTCTTCCCACATATGTCTACAAAGCCTCTACAAATACATATACATAGCCAAGCTAGAGTCGGGACAAGTCCCCGCTATACACAGCATGTACAATACCAAAATCAATGTACACTATGACTCGAAAAGCCCCGAACCAACTGGAGCTCACCAAAAATCTACAAATGACCCGTACTCTACTGTGGAGGTCCACTAACACCTGTGCCTGCAGCAAGTAAGGTAAATCCCCCCAAGGGGGTCAGTACGAAGAATGTACTAAGTATCTAAGGCTATAAGAAACTGTATGACACAATAATACTTCAACGAAAACAATATAAAAGAGCATAGTCAATATGGATAAATCAATGATCTGCATATGTGGAACCGTGTACCTTACATTCATTTCTTTCTTTTGCTTCTATTATTTGTTCATCATCACTCATATCATATCGTACCCGGGCCCCAACTGATCAGTGGGTCTTTACATAACATAACGTTATGTTGGGATCAGCTCGAGCTAGGCTTATTCCTCTAGAGCTACCACCCATAAATTAATATATCGGGTTCGGCTTGAGCTAGGTTATTACCTCTAGAGCTACCACCCATAAAACAACATATCAGGTTCGGCTCGAGCTAGGTTATTACCTCTAGAGTTACAACCTATCAGGATCGGCCCGAGCTAGGCTTATGCCTCTATGACTACCTCCTGATCCAATAAATCTCGGGATCGTCTCGAGCTAGGCTTATACCTCTAGAGCTACCACCCGTACTCTTAAAACCAATAATATGCATTACTTTTTTTCTTACTTTTGAGAGATTGATACATTCACTTGTGAAAGATTAATACATTGAGGATCATGACATTATTGGAAGCACACATATACGCATTACTTCTCTCCTTCACTTCATGAGATTGATACTTAGTGGTTAAAACATTATTAGAGCGTGGAACATAACATTATTGAGACTTTGGAACCATGTACATAATTATGTAACTCATGAACAACAACGACTAATTAATGAGGGTTATGTGACTTAAGAATGAATAAATTCTCCTTACGTCGTCACTTTCCTTGATACAGTTTCTTTTAGTAGTTACAACATTATGAGAGCTGAGGAACTTCAGTCCATGGATAAGAGACATATGAATGCCAATCAGTCAATGAATAGGAAACATGTGCATAACAATATATATCAAACCTGAATGAGATACCTTAGAATATTTTAGAATGGAACAACTACTATGAGTATGTGAACAATATCTGCTGCAGAAGGATATGACAAGAGTAACCTTACATACCTTATCTTATCAATATGAATACACAGTCCTATATGTCAATACAATAATCCATCTCCTTCCTTACGTGTTACTCTACAACACAAGTACATAACGAAGCTTATGTTAACAACCAACTACCTTACAAGTGCATACGACGTTAATGAGTTACGTGACTACCGTATAATGTCATTTCGCCCTCTTACGTTACCAATTAGTGCATCACCAAACCAACAATATCATAACATTCTACACATCGACCAAGACATCATAAACAAATAACATTTCACACCAAGTTTACCCTTTACACTTCCTCATTAACACTACGTTACCTTTTCTCCATCAAGTCACTCGATAGCTTTCACAATAACACATTAACAACAACCCATATTTTATACCATTCAAAATACCTCCGAGATACTCCTTTATAGTAATTTAAAAGGTACCATAATTTGATAATTGCATCCATGAAGGGTATAGGGGTTTCGGGTCAAAGAGATGCAAAAACAACCGAAATGGGGTTCTGTCCCGACGTGCGAAGCCGCCTGCGCCCGTAGGTGGATGACCTACTTCCAAAGGTGACCCTTGATAGTGTACAGGGGCACCTGCGAAGTCACCTGCACCCGCAGGTGCTTCATCTGCGAGGGAAGGTGCCCGTTTCGGCCAAAATGGGTCTCTTTTGGGTCCTTTTATGCAATGAATGTTCTATGATCACAAATAAACTTATATTGACATATTTTAGATCATATTGTATGCCAAAAATCATCCATGTTTTCATAACACACATGAACATCACCAAAATCACACTATTCCTACAATACACCACCAAATCTATGCACAATTTTACAATAACAATTCCAAACATCATGTACAAGAATAAAAAAATTTAAGGCTATAATCACATCTCACATGTAAATATTTAACCCCTAAAGTTCACTTCCTTCAAGACCACAAGCCCATTTTCAAGTTTACAAGGCAAAAACCTTCACCGATTAAGCAAACATAAATTGTTTCACACATAGTGAACTTCTCACACTTCACCAACAGAACCGACATGATCTGAACCAAATTACATGCATATAATATATTAAACCATGAGATTAAACACTTACCAAAGCTTCCCAAGAAGTGATCTTGTCCCAAAGATGGTTGCCTTAGGGTTTGGTTGAAGAGAAAAATGTTGTGGAATTTTCTAGAAATGAGACATGTCTTTTGTGGAATAAAATATGATTTTTGGTGACTTTTATATCCACTTTATAGTCATCCTTATCTACTCTTAAGCAATAAATATCTTAAGTTGACTTGGTCACAAGAATGGGTCATTTCCATTTTTTTTGGGCCATGTCTTTTATTTGATTTTTGGGCCTCATTTGAGCCCAATTGCAAAAATTAAATTCAGCCCATCCCACTAATGTATGATCCACCATATTTCTCATGTTTAAATAATTCCGTGAATGTTACGGTAATTAAATAGATTCGGAAACATATGGGGAGTTACATTCTTCCCCACTTGGAAACATTCGTCCTCGAATGTTAATATCATCATCTCATGTACATCCTATGCATCTCTATATTCACACACACACACACACACACACATATATATATATATATATATATATATATACAAAATACTTATGGATACTTCCTTGTTATTGTTCCAATTCCACACCTTGAACTTTCTCCCCCGTTTGAAACAGTTACGGGTACTTTGACTTCATTATTTCTTTGGCTCCCCACATGATTCCCTTTACTTGTCGGTTTCTCCACTGTACCTTTACCAAAGCTACTTCTTTATTTCTTAATCTTTTCACTTATCCATCTAGAATAGAAATATATATCTCTTCATAAGTGAGATCCTCCCTAACTTATACACTTTTAATAAAAACAATGGATCTTGGCATATGACTTGTGTTAGCTTGTAGCTACTATTGTACCACCTTAACCTTCTCTATAGCGTAATGACCAAAATCTGACCCGAGCAAAGCAAATTTCATCAGTTGTAACCCATCCAATTGATGATCTATATTTTCTTTCATATAAAGCTTCGTAAGGTTCCTTTTGATACTTTTATTGTAAGCAATTTCAATAAATGATAGATGTTCATCCCAACTACTTTTAAAGTCCAATGTACAAACTCGTGACATATCTTCAAATGTTCATATAATATGTTCTGTTTGTCCATCCATCTGAGGATGACAAGCCGTACTTACATCCACCTGCGTACCCATGCTTTACTGAAAAGACTTCCAACACTGTGCAATAAAGATAGCTCTCCTGTTTGATATAATAGTGAGTGGAATCCCATGTAATCGTACTATCTTTGTAACATACAACTTTGTATAATGTTCAGCTGTATCGGTGGTCCTAACTGGTAGGAAATACGCTGACTCGGTATGCCTGTCAACTATTACCTATATGGAATCAACCTTCACAGTGTACGAGGCAACCCTGTGATTAAATCCATGTTATTCATGTTCCACTTCCAAACTGGAAGGGTAATACATTGCATAAAACATACAGATTTCTGATGCCATACTGTTAATCAGTGACCGCTTGAACATTGAGCTACAAGTTCTACAATGTGCTTCTCATGTAATCTTACCAAGACATCTCTGCTAAACCATGGTACACACAATCTACATTGGCGTTAAAGTACTCCCCCTTGTGTTTGTTCAAATACCTTTGTCGAACTTTGCTGTACATTCTTTTTCAATTGAACTAAAAATAGGATTTACATATTGCTTTTCCTTTATCCCAGATACCAATGAAAATTCTGCCATATTTGACACTATAATTCTTTCACCTGAAGTTTTATACAAGTAGTGGTGCCATCTGTTATAAGCAATTGCCACAACTGTTAACTTAAAATCATATGTGGGATAATTTCTCTTATGTGGACGCAATTGTCTTAAGGCATACGCTATCACATTGTCGTGTTGCATGTACACATCCCACACCAACTTTTAAAACATCACAATACTTTGCATACTCTTATGTGCCTTTGGGAGGTACTAGTATAGGTGTAGGAGTCAATTCATCTTTCATCTCTTGCAAACTCTCACATACATCATTCCGTTGAAACTTAGTTACTTTGTGTGTTAGCTTTGTGAAGGGTAATGGCAGAAAGCTTTTTTTTTTTTTAACAATTCTTCTGTAATAACTGACCAACTGAAGTAAGCTACGAATTTTCGTAGGCGTCATAGGCCTTGGCCACTCCTTTTGTGTATATTAATCCTGATTCCTTCATTCTATACAATGCGTCCTAAGGACGATACGGATTATGACCAAACTTGTATTTAAAGAACTTGCATATATTTTACGGTCACGAAGAATCCGTAACACCTGTCACAAGTGATTAACATGGTCCTTTTGTGATCTTGAGTAATCTAGTATAACATCTAAAACATTATCACAAATACGCTTAGCGATGGCTTAAATATCCTAATTATAAAACCCACCAACACAGCTGGTGCATTTGTTAGCCCAAATGGCATAACTACGAATTCATAATAACCATACCTCTATTTTGGGTATCTTTATTTTCTCTGACCCTTACTTGATGATCTCATGACCTTAATTCAATCTTTAGGAAGAATTTGACACCCTATAACCGATCAATAAGTCATCAACTCCGGGGAGAAAACATGTATTCTTCGTTGTCACCTTGTTCAGTTGTCGATAGTAAACACACATTCTCAATGTGCCATTTTTTTTTTTGTACTGTGAACACTGATGCACCCCAAGGGGTCATACTAGGTCTTATGAATCCCTTGTTCATCACGTCTTTTAATTTCTCATTTCATTCCCGTAACTCTACCGGGGCCATGCTATATGAAGAAATAAAAATAGGCCGAGTATCTGACATCACATTAATACCAGCTCATACATCGAGGAATTCATTTACCCCCAGAACTGATTGAACAGTTGGTGGTGTCACATCAGTATCTTTTACTCTTACGAAGTGACATATGTATCCCTTAGAGTATCCTTTTCTTTGCTTTAAGATGGGGAATAAATTTTCCTCTTGGTGCCCCCCACATTTCCCTGGCCATTCAAAAACATTCTTTTGGGGAAAACGATAATATAACTTCTTAGTTCGACAATCTACTATGGAACAATCCCTTTATAACATCAAAATTCCACTATTTCCAGCTCAATAAGATCAACCAGTGTCTCACAACCACAAACAATTACTATGCACTTATGATATACTCTTTTAACTATAATAAATTCACCAACTGATGTATAGACTTCATGTGACATTACTAGTAATTCTGGTGTTCTTTTGAATTTTTAGCAATTAATGAAATAACATATGCTAGTGTCGAATATGGGCCAATCAATATGTATACGGTACCTATGGCTACATCAGGAGAAGCCTCATTTTGTGGCCCGACATACCACACTAATAACAAACATTCGGCCCCAACCGACATTCACCTAGATGACAACTTCCGCAGCACTAACACGGCTGACGAAGAGACTCCGGTTGGTTCCTACTTTCTACGTTCTTGTGCTTGATACCCCATTGCCCATGAATCCTGAATCTCACTTCTTTTCCCAAACTGATTGTCTCTAAACCCTTGGGATCGAGGTAGAACATCTACTATAGACTAAGGAAATAATGGTCTAGGCGGTCTGTTAAACACCCGAGACCTAAATTCTCCTTGGGACGCCATGAACTGTCCCATAGGTCTAGCCCTCTTTGACGACCCTTCTTCAAATATTTGTGTCCTTTTCCATTGCCTCTGATCCTCCATTATCTGTGCAGAAAGCCTGTATTCTGGCTCTATCAATATCTCTTTTTGAGGTCGCAATAGTACAATCCATCTGTCCACATACCGATGTACTCTATCAGTCGTAATAGCTACCACATTTGGAGAATACCTAGTTAAAGAATTAAATTGAAGACTGTACTTTCTGACACTCATAGTCCTTTGGTAAAGATTTAACAATTGGTCCGCATGAGCTTTTTTTGGACCTCATATGGGAGGTACTGGTCAAGGAATGTCGTTTAAAATTCCTCCCAACTAGCTGGAAGTACATCAATACACAGTCACATGCATAACATCTAGAGCGCTTTTGATTTGGTCTATAAAGTTCTGTGGGTCTTTATTCAGATCCGACCCGGTGAACGTGGGAGGGTTTAATTTTAGAAAATCCTGTGTTCGACGACTAGCTTCCCTAGCCGCACCATCATCACTCGTCATTGGTCCAGCTCACCCGTGACATTATACAACAACTATCTGAGTCAACATATGCACTACATTTCTTAAATCCTGTTCAGTGGCATTTATAGGTGGTTCTGCTGGTACTTCTCTACCTTTAGGCTAAGAGAAACCCGTATTGAAAATTCCATGTCAGCCCCACCTCGACTAACTTGGTCAGGTGGTGATTTACTTATTTCTTCTTCCGCAGGCATATCAACCTACCTACCTTTGCCCTTACCTTGTCTGATAATCAGCATTTGACTTTGCAAAAGAAAACCAATGTCAATGTGTACATATGCATCCACCTACAACTTTGGCTCTATTGCACGATCTAGAAGTGAAGAAAAGAAACAACTCCTAAATGTCCCATAGCCTCCTACTTATAAATGTGGCGTGCAACACATCCATAAGCAAGACTCTACTCGGACACGGCTTTGTAGACACCCTTAGGATGACCTGCTCTTATATACCTTATCTTCTCAATATGAATACACAGTCCTATATGTGAATACAATAATCCAGCTCCTTCCTTACGTGTTACTCCATAACACAATTACATAACAAAGCTCATGTTAACAACCAACTACCTTACAAGTGCATACGATGTTAATGATGTACGTGACTGCCGTATAACGTCATTTCACCCTCTTACGTTACCAATTAGTGCATCACCAAACCAACAATATCATAACATTCTACACATTGACCAAGACATCATAACCCAATAACATTTCACACCAAGTTTACCCTTTACACTTTCTCATTAACACTACGTTACCTTTTCTCCGTAAAGTCACTCGATAGCTTTCACAATAACATTAACAACAACCCATATTTTATACCATTCAAAATACCTTCGGGATACTCCTTTATAGTCATTTAAAAGGTACCATAAGTTGATAATTGCATCCATGAAGGGTATAGGGGTTTCGGGGGATCAAAGAGATGCAAAAACAACCAAAATAGGGTTCTGGCCCGACCTGCGAAGTCACCTACGGGTTACCCTTGGCAGTGTCCAGGGGTACCTGTGAAGTCACCTGCGCCTGCAGGTGCTTCGTCTGCGAGGGCGGGTGCCCGTTTCGGCCAAAAAGGGTCTCTTTTGGGTCCTTTTATGCAATGAATGGTCCATGATCATAACTAAACTTATCTTGACATATTTTAGATCACATTGGATGCCAACAATCAGCCATGGTTTCACAACACACATGAACATCACCAAAACCACATTATTCCTTCAATACACCACCAAATCTATACACAATTTTGTAATAACAATTCCAAACATAATATACAAGAATAAAACCTTTACCGATTAAGCAAACATAAATTGTTTCACACATAGTGAACTTCTCACACTTCACCAACAGAACCAACATGATCTAAACCAAATTACATGCATATAATATATTAAACCATGAGATTAAACACTTACCAAAGCTTCCCAAGAAGTGATCTTGTCCCAAAGATGGTTGCCTTAGGGTTTGGTTGAAGAGAAAAATGTTGTGGAATTTTCTAGAAATGAGACATGTCTTTTGTGGAATAAAATATGATTTTTGGTGAATTTTATAGCCACTTTATATTCATCCTTATCCACTCTTAAGCAATAAATATCTTAAGTTGACTTGGTCACAAGAATGGGTCATTTCCATTTTTTTTGGGCCATGTCTTTTATTTGATTTTTGGGCCTCATTTGAGCCCAATTGCAAAAATTAAATTCAGCCCATCCTACTAATGTATGATCCACTATCTTTCTCATGTTTAAATAATTCCATGAATGTTACGGTAATTAAATAGGTTCGGAAACATACGGGGTGTTACATCGAGGCTTTTTGAATCAGTTGTATATATTTTTGGTATTGTATAGTAGTTATGTGTAAGGAGGGGACCTGTACCGAACTTAGCTAAGTCTATATATATTTTAGAGGCTTTGTAGACATTGTAAAGTTAAGCATGTGTCACGCCTCAAATTCCAACGGGGCAGACTGGCACCCGAAGCAGTTAAGACCTTAGAGAACCAATCTTTGATCACATACACTCAATACGCATGCTACGCAATAAACATTACTACCACAAATAGATATAAGACGCCAATAGCCGAAGTCATGGAAAATACATTATAACTATGAAACTTGGACATTAGGGCAATCAAGACAAAACATACATTCCTTACATTTCCTTCATCTGTCCCACAATATCTACAAAGCCTTTACAGATGCATAGCCACTACCAACCTATAGTCGGGACAAGACCCCCCTCTATACACATATGCAATACTAATACAATACCAAAACAAATGTACATAGCGACTCGAAAAGCCCCGAACCAACTAGAGCCCACCAATGGTCCGCAAGTGATCTGCAACCTACTGAGGAGGTCTACTAGTACCTGCACTTGCAGCAAGTAAGGTAAGTCTCCCAAGGGAAGTCAGTACGAAGAATGTACTGAGTATGTAAGGCTATAAGAAACTGCATCATACATAAGTGTGTCAATGGAATCAAATATAAGAGAATAGTCAATATGGATAAACCATCGTTCTTCATATGTGGAACCGTGTACCTTACATTCATTATTTTCCTAGCTTCCATTGTTTATTCATCATCACTTATATTATATTGTACTCGGGCCGCAACTGATCAGTGGGTCTTAACATAATATAACATTATATTGGGATCGACCCGAGCTAGGATTATGCCTTTAGAGATGCCACCCCTAAATCAAGATATCGGGCTCGGCTCGAGCTAGGTTATTACCTCTAGAGCTGCCACACATAAACCAATATATCAGGTTCGGCTCGGGCTATGTTCTTACCTCTAGAGCTACAACCTGTCAGGATTGGCCCGATCTAGGCTTATGCCTCTAGGACTGCCCAGTGATCCAATAAATTCGGGATCGGCTCGAGCTAGGCTTATGCCTCTAGAGCTACCACCCGTACTCTCGCAACCAACAAATATGCATTACTTTGTTTCTCACTTTTAAGAGATTGATATTTTGATAGTCGCAATGTTATTGGAGCTTTGGAACATCGGTCCATGATTAAGAGACTTATGAATAACAGCTAATCCACTAATAAAGAACATGTGAATAACAATACGTGACAGCCTGAAATGAAATGCCTTAGAACATTTCGGAATGGAACAAATATAATGACAATGTGAACAATATGTGCTGCAGAAGGATACGGTAAGAGTAACCTTACATACCTTATCTTCACAATATGAATACAGAGTCCTATATGTGATTACGATGATCCATCTCCTTCCTTATGTTTTACTCTACAACACAAGTACATAACGGAACTCACGTTAACAATTAACTACATTACTATTCATAAGGTGATAATGAGCTACGTGACTGCTATATAGCGTCATTTCGTCCTTCTTCAATAAAACTCGCTTCATTTATCATACCAACAACCCCACAACATTCCACACATTGACCAAGACCTCATAACCCAAAAGCATTTTACACCAAGTTCATACTTTACATTTCCTCTTCAATACAATGTCACAATTACCTCACTACATCACGTAAACACCTTTCACAACAATACCTGAAAGACAATCCATAATTGATACAACTCAAAATAACTCTGGGATACTCCTTTAAAGTCATTCAAAAGGAACCATAAGTTGATAATTGCATCAAAGAAGGGTATAGGGGTTTTGGGGGGTCAAATAGAGACAAAAACATACAAAACGACGTTCTGGGCTGACCTGCGAAGCCACCTGCGCCTGAAGGTGGTTGAGGTTCACCCGCATGTGCCTCTTGGCAGTGTCCAGAGTCACCTGCGTTGGCATCTGCGCCCGCAGGTGCCCCACCCGTGAGAGCGGATGCCCGTTTCAGCCTCCGGGGGTCATTTTAGTGTCCTTTTTCGTAATGAATGGTCCATGATCATAACTAAGTTTATATTAACATATTTTATATCATCTTGGATTCTAAATAACAGACATGGTTTCACAACGTACATAAACATCACCAAAACTATATTTTCCTTTCAATACGCCACCGGTTCCATGTACAATTTCACAACAACAACTCCAAATGTTACACACTAAGAGAAAGAAAGTTAAGTAAATAAACACATATTAAATGTTTATATTTAATCCATCAAAGTCACTTCCTTCAAGACCACAAGTCCACTTCCAAGTTTAAAAGGCAATAACCTTTACCGATTAAGCAAAAGTACACTGTTTTACACATAGTGAACTGTCCAACACTTTGCCAATATAACCAACATGATTTATACACCATATTAAGCATATAATATATTGAACCATAAGATTAAACACTTACCCAAGATCTCAAAGAGATGATCTTATCCAAAAAAGTGTAGTTGCCTTAGGGTTTGAAGGTGAAGAGAAAATATCCTTGGGAAAATTCTAGATTTTGTACATGTGTGGAATGGTGAATAAAATCTGATTTTTCACCTTATATATACCCTTTAAATTTATCCTTATCCACTACGTTTGGTCAATAATTGATTTGTTAACTTGGTCAAGATGAATGGATCATTATTCCCTTTTGGGCCATGTCTTTTTGTGTAATTTTGGGCCTCCATTGAGCCCAATAGCACAAGCTTAATTCAGCACACCTAATTCAAGGTGTAATACCCCAACAATATCATGTTTAATTAATTCCATAAATGTTATGGTAATCATCTAGGTTTTGAAATGTACGGGGTGTTACATCCTTCCCCCTTAGGAACATTCGTCCTCAAATGTTAGTAACATTATCCCATTTACATAAATTTAGGTCTCATTTTATCCTTCATGTTATCATATATACTCATAATTCTCATATATACTTACTTGTTATTGTTCTAATTCCGCACTTCAAACTTTTTCTTCCGTTTTATTCCTACGAGTTCCTATGTGATTTCTTCTAATTACTGATTTCTCCAATAGTACCTTTATGGAAGATACTTCTTTATTTCTTAATCTATTTACTTTTCATCAATCTAGAATATCAATAGGTACCTCTTTATATGGGAGATCCTCCGTAACTTATACATCTCTCCCATGCATTTTTGAAATATTAAAACATGGAACACTGAATGAACTATGGAGAGTTCTCGGGATAGTGCTAATGTATATGAAACTTACCTAACTCTTCGGGTAATCTCATATGGCACGTTATATAGGGCCAACTTTCATTTCTTTCCAAACTCATTACCCCTTTCATTGGTGACACTGTCAAAACTACCCAATCACCTATGACCAATTCTAATTCCCTTCTTCTAATATCGGCATATAACTTGTGTAGACTTTGGGCTATTTGTAGCCGCTGTTGTATCACCTTGACTTTCTATATGGCTTGATGAACAAGATTTGTCCAGAGTAAAGAAGTCTCGCCTGCTTCAAACCATCCACTTGGTAATCTACACTTTCTCCTATATAAGCTTCATAGGGTGTCATTTTGATACTTGAATGATAGCTATTATTGTGGGCAAATTTCATAAGAGGTAAAAGACCATCCCAACTACTTTTAAAGTTCAATGCGCAAACTCGTAACATATCCCCAAGTATTTGGATGGTATATTCTGTTTGCCTATCTATTTTATATAATAGAAATTGGAATCCCATGTAATCGTACTATCTCTTTAACATACAACCTTACATAATTTCCAACTGTACAAGTGGTCCTGACAGGTAAAAAGTGTGCTACTTGGTAAGTCTGTCAACTATCATTCACTTGGAATCAAATTTCTGAAATGTACGAGGAAAACTTATGATAAAACCCATGTTAGTAATATCCCTCTCTTAAAGCTAGCAGATTTAGACATTGCATATAACCTCCAGGTTTCTAATGCTCCACTTTGACTTGTTGACAGTTTTGACATTGAGTTACCAATTCTGCAATGTTCTTTTCATGTAACCTTACCAATACATGTCTTTCAAATCATGATACATTTTTGTAGCTCCCGGATGAACAGAATACCGTGAATGATGTGCCTGTGTCAAAATCCGCTTCCTTAGCTCATCGACATCCAGTACACATAATCTACCTTGGCATTAAAGTACTCCCTCTTGCGTAAGATCAAATGCCTTTGTCAACTCTTGCTGCACATTCTCTCTTAGCTGCAATAAAATAGGATCCACATATTGTTTTTCCTTTACTTCAGCTAATAAGGAAGATTCTGCTGCACTCTGCACAATAACCCCTTTATCTGGAGATTCAAGAAGACGTACTCTCAAGCTAGCTAGTTGATGTAGATCCTTGACTATATCTTATTTTTCTATCATCTGATCACTAGTGCTTCCTATTGCTTTGCAACTTAATGCATCAGTTACCACATTTGTTTTCCCTAAATGGTATAAGATATGGATATCATAGTCTTTTAAGAGCTCTAGCCACCTTCATTGCCTTAAATTTGGTTCCTTCTGCTTAAAGATATATTGCAACTTTTGTGATCAATGTAGATATCAACATGAACTCCATACAAATAATGACGCCATATCATTAAAGCAAATACCATAGTTTCTAACTCAAGATCATGTGTGGGATAGTTTCTCTCATGTGGCAGCAATTGTCGTGAGGCATAAGCTATTACCTTACCGTGCTGCATCACTACACATCCGAGGCTAACCCCGGAAGCATCACAATACACTCCATACCCTTCTTTCCCTTTAGGAAGTATTAAAATTGGTGTGGAACTTCATTTATCTTTCAGTTCTTGGAAACTTTTTCGCACTTGCATTCGACTGAAACTTAATTGCCTTATGTGTTAGCTTCGTTAATGGTGCAGTAATAGAAGAAAACCCTTTCACAAATCTTCAGTAATAACCTGCCAATCCAAAGAAATCTGTAACACTTGCTGTAAGTGATTGGCATGGTCCTCTTGTGATATTGACTAAACCAGAATATCATCTATGAACATGGTTACAAATACATCCAAGAATGGTTTGAGCACCCTATTCATCAACGAGGATCTTGACTAAACTAGAATATCATCTATCACAAATACATCCAAGAATGGTTTGAGCACCCTATTTATCAAATCCATAAAAACAGCTGGTGCATTTGTTAGTCCAAATGACATAAGTAAGAATTCATAGTGACCATACCGTGTTTGAAAAGCTGTCTTGGGTATATCTTTTTCTCTTACTCCGACTTGATGATAACCCGATCTCAAGTCAATCTTTGAAAAACACTTGGCACCCTGTAACTGATCAAACAAATCATCAATTCTAGGGAGGGGGTATTTTTTCTTGATCGTTACCTTATTCAATTGCCGATAGTCAATACACATTCTCAATGTGCCATCTTTCTTCTGTACAGATAATGCTGGTGCATCCCACGGGGACATACTAAGTCGTATAAACCCCTTGTCTAGCAAATCTTTTAATTGCTTCTTTAATTCTCACAATTATGTTGGAGCCATTTTATACGGAGGAATAGAGATAGGCTGAGTGCCTGATATCACATTAATACCAAACTCTACTTCCCGTTCTGTGGGTAAGCCTGGAAGATCATCAGGAAATACATCGAGGAATTCATTAACCACCGGCACCGATTGAGGACTTGGTGGTTTTACATCAGTATCTTGCACTCGGACTAAATGACATATATACCCATTGACTATGATTTTCCTTTCTTAAGATAGGCAATAAATTTTCCCCTTGGTTCCCCCACATTACCCTTCCATTCAAGAACATTTTCTTGTGGAAAAGGAAAATGTACCTTCTTAGCCCGGCAGTTTACCGTGGAATAATAAGAAGCCAACCACTCCATACCCATTTTGACATCAATATCCACCATTTCCAATTCAATAAGAGCAACTAATGTATCATGGCCACACATAGTTATCACACAATTACGATACACTCTTTTAGCTACAATAGATTCACCTTTTGGTGTAAATAACGCAAATGGGCTAACTAAAAATTCTAGTGTCCCTTCACAAGTTTTTTTTTTCAACAATCAATGGAATAACATATGATAGGGTAAAACCTGGATCAATCAATTCAAATACATTATGTGAAATTACAGATAATATACCTGTCACTTCATCAGGAGAAGCCTCAAATTTCTGTCGATCCGCCACGGCATAGGTACGGTCCTGAATTCCACTAGAACTAGCTGCTACTCCAGCACCTCTGCCACGACCAGCAGGTTGTACATCTGACGATGATAACGTAATGGATGATCCCGTAGGTCGTGTCATACCATCCATGCCTCCTTGTGGGCACTCTCTCACCATGTTCCCTGGCACGCCACACCAAAAGCAAACATTTGTTCCCAACCGACATTCACCTAAATGATACCTTCCGCAGTACTGAAACTCCTAATGAGGAGACCTCGATTGGCTCATACTTCCTCGTGATCGATACCCCACTATTCATGAATCCTGAACCTCACTTCTTCGCCCAAACTGGTTGCTTCTAAACCCTTGGATTAGAGGGGGAGCATTTGCTATGGAATGGGGAAATGATGGCCTAGGCGGTTTGTGAAAAATCTGAGGCCCAAATCCTCCTTGGGACGCCATGAACTGTCCCATGGGTTTAGCCCTCTTTGACGATACTTCTTGAATTGGCATCCTTCTCCTTTGCCTATGTCACTCCTTCTGCTGCACAAGAGTTTGTCGTCGAGCTTGTGTAGCAACTACATGGATCAATATTTTCACCGCACTCATTAAATCCTGCTTAATAGTATTAACGGGTAGTTTTGAAGATACTTCTCTCCTTCTCGGCTCTTCTGGAGCTGGAAAAGTAGAAGAATCCCGCGATGCAAATTCAGTGTCAGCTCCACCTTGACTAGCTTGGTCAGGTGGTGATCTACTCGATCCTTCTCCGGCAAGCATAACCACCTACTTACCTTTGCCCCTACCTCATCTAGTCATTGGAATTTTACTATAACAAAGAAAACCAATCACCATGGTCAGATATGATTTCACCTACAATATTGGCTCTGTTGAACGATCTAGAAATGAAGAAAAGAAAAAACTCCTAAATGTCCCGTAGCCTCCTACTTATTAATGTGGCGCGCAACACATCCATAAGCAATACTCTACTTAGACACGACTTTCTAGACACCCTTAGGATGACCTGCTCTGATACGACTTTTGTCAAGCCTCGAATTCCAATGGGGAGGACTGGCACCCGAAGCCATTAAGGCCCGAGAGAACCAATCTTTGTTCACATACACTCAATATTCATGCTATGCAATAAACATTACTACCACAAATAGATATAAGATGCCAGTAGCGGAAGTCATGGAAAATACATGATAACTATGAAACTTGGCCGTTAGGGCCATCAAGACAAAACATACTGTCACACCCCAAACCCCATTAAGGCGGATTGGTACCCGTATCCGATAAGGCTCGAGAGAACCAACCTTTTCTTCTATTCATTCACGTGCATGCCATAGGAAACACCACTATCATGTAAGAACACACAATGCTATTAACGAAAATCATGGAACAAGTGATACATATATACATGTGAAACTTGGCCGTCAGGGCCATCAAGTCAAACGGACATACATCTCTTTCCTTCACATTCATTCACATACCCACATACGCCTACAAAAGCCTCTAACAGAAATACATACATGACCAACCTAAATTCGGGACAAGTCCCCGCTTTACATAACATCTACAATACAAAAACCAATGTAAAACTTGAACACGGAAAGCCCCGAACCAACTGGAGCTCACCAAAGATCAGTAGATACTCTGCATCTTACTGGGGAGGTCTACTAGTACCTGTGCCTGTAGCAAGTAAGGTAAATTCCCCAAGAGGGGTCAGTACGAAGAATGTACTGAGTATGTAAGGCTGTATGAAAACTGTATAAGTACATAAGAACTTCAATGGAAAACAATTATAAGGGAATGCCCAATTATGGATAAACCATCCATCTGTATATTTGGAACTGCACGTATTACTTTCGATACTCTCTTCACTTTTGTACCTCTTCTTACTTACTTGTCAATCATTAATCATATACTGCTCGGGCCCAACTAATCAGTGGGAAATTAATACTATCATCATGCAGGTGTTCATTTCACCCCATGGATACACCCATAATGTTGGGATAGTCATCATGCAGGTGTTTCTTTCACCCCATGGATATCATCATGCAGGTGTTTATTTCACCCCATGGATACACTCATAATATCTTACTTTATTCTTTAAATTTTACGATATTGGTACCTTTACTTGTGAGAGGTTGTCACGCTCACTCATGAGAGATTAATACCATCACTTATGAGAGATTGATACGTTTGTTTGTGAGAGATTGACATATTATAGTCATGACCTTATTGGAAGCTTTGGTACATAACATTATTGGGAATTTGGAACCATGTCCATAATTATGTAACACATGAGCAACAAAAACTAAAGAATGAGGAACATGTGACTTAACATTAGATAACAACCTGAAATGAGATACCTTTGGACATTTCGGAATGGAATAAGTACATAGTCAATACGAATAATATGCTGCAGAAGGATACAGAAAGAGTAACCTTACATACCTTGTCCTCTCAATATGAACACTCAATCCTATACATGAATACAATAGTCCATCTTCTTCCTTACGTCTTACTCTACAATACAAGTACGTATCGGAGCTTACATTAGCAACTAGTTACTATACAAGCGTACAAAACGACAATGAGCTATATGACTGTCGTATAACGTCATGTCACCCCTTACAATACAATCCACTGCATTATCATACCAACTACACCATAACATTCCACACATTGACCAAGATATCATACATCAATAGCATTTCATACCACACTTACCCTTTATGCTTTCTCATTATCATTCCGTCACACTTACCCTATCAATTTGCCTCATAACAACTTATGAACAACAAAAAATACTTAATATAGTCCAACATAAATCCATACACCCTTTTAAAGTCATTAAAATGGTATCACAAGTTGATAATTACATCCAAAAAGGGTATAGGGGCCTTCGGGGATCAAAGAGATGTGAAAACATACAAAACCGAACCCGGGGCTAACCTGCGAAGCCACCTGCGCCCACAGGTGGATGAGGTGTGCCTGCAGGTGGATTTTGGAAGATGCTAGAGGCACCTGCGTTGGCATCTGCGCCCGCAGGTGCCCTCGTCTGCGGGGGCGGATGCCCGTTTTGGTCCAAATTGGTCTCTTTTGGGTCTTTTAATGCAATGAATGACCCATGATCATAACTAAACTTATTTTGACATATTTTTTATCCTATTACATGCTAATAATCAGCCATGATCTCACAACACACATAAACAACGCCCAAACCTACACTTCTTGGTCAATACGTCACCAAATCCATCACCAATTTCACAATAATAATCCCAAACATTATACACAAGGATAAAACAAGGTAAGACTATAATCACATCTCACAGGGAAATATTGAATCCATCAAGTTCATTTCCTTCAAGACCACAAGTCCATGTTACAGTTTACAAGACAAAACCATTCTCCAATTGTAAAAATAGACAGTTTTACACATAGCACACTGTCCAACACTTTGCCAACACAACCAACATGATTTAAAGACCATATTAAACATATCATATACTAAACCATAGTAATAAATACTTACCAAAGAGTGATATTGTCCCAACAAGTAGTTGCCTTAGGGTTCTGTGTGAGAGGTAATGCTTGAGAAAAATGTTAGAAAAGGCATGTATGATTTTGTGCAATAAAAATCTGATTTCTTAACTTATATAGTCCCTTTATAATGATCCTTATCCACACATTTGGTGTGTTTACTTGGTCAATGAAAGAGCTATGCAAGAATGGGTGAAACTCCCTTTTGGGCCATGTCTTTCTCATGATTTTGGGCCTCATTTGGCCCAATGGCACAAGACTCATTAATGCCCAACAAATTTAATGCATAATTCATAAAGTCTCTCATGTTCAAATAATTCCATGAATGTTACAGTAATCAACTAGACGCAGAAACTTATGGGGTGTTACACATACATTCCTCCCTTAGAAACATTCGTCCTCGAATGTTAGTGACATTATTCAATTTAAACATGTACAAATCTATGAGCATTCTTCATGTTATCATATGCATATACTCAATGCTTATAAATACTTACTTGTCATTGTTCCGATCTCATATCGTGAGCTTGTTCTTCCTTTTGGAACAAATGAGGGTACTTGGATTTCATCATTTCTTCAGCTTCCCATGTGACCTCTTCTATTTGCTGATTTCTCCAAAGTAACTTCACGGATGCTATGTCTTTATTCCTCATCCTCTTCACCTGTCTATCCAGAATGGCAATAGGTATCTCCTCATAGGTAAGATCCTCTGTAACCTGTACATCGTCAATAGGAGTAAAACGAGATGGATCTCCTACTCACTTTCAAAGCATCGAAACATGAAATACTGGATGAACTGTGGAGAGTTTTTGGGGTAGTTACAACTCATATGCAACTTGCCCAAATCTTCTAATAATCTCATATGGTCCTATATAACGTGGACTTAATTTTTCTTTCTTTTCGAATCGCGTTACCCCTTTCATCGGTGACACCTTTAAAAATACCCAATCACATATGGTGAACTCAAGCCCTCTTCTTCTAACATCAGCATAAGACTTGTGTCGACTCTGGGCCATTTGTAATCGCTGTTGAATCACTTTAACTTTCTCCATAGCCTGATGAACAAGATCTGGCCCAAGTAAAGCAGTTTCACCTGCTTCAAACCATCCAATTGGTGATCTACATTTCCTTCCATACAAAGCTTCATAAGGTTCCATTTTAATACTTGAATGATAGCTATTGTTATAAGCAAATTCAATAAGAGGCAAATGGTCATCCCAATTGCCTTGAAAATCTAATGTGCAAGCTCGTAGCATATCTTCAAGTGTTTGAATAGTATGTTCTGCTTGTCCATCAGTCTGAGGATGGAAAGTCGTACTCATATTCACCTGTGTACCCAAACTCTGTTGAAAAGATTCCAAAAATGCGCAGTAAATTGTGCTCCTCTATCTGATAAAATGGAGATTGGAATCCCATGTAATCGTACCATCTCTTTCACATACAAGCTTGCATAATCCTCTGCTGTATAGGTGGTCTTGACTGGTAGGAAATGCGCTAACTTGGTAAGTGCACGACCCGAGATCCCATTGGAGCCGGACTGGCACCCGAAGCCGATATGGCCCGAGAGAACCAATATTTGCTCATGAACCATCGTATGCATATCCTTATATGAATCTTATTAAACCTTATGCAACTATGCAGAAAACATGAACATGGAACGTATGCTATACATATATATTTATGAAACGTGGTCGTTGGGGCCATCAAGTCAAAACGGACATTTGTCTCTTACATCCATATACCCACATATGTCTACAAAAGCCTCTAACAGATGTATTTCCAAGACCAACTAACAGTCGGGATAAGTCCCCACTTTATACAACATTTATAACATCCAATCAAATATACAACTATGACTCAGGAGGCTCCGAACCAAATGGAGCTCACCAAAACTCTGCAAATGCTCCAAAGTCTACGGAGGAGGTCTACTAATGCCTGCACCTGCAACATGTAAGGTAAGTCCCCCGAGGGGGTCAGTACGAAGAATGTACTGAGTATGTAAGGCTTATAAGAAATAGCATCATACATGAGAATGTCAATAGAATAAAATAATTTATAAGAGAATAGACAATGTGGATAGACCATCATTTTATATACTATCTTTTATAATTATTTTCCTTTAAGGGAAACTACCTTCACTCAAGAGACTTGCCTCTCATAGATTCTTCTATACCCAAGAGATTCTTTCTTGCTTCTATATTCATTACCGCTATTGTTCATCTACTTGGTTAGTAGGTTGTAAAAGAATAACACTCATCCACATACATCCACTCTAGTGGTGGGGGTAATAATATAATATACATCTACTCTATTAACGTACATCCACTCGATCGGTGGTTTTAACCTACATCCACTCTATTGGTGGTTTACATACATCTACTCTCTTGGTGGGGCAACATACATCCACTCTTATGGTGGGGCAACATACAGCCACTCTCATGGTGGGTGGGGCGACATACATCCACTCTCATGGTGGGGCAACATACATCCACTCTCATGGTGGGGAGACATACATCCACTCTCATGGTGGGGAAACATACATCCACTCTCATGGTGGGGCAACATACATGGGAGAGATTGATATATTAACTTATGAGAGATCGATACATTAAGGATCATGACACTATTTGAAACACACAAAAACGCTTTACCTCACTCTTACACTTTATGAGATTAACACCTTAACTTGTGAGGGATAGATATATTAGCTCGCACTTCACCTCCTTCACTATTCTTATGAGATCTTATATACGTAATCTTATATAAGTAAGTATATGATACCGGACCTCCACCTTTGGTGGACTATAATAAATAACAAGGCATAATCTTGGGATTATTCCATATTGAACTTCTACCCTCTAGAATATGATCCATACTCAATGAGACATATAGTAACTATGCACATTACTTCTTTACAATCTTATACCCTTTACATAGTTATGAGAGGGACACGTTAAGGATCATGACACTAAAGCTCACAATTATATACACATTTCACTTCACTACCTTACTTCATGAGATTGACATCTTCACTTATGAGGAATAATTATACTAACTTGCACATTGTCTCTCCTATTACTCTTATGATATTGGTACTTTTACTTATGAAAGACTGGTACAAGGTTAATCATCATACAATAGGACTTTGGAACAAGACATGATTGGAAAATGCCATCCAAGATTAAATAGATTCTCTTGAAATAGTTCTTTTAGAACTTTCAACATTATGACACTTTACGTGAAGCTTTGGATCATTAACCAATGAGTGATGGACATGTAAATAACCATTGGACAATAATCCATGAACAAGAGACATGAGTACAATTACTATTGGAACATTTGAACATAACCTTGTTGGCTTTTGGAACATTAGTCAATGAACATGATACATGTGATTCACATCCAATCAATAAGTAGGAAACATATGATAGAAACCATTGGAAACTGGAAATAATATACCTTAGAACATTTCAGAATAGGACTAGTGTAATGTCAATGTGAATACTAATTGCCGCAGAAAGATACGGACAGAGTAACCTTACATACCTTGTATTCTCAATACGATTCTACAATCTTAACTGTGCATACAATAGTCCCTCTCCATCCTTGTGTTTTGCTCTACAACACAAGTTCATAACGAAACCAACATTAACCACCAATTACCTTACAATGGCATACAATAACAATAAGTCACATGTTTAGCTTTAACATGTCATTTCCCCCTTGACAATACCATTTATGAAATCATCATACCAATAATCCCACAATATTCCATACATTTACCAACACATGATAACCAATGTCATGTCACACCAAGCTCATATTTTACACTTCTCCATCACCACCACATCACAATTATTCCATCAAATTACTTCAATACACCTCACAACAACAAATCGGCCAAAATCCGATAATTTACACTTACATGAAAATAACAAATTTAATAACATAATCACACCATACATTTTCATATTTCATCCATACCATGCTCTTTTATCAAGACAACAAGTCTTCTTTCAAGTTACAATCCCATGGATAACACATCTTTTTCACAAAACCAAAAGTGCCATGTCCAACACTTCTAACCATAACCAACATGATATACATAATCTATAATGATTATAATATGTTAAAGTACAACAATAATCACTTACCCAAGATTGGAAGATGATGATCTTGCTCCAAGAAGTTCCTTAGGGTTTTGGGAGCCAAAGAAGCTTTCTTGAGAATTCTCAAGAAAAAGATAGAAAAAGCATGTGTATTTCTCTTGCATAAAATCAGATTTTTTCCTATTTATATAGGCCCTCAATTTCCATATTTATCCACTCTTATGGCATTAAATGTTTGATCTAGAAGGTCAAGGCAAGAATGGGTCATTTGACCCATTTTTGGCCCATGTCTTCTTTTCATTTTGGGCCTCTTCTTGAGCCCAATTCACTTGACCCAATAAATTCCATAATTCCTCATGTTTAATTCATTTCATACGCTTTATGACAATATTCCCACTTATGCAATTCATATTTGTAGCCTCAATCCCAAAAACAAGCAATTCTAGCCACGTATGGCTTATTTTGGCTACAAGGGTAAAATCGTTATTTTGATGCCAAATTCATTATCGAGTAATTTTATCATACCAATATAATACTTCACTCATTTCATGTATATTCTCATGGTTGTATAATAAACGTGACAAAAATCGGCTCGATACGTCCCTGGGCACCCTTGGGACTTAAGAAATTTTCCAACTTTGAAAAGTGGCAAAAACCAGTGTGGCACGCCCTTGGGCGCGCCATCTTGCTGCCTTTGGACTAAAAATTTTAGCCCATAGTGGCGTGGAATGCCCTCTAGAGCGCCCCACACTTAAAATTTTTGAAAATTTCATTTTTCGACTTTTCTTCGCGGGTTTGGTTAGATACTTCAAGTGCTATTCTTTAACTTACTTCTTACCCTTAATATCCTTTGTTTAGAGGTTCTCTTAGACTTATTTTGAACCCCACAACTGCTCCATGAAAATCGCAAAACACCTCCTACGCAAGGTTAATCAAATGTACAAAGCCAAATTTCAATTTTTTTCATCACTAACATTACAAATTACATACTCATGGCACCTCGACACCTAAGTAACCATTGTTCAACGTCATCACACAGGGTTGGGAGTATACAGGGTGTTACATTCTCCCCCCCTTATAAATATTCGTCCTCGAATGTTAACGATGTCGCTTCAATTACAATAAATGCATCTCTATATTAGCATATGTACGCATAAACACTTAGGGCTCATGGATATATACTTGTTATTGGTCTACTTTCACACTTTGAACTTTTTCGTCCATTTGAAACAATATGGGTATGTCGACTTCATCATATTTGCTTTGTTTTTTTTTCAACTTCCCATGCAATTTCTTCTACGTGATGATTTCTCCAAAGAACTTGTACAGAAAGTACGTCTTTATTTATTAACCTTCACACTTGTCGATTTAGAATAGCAATAGATATCTTTTCCTAGTGAGATCCCCCGAACATTGTCTATTTCCAATGGAAACAATATGAAAAGAGACTCTTCTACACTTCGGCAATTTCACATGGCATGTAGTATAGGGTTAAATTCTTTTTTTTTTCTGAATTCCATTATACCTTTCATGAGTAACACTTTTAAGCATACTTAATCATCTATGATCATAAACATCTACCATACCATTACAATATGTTCCTTTAACTATACTAAATTTTCCGACAGATAGAGATATTCCATTGACTTAACTAATAACTCCAGTGTCCCATTAGATTCGTAGTAGCTGATGGAGTAACATACGATAGAGCAGGGCTCGAATCAATTGATACATATACATCATGTAACAATATAGTAATATACCTAAATACCTGTACCTTTATCAGGAGATGCCTCCGCACCCGGCCGGCCCACTAAAGCATAGGTACGATTCTGAGTTCCACTGGAACTGGCTGCTCCTCTGGCACGTCTACCACGACCATCAGACTATACACCAGCCGCCGATGCCACATCGGCTGATCCGATAGGCCGTGTTATACTACCCGTAGTCCTCTGTGGGCATTCTCTCATCATGTGTCCTGGCCTACTGCATAAAAAGTAAACATTCATATCAAACAGGCATACACCTTCATGAAATCTCCCACAGCGCGGGCACAACTGACGAGAAGATCTCGTTGCATGTGATCCATGAATCCCAATACTCTGTTCAAATCGACCACCTCTAGACCCTCGAAATTGAGAATGAGCACCTGCTGTGGAATAAGAGGATGAGGGTCTAGGCGGTAACATTCGATATCCAGATTCTCCTGGGGACAACATAGACTGCCCCATAGGTCTGGCCCTTTTTGATGGCCCCTCTTCCGCTTTTTG
Source organism: Capsicum rhomboideum (assembly GCA_031232105.1). Lineage (NCBI taxonomy): Eukaryota > Viridiplantae > Streptophyta > Magnoliopsida > Solanales > Solanaceae > Capsicum > Capsicum rhomboideum. The sequence continues at coordinate 73,139,886 of CP124718.1, read as the reverse complement.
TATCCTCTTTCTTTACCTTTGATCCTCCATTTTCTGCGCAAAGGCCTGTATTCTAGCTATGTCCAATTTAAGGCAGCAATAGTGCAGTCTCGTACCAAATAAGGCTCCAATCTGTCCACATATTGATAAACTCTATCTTCCATGGTGGCTACTACATTTGGAGCATATCTAGCCAAGGAATTAAACTATAAACTGTATTCTCTGATACTCATATTTCCCTGACGTAAATTCAGACATTGGTCTGCACGTGCCTCCCAAACCTCATACGGGAGATAATGATCAAGAAATGCCATTCTAAATTCTTCCTAACCAGATGGGATTGAATCAATACCTCGTGATCTTTTCCAGTCCTCATACCACAAAATAGCCTCGCCCTTCAGTCTATAAACTGCTAGCTCAACCATTTCTACATCTATTACGTGCATCACTTCTAGTGCTCTTTGAACTTGGTCCACGAAATCTTGTGGATCTACTTTCGGATCGAACCCTGTGAATACGGGAGGGTCTAATTTTAAAAAGTCCTGTGTACGCCGACTAGCTGCTCTAGCCGCGTCATCTTCACTTACTATTGGACCAGTTCGTCCTTGTGCTTGTGAAGCCACTAACTGAGTCAACATATGTACTACATTTCTTAAATCCTGATCAGTGGCATTTATAGGTGGATCTGCAGGTACTTCCCTACCTCTTGGCTCTTCTGGAGCTGGAAAAGTAGCGGAAGACCGCGATGCAATTTCAGCGTCAGCTCCACCTTGACTAGCTTGGTCAGGTCGTGATTTACTCATTCCCTCATCGACAGGTATATCTACCTACCTACTTTTTCCTTTACCTCTTTTTGTGATTGGCATTTTACTATATCAAAGAAAAACAATCACCATAGTCAGGTACAATTCAACTTACAACACTGGCTCTATTGTACGATCTAGAATAAAGAAAAGAAACAACATCCTAAATGTCCCGTAGCCTCCTACTTATAAATGTGGCGCACAACACATCGATAAGTAAGACTCTACTCAGAAACGGCTTTGTAGACACCCTTATAACGACCTGCTCTGATACCACTTTTGTCACGACCCGAGATCCCATTCGAGCCGGACTGGCACCCGAAGCCGATATGTCCCGAGAGAACCAATATTTGCTCATAAACCGTCGTATGCATATCCTCATATGAATCTTATTAAACCTTATGCAACTATGCGGAAAACATGAACATGGAACGTATGTTATACATATATATTTATGAAACGTGGCCGTTGGGGCCATCAAGTCAAAATGGACATTTGTCTCTTATATCCATATACCCATATATGTCTACAAAAGCCTCTAAAAGATGCATTTCTAAGACCAACTAACAGTCGGGACAAGCCCCCGCTTTATAAAACATTTATAACATCCAATCAAATATACAACTATGACTCAGGAGGCTCCGAACCAACTGGAGCTCACCAAAACTCTGCAAATGATCCACATTCTATGGAGGAGGTCTATTAATGCCTGCACCTGCAACATGTAAGGTAAGTCCCCCGAGGGGGTCAGTACGAAGAATGTACTGAGTATGTAAGGCTTATAAGAAATAGCATCATACATGAGAATGTCAATAGAATAAAATAATTTATAAGAGAATAGACACTGTGGATAGACCATCATTTTATAGACTATCTTTTATAATTATTTTCCATCAAGGGAAACTACCTTCACTCAAGAGACTTGCCTCTCATAGATTCTTCTATACCCAAGAGATTCTTTCTTGCTTCTATATTCATTACCGCTATTGTTCATCTACTTGGTTAGTAGGTTGTAAAAGAATAACACTCATCCACATACATCCACTCTAGTGGTGGGGGTAATAATATGACATACATCTACTCTATTAACGTACATCCACTCGATCGGTGGTTTTAACCTATATCCACTCTATTGGTGGTTTAGCATACATCCACTCTCATGGTGGGGAAACATACATCCACTCTTATGGTGGGGAAACATACATCCACTCTCATGGTGGGGCGACATACATCCACTCTCATGGTGGGGAAACATACATCCACTCTCATGGTGGGGCGACATACATCCACTCTCATGGTGGGGCGACATACATCCACTCTCATGGTGGGGCAACATACATGGGAGATATTGATATATTAACTTATGAGATGTCACACCCCAAATCCCATCGAGACATGATTGGCACCCATAGCCGATAAGGCCCGAGAGAACCAACCTTTGCCTATGTTCAATCATATACATATCATAATCATAACCACCTTTACGTAATAACATGAAAGACGAATAAAGGAAAACATGGGACATATTTATACATACATATGAAACTTGGTCGTTGAGGCCATCCAGTCAAAACAACATATGCCTTTTATATTGATACACCCACATCTGTCTACAAAAGCCTCTAACAAGAGCATTGACCAAACTGAACCATAAGTCGGGACAAGACCCCGCTTTACACAATATGTACATAACCAAAACATATACACTCTGACTCGGAGAAGCCCCGAATTAGATGGAACTCACCAAAGAACCGCTAACACTGGCAATCTACTGGGGAGGCCTACTGGTACCTGCGCCTGCAGCAAGTAAGGTAAATTCCCCAAAAGGGGTCAGTACGAAATAAGTACTGAGTATGCAAGGCTCAGATGAAACTTGTACAATACATGAATATTTCAATGAACTCACAACATATGAATAATCAATATAGATAAGTCACCATTTTGCATTTTGGGAATCCATGTGAATTGCTTTGATTACTTTCATTACTTTCTTTACATTCAATGCTCACTTGTCAATACATATGTCACAATGTACCCGGGCCCCGACTGATCAGTGGGTCTTTTCATAACATATCATCATGTTGGGATCGGGTCAAGCAAGGCTTATACCCCTAAGACCTGCCACCCATAAATCAATGCATCGGGATCGAGTCGAGCTAGGCTTACGCCCCTAGACTTGCCACCCATAGTTTATCATTGACCACATTTGCATTACTTTGATCTTTACTTTAAGATTGATATTTGATAGTCATAACATCACTTTGAACTTTAGAACATAACATTGTTGGAAACTTTGAACCATTAACGAATGAGTGAGAGACATGTGAATAACTTGGAAACATAACCTTATTAGAAACATAACACTATGGGAACCATGGGACAATAATCTATGAACAAGAGGCATAAGTAATATCACTAGTGGAACATTGGAACATAACCTTATTCGAGCTTTTGGAACATTAACCATGATTATGAGACATGAGACTCACAAATGATCCATGAGTAGGAAATATATGACAATGACTATTGATAAACGGATATAGGATACCTTAGAACATTTCGGGATAGGACTAGTGAAAAAGCAATGTGGATACTATTTGCCGCAAAAAGATACGGACAGAGTAACCTTACATACCTTGTACTCTCAATATGGATAATATGGATATACAATCCTAGATGTGCATACAATAGTCCCGCTCCTTATTTATGTGTCACTCTACAACACAAATACATAACGGAATTCACATTAACCAACGACTACTTTACAAATGCATATAACATCAATAGGGTACATGTTTGCCTTGAAACATGTCATCTCCCCTTGACAAAACCATTGATAGAATCATTATTCCAAAATCCTCCAATATTCCCAACATTGACCAATACATGATAATCAATACATTTCACCACAACACTTCCCCTTTACACATTCTTATCCACACCACATCACAAATATTCCATCAATTCACCTTAATACACTTCATAGCACAAATCAGTCAAAATCCCACAATTTACACTTATAGAAAAATAACAAGTCTCATAACAAAATAACACCATACACGTTCATATTTTATCCATACCATGATCTTTCATCAAATGCACAAGTCCTAATTCAAGCTTGAATCCCATGGATCACAAATCTATTATAAAAGCACAAAGTACCATGTTCAACATTTATGTAACACCCCATATCCTACATGTACTAGTTCTACTTATATGTCACTTGATATGGTATGGGTAATGGACCCGATTTCCAATATGACTAGCGATGGTAAGATGGGTTGAAAGGAACTGCCCGTACATTTTAATGTGACACGCCTAAGTTAACGTCGATTCAACTATTTAAACTTGGGATCGTGAGTAGGTATTTGAATCTAAAGTTTAAAGTGACCAAGTGTACACAAGATGTAAGTTAAATTAAAGGGATTAAGATCTGAAAATGGAATTAACTATTGAGGTGCTTGCTTGACTTAATTAAGCTAGTAGGCGAATCACCTACTTGAGATATATGAACCAAGTTAATGGATCAGATTTGGGCTAAGTTAAATATGCCAAAGAGGTGTATTACCTACTTAAGTTAATGAATTAGATTAAGGCCTATATTAGTCGACTCTTTTAAGGCCCAAACTAAGTAAAATAAAATAAGAGCAGAATGGACAGCCCAACATCTAAAATCTGCCCAAAAGCCCAATGAGTTCAAAGTCCGTTTTAGACATTGATAAAGCAAGTAGGTGTATCACCTACTTTGACCTTTTGAGCAGCTTGAACCCATAAGTAGGTGCATCACCTACTTGGACCAATTTGTGACTGAAAATGGAGTTAAAATAAGAGGTTCTAGAGGGATCAATATAAGACCAATATAGCTGGTCTTTTTACTCATTTTTAACAAAAATTCTAGCCTTTAACTTCAGCTTTCTCACTTTTCTCTCAAGGTTTAAAACAGCAGCCCCTATATTCCTCATATGGTTCTTGAAGAAACCCTTACCTTTACTAGCTAAGGTAAGCGAAAATACTTATGGATTTAGCTTGATTCTTCTATTGAAAAATAGGAAATCATGTTAGTTATGCTTAAAAGTATGGGAATACCTTTCCTCCATGTTAACTGCCCCATGTCCCTTGGTTATTAAGTGGCCTTATTCTCTTGTTGGTTAACTTTGAAGGATAATTCAAACTCTTGAAAGAAGTGCAAATTTAGTGGATAAATTTCCAAAATTAAGGTAAAGCTACTGCCTATTTTTTCCCTTTTCTATATACATGTATTGGTGGAGAATTGTGTTATATTGTTGTTAAGAATGCAAGGGATAATGAGTTCAATATTGGGTTGCTATAATAAAGGATTTTGGGACTGTTTTAGGGGCTGTTTTATGTCTATATTTGGGGACAACTTAGTTGATCTGAAAAAAAGGATGTGAGTTGCTGGTATTGACATATAAAAGGAGGGTGTAATGATACACCACTTAATTAGATGTTGTATAAGCTTGCTGCCTATCGTACTTTATGGAATGTTTTGTACATGTTATGAAGCCAAAGGACTCTCCAGGAATCTTATATGAATCCGTGTGTTGTACAAATGTAATTAGAGGAGAAGGGGTTGAAATAACATCCTTGATTTGGTGAATTATGGGCGTGCTAGCCAGCTACTATTTAGAGTGAAGTTGAATATCCCAAATTTGTTAATTAATTACTAATACTAGTTTTACCACGTACTTCATTGTAGATAAGTAATCTGAAAGGAAAGAGGTTAATTCGGGGTAATATCGGAGCTATACAACAAGGTATGTAAGGCTACTCTATTCCGTATTCTTTGGCATGAAATCCAACACTTGTGTTACAAAGTGAGCTTCCAAAGTTCTCCCATGGCAAATGATACATAGTGGCAGCGCATGATCTCCCATATAGATAACGAACTTTATCCCACTCCCTAATATGTTAAAATACCTCAATATATGCTTATTACCTAGTCTGCATATCTATATTCAATAGCAAGCTTCATGAGTTCTCCTTTTAGTCTAATAAGATCCATGTGTTATTTTAGCTCCTAGGCATTTCATTTGTGTACAAACTTCTCCCTACCTCATTGTTGCTGCATCAAGTGTTTATTCAAGTCTTTTACTGGTGGACTACTTTCCCAAATATCAATAATATCATGACCACCAAAGTAACAATCTCAAAGGTAATAAACTAAGAAACTCAAATCTGGTTATGTACGGGTGGCAGCTCAGGGGCGTAAACCTAGCATGGGCCAATCCCAATTCATTTATATATGGGTGGCAGCTCTGGGGTGTAAGCCTAGCATGGGCGGATCCCAACTTATGTATTTACCACTGATCAGTTGGTCATTTGTATCACATGGCTTACAAAGATTATAAAGTAAGAATGGTAAAGTGAAGAAAAGAATGTAGTATACATGATTCTACAGATACAGGTAAAGGTGGTCTATTATGGTTTACACTTCTTCTGATTTCATTTGAGCTCTCACTTTACATATTAGCTACTCTTTGCCTTACATATTCAGTACAATCTTTCGACTGATGTCCCTCATGGGGGAACCTGTATTTCATACTGCAGGCATAGGTATTCAGCTAGTAGACCCCTCCAGTAGGAGCACAGGACATCTAACGACTATTGGTGAGCTCCAGGTTGATTTGGGGTTTTCCGAGTCTGTTATATATGTTTTGGTATTGTATAGTAGCTAAGTGTAAGGCGGGGACTTGTCCCGACCTTAACTAAGTTTATATCTCTTTTAGAGGCTTTGTAGATGGCAAAGTGAAGTGTGGTTGTACCTTGTCTTCCAGTCATTATGGCCCCAATGGCGAAGTCATGTATATATAATTTTGGGCTTGACTACGTGGTTTATTTTCATTAAATCTTAATATCCATATTTGGCAGCATCTTTAAATGTTCATGGCAATGCATGGTAAGTACAAGGTTATGGGTTGGTGCACTCAGGCCTTTACAGCTACGAGTGCCTGTCCTCCCTAATAGGATTTGAGGCGTGACAAAATATATCACCCACACATTAAAAGAAAGATAATAATACCCATATTGACCATATTTAAGTCGGGTCCAAAACAGGTTCGATAAATGGTTTCAAAAATAAAAGGGGTAAAACTATAATTTTATTTTAGAAATACATTCTCCAAGGTTATAGGAGTGTATAGTTGAAAACCCATTCGTAATTTAGTTAAAAATAATGTCCAAATCGAAGAGAAACCATTTTTAAGCTTTACCGATAAAATCTCAAAAATCCATTTTGAAATCAAGTTTAAAGAGTGTTTTCAAAGACATACTCAATGGGAAATAATGGAAATATGAGTTTCGAGGCTACCCACCCAAAAATCATGAAGAAACCCTAGAGAAATCGTCTTTCCCGAAGCTTGGAGGTCCAAAAATGAAGAAAAATCACAAAATTAAGGTATTTATACGGTTCTATAAATATTTACTTATGATTGCGTACCCCACCTCATGATCACGAGGGTCAATGTTGACCGGCCATGTAGTCAGGACTTGCGATTGTGATGTGTCAAATCGATCTGGTCCATCATTTAACCCATCGTGTTTGTGGTACGACCACCAAGCGATTGCGATGAAGACTATCATCGAGGCTCGCAATCACAACACGTGTCCATACGATCATGATGAAGGGCCTGATTCACCAGATATCAACTGTTGTACCAGCTAAAATTATACTCCTAAGTCTCTGAGCAGACCCTTAGAATTCGTTCGGTACCTCACATAAATAAACCATATATGTTACCAAACTATTTTCGACGTTCCGGGCTCAATGGCATCATTGGATTTTTGAAAAAGTATCATTTTCAACAAATTAAATCTCAGGACCCCTTTCTAGGTAATTTTACTATTTTTCAAATGGAGGGTCGAAATACAAAATAAAGGTTCCAAACCAGAATCAACCCCACTACTAAGCCAAATTCAACATTAGGGATCTAATGAAATTGTCCAAATTGCCATCCGGCACTCAAAACATCAATATTGATCAAAGTCAACTATAGAACTTTTAAAGCCTCTAAAAACCTCAAACTCTCCCAAAAGCCTCTCGAAGGAAATGGGAACCATGAAAACCACCCCCACACCTCAAAATCAACATTTAGCAACTACGGGGAAGGGAAAAATTATCAAATCATATAGAAAGTAAAATTTCACAAACTAGGTCATTACAGCTGGGGCGTCTTCGTAACTTAATTGGTTGTCTACGTGAACTTTCACTTTGTTGGTCAATATACGGTAAAAGAATTTTTTTTTTTTAAAGATTAAGGAGTCCTAAAATATATGGTACGAGAAAAAATATATCCTAAGAGATATTATGAGAATTAATAATTAAGGAGTTTGAAAATATATGCTATAAGAAATATATATATACGCACACATTAGCTACGTGTTCGACATAATAAATATAATAATTCAAACTCATGATACATGAAGCTCAAAAAAATCCCTAATTCTAACAATCAAAAATGATAAGCCAAAGAAAGTTTTGGGAGAACTGATAAATAGTGTTTGCCATTAATAGGAGAAATAATCCTTCCTTTTCCTTTTAAGAACAGGTACTAACTATCCTCCTATTCCCTCAGCATTTTTCATATGGAAACTAAAATCTACTCCAAATTGCAATCAATTGTTGGTCCCTTCCCCTTAAAACACCCCCCCCCCCCAAATGTTCATTCTTCTAATCTTCACTTTACTTTTCTTTACGGACGGAAAGTGTTAACGATGACGTTAATGTCAAAAATGGAGACCACAACAAAGACGAAGAAAGTTTAGGGACATCTGTATTTTTTTTACTGTTGTACCTATATATATTTATGACCATTTTGTTTATTGTAGATTTTTTGGATGATGGATAAAAAATTCAATCATCATTTTTTAAAAATCTTCATACTTTTAATATAGTATAAATCGACGTAATACATACGTACAATGCACGTATCCACAACTAACTTGAGTATCATAAATTTGTTTTTACTTTTTGTAAGTTCAAACATGTGTCCTGAAGTTGAATTTTAGAGTTCAAACTTGAGCACACATTTTACTTTATCAATCTCAAAACATATTCCCTCAAAGCTATTGCTAAAGCTTGGTACCAACGAACGCGTAATTATTTCTTCAAGTTTTGTATTTACACGATCATTAAATGTTAATATGTGGTAGTACATTAGTTATTATCTGTATCATATTACTAATTATGTTTATTACTCTTTAAAAGATTACCTATAATATAACGTACATACAATAGTTTATTCTTTTTTATATACATATATTATTAATTAACCCGATATAAACATGCAAAGCACGTAGAAATTCTTAACATCTACTTTTATAAATTAAAATATCAACTAGCTCATATAGATTATGTTCTCGTATGAACAATGTCACATAATTTTGTAGCTAAAAATTTAAACATTGCACAAATAAATATATGTAATTTTCTTCTTTAACATTGAATATATGTGCAACACTGATGTGTCATGGTTACATGGCACTGTTGATGCCTAAAACAAGGAAAATATGCAATAACTTGGGTGTTTTTTTTTGGTATGATGTGGTTTCTGTCCTACTTTGCAGGAAAACAGGTTTTAAAGGCAAAATGATCAAAAGAGGAAAAATCAAGCCCGAGAACGAAGTGTCGGAAGAACAAAGAACAAGAGGCTGCACTAGAGGAGGAGTCACGTCACAAGTCACGTGACGTGGAAGCCACTCACGCCACGTGAGTGTCTGTCGTGACTCAAGTCCAGAGAATGAAAAAATGGCCTGATTTCCACTGCAGGGGTCACGTGGCGTGACTACCACCCACGTGACGTGGAAGCCTGCCGTGATCCAACTTCTGAAGATTTCCAATTGAGACTGATTCCCATGACATCAACCTACGTGGCGTGACTTGGTTCCACGACACCAAGTCATGATACCGTGGAAGTTGCCGACTCTGTTCTCTTATTTGGTTTTGGATAGGACTAGTTTTGTATCTATAAATACCCCTATGTAGTCCTAGGTGCGAGAATTGGACAATATACTACTTTGAGAGTTATTTCATACTGTTTCAGACATATTCTTGGTTTTGTATTCACAAACCCTAATTTGAGTTTTATTGATAATTGAAATTTTGGTTTTTCTTCATTATTGTGAGATCATAATTATGCTTTTATCTTTGAATTATTCTTGTGTTCTTACAATTATGAGCAGATAAACCCATCAACTAGGGTTTTGTGAACCATGAGGAAATAACGAAAATGGTTAAGTGCAAAGAAACTTTGTACTGCTGTGTATGCATGTATTGTTGTTTCCTTCGTTGTGATTGCTTTTCTAATGGTTGCAAACGTTAGAAACTCACCTGTATTCTAGACTTGCTCGAGAGAGAGGTAGATATTGGGAAAAGGAGATAACAATAGATATTTGAAGCTATCAACCTTCATCTAATAATCGGAGCCTTAGCGGGAATGGTTATCTGAGATCCAAGACAAGGGTTAGTAGTGCGACATTCAAAGTCCGAGAAGAAAAGAGTGAAATTCGTCTAATGAAGGTCGAGAGATAGTTAGATAAACCTAACTTGTTAGATTTTGCATGCAGCGCAGTGGGGCAATCTTGTTAGCACAAGTAACCGATGGAGATAAGGAATCATTGGGGATCACAGTCCTAGTGTATTTCTCTTATTGTCTACAAACTCAATACAACCAGCAATCGTCATTGTTACTATTCATTAGCAAAACCCCCAGTTTTATTTACTTTCCAATTGTTCCATCTGGTATTCTATTCATACTTCGACCTATTCCCTGTGGGATCGACCCTAACCTAGTTGGGTTTTATATTTGATTCAGCGACCGCATTGTACTTTTTCGAAGGTATATTTTGGGTGACATCAAATTTTGGCGACGTTGCCGAGGACTACGATTAAGAAGTTGAACATTATTGGTTGGAGCTGATTGGGTGTGTTTTTACATAGTTTTGAGGGCATACGCCGGTGTATGCCAAATACTAGGAGTCAAGGCAATCCCCTGATTCCACTTGATCTTGAAATCGAAAGGAATCTGAGAGCTAATCGGAGAATGGTGAATATAGAAGAAGTTTAGAATCCCGCAGCTACGGGAGACATTCACAACCAGCCAATTCATCCGGTTGGTCAGGAAACTCCGGACCAAACTACGACTCGATTGACACGAGAAGAGCATGCTAGACAAGCTGCTCTTAGACAAGTGAAAAGAGATAATCGAGCTATGCAGGAAGTAGCACAGCGTCTGGCTGATGCTGAAGAACGACAAAGACGACTGAGAGAACAACCGAGACCACATGTGCCTATTTATGATGATCCTGAAGAAGAATATGTGGCATATTTTGATCCAATAGATAATGGTACCATCATTCCACCAGATTTACCTCTGAGCACTAAGTTTGACATTACTAGTCCCATGATCCATCTGCTAAACTTGAAGGGTGTGTTTGCGGGTCTTCCTACTGATGATCCAAACATGCATGTAATAAATTTTGTAGGGGTATGCACGTCGTACAATCTGCCTGGAGTTGACCAAGAGGCAATTCAGTTGAGGTTGTTCCCATTCTCTCTTACAGGAGAGGCTACTTTGTGGTTGGCTGAGCTGCCACGAGGTTTCATCACTACTTGGCAAGAATTGAGAAATTAATTTTTTGAAAGATTTTTCCTACCATACAAGATGTTGCAGTTGAAAGACGAGATCTACAATTTCAGACAACTTTATTCTGAGGCACTCTACAAGACTTGGCTGAGGTTTAAAAAGAAGCTGCAGAATGTGCCAAATCACAGGATGAGTGGCAGGAACTTACTTGAAATCTTCTATAGGGCTTTGAATGTCAACACGAAGGCGGTAGCAGATACTATCACTGGTGGAGCATTCATGAGTCTGAGATGGGACTAAGCTTCTGAGATATTAGATCGTATCACTAAGACCAACCGAGGATGGCATACTCGGGAGGCAGATACGTCGGCTGGCACATACGCTATTGGAGCTTCAGCTCAAAGGGCTTTGGTTGAATCGGTGGCTCAAGAGGTCGCTCAGTTGAGGACAGAAATTGGTCTTCTGGATAAACAGATAGCGGCCAGAGATGCAGAAAAGGTGCATGCTGTAGGTGCACAAAGCAAATCAGCTAGACATGATGATAGTGAGTCTGATAAAGAGGCGAAGTATCTAGATCGTAAAGTGGAGGGTTTCCGAGCCAAGGTCCAAGGGTCTAATCAAGACTCATGGAACTCAAGGCAAGGGAATCAAGGTCGGAACTATTATGGAGATAACTACAACAAATCGGGATACAGAGATTGAGAACGGGATCGTGATGGTGATTAGAGATGGAAAGATGATAATCGAGAAAAGAATGACATATATGTACCACCTGGGAGGCGTGATGAGGAGTCTGGAAATTCAAGGATGAAGGCACTTCTCAATAAATTAGTCAAAGGTGCGGAAAGTCAAGAGAATTGCTTGAAGGAGATTAGGACTGACATTTCGGGAATAAGTCAAAAAGTGAAGTCTCATTCAACTGCCATTAAACTGTTGGAGCAACAGTTTGGGCAGATTTCATTGGCACTGAATCAACGTCAGCCAGGCACCCTTCCAAGCAATACTGTCCAGAATTCAAAAAATGATAGTCGTTGTCTCACCATTACTACTAGAAGTGGGAAGTGCACGATAGATCCACCCCTACATGCCAACAGTAGTGTGACTAATGACCAGTGGTTATTGATGTAGAGGCTGAAGTAGAGCCGGATAATGCAAAGGGTGACATGGTTCCAAATCAGCAGGATGATAGAGACAATGCAAAATCTGAGAAGAAGAAGGAAACAGAGGTACCAAATGTGCTCAAAACTATACCACGACCTCCTCCTCCCTATCCTCAAAGATTGAAGAAGAAGGCGGAGGAAGGAAAGTATCAGAAGTTCATCACCATGTTGAAGGAGCTGTCAGTAAACATCCCTCTTGTAGAGGCATTGGAGCAGATGCCAGGTTATGCAAAGTTCATGAAATACTTGGTGACAAAGAAGAGAACGGTCAGTTTTGAGCCAGTAGATAACATACATCATTGTAGTGCAGTTGCTTCACGTTCCTTAGTTGAAAAGAAGGAGCATCCAGGAGCTTTCACCATACCTTGCACTATTGGGTCCTACGACTTTGCTAAGGCACTGTGCAATTTGGGTGCTAGCATCAACCTAATTCCATTAGCCGTGTTCAAACAATTGGGGTTGGGAGCACCAAAAACAACCTCCATGAGAATTCTCATGGCCGATAGAACTGTGAAAAAGCTGGTTGGCATTTTGTATGATGTTTTGGTGAAGGTTGCCTCTTTCATATTTTTGGCTGATTTTGTGATTCTTGATTGTGAAGTTGACTTTGAGGTTCCCATCATATTGGGAAGACCATTTCTTGCCACGGACCGGTTCTACTTGACTAAGCCCGTGCTCCTCCAAGGAGAGAGTTTGCTTTACCCAACTCCTTTCTTGATAACAAGGCAGAAATCCCTGACCCGTGCATTAGTTGATATGGAAATAGGGCATCTTAAATTTAGATTAAATGACAAATAGGTTACTTTCAATGTCTGTCGGTCAATGAAGCAGCCAAAAGATAAGCGGGTGATTTCAGTGATAGATGCTGTTGATGATAGTGAGGTTGTTGTGTCCATTGAAGAAAGGTTGGGAGTAGAACCTCTGGCTGCCGTGATTATGAATTTTGAAGACAATGGTATTGAAGATTATGATGAGATGGTGGGTGCACTCACGGGTAAAGGAGCATACACTTATGCTCCCAAGAAACTGGATCTTGATTTGAAGAATAGGGTAACTCCACCAGCTCGTCCATCTATTGATGAGCCTCCAATTTTAGAGCTTAAGGCTCTTCCGGCCCACTTTCGCTACACATTCTTAGGAGCCAACAATACCTTGTCAGTGATTATTTCTGCCAAATTGGTGGATTGGCAAGTAGAGACTTTGGTTTAAGTTTTGAGAAGATTTAAGAGGGCCATTGGTTGGTCCATTGCGGATATTATAGGTATTCCACCCAGCATTTACACTCATAAGATCCAGCTTGTTCCTAAGTGCATACCTAGCATTGATCACCAGCGTCGTCTGAACCCACCTATGCAAGAGGTTGTGAAGAAAGAGATCATTAAGTGGTTAGATGCATGAGTGGTTTACCCCATTGCTGATAGCAAGTGGGTGAGCCCAGTTCACAGTGTGCCGAAAAAGGGAGGAATCACTGTGATTCCAAATGACAAAAATGAGTTGATTCCAATGAGGCCGGTGACTAGATGGAGAGTTTGCATGGACTATCGAAAGCTTAATTCGTGGATTGAAAAGGATCATTTTCCTATGCCCTTCATGGACCAGATGTTAGACCGTCTTGCTGGTAGAGGATGGTATTGTTTTCTTGATGGCTATTAGGGGTATAATAAGATTTTTACTGCCCCCAAAGACCAAGAGAAGACCACTTTCACTTTTCCATATGGGACGTTCACATTCAAGAGGATGCCTTTCGGTTTGTGTAATGCACCGGCCACCTTCCAACGCTGTATGATGTCTATTTTCTCCGACATGGTGGAAGACACTATCGAGGTTTTTATGGATGATTTTTCTATTGTGGGAGACTCGTTTGATGGTTGTTTGGCACACCTTGCCAATGTGCTACAAAGATGTGAGGAGTGCAACCTAGTGCTGAATTAGGAAAAATGTCACTTTATGGTTAATGAGGGTATCGTATTGGGGCATCAGATTTCGAGGAACGGCATTGAGGTGGATAAGGCGAAGATTGAAGTAATTGAGAAGCTACCCCCACCTATCTCTGTAAACGGTATTCGAAGTTTCTTAGGTCATGCTGGTTTTTATAGAAGATTCATCAAGGATTTCTCCAAGATTGCACATCCCTTGTGCAAACTTTTAGAGAAAGAGGTGAAGTTTGTGTTTGATGAAGCATGTCTTAAAGCATTTGAGTGTCTTAAGGAGAAATTGGTTTCAGCCCCTATTATTTTGTCACCGGATTGGACTAAGCCTTTTGAGGTTATGTGTGATGCTAGTGGAGTGGATTTGGGTGCAGTCCTTGGCCAAAGACAGGAAAAGATATTACATCCAATTTACTACGCTAGCAAAGTAATCCAGCTCAAAAGAATTACACTGTGACTGAGCAGGAGTTGTTGGCCGTAGTATTTGCTTTTGAGAAATTCAGATCTTACTTGATTGGTACGAAAGTGATTGTGCATACAGATCATGCAGCTCTTCGGTATCTTATGTCGAAAAAGGATGCTAAGCCAAGACTGATTCGGTGGGTACTTCTGTTGCAAGAATTTGACTTTGAAGTCAAGGATCGTAAGGGGACCAAAAATCAAGTGGCTGACCATCTTTCACGCCTCGAGGAGGAGGCCATGCTTAAATTGAAGGATGATCTTGAGATTGATGATACTTTTCTGGATGAGCAAGTACTGGCAGCATCCCAAGACTTAATCCCTTGGTTTGTTGATTTTGCCAACTTTTTGGCAAGTGATCTAGTTCCGGAGGATATGACATATCAGCAGAGAAAGAAATTCATACATGAGGTAAGAAAATTCTTCTGGGATGAGCCGTATTTGTTTAGGGTGTGTGCTGATGGCATAATTCGAAGATGTGTCCCAGAGTCCGAGATGATGAGTATTTTGGAGGCATGTTACTCATCTCCAGTTGGGGGTCATCATGGAGGTGCACGGACCGCCCATAAAATCTTGCAATGTGGGTACTACTGGCCCAGTATCTACAAATATGCTCATGACTATGCCCGTGCTTGTGCCCGATGTCAAAGGCAAGGTAATATTTCACGCAGACACGAACTTCCCATGAAAACTATACTTGAGCTTGAATTGTTCGATGTGTGGGGATTTGACTTTATAGGTCCTTTTGTGAGCTCGCATGGAATGAAATACATCTTGGTAGCCGTTGACTACGTGTCTAAGTGGGTGGAGGCAATTGCTCTTCCTAATAACAAAGGGAGAAGTGTCACAACTTTCTTGAAAAAGAACATTTTCTCACACTTTGGGACACCCCGAGTTATCATTAGTGATGGAGGATCCCACTTTTGCAACCATCTGTTCAAAGCCCTGCTTGAAAAATATGGTGTCAAACATAAGGTTGCAACACCTTACCATCCTCAGAAAAGCGGGCAGATGGATGTGTCAAATCGCGAGATTAAGTCCATTCTGGAGAAAACACTTAATGCAAATAGGACTGATTGGGCTCGATGATTGGATGATGCGTTATGGGCATATCAGACTGCTTTCGAAACACCAATTGGTGCATCACCATATCAGTTGGTTTTTGGAAAGTCTTGCCATTTTCCCGTTGAACTGGAACATAAAGCTTTGTGGGCGTTGAAAAGGGTGAATTTGGACTGGAATGAAGCGGCCCAATTATGACTTGAACAGATGAATGAGATGGATGAATTTCATCTTCGTGCTTATGAAAGTTCAGCATTGTATAAAGAGAAGATGAAATTTTATCATGATCATCGAATTGAGAACCACGAGTTTCACTGGGGAGACTTGGTTTTACTGTATAATTCTAAGCTTCGCCTGTTTGCTGGAAAACTGAAATCCAAATGGTCAGGCCCATTCACTGTCGTTCGGGTATTCTCACATGGTGCTATTGAGCTAAAAGGAGTAGATAATGTCCTATTCAAAGTCAATGGACAGCGTGTTAAGCATTATGTGGGAGTTTCGGAAGAGATAAGGACGATTGAAGAACTTGAACTTGATGAAGTCTGAGTAGTCAAGTCATCCATGTCGTGCCGCGATGTTAAATCAGGTGCTTCATAGGAGGAAACCCATGGGCTAGTTGGTGAAGTCTGAGTATCCAAGCTAGCCGTGTCATGCCGTGACATTAAATCAGGCGCTGATTGGGAGGCAACCAAAGATTTTGTTATGCAGAGATCTGATTATTGAGGAACAGTTAGCTGAAAATCACAAAATTTACCTGAATGGGTTAAATATCATCCACGATATGACTCACATCACATGAGGGTATTCTACACCACGTGGCTGGTATCGTCAAAATCAGAGGAAAATTTCCATCTTCTAATCCCCTCCACGGAAGGCATCCACGTGACATGGATGTGATCCACGCCACGTGAGTGGTATCATCAAAATCAGAGGCCAAAAAGTTAGGGTCAGAACCCCATCCACGACAGACATCACGCCATGTAGGTCACACCCACGTAACGTGGGTCATGTCGTGAAACATAAAAGCTGCAGAAACCCAAATTCGACCCGACCCAGGCCCATTTTTCCAAAATAAAACCGAATTCTTTCTTCTCCACCCGATACAAAACCTGAACCACACTCCCTTCTTTCCCCACTTTCAAATTCTTCAACTTTAAACCCTAAATTCAGTCTCCTATTCTAAACTCCAAACCTCACATCCACATAAACCATAAAAATCCGACCTTCCCATCCCCAAAAGCTCAAGAATCCAAACCCTAGACTCTCAAAACTCCAAAAATCCAAACCCCATTACCCCATAAGTCCAAAAATCCAAATCCAATACACCAAACCCGACCCAAATACCCAAAAATTTGATCAATAACCCGCTACCATGCCTCCAAAATCAAACCCCAAGAGTGACCACCTTGATGCCTCATCCCGGATAAGGACCAAAAATCCAGATTTACCGAACCATCTGTGGGATGAACCAACTGAGTCTGAGCCAAGTGGTTCTGTAGAGGAATTTGATATTAGCCATGATGATACTGCTTTAGTCCCTCAGGCTATAAGGTTACAGACGCGAGCCCGAGCGGCTACCCGGGCAGCACTTCACCCGACCCTACCACCTGTTGAGCTAGTTGTTTTGGCTGAGTCTTCTGAGTTCGCCCCCAATCTGAAGAGGGGGAGGATGGTTCTGCGTCAGGCTCTACTGATGATGCTACGAGTCAGGGTACTTCTGCGGCGGAGGCTACGGCTTCTGTTTCATGTTCTGGTGCCCAGAGTGCTCCGACTCCCGTGCCAAGTACAGAGGTTCAGCGTTGGTGTGTGCAGGGAATGCGTGCCTTCTATGATAGAGACGCGGATTGACTGAGAAGGGGGTGTGTCAAAGGAGCATTATGGAGGAGCCTCTATATAGGGTGGATGAGTTGAGGTCATTGTCAGACATATGGCCTGTCTTTGAGAGATACGATTTGGGATGGATGGCGCAGCCTTCTGGTCGATATAGCTCGGAGTTAGTACGAGAGTTTTATGCCTCCTATGCTGCGTCAGTGGATTTGGGCACTCCTGTTGGGTAGAAATTTATTTTGCAGCCAATTTTGACTCATGTCATGGTTCATGGTACCCACGTGGATATTTCAGAGCAGACCATTCACCGCTTCTTATTTGGGGCTGACCATCCACTTCCGACGTCAACTACTGAATTTGACCATCGGATGGACACTGTCAGAGATAGAACTAGGATGCGAGATGCAGAGCAGAAATTGGAACTGCTTAAATGGATTGCAGGGTGCATAGCCGAATATGGTGTGGCGGCTAGTTGGGTGACTGGGAAGCTGGACATCAAAAAGTCCACGCTTTATTTTGCTGGTCGATTCTGGTGGTCCATGGCTCGGCATCGGTTGGGTCCAACCAATGCTGATAACTCACTCACGTGGAGCGGGCTGTAGTAGTAGCCAGTATCTTGGCTGGTTATGAGATTCCTTTTGCGAGGTACATAGTCCAGGAGATCCACGAGCGGGCCTTCAGAGATCACACAATTATACCCTTTCCATGCTTGATCCAGGGACTGTGTGATAGGGCAGGGTTAGCTAGGTTACCTGCCCTCGACCATTATATTGAGGTGACCCGCATTGCGGACATTGCACTGATGCAGCAGAGGGGTTCACACCTCGTTCTTCCACGAGGGTCACAACCGTCTTAGTCGTCGGGTGCAACCCTGGATGAGCCGAGTAGTGCCCCTTTGCCTGTTCCTGCACCAGTTAGGGTACCTGTGCAGACTGAGGGCGCTGGCCCTATTGATGATGGGGTGCCTAGTACTAGTGTTCCACCGTCTCCTGCTGGGATAGTTTTGGTTTTGAGAGACTTTCTGCAGCAGTTGATTGACAGACAGACAGAGATGTTTGAGCGCCAGGCTCACACTGAGACTCAGATGGCTAAGTTGGTATCCCAGCTTAAGCCTTGGGTTCGATCTACAGTAGAGGCTGTAGAGACTAGGGTGGAGGCTCGGATAAATGCAGCGAAGGACCAGTTTATGAGGGGATTGCATGGGCGGATTGATAGTTTTGAGGCACGTATGGACTCCCGCTTGAGTGCTGCACCGAGACCTGATATGGCCGGCTTGACCCAGGAGGTAACTGCTTTGAGAGAGGAGGTTCGAGCATTGGCATCGAGTAGCACTCCCATTATACCACCTATGCCTACCCAGACCTCCGTGCGACCAGCATTTGATGTTGATTTGTTTGCTGATAAGGAACCTCTAATGGATAGAGGCAAGAGACCCCGCAGTCCGGAAGATGGGAGTGAGAGTGATGCTGAGTATGAGAGTGATCTGCGGAGGGCTGTTAAAGCCTCCCGGGTAGAGTACCATGCGAGCTAGATTGAGGCGGAGCAGAGGGCTCGAGGTGCATCTGCCAGTCAGGCTGTCCCTCCACCGGATGCACCTACTGCTGTATAGTCTGATGATCCAGCTGCTGGCTGGCCCACTTTCGGCTCTTAGGGCGCCACAGGTATGTCTTCACTCCCTTGCTTGTGATTTGATATTGGTGCATTGAGGGAATTGCACTATGTTTAGTTGGGGGTGGGGGTGTACCACCACTTGGGGTTTTTTGTTGCCGTGTTTCTTTTCCCCCGAGTGTGCTATCATAGTAGAACCGACATGTTTAGGATGTTATTGATGATGTTTTTGTGTTTCTTTCTAAATTAGGAGAAAAATGAGGGAACTGTAGTGCAGTCCAGTTTTGAAAGATTTTTATGTGTTTTGAATGTTAAGGATACCCCTCCTAAATTTTTGGTTTTTGAATTGTGTGAATAGCATGCTTGTGTGTGACAGCTTTTGGATCTTGTTATGGAACTAGAATTATAGGCAAATAACTGTAGCTAGCATTGCATGAACCGGATAGGTAGTAGTCGGTAATACAACCCTGTGCTATGTGTGTGTGAGGTCACTACTTAGTTAACTATGTGTGTTCGATTCAGAACTAGCCCATTTAGTCTTGCCTAAGTTAAAGGATAGGGATTAGGAAAATATCATAGGCCATTTTTGAATAAAGTCCACTTTTAGCCTAAATGCCAAACCAAAGGAAGAAGTATCCCTTTGTAACACCCCGTACGTTTCGGAGTCTAACTGACTACTGTAACATTTATGGAAATATGAAAACATGAGATATTTGATGAATTATGTATTAAATTGTGGGCATTAATAAGTCTGGTACAATTGGGCCTTAAATGAAGCCCAAAAACCATAGAAAGACATGACCCAAAGTGGGAATTTGACCCATTCTTGACCAACTCTTCCATTGACCAAGTAAACACAACAAGTGTGTGGATAAGTATCATTCTAAAGGGAATATATAAACCAATAAATCAGATTTTTATTTCATAAAATCACACATGCCCTTTTCTAACATTTTCCACATTTTTCTCTCAAGAAACAAACACTAAGCTCTCATCTCTTTGGGACAAGATTACTCTTTGGTAAGTATTTATTCTCATGGTTCAGTATATAAAATGTTTAAGATGGTGTACAAATCATGTTGGTTGTGTTGGCAAAGTGTTGGACAGTGTGCTATGCGTAAAACTGTCTATTTTTGCAATCGGAGAATGGTTTTGTCTTGTGAACTTGAATATGGACTTGTGGTCTTGAAGGAAGTGAACTTTATGGATGAAATATTTACATGTGATATGTGATTATAGTCTTACCTTGTTTTATCCTTGTGTATAATGTTTGGAATTGTTATTGTGAAATTGGTTATGGTTTTGGTGACGTATTGATCGTGAGGTGTAGTTTTGGGTGTTGTTTATGTGTGTTATGAGATCATGGATGAATTTTGGTATTCAAGATGATAAAAAATATGTCAAAATAAGTTTGGTAATGATCATGTACCATTCATTGCATTAAAATACCCAAAAGAGATCATTTCGGACCAAAACGGGCATCCGCCCCCACAGACGAGGGCACCTGTGGGCGCAGATGCCAACGCAGGTGCCACTGGCATCTGCCACAAGCAACCTGTGGGCGTACCTCATCCACCTTTGGGCGCATGTGTCTTCGCATGTCATCCCCAGGCTTGGTTGGGTATGTTTTCGCATCGTCTTGATCCCCGAAGGCCCCTATACCCTTTTTGGATGTAATTATCAACTTGTGATGTCGTTTTAATGACTTTAAAGTGTCGTATGGAGGTATGTTGGACTATGTTAAGTATGTATTGTTTTTCATTTGTTGTTATGAAGGAGTAATTGTGACGGAATAATAATGAGAAAGCATAAAGGGTAAGTGTAGTGTGAAATGCTATTGGTGTATGATATCTTGGTCAATGTGTGGAATGTTATGGTGTGTTGTTGATATGAAAATGCAGTGGATTGTATTGTAAGGGATGACATGATGTTATACGGCAGTCATATAGTTCATTTTCGTCTTGTACGCCTGTATAGTAACTAGTTGCTAATGTAAGCTCCGATATGTACTTGTATTATAGAGTAAGACATAAGCAAGAAGCTGGACTATTGTGTTCATACATAGGCTTGTATATTCAAACTTGGAAGTGAAGGTATGTAAGGTTACTCTGTCCGTATCTTTCTGCAACAAATAGTATTCACAATGACATTACACTTGTCCCATCTCGAAATGTGCAAAGGTATCCTATATCCGGTTATCAATGGTCATTATCACATGTTTCCTACTTATTGATCGATTGTGAATATCATGTCTCATATTCATTGATAATGTTCTAAAATCCCAATAAAGTTATGTTCCAAAGTTCCAGTAGTGGTTATACTCATGTCTCCTGTTCATTGATTATTGTCCAATGGTTCCAATAGTGTTATGTTTCCAATAAGGCTATGTTTCCAATAACGTTTATTCACATGTCTCTCACTTATTGATTATTGATCCAAAGCTTCAAATAAAGTTATGATTATCATTGTATATCTCAAAGTAATGAATGAAGTAATGTATATATGGTTAATGATCAAGTATGGGTGGTAGCTTTGGGGGCAAAATGCCTAGCTCAAGCCGATCCAGAGATTGTTGGATCAGGGGGCAGTCCTAGAGGCATAAGCCTAGCTCAGACCGATCCTGACAGGGGGTAGCTCTAGAGGTAATAACCTAGCTCGAGCCAAACCTGATATGTTGGTTTATGGGTGGCAGATCTAGAGGTAATCACCTAGCTCGAGCCGAACCCGATGTATTGATTTATTGGTGGTAGCTCTAGAGGCATAATCCTAGCTCGAGAAGATCCCAACATAATGTTGTGTTGTGTTAAAACCCACTGTTCAGTCGGGGCCCGGGTATCACAGTTCACAGGCGAAGATGAATAATCATAGAAGAAAACAAACAAAGAAAGTAATGAAAGCAATATACATGGTTTCCAAAGTATAGAATAGTGACTTATCTATATTGATCATTCATTTGTATTTGAGTTCATTGATATATTTACATATCATACAGTTTCATTTGAGCCTTACATACTCAGTACATTCTTCATATTGACGTCCCTTGTGGGACTTACCTTACTTGCTGCAGGCGCAGGTACTAGTAGGCCTCCACAGTAGGTTGCCAGTTGTTGCGGATCATTGGTGAGGAGCTCCAGTTAGTTCGGGCTTCTCCGAGTCACAGTTGTTAATATGTTTTGGTTTTGTATATGTTGTATAAAGTGGGAACTTATCCCGACTTTCAGTTGGTTTTGGTAAATGTTCTGCTAGAGGCTTTTGTAGACGTATGTAGGTGTATAAATGTAAGAGGTATATGTTGTCCTTGACTTGATGGCCCTAACGGCCAAAGTTTTCCATACGTATATACATTACATGTTCCATGATCTCCATTATCAGTCTTTTATGTTCTTGCGTGACAAAGGTATTTCTTATGGCATGAGTATGAATGAACATAGGTAAAGCTTGGTTCTCTCGGGCCTTATCGGTTACGAGTGCCAATCCGTCCCGATGGGATTCGGGGTGTGACAAAAGTGGTATCAGAGCAGGTCGTTCTAAGGGTGTCTACAAAGCCGTGTCTAAGTAGAGTCTTACTTATCAATGTGTTGTGCACCACATTTATAAGTTTGAGGCTATGGGACATTGAGGATGTTATTTCTATTCTTCACTTCTAGATCGTGCAATAGAGCCAGTGTTGTAAGTTGAATTGTATCTGACCATGGTAATTGTTTTTCTCTGGTAAAGTAAAAATGCCGATCACGAGAAGAGGTAGAGGTAAAGGGAAGCAGGTAGATATGCCTGCTGAAGAAGGAATGAGTAGATTACCACCTGACCAAGCTAGTCAAGGTGGAGCAAATACTGAAATTTACAATCTCTTACCAAATATGGCTCCAACCGATCCACATACCGATGAACTCTGTCGGCCATAGTGGCTACCACATTGGGAGCATACCTGGCCAAAGAGTTAAACTGTAGACTGTACTCTCGGATGCTCATATTCCCTTGACGAAGATTTAGAAACTGGTCTGCACGTGCCTCCCGGATCTCATATGGAAGATAATGATCAAGGAATGCCTCTTTGAATTCTTCCCAACTAACTGGAATCGCACCAATACCCCTAGATCATTTCCAATCTTCATACCACAATATAGCTTCTCCTTTCAACCTATAGGCTGTAAGCTCAACTGTTTCTACACCAGTCATGTGCATAAAATCTAGAGCCTTTTGGATTTGGTCCACGAAATCATGTGGATCTGCTTTCGAATCTGACCCAGTGAATATGGGAGGGTCTAATTTCTGAAAATCCTGTGTCCGCCGACTAGCTACTCTATCCGCGTCATCCTCACTTGTTGTTGGACCAGCTCATCCCTAAGTTTGTGCAGCAACTATCTGAGTCAACATATGCATTGCATTTCTTAAATCCTGTTCAGTGGTATTCATAGGCGGTTCTGCGGTTACTCCTCTACCTCTTGGCTCTTCTAGAAATGGAAGAGTAGAAGAAGCCCGTGATGCAAACTCCTATTCAGCGCCACCTTGACTAGTTTGTTCAGGTGGTGATTTACTCGTTCCTTCTCCGGAAAGCATATCTACCTGCTTACCTTTGCCCCTACCTCGTCTTGTAATCGGCATTGTACTATAACAAAGAAAACCAATTCCAATGGTTAGATACGATTTCACTTACAACATTGGCTCTATTGCACGATCTAGAAATGAAGAAAAGAAACAAATCCTAAATGTCCTGTAGCCTCCTACTTATAAATGTGGTGCACAACATATCCATAAGTAAGAATCTACTCAGACACGACTTTGTAGACACCCATAGGACGACCTGCTCGGATACCACTTTTGTCACGCCTCAAATTCCAAGGGGGCGGACTGACACCCGAAGCCGTTAAGGCCCCGAGAGAACCAACCTACGTCCATGTACATTCATATGCATGACACTAAGTGAAAAACACTCTATCACATATATATGCAAGAAACCAATGACGAAAGTCATGGAAAAACATGTGATATATATGAAACTTGGCCGTTGGGGCCACCATGTCAAAAACATACATTCTTTCATTCATCTTCCCACGTACGTATACAAAGCCTCTAACAAATACCTGTACGTAACCATCCTAAAGTCGGGATAAGTCCCCTCTTTATACAATATTTACATAGTACCAAAACCAATGTACACATATAACTCGGGAAGCCCCGAACCAACTGGAGCTCACCAATGATCTGCAAAAGACCCACAACCTACTGTGGAGGTCTACTAGCACTTGCGCCTGCAGCAAGTAAGGTAAGTCCCCCAAGGGACGTCAGTACGAAGAATGTACTGAGTATGTAAGGCTATAAGAAGTTACATCATACATAAGAACTTCAATGAAATCAAATATAAGAGAATAGTCAATATGGATAAACCATCATTCTGTATGTGAGGAACCATGTACGTTGCATTCACGACTTTCTTTGCCTTTACGTTCATTCATCATTATCGTTCATTACTTAATTTTTATCCTTATTTGCATTAAGATATTGTAATGACCAACTGATCAGTGGTAAAAGAGGATTACCCATGCTAGGTATTTTAACCCCTGGGATGAAATTAACCCATGCTAGGCTTTTCTTTCGCCCCTGGGATGTTATTGTGATAACCCATGCTAGGTATTTTAACCCCTGGAATGTTACTGTGATAACCCATGCTAGGCTTTTCTGTCGCCCCTGGGATGTTACTGTGATAACCCATGCTAGGCTTTTCTTTCACCCCTGGGATGTTACTCAAGAATGTACAAACAATTATACATTTCTTCTTTCGTTCATTATAAGAGTGATACATTGGTGATTGTACATTATTGGAACTTTGAAAATATTAGTCAATGAATATGAGACATGTGAATCACAATTGGTCCTGTGGGTAATACTATATGACAACCTGAAATAAGATACCTTTGGACATTTCGGAATGGAACAAGTACAATGTCAATGTGAACAATATGTGCTGCAGAAGGATACGAAAAGAGTAACCTTACATACCTTATCTTCCCAATACGAATAAAAAGTCTAATATGTGAATACAATAATCCATCTCCTTCCTTACGCTTTACTTTATAACACAAGTACATAACGGAGCTCACGTTAACAACTAACTACCTTACAAGTGCATAAGACGACAATGAGTTACATGATTGCCTTATAACGTCATTTCACCCTTTACAATACCATTCACGGCATTGTCATACCAAAAATACCACAACATTCCACACATTGACCAAGACATCATAAACCAATAGCATTTTACACCAAGTTTATCCTTTACGCTTCCTCATTAACACTACGTCACAATTACTCCATCAAGTCACCTCAATACATTTCATAACAACAATCCCACAAGTTATACACATAGAAAACGAAATTTAAGGACATAACCACATCTTACGTGTTGGTATCTCATCCATACCATTCACTTTCATCAAAACCTCAAGTCTCCTTTCAAGTTCAAATCACAAAGATGACACATCTTTTAGCAAAAAGCAAAAGTGCACTACTCAACACTTTTAGACATAACCATCATGATCTACACAATTTCTCATGCATATAATATATTAAATTACAATAATAAATACTTACCCAAGATTGCAAAGTGATGATCTTGTCCAAGGGAGTGATGACTTAGGATTTGTGAGAGATGAGAAATATCTTTGGAAATTCTAGAAATGGCATGTGTGTTATAATGAATAAAAATCTGATTTTGTGCCTTTATATAGTCCCTCAAGTTATCCTTATCCACTTCTTGGTCATTAAATGCCATGTTTACTTGGTTAACACAAGAATGGGTCATTTGGCCCATTTGGGCCATGTCTTTTGCTTGATTTTTGGGCCTCAATTGAGCCCAATAGCACAAGATTAATTCAACCCACCAAATTTAATGTATAATACCCCAACAATCTCATGTTTAAAGAATTCCATAAATGTTAAGACAATATTCAACTCACGAGATTCATGTTCGTAGCCTCAACCCCAAGACTAAGCGAGTTTAGCCACCCATGGCTTAATTTAACAATTTGAAATAAAAATAAAAAGGAAGAAGAATTAACCCTAATTTTGATGCCAAAATCGCCCAAGAGTAGGCCTACCAAGATGGAATAATAATACAATAACCCAAGATCCCTATTCATAGACTGGTGGTCGTAGAAGAAATTTGGCAAAAAGCGGCCCGGCACGCCCCCTGGCGCGGCCTGACACTTAAATTTTGATTTTCTTCCTTTCTTCGACTTTTCTTTGTGGATATTAGCACAATATCAAATACTCCATAAAAACAATACAAAATACGTACTTATTTCTCTCAAAACTAAGGTAAATATGGTTCAAAGTTGGCAATAAGGCATATAAATACGTCCTAGATCACCAATCAAGTAGGGTCGAAAATTTACAGGGTGTTACAACCACCAAGTGAGGGTCAAAGAGAAAAATATACCCAAGATATCGCTTCCTCAACTTCCCAAGTGATCTCTTCTACTTGCTGGTTCCTCCAAAGTACCTTTACGGAAGCTACTTCTTTATTTCTTAACTTCTTAACTTGTCAATCAAGAATATCAATGGGTACTTCTTCATAAGTGAGATCTTCCACAACTTGTACATCTTCAGTAGGAGTAATACAAGATAGATCTCCTATGCATTTTTGGAGCAATGAGAAGTGAAACATCGGATGAACTGTTGAGAGCTCTTGGGGTAGCTTTAACTCATATGTGACTTGGCAAAACCTTTGAATACTCTTATATGGACTTATATAATGTGGACTTAGTTTTCCCTTTTTACCAAAGTTCATTACCACTTTCATTGGTGACACCTTTAAGAATAACCAATCTCCTATAGCAAATTCTAGACCTCTTCTTCTAATATCTGCATATGATTTGTGTCGACTTTGAGCTGTTTCTAGCCATTGTTGTATCACCTTGACTTTTTTGATAGCTTGATGAATAATATCTAGCTCAAATAAGGCAGTTTCACCCGCTTCAAACCATCCAATTAGTGCTCTACACTTCCTTCCATATAAAACTTCATAAGGCGCCATTTTGATACTTGAATGATAGCTATTATTGTAAGAAAACTCAATAAGCGAAAAATGATCATCCCAACTACCTTTGAAGTCCAATACATAAGCTCGCAACATATCTTCAAGTGTTTGAATGGTACGTTCTGCTTGTCCATCCGTTTGAGGATGAAAAGTTGTACTTAAATTCACTTGCGTTCCCAAACTCTTCTAAAATGACTTCCAAAATTTTGTAGCGAATTGAGTTCCCCTATCAGATATAATAGAGATTGGGACTCTGTGTAGCCGAACTATCTCTTTAATATATAATTTTGCATACCCTTCAGCTGTATAAGTGGTCTTAACTGCAATAAGTGTCTAATTTGGTAAGTCTATAAACTATAACCCATATGGAATCAAACTTTCGAATTTTACGAGCCGAACCAGTGATGAAATTCATGTTGATCATGTCCCACTTCCAAATTGGAAGATCCATACATTTCATATAACCTCCGGGGTTTTGGTGCTCTACTTTAACTTGCTGATAACTTGGATATTGGGCTATAAATTCTGCAATGTTCTTCTTCATATCACCCCACCAATACACTCCTTTCAAATCATGATACATTTTAGTTGATCCCGGATGGATGGAATACCTTGAATGATGTACTTCCATCATAATCCTCTTTCTTAGCCCATCTACATTAGGTACACATAATCTATTTTGGCACCAAAGTACACCCTCTTGCGTAAGCTCAAATGCCTTTGTCATACCTTGTTGTACATTCTCCTTAAGCTGTAATAAAATAGGGTCTGCATACTGCTTCTCTTTCACCTCAGTTACTAATCAAGATTCTGCAGGATTTCACACAATAACTCCTTCGCCTGGAGATTCAAGAAGGTGAACTCCCAAGCTAGCTACTAGCTAGTTGGTGTAGATCTTTAGAAATCCCTTGTCTTTCCGTGGACTGCCCATAAGTTCTCACCATTGCCTTACGACTTAACACATTATCTACTATGTTTGTTTTCCCCGAATGATATAAAATATCAATATCATAATCTTTTAATAGTTCAATCCACCTCCGCTGCCTCAAATTTAGGTCCCTCTACTTAAAGATATATTTCAAACTTATGGTCGGTATATATGTCAACATGAACCCCATACAAGTAATGGCGCCATATCTTTAAAGCAAATACAACCGCTGCTAACTCAAGATCATGTGTTGGATATTTTTTCTCATGTGGCCGCAATTGTCTTGAGGCATAAGCTATTACTTTACCATGCTGCATCAATACACATCCTAAGCTAACTCCTGAAGCATCACAATACACCACATACCCTTTTGTACCCTCTAGAAGTACCAATACAGGTGTAGAAGTCAACTTATTCTTCAGTTCTTGGAAACTCCTTTCACATGTGTCATTTCATTAAAACTTGGTTGCTTTGTGTATTAATTTTTTTAAAGGTGCAGAATAGAACAAAAACCCTTCAACAAACGATCTATAATAACCTGCCAACCCAAGAAAACTATGAACCTCTGTAGGTGTTGTTGGTCTTGTCCAGTCCTTCACGGCCTCTATCTTTTGAGCATCAACCCTTATTCTTTCATCAGATACAATATGGCCCAAGAATGCTACAGATTTTAACTAAAACTCACATTTAGAGAGCTTTGTATATAACATGTCTAAGAGAATATTGTAGAAGGTTGGAGAAAATGTCTAAAAGAACATGAGAGTTTAAGTGAATAAAATCTGATTTTTGGGTCTATTTATAGTCCTTGGGGCCATCCTTAGTCATCCTTTATATTTAATTCTTCAATTGACCAAGTCAATAGAAGATTGGGTCATGTGACCCATGTCTTTTATCCCATTTTGGGCTTTTATTGATCCCAAATCACTTAACCCAATAAAATCAATAATTTTTCATCTTATACGTATTACAATAATATTCCCACTCATGATATTCATATCCGTAGCCTCAATCCCAAAAACAAGTGATTCTAGCCACGTTTGGCTTATTTTGACCTTAAAGGCAAAACTGTCATTTTGACCCCAAATTCGTTCTCGAGTAATTTTCTCATATCAATGTAATATGTCATTCATTTCATGTATATACTCGTGGTTTTAGAAGAATCATGGCAAAAATCGGCTCGGTACGTCCCCGGATACCCTTGGGCCTTAAAAATTTCCAACTTTCAAAAAAGTGGAAAACCCAAGGTGGTATGCCCCTGGGCGCGCCAACCTACTGCCTCTGGGATAAACATTTTAGCCCAGAGCGGCATTTCATGGTCCCAAATGCGCCCCATACTTAGTTTTTTCAAAAAGTTTGTTTTTTGACTTCTCTTCGCGGGTTTGGTTAGATACTTCAAGTCCTATTCTTTAACTCACTTCTTAACCTTATTATACTTTGTTTAGAGGTCTTATTAGCCTCATTTTGAACCCCACAAAGGCGCCATGAAAATTTCAAAACACCTTCCATGCAAGTTTAACCACATAACAAGAGCCAAATTCAATTATCTCACCAATAGCCTTACCAAATGCATACTTATAGCTCTCGATACCTACGTCCATATTATTTAATGTCGTCAAGTAGGATTGGGAACGTACGGGGTGTTGCATTCTTCCCCCCTTAGGAACATTCATCCTCGAATGTTAACAATATCGTTTCAATTATAATCAATGCATCTCTACATTAGTATACATATACATACACACTTAAGGCTCATGGAGACTTACTTGTTATTGATCCACTTCCGCACTTTGAACTTCTTGGTCCATTTGAAATAGATGGGGATACTTGGATTTCATTATCTCTTCCGCTTCCCATGTGATTTCCTCTACTTGTTGGTTTCGCCAAAGGACTTTCAAGGAAGCTATGTCTTTATTCCTCAATCTTTTCACTTGTCGGTATAGGATAGCAATGGGTACCTCTTCATAAGTAAGATCCTCTGTGACTTGAACATCTTCAATGGGAACAATACGAGATGGATCTCCTATGCATTTTCGAAGCATCAAAACATGAAATACGGGGTGGACGGAAGAAAGTTCTTGAGGTAGGGCTAATTCATAAGCAACTTGCCCAAATTTTCTAATAACTTCATATGGGCCTATGTAACGTGGACTCAATTTTCCTTTCTTTCCGAACCGCATTACTCCTTTCATCGGTGACACCTTTAAAAATACCCAATCACCTATGTCGAATTCAAGACCTCTTCTTCTAACATCCGCATACGACTTGTGACGACTTTGAGCCGTTTGTAACCGCTGTTGGATCACCTTAACCTTTTTCATAGCCTGATGAACGATATCTGTCCCAAGTAAATCAGTTTTACCTGCTTCAAACCATCCTATTGGTGATCTATATTTCCTTCCGTACAAAGCTTCATAAGGTGCCATTTTAATACTTGAATGATAGCTATTGTTAGACGCAAATTCAATATGAGGCAAATGGTCATCCCAACTGCCTTGAAAATCTAACGTACAAGCTCGTAGCATGTCTTCAAGTATCTGAATAGTACGTTCTGCTTGTCCATCCGTCTGAGGATGGAAAGCCGTACTCAAATTCACCCATGTACCCAAACTCTGCTGGAAAGACCTCCAAAAGTGCACTGTGAACTGTGCTCCTCTGTCTGATATAATGGAAAGTGGAATACCATGCAATCGTACTATCTCTTTCACATACAACTTTGCATAATCCTCAACTGTATAGGTCGTCTTGACTGGTAGGAAATGCGCTGACTTGGTAAGCCTATCCACTATAACCCATATCGAATCAAACTTCCGCAATGTACGAGGCAAACCTGTAATGAAATCCATGTTAATCATATCCCATTTCCAGACTGGAAGATTGATACATTGCATGTAACCTCCTAGTTTCTAATGCTCTACTTTTACTTGTTGACAATTTGGGCATTGAGCAACAAACTCTGCAATGTTCTTCTTCATATTTCCCTACCAATACACTTCCTTCAATTCATGGTACATTTTAGTAGCACCCGGATGAATAGAATAGCGCGAATGATATGCCTCTGTCATAATTCGTGTCCTCAGCTCATCTACATCCGGTACACATAATCTCCCTTGACATTGAACTACCCCTTCCTGTGTAAGATCAAATACCTTTGTTAAATCCTGCTGTACATTTTCCTTTAGCTGCAATAACATAGAATCCGCAAACTACTTCTCTTTCACTTCAGTTATTAAGGAGGATTCTGCTGCATTCTGCACAATAACTCTATCATCTGAGGATTCAATAAGGCAAACTCACCAGCTGGCTAATTGATTCAAATCTTTGATTATCTCACGCTTTTCATTCAACTGACCACTAGTGCTTTCTACTGCCTTACGGCTCAATGCATCAGCTACTACATTTGCTTTGCCTGGGTGATAAAGAATATCAATTTCATAATCTTTCAAAAGCTCTAACCACCTTCGTTGCCTCAAATTGAGTTCCTTCTGCTTAAAAAGATATTGCAAGCTTTTGTGATCCGTATAGATGTCAACATGAACCCCATATAAATAATGATGCCATGTCTTTAAAGCAAAAACTACCACTGCCAATTCAAGATCATGTGTGGGATAGTTTTTCTCGTGTGGCTGCAACTGTCGTGAGGCATATGCTATGACATTACCATGTTGCATCAACGCACATCCGAGGCTAACGACAGAAGCATCACAATAAACGACATAGCCTTCGGTACCTTCGGGAAGCACTAAAACTGGTGTGGAGGTTAATTTATCTTTCAACTTTTGGAAGCTTTTCTCACATGCGTCATTCCACTGAAATTTTACCTCCTTATGTGTAAGATTTGTTAACGGTGCAGCAATAGAGGAAAAACCTTCCACAAACCTTCTGTAATACCCTGCTAGTCCAAGAAAACTATGAATTTTTGTAGGTGTCGTAGGTCTTGGCCAGTTTTTCACTGCTTTAATCTTTTGTGTATCAACCTATATGCCTTCATCTAATACAATGTGACCAAAGAACGCGACTGATTTCAAGCAAAACTCACATTTGGAGAACTTTGCATACAACTTACGTTCACGAAGAATCTGTAACACTTGTCATAAGTGATTAGAATGGTCCTCCGGTGATCTTGAATAAACTAGGATGTCATCTATGAATACCGTGACGACCACGTCCAAAAATGGTTTAAACACCCTATTCATCAAATCCATGAACACAGCTGGAGCATTTGTTAGTCCAAATGACATAATTAAAAATTCATAATGACCATACCGTGTTCGGAAAGCTGTCTTGGGTACATCTTCTTCTCTAACTCTGAATTGATGGTAACCAGACCTCAAGTTGATCTTTAAAAAACACCTGGCACCCTGTAACTGATCAAACAAATCATCAATGCGAGGGAGGGGATATTTGTTCTTGATCGTTACCTTATTCAATTGCCGATAGTCAATGCACATTCTTAAGGTTCCATCTTTCTTTCGCACAAATAATACCGGTGCACCCCACGGGGACATACTAGGCCTAATGAAGCCCTTGTCTAGCAAATCCTTCAATTGCTTCTTTAATTCACACAGTTCGGCTGGAGCCATCCTATACAGAGGAATAGAAATAGGCTGAGTGCCTGGAATCACATCAATGCCAAATTCCACTTCCCGTACTGGGGGTAGGCCTGGAAGATCCTCTGGGAATACATCAAGAAATTCATTGACTACTGGAACAGACTGTGGAGTCAGTGGTTTCGCTTTGGTATCTTTCACCCGTACTAGATGACATATATAACCTTTAGCAATCATTTTTCTGGCTTTCAAATAGGAAATAAATCTCCCTCGTGGTGCCCCTACATTACCCTGCCATTCAAGAACATTTTCTTGCGGAAAACAAAATTGTACCTTCTTGGCCCGAAAATATACCGTAGCATAACAAGAGGCCAACCAATCCATTCCCATGATCACATCAAAATCCACCATGTCTATTTCAATGAGATCGGCCAATGTATCATGACCACACACAGTTACCACACTGTTATGATATACTCTCTTTGCAATAATATATTCACCAACCGGTGTAGACACTTTAATTGATTTAATTAATAATTCTGGTGCCTTTGCAAATTTCGCGGCAACCAATGGGGTAACATAGGAAAATGTAGAACTTGGGTCAATTAGTGCATATACATTATGTGAGAATATGGATAATACACCTCTGACAACATCAGGGGAAGCCTCTGAATTCTGCCGGTCCACTAAAGCATAAGTGCGATTCTGGACCCCGCTAGTACTGGATGCTCCTCTGTCACCCCTACCACGGCCAATAGGCTTCAACCCTTGTCCCAGCGAAGGAACCGATGTTGATGATGCAACAGCCGACCCAGCCGATCGTGCTATACCACCCATGCTCCGCTGTGGACAATCTCGTATTATATGCCCCGGCATACCACACCAAAAGCAGACATTCATCCCTGACCGACATGTACCTATGTGCATATTCTTGCAATGCTGACACTGCTGACGAGGAAAACCTGCTTCCTGTGACCCATGAACTCCGCTACTCTGCCCCGATGGACCACCCCTAGACCCTCAAAACTGTGAATGAGCACCCCTTGTGGAATAAGAGAACGACGGTCTAGGTGGTCTAGGAAACATGCGGGGCCTAGATCCTCCATGGGACATCATTGGTGGTCCCATAGGTCTAGCATTTTTGGGCTGTCCCCTGTCAAACTCATGCACTCTTCTCCTCTGTCGTTGGTCTTCCATTTTCTGAGTGAAGGCCTGAATTCTCGCTATATCCATGTCTTTTTTCAAGGCAGCAATAGTGCAATCCCGTACCAAATATGGCTCTAGTCTATCCACGTATCTATGGACCCTATATGTCATCGTAGCCACCACATTTGGCGCGTATCTCGCCAAGGAATTAAATTGCAAGCTAAATTCCCTTACACTCAATTTTCCCTGACGTAGATTTAGGAACTGATCTGCACGTGCCTCACGGATCTCATAGGGCAAGTAATGATCAAGGAAAGCAATTTTAAACTCTTCCCACGTAAGTGGATTTGCACCAATATCACGGGATTTCTTCCAATCCTCGTACCATAATATCACCTCTCCTTTCAGCCTATACGCATCAAGTTCGACTGTTTTAACCCCTGTCACATGCATAACTTCCAAGGCCCTCTGAATTTGATCCACAAAGTCCTGTGGATCTGCTTTTGGATCTGACCTAGTGAATATAGGAGGGTCAAGTTTTAGGAAATCCTGTGTTCTGCGACTTGCCACCCTAGCCGCATCATCATCATGTGTCATTGCACCAGTTCGTCCCTGGCTTTGTGCCACCACTAACTATGTCAACATATGTACAACATTCCTAAGATCCTGATCCGTTGCATTCATCGGTGGATCTACAGGTACTTTTCTACTAATTGGTTCTTCCGGAACTTGGAAGGTAGATGAAGACCGCGATGATATTTCAGCATTCGCTCCACTTTGACTAGCTTGGTCAGGTGGTAATCTGCTCATTCCTTCTCTAGCAGGCACATCTACCTGCTTCCCTTTACCTCTACCTCTCGTGATTGGCATTTTGACTATACCAAAGAAAAACAAAATACCATGATCAGACACACGTCAGCTGACAACACTGGCTCTATTGCACGATCTAGAAGTGAGAACAGAAACAACATCCTAAATATCCCATAGCCTCCTACTTATAAATGTGGTGCACAACACATCGATAAGTAAGACTCTACCCAGACACGGCTTTGTAGACGCCCTTAGAACGACCTGCTCTGATACCACTTTTGTAACGCCCCAAATTCCATCGAGACATGATTGGAACCCATAGCCGATAAGGCCCGAGAGAACCAACCTTTGCCTATGTTCAATCATATGCATATCATAATCATAACCACCATTACGTAAGAACATGAAAGACGAATAAAGGAAAACATGGGACATATTTATACATACATATGAAACTTGGCCATTGAGGCCATCCAGTCAAAACAACATATGCCTTTTACATTGATACACCCACATCCGTCTACAAAAGCCTCTAACAAGAGCATTGACCAAACTGAACGATAAGTCGGGACAAGACCCCGCTTTGCACAATATGTACATCACCAAAACATATACACTCTGACTCGGAGAAGCCCCAAATTAGCTGGAGCTCACCAAAGAACCGCTAACACTGGAAATCTACTGGGGAGGCCTACTGGTACCTGTGCCTGCAGCAAGTAAGGTAAATTCCCCAAAAGGGGTCAGTACGAAATAAGTACTGAG
This sequence comes from Capsicum rhomboideum, assembly GCA_031232105.1. Lineage (NCBI taxonomy): Eukaryota > Viridiplantae > Streptophyta > Magnoliopsida > Solanales > Solanaceae > Capsicum > Capsicum rhomboideum. The sequence goes on along the minus strand of CP124718.1, from coordinate 73,104,228 downwards.
TATGCAAGGCTCAGATGAAAATTGTACAATACATGAATATTTCAATGAACTCACAACATATGAATAATCAATGTAGATAAGTCACCATTTTGTTTTTTGGGAAGCCATGTAAATTGCTTTGATTACTTTCATTACTTTCTTCACATTCAATGCTCACTTGTCAATACATATGTCACAATGTACCCGTGCCCCGACTGATCAGTGGGTCTTTTCATAACATATCATCATGTTGGGATCGGGTCGAGCTAGGCTTATACCCCTAAGACCTGCCACCCATAAATCAATGCATCAGGATCGAGTCAAGCTAGGCTTGTGCCCCTAGACTTGCCACCCATAAATCAATACATCGGGATCGAGTTGAGCTAGGCTTACGCCCCTAGACTTTCCACCCATAGTTGATCATTGACCATATTTGCATTACTTTGATCTTTACTTTAAGATTGATATTTGATAGTCATAACATCACTTTGAACTTTGGAACATAACATTGTTGGAAAATTTGAACCATTAACCAATGAGTGAGAGACAAGTGAATAACTTGGAAACATAACCTTATTAGAAACATAACACTATGGGAACCATGGGACAATAATCTATGAACAAGAGGCATAAGTAATATCACTAGTGGAACATTGGAACATAACCTTATTCGAGCTTTTGGAATGTTAACCATGATTATGAGACATGAGACTCACAAATGATCCATGAGTAGGAAATATATGACAATGACTATTGATAAACGGATATAGGATACCTTAGAACATTTCGGGATAGGACTAGTGAAATAGCAATGTGGATACTATTTGCCGCAAAAAGATACGGACAGAGTAACCTTACATACCTTGTACTCTCAATATGGATAATATGGATATACAATCCTAGATGTGCATACAATAGTCCCGCTCCTTATTTATGTGTCACTCTACAACACAAATACATAACGGAATTCACATTAACCAACGACTACTTTACAAATGCATATAACATCAATAGGGTACATGTTTGCCTTGAAACATGTCATCTCCCCTTGACAAAACCATTGATAGAATCATTATTCCAAAAATCCTCCAATATTCCCAACATTGACCAATACATGATAATCAATACATTTCACCACAACACTTCCCCTTTACACATTCTTATCCACACCACATCACAAATATTCCATCAATTCACCTTAATACACTTCATAGCACAAATCGGTCAAAATCCCACAATTTACTCTTATAGAAAAATAACAAGTCTCATAACAAAATAACACCATACACGTTCATATTTTATCCATACCATGATCTTTCATCAAAGGCACAAGTCCTAATTCAAGCTTGAATCCCATGGATCACAAATCTATTATAAAAGCACAAAGTACCATGTTCAACATTTCCAAGCACAACCAATATGATTTACATACTCTTTCATGCATATAATATATTAATCCATAACAATATTCACTTACCCAAGCTTGAAAAGTGAGGATCTTGCTCCAAAATTGCCTTTGAGTTCTTTAGGGTCTAAGAGAATATTGTAGAAGGTTGGAGAAAATGCCTAAAATAAGATGAGAGTTTAAGTGAATAAAATCTGATTTTTGGGTCTATTTATAGTCCTTGGGGCCATCCTTAGTCATCCTTTATATTTAATTCTTCAATTGACCAAGTCAATAGAAGATTGGGTCATGTGACCCATGTCTTTTATCCCATTTTGGGCTTTTATTGATCCCAAATCACTTAACCCAATAAAATCAATAATTTCTCATCTTATACGTATTACAATAATATTCCCACTCATGATATTCATATCCATAGCCTCAATCCCAAAAACAAGTGATTCTAGCCACGTTTGGCTTATTTTGACTTTAAGGGCAAAACAGTCATTTTAACCCCAAATTCGTTCTCGAGTAATTTTATCATATCAATGTAATATTTCATTCATTTCATGTATATACTCGTGGTTGTAGAATAAACGTGGCAAAAATCGGCTCGGTACGTCCCCGGATACCCTTAGGCCTTAGAAATTTCCAACTTTCGAAAAAGTGGAAAACCGAAGGTGGCACGCCCCTGGGCGCGCCAACCTACTGCCTATGGGATAAAATTTTTAGCCCAGAGCGGCGTGGTACGGTCCCAAATGCGCCCCATACTTAGTTTTTTCAAAAAGTCCATTTTTCAACTTCTCTTTGCGAGTTTGGTTAGATACTTCAAGTCCTATTCTTTAACTCACTTCTTAACCTTATTATACTTTGTTTAGAGGTCTTATTAGCCTCATTTTGAACCCCACAAAGGCGCCATGAAAATTTCAAAACACCTTCCATGCAAGTTTAACCACATAACAAGAGCCAAATTCAATTATCTCACCAATAGCCTTACCAAATGCATACTTATAGCTCTCGATACCTACGTACATATTATTTAATGTCGTCAAGTAGGGTTGGGAATGTACGGGGTGTTACATGAGAGATCGGTACATTAAGGATCATAACACTATTTGAAACACAGAAAAACGTTTTACCTCACTCTTACACTTAACTTGTGAGGGATAGATATATTAGCTCGCACTTCACCTCCTTCACTATTCTTATGAGATCTTATATACGTAATCTTATATAAGTAAGTATATGATACCGTACCTCCACCTTTGGTGGGCTATAATAAATAACAAGGCATAATCTTGGGATTATTCCATATTGAACTTCTACCCTCTAGAATGTGATCCATACTCAATGGTACATATAGTAACCATGCACATTACTTCTTTACAATCTTAGACCCTTTACATTGTTATGAGAGGTACACGTTAAGGATCATGACCCTAAATCTCACACTTATATACACATCTCACTTCACTACCTTACTTCATGAGATTGACATCTTCACTTATGAGGAATAATTATACTAACTTGCACATCGTCTCTCTTATTACTCTTATGAGATTGGTACTTTTACTTATGAAAGACTGGTACAAGGCTAATCATCATACTATAGGACTTTGGAACAAGACATGATTGGAAAATGCCATCAAAGATTAAATAGATTCTCTTGAAATAGTTCTTTTAGAACTTTCAACATTATGACACTTTACGTGAAGCTTTGGATCATTAACCAATGAGTGATGGACATGTAAATAACCATTGGACAATAATCCATGAACAAGAGACATGAGTACAATCACTATTGGAACATTTGAACATAACCTTGTTGGCTTTTGGAACATTAGTCAATGAACATGAGACATATGATTCACATCCAATCAATAAGTAGGAAACATATGATAGAAACCATTAGAAACCGTAAATAAGATACCTTAGAACATTTCGGAATAGGACGAGTGTAATGTCATTGTGAATACTAATTGTCGCAGAAAGATACGGACAGAGTAACCTTACATACCTTGTATTCTCAATACGATTCTACAATCTTAAGTGTACATAAAATAGTCCCTCTCCGTCCTTGTGTTTTGCTCTACAACACAAGTTCATAACGAAACCAACATTAACCACCAATTACCTTACAATGGCATACAATAACAATAAGTCACATGTTTAGCTTTAACATGTCATTTACCCCTTGACAATACCATTTTTGAAATCATCATACCAATAATCCCACAATATTCCATACATTGACCAACACATGATAACCAATGGCATGTCACACCAAGCTCATATTTTACACTTCTCCATCACCACCATATCACAATTATTCCATCAAATTACTTCAATACACCTCACAACAACAAATCGGCCAAAATCCCATAATTTACACTTACATGAAAATAAAAAGTTTAATAACATAATCACACCATACATTTTCATATTTCATCCATACCATGCTCTTTTATCAAGACAACAAGTCTTCTTTCAAGTTACAATCCCATGGATAACACATCTTTTTCACAAAACCAAAAGTGCCATGTCCAACACTTCTAACCATAACCAACATGATATACATAATCTATAATGATTATAATATGTTAAAGTACAATAATAATCACTTACCCAAGAAGTTCCTTAGGGTTTTGGGAGCGAAAGAAGCTTTCTTGAGAATTCTCAAGAAAAAGATAGAAAAAGCATGTGTATTTCTCTTGCATAAAATCAGATTTTTTCCTATTTATATAGGCCCTCAATTTCCATATTTATCCACTCTTATGGCATTAAATGTTTGATCTAGAAGGTCAAGGCAAGAATGGGTCATTTGACCCATTTTTGGCCCATGTCTTCTTTTCATTTTAGGCCTCTTCTTGAGCCCAATTCACTTGACCCAATAAATTCCATAATTCCTTATATTTAATTCATTTCATACACTTTACGACAATATTCCCACTTATGCAATTCATATTTGTAGCCTCAATCCCAAAAACAAGCAATTCTAGCCACGTATGACTTATTTTGGCTACAAGGATAAAATCGTCATTTTGATGCCAAATTCATTCTCCAGTAATTTTATCATACCAATATAATACTTCACTCATTTCATGTATATTATCATGGTTGTATAAGAAACGTGACAAAAATTGGCTCGGTACGTCCCCGGGCACCCTTGGGACTTAAGAAAATTTCCAACTTTGAAAAGTGGCCAAAACCAGTGTGGCACGCCCTTGGGCGTGCCAGCTTGCTGCCTCTGGACTAAAAATCTTAGCCCAGAGTGGCGTGGTACGCCCTCTAGCGCTCCCCACACTTAAAATTTTTGAAAATTTTGTTTTTCGACTTTTCTTCGCGGGTTTGGTTAGATACTTCAAGTCCTATTATTTAACTTACTTCTTACCCTTAATATCCTTTGTTTAGAGGTTCTCTTAGCCTCATTTTGAACCCCACAACTGCTCCATGAAAATCGCAAACACCTTCTACGAAAGTCTTATCACATGTACAAAGCCAAATTTCAATTTTTTTTCATCACTAACATTACAAATTACATACTCATGGCACCTCGACACCTAAGTAACCATTGTTCAACGTCGTCACACAGGGTTAGGAGTATAGGGGTGTTATAGTAAGCCTGTCAACTATAACCCATATAGAATCAAATTTATGCAGTGTACGAGTCAAACCTGTGATGAAGTCCATATTAATCATATCCCATTTCCTGACTGGATGATTGATACATTGCATGTAACCTCCTGGCTTCTGATGCTCTACCTTTACTTGTTGACAATTCGGGCATTGAGCGAAAAATTCCACAATGTTCTTCTTTATATTTCACCACCAATACACTTCTTTTAAATAATGGTACATTTTAGTAGCACCCGGATGAATATAATAGTGTGAGTGATGCGCCTCTATCATAATTCGTCTCCTCAGCTCGTCTACATCTGGTACACATAATCTACCTTGGCATTGAAGCACCCCTTCTTGTGTAAGAATAAATGCCTTTGTTAAATTTTGTTGTACATTTTCCTTTAGCTACAATAACATAGGATCTACAAACTATTTCTCTTTCACCTCAACTATCAACAATGATTCAGCCGCATTTTGCACAATAACCCCTTCCTCTGAGGATTCAAGAAGACGAACCCCCAAACTGGTTAATTGATATAGGTCTTTGATTATATCTTTCTTTTCCGTCAATTGGCTACTAATGACTCCTGGTGCCTAGCGGCTCAATGCATCAGCTACCACATTTGCTTTTCCTGGATGGTATAGAATATCAATATCATAATCTTTCAATAGCTCAAGCCACCTTCGTTTCCTCAAATTGAGTTCCTTCTTCTTAAAGATATATTGCAAACTTTTGTGATCAGTATAGATATCCACATGAAATCCATACAAATAATGACGCCATATCTTTAAAGCAAAAACCACCGCTGCTAATTCAAGATCATGTGCGGGATAGTTTCTCTCATGTGGCTGCAACTGTCGTGAGGCATATGCTATGACATTACCGTGCTGCATCAACCCTGAAAGCATCACAATACACTGCATAACCTTTGATACCTTTGGGAAGTACTAAAACTGGTGTGGAGGTTAATTAATCTTTCAACTCTTGGAAGCTTTTCCCACACGCATCATTCTACTGAAATTTAACTGCTTTCTGTGCAAGCTTTGTTAACGGTGTAACAATGGAGGAAAAACCTTCCACAAATCTTCGGTAATAACCTGCCAGTCTAAGAAAACTACGAATCTCCGTGGGTGTCGTAGGTCTTGGCTAATTTTTCACCGCTTCAATCTTCTGTGTATCAACCTGTATCCCTTCATCTGACAAAATGTGACCCAATAATGTGACGGATTTTAACAAAAACTCACACTTGGAGAACTTTGCATACAACTTACACTCACAGAGAATCTGTAACACCTGTCGTAAATGATTAGCACGGTCCTTTGGTGATCTTGAATAAACCAGGATGTCATCTATAAATACCGTGATGAACATATCCAGAAATGGTTTAAACACCGTATTCATCAAATCCATGAACACGGCTGGTGCATTTGTTAGTCCAAATGACATAACTAAAAATTCATAATGGCCATACCGTGTTCGAAAAGCTGTCTTGTGTACATCTTCTTCTCTAACTCTGACTTGATGGTAACCCGACCTCAAGTCAATCTTTGAAAAACACTTGGCACCCTGTAACTAATCAAACAAATCATCAATTCAGGGGAGGGGATATTTGTTCTTGATCGTTACCTTATTCAATTATCGATAGTCGATGCACATTCTTAATGTGCCATCTTTCTTCTGTACAAATAATATCGGTGCACCCCACGGAGACATACTCGGCCTGATAAAGCCCTTGTCCAGCAAATCTTTCAATTGCTCCTTTAATTCACATAATTCTGTTGGAGCCATTCTATACGGAGGAATAGAGATAGGCTGAGTGCCTAGAATCACATCAATGCCAAACTCTACTTCTCGTTCTGGGGGTAAGCCTGGAAGATCTTCTGGAAATACATTAAGAAATTCATTGACTACTGGAACCGACTGCGGAGTTAGTGGTTCCACATCATTATCTTTCACTCGTACTAAGTGACATATGTACCCCTTGGCAATCATTTTCCTTGCTTTCAAATAGGAAATAAATTTTCCTCTTGGTGCCCCTACATTACCCTGCCATTCGAGAACATTTTCTTGCGGAAAACAAAAATGCACCTTCTTGGCCCGAGAATCTGTCATGGCATAACCAGAACCCAACCAATCCATTCCCATTATCACATCAAAATCCACCATGTCTAGTTCAATGAGATCGGCCAATGTATCATGACCACACACAGTTACCACACAATTACGATATACTTGTCTTGCAACAATATATTCACCAACCGGTGTAGATACTTCAATTGACTTAGTTAATAATGCTGGTGCTTTTGCAAATTTCACAGCAATCAATGGAGTAACATAGGACAATGTAGAACCCGGGTCAATCAATACATATACATTATATGAAAAGATGGATAATGTACCTGTGACGACATCAGGAGAAGCCTCTGAATTCTGTCGGTCCACTAAAGCATAAGTGCGATTCTGGACCCCACTAGTATTGGCTGCTCCTCTGGCACCTCTACCATGACCCACCGGTTGTACACCTCTGCCTAGGGAAGGAACCGATGATGATGATGCAACGGTTGATCCCGCAGGTCGCGCCACATTACCCAAGCCTCTTCGTGGGCAGTCTCTCATCATATGCCCCATCATACCGCACTAATAACAACCATTCATTCCCCGCCGGCATTCACCAGAATGAAATCGTCTACAATACTGACACAGCGGGCAAAAAGATCCCACTGTTTGTGAACCACGACTCCCGCTGCTTTGCCCGGCTTGATTATAACCCTTGGACCCTCAAAAGTGAGAGGAAGTGCCTGCCGTGGAATAAGAATATGAAGGCCTAGGCGGTCTATTAAAATTTCGAGGCCTGAAATCTGCTTGGGACGCCATAGACTGTCCCGTAGATCTAGCCCTCTTGGACGACCCTTCTTCAACCCCTTGTATTCTTCTCCGTTACCTCTGATCTTCCATTTTCTGCGCAAAGGCCTGTATTCTAGCTATATCCATATCTCGATTTAAGGAAGCAATAGTGCAGTGTCATACCAAATATGGCTCCAATTTGTCCACATATTGGTGTACTCTGTCTGTCATTGTAGACACCACATTTGGAGAATATCGAGCCAAGGAATTAAATTGCAGACTGTATTACCTGACAGTCAGATTCCCTTGACGAAGATTTAAAAACTGATCGGGACGAGCCTCACGGATCTCATAGGGAAGATAGTGATCCAGGAATGCTGCTTTATTTCTTCCCATGTAGGTGGGTTTTCACCAATACCATGAGCTTTCTTACAGTCCTCATACAATAATATAGCCTCGCCTTTCAATCTATAGGCCGCAAGCTCCACCGTTTCTACACCCGACACATGCATCACCTCCAGAGCCCTTTGGATTTGATATATAAAATCTTGCGGGTCTTCATTTGGATATGATCCAGTGAATGTGGGAGGATCTAGTTTCAGAAAATCCTGCGTTCTTCGACTAGCTGCTCTCGTTGCACTATCATCACCTGTCATTGGACCACCTTGTCCCTGAACCTGTGCAGCAACTATTCGGGTCAACATCTGCACTGTGTTCTTTAGGTCCTGGTCCGTAGTATTTACTGGTGGTTCTACAGGTGCGCTTCTCCTACTCGACACTTCTGGAACAGAGAGAGTGGAGGAAACCCGCGACACAAATTCATTCTCAGTATTGCCTTGATTAAATTAATCAGGTGGTGGTATACTGGTTCCTTCTCTGGCTATTATATCTATCGTCTTACTTTTACCTCGTCCTCTTCTTGTCATCGGTATTTTTCTATAATATACAAGAACAACAATATTTATGGTCAGAAACAATCCCACCTATAACTTCGGCTCTAATGCACGATCTAGAAATGAAGGAATGAAACAGCTCCTAAATGCCCCGTAGCCTCGTACATAAAAATGTGTTGCACAACACATCAATAAGTAAGACTCTACTCAGATGCGGTTTTGTAGACACCCTTAGAACGACCTGCTCTGATACCACTTTTGTCACACCCCAAACCCCATTGAGGCGGATTGGCACCCATAGCCGATAAGGCCCAAGAGAACCAAGATTTGCTTCTATTCATTCATGTGCACGCCATAGGAAACACCACTATCATGTAAGAACACACAATGCTATTATCGAAAATAATGGAACAAGTGATAAATATATATACATGTGAAACTTGGCCGTTAGGGCCATCAAGTCAAACGGACATACATCTCTTTCCTTCACATTCATTCACATACCCACATATGTCTACAAAAGCCTCTAACAGAAATACATACATGACGAACCTAAATTCGGGACAAGTCCTCCCTTTACATAACATCTACAATACCAAAACCAATGTACAACTTGAACACAGAAATCCCCGAACCAACTGGAGCTCACTAAAGATCAGTAGATGCTCTACAGCTTACTGGGGAGGTCTATTAGTACCTGCTCCTGCAGCAAGTAAGGTAAATTCCCCAAGAGGGGTCTGTACGAAGAATGTACTGAGTATGTAAGGCTGTATGAAAACTGTATAAGTACATAAGAACTTCAATGGAAAACAATTATAAGGGAATGCCCAATTATGGATAAACCATCCATCTGTATATTTGGAACTGCACGTATTACTTTCGATACTCTCTTCACTTTTGTACCTATTTTTACTTACTTTTCAATCATTAATCATATACTGCCCGAGCCCAACTGATCAGTGGGAAATTAATACTATCATCATGCAGGTGTTCATTTCACCCCATGGATACACCCATAATGTTGGGATAGTCATCATGCAGGTGTTTCTTTCACCCCATGGATATCATCATGTCGGTGTTTATTTCACCCCATGGATACACTCATAATATCTTACTTTATTCTTTAACTTTTATGAGATTGGTACCTTTACTTGTGAGAGGTTGTCATGCTCACTCATGAGAGATTAATACCATCACTTATGAGAGATTGATACGTTTGTTTGTGAGAGATTGACATATTGTAGTAATGACCTTATTGGAAGCTTTGGTACATAACATTATTGGGAATTTGGAACCACGTCCATAATTATGTAACACATGAGCAACAACAACTAAAGAATGAGGAATATGTGACTAACATTAGATAACAACCTGGAATGAGATACCTTTGGACATTTCGAAATGGAATAAGTACATAGTCAATACGAACAATATGCTGTAGAAGGATACAGAAAGAGTAACCTTACATACCTTGTCCTCTCAATATTAACACTCAATCCTATATGTGAATACAATAGTCCAGCTTCTTCCGTACGTCTTACTCTACAATACAAGTACGTAACGGAGCTTACATTAGCAACTAGTTACTATACAAGCGTACAAAATGACAATGAGCTATCCGTATAACGTCATGTCACCCCTTACAATACAATCCACTGCATTCTCATACCAACTACACCATAACATTCCACACATTGACCAAGATATCATACATCAATAGCATTTCATACCACACTTACCCTTTACGCTTTCTCATTATCATTCCGTCACACATACCCTATCAATTTTCCTCATAACAACTTATGAACAATAAAAAATAGTTAATATAGTCCAACATACATCCATACGCCCTTTTAAATTCATTAAACGGTATCACAAGTTGATAATTACATCCAAAAAGGGTATAGGGACCTTCGGGGATCAAAGAGATGCAAAAACATACAAAACCGAACCCGGGGCTGACCTGCTAAGCCACCTGCACCTGTGGGTGGATGAGGTGCGCCCGCAGGTGGCTTTTGGAAGATTCCAGAGGCACCTTCATTGGCATCTGCGCCCGCAGGTGCCCTCGTCTGCGGGGGCGAATGCCCGTTTTGGTCCAAATTGGTCTCTTTTGGGCCTTTTAATGCAATGAATGGACCATGATCATAAGTAAACTTCTTTTGACATATTTTTTTATCATATTGCATGACAATAATCATCCATGGTCTCACAATACACATAAACAATGCCCAAACCTACACTTCTTGGCCAATACGTCACCAAATCCATAACCAATTTCACAACAATAATCCCAAAAATTATACACAAGGATAAAACAAGGTAAGACTATAATCACATCCCACAGGGAAATATTGAATCCATAAAGTTCATTTTCTTTAAGACCACAAGTCCATGTTCAAGTTTACAAGACAAAACCATTCTCCGATTGCAAAAATAGACAGTTTTACACATAGTACACTGTCCAAGACTTTTCCAACACAACAAACATGATTTAAACACCATATTAAACATATCATATACTAAACCATAGTAATAATACTTACCAAAGAGTGATCTTGGCCCAACAAGTAGTTGCCTTAGGGTTTTATGTGAGAGGTAATGCTTGAGAAAAATGTTAGAAAAGGCATGTGTGCATTTGTGCAATAAAAATATGATTTCTTGACTTATATAGTACCTTTATAATGATCCTTATCCACATATTTGGTGTGTTTACTTGGTCAATGAAAGAGCTATGCAAGAATGGGTCAAATTCCCTTTTGGGCCATGTCTTTCTCATGATTTTGGGCCTCATTTGGCCCAATGGCACAAGACTCATTAATTCCCAACAAATTTAATGCATAATTCATCAAGTATCTCATGTTCAAATAATTCCATGAATGTTACGTTAATCAACTAGACGCAGAAACTTACAGGGTGTTACACATACATTCCTTACATTTCCTTCATCTGTCCCACAATATCTGCAAAGCCTCTACAGATGCATAGCCACTACCAACCTAGAGTCGGTACAAGACCCCGCTCTATACACATATACAATACCAATACAATACCAAAACAAATGTACATAGAGATTCGGAAAGCCCCGAACCAACTAGAGATCACCAATGGTCCGCAAGTGATCTGCAACCTACTGAGGAGGTCTACTAGTACCTTCGTCTGCAGCAAGTAAGGTAAGTCCCCCAAGGGACGTCAATACGAAGAATGTACTGAGTATGTAAGGCTATAAGAAACTGCATCATACATAAGTACGTCAATGGAATCAAATATATAAGAATAGTCAATATGGACAAACCATCGTTCTGCATATGTGGAACCGTATACCTTACATTCATTATTTTCCTTGCTTCCATTGTTTATTAATCATCACTTATATCATATCGTACCTGGGCCCCAACTGATCAATGGGTCATAACATAACATAATGTTATGTTGGTATCGGCCCGAGCTAGGCATATGCCTCTAGAGCTGCCACCCATAAATCAAGATATTAGGCTCGGCTCAAGATAGGTTATTACCTCTAGAGCTACCACCCATAAACCAATATATCAGGTTCGGCTCGAGCTAGGTTCTTACCTCTAGAGCTACCACCTGTCAGGATTGTCCTGAGCTAGGCTTATGCCTCTAGGACTTCCCCCTGATCCAACAAATTCGGGATCGGCTAGAGCTAGGCTTATTCCTCTAGATACCACCCGTACTCTCACAATCAACAAATATGCATTACTTTGGTTTCTTACTTTTAAGAGATTGATATGTTGATAGTCGCAACGTTATTGGAGCTTTGGAACATCGGTCCATGATTAAGAGACTTATGAATAACAACTAATACACTTATAATGAACATGTGAATAACAATACATGACAGCCTGAAATGAAATGCCTTAGAACATTTCGGAATGGAACAAATATAATGACAATGTGAACAATATGTGTTGCAGAAGGATATGGTAAGAGTAACCTTACATACCTTATCTTCCCAATATGAATACACAGTCCTATATGTGATTATGATAATCCATATCCTTCCTTACATTTTACTCTACAGCACAAGTACATAACGAAACTCACGTTAACAATTAACTACATTACTAGTGCATAAGGTGACAATAGCTACATGACTGCTATGTAGCGTCATTTCGTCCTTCTTCAATACAAATCGCTGCATTATCATACCAAAAAACCCACAACATTCCACACATTGACCAAGACCTCATAACCCAAAAGCATTTTACACCAAGTTCATACTTTACATTTCCCCTTCAATACAATGTCACAATTACCTCACTACATCACGTAAACAACTTTCATAACAATACCTGAAAGACAATCCATAATTTATACCACTCAAAATACCTCCGGGATACTCCTTTAAAGTCATTCAAAGGGTACCATTAGTTGATAATTGCATCAAAGAAGGGTATAGGGGTTTCGGGGGGGTCAAAGAGAGACAAAAACATACAAAACGACGTTCTGGGCTGACCTGAGAAGCCACCTGCGCCCGCAGGTAGTTGAGGTGTGTCTGCAGGTTCCTATTGGCAGTGTCCATAGTCACCTACGTTGGCATCTGCGCCCGCAGGTGCCCCACCCGAGAGGGCGAATGCCCGTTTCCGCCTCTGGGGGTCATTTTAGGGTCCTTTTTCGCAATGAATGGTCCATGATCATAAATAAGCTTCTCTTAACATATTTTATATCATATTAGATGCCAAATAAAAGCCATGGTTTCACAACGCACATAAACATCACCAAAACTACATTTTCCTTTCAATACGCCACCGGTTCCATGTACAATTTCACAACAACAATTCCAAATGTTACACACAAAGAGAAAGAAAGTTAAGGACATAAACACATCTTACATGTTGATATTTAAGCCATCAAAGTCACTTCCTTCAAGACCACAAGTCCACTTCCAAGTTTAAAAGGCAAAACCCTTTACTGATTAAGCAAAAGTACATTGTTTTACACATAGTGAACTGTAAAACACTTTGCCAATATGACCAACATTATTTATACACCATATTAAGCATATAATATATTGGAACATAATATTAAACACTTACCCAAGATTGTAAAGAGATGATCTTATCCAAAAAAGTGTAGTTGCCTTAGGGTTTGAAGGTGAAGAGAAAATATCCTTGGGAAAATTCTAGATTTTGCACATGTGTGGAATGGTGAATAAAATACAATATTTCACCTTATATAGACCCTTTAAATTCATCCTTATCCACTACTTTTGGTCAATAATTTATTTGTTAACTTGGTCAAGATGAATGGATCATTATTCCCTTTTTGGGTCATGTCTTTTGGTGTAATTTTGGGCCTCCATTGAGCCCAATAGCACAAGATTAATTCAGCCCACCTAATTTAAGGTGTAATACCCCAAAAATATCATGTTTAATTAATTTCATAAATTTTACGATAATCATCTATGATTTAAAATGTACGGGGTGTTACAGCATGGTAGTGTCTTGTCTCTTAGAAGTTGTGGCCCCAATGGCCAAGTCCTGTATATCTATTTTGTATTTACCTACTTGGCTCACTTTATAGATACATCATGTCCATACACTGCAAAACATTTGTTTACATGCATAAGAAGTATATGATCATAGGTTGGTTCTCCCGAGCTCTTACGGCTACGGGTGTCTGTCCGCCTAATAGGATTTGAGGTATGACAAAAGTGGTATCAGAGCGGGTCGTCCTAGGGAGTCTACAAAGCCATGTCTATGTAGAGTCTTGCTTATATATGTGTTGTGCACCACATCTATAGACAAGAGGCTATGGGACATTTAGGAGTTGTCTCTTTTTTTCATATCTTAGATCGTGCAGTAGAGCCAAGATTGTAGGTGGAGTCATATTTAACCATTGAATTTATTTTTTTCCTCATGATAGTAAAGATGTCGTTTGCAAGAAGAAGTAAGGGTAAAAGTAAGAAGGTGGACATGGATTCCAGAGAAGGAACCAGTAAATCACCACCTAAACAAGCTAATCAAGGTGCGGCTGATGATGAGTTTGCATTGCGGACTTCTTCTACCCTTCCATCTCCAGGAGAGCCAAGGAGGAGAGGAGTACCCCCATAACCACCTATTAATGCTACTGACTAGGATCTGAGGAATGTGGTGTAATTATTGACTCATATAGTTGTTGCACAAGGTCAAGGATAAGCTGGTCCAACTACAGGTACTACTGGTGTTGATAGGGCAGATAGTCTACGGACACAAGATTTCCTTAAATTAGATCCTCCCACATTTACCGGATCAGATCTTAATGAAGACCCGCAAGACTTTATGGATCAAATCTAAAGGGAATTGGATGTCATGCATGTATCTGGAGCAGAGACAGTTGAACTTGTAGCGTATAGATTAAAAGGAGAGGCTATATTATGGTATGAAGATTAGAAACGATCTAGAGGCACCGATGTACTTTCAGCTAGTTGGGAAGAATTCAAAACAACATTTCTTGATCATTACCTTTTATTTAAGATCCGAGAGGCTCGTGCAGATCAGTTCTTAGATCTTCGTCAAGGTAATATGAGTGTAAGGGAGTACAGTCTTCGGTTTAACTCTTTGCTAGGTATGCTCCTAATGTAGTAGCTACTATGGATGATAGAGTTCATCGATATATGGATAGATTAGATCCGTATTTTGTTAGGGATTGTACTATTGCTACTTTGAATAGAGACATGGATATAGCAAGAATACAACCTTTTGCATAAAAAATGGAGGATCAGAGGCAAAGAAGAAGAACACAGGAATCTGAAAGAGGACCTTCCAAGAGGGCTAAACCTACAGGGCAGTTCATGATATCCCAAGGAGAGTTTAGGCCTTGATTTCTTAATAGACCGCCTAGGCCATCACCTACCTACTCTACAAAAAGTTTTCCACCCCAATTTCAAGGCTTTAAGGGCAACCAATTTGGGAAAAGAAATGAAATTCAAAGTTCACGGACAACGGGGTATCAAGAACAAGGGAGTATGAGCCAATTAAGGACTCCTCGTCAGCCGTGTAGGCAATGCGAGAAGCTTTATTTAGGTGCATGTCAATTTGGGATGGATGCTTGCTTTTGGTGTGGTATGTCGGGGCATATGATGAGAGAATGCCCACAAAAAGGGCACAGGTAGTATGGCATGACCTACTAGATCTGCCATTGCATCATCATCGTTGGTTCCTTTCTTAGGTAGAGGTGTTGTCACGCCCCGAATCCCATCGGGACGGATTGGCACTCGTAGCCGATAAGGCCCGAGAGAACCAAGCTTTACCTATGTTCATTCATACTCATGCCATAAGAAATACCTCTTTCACGCATGAACATAAAAGACTGATAATGGAAATCATGGAACATGTAATGTATATACGTATGGAAAACTTTGGCCGTCAGGGCCATCAAGTCAAGGACAACACATACCTCTTACATTTATACATCCACATAAATCTACAAAAGCCTCTAGCAGAACATTTACCAAAACCAACTGAAATTCGGAACAAGTCCCCGCTTTGTACAACATATACAAAACCAAAACATATGAAAAACTGTGACTCGGAGAAGCCCCGAACTAACTGTAGCTCACCAATGATCCGCAACAACTGGCAACCTACTGTGGAGGCCTACTAGTACCTACGCCTGCAGAAAGTAAGGTAAGTCCCGCCAAAAGACGTCAGTACGAAGAATGTACTGAGTATGTAAGGCTCAAATGAAACTTTATGGATCATAAATACGCCAATGAACTCAATTACAAATGAATAACCAATATGGATAACACATCATTCTGTGTTTTGGGAACCATGTATATTGTTTTCATTACTTTATTTGCTTCTTTGCGTCTATGATTACTCATCTTTACCTGTGAACTGTGATACCTGGGCCCCGACTGAACAGTGGGTTTTAAAATAACATAATGTTATGTTGGGATCGGCTCGAGCTAGGCTTATGCCTCTAGAGCTACCACCCATTAATCAATATATATCGGGATCGGCTAGAGCTAGGTTATTAACTCTAGAGCTGCCACCCATACCAACATATCAGGTTCGACTCAAGATAGGTTATTACCTCTAGAGCTACCCCCTGTCAGGATTGGTCCGAGCTAGGCTTATGCCTCTAGGACTGCCCCCTGATCCAACAATCCCGGGATCGGCTTGAGCTAGGAATTTTGCCCCCAAAGCTACCACCCGTGCTCAATCATTAACCACATATATGCATTACTTCATTCATTACTTTTGAGATTGATACAAGGATAGTCATAACTTTATTTGAAGCTTTGGATCAATAATCAATGAGTGAGAGACATGTGAATAAAAATTATTGGAAACATAGCCTTATTGGAAACATAACACTATTGGAACCATTGGACACTAATCAACGAACAAGAGACATGAGTATAACCACTGTTGGAACTTTGGAACACAACCTTATTGGGATTTTGGAACATTAGAAATGAATATGAGACATGTGATTCACCATTGATCAATGAGTAGGAAAACATGTGATATTAACAATTGTTAATCGGATATAAAATACCTTAGCACATTTCGGAATAAGACAAGTGTAACCTCAATGTGAGTACTATATACTGCAGAAAGATACGGACAGAGTAACCTTACATACCTTCACTTCCAAGTATGAGTATACTCAATCCTATACGTGAATACAATAGCCCAGCTTCTTCCTTACTTCTTACTCTACAATACAAGCACATATCGGGGCTTACATTAGCAAGTAGTTACTATACGGGCGTACAAGACGACAACGAACTATATGACTGCCGTATAATGTCATGTCATACCTTACAATACAATCCACTGTATTTTCATATCAACAACACCATAACATTCCACACATTGACCAAGATATCATACATCAATAGCATTTCACGCTACACTTACCCTTTATACTTTCTCATTATCATTCCGTCATAATTACTCCTTCATAACAACATATGCATAACAATACATACTTAATATATTCCAAAATACCTCCATATGACACTTTAAAGTCATTAAAACGACATCACAAGTTGATAATTACATCCAAAAAGGGTATAGGGGCCTTCGGGGACCAAGACGATGCGAAAACATACCAAACCGAACCTGGGGCTGACCTGCGAAGCCAACTGCACCCGCAGGTGGCTGAGGTGCGCCCACAGGTGGCTGGTTCCAGATGCCATTGGCACCTACGTTGGCATCTGCGCCCGCAGGTGCCCTTGTCTGCGGGGGCGGATGCCCGTTTTGGTCCGAAATGGTCTCTTTTGGGTCTTTTAGTGCCATGAATGGTCCATGATCATAAACAAACTTATTTTGGCATATTTTTGATCATCTTTAATACCAAAAATCAGCCATGGTCTCACAACACACATAACAACACCCAAAACTACGCTTCACGGCCAAATACGTCACCAAAACCATAACCAATTTCACAATAACAATTCCAAACATTATACACAAGGAAAAAACAAGGTAAGACTATAATCACATTCCACATGAAAATATATACTCCATAAATTTCACTTCCTTCAAGACCACAAGTGCATATTCAAGTTTACAAGACAAAACCATCCTCCGATTTAGCAAACATGTAACATTTCACACATTGTGAACTTCTCAATACTCCACCGAGATAACCAACATAATATACACCATATATCATTCATAAAATATATTAAACCATCATAATAAACACTTACCAAGTCTTGTACAAAGATGATCTTGTCCACAATGATGAGAGCTTAGGGTTTGTGTGAGAGGAAAGCTTTTGGATAATTCTAGAAAAGGCATGAGAGTCTAAATGGAATAAAAATCTAATTTTTCTCTCTTTATATATCCACTCAAGTCACTCTTATCCCTTTCTTAGCATTAAATGCAAGGGTTGAATGGTCAAATGGAAAAATATTGGAAGAATTGGTCAAATTCCCATGTTGGGCCATGTCTTCCTTATGATTTTGGGCTTCATTTGGCCCAAAAATGTAAGACTTATTAATTCCCACAAATTAATGTATAATTCATCAAATCTCTCATGTTCCCATATTTCCATGAATTTTACGGTAGCCAACTAGACTTGGAAACGTATGGGGTGTTACATTCTTCCCCCCTTAGAAACATTCGTCCTCGAATGTTAGTGTTAGTATTCAAAGTAAACAAGTACAAATCTAGGAGCCCTCTTCATGTCATAATATAGAGATATACATTCAAAGCTTATAAATACTTACTTGTCATTCTTCCCTTTGGAACAAATGAGGGTACTTGTATTTCATCATTTCTTCATCTTCCCATGTGACCTCTTCTATTTGCTGATTTATCCAAAGTACCTTTAAGGATGCTATATCTTTATTCCTCAATCTCTTCACTTGTCTCTCCAGATTGGCAATAGGTATCTCCTCATAGGTAAGATCCTCTATAACTTGTACATCGTCAATAGGAGTAAAACGAGATGGATCCCCTATGCACCTTCGAAGCATTGAAACATGAAATACTGGATGAACTGTGGAGAGTTCTTGGGGTAGTGCCAACTCATAAGCAACCTGCCCAAATCTTCTAATAATTTCATATGGGCCTATATAATGTGGACTCAATTTTCCTTTCTTTCCGAATCGCATTACCCCTTTCATTGGTGACACCTTCAGAAATACCCAATCACCTATGGAGAATTCAAGTCCTCTTCTTCTAACATCGGCATATGACTTGTGTCGACTCTGGGTCGTTTGTAATTGCTATTGAATCACTTTAACCTTCTCCATCGCCTGATGAACAAGATCTGGCCCAAGTAAAGCAGTTTCACCCGCTTTAAACCATCCAATTGGCGATCAACATTTCCTTCCGCACAAAGCTTCATAAGGTGCCATTTTGATACTTGAATGATAGCTATTGTTGTAAGAAAATTCAATAAGAGGCAAATGGTCATCCCAACTTTCTTGAAAATCTAACGTGCATGCTCGTAGTATATCTTCAAGTGTTTAAATAGTACGTTCTGCTTGTCCATCAGTCTGAGGATGGAAAGTCATACTCAGATTCACCTGTGTACCCAAAATCTATTGGAAAGATCTCCAAAATTGTACAGTAAACTGAGCTCCCCTATCTGATATAATGGAGATCGGAATCCCATGTAATCGCACTATTTCTTTCACATATAATCTTGCATAATCCTCAGTTGTATAGGTGGTCTTGACTGGTAGAAAATGTGTTGACTTGGTAAGCCTATCGACTATAACCCATATAGAATCAAATTTCCGCAGCGTACGAGGCAAACCTGTGATGAAGTCCATATTAATCATATCCCACTTCCAGACTAGAAGATTGATACATTGCATGTAACCTCCTGGTTTCTGATGCTCTACCTTTATTTACTGATAATTTGGGCACTGAGCAACAAATTCTGCAATGTTTTTCTTCATATTTCCCCACCAATACACTTCTTTGAAATCATGGTCCATTTTAGTAGCCCCCGGATGAATATAATAGCGCAAATGATGCGCCTCAGTCATAATTCGTTTCCTCAACTCATCTATATCCGGTACACATAATCTACCTTGGCATTGAAGCACCCCGTCTTGTGTAAGATCAAATGCTTTTATCAAATTTTGTTCTACATTTTTATTTAGCTGTGATAACATAGGATCTGCAAACTGCTTCTCTTTCACTTCAGCTATCAATAAAGATTCAGCCGCATTTTGCACAATAACCCCTTCATCTGAGGATTCAAGTAGACGAACCCCCAAGCTGGCTAATTGATGTAGGTCTTTGATTATCTCTTTCTTTTTCGTTAATTGGCCACTTGTGATTTCTGTTGCCTTGCGGCTCAATGCATCAGCTACCACATTTGCTTTTCCTGGATGGTATAAAATATCAATATCATAGTCTTTCAATATCTCAAGCCACCTCCTTTGCCTCAAATTGAGTTCCTTCTGCTTAAAGATATATTGAAAACTTTTGTGATCAATATAGATATCAGCATGTACTCCATGCAAATAATGACGCCATATCTTTAAAGCAAAAACCACCGTTGCTAATTCAAGATCATGTGTGGGGTAATTTTTCTCATGTGGCCACAACTGTCGTGAGGCATATGCTATGATATTACCGTATTGGATCAACACATATTCGAGGCCAACCCCGAAAGCATCATAATACACTACATAACCTTCGGTGCCTTCAGGAAGTACTAAAACTGGTGTGGAGGTTAATTTATCTTTCAACTTTTGGAAGCTTTTCTCACACGCATCATTCCAGTGAAATTTAACTGCCTTATGTGTAAGCTTTGTTAACGGTGTTGCAATGGAAGAAAAACCTTCCACAAATCTTCGATAGTAACCTGCTAACCCAAGAAAACTGCGAATCTCTATGGGTGTTATAGGTCTTGGCCAATTTTTCACTGCTTCAATCTTCTGTGTATCAACTTGTATCTCTTCATCTGACACAATGTGACCCAAGAATGCGACTGATTTCAACCAAAACTCACACTTGGAGAACTTTGCATACAACTTACACTCACGGAGTATCTGTAACACCTGCCATAAGTGATTAGCATGGTCCTCTGGTGATCTTGAATAAACCACGATATCATCTATAAATACCATGACGAACACGTCCAAAAATGTCTTAAACACCCTATTCATCAAATCCATGAACACAGCTAGTGCATTTGTTAGTCCAAATGACATAACTAAAAATTCATAATGGCCATACCGTGTTCGAAATGCTATCTTGGGTACATCTTCTTCTCTAACTCTGACTTGATGGTAACCCGACCTCAAGTCAATCTTTGAAAAACACTTGGCACCCTTTAACTGATCAAACAAATCGTCAATCCGAGGAAGGGGATATTTGTTCTTGATCGTTACCTTATTCAATTGCCGATAGTCGATGCATATTCTCAACGTGCCATCTTTCTTCTGTACAAATAATACCGGTGTACCCCACAGAGACATACTCGACCTGATAAAGCCCTTGTCCAGCAAATCTATCAATTGCTCCTTCAATTCACGTAATTCTGCTGGAGTCATTCTATATGGAGGAATAGAGATGGGTTGAGTTCCTGGAATCACATCAATGTAAAACTCTACTTCTCGTTCTGGGGGTAATCCTGGAAGATCCTCTGGAAATACATCCAGAAATTCATTGACCATTGGAACCGACTGCGGAGTTAGTGGTTCCACTTCAGTATCTTTCACACATACTAAATGACACATGTAACCCTTAGCAATCATTTTCCTTGCTTTCAAATAGGAAATAAATCTTCCACTTGGTGCCCCCACATTACCCTGCCATTCAAGAACATTTTCTTGTAGGAAGGAAAAATGTACTTTCTTGGCCCGGCAATCTACCGTGGCATAACAAGAGGCCAACCAATCCATTCCCATTATCACATCAAAATCCACCATGTCTAGTTCAATGAGGTCGGCCAGTGTATCATGACCACACACAGTTACCACATAATTACGATATACCCTTTTTACAATAATATATTCACCAATCGGTGTAGACACTTCAATTAACTTGATTAATAATTATGGTGCCTTTATAAATTTCGCAGCAATCAATGGAGTAACATAGGACAATGTAGAACCGGGGTCAATCAATGCATATACATTATATGAGAATATGGATAATGTACCTATGACGACATCAGGAGAAGCCTCTAAATTTTTTCAGTCCACTAAAGCATAAGTGTAATTCTGGACCCCACTAGTACTGGTTGTTCCTCTGGCACCTCTACCACGGCCAACAGGCTTCACACCTTCTCCCAAAGAAGGAACCGATGCTGATGACGCAATGACCGATTCTGCCGGTCGTGCTATACCACCCATGCTCCTCTGGGGACACTCTTTCATCATGTGTCCCATTATACCGCACTAGAAACAAGCATTTGTTCCCAATCGGCATATACCTGCATGAATACGCCCGCAGTGCTGACACTGCTGACGAGGGAAACCTGCTGCCTATGATCCGTGAACTCCACTACTCTGCCTAGATGTACCACCTCTAGACCCTCGGAATTGAGAGTGAGCACCTGCTGTGGCATGAGAGAACGATGGTCTAGGTGGTTTAGGAAACATACGAGGCCTAGATCCTCCTTGGGACACCATAGATGGTCCCATAGGTCTAGCCCTTTTAGATTGTCCCTTGTAAAATTCATGTGCCCTTCTTCTCTGTCTTTGATCTTCCATTTTCTGGGCGAAAGCTTGAATTCTCGCTATATCCATATCCTTGTTCAAGGCAGCAATGGTGCAATCCCTTACCAAATGTGGCTCTAATCTGTCCACGTATCGATGGACTCTATCTGTCATTATAGCCACCACATTTGTAGCATATCGAGCCAAGGAATTAAATTGCAAGCTGTATTCTCTAACACTCAAATTTCCCTGACGAAGATTTAAAAATTGATCCGCACGACCGTCACGGATCTTATAGGGAAGATAATGATCAAGAAAAATCATTTTAAATTCTTCCCAATTAGGTGGATTTGCACCAATATCACGAGATTTCTTCCAGTCTTCATACAATAATATCGCCTCTCCTTTAGACCTATACACAACAAGCTCGACTGTTTCAACCCCAGTCACGTGCATAACTACCAGAGCTCTCTGAATTTGATCCACGAAGTCCTGTGGATCTGCTTACAGATTCGACCCAGTGAATATAGGAGGGTCTAGTTTCAGAAAATCCTGTGTTCTGCGACTCGCCACTCTAGCCGCATCATCTTCCTTTGTCATTGGACCAGCTCGTCCTTGACTTTGTGCTGCCACTAACTTTGTCAACATATGTACTGCATTTCTAAGATCCTGATCTGTGGTGTTCATTGGTGGTTCTGCGGGTACTTTTCTACTGACTGGCTCTTCCGGAGCTGGAAAAGTAAAAGAAGACCGCGATGAAATTTCAGCATTTGCTCCACCTTGACTAGCTTGGTCAGGTGGTAATCTACTCATTCCTTCTTTAGCAGGCATATCCACCTACTTACCTTTACCTCTACCTCTTCTCGTGATTGACATTTTTACTATACCAAAGAAAAACAATTACCATGGTCAGATACAATTCAACTTACATCACTTACTCTATTGCACGATCTAGAAGTGAAGAAAAGAAACCACATCCTAAATGCCCCGTAGCCTCCTACTTATAAATGTGGTGCACAACACATTGATAAGTAAGACTCTACTCAGACACGGCTTTGTAGAAACCCATAGAACGACCTGCTCTGATACCACTTTTGTCACGCCCCGAATCCCATCGGGACGGATTGGCACTCGTAGCCGATAAGGCCTGAGAGAACCAAGCTTTACCTATGTTCATTCATACTCATGCCATAAGAAATACCTCTATCACGCAAGAACATAAAAGACTGATAGTGGAAATCATGGAACATGTAATGTATATACGTATGGAAAACTTTGGCCGTCAGGTCCATCAAGTCAAGGACAACATATACCTCTTACATTTGTACATCCACATACGTCTACAAAAGTCTCTAGCAGAACATTTACCAAAACCAACTGAAAGTCGGGATAAGTCCCCGCTTTGTACAACATATACAAAACCAAAACATATGAAAAACTGTGACTCGGAGAAGCCCCAAACTAACTGTAGCTCACCAATAATCCGCAACAACTGGCAACCTACTGTGGAGGCGTACTAGTACCTGCGCCTGCAGCAAGTAAGGTAAGTCCCGCAAGGGACATCAGTACGAAGAATGTACTGAGTATTTAAGGCTCAAAGTGAAACTGTATGGATCATAAATACAAAAATGAACTCAATTACAAATGAATAACCAATATGGATAAAACATCATTCTGTGTTTTGGGAACCATGTATATTGCTTTCATTACTTTCTTTGCTTCTTTGCTTCTATGATTACTCATCTTTACCTGTGAACTATGATACCCGGGCCCCGACTGAACAGTGGGTTTTAACATAACATAACGTTATGTTGGGATCAGATCGAGCTAGGCTTATTCCTCTAGAGCTACCACCCATGAATCAATATATATCGGGATCGGCTGAAGCTAGGTTATTACCTCTAGAGTTGCCACCCATGCCAACATATCAGGTTTGGCTCGAGCTAGGTTATTACCTCTAGAGCTACCCCCTGTCAGGATTGTTCCGAGCTAGGCTTATGCCTCTAGGACTGCCCCCTGATCCAACAATCCCGGGATCGGCTTGAGCTAGGCATTTCGCCCCCAAAGCTACCACCCGTGCTCAATCATTAACCACATATATGCATTACTTCATTCATTACTTTTGAGATTGATACAAGGATAGTCATAACTTTATTTGAAGCTTTGGATCAATAATCAATGAGTGAGAGACATGTGAATAAACATTATTGGAAACATAGCCTTATCGGAAACATAACACTATTGGAACCATTGGACACTAATCAATGAACAAGAGACATGAATATAACAACTATTGGAACTTTGGAACACAACCTTATTGGGATTTTGGAACATTAGCAATGAATATGATACATGTGATTCACCATTGATCAATGAGTAGGAAAACATGTGATATTAACAATTGGTAATCGGATATAGAATACCTTAGCACATTTCGGAATAAGACAAGTGTAACGTCAATATGAATACTATATACTGCAGAAAGATACGGACAGAGTAACCTTACATACCTTCACTTCCAAGTATGAGTATACTCAATCCTATACGTAAATACAATAGCCCAGCTTCTTTCTTACTTCTTACTCTACAATACAAGCACATATCGAAGCTTATATTAGCAACTAGTTACTATACGGGCGTACAAGATGACAACGAACTATATGACTGCTGTATAACGTCATGTCATCCCTTACAATACAATCCACTGTATTTTCATATCAACAACACCATAACATTCCACACATTGACCAAGTTATCATACATCAATAGTATTTCACACTACACTTACCCTTTATGCTTTCTCATTATCATTTCGTCACAATTACCCCTTCATAACAACATATGCATAACAATACATACTTAATATAGTCCAACATACCTCCATACGACACTTTAAAGTCATTAAAACGACATCACAAGTTGATAATTACATCCAAAAAGGGTATAGGGGCCTTCGGGGACCAAGACGATGCGAAAACATACCAAACCAAACCTGGGGCTAACCTGTGATGCCACCTGCACCTCCAGATGGATGAGTTGCACCTTCAAGTGGATGGTGGTAGATGCCAGTGGCACCTGCGTTGGCATCTGCGCCTGCAGGTGCCCTCGTATGCGGGGGTGGATGCCCGTTTTGGTTCGAAATGGTCTTTTTTGGGTCTTTTAGTGCCATGAATGGTCCGTGATCATAAAAAAACTTATTTTGACATATTTTTGATCATTTTTAATACCAAAAATCATCCATGGTATCACAACACACATAACAACACCCAAAACTACGCTTCACGACCAAATACGTCACCAAAACCATAACCAATTTCACAATAACAATTCCAAACATTATACACAAGGACAAAACAAGGTAAGAATATAATCACATCCCAAATGACAATATATACTCCATAAATTTCACTTCCTTCAAGACCACAAGTGACTATTCAAGTTTACAAGACAAAACTATCCTCCGATTTAGCAAACATGTAACATTTCACACATTGTGAACTTCTCAATACTCCACCAACATAACCAACATAATATACACCATCTCTCATGCATAAAATATATTAAACCATAATAATAAACACTTACCAAGTCTTGTAAAAAGATGATCTTGTCCATAAAGATGAGAGCTTAGGGTTTGTGTGAGAGGAAAGCTTTTGGATAATTCTAGAAAAGGCATGAGAGTCTAAATGGAATAAAAATCTGATTTTTCTCTCTTTATATATCCACTCATGTCACTCTTATCCCTTTCTTAGCATTAAATGCAAGGTTTGAATGGTCAAATGGAAAAATATTGGAAGAATGGGTCAACTTCCCATGTTGGGCCATGTCTTTCTTATGATTTGGGGCTTCATTTGGGCCCAATGATGTAAGACTTATTAATTACCACAAATTAATGTATAATTCATCAAATCTCTCATGTTCCCATATTTCCATGAATGTTACGGTAGCCAACTAGACTTGGAAACGTACGGGGTGTTACAGGCGTACAACCTACTGGTCATGGAATAGGTAGTAAAGGAGCAGCTAGTTCTAGTGGAGCCCAGAATCGTACCTATGCTTTAGCGGATCGACAAACTTCGGAGGCTTCTCCAGATGTGGTTACAGGTACATTATCCATCTTTTCACATAATGTATATGCATTAATTGATCCGGGTTCTACACTATTGTATGTCACTCCATTGATTGCTTAAAAATTTGAAAGAACACCAGAATTATTAGTTAAGCCATTTGAAGTATCTACACCAGTTGGTGAATTTATTGTAGCTAAGAGAGTCTATCGTAATTGTATAGTAACTGTTTGTAATCATGATACGTTGGCTGATCTTGTTGAGCTAGAGATGGTAGATTTTGATGTTATAATGGGTATAGATTGGTTAGCTTCTTGTTATGCCACAGTAGATTGCCGAACTAAGAAAGTACATTTTTATTTCCCAAAAGAGACAGTCCTTGAATGGAGGGGTAATGTTGGATCACCAAAAAGTAAGTTTATTTCTTATCTTAAGGCGAAGAAAATGATATCCAAGGGATACATATGTCACCTAGTAAGGGTGAAATATACAGATGTGGAGTCACTGACTCTTCAATCTGTTCCAGTGGTAAATGAATTTCTTGATGTATTTCCTGAAGATCTCTCAGGTTTGCCCCCAGAACAAGAAGTAGAGTTTGGTATTGATGTGATTCCAGGTACTCAAACTATCTCTATCCCTCCATATAGAATGGACCTGACAAAGTTAAGGGAATTAAAGGAGCAATTAAGAGACTTGCTAGAAAAGGGATTCATAAGGCCTAGTATGTCCCCGTGGGGTGCACCAGTGTTATTTGTTTGCAAGAAAAATGGCACGTTGAGGATGTGTATTGATTACCGGCAATTGAATAAGGTGAAAATTGAGAACAAATACCCCCTCCCTAGAATTGATGATTTTTTTGATCAATTACAAGGTACTACATGTTTCTCAAAGATTGACTTGAGGTCGGGTTACCATCAAGTAAAGGTCAGAGAGAGAGATATACCCAAGACAGCTTTCTGAACATGGTACGGTCATTATGGGTTTTTAGTTATGTCCTTCGGGCTAACAAACGCACCAGCAGCTTTTATGGATCTGATGAATAGGGTCTTCAAGACATTTTTATATGTGTTCGTGATAGTGTTTATAGATGATATTCTTGTCTATTCAAGATCAAAAGAGGACCATGCCAGTCACTTACGACAGGTGTTGCAGATTATTCGTGATCGTAAGTTATTTGCAAAGTTCTCTAAATGTGAGTTTTGGTTAAAATCTGTAGCATTCTTGGGTCATATTGTATCTGATGAAGGAATAAGTGTTGATACTCAAAAGATAGAAGCTATGAAGAACTGGCCAAGACCTACAATGCCTATAGAGGTTCGTAGTTTCCTCAGATTAGCAGGTTATTATAGAAGGTTTGTTGAATGATTTTCTTCTATTACTGCACCTTTAACAAAACTAACACACAAGGCAACCAAGTTTTGATGGAATGATGCATGTGAAAAGAGTTTCCAAGATCTGAAGAATAAGTTGACTTCTACACATGTATTGGTACTTCCAGAAGGCATAAAAGGGTATGCGGTGTATTGTGATGCTTCAGGAATTGGCTTGGGATATGTATTAATGCAGCATGGTAAAGTGATAGCCTAGGCCTCACGACAATTGCGGCCACATGAGAAAATACCTCATTTAGAAGCCCATTTACTTCGCAATTTAGACAGCCTATAAAGGTTCGTAGTTTTCTCAGATTAGCAGGTTATTATAGAAGGTTTGTTGAAGGATTTTCTTCTATTGTTGCACCATTAAAAAAACTAACACACAAGGCAACCAAGTTTTAATGGAACGATGCATGTGAAAAGAGTTTCCAAGATCTGAAGAATAAGTTGACTTCTACACCTGTATTGGTACTTCCAGAAGGCACAAAAGGGTATGCGGTGTATTCTGATGCTTCAGGAATTAGCTTGGGATATGTATTGATGCAGCATGGTAAAGTGATAGCTTATGCCTCAAGACAATTGCATCCACATGAGAAAAATTATCCGACACATGATCTTGAGCTAACAGCAGTAGTATTTGCTTTAAAGATATGGCGCCACTACTTGTATGGGGTTCATGTTGACATATATACCAACCATAAGAGTATTCAATATATCTTTAAGCAGAAGGACCTAAATCTAAGGCAGCGGAGGTGGATTGAACTATTAAAAGATTATGACATTGATATTTTATATCATCCGGGGAAAGAAAATGTGGTAGTTGATGCATTAAATCGTAAGGCAATGGGGAACACTTATGGCCAGCTCACAGAAAGACAAAGGATAATCAAAGATCTACATCAACTAGCTAGCTTAGGAGTTCACCTTCTTGAAACTCCAAATGAAGGAGTTATAGTGAAAAATGCGGCAGAATCCTTGTTAGTAACTGAAGTAAAAGAAAAGCAGTATGCAGACCCTATTTTATTACAGCTTAAGGAAAATGTACAACAAGGTTTGACGAAAGCATTTGAGCTTACACAAGAAGGAGTGCTTCAGTGCCAAAAAAGATTATGTGCACCTAATGTAGATGAGTTAAGAAGAAGGATTATGACAGAGGCACATCATTTCAGGTATTCTATCCATCCGAGATCAACTAAAATGTACCATGAGCTGAAAGGAATATATTGGTGGAGTGACATGAAGAAGAACATTGCAGAATTTGTAGTCCAATGTCCAAATTGTCAACAAATAAAAGTAGAGCTTCAAAAGCCTGGAGGTTATATGCAACGTATGGATCTTTCAATTCGGAAGTGGGACATGATCAACATGGATTTCATCACTGGTTTGCCTCGTACATTTCCAAAAATTGATTCCATATGGGTGATAGTTGACAGACTGACCAAGTCAACACACTTCTTACCTGTTAAGACTACTTATATAGATGAAAAGTATGCAAAATTGTATGTTAAAGAGATAGTTCGACTACACGGAGTTTCGATCTCTATTATATCTAATAGGGGAGCTCAATTTACTGAAAACTTTTGGAAGTCTTTTCAGAGGAGTTTTGGTACACAAGTAAATTTAAGTACAGTTTTGGTACACCCCGTAACTTCCCAACCCTACTTGATGACATTTAATAATGTTTACGTAGGTGTTGCGACCTATAAGTATGTATTTGGTAATGTTAATGATGAGAAAATTGAAATTTGGCCTCGTACATGTGAATAGCCTTACATAGGAGGTGTTTTGTGATTTTTGTGGAGAATTTTTGGGGTTCTAAATGAGGCTAAGAGGACCTCTAAACAAAGGATATTAAGGTTAGGAAGTAAGTTAAAGGATAGGACTTGAAGTACCTAACCAAACCAGCGAAGAAAAGTCGAAAAATGATTTTTTTTAAAAAATAAGGTAGGGGCGTTATGGGTAGAATGACACGCCGCTTTGGGCCAAATTTTTGTGCCCATAGGCAGTAACTTGACACGCCCAAGGGCGTGCCACGCTGGGTTTTTCCACTTTTTCGATTTCTAAGTCCAAAGGGTACCCGAGGTCATACCGAGCCCATTTTTGCTCCGTTTCTTATATAACCATGAGTATATACATGAAATGAGTCAAGTATTATATTGGTAAGATAAAATTTCTTGAGAATGAATTTGGCGTCAAAATGACGATTTTACCCTTTTGGTCAAAATAGGCCATATGTGGCTAGAATCACTTATTTTTGGGATTGAGGCTACGAATATGAATAGCGTGAGTGGTAATATTGTCATAACGCGTATGGAATAAATTAAACATGAGAAATTATTGATTTTATTGGGTTAAGAGAATTGGGCCCAAAAAGGACCTAAAAATGAAAAGAAGACATGGCCCAAAAGTGGGTCAAAAGACCCATTCTTTCAAAGACCTTCTAGAACACAACATGTAATGCCATAGAGTGGCTAAGGATGGATTAAAGTGACTATATAAAGGACCAAAAATCTGATTTTTGGTCATTTGGAAAGTCTTATGCCTTTTAGATATTTTTTCAATCATTTTTCTCTCAAACCCTAAAAGCTCAAAGGCAACTTTTGGAGCAAGATCATCCTATTCCAAGCCTTGGTAAGTATTTATTATCATGTATTAACATATTATATGCATGGAAGAGTATGTAAATCATGTTGGTTGTTCTTGGAAATGTTGGACATGGTACTTTGGGTTTTTGTATAAGATTTGTGATCCATGAGATTCAAGCTTGAATTAGGACTTGTGCCTTTGATGAAAGAGCATGCTATGGATAAAATATGAACATGTACGGTCTTATTTTGTTATGAAACTTGTTATTTTTCTAAAAGTGTAATTTGTGGGATTTTGGCCGATATGTGCTATGAGGTGTATTAAGGTGAATTGATGGACTATTTGTGATGTGGTGAGTATAAGAGAGTGTAAAGGAGAAGTGTTGTGGTGAAAGGTATTGATTATCATGTATTGGTCAATGTTGGGAATATTGTGGAATTTTTGGAATAATAATTTCTTCAATGGTGTTGTCAAAGGGAAATGGCATGTTTAACGGCAAACATGTAACTCATTGATGTTATATGCATTTGTAAGGTAATTAGTGGTTAATGTTGGCTCCGTTATGTATTTATGTTGTAGAGTGAAACATAAGGAAGGAGCGGGACTATTGTCTGCGCATTTAAGATTGTGTATTGGTATTGAGAATACCAGGTATGTAAGGTTACTCTGTCCGTATCTTTCTGCGGCATATAGTATTCACATTGACATTACATTTGTACTATCCTGAATTGTGCTAAGGTATTCTATATCTGGTTAGCAATGGTTATCACCACATATTTCCCACCCATTGATCAATTGGGAATTGTATGTCTCATTATTCGTTGGTCAATGTTCCAAAAGCCCAAAAAGGCTATGTTCCAAAGTGCCAATAGTGGTTATACACATACCTCTTGTTCATTGACTTATGTCTAATGGTTTCAATAACGTTATCTATTGTTAAGTTACATATTATTCATTCATTAGTCATGGTTGTACATGAGTTACATAATTATGGACATGCTCCAAAGGTCCTAATAATGTTGTGTTCTTAAGCTTCCAATAATGTTGTGGCTATGTAAATATCTCTCATAACTGATTGTATCAATCTCTCATAAGTGGATGACTCAGTCTCTCAAAAGTAAGAAATAAAGTAATACATATGTTGTTAATGATTGATTTATGGGTGGCAGGTCTAGAGGGGCATAAGCCTAGCTCGACCCGATCCCGATGTATAAATGGGTGGCCGGTCTAGAGGGGCATAAGCCTAGCTCGACCCGATCCCGGTGCATTGATTTATGGGTGGCAGTTCTATAGGGGCATAAGCCTAGCTTGAACCGATCCCGATGCATAAATGGGTGGCAGGTCTAGAGGGGCATAAACCTAGCTCGACCGGATCCCGGTGCATTGATTTATGGGTGGCAGGTCTAGAGGGGCATAAGCCTAGCTCGATCCGATCCCAACATAACGTTATGTTATGTTTAGACCCACTGATCAGTTGGGGCCCGGGTACGTTATGATATGAGCGATGAGGAATAAACCATAAAGAGAGGAACTTAATTTATGTAAGCTACGTAGCTCCACATATGCAAATCGATGGACTATTCATATTGATTATCCTATTGCTTTTTGATTCTATTGATGTATTTATGACAGTTTCATATGGCCTTGCATACTCAGTACATTCTCTGTACTGACCCCTCTTAGGGGATTTACCTTACTTACTGCAGGCGCAGGTACTAGTAGACCTCCACAGTAGGTTGCAGGCCTTTTACCGACTTTTGGTGAGCTCCAGTTGGTTAGGGGCTTTCTGAGTTGCTATGTACATGTATTTTGGTATTGTATATGAGTATAGAGCGGGGTGTTGTCCCGACTCTAGGTTTTTCATAGCTATTTTTCTGTAGAGGCTTTTGTAGACTTATGTGGGAACAGAATGTAAGATATGTATGCTCATTTTGGTTTGATGTCCCCAACGGCCAAGTTTGATATATATGTATATATGGCATGTGTTTCCATATCCATGACTTCCGCATAGTTGCATGAGGTATAATAAGGTCCATACGAGGAGATGCATACGAGTGTTCATAAGCAAAGATTGGTTCTCTCAGGCCATATCGATTTTGGGTGCCAGTCCGGTCCGAATGGGATTTTGGATCGTGACAAAAGTGGTATCAGAGCAGGTCGTTCTAAGGGTGTCTACAAAGCCGTGTCTGAGTAGAGTCTTACTTATCGATGTGTTGTGCACCACATTTATAAGTAGAAGGCTGCGGGACATTTAGGATGTTGTTTCTTTTCTTCATTCCTAGATCGTGCAGTAGAGCCAGTATTGTAAGTTAGATTATATCTGACCATGGTGATTGATTTTGTTTGATATAGAAACTGTCGATGACAAGTAGAGATAAAGGCAAGGGTAAGCAGGTTGTTACGCTTATCAGAGAGGGATTGAGTAGACCACTGCCTGACCAAGCTAGTCAAGGTAGAGCTGATACTGACTTTGCATCACGGGCTTCTTCCACTTTCCCAGCTCCGGAAGGGATAAGAAGAAGAGAAGTATCTTCAGAACTGCCCGTTGATACTATTGAGCAGGATTTGATGAGTGCAGTATAAATATTGACCCGTGTAGTTGCTGTACAAGCTTAAAAACAATCTCTTGTGCAGCAGAAGGAGGGACAGAGGCAGAGGGAGAGGATGAAAGAATTGGAAGAAAGATCGTCAAAAAAGGCTAAACCCATGGGACAAACTAGGGCATCTCAAGGAGGATTTGGGCCTAGGGTTTCTCACACACCACTTAGGCCATCATTTCCCCATACCACAACAATGACTCCTCCTCTATTCCAAGGGTTTAGAAGCAACCAGTTTGGGCAAGGAGGTGAGCTTCAGGGTTCACGGATAGTGGGGTATCAATCACAAGAAAGTATGAACCGCCTGAGGTTTTCTCGTCGGTTGTGCCAGCGCTGCGGGAGGTTTCATGCAGGTGAATGCCGACTCAGAATGAATGTTTGCTACTTTTGCGGTATGCCAGGACACGTGGCAAGAGGGTGTCCATAGAGGAACACGAGTGGCATGGCACGACCCACAGGACCAGCCGTCACATCAATATCATCTGTGCCTCCTCTAGGTAGAGGTGAACAACCTGTTGTTCATGGAAGAGGTGCTAGAGGAGCATCCAGTTCTAGTGGGATTCAGGAAAGTACCTACGCCGTGGCGGATCGACAGATATTTGAGGCTTCTCGTGATGATGTGACAGGTATATTATCGGTCTATTCACGTAATGTATTTACCTTGATTGAATTGGGTTTTACCCTATCATATGTTACTCCATTGATGATTGAAGAGACAAAATTTTGTAAAAAGGACACTAGAATTTTTAGTTAACCTATTTGGGGAATCTACACTAAAAGGTGAATGTATTGTAGCTAGAGGAGTGTATCATGATTGTGTAGTAATTGTGTGGGGTTATGATATATTGGTTGATCTTATTGAATCAAAATTGGTGGATATTGATGTTAGTTATGGGACAGATTGGTTGGTTTTTTGTTATGTCACGGTAGAATGCCGGGCTTAAGAAGGTATATTTTCACTGTCCATAGGAACATGATCCTTAGTGGAAGGGTAATGTGGGGGCACCAAGGAAACTTTTATTTTTCTATCTTAATTGATAGCCAAGGGGGTATGTATGCCAGTGCTAGTCTGAGAGCGAGATATTGATGTGAAACCACCAAGTCCTCCACAGGTTCCGGTGGTCAATCACTTTCTTGATATAATTCCTGACGAATTTCCAAGCTTACTCCCGGAATGGGAAGTGGAGTTTACTATTGATGTGATTCCAGGCCTTCCGTTTATTTCTCTTTCTCTGTAGTGCATGGTTTCAGTAAAGCTATGGGAATTAAACAGAGCAATTAAAAGATTTGGTAGATGAGAGATACATAAGACCAAATATGTCCATTGGGGCGCATCCGTGTGAATATGGAAAACAAAAGTGACATGGTATTTAAGAACGTATATTGACTATTGGCAACTGCACAAAGTAACGATCGAGAACAAATATTCCCTCCCAAGAATTGATGATTTGTTTGATCAGTTACAGGGTGCCAAGTGTGTTGTCCTTTTTTTATTAAAAGGATTGTATTCACTTTTTCTTCCACCAAGTTCCCTGAAACAAGAGTGACTTGAGACCGGGTTATCACCAAAGTCAGAGTTAGAAACAAAGATATACCCAATACAGTCTTTCGAGCACGGTCTGACTATTATGATTCTTAGTTGTGTCATTGGGCCTAACAAATGTACCAGCTATTGTTATGGACTGGGTGAATAGGGTGATCAAACTATTCTTGGATGTATTTGTGACTGTGTTCACGGATGATATTTTGGTTTATTCGAGGCCACAAGAGGACCACGTTAATCATATGCAACAAGTGTTATAGAAGTTTTCTAAATGTAAATTTTGGATATATCTATAGCATTCTTGGGTTACGTTGTATAGGAAGAAGGAGTAAAGGTCGGTACGCAAAAGAGAGATACAAAGAGAAGAGAGTTTACACACAAGACAATTAAGTTTCAGTAGAGCGATGCATGCGAGCAAAGTTCCCAAGAGTTGAAAGATAAATTAACTTCTACATCAGTTTTAGTATTTATCGAAGGCACAAAGGTTATGTAATGTATTGTGATGCTTTCGGGGTTGACCTCGGATATAGGGTCAATACAGCATGATAAGATAACAGTGTATGCCTCACGACAGTGCAGCCATATGAGAGAGATTATCTCATACATGATTTTGAGATACCAAGTTATGGTAGTTATTTAAAAGAATACGACACCACTACTTAGGGTTCATATTGATATATAAATATCGATCATAAGAGCTTGCATATATCTTTAAGTAGAGGGATTTAAATCTGAGGTAGGGAAGATGACTCAAATTAGTAAGAGATTAAGATAAGATACTGAGATCGCATTCGGGAAGATCAAATGCGGTGGTTAATGCGTTAAGCCGCAAAAGCACTAAGAAGTACTAATGGTCGGTTCATGGAGACACAAGGTATGATTGAGAATCTACATATTGATTAAATAGGTTGGTAATGCATTTAATGGAAACTCCAGATCAAAGGGTTATAGCGCAAACTGTGGTAAAGTCTTCATTCGTAGAGGTGAAGGAAAAGCAACATGCGAATTCTATTTTGAGTTTGGCAAAAAGAACGTATCACAAGGTTCGATGAGATTTGACCTTGTGCATGAGAGATTATTCAATATCAAGGTAGATTAGGTATATCAAATATAGTTGGACCAAGGAAATGAATTATAACCGAAGCACATCATTTACGGTATTCAAATTTTATTCGGGAGAAATCAAAATGTACCATGGTTTGGTAAGAAGGTATTGGTGAGGCAATATAAAAAAGAAGAACATTATAGACTTTGTAACTCCTTGACCAAATTATCAATAGGTAATAGCAGAGCATCAGAAAACCGGAGGTATTATACGCTATGTATACATTTTCTATGTATACATTTTCCAGTTTCACATAAGACATGGTTAACATGGATTTTATCGCAAGTTTGCCTCATACACATAAGGGTTAGGAATGTGATTCCACATGAGGGATAGCTGACAAGTTTACCTATATATCACACATGTTGCCTT
The DNA here is from genome assembly GCA_031232105.1 of Capsicum rhomboideum. Classification (NCBI taxonomy): domain Eukaryota; kingdom Viridiplantae; phylum Streptophyta; class Magnoliopsida; order Solanales; family Solanaceae; genus Capsicum; species Capsicum rhomboideum. The sequence goes on along the minus strand of CP124718.1, from coordinate 73,067,771 downwards.
TCAAGACCACTTGCATGGGTGAAGAATATGCGAGGTTGTTTATTAAAGAGGAAGTACAACTATACGGAGTTCTGAACTCTATTACATTAGGAAGGATGGCTCGATTTGCTACATATTTTCTTTGAAGTTTCTTTGCAGAGAAGGTTGGGTATTTAAATGAATTTGAGTACAGTTTGTCACCCTCAAACGAACGAACAACTAGAGTATACTATCCAAACACTTGAAGGTATACGACGAACCTGTACGAGAGACTTAAAAGGTAGTTGGATGATCATCTACCCGTATTGAATGTGCTTATCATGATAGCTAATGGTTAAGTATCAATATGGTATCTTATGAAGGCTGATGAAAAAGGAAGTTTAAATCCTTTATTGGGTGATTTACACCTAGTGGAACTGCTTTATTTGGGGCTAGATTTTGTTCACTACGCTATAGAGTAGGGTAAGATGGTACTACAGTAGCTACAAGCTAACACAAGTCATATGCTGAGATCCATTATGACCAAGCTATGCGGGATGTCACTTATGAAAGAATATATATTGCCATTTTATATGGATAAATGGGAAAAGAGTAATAGTTTTGGTAAAGGTACAGTGGAGAAACCGAATCATGCAGAGAGCCAAAGAAACAATGAAGTCAAAGTACCCATGACTATTTTAAATGGGGGGAGAAAGTTCAAGGTATGGATTTGGGATATAACAAGGAAGTATCCATGAATATTATGTGTATATGCGTATATATGTTAAGATAGAGATGCATGGGATGTACATGAGACGATGTTATTAACATTCGAGGACGAATGTTTCTAAGGGGGGAAGAATGTAACACCCCGTACCTTACCAACCCTACTTGACGACATTTAATAATATTTACGTAGGTGTCGTGACCTATAAGTATGTATTTGGTACTGTTAATGATGAGAAAATTAAAATTTGGCCTCGTATATGTGATTAGCCTTGCATAGGAGGTGTTTTGTGATTTTTTTGGAGAATTTTTGGGGTTATAAATGAGGCTAAGAGGACCTCTAAACAAAGTATATTAAGGTTAGGTAGTAAGTTAAAGGATAGGACTTGAAGTACCTAACCAAACCCGCGAAGAAAAGTCAAAAAATGAATTTTTTCAAAAAATAAGGTAGGGGAGTGATGGGGAGCGTTCCACGCCGCTTTGGGCCAAATTTTTGTGCCCATAGGCAGTAACTTGACGCGCCCAAGGGCGTGCCACGCTGGTTTTTCCACTTTTTCGATTTCTAAGTCCAAAGGGTATCCGGGGTCATACCGAGGTGATTTTTGCCCCGTTTCTTCTATAACCATGAGTATATACATGAAATGAGTCAAGTCTTATATTGGTAAGATAAAATTTCTCGAGAACAAATTTGGCGTCAAAATGATAATTTTACCCTTTTAGTCAAAATAGGCCATATGTGGCTAGAATCACTTGTTTTTGGGATTGAGGCTACGGATATGAATAGCGTGAGTGGTAATATTTTCATAACGCGTATGGAATAAATTAAACATGAGAAATTATTGATTTTATTGGGTTAAGAGAATTGGGCCCAAAAGGACCTAAAAATGAAAAGAAGACATGGCCCAAAAGTGGGTCAAAAGACCCATTCTTTCAAAGACCTTCTAGAACACCACATGTAATGCCATAGAGTGGCTAAGGATGGATTAAAGTGACTATATAAAGGACCAAAAATCTGATTTTTGGTCATTTGGAAAGTCTCATGCCTTTTAGATATTTTTTCAATCATTTTTCTCTCAAACCCTAAAAGCTCAAAGGCAATTTTTGGAGCAAGATCATCCTATTCCAAGCCTTGGTAAGTATTTCTTATCATGTATTAACATATTATATGCATGGAAGAGTATGTAAATCATGTTGGTTGTTCTTGGAAATGTTGTACATGGAAGATTTGTGAACATGTATGGTGTTATTTTGTTATGAAACTTGTTATTTTTCTAAAAGTGTAATTTGTGGGATTTTGGCCGATATGTGCTATGAGGTGTATTAAGGTGAATTGATGGACTATTTGTGATGTGGTGAGTATAAGAGAGTGTAAAGGAGAAGTGTTGTGGTGAAAGGTATTGATTATCATGTATTGGTCAATGTTGGGAATATTGTGGAATTTTTGGAATAATAATTTCTTCAATGGTGTTGTCAAAGGGAAATGGCATGTTTAACGGCAAACATGTAACTCATTGATGTTATATGCATTTGTAAGGTAATTGGTGGTTAATGTTGGCTCCATTATGTATTTGTGTTGTGGAGTGAAACATAAGGAAGGAGCGGGACTATTGTCTGCGCATTTAAGATTGTGTATTGGTATTGAGAATACCAGGTATGTAAGGTTACTCTGTCCGTATCTTTCTGCGGCAAATAGTATTCACATTGACATTACATTTGTACTATCCTTAATTGTGCTAAGGTATTCTATATCCGGTTAGCAATGGTTATCACTACATATTTCCCACCTATTGATCAATTGGGAATTGTATGTCTCATTATTCGTTGGTCAATGTTCCAAAATCCCAAAAAGGCTATGTTCCAAAGTGCCAATAGTGGTTATACACATACCTCTTGTTCATTGACTTATGTCTAATGGTTTCAATAACGTTATCTATTGTTAAGTTACATATTCTTCATTCATTAGTCATGGTTGGGCATGAGTTACATAATAATGGACATGCTCCAAAGGTCCCAATAATGTTGTGTTCTTAAGCTTCCAATAATGTTGTGGCTATGTAAATATCTCTCATAACTGATTGTATCAATCTCCCATAAGTGGATGACTCAATCTCTCAAAAGTAAGAAATAAAGTAATACATATGTCGTTAATGATTGATTTATGGGTGGCAGGTCTAGAGGGGCAAAAGCCTAGCTCGACCCGATCCCGATGCATAAATGGGTGGCAGGTCTAGAGGGGCATAAGCCTATCTCGACCCGATCCCGGTGCATTAATTTATGGGTGTCAGGTCTAGAGGGGCATAAGCCTAGCTCGACCCGATCCTGGTGCATTGATTTATGGGTGGCAGGTCTAGAGGGGCATAAGCCTAGCTCGACCCGATCCCAACATAACGTTATGTTATGTTAAGACCTACTGATCAGTTGGGGCCCGGGTACGTTATGATATGAGCGATGAGGAATAAACCATAAAGAGAAGAACTTAATTTATGTAAGCTACGTGGTTCCACATATGCAAATCGATGGACTATTCATGTTGATTATCCTATTACTTTTTGATTCTAGTGATGTATTTATGACAGTTTCATATGGCCTTGCATACTCAGTACATTCTCCGTACTGACCCCTCTTGGGGGATTTACCTTACTTGCTCCAGGCGCAGGTACTAGTAGACCTCCACAGTAGGTTACAGGCCTTTTGCCGACTTTTGGTGAGCTCCAGTTGGTTAGGGGCTTTCTGAGTTGCTATGTACATGTATTTTGGTATTGTATATGAGTATAGAGCGGGGTTTGTCCCGACTCTAGGTTTGTCATAGCTATGTATTTGTAGAGGCTTTTGTAGACTTATGTGGGAACAGAATGTAAGATATGTATGCTCATTTTGGTTTGATGTCCCCAACGGCCAAGTTTGATATATATGTATATATGGCATGTGTTTCCATATCCATGACTTCCGCATAGTTGCATGAGGTATAATAAGGTCCATACGAGGAGATGCATACGAGTGTTCATAAGCAAAGATTGGTTCTCTCGGGCCATATCGATTTTGGGTGCCAGTCCGGTCCGAATGGGATTTCGGATTGTGACAGAAAATCTTATCGATTTGTAATGTTTATGTTGGTTTTTGGACTGTTTTGGTGGTGTTGTCTTGGTAAGGCAGTAATTTATAGTGTAAGAGGGTGGAATAAGGTTATATGGAATTATAAAGAACTGGGGAGTGCTGTACCATGTGTTTAGGAGGTTGGACAGTTTTTACTTCCCGTTAAGTAACTAATTACCGTCTTGCAAACTTGTAATGTAATTAGTCTTTAATGTTAGCTCTGTTACGTACTTGTGTTGTAGAGTAACACATAATGAAGGAGCCAAATTGTTTTAGTGATGTGGTGGGAAGATAAGGTATGTAAGGTTACTCTTTTTTGTATCCTTTGGCAGCATAAAATGTCCACGTAGTTAACGACCTTATTTCCATTTCGAAATGTCTTAACATACCTCAATATATGTTTATTGTCAAGTTGGCATGTCTAACTTCACTAACCAATTTCTGGTATTCCCATCTTAGTCAACTAAGATCTATCTATTAGTTTGGCTCCTAAGAATTTTAAAAGAATTCTTTACTTTATGGCAATTACATCAAATGTTTATTCGCGTGTTTTCTTTTACTCGAGCACTGTTATTCCAAAAATTCCATAATGTTATAACCACCAATATAAAAATCTCAAAGACTAAATAAAGTAAGCAACTTAAGACTGGTTATGTGCAGGTGGCAGCTTAGGGGCGTAAGCCTAGCATGGGCTGATCCCAAGTGATTTGTGTGGGTGGAAACTCAGGGGCATAAGCCTAGCATGGGCCGATCCTGATTTGTATACTGCATCAATTGGTCATTTGTACTACATGGCTTATTAAATATTATAAAGAAAAGAAGTAAAAAGGAAAGTAAAGAATGTAATGTACGGGGTTCCCAGCTACCAGCTAAGGTGGGTTATTAACATTATCTATACACTTGTACTTGATGTCACTTAAACTCTTTAGTTATGTATAGTGGCTTTTAGCCTTATATACTCAGTACATTCTTTCGTACTGACGTCCCTCTTGGGGGACCTACCTTTCCTGCTATAGGCACAGGAGTTAGTAGATCTCTCCAGTAGAAGTACAGGATATCTAAAGGCTATTGGTGAGCTCCAGGTTGATTCGGGGATTTTTGAGTCAGTTGTATATATTTTTGGTATTGTGTAGTAGTTATGTATAAGGCGGGTACCTGTCCCAACCTTAACTAATTCTATGTTATTTTAGAGGCTTTATAGACATTGTAAAGTTAAGTGTGGTAGTGTCTTGTCTCTTCGAAGTTGTGGCCCCAACGGCCAAGTCCTGTATATCTATTTTGTATTTACCTACTTAGTTCACTTTATTGATACATCATGTCCATACACTGCAAAACATTGTTTACATGCATAAGAAGTATATGATCATAGGTTGATTCTCCCGGGCTCTTACGGCTAAGGGTGCCTATCCGCCCCAATGGGATTTGAGGCGTGACATCACAGTCCTAGTGCTCTTCTCATATTGATTTCAAATCCAATAACCAATAACTATTACTATTATTCTCTTGTTTCATCAAATCCCCCCTTTTTATTTACCTATTTTCCAGTTACTTAGACAGATACCTAATAGATTTTCATCCTATTTCCTGTGGGATCAACCCCAACCTAGTTGGGTTCTATATTTGATCAGTGACTGCTTTATACTTTTTGGGAGCTGTAATTTATGCGACATCAGAGATTATTGGCTTTTTGCCAAATTCTCAAAGTGTGAGTTCTGGCTAGAGTCTGTGGCATTCCTAGGATACATAGTGTCTAAGGATGGGATTATGGTGGACCCAGTGAAGATTGAGGCTATTTGTGATTAGGCCAGACCTATATCTCTGACTGAGGTTTGTAGTTTTATTAGTTTAGTAGGCTACTACAGATGGTTTGGCGAGAGATTTACTACTATTGCAGTGCCTATGACTAGATTAAGTAGGAAAGAGGTTCCATTTCAGTGGTCTGATAAGTGTGAGTTGAGCTTTCTAAAGCTCAAGGACTTGCTCACTTTAGCTCCTATTTTGACTCTTCCAATTGAGAGTGAGGGGTTTATTATGTATTATGATGCTTTTGGTGTTGGTTTGGGGTGTGTTTTGATCCAACGAGGTTGAGTTATTGCTTATGCATTAAGGCAGTTGAAGGTGTATGAGCGCAACGACCCCCTCATGACTTGGAGTTGGCGGTGGTAGTTTTTACGCTTAAGAATTAGAGGCATTACTTATATGGTGTTTTCTGCGAGATATTCACTGACCATAGTAGTCTTTAGTACATTATGACTCAGAAGGAGCTTAATTTGAGATAGCGCAAGTGGATTGAGTTTCTAAAGGACTATGGCATCTCTATTTTATACCATTCGAGCAAGGCAAATATGGTAGTGGACGCCTTGAGCCAAAAGATGGTGAGTATGGGTAGTTTAGCCTTCATTTCAGTTTTGGAGTAACCGTTGGCCATGGACATTCAGTCCTTAGCCAACATGATAATTTGTCTTGATATTTAAGACCCCAGGAGGATTGTTGCCGGTGTTGAGGATAGATCTACTTTGTTGGAGTAGATTTGGGGCTAATAGTTTGAGGATAGTAGACTTTATAGCATTTATGATCAGGTGCTGAGAGGTGAGTCCAGGAGGGCTACCTTGGATTCAGAGGGCATTTTGAGATTTAACGGTCGCAATAATGTTCTGAGGGTTGGGGACTTGATTTAGTTGATTATTTGGAAAGCTTATAACTCCAGATATTCTATTCATCCTGGGACGATATATAGGGATTTGAGGTAGCATTACAGGTGGAGTGGTATGAAGAAGGATATAACAAACTTTGTAGCTTGATATTTATGTTGTCAGCAGGTAAAGACTGACCATCTTAGACCTAGTGCCTTTATTCAGAGACTACCCATTCCTGAGTGGAAGTGGAATCAGATTACTATGGACTTCATCGGTTGTTTGCCTTACTTTTTTCGTGGTTTTGATAGCATTTAAGTCATCGTTGATCGATTGACCAAATCTTCTCATTTTATCCCTATTCAGACTACCTTCAGTGCTGAGAGATTAGCCTGTATCTATATTCAAGAGGTAGTTCACCATCATGGAGTACCCATGTTTATTATTTCAGAAAGAGGATCTCATTTCACATCTAGCTTCTGGAGGACTTTTCAGGAGGAAATGGGTACTCAGGTTAACCTTAGCACCTCTTTCCACCCCCAGACCATTGGACAGTCAGAGCAGACCATTCAGGTTTTAGAGGATATTCTCTGTGCATGCGTTATAGACTTTAGAGGTCAGTGGGAGCATCATTTAGCCTTGGCGGAGTTTACTTATAATAATAGCTACCATTCGAGTAATGAGGTGGAACCATTTGAGGCATTGTATGGTAGGCATTGTTGATCTTCTATTGGTTGGTTTGATACTTCTGAGGTTAGGCCCTGTGGTACCGACTTGCTTTATGAGTTTTTGGACAGAGTTTGGGTGATTCAGGATAGGCTAAGGGCAGCTCAGAGTAGGCAGAAGAGTTATGCTGACCGCAAGCTTTATTCTTGAAGTTTGGAGTTGGTGACCCAGTCTTCCTATGAGTGTCTCCCATGAAAGGCGTGATGAGGTTCGAGAAGAGGGGAAAGCTCAGCCCCAGGTACATCGGACCATTTGAGATACTTCAGACAATTGGGGAGGTAGCTTATGAGTTGGCCTTGCCTCTGGACTTTTCATTAATCCATCTAGTTATCCGTGTATCTATGCTATGACACTATATTTTGGATAAGTCTCACATGCTTTATTGGGATTCAGTTCATTTGGATGAGAGGCTGACCTTTGTAGAGGAGTTAGTTGCTATTTTAGCCTCAGATGTTAGACGGTTGTGGTCCAGAGACATTCCTATAGTTAAGGTTTAGTGAAGACACCTCCAATTGAGGAATATACCAGGGAGATCAAACATGAGATGCAGGCCTAGTACCCCCACCTGTTCGAGCCTTCAGGTGCTTCTTTATCCTTTACTTTTTGCGGACGAAAGTCCTTTTAGTAGTGGATATTGTAATGACCCTTTAGGTCATTCCCTGCGGTTTCATGCTTTTTATACAATTAGAGCTTTCCTATAATTTCCCCAAGTTATTTACAACTTTCTGGGACTGGCAGTTTGGTTACCGGGTAGTTCGTTTGATTTTTAGAACTAATTCCCTATTTTGGAGCTTTCGCTGTAAAGAAAAGGGTATTGGGCCTGAACTTTAGGTAAACGACCTCGGATGCCAATTCTGATAGTTCTTTTAGCTTTGGAATATCAATTTTAAGCAAGGGCGACCCTTGGTCTGGGTCCCGAGGCTTTCAAACTCAGTTTGGGCTATTGAGTAGATTTTGTCTAAAATAGCCCTTCGAGTGTGGGGCTTGCTTTTGATCGAAATGACCTCGCATGGAAATTTTTATGGGGTCGTTGAGTCCAAAATGTAGAATTTGGTGGGGTAGCATAGTTTGTTCGCATTCATGGGATTCCAAACAAATCCCAAGGTTCGATCGAAAACTTGGAAAAACTTGGCCAATTGTTTGTGCCTGTTGCATCTGGTGCAACAACTTTAGTGGCCAAGATAATGCTTTAGCAGATTGGCACCGCTTTAGTGGCTCTGGACTGCTTTAGTAGAGGCCATAAGGCTAGGCTGCTTTAACGACCCCTAGCCACTTTAGAGGTTATTTAATTGCTAAAGCGGCCATCGTTGGTACCATTATATTTATTTCACTTCCTCTTCGGGTCCAACTCATTTTTCAAGTCAAAACACCATTAAAAACCCTAGAAAGCTTAGAATCGTGGGAGATTAATTATTGGTTGTTAGGAGTGAGTTGGAAACTTCGTTGTGGTCATTTCCTCACCATTATTTTCGTAAGTTTCTGCTTTAATTTCTAGTTTAATCCCCCAATTTATTTTAAATACCTAGAGTACTTTGCGGGCTGTTTTGGGTCGATTTGTGCTCGGATTCCATATATTTTTTAGGGTGAATATTCATTGAGCTTAGAGGGATGCATTGACGGTTTCAAATTCGTGACTTCACAAGTAAGCCCCATGGGGTTTTTTTCTCCAATTTTTGACCTAAAGCATTTATACGCAATATGATATTGATGTTCTCGCCTTAATGTGTATATTATTGTTTTGATGTCGTGGCAGCATTCGGAGGCTTCTCAAAAGGGAAAAGTTCTAGAGTGGAGGAATTGACGAGCTTTCAGAGGCGTCCGGGTAAGCTAGGCTTGCTTTTCTTCTAGACTGAGCTTTATTATGGTATTAGTGTATTAGTATGATAGCTATGGGTAGGTAATTATGACTCGGATAATAATTTAGCATTTATTGATTAAGTTAGCCGATTAGAGGCCTTTTTAGGTAGATTTCGGCCTAGCCTCTCTTCATATTAGTTTGAGTCTATACCTTAGGACTAGTTTGGAGTTACTTAGAACCTTGGGATATAACAGTGAGTCTTAGTCTGAGTTGGGTGGGTGCTTGCTTTAGTTTGGGATTTTGGGACTAGTATCGGCCCCTGCCTGCCCTTCTTTTAGGTTAATTATCGAAATTAGTTCCTTATAGGCCTTAGAAGCCTTTATTCGTCAACTTAGATTAAATATTTAGCCTTAGGGTGATTTAGGCCATTTGATGAGCTTCGACTAGCTTTGTTACTTGGGATTGGAGAATATTTGGTCTTTAAAACCGCATCCTTAGACTTAGTGACTAGTATCCGCTCCACTTGTAGATTTGATCGCCTAATTTGGAAGTTTAGGAGTACTTGAATTTCAAAGAAAGTTATGATCTTGGATCGTTACTATAATTGTCTTATTTACCAGTTTCGATTCAAGTACGACATCTAATGGCTCTCTTATTACTTATGATATCTGGTTTGTGTATGCTATTTACTATTATGGCTCCATTTTTTAATTTTGGTTCAAGTCTGGCCTTTTTAAGTCTATTGGGATACGTAATTGGTTTTGGAATTTTGGTAAAGACCGGTAAGATTTGGAATTATAATTAGGGAGGAGTTACAGGTATGTTCTGACTCATTTGCTCACTTTATGAATACTGTTGTCGGTAATTTATGCATACCTACTATAACCCACCAGTAGGTAAGCCAACCTATAGTCCAGAACAGCTAGTAACGGACTACCAATATAAATGAAGAAAACAACGAAAAGGAATTTAATAAAGAAACTAATATAGAATACAACCTCAAAACCTAGTGAAGTTAGTACAAGAGATTCTAATACAACAGGAGTACAAAGTAGAATATAGAGTCAATATATATATAAAGCTGTCTCTGAAATATAAAATACAGATCAAACTAACAATATAAGGGAGAGCAGGAATACTCCGAATGTCAGGAGCTCACCCCAAATCTCTGATTCATGGCTTCTCCGCACGATTCACACATAAACGGTGAGAACTCATACTATGATTTGCAGGCTGCAGAAGTGTAGTATGAGTACCAAACAGGTGGTTCTCAATAGGCTTCGGCCGACTGAGCTCGAAAAATAATGAAAGCATAAATAACATGTAAAGTAGGAATATAACAACAGACAGCTATCCAAGAAACTAAAAATAATAATGCTAATTGAGCAATAAGGATAAACTATCCTATTCTAACAGTATTTGAGAACTAAAGTGCAATACCATATATCACTAGCCAATATACAACTAAAGAGTGAAAGAAGGATACATAGTAGTAATACAAAGCCAAATGATACATATACAATATGAATAGATAATGATAGATAGGGATATGCGGTAATACCATATATATATATATATATATATATATGTATGTATAAACATATATAGGACTAAACTCAAAGGTAATATCCTGAGGGAGCCAACCTAACATCTCGAGGGTCATAACCAAGAAGGAAAACTAATACTAGCATAATCGAGGTCTCTAACAAAAATGAGACTAATCATGAGATAATCTAACAATAACGTATATTACTACAATAGAGGAAAGGTATCAGAAACGTACCAATAATCTCGGGTACCAGTCCAAAACCATCCTACCACGAACTAACCATAATAACTAACAATAAAGTAACCAGCTAGTCCGGACAAACAATAACCTAATCGGGCCCCCATAAGCCCTAAAGGTTCAAGAAAGCACTCATCATACAGAAATCATAACTTATACCTATGTATCTCCCCATAAGACTGATAGATATAAGTGTCAAACAATTATACTGGCGATAGGCAATGTATATAAATGAATGAATGCAAGGATAGTCCAATACCATATATCAACCAAGTAACCTAACATACAAAGTCTATACACCTCCTCCAGCTCAGTAGCATGCAAAGCCAGGACCTATGGCGACAATACTTCTCCGGCACTGTGGCTCACGGACGAATTGGCCCATAGGGGAGTAGGGATATTCGTATACACTGCTTGGTCTCAAACCAGGACTTCTAGTGACCATCATAATCAATCTAATCTGTTTAGTACTGAAGAGATATATAAGGTATAATAAGTGCTCAAACTAAAACTAAAAGAGTATAAATCTGTAAATACATTACCCGAGATCGAGTTCGAGACCAAATTAACATAATAATATAGAAAGGGTCGGAATCTCCCTCGACCAAAGTAAATAGTAGTGGTAAATGAGTGGATTAATAATGGACCAAAATCAACCTTGGTAAAATTTCCAAAATAGTATATTTCGTTCCAAAAGCTCATAATTTATTAAATAAGGTGGTACGATTCCCATTATAAAAGAATCAGTTTTAAAAGTGAAAAGTGGGAACAATTCCCTTTTTAGAAAACAATAGTAAAATCAAGGTTTGGATTGGAATCGTACCACTAAGTGAGCATAAATGCGCCTAAAAGTATGCATGCTGTCACCAGTATCAAAACAATACAACCATAGGCACCTAAGCATATATAAACTAGAATCACGTCCTTTTTAAGGATATAATACTTTCCTGGAGTCCAACTAGTATCGTGACACTGCCTTGGGTCCAACAATACATAACTAGCATGCTAAAAGTACCATGATCCAGTAAACTATGGTAAATTAAGGCACACGTCAGCTAAAAGGACCTAATCGGGGAATATGGTCTAAATCACTAGATAATACCATAAGTCTCATACTAAGGGATCCTTAATGTCAACCTAAGGACAAACAAGCATATATTTCCATCCTATATCCTCTAAATAGGTTGACATGATATACTAGTCATAATCCCCTCCTATAATCTATACCTAGCATGCAATCTATAAAATACACAATCTCGTAGAGAAAAGTAGACCGAAGCCTACCTCATTGCCTAACCGTAATCTTGAATCACCCACGAATTGCTCATCCTTGCTCCACGATCCAAAAAATGATGTCGCACTATCAAAATAATAATCTACACGTTAATAGGAGTAAAATGATACCCATATTGCAGTATAAAACTCCAAGCCTAAAATCGAGTCAAAAATTAGCCAGTGGGGGCTGCAAATGAGATTCTAAAATTAATTCCATCACAAGGTCCCTCGAATGACAAGGAATATGTGCTCAAAAGTTGAGCCGGGACACAAATCGGGGCTCAAATCAGCCCCAAAAGATAATGAAACTATGAGAGAAAACAAGAATTAAGTGGAGGAATTAGACCAAGAATGTACAAGGAAATTAATGGGAAATGGGTATCTCATCACCCTCTACACATTCCCAGCTCCAATTTGTGACGTTCCCTAAGTTTCTAGAGCTTTTGGGATCTTTAATGGCGGAAAAACCCTAAAAAATAGGCTTAGAATAGAGTAAGGGAGCAATATAAAGGGGCTGCCAGGGGTCCTTCACTAATGCGGGACCCCACCACTAACGCGGACTAGATTAGTCGCAGACGCGGTCAATTAACTGTGAACGCAAAGAGTAAAGGTGAGCCGGTCAAGTCAACTTACCCTTTGTAAATGTGATGGATAGATCACGAATACGGAGTATAACATCCTTGACCTTCGCGAACGCGGCTACATCCTCGTGAACATGAAGGCCAAATCTTGGCTGCACCAGATGCTGCATATCAGTAATTTCACCAAGTCCTCACAAACTCCGATCGGGGGTTCGAGATTCATTCAGAACCCCGTGCGTGCAAATAAACTACACTACCATACAAAATTTAACATTCCGTACTCAACGAAACCATCAAAATTTCCAATGGAGGTCATCTAGATTAAATATGGGTCCCACACCTATAGTTTCATTTTCCATCAAATCCACCCAATAGCTCAAAATAAGTCTGAAAGCCCCAAGACCCGGACCAAGGATCCCCTTAGCCTAAAATCAACATTCCAGAGCTGGTGATGCTGTCGAAATTCTCATCCGAGGCCCTTTACTAGCATTTTTGGTCTGAGACCAATTTCTTAGCAGCAAAAGCTCCAAAACAGGGAAATGAGCTTAAAACCCAAATGAACTGTCCAAAAATCAAACTGATAGTTTCGGCAAGTCATAAATGACCAGCAACCACTATTGGAAGGCTTGAAATGCTGAAATCGCATAAAAATTGAGAAAATGACTGGGAGGGTCATCACAATATCCACTACTAAATAGACTTTCATCCGCGAAAGTCAATGGATCAAAGGAGTCCAAAAGCTCGAACGGATGAGGTACTGGGCCCGCATACTCCAAGCAAGACTCAACAAATAACCTCTAAGGCACCACAATACTTCCAAGGGATTTCACTAAAGGTATCCCTTTTTCTCCAAAACCTTATTTCACCTTCCAACTAGCCATAACTCAACCTCAACAACCAACTGGCCTTCAACTGAACCAAGAATGACTGATGCACCCAAACCCAAACCATGATACGCTGACATTACACCAATACAAGCACAACCAAGAAAAAATTCAACCAAGCTAAAGGATAACCAAGGCATGAATCGCACAACTAACTCTAACTCTAAATTTAACGTTCTCTTGCCTTTCCAAACCTGTTGTCTACTCTGAACTGCACCAAAGCTCTCCAACATCATCTGAGTCCTATCCATGTAATCACCTCATCCCAAAATCTCAAAAGACTGAAGCTGATCTACTAAAAATCCATGTTGGCGATTATAAGAATAAGCCTATAAGGTGTTACCTGGACACACAAATGGAGATGATCAAAGCCTGTGATCTCTAGCCACAACTATAACTAGTCCGAATGACCCTCGAAACTGATAGTTAGGAATCTGAAGCACAAAATCTCGAAGCTGAATGATCCATTCCAGAACGTGCACTAACAGTAGGTGAAACCACGCTAAGCCCAACTTAAACACACTTCTTCTGCTGAGAAGACATTCAAAATTTTGACAAACTTTGAGAACCAAGGTCAAAAGCAGTAGAAACCAATATCATGTACCAACAAACCATCTTCCAAGTATCTATCAAACATAGTCTATCAGCACTAAAGAGAACCAAACTGGTAGGTAAAGAGTAGGCCCAGTCAACATGTCGATGAATGCTTAACTAAATCAAGCTTCAAAACAGGGTTGCTACCAAGTTACACAATCCATAGCTGTAATCTCAACATCAAAGCTGAACTTATTAATCTTAACTACCCAAACTGATCCTGTTGATGAGTAAGTGTCCACGTATGAAAATTTATTACAACTGAAGCCAATAAGTCTTCCCTTAGGACAAATACCCAAATCAATCTTACTATCAGAAATCAAGCATATATCCAATGGTTCCCGCAATGGCTAAGCTGAAAGGTTGCTGAAGAACATAGCCACAGGTTAGACAAACTACACACTAAAGATACGAGCAATAAAATCCACACCTGCTGAGGGCATAACACATCAAGGCATAACCAAGAACTCACCAAGGCTACAAAAAGCACTAATGGCATCCAAATATTAAGCAACTCAGAAAAATATGATCTTATCCTAAACCTGGTCAAACCAATGCTCAATCTACAACGATGAATACTCACTTTCAAAAGAGACCCTCTTGGGTTACCGACAACTGATGAACAACATATACCATCAAGCAGAAGCATTCCATGAAGTCATATTCAAGCGAACAAATCCCAAAATGAGAAATTTTTGAATTTTCCCATTTAAACCAACCTTACCTCAATCCAACCATGAAGCATATTAAAGAAAGAACAGAGTACCCAACTCACTATCAAAATCAAGGTCAACACCACTACCAGGAATGAACTATCCAAATTGGAAGGACAAATCTCAAATTTATCAACCTCAGGAACGGCTATAGAAAAGGATAGCCAATGCTAAAATCACAACAAAACCAGGGAAGGCCAAACCTTTTTATACTTTCATAATCCCTCAACAATAGAAAAGGAAAATCGACTAACCAAGGCAGTCGTTTAAGCCAACAAATAAGAATCACAAGGAAGGGTATACTAACTAGATAATGCTAGTCTAGCATCTATCAAGTTAGAATCAATCAATGTCAAAACAATGACAACAATAACAATAGTATAAAGTGCATGTATCACCAAAAATGAATAACAACAACCAGTACCACTCTAAGATCACACCAAAGCCAATATGCCAAAGGAAAGGGACTTTAACCCAAGTGCTGAACCCTAAGAAAATAATAATTCTGATCCACTCAATCCACTACTAAATGAAAATATCTATTGTAGTAGTCAAATAAGAATAAATCTACACAAAGACTTACAACAATCAATGTAGTAATATTAAGGCATACGAATACCGATGGGTATGAAAACCCCAACCCAATCTAGGTAGAACTGAAAGGACAGAAAAACAAAAGTACACCTATCTGATGGAATCCAAAGTCATAGTCCTTGACATGCCCGAAGAAGTATGGATCTGAATACGTCCATGCCCGAACTGAGCATTTGAATGACCAACAGAAGTACTAAGCACACTACCTTTGCCTGAAGGTACTATAACACTAAGAGACTAATCTGGCTGCACTAACTGCTCAATAATCCCATATCGGGGACACTCTCTGGACCAATGGCCGATCTTTCTGCAGTTGTAACAAACTCCTAAAGCTCTAACCTGACGAGAAATTAGAGCTAACCCTAGCTGGATGACCAACGGACATCTAGGGCACTCCCTAGACCAATGACCAATCTCATCATAATCAAAGCATTCCCCTGGGACTCTCTGATACACTGTACTTGTTAACCCAGAATAGCTGCCATGACTTGAAGACCTAGTCTAAATACTCTATGATGACTGACCAAAACTTTATCCAATGTGACCACCACAGCCTATCTGAGAATCACCCATAACGTGAGGTGCTACTTGTACGAACCTGATAGGCTGCAAATGATGTTGATATCTTCTGGGAGAATCCCTACCTCTAGGTGGTATACCACTAACACTGAACTGTTGACATGGCCTCTTAATGCCACCTCTATATGTATCAATACATGCCCTTTCAGTAGTCCTTGCATAAACGATAACCTGAAGAAAGGTAGAACCAATTGCTATCAAATGCTCTGATGCCAAGCGGAGTAGTAAAGCTAACCCTCTTATAAATCCGTACACCATCTCATGCTCTATTGAGAATAACATAGGGGCATGTTTGTCCCTCTTAAGAAACTCAATCTCATACTCTAAAACTGATAAAGATCCTTGTTGAACACCAACAAACCCAATTCTGGTCTGAGAACTACTCAATATATTGGGGACTACCACTGACTATGGATTATCCATAAAAATACTTGGAATCCCCAACACTGTATCCTGAAAAGATGAGGTGGTCACAAACTTTATCAAAGTCTGGGCTGACCCGAGAACCTCTAGCTGACGTTGAGGATCTTCGATATGAATCTCTAACTCCCTAGTCCAACACTTAGCTAAAACTCTGGTAACATGAACCAAAGTCTTATCCGTATCTATCGACAACCTCGTGCTATCCATCTGGGAAAGAGTGGAGTCAAACGAGGTGCTTAGAGGTTCATATAAGTATGGACACACGACAAGGAATCAAGGAATAGGATTTTCTAAAAATGCCTCATAGACTCCAAGAGATAGGATACAAACGTCTCTGAATCGATCCGCAGGACTCTACTAGGCACTTAGCTCTTGTACCAACATTATCGGTAAACCTATGCTCTGATACCAATTTGTCATGATCAAATTTATTAGGTCATGATGGTACATACTATAATCCACCAGTAGGTAAGCCAACTCGTAGTCCAGAACGTCTAGTAATGGACTACCAATAGAAATGAAAAAAACAGCAAAAAGGAATTTAATAAAGAGACTAACATAGATTACAATCCCAAAACCTGGTGAAGTTAGTACAAGAGCTTCTAATACAACAGGAGTATAAAGTGGAATACAAAGTAAATATATCTACAGAGTCGCCTTTAAAATACAAAATAGAGATCAAACTAACAATATGAGGGAGAGCAGGGACACTCCGAACGTCAGGAGCTCACCCCAAATCTTCAATCCATAGCTGCTCCACATAATGCACACATCAATAGCGAGAACTCGTACTATGATTTAGGCTGTAGAAGTGTAGTATGAGTACCAAACACGTGGTACTCAATAGGCATCGGCCGACTGAGCTTCAAAGATAATACATGCATAAATAATATGTAAAGCAGGAATATAACTACAGGCAGCTATCCAAGAAACTAAACATAATAATGATAATGGAGAAATAAGGATAACTATCCTATTCTAATAGTATTCGAGAATTAAAGTACAATACCGTATATCACTAGCCAATATACAACTAAAGAGTGAAAGAAGGATATATAGTAGTAATACAAGGGCAAAGGATACATATACAATATGAATACATAAGGAAAGATAGAGATATATGGTAATTCCATATATATATATATAGGACTAAACTCAAAGGTAATATCCTGAGGTAGTTAACCTAACAACTCGAGAGTCATAATCAAGAAGGAAAGCTAATATTAGCATGTAATGTCCCTTCAGGTTATTTTCTTGATTCTTGTACATTTTAGGCATTTTGAGCCTTCTTACAGTGGGTAAAAGTCATTTATGACTTGCTAGAGCTGTCTGTTTGGTTATCAGATAGTTTGTTTGGGTTTTAGACTCATTTCCCTATTTTGCAGTTTTTATTGTTGAGGAATTAGTCTCGGACCAAAACTCCTAGTAAGCAGTCTCCGATAAAAAAAAATACAGTTCTGTTACCTTTGAAACCTTGATTTTAGGCTAGGGTACCCTTGGTCTGGGTCCCGAGGCTTCTAGACTCATTCTGGTCTATTGATTGAAAATTGGTAAATATGGCTCATTAAGTGTGGGGCCCATTTTTTATCAAAACAACCTCGGATGGAAATTTTGATGGTGCCTTTGAGTCCAAAATATCGATTTTGGGTTAGTCAAATAGTTAGATTGGGTCCCGAGCCTTTATATTTTATTTTGAGTGTTAGATGAAAATTTGTTAAAACAATCTAATAGGGGTCCTGGTGGTTAGTTTGTTGTAAATAACCATTTTTTTAAAATTCAATGATTTCATTGGATCTGAAACGTGTTTTATGATCAATTCGCACAATTAGTTCATGTTCATAGGATTTCAAATGAGGTCTGAGGGTCAAAAACAAGTTTTGGAAGTGGTGTTGACCGTCCGCTAAAGAAACCATTTGACTATTTTAGCGGTACTATGACCCTTTGACCAAGTCGCTTTAGTGGTCAAAGTTCCGCTTTAGAATACATCGCTGAGTATAAGACCCAAACAGAACCCATTTCATATTTTTAACATTTTGGGAGCTAGAAAACTCTGATTTTGACGATTCTCAATTCATTTTCTGCGTATAATCATTGTCTATATGATTATAACTTCATATTTCTCATTTTCCAAGAAAATCCATTTCTTTTTTCATAATTTTTGACTAAAATTGTGATTCAAAACCTTTTTTCCGCCATTACTGGAGCTTGGAGCATGGGAAATTATGAAAAATCATCCATTGAGGCTAAGGTAAGCTAATTCAATGACTCTTGATCATTTTTCATTGTTTTCCCCCATCAATTTCCGCTCTTTTCCATGTAAATTCCTAGAAATTAGATTTTGACTTTCTTAACTTTGTGGGCAGATTTGGGGCTCGATTCGAGCTCTGTTTGTGCTCAAATTTTGACCATACATTCTTTGTCCTTCGAGGGACCTCATGACAGATTCAATTTTAGAATCATATTTTTGTGCCCCACCGACCCATTCTTTATCTAAATTTTGGCCTAGAGTATTAAATAGCAATATAGGTATCATTTTACTCCTATTAACATGTAGATTATGATTTTGATAGTGCGAGTTATTTCGGGAAAGTGTGGTTTAGGCGATCAATTTACAGATGGTTTGAGATTACAATTTGACTATGAGGTAGGCTTCGGTCTGCTTTTCTCTATGAGATTGTGTATTGTATAGATTGCATGCTAGGTAGGGATTATAGGATAAGTTTATACCTAGTAATTCCATGATTTGACCTATTTTGGGGATTTAGAATAGAAAAATGACCCAAACCTTAGGCTAGAACACCCGTTATGGTTATAGAATCCTATAATCCTTGATTATAGTCATGTTAATCATAGATTGACATTAAGGATACTTTAGTATAAGACTTATCATATTACTTTTTTTGATTTGGGTCGTATTTCCCTGATTAGATCCTTTTAGCGACCTTCTGCCCTTGTTTACCGTAGTTTCTTAAGTTATAATTCTTTATCCTATTTATTATATATTATTGGGCCCGAGTCCATTGTTACGATACCATTTGGACTCCAGGTGAGTATTTTATCCTTAAAGGGGACATGATTCTAGCTTATAGACGCTTAGGCACTTATAATCGTATTGTTTGGATACCGATGATGGCATGCATACTTTTAGGCATTAACGCTCATTTAGTTGTATGATTCCAACCAAAACCTTGATTTTACTACTATTTTCAAAAAAGGAATTTATTCCCACTTTTCCCTTTTAAAATAGACTATTTTACAATGGGAATCGTACCAACTTATTTAATAAATTAAGAACTTTTGGAACTAAATATACTATTTTGGACCATTATTAATCCACTATTTTACCTCTAATATTTATTGTGGTTAATAAAGATTTTGACCCATTCTACACTAATATGCTGATTTAGTCCCGAACTCAATCTCGGGCAACGGATTTATAGATTTATAAGCTTTTAGTCTCGGTTTGAGTCTGGGAACTTATTATACTTATATATTTCTCTGGTATTATATAGATTAGATTGGTTATGATGGTTACTGGAAGTCCTGGTTTGGGACCAGGCAGTGTATACGAATATCCCAAGTCCCTTATGGGCCCCTTCGTTAGATGAGCCATGATATCGGAGAAGGATGGTCGCCGTAGGTCTTCCATTTATGATCTTCTGAACTGGAGGAGGTGTATATACTTGGTATTTTTTGCCACTCAGTTGATTTGGTATTATTGACTTACGTTGCATTCATTCGTTAATATGCATTGCCTATCACAGTATAATTATTTGGTACCCATATTTATTGGTCTTATGAGGGTTGTATAGATACAAGTTATGTTTTTTGTTTGTTTTTTTCTTTCTTGTTCCTCTCCGGACTTATAGGGGCCCGGTTGGGGTTATTGGTTGTCCGGGCTAGTCGGTTACATTATTGTTGGTTGTTATGGAATGATACGTGGCAAGCTAGTTATGGATTGATGTTTGCATCATGTGGAGCAGCCATGGATCATATATTAGTGGTGAGCTCCTGACGTCAGAACTATTTCTGCTCTCCCTTTTATTATTGGATGATCTCTATCTTGTATTTTAGAGATAACTTTGTATGTATTTCTTATGTACTTTAGTTTGTACTTCTAATGTATTAGAAGCTCTTGTATTGACTTCACCAGGTTTTAAGGTTATATATCTATTATAGACTTTTGATTAAATTCTTTTCCACTGTTTTCCTTCCTTTCATTTGATAGTCTGTTACTCGTCGTTCTGGACTAGGTGCCATCATGACCTGAGAAATTGGGTCGTGATAAATTTAAATCAGAGCACAGGTTTACCAGTGTTGTTAGTACAAAAGCTAAGTGCCTAGTAGAGTCATGCGGATCAGTACGGAGACATCTGTCTCCTATATTCAGGAGGCTATGGGGCATTTTTAGGAAATTATATTCTTTGATTCCTTGTTGTGTGTCCGTACTTCTATGAACCTCTAAGTTCTTCTTTGAATCCACTATGTCTAAGATGGATAGCAATAGATTATCGATAGATGCGGATGGGACTTCTATGCATGTTATTGGGCTAGGGAGTTAGAGATTGGTATTGAGAATCTTCAGCATCATCCAATGGGTCTAGGGCTAGCCTAGGCTCTAGCAGGGTTTGTGACCACCTTAGTTCTTCAGTATTCAGTATTGGGGGTTTTGAGTCTTTTCATGGATATGCCACAGGCCGAGGTGGTGTTTGGTACATAAAGTGGTTCTCTGGCTAGAGTTGGGTTTGTTGGTGTTCAGTAGGGATCTTTATTAGTTTTAAAGTATGAAATTGGGTTTCTCTAGTGGGTCATACATACTTCGATGTTATTTCCTACAGAGCATGATTTGGTGTGGGGATTTATCTGAGGGTTAGCTTTACTAATCCATTTGGCATCAAAGCATTTGATAGCAGCTGGGTTTTCTTTCCCTCAGGTTGTTGGTCATGTCAAGACTACGGAGAGGTCATATTTTGATTGTGGTGAGACCGTTCATTGGTCTAGAGAGTGTTCTCGACATGGGATTATTAGGCAGATAGCACAGTCGAATTAGTCTCTTAGAGATATGGCACCTTTAGTTAGCGGCATTACACTTTGGAACTCCATAGTGATAGGTGCGCCTTTGATTTTCTACCTTTAGTGTCTATTTGAGTTAAGTTGAGGTTTTCATACCCATCGATAATTATATGCCTTGATTACTATATTGATTGATGTATGCCTTTGTGTAGATTTATGTTTATTTGACTATCCTTGTAGATGAATTCTTTTAGTAGTGGATTCAGTGGATAAGTATTGTGATTTCCTAGGGTTGTAGCTTTTGGTTTAAAGTCCCTCTCTTTCGACATTTTGGCCCTGTTGTGGTTGTAGAGTGGTTATGGTTGTTGTTTTTCATTTGGTGCCACCTGCACTTTATACGGTCATTATTATTATCATTGTCTTGAATTTGATTGATCCTTACTAGATGGATGGCTATACTAGATTAGTACTATCCAGTTAGTGATTCCTTTCTTGCGATTCTTGTCCTTTTGGCTTAGACAACTACCTTGGTTGGTTGGTTTTCCTTTCTATTAGTGAGGTAAGATCGATTATTGGGAGAGTTGTGAAAATAAAGGTAGGTTTTTCCTTCCATGGTTTTGTTGTGATTCTAGCTTGGGTGATCCTTTTCTATAGCCACTCTAAAGTTGGCAAATCAGGAATTTGTTATCCTAATTTACTTGGTTCATTTTTCGGTTGTAGTCTTCACATTGGTGTTGATGTTGAGATTGGTACTCTGTTCTTATACAATGTGATTCATGGTTCAATTGGTTTAGGTTGGTTTACATGGGTGGATTCAAAAATTTCTCTTTTCGGTAATTGATCGGCCTAATGTGACTTTGTGGAATGCTTAGTCTTGATGATATGTGCTTGTGTATCAATTGTTGCAACCAAAGTGGGTGTCTTTAGGAGTGAGTATTTGATTCCATAGATGGAGTATTGGTTTGACCAAATTCAGGCTAAGGTCATATTTTTTTGAATTGCTCAAGTTTTGGCTACCATTGGTACTCTTTGCAGCTTTAAGAAGTTCTTAATTATGCCTTGTTGTGTTATGCCTTCAGCGGATGTGGATTTGATTTTTTGTATCTTTAGCCTGTGGTTTTTTCTCAGTTGTGGTTATGTTCTTTGGCAATGTTTCAGTTTCAGCTCTTGCGAGAACTATGGTATATGTGCTTGATTTCTTGTAAGGAGATTGATTTGGGTATTTGACATCAGTGAAGACTTGTTGGCTCCAGTTGTAATTTTTGACTCCTTTGAATAACAGCTTGAAAGTTGTGATAGATTGTGGAGTATGAATGCTTACTCATCAATATGATTGGTTTGAATAGTTGAGTCAAGTAATTCGCCTTGGTATTGAGAATACAGGTATGGATTGTGTAACTTGGTTTCATCCCCGTTTTGAGGTTTTGACTCAGTTAAGAATTTATCGATAAGTTGACTAGGTCTACTCATAACTTACTGGTTCAGTTTCCTTCAGTTCGGATGGGTCATACTTGATAGATGCTCGGAGGTTGATCCGTCGGCACATGGTATTGGTTTCTACTACTTTTGGGACTTTGATTCTCAATTTTCATCAGAAATTTTGTATCCCTACCCAGCAGAAGAAGTGTACCTAATTGTATTTAGCATGGTTTCACCCACAGTCGGTGGAGAATTCTGGAGCAGACCATTCATTTTTTAGAGCTAGTGCTTCGAACCTACGACTATTGATTTCGAGGGTCATTTGGAACTGATACGGTTGGGACAAGCTGTCCAACAAGTACACGACCTTTCACACGAAGCCAAGCTCGGGAATTACAAAAACTCCAAGCCTTGTTCATGTAAATGGCCGTGTGTGAGTTGGTGACTGATCCACCTAAGGATTTAAATGTTTTTAAGTGTGAAGAGGGACCTTGAAGTGTAATAAACTTACACTCCAAGGCCGGACCCCATGACAAGGACAAGCTGGTCATTTTGCCTTGTAATATAAATAGAACATATTAGGGTTATTTGGGTAGTTCTTCCATCATTATTTTGAAACACAAGACTTGTAATATTTTGGGTTCTCT
Organism: Capsicum rhomboideum; assembly: GCA_031232105.1. NCBI lineage: Eukaryota > Viridiplantae > Streptophyta > Magnoliopsida > Solanales > Solanaceae > Capsicum > Capsicum rhomboideum. The sequence continues at coordinate 73,044,329 of CP124718.1, read as the reverse complement.
CTCTCTCTCTAAACCATCCCACAAGAAGAGGGATACTTGTGTTGTAGCTTGGCTCGAAACAAGGATCTTGAGGTCATAGAGTTCCTCTTGGTCCAAGTAAGAACTTGGTGTTAATATTCAATAGTCTTAGGGTCCTCTCTTGTTGTTAGGGTTCTTAGACTCTTGAATCTTTTATGTCAAGTTACTATCTTTTGTGATCTTGTTAATGTTGTTTTTTGTAATCTTGAAGTCTAGTGAAGCCGTGTGGGGCTCTTTCGATTCACTAGCACTTGTTGAAACTTGTTGATCTTGTGTTGGTTTGTTGATTTCGTGGCTTGTTGTTGGAAACTTGTGTGTTGTGGACTTGATAGTGTATCATTTGGTATCAAAGCATGGCCGGTTGTGTTCCTACACTACCAATCTAGGGCTCTCTTGGTCAAAAACAAAATATGTCCATCTTGTTGTCTTGACTGAAATTGGTGCTTGTGTGTTTAGATCTAGGTGATATTTTACTTGTTTAGTGTGTTTCTAGTGTTGGTTTCTTTCTCACCAACACTAAAGGTGTCTAGATCTAAAGTTGAGCTTATAATATTGACCATTGTTGTGGTGACTTGAACTTGGACCGTAGGTTGTACCTTGTTGATAACCATTGGTGGCTTTTATGTTATGTTCTTGAAGAAGTTGATGTTGTGTTCTTGAAGGTTGTTGTGGTTTTCATCTTGTTCTTCATCTATTCTTACAACTTAAGACAACAAAGTATAAGATAGATCAAAAAGGTTGTAATACAAAAGTTATAAAGTTGTTGATGAGAAGACTTGCACACATCACTTCCTAGACTTGACAACCACTTTTCCTTAAATCACGAAACCTTGTTTTGTGGGATTAGTATAGTCAAATCTTACCTTTTTGAGTTTGAAAAGTTGAAAAAGAGTACAAGACTTTACCTTCCCTCCAAAACCATTGTCATCCATTACAAGTTGTGTGAATCTTGAAATTTTAGATTTGTGACAAAAAAAATAAAAATAAAAATAAAATTTGTGTGGGCCCAAGACCAATTACATGCTGCCACGTCACTAATAAGCTCAAATTTGGATACTCTTTCCTAGTTTCTAATGGTTGATTCTTGGTTTCCTTACTTGGTTCTAGAACTAATTAACAAACTAGTACATTCCTACTAGGTTGTCAATTAGTCCTTTGAATCCGTTGCTCGGGTCAACGATTACTTGGGTGCTTTTTATCTTTTGAATACGTTGTTACTTCTTGGTTCTAATCCGACGAGAATTCTTTGAGTATTCAAACAAAAATCCACTCCGGATAAGAGCTTACTCATACATTAAAGGATTCACGGGTTACTAGCCATTCTACAACACTTGAGGAACTCAATTGTGAGGTGATCCAAAGAGTGTAATACCTTGGCAATGGAAGGGACCACGTCCCAAAATATGGATACTAATGCTTTTGACTCCATGAGGATCACTCTTGAGGCCGTTACCCGAACACTTGAAAGGTTGAATACGGAATTTGGGGCTGTGAGGGGGGATTTGGCAGCAATAAAGGGAGAAGTGTCGACTATTAGTGGGAGATTAGAACAAGTGGAGAGTAAAAGGAACTCTCATCCTTGTACTCCTCTACATGTTTCTACCAATGGGCATGATAGAACTTCCTCCGCAACCATCACTCCCAAAACATTGCACCAAATGCTAAATACATCTCAAGCTCCACTAAATGCCGCAAGCCAAAGCACTCCTTTCCTTCCAAACCGTGACACCACTAGACCAATACAATTCCAAACTCCTCAAGTCCCACAAGAGGGATTTGGACATCAAGTACCTCCGCCAAATCCGAATCCTCCATTCCAAGCTCCATTAAACCAAAGACCACCACCTCCACAAAATCCAATTCCTCCAAATCAAGTCCAAAATGCCCAAAACCGTCTAGCCCACTTTGAGGAATATGGTAGAGAGGAATATGAAGGATATGGAGCCTTTGATGATGCTTACATGATGGAGGAGGAGATGAGAGGGGGTCGTGGAGATCCAAGGAGATACCGAGGCTATGGATAAAGGGGAAATCGACACCAAGAGAGAGATGTAGGCATCAACACCATCAAGTTGAGCCTACCCGTCTTTAAAGGTAAAAGTGACCCCGAGGCCTACAAAGCTTGGGAATCGGGTTGTGACAAAGTTTTCCAAGTTAATGATATCTCAGAAGAAAAGAAAGGTTGTTGTGCTATATCTCATTTTGAGGGTTATGCTAACACTTGGTGGGAGTACGTCAAGCGGTTTGGTAATGAATTAGTTGATGGGTAGCCACTACCTTGGTTTCAGTTGAGGTACTTGATGAGACAACGGTACCTTCCCAAGAGATATCGCCATGAGTTGCTTGCTAGATTGTACAACTTGCGCCAAGGTAACAAGAGTGTGATGGCGTATTTTGATGAGTTTCAACAACTCATGTTGAAACTTGACCATCGTGGGGAACAAATCAGTCATGAAGTCATCCGGTTCAAGTGTGGGTTGAACAAAGAGATCTCCACTCATTTAACACTTCACAAGTTTGATACTATTGAAGGTATTTTCCAAGCGGCTCTTGAGATTGAAAGGGAACTTAAAGAGAGATCGTCTTTCAAGGCAAGGGGACAAGACACCTCGGGCTGGCCCAAGAACAAGGACCAACCCGCCACTACAAGGCTGCCCTAGCCCAAAACAGTCCATAAAATTCCTCCAAAATCGGAAGCTCACAAGTATGATAACCCAAAGGGATTCCATTGTTTCAAGTGCCAAGGTTGGGGACATAAAGCCAATGAATGTCCAAACCGACGCAAAATGATCCTACGAGAAGGGAGATTGTATTACCTTGGTGAGGAAGTGGACCTTGAAAAGGGAGAGGATGAGGCTGATCCTCAAGATAGAGAGGAACCCGATAATGGACCACATGATGATGATGGTGATGATGGTGAATATTTTTATCCGCAAGAAGGGGAGTGTGTGGTTCCAAACTTTGTGGTTAGGCGCGTCATGATTAGTAAGGCAATCGATGACCCATGTCAAAGGGAAAATCTATTCCATACTAAGTGTCTTGTAAAGGGGAGTGTGTGCACTTTGGTGATCGATAGTGGTAGTTGTGCAAACGTTGTTAGTGTTGCTATGGTAAACTTCTTGAAGCTGCCGACTACACCGTACACTAGTTCTTACAAGTTAGAATGGTTGAATGAATGTGGTGAATTAAAGGTCACAAGGCAATGTGTGATACGGTTTAAGGTGGGAAACTACCACGATGAAGTGCTTTGTGACGTGATACGCATGCAAGCATGTCACTTGTTGTTAGGTAGACCTTGGAAGTATGATAGGTCTACCAAACACGATGGGAGGTCCAATCGATGTATGCTTGAGAAGGATGGCCGAAAGATTACCCTTCTTCCTCTTTCGCCTTCCCAAGTAAATGAGTGACATCAAAGGATGAGAGAATTGAAGTAAAAGGGAAAGAAATTCGAAAAGAGAGAAAAAAGAGGGAATTCCGTAGGTGGGGCAGTAGGGGCATCCAAGGCTGCCTCAACATCAAAAGGGACGGAAAACATGGTGATGTTGGTTAGGAAGAAGGAACTCTTCGTGGATCGTGATGAGGACACACCTATGTTACTTTTGGCTCATTGTTTTAATACTAACCCCACTAATTCTTCCATTTCTCCTTTGATTTCTTGTGTGTTGCAGGATTATGAAGATGTATTTCCTAAAGAATTTCCGCAAGGATTGCCCCCGATTTGGGGAATTGAACACCAAATTGACTTTGTGCCGGGATCACAATTGCCAAACAGGCCAGCTTATAGGAGCAACCCTACGGACACCAAAGAATTGCAACGTCAAGTTGAGGAAATCCTCAACAAAGGGTACATCAAGTAAAGCATGGGTCCATGTGTGGTTCCGGTGCTACTAGTGCCCAAAAAGGATGGAATGTGGCGTATATGTGTGGACTGCCGAGCCATCAACAAGATTACGGTAAAATATCATCACCCTATCCCTCGGTTAGATGACATGCTAGATGAATTGAATGGCTCATGTTTGTTTTCCAAGATTGATTTAAGAAGTGGCTATCACCAAATAAGAATGCAACCCAGTGATGAATGGAAAATCGCCTTCAAGAACAAGTTTGGTCTCTATGAATCGATGGTTATGCCCTTCGGCCTAACAAATGCTCCAAGTACTTTTATGAGGCTAATGAATCATGTGATTAGGCCATTTATTGGAAAGTTTGTTGTTGTATACTTTGATGATGTTTTGGTGTATAGCAAGTCTTTAGAAGACCATGTTATGCATTTACAATGTGTGCTTGATGTCCTTAGAAAGGAAAAATTGTATGCAAATCTGGAAAAATGTTCCTTTGGTGTTAATGAAGTTGTTTTCTTGGGTTTTGTTGTTAGTTCAAGAGGAGTCGAAGTGGATGAATCCAAGATAAATGCTATCAAAAATTGGCCAACCCCACAAACTGTTGGAGAAGTAAAAAGCTTCCACGGGTTGGCTAGTTTTTATAGAAGGTTTGTCAAAGGATTTAGCACCATAGCCACTCCCTTGACTGAGGTCATTCGGAAAGAAAAACCCTTCAAGTGGGGTGAAGAGCAAGCTAAGGCCTTTGAAGCCTTGAAATCTATGCTCATCTCCGCACCCTTGTTACAATTGCCCAACTTTGATAAGACATTCGAAGTCGAGTGCGATGCGAGTAAAGTAGGCATAAGGGCTGTTTTGATGCAAGATTTAAAACCCATTGCTTACTTTAGCGAAAAGATCAAAGGAGCAACTTTAAACTACTCCACGTATGATTTAGAGTTTTATGCCTTGATTAGAGCCTTGGCCACTTGGCAACACTACTTATGGCCTAAGGAGTTCGTGATCTGAATGGACCATGAATTCTTAAAGCATCTTCGGGCCCAAGACAAGCTTAACAGACGGCATGCCAAATGGATTGAGTTTCTTGAGACCTTCCCTTATGTTATCCAATACAAAAAGGGTAAGGACAATGTAGTAGCCGATGTTTTGTCTAGAAAACATGCTCTCGTATCCACTTTGTCATCAAAATTGATGGGTTTTAATAGTTTAAGAGAGTTGTATCCCAAGGACCCTCACTTTGCTCCTATCTTTAGGGAATGCGAAGAATTGGGTAGGGACAAGTGGGATTTGGCTAAGGGTTCAAATCCCTATGCCAAGTTTGATGGTTACTTATTTAAAGGTAGACGATTTTGTGTACCCTCTAGCTCTTGGAGAGAATTGTTTGTGAGGGAAGCACACGATGGTGGTCTAATGGGTCATTTTGGGGTCGTAAAGACCTTCGGAATATTGGAGGAGCAATTCCATTGGCCTAGAATGCACAAGATGTAGCTAGGATTTGCGGCCAATGTGTAGAATGCAAGAGAGCCAAATCTCGACTCCTACCTCACGGGTTGTACACCCCGCTGCCCACTCCTCTACGTCCTTGGCTTGATATATCTATGGATTTTGTGTTGGGGCTGCCAAGGACTCGACGAGGCCGGGATAGTATTTTTGTTGTAGTAGACCGGTTTTCTAAAATGGCGCACTTTATTCCTTGCTCTAAATGTGATGACACACCTAGCAAGGCCTCTTTATTTATTGATAATGTTGTTAAATTGCATGGTGTTCCGAGGACCATTGTGAGTGATAGGGACTCTAAGTTCCTAAGCCACTTTTGGAAGTCCATGTGGGGTAGGCTTGGTACCAAGTTGTTGTTCTCTACGTCCTGCCACCCACAAACCGATGGCCAAACGGAAGTAGTAAATAGGACTTTGGGTACTATGCTATGTTCCATGGTTAAGGGAAAAATGACTTCTTGGGAAGAGCGCTTACCATTGATTGAATTTGCCTATAACCGTGTCATACACTCAAGTACGGGAATGACTCCCTTAGAGAGTGTATACGGCCTAAACCCCCTTAGCCCTTTGGATTTAATGCATTTGCCAAGTGATCTCATGATTAGCTTAGATGGAAGCAAGCGGGCAGATTCTATGAAGAAGTTACATGAGAAGGTGCGGCTTCAACTTGAGAAGAAAAACCAAGAAATGGCAAGGAGGGCCAACAAGGGGAGAAAGAAATTCATTCTTGATCCGGGAGATTGGGTGTGGGTGCATCTTCGGAAGGATCGGTTTCCATCTCAAAGAAAGTCCAAATTGATGCCTAGGGGTGATGGTCCATTCCAAGTACTTGAGAGAATCAATGACAACGCCTACAAGATTGACCTTCCACCGGAATATCAAGTGCACAACACTTTCAACATTTGTGATCTCTCTCTCGTGGATGCGGTTGAAGATGACCGAATGCTAAATTTGAGGTAAAATTCCTCTCAAGATGGAGAGGATGATACGGGTGGTACAAGCTATCCAACAAGTACAGGACCTTTCACATGAAGCCAAGCTTGGGAATTACAAAAACTCCAAGCCTTGTTCATGCAAATGGCCGTGTGTGAGTTGGTGACTGATCCACCTAAGGATTTAAATGTTTTTAAGTGTGAAGAGGGACCTTGAAGTGTAATAAACTTACACTCCAAGGCCGGACCCCATGACAAGGACAAGCTGGTCATTTTGCCTTGTAATATAAATAGAACATATTAGGGTTATTTGGGTAGTTCTTCCATCATTATTTTGAAACACAAGACTTGTAATATTTTGAGTTATCTCTCTCTCTCTAAACCATCCCACAAGAAGAGGGATACTTGTGTTGTAGCTTGGCTCGAAACAAGGATCTTGAGGTCATAGAGTTCCTCTTGGTCCAAGTAAGAACTTGGTGTTAATATTCAGTAGTCTTAGGGTCCTCTCTTGTTGTTAGGGTTCTTAGACTCTTGAATCTTTTATGTCAAGTTACTATATTTTGTGATCTTGTTAATGTTGTTTTTTGTAATCTTGAAGTCTAGTGAAGCCGTGTGGGGCTCTTTCGATTCACTAGCACTTGTTGAAACTTATTGATCTTGTGTTGGTTTGTTGATTTCGTGGCTGGTTGTTGGAAACTTGTATGTTGTGTACTTGATAGTGTATCAGTACCAGTTAGTGGCTTGGCATAGATCGCAGACATTGGTCATCACCATTTGAGTATTCAAGTAGAGCAATATGGGCTTGATTTTTATGCTAGTCCATGCGGATTTTAGAAGGGCATCTTTAGTCTTTCGAGATTAGTGTGAGGAGATTATTTAGATAGGACTCAAATGATGTTGGGAAGATTTTGGATAATTTAGAGTTGACATCAGGTTTGGAAAGGCAAGAAAATGTTAGATTTGGAGTTTGAAGCTGGCCGTATGGTCCATGCCTTAAATTGTCTTTATCTTGGTTGAGTATCTGCTTGGTTTTGCTTTTTTAGTGTGATATCAGCATATTACGATTTGGGTTTACGTATTTCAGTCGTGCTCAGTTCAGTTGGAGGTCAGTTGGTTGTTGAGAATGAGTTTTTGGCTATTTGAAAAGTGAAGTAAGGAAGTTAGTGAAAAAGGGATACCTTTAGTGAAATCCCTTGAAAGCATTCATTTGCCTTAGAGGCTATTTAGGGAGTCTTGGTCGGAGCATACGGTCCTAGTACCTTATTCTTTTGAGCTTTCGGGCTCTATCTATCCATTGACATTTGAGGACGAAAGTCCTTTTAGTAGTGGATATTGTAACGAGCCTCTAGGTCATTTTCTTGATTTTCATGCATTTTCAGTGTTTTGAGCCTTCCCATAGTGACTACAAGTCATTTATGACTTGCTGAGACTGTCGATTCGGTTATCGAATAGTTCGTTTGAGTTTTAGGCTCATTTCCATGTTTTGGAGCTTTCGCTGTTAAAGAATTGGTCTCAGAACAAAACTCCTAATAAATGGTCTCGGATGAAAATTCCAACAACACTGTTAGCTCCAAAACGTTGATTTTAGGCTAGGGGAACCCTTGGTCTAGGTCCCGAGGCTTCTGGACTCATTTTGGGATATTGGTCAAAAATTGGTAAAAATGGCTCATTAGGTGTGGGGGCCCACTTTTTATTGAAACAACCTCAGATAGAAATTTCAATGGTGGCGTTGAGTCTAGAATGTAGATTTTGGGTTAGTAGCATAGTTAGTTTGGGTCCCGAGCCTTTGTATTTCGTTTTGAGTATGTTGACGAAAATTAGTTAAAATAGCCTAATTGGGGCCCGGGGGTTAATTTGTTGTAAACAACATTTTTTAGTAAATCTGATGATTCCATTGGATCAGAAACCTGTTCTTTATGATCAATTTGCACTATTGGTTCATGTTCATAGGGTTACAGATGAGTTTCGAGGGTCAAAAACAAGTTTTGAAAGTTGCTAGTGCTGGTGTGGCCGCTTTATCGCCCGTTGACCATTTGACCGACCTCTAAAGCAACCATTTGACAACTTTAGTGGTACTTTGACATTTTTACCAGGCCTCTTTAGCCATCAAAGTGCTCCTTTAGTGGCCATCGCCGAGTATAAGGCCCAAACCGAACCCATTTCGTATTTTTGACATTTTGGGAGCTAGGAAGCTCCAATTTCGATGATTCTTGATGTTTTATTCTCGTATAATCATTGTCCATGTGATTATGACTTTATAACTCTCATTTTCCAAGAATACTAATTTCGTTTTTCATAATTTCCAACTAAAATTATGATTCGAACGCCCTTTTTCCACCATTGTTGGACCTTGGAGCGTGGAAAATTGAGGGAAATTATCCATTGAGTCTAACGTAAGCTAATTCAATACCTCTTGATTATTTTCAATTGTTTTACCCCATCAATTTCCACTCTTTTTTGTGTAAATTCCTAGAAATTAGTTTTTGAATTTCTTAACTTTGTGGGCTGATTTGGGCCTCGATTCGAGCTCCGTTTGTGCACAAATTTTGAGCATGCATTCCTTGTCCTTAGAGGGACCTCTTGATCTATTAAACTTTGGAATCACATTTGTGAAACCCACGGGCTCGTTCTTGACCCAAATTTCATCTATGACATTATGTATTGTATAGATTGCACGCTAGGTAGGGATTATAGGATAGGTTTATACCTAGTAATTCCATGACTTGACATACTTAGGGGATTTAGAATAGAAACGTGACCCAAACCATATCCTAGAATACCCATTATGGTTATAGAATCCTATTATCCTTTATTATAGTCATGTTAACCATAGATTGACGTTAAGGATCCTTAAGTATAAAACTTATCATATTACTTAGTGATTTTGGTTGTATTTCCCCGATTAGATCCTTTTAGCGACCTTATGCCCTTGGTTATCGTAGTTTCCCTTATGATGCTTTATCATATTTATTATATATTATTGGGCCTGAGGCCGTAGTTACGATACCAGTTGGACTCCAAGTGAGTATTTTATCCTTAAAGGGGACATAATTCCAGTTTATATATGCTTAGGAGCTTATGGTCGTATTATTTGGATATTGGTGATGGCATGCATATTTTAGGTGCATTAATTCTCACTTAGTGGTATGATTTTAACCAAAACCTTGATTTTACTACTATTTTCAAAAAATGGATTTATTCCTACTTTTCACTTTTAAAACGAATTCTTTTACAATGGGAGTCCTACCACCTTATTTAATGAGTTATGATCTTTTAGAACAAAATATGCTATTTTGTAAACTAGACCAAGGTTGATTCCGGTCCATTATTAATCCACTCTTTTATCGCCTCTACCACGACCAGTAGGTTGTACACCTGACGATGATAATGCAACGGTTCATCCCGTAGGTCGTGTCATACTACCCGTGGCCCTCAGTGGGCACTCTCTCATCATGTGCCCTGACTTGCCACACCAAAAACAAACTTTTGTTCCAAACCAGCATTCACCTTAATGAAACTTTCTGCAATGCTAGCACAGCTGACGAAAAGATTCCGCTGTCTGTGAACCCCGTATTCCACTACTTTGCCCAACCTGACTGCCTCTAAACCCTCGAAATTGGGGTGGAGTACCTATTGTAGGGTAGGAAAATGATGGTCTAGGCGGTCCAGGAAACATCCGAGGCCTAGATTCTCCTTGGGACACCATAGAATGTCCCATAGGTCTAGCCCTCTTTGAAGGCCCGCTCTCAAATTCATATACCCTTCTTCTCTGCCTCTAGTCTTCCATCTTTTGTGCGAAAGCCTAAATTCTGGCTATATCCATATCTCTGTTTAGAGCAGCAATAGTACAGTCTCTTACCAAATATGGTTCAAGCCTTCTTACATACCAATGGACTCTGTTGGCCATTGTGGCCACTACATTTGGGGCATATCGAGCCAAAGAATTAAACTGTAAACTGTATTCCCTGACACTCATGTTACCCTGACGGAGATTTAAAAATTGATCCGCACGAGCCTCTCGGATCTCATATGGGAGGTAATGATAAAGAAATGTTGTTTTAAATTCCTCCCAATCAACTGGAAGTGCACCTATACCCCTAGCTCATTTCCAATCTTCATACCATAATATAGCTTCTCCTTTCAATCTATAGGCCGTAAGTTCCACTGTTTCTATACCGGTCACATGCATAACCTCTAGAGCCCTTTGAATTTGGTCCACGAAATCCTATGGATCTTCATTCACATCTGACCCAGTGAAAGTGGGAGGGTCTAATTTCAGAAAATTCTGTATCCGTCGACTATCTGCCCTGTCCACACCATCACTACTTGTCATTGGACCTACTTGCCTTTGATTCAATACATCAACTATACCAGTAGCTATATGAGTTAACATTTGTACTGTATTTCTTAGATTCTGATCAGTATCATTAACAGGTGTGTTGGCAGGTTCTTCTCTCCCTCTCAGCTCTTCTGGAGCTGGAAAAGTAGGGGAAGCTCTCGATGTAAATTCAGTTTCAGTCCCACCTTGACTAGCTTGGTTAGGTGGTGATTTACTCATTGTTTCTCCGGCAGGCATATCTACCTGCTTACATTTACCCTTATCTTCTTTTGTAATCGGCATTTCACTATACGAAAGAAAACCAACGTCAATGGTCAGATATGATTTCACTTACAACATTGGCTCTATTGCACAATCTAGAAATGAAAAAATGAAACAACTCCTAAATGTCCCATAGCCTCCTACTTATAAATGTGGGATGCAATACATCCATAAGCAAGACTCTACTCAGACACGGCTTTCTAGACACCCTTAGGATGACCCGCTCTAATGCCACTTTTGTCACGCCCCAAATCCCATTGAGGCGGACTGGCACCCAAAGCCGATATGGCCCGATAGAACCAATCTTTGCTCATGTACACTCATATGCATATCTCTGTGTGAACATCATTATATCTCATGCAGCTATGCGGAAGTAATGGAAACATATGCTATATATATATATGAAACTTGGCAGTTAGGGCCATCAAGTCAAAATGGTCATACATCGCTTACAATCATTCTCCCACATAAGTCTACAAAACCTCTAGCAGTCAATTCTGGTAGAATACAGAACCGTATCCATGCCTTAGTGGACCAACAGAATTCGGAGGCTTCTCCTAATGTAGACACAGGTACAACATTCATATTTTTACATAAGGTATATGCATTGATTGACCCGTATTCGACATTCTCATATGTTACTCCATTGGTTGTGGAAAAAAAAATTGAAATAGAAAGGACGCCAGAATTACTAGTTACGCCATTTGAATTCTATACACTAGTTGGTGAAGCAATTGTAGCTAACAGAGCATGTCGCAATTGTATAGCGAATGTTGATGATCATGATATATTAGTTGACCTTCTTGAATAGGACATAGTAGAGTTTGGTACTAATGTGATGCCAGACAGTTAGCCTATCTCTATTCCTTCGTATAGAATGGCCCCGGCAGAGTTATGGGAATTAGAAAAAAAAAAGAGAAAATTTAAAAGATGTGATGAACAAAGGATTCATAAGCCCTAGTACGTTCCCTTTGGGGTGCAACCGTGTTAATTGTACGAAAAAAAAATAGTACGTTGAGCCTTTGTATCGACTATCGACAACTGGATAAGGTAATGATGAAGAATAAATATTCCCTCCCCAGAGTTGACAAGTGTAATCAGTTGCGGGGGTAGAAAAAAAATTAAAAAAAAATAATAAAAAAAATGAATGAGTAAATGGTGAAATGACAAAATAAATGAATGCATAAATGATGAACTGAATGATGTAGTGATGACATGAATGATGATGAAATGAAACTGAATGATGATGATACACCCAAGACAGCATTACGAACGTGGTGTGGTTAAGAAGAATTCTTAGTATGTCAATGGGGCTAGTGAATACACCTGTAGTTTTTATGGGCTTAATGAATAGGGTGTTCGAGTCATTGTGAGGTATGTATGTTCAAGATCATGTTTAGAGATGAAATTCAGGATCATAAGAGAGCCATGCTAATCACTTGTGACAGGTGTTACGGATTTTTCATGACCGTAAGATATATACAAAGTTCTGTAAATGTGAGTTTGGTTAAAATAGGTATCGTTCTTAAGTCATATGGTATAGGATGAAGGAAGGAAGGTTGGTATAGGATGAAGGAAGGAAGGTTGGCCCTATATAACGCACCATATGAGAATACCCAAAGATTTGGGTAAGTGCATATAAATTAGCACTACCCCAAGAACTCTCCACAGTTCATTCAGTATTTCGTATTCGATGCTTTGAAGGTGTATAGGAGATCCATCTCGTATTGCTTCCAGTGGAGATGTACAAGTTATGGAGGATCTCACACATAAAGAGATACCTATTGTTATTCTAGATTGCTAAGTGAAAGATTAAGAAATAAAGAAGTAGATTCCATTAAAGTACTCGTATTTGTTTCAAACGGAAGAAAAAAATTCAAGGTGCGGAATCGGAACAATAACAGGTAAGTGTCTTCAAGCATTGTGTGTATATGATAATTAACATGACGAAGTAGGTCTATCCAAGTATTGTGGGTATATGATAACATGACGAATTAAGTATCAATAAAGCATTATGTATCTATATGATGGCATGAGGAATGATCCATCTATGTAAATTGGAGAATGGTACTAACATTCGAGGACGAATGTTCCTAAGGGGGGGAAGGATGTAACACCCCATACCTTTCCGACCCTAATTGATTGGCTTAACATTTACGGAATTATATAAACATGAGATTGTTGGGGTAATATACATTCAAATAGTTGGGCTGAATTAACATGTGCAATTGGGCCCAATTTAAGGCCCAAAAATTGTCAAGAAGATATGGCGCAACAAGAAGGAAATGATCCATTCTTCTTTTGACCAAATCAACCCATTACTTATTGACCAAAGGATGGATACGGATGACCATTAAGGGTCTATAAAAAGGCACCAAAAATCTGATTTTTATTCATGTTGGACACACATGCTATTTTCTAGAATTTTCCACAATTCTCTCTTGCAAACCCTAAGGCAACCATCACTTGTTTGGGCAACCATCACTTGTTTGGGCAAGATCACTCTTTTTCAAGCATTGAGTGACATGTAAGGAAGGAACTGGATTGTTGTATTCACATCTAGGATGGTATATTCATATTGAGATCATAAGGTATGTAAGGTTACCCTTTCCGTATCTTTCTGCAGCACATATTAGTCACGTTGACATTATACCTATTCTACTCCGAAATGTTCAAAGGTATCCCATTTCCGGTTATTAGTTATTGTTACTCACATGTTCCTTATTCATCCATAAATTGTGTTACACATGACTCATGTTCTTCGGTTAATGTTCCAAGTTCCAATAATGTTACAATCATCAAAAGTATCAATCTCTCACAAACAAAAGTATCAATCTCTCATAAGTGAACATATTAATCTCTCACAAGTAAAGGTATAAATATCATGAAAGTAAGGAATGAAGTAATGTATATACATGTTCCCAATGATGTTCCAATCACCAATGTATCACTCTCATTACAAAAGTAAAGAGAAGAAGCAATGCAAAGAAGTAATGCTTACATGGTTACTTTATGTTATGGAAAATGGATCGCAAATCAAAAAGGGGCCTAAGCTCGGATGGAACAATCCAATATTATGTTATATTATGTATACTATATATATATATATATATATATATATATATTATATTATATCCCACCAAGTGTGGATGACAGATATTATATTATAGCCCACCTATGAGTTGATGGAGGATATTATATTATAGCCCACCTATGAGTGGATGACGGATATTATATTATAGCCCACCAAGTGTGGATGACGTTTATTATTTATATCCCACCTATGAGTGGATGACGGATATTATATTATAGCCCACCAAGTGTGGATGACGTTTATTATATTATATCCCACCTATGAGTGGATGACGGTTATTATAGCCCACCTATGAGTGGATGACAGTTACTATATTATGGCCCACTAATAAGTGGATGACTGATAATAAAGATGAAAGTAAAGTCAAAGGAAGTATGTCGCGTAATTGAAAATATGAAGGAATGTTATTTTCACGAATGAAATTGATATGAATAAATGATCAAGCAATGAAAGTAATGAAAACAATTAAAGTAATAAGAGCAATGGAATTAATTAACATGGTTCCACACATGCGAAACGGTGATTGACCCATAATGTTTATTCACATGTATTGATCCCATTTGAGATCCTATGTTGCATACAGTTTCTTATAGCCTTACATACTCAGTACATTCTTTGTACTGACCCCTCTTGGGGGACTTACCTTACTTGCTGCAGGCACAGGTACTAGTAGACCTCCACAGTAGGTTGCGGATCATTTTCTAGTCATTGGTGAGCTCCAGTTGATTCGGGGCTTCCCAAGTATCATGTGTATTTTGGTTTTGGTTTTGGCATGATAAATGTTGTATAAAGTGGGGACTTGTCTCGACTGTAGGATGGTTATGTAAATGTATCTGTTAGAGGTTTTGTAGACTTATGTGGGAGAATGATTGTAAGCGATGTATGACCATTTTGACTTGATGGCCCTAACGGCCAAGTTTCATATATATATAGCATATGTTTCCATGACTTTTGCATAGCTGCATGAGATATAATGATGTTCACATAGAGATATGCATATGAGTGTACATGAGCAAATATTGGTTCTCTCGGGCCATATCGGCTTTGGCTGCCAGTCCACCTCAATGGGATTTGGGGCGTGACAACTGTTTAATGCGGTTGAGGGAGATTTTTACCCTTGATACACTATTGTGCCGATTTAGTCCCGAACTCGATCTCGGGTAATAGATTTATAGATTTATACTCTTTGGTTAGCCGTATAGCGCGATATTATATATATCTCCTTCTTTGGATACTCTTTGTATATTATTTCCTTCCTTTCTACTACTATTGTATATTGTATGTCTCATTCTTCACTATACTATAGTATATAGACTAGTTACTTGTGGAGCCGCGCTTCATCCTTGATTACTGAAATATATGCTATATTACTTTAACTTTTCCATTTGTATTATTATGTTACGTTGCCTAAATAATTGCCTATAGCTTATATTCCTGCTTTACATGTTATTTATACTTGCATTATCTTTGGAGTTCAGTTGGTCGATGCCTACTAAGTACCACGTGTTTGGTACTCATACTACACTTCTGCAGCCTGCAGATCATAGTACGAGTTCTCGTTGTTGATGTTCGAGTAGTGCGGAGCATCCCTAGATCGGAGATTTGAGGTGAGCTCCTGACGTCCGGCGTGTTTCTGCTCTCCCTCTTATTGTTGGACTGGTCTCTATCTTGTAGTTCAGAGATAGGTTTGTATATATTTATTTTGTAATTTACTTTGTACTCCTAATGTATTAGAAGCTCTTGTACTGCCTTTAACAGGTTTTGGGGTTATATATCTATAATAGACGTTTGATTAAATTCTTTTCTACTGCTTTTCTTCATTTTTCTTGATAGTCTGTTACTCGTCGTTTCGGACTATAGGTCAGTTTACCTACAGGTGGGTTATAGTAGGTGCTATCATGACCTGAGAAATTGGGTCATCACATAGCATAATTGAGGTCTCTAACCAAAATGAGACTAATCATGAGATAATCTAATAATAACATATCTTACAACAATAGAGAAAAGGAATCAGAAAAGTACCGACAATCTCGGGTATCAGTCTATAGCCATCCTACCACGAACTAACCATAATGACCAACAATAAAGTAACTAGTTAGTACGGACAAACAATAACCTAATCAGGCCCCTATAAACTCAGAAGGTTCAAGCAAGAACTCAACATACAAAAACCATAACTTATACCTATACATCCCCCAATAAGACTGATAGATATAAGTGCCAAACAATTATACTGGTGATAGGCGATGCGCATATAAATGAATCAATACAAGGATAGTCCAGTACCAAATATCAACCAAGTGCCTTAATATACCAAGTGTATACACCTCCTTCAGCTCAGTAGCTCGCAAAGGCAGGACCTATGTCGATCATCCTTCTCCGGCACTGTGGCTCACCAACGAAGGGGCCTATAGGGGACTCGGGATATCCGTCGTATACAATGCATGGTGCCGAACTAAGACTTCCAGTAACAATCTTAATCAATCTACTCTGTCCAGTACCAGGGATATATATAAAGTATAATTAGTGCTCAGACTCTAACCCACACTCAAAGAGTATAAATCTGTAAATCCATTACCCGAGATCGAGTTTAGGACTAAATTGGTATAGTAATGTAGAAAGGGTTGGAATATACCTCGATCGAAGTAAATAGTAGTGGTAAAGAGTGTATTAATAATGGACCGGAATCAACCTTGGTCAAATTTCCAAAATAGCATGTTTAGTTCCAAAAACTCATAATTCATTAAATAAGGTGGTACGATTTCCGTTGTAAAAGAATTCATTTTAAAAGTGAAAAGTGGGAATAATTTCCTTTTTAGAAAATAGTAGGAAAATCAAGGTTTTGGTTGGAATCGTACCACTAAATGAGCATAAATGTGCCTAAAAGTGTGCATCCATCACCAGTATCTAAACAATACAACCATAGGTGCCTAAGCGTCTATAAACTAGAATCACGTCCTTTTTAAGGATAGAATACTCTCCTGGAGTCCAACTGGTATCGTAACAATGGCCTCTGACTCAACAATACATAATTAGCATGCTAAAAGTACTATGATCAGGGAAACTATGGTAAATTATGGTACACAGCTACTAGAAGTAGCTAATCGAGGAATATGGTCCAAATCTCTAGATAATACCATAAGTCTCATACTAAGGGATCCTTAATGTCAACCTAAGGCCAAACATTTCTATCCTAAATCCCCTAAATAGGTTAAGTCATGATATACTAATCATAATCCCCTCCTATGATCTCTACCTAGTATGAAATCTATACAATACACAATCTCGTAGAGAAAAGTAGACCAAAGCCTACCTCGTTGCCAAACCGTAATCTTGAATCGCTCACAAACCGCTCGTCGTTGATCCACGATCCAAAAAATGACGTCGCACTATCAAAATAATAATCTACATGTTAATAAGAGTAAAAGGATACCCATATTGTAATATAAAACTCCAGGCCTAAAATTGGGTCAAAAATAGACCTGTGGGGCCCATAAATGAGATTACAAAATTGAATCCATCACGAGGTCCCTCGAATGATAGGGAATGTGTGCTCAAAAGTTGAGCACAATCGGGACACAAATCGGGGCTCAAATCACCCTCAAAAATAATGAAACTAAGAGGGAAAATAAGAATTAAGTGGAGGAATTAGACCAAGAACTTACAAGGAAATTAATGGGAAATCGGCACCTCATCACCCTCTACACATTCCCAACTCAAATTTGTGACTTCCTTTGAATTTCTAGAACTCTTAGGAGCTTTAATGATAGAAAATCCCTAAAAAATGGGCTTAGAATCGAGCAAGAGAGAAATATAAAGGGGTTGTCAAGGGTCCTTCATGAATACGAGACCCCACCACAAAGGCGGGACAGGACTGGAAAGACCCTTAGTGGACGTAGCCGGTCGACCGTAACAGCTAAGATTAAAGTTGAGCCCGCCAAGCCAGCTTACCCTTTGCGATCGAGATGGCAGGCTCGCGAATGAGGAGGCCAACATCCTTTACCTTCCCGAACGCGGCCATAGCCTCGTGAACGTAAAGTCCAAATCATGGTTGTATCATATGCTGCATATCAGCAGTTTCACCAGTCCTTATGGACTGCGACCGGGGGTTCGGGATTCGTTCAGAACCCCGTGCACACAAAAAAACTATGCTACCATACCAAATTCGATATTTTAGACACAACGAAATCATCAAAATTTCCAACAGAGGTCGTTTCGATTAAATATGGGTCCCACACCTATAGTTTCATTTTCCATCAAATCCACCTAATAGCCCAAAATGAGTCTGGAAGCCTCGAAACCAAGACCAAAGGTCCCCCTAGCCTAAAATCAATATTCTGGAGCTGATGGAGTTATCAGAATTCTCATCCGAGGTTGTTTACTAGAAGTTTTGGTCCAAAGATTAATTTCTTAACAGCAAAAGCTCCAAAATAGGAAAATGAGCCTAAAACCCAAACGAACTGTCCGAAAATCGAACTGACAGTTCTGGCAAGTCAAAAATGACTTGTAGCCACTATGAAAAGTCTCAAAACGCCAAAAGCATGCGGAAATTAAGAAAATGACCGGGAGGATTATTACAGCTTACCTACTTGTGGGTTAAAGTAGGTGCCATCATGACTTGAGAAATTGGATCGTGACATAAGTAAAGCATAAGCATAAGTTTATTCAAAGTCCATACTTTGCCTAAGAACTTTTACAAACTCAAGGACCCTATGCTGGTAAGGCAAAGACTTACCGCGCTATCCCTCTACATGCACCTCATAGCTTGAGTGACAAACTTTGAAAACCTAAAAACAAAATTGACGATGAAAAATCTGAAATTATAAAGCTTTTTATAGAAGTAGAGGATTCATAAATAAAAATGGACACTAATTAATATTTTAGCAGATTTTCAATATATTCCAATAAAAAATGTACAGAAGAAACATCATTTGATAAAATAATTCTTAAATCAACTTTGGTTAAAAAAAACAATCTATAAAAAAAGGAATACACACACACACATTATTTTCTCATAATATATATATTATATTAACAAAATATAGAATTGTTTTATTATAATATAATATATTATAGAATTTTATATATATTTATCAGATTATGAAAAATTATAAATATATATATATACACATACAAACATACTAACTAGTTTAGTGTACGTGCCAAAATTTGATGTCGCCCAAAATATACCTCCGAAAAAGTACAATGCGGTCACTGAATCAAATATAGAACCCAACTAGGTTGGGGTCGATCCCACAGGGAATAGGTCGAAGTATGAATAAAATACCAGATGGAACAATTGGAAAATAAATAAAACTGGGGGCTTTTGCTAATGAATAGTAATAATGACGATTGCTGGTTGTATTGAGTTTGTAGACAATAAGAGAAATACACTAGGACTGTGATCCCCAATGATTCCTTATCTCCACCGGTTACTTGTGCTAACAAGATTGCCCCACTGCGCTGCATGCAAAATCTAACAAGTTAGGTTCATCTAACTGTCTCTCGACCTTCATTAGACGAATTTCACTCTTTTCCTCTCGGACTCCGAGTGTCGCACTACTAACCCTTGTCTTGGATCTCAGATAACCATTCCCGCTAAGGCTCCGCTTATTAGATGAAGGTTGATAGCTTCAAATCTCTGTTGTTATCTCCTTTTCCCAATCTCTACCTCTCTCTCGAGCAAGTCTAGAATATAGGTGAGTTTATAACATTTACAACCGTTAAAAAAGCAATCACAACGAAGGAAACAACAATACATGCATACACAGCAGTACAAAGTTGCTTTGCACTTAACCGGTTTCGTTAATTCCTCATGGTTCACACAACCCTCGTTGATGGGTTTAGCTGCTCATAATTGTAAGAACACACGAATAATTCAAAGATGAAAGCATAATTATGATCTCACAATAATGAAGAAAAACCAAAATTTCAATTATCAATAAAACTCAAATTAGGGTTTATGAATACAAAACCAAGAATATGTCTGAAACAGTATGAAATAACTCTCAAAGTAGTATATTGTCCAACTCTCGCACCTAGGACTAAATAGGGGTATTTATAGATACAAAACTAGTCCTATCCAAAACCAAATAGGAGAATAGAGTCGGCAACTTCCACGGTATCGTGACTTGGTGTCGTGGAACCAAGTCACGCCACGTAGGTTGATATCATGGGAATCAGGCTCAATTGGCAATCTTCAGAAATTGGATCACGGCAGGCTTCCATGACACGTGGGTGGTAGTCACGCCACGTGACCCCTGCCGTGGAAATCAGATTGTTTTTTCATTCTCTGGACTTGAGTCACGACAGCTACTCATGTGGCGTAAGTGGCTTCCACGTCACTTGACTTGTGGCGTGACTCCTCCTCTGGTGTAGCCTCTTGTTCTTTCTTCTTCCGACACTTCATTCTCGGGCTTGATTCTTCCTATTTTGATCATTTTGCATTTAAACCTGTTTTTCCTGAAAAGTAGGACAGAAACTACATCATACCAACAAAACACACCCAAGTTATTGCATATTTTCCTTGTTTTAAGCATCAACAGTGCCATGTAACCATGACACATCAACACCCTCAGCTTAGAACGTTTGCATGTCCTCAGGCGAACAAAATAAAAGTACACAAACACAATGCTTAACTAAGAGAAACCTAAGGGACCTATGGCAGTCTACTTATTACTTTTGACACAAAACCTTTTTGACCCCTCCTATTTTCAAAGCAAAACCAAAGTGTGTATATAAGCAGCATAGTATCATGACACAGAAGGGATCAAGTGATGGCACCAGATTATGTACAAACAACTAAGCATATATGTAATTTGACCTTTCTCAAACAACTAGCAGCTAATGACACAACCCATGTGCTCTCACAATCAAAGAATTCCCACGTACTCTCAGTATACTTTAATGAATATCATAGGGAAGAGATCAAAACACTCACGCTCGCAAAGAAGTCAAGACAGTGTGCATGAAATACCATAGGCTTGCCCTTATTTTCTACGCCTTTGTTTTCGGACAGTTGGACTAGGATCACTATAGGACTTTTACTCGGCTTGTAATGTAGGCTTAGGGACGGGTATGGTACATATGGGTATGGTGACTCAACCCTTATTGACACTACACCATTCTTGGCTCCAACTTTCAACCTTTCTCATTTTTATTCTCCCTTATTCTCCGTTCTTTTATTTTCAGATCTTGGGTGTGATTTTTCTCAAACTTCTCAACCCAACTATTTATTTATTATTATTTTTTAATTTTTTTTCTTCTTTCACTTTATTTTTTTTCTTTTTCTTTTTCACACCCAAATCTGTTTTTTCTTTTTCTTTTATTAACCCCTTCTTCATACCCAACTCAATCTACGCACCCCTATAATAGCCACCCTCAACTTAGGCGATTTCCCTGAGTTGAGGTACACAGTGTCCAAGGAGGGACCAGGGCCAAGACAGGTTCATTGTGATTAAAATGGGAAGGTGAATAGGCTAATGAAAGAACTAGGACAATTATGGCTCAAAGTCGGGATCAAGGGTGTCACGCCTCGAATCCCATCGGGACAGATTGGCACTCGTAGCTGATAAGGCCCGAGACAACCAATCTTTACCTATGTTCATTCATACCCATGCCATAAGAAATACCTCTGTCACGCAAGAACATAAAAGACTGATAATGGAGATCATGGAACATGTAATGTATATACTTATGGAAAACTTTGGCCGTCAGGGCCATCAAGTCAAGGACAACATATACCTCTTACATTTATACACCCATATACGTCTACAAAAGCTTCTAGCAGAACATTTACCAAAACCAACTGAAAGTCGGGACAAGTCCCCACTTTATAAAACATATACAAAACCAAAACATATGAACAACTGTGACTCAGAGAAGCCCCGATATAACTGGAGCTCACAAATGATCCGCAATAACTGGCAACCTACTGTGGAGGCCTACTAGTACCTGTGCCTACAGCAAGTAAGGTAAGTCCCACAAGGGATGTCAGTACGAAGAATGTACTGAGTATGTAAGGCTCAAATGAAACTGTATGATATGTAAATATATCAATGAACTCAAATACAAATGAATGATCAATATAGATAAGTCACTATTCTGTACTTTGGAAACCATGTATATTGCTTTCATTACTTTCTTTATTTCTTTGCTTCTATGATTATTCATCTTCGCCTGTGAACTGTGATACCCGGGCCCCGACTGAACAGTGGGTTTTAACATAACACAACGTTATGTTGGGATTAGCTCGAGCTAGGCTTATGTCTCTAGAGCTACCACCCATAAATCAATACATCGGGTTTGGCTCGAGCTAGGTGATTACCTCTAGAGCTGCCACCCATAAACCAACATATCAGGTTCGGCTCGAGCTAGGTTATTACCTTTAGAGCTACCCCCTGTCAGGATCGGTCTGAGCTAGGCTTATGCCTCTAGGACTGCCCCCTGATCCAATAATCTCGAGATCGGCTTGAGCTAGGCATTTTGCCCCCAAAGCTGCCACCCATACTTGATCATTAACCACATATACATTACTTCATTCATTACTTTGAGATTGATACAATGATAATCATAACTTTATTTGAAGCTTTGGATCAATAATAAATGAGTGAGAGACATGTGAATAAACATTATTGGAAACATAGCCTTATTGGAAACATAACACTATTGGAACCATTGGACAATAATCAATGAACAAGAGACATGAGTATAACCACTATTGGAACTTTGGAACATAACTTTATTGGGATTTTAGAACATTATCAATGAATATGATACATGTGATTCACAATCGATCAATAAGTAGGAAACATATGATAATGACCATTGATAACCGGATATAGGATACCTTAGCATATTTTGGGATGGGACAAGTGTAATGTCATTGTGAATACTATTTGCTACAGAAAGATACGGACAGAGTAACCTTACATACCTTCACTTCCAAGTATGAATATACAAGCCTATGTATGAACACAATAGTCCAGCTTCTTTCTTACGTCTTACTCTACAATACAAGTACATATCGGAGTTTACATTAGCAACTAGTTACTATACAGGCGTACAAGATGACAATGAACTATATTACTACCGTATAACGTCATGTCATCCCTTACAATACAATCCACTGCATTTTTATATCAACAACACACCATAACATTCCACACATTGACCAAGATATCATACACCAATAGCATTTCACACTACACTTACCCTTTATGCTTTCTTATTATCATTCTGTCACAATTACTCCTTCATAACAACATATGAAAAACAATACATACTTAACATAGTCCAAAATACCTCCATACGACACTTTAAAGTCATTAAAATGACATCACAAGTTGATAATTACATCTAAAAAGGGTATAGGGGCCTTCGGGGATCAAGACGATGCGAAAACATACCAAACCGAACCTAGGGCTGACCTGCGAAGTCACATGCACCCGCAGGTGGACGAGGTATGCCCACAGGTGGCTGGTGGTAGATGCCATAGGCACCTGCATTGGCATCTGCGCCCGCAGGTGCCCTCGTCTGCGGGGGCGGATGCCCGTTTTGGTCCGAAATGGTTTCTTTTTGGTATTTTAATGAAATGAATGGTCCATGATCATAACCAAATTATTTTGACATATTTTTGATCATATTTAATACCAACATTCATCCATGATCTCACAACACACATAAACAACACCCAAAAATACATTTCACGATCAATACGTCACCAAAACCATAACCAATTTCACAATAACAATTCCAAACATTATACACAAGGATAAAACAAGGTAATACTATAATAACATCTCACATGTAAATATTTCATCCATCAAGTTCACTTCCTTCAAGACCACAAGTCCATATTCAAGTTAACAAGACAAAACCATTCTCCGATTGCAAAAATAGACAGTTTTACGCATAGCACACTGTCCAACACTTTGCCAACACAACCAACATTATTTGTGAACCATATTAAACATTTTATATATTGAACCATGAGAATAAATACTTACCAAAGAGTAATCTTGTCCCAAAGAGATGAGAGCTTAGTTGTAACACCCCGTACGTTCCCGAGTCTAGCTGACTACCGTAACAATTATGGGAAAATGGAAACATGAGAAAATTGATGAATTATGAATTAATTCATGTGGGCATCAATAATCCCTATACAATTGGTCCCAAAATGAAGCCCAAAATCATAAGGGAAGACATTGCCCAACATGAGATTTTTGACCCATTCTTTCAATTTTCTCCATTTGACCAATCAACCTTTGCATTTAATGATAAATAAGAGATAAGAGTGACTTGAGGGACTATATAAAGATAGAAAAATCAGATTTTATTACACTTGGACTCTCATGCCTTTCTAGACTTTACCAAAATTGCTTTTGGTCTCTCAAGAACCCTAAGTCATTCTTTGAGCCAAGATCATCTTTGTGCAAGGCTTGGTAAGTGTTTATTATGATGAATTAATATACTTTATGTATAATATATGGTGTTTTATTTGTTTTTTATGTTGATGGAGTATTGAGAAGTTCACTATGTGTGAATTGTGCATGTTTGCTAAATCGGAGGATGGTTTTGCCTTGTAACTTTGAATATGTACTTGTGGTCTTGAAGGAAATGAACTTGGTGGAGTAAATATTTTCATGTGAGATGTGATTATAGTATTACTTTGTTTAACCCTTGTGTATAACGTTTGGAATTGTTGTTGCGATATTGGTTACGGATTTGGTGACGTATTGACCGTAAAGTGTAGTTTTGGGTGTTGTTATGTGTGTTGTGAGACCATGGATGAATTTTGGTGTTTAATATGATAAAAAATATGTCAAAATAAGTTTGGTTATGATCATGGACCATTAATGGCATGAACAGACCCAAAAGAAACCATTTTGGACCAAAATGGGCATCCGCCCCTCAGACGGGGGCACCTGCGGGCGCAGATGCCAACGAAGATGCCTCTGGCTGCTGCAAAAGTGCATCTACGCGTGCACCTCAGCCACCTCCGGGTGTAGGTGGCAGCGCAGGTCACCCCCAGATTCAGTTTTGTATGTTTTCGTACCTAGTCGACCCCCGAAGACCCCTATACCCTTTTTGGATGTAATTATCAACTTGTGATGTCGTTTTAATAAATTTAAGGTGTCGTAAGGAGGTGTGTGGGACTGTATTAAGTATGGATGTTTGTTCATATGTTGTTATAAAGGAGTAATTGTGACGTAATGGTAAAGAGAAAAGCGTAAAGGGTAAGTGTGATGTGAAATGCTATCGATGTATGATCTTTTGGTTAATGTGTGTGATGTTATGGTGTTGTTGATATGGAAATGTAGTGGATTGTATTGTAAGGTATGACATGACATTTTATGGTAGTCACATAGTTCATTGTCGTCTTGTACGCCTGTATAGTGACTAGTTGCTAATGTAAGTTCCGATATGAACTTGTATTGTAGAGTAAGACGTGAGGAAGAAGCTGGACTATTGTGTTCATACATAGGCTTGTGTATTCATACTTGAAAGTGAAGGTATGTAAGGTTACTCTTACCGTATCCTTCTGCGGCACATAGTGTCCACCTTGTCTTTATACTTGTTCCATTACGAAGTGTATAGAGGTATCCCGTTTTCGGTCATTAATTATTGTTACTCACATGTTCTTTGGTTAATGTTCCAACATTGTTATGTTCCAAAAAGATCCAATAAGGTGCAATCACTAATGTGTTAACCTCATAGAAGTACAGAAATGAAGTAAGAATAAAGTAATGTATATTGATTGTGTTCATGGGTTTTATCCATGGGGTGCAAACACCCGCATGATGATGTTAATTTATCCATGGGGTGTAAGAACACCCGCATGATGATATGATCTTATCCATGAGGTGAAAAGAATACCTTCATGACGATGATACTTTATCCATGGGGTGAAATGAGCACCTGCATGATGAGGGGCCAGACAGTATACGAGTAATGTAAAATAAAAGTAAAGTAAAGGTAAGAGAAAGAAAGAACGTAATGTACATGGTTCCCTACATATACAGAATGGTGACCTATTCACATTTATTATTCATTTACATTTGTTTCCATTACAGTATTTCTGTCTCATGTAGTTTTATATGAGCCTTACATACTCAGTACATTCTTCGTACTGACCCCTTTGGGGAAATTACCTTACTTGCTGTAGGCGCAGGTTCTAGTAGACCTCCACAGTAAGTTGCAGGACATATACTAATCTTTGGTGAACTCCAGTTGTTTCGGGGCTTTTCGTGTCCAAGTTGTACACTGATTTTGGTATTGCACATATTATATAAAGCGGGGCTTGTCCCGAATTTAGGTTGGCCATGTATGTATTTTCTTTAGAGGATTTTGTAGACGTATGTGGGTATGTAAATGAATGTGAAGGAAAGAGTTGTACGTCCGGTTGATTTTATGGCCTCTACGGCCAAGTTTCTATATTTCACATGTTCATGATTTCCGTTATTAGTCATTTATGTACTTACGTGATAGTGGTGATTCTTATGGCATGCATTTGAGTGATTGTAAGTAAAGCTTGGTTCTCTCGAGACTTATTGGCTACGGGTTCCAACCACGTCCCGATGGGATTCGGGGCGTGACAAAAGTGGTATCAGAGCAGTTCGTTCTAAGGATGTCTACAAAGCCGTGTCTGAGTAGAGTCTTACTTATCGATGTGTTGTGCACCACATTTATAAGTAGGAGGCTACGGGAAATTTAGGATGTGGTTTCTTTTCTTCAACTCTAGATCATGCAATAGAGCCAGTGTTGTAAGTTGAATTGAAATCTGACCATGGTAAATGTTTCTCTTTGATATAGTAACCATGCCAATCACGAGAAGAGGTAGAGGCAAAGGTAAGCAGGTGGATATGCCTGCTGAAGAAGGGATGAGTAGATTACCACCAGACCAAGCTAGTCAGGGTGGGGCAAATGTTGAAATCTTATCGCGGTCTTCCTCTACTTTTCCAGCTCCAAAAGAGCCAGTTGGTAGAGAAGTACCCGTAGAACCACCAATGAACGCCACAGATCAGGACCTTAGAAATGCAGTACATATGTTGACACAGTTAGTGGCAGCACAAAGTCAAGGACGAGCAGGTCCAATGACACATGATGATGATGCGGCTAGAGTAGCGAGTCGCAGAACAGAGGATTTTCTGAAACTGGACCCTTCTATATTCACAAGGTCAGCTCTAAAAGCAGATCCACAGGACTTCATGGATCAAATTCAGAGGGCCTTGTAGGTTATGCATATGACGGGGGTAGAGACAGTTGAACTTGTTACAAACAGATTGAAAGGGAAAGCGATATTGTGGTACGAGGATTGGAAGAAATCTCGTGATATTGGTGCAAATCCACCTACGTGGGAAGAGTTTAAAGTGGCTTTACTTGACCATTACTTGCCCTATGAGATCCGTGAGGCACGTGTGGATCAATTTCTAAATCTTCGTCAAGGAAATTTGAGCATCAGAGAATATAGTTTGTAATTTAATTCCTTGGCTGGATATGCGCCAAATGTTATGGCTACGATGACAGACAGAGTCCATAGATACGTGGATAGGTTAGAGCTATATTTGGTAAGGGATTTCACCATTGCTGCTTTGAACAAAGACATGGTCATAGCGAGAATTCAGGCCTTTGCACAGAAAATGGAGGACCAGAGGCAAAGAAGGCAGGACTCTGAGAGAAGGCCATCAAAAAGGGCTAGATCGGTGGGACAGTCTATGGCATCCCAAGGAGAGTTTAGGCCACGGGGTTTTCGTAGACCACCTAGACTCGCATTCTCTTATTCCACAGCAGGCGCTCCGTCTCACTCCCAAGGATTCAGGGGCAGTCATATGGGGCAGAGTAGTAGGATGGAAGATTCATAGACAACAGGGTCTTCTCGCCCACTGTGCCAATTTTGCAGACGATTTCATGTAGGTGAATGTCGTATGGGGACGAATGCTTGTTATTGGTGTGGTATGCCGGGTCACATAATGAGGGACTGCCCACAATGAGGCTTGGGTAGTATGGTACAACCTGTGGTGTCCACTGTGGCATCATCAGCATCGGTTCCTTCCTTAGGTCGAGGTGTACAGCTTGTCGGTTGTGGTAGAGGTGCTGGAGGAGCAGCTAGTTCCAGTGGAGCCCAGAATCGCACTTATGCTTTAGTGGACCGACAGAATTCAAAGGTTTCTCCTGATGTTGTCACAGGTACACTATCCATATTCTCATATAGTTTATATGCATTGATTGACCCCGATTCTACATTTTCCTATGTTACTCCATTGGTTGCTGCAAAATTTGTGAAGTCACCAGAATTATTAATTAAATCAATTGAAGTGTCTACACCGATCGGTGAATGTATTATTGCAAAAAGAGTATATCATAACTGTGTGGTAACTGTGTGTGGTCATGATACGTTGGCCGATCTCATTGAACTAGACATGGTGGATTTTGATGTGATAATGGGAATGGATTGGTTGGCTTCTTGTTATGCCACGGTGGATTGCCAGGCCAAGAAGGTGCATTTTTGTTTTCCACAGGAAAATGTTCTTGAATGGCAGGGTAACGTAGGGGCACCACGAGGAAGATTTATTTCCTATTTTAAAGCCAGAAAAATGATTGCCAAGGGTTATATATGTCATTTAGTACAGGTGAAAGATACTGAAGAGGAACCACTAACTCCGCAGTCAGTTCTAGTGGTCAAGGAATTTCTAGATGTACTTCCAGACGATCTTCCAGGCATACCCCCAGAACGGGAAGTAGAATTTGGCATTGATGTGATTCCAGGCACTCAGCCTATTTCTATTCCCCCATATAGGATGGCTCAAGAAGATATGCATGAATTAAAGGAGCAATTGACAGATTTGCTGGACAAAGGCTTCATTAGACCTAGTGTGTCCCCGTGGGGTACACCGATATTATTTGTACGAAAGAAAGATGGCATATTGAGAATGTGCATCGACTATCGGCAACTGAATAAGGTAACGATCAAGAACAAATATCCCCTCCCTCGAATTGATGATTTGTTTGATCAGTTACAGGGTGCCAAGTGTTTTTCAAAGATCGACTTGAGGTCGGGTTACCACCAAGTCAGAGTTAGAGAACAAGATGTACCCAAGACGGCTTTTCGAACATGATATGGCCATTATGAATTTTTAGTTATGTCATTTGGACAAACAAATGCACCAGTTGTGTTCATGGATTTAATGAATAGGGTGTTTAATCCATTTCTAGACGTGTTCGTCACAATGTTTATAGATGACATCCTGGTTTATTCAAGATCACCAGAGGACCATGCTAATCACTTACGGCAGGTGCTACAGATTCTCCGTGAGCGTAAGTTGTATGCCAAGTTCTCTAAATGTGAGTTTTGGTTAAAATCAGTTGCATTCTTAGGCCACATTATGTCAGATGAAGGGATACAGGTTGATGCACAAAAGATTGAGGCAGTGAAACATTGGCCAAGACCTACGACACCCACGAAAATTCATAGTTTTCTTGGACTGGCAGGTTATTACAGGAGATTTGTGGAAGGTTTTTCTTCTATTGCTGCACCATTAACAAAGCTTACACATAAGGCAGTAAAATTTCAGTGGAATGATGCGTGTGAGAAAACCTTCCAAAAGTTGAAAGATAAATTAACCTCCACACCAGTTTTAGTGCTTCCCGAAGGTACTGAAGGTTATGCAGTGTATTGTGATGCTTCCGGGGTTGGCCTCGGATGTGTATTGATGCAACACGGTAATGTCATAGCATATGCCTCACGACAGTTGCGGCCACATGAGAAAAATTATCCCACTCATGATCTTGAATTGGCAGCGGTAGTTTTTGCTTTAAAGATATGGCGTCATTATTTGTATGGAGTTCATGTTGATATCTATACTGATCACAAAAGTCTGCAGTATATCTTTAAGCAAAAAGAACTCAATCTAAGGCAAAGAAGGTGGCTTGAGTTATTAAAAGATTATGATATTGACATTCTTTATCATCCAGGAAAAGCA
The DNA here is from genome assembly GCA_031232105.1 of Capsicum rhomboideum. Taxonomy (NCBI): domain Eukaryota; kingdom Viridiplantae; phylum Streptophyta; class Magnoliopsida; order Solanales; family Solanaceae; genus Capsicum; species Capsicum rhomboideum. The sequence continues at coordinate 73,014,367 of CP124718.1, read as the reverse complement.
AATGTAGTAGCAGATGCATTGAGCCGCAAGGTAGTAAAAATCACTAGTGACCAATTGACGGAAAAGAAAGAGATAATCAAAGACCTGCATCAATTAGCAAGCTTGGGCATTCGTCTTCTTGAATCCTCGGATGAAGGAGTTATTGTACAAAACGCAGTTGAATCTTTGTTGACAGCTGAAGTGAAAGAGAAGCAGTTTGCAGATCCTATGCTATTGCAGCTAAAGGAAAATGTACAACAGAATTTGACAAAGGCATTTGATCTTACACAAGAAGGGGTGCTACAATGCCAAGGTAGATTATGCGTACCAGATGTAGATGAACTGCGGAAACAAATCATGACAGAGGCGCATCATTTGCGCTATTCTATTCATCCAGGTGCTAATAAGATGTATCATGATTTAAAGGAACTGTATTGGTGGGGAAATATCAAAAAGAACATTGCAGAATTCGTCGCTCAATGGCCGAATTATCAACAAGTGAAAGTGGAGCATCATAAACCAGGAGGTTACATGCAATGTATAAAACTTCCAGTCTGGAAATGGGATATTATTAATATGTACTTCATCACAGGTTTTCCCTGTACATTGCAGAAATTTGATTGTATATGGGTTATAGTAGACAGGCTTACCAAGTTAGCGCATTTTCTACCAGTCAAGACCACCTATACAGCTGAGAATTATGCAAACTTATATGTGAAAGAGATAGTATGATTGCATGGTATTCCACTTCCCATCATATCAGACAGAGGAGCACAGTTCACAGCGCACTTTTGGAGATCTTTTCAGCAGAGTTTGGTCACACAGGTGAATTTGCATACGGCTTTCCATCCTCAGACTGATGGACAAGCAGAACGTACTATTCAGACACTTGAAGATATGCTACGATCTTGTACGTTAGATTTTCAAGGAACTTCGGATGACCATTTGCCTCTTATTGAATTTGCTTACAACAATAGCTATCATTCAAGTATTAAAATGGCACCTTATGAAGCTTTGTATGGAAGAAAATGTAGATCATCAATTGGATGGTTTGAAGCAGGTGAAACTGCTTTGCTTGGGCCAGATATTGTTCATCAGGCTATGGAGAAAGTTAAAGTGATCCAACAAAGGTTACAAAAGGCCCAAAGTCGCCACAAGTCATATGCTGATGTTAGACGAAGAGGACTTGAATTCGCCATAGGTGATTGGGTATTTTTAAAGGCGTCACCGATGAAAGGGGTAATGTGGTTCAGAAAGAAAGGAAAATTGAGTCCACGTTACATAGGCCCATATGAAATTATTAAGAGATTTGGGCAAGTTGCGTATGAGTTGGCACTACCTCAAGAACTTTCCTCAGTCCATCCAGTGTTTCATGTTTCGATGCTTCAAAAATGCATAGAAGATCCATCTCGTATTGTTCCCATTGAAGATGTACAGGTTACAGAGGATCTTACCTATGAGGAAATACCTATTGCCATTCTAGATAGAAAAATGAAGAGGCTGAGGAATAAAGATATAGCATCTGTAAAAGTACTTTGGAGGAATCAGCAAATAGAAGAGGTCATATGGGAGGCTGAAGAAATGATGAAATTCAAGTACCCTCATTTGTTCCAAGGGGAAGAATGACAAGTAAGTATTTATAATCTTTGAGTATATAGTTATATGATGACATGAAGAATGTTCCTAAACTTGTAATTGTTTACTTTGAAATGATAACACTAACATTCGAGGATGAATGTTCCTAAGGGGGGAGAATGTAACACCCTGTACATTCTCGAGTCTAGCTGACTACAGTAACAATTACGTGAAAATCGAAACATGAGAGAATTTATGAATTATGTATTAATTCATGTGGGCATTAATAAGCCCTATACAATTAGGCCCAACATGAGAGTTTTGACCTATTCTTCCAATTTGCTCCATTTGACCGATCAACCTTTGCATTTAATGATAAAGAAGAGATAAGAGTGACTTGAGGGAATATATAAAGAGAGAAAAATCATATTTTTATTACACTTGGACTCTCATGCCTTTCTAGACTTTACCAAAATTGCTTTTGGTCTCTCAAGAACCCTAAGTCATTCTTTGAGCCAAGATCATCTTTGTACAAGGCTTGGTAAGTGTTTATTATGATGAATTAATATATTTTATGTATAATATATGGTGTTTTATTTGTTGTTTATGTTGATGGAGTATTGAGAAGTTCACTATGTGTGAATATGTATAATCATGGAATGAATAGACCCAAAAGAAACCATTTCGGACCAAAACGGGCATCCGCCCCCACAGACGGAGGCACCTGCGGGCGCAGATGCCTCTGGCTGCTGACAAAGTGCATCTGTGCGAGCACCTCATCCACCTGCGGGTGCAGTTGGCAGCGCAGGTCACCCCCAGATTCGGTTTTGTATGATTTCGTACCTAGTCGACCCCCAAAGACCCCTATACCCTTTTTGGATGTAATTATCAACTTGTGATGTCGTTTTAATGACTTTAAAGTGTCGTAAGGAGGCGTGTTGGACTTTATTAAGTATTTATGGTTGTTCATATGTTGTTATAAAGGAGTAATTGTGACATAATGGTAAAGACAAAAGCGTAAAGGGTAAGTGTGATGTGAAATGCTATCGATGTATGATCTTTTGGTGTTTTATGTATAATCAGAGGATGGTTTTGCCTTGTAACTTTGAATATGTACTTGTGGTCTTGAAGGAAATGAACTTGGTGGAGTAAATATTGTCATGCGATATGTGATTATAGTCTTACTTTGTTTAACCCTTGTGTATAACGTTTGGAATTGTTGTTGCGATATTGGTTACGAATTTGGTGACGTATTGACCGTAAAGTGTAGTTTTGGCTGTTGTTATGTGTGTTATGAGACCATGTCTGAATTTTGGTGTTTAATATGATCAAAAATATGTCAAAATAAGTTTGGTTATGATCATGGACCATTCATGGCATGAATAGACCCAAAAGAAACCATTTCGGACCAAAACGGGCATCCGCCCCCACAGACGGAGGCACCTGTGGGCGCAGATGCCTCTGGCTGCTGACAAAGTGCATCTGTGCGAGCACCTCATCCACCTGCGGGTGCAGTTGGCAGCGCAGGTCACCCCCAGATTCGGTTTTGTATGATTTCGTACCTAGTCGACCCCCAAAGACCCCTATACCCTTTTTGGATGTAATTATCAACTTGTGATGTCGTTTTAATGACTTTAAAGTGTCGTAAGGAGGCGTGTTGGACTTTATTAAGTATTTATGGTTGTTCATATGTTGTTATAAAGGAGTAATTGTGACATAATGGTAAAGACAAAAGCGTAAAGGGTAAGTGTGATGTGAAATGCTATCGATGTATGATCTTTTGGTTAATGTGTGTGATGTTATGGTGTTGTTGATATGGAAATGTAGTGGATTGTATTGTAAGGTATGACATGACATTTTATGGTAGTCACATAGTTCATTGTCGTCTTGTACGCCTGTATAGTGACTAGTTGCTAATGTAAGTTCCGATATGAACTTGTATTGTAGAGTAAGATGTGAGGAAGAAGCTGGACTATTGTGTTCATACATAGGCTTGTATATTCATACTTGAAAGTGAAGGTATGTAAGGTTACTCTTACCGTATCCTTCTGCGGCACATAGTGTCCACCTTGTCATTATACTTGTTCCATTACGAAGTGTATAGAGGTATCCCGTTTTCGGTCATTAATTATTGTTACTCACATGTTCTTTGGTTAATGTTCCAACATTGTTATGTTCCAAAAAGATCCAATAAGGTGCAATCACTAATGTGTTAACCTCATAGAAGTACAGAAATGAAGTAAGAATAAAGTAATGTATATTGATTGTGTTCATGGGTTTTATCCATGGGGTGCAAACACCCGCATGATGATGTTAATTTATCCATGGGGTGTAAGAACACCCGCATGATGATATGATCTTATCCATGAGGTGAAAAGAATACCTGCATGACGATGATACTTTATCCATAGGGTGAAATGAGCACCTGCATGATGAGGGGCCAGACAGTATACGAGTGATGTAAAATAAAAGTAAAGTAAAGGCAAGAGAAAGAAAGAACGTAATGTACATGGTTCCCTACATATACAGAATGGTGACCTATTCACATTTATTATTCATTTACATTTGTTTCCATTACAGTATTTCTGTCTCATGTAGTTTTATATGAGCCTTACATACTCAGTACATTCTTCGTACTGACCCCTTTGGGGAAATTACCTTACTTGCTGTAGGCGCAGGTTTTAGTAGACCTCCACAGTAAGTTGCAGGACATATACTGATCTTTGGTGAGCTCCAGTTGTTTCGGGGCTTTCCGTGTCCAAGTTGTACACTGATTTTGGTATTGTACATATTATGTAAAGCGGGGCTTGTCCCGAATTTAGGTTGGCCATGTATGTATTTCCTTTAGAGGATTTTATAGACATATGTGGGTATGTAAATGAATGTGAAGGAAAGATTTGTACGTCCGGTTGATTTGATGGCCTCGACGGCCAAGTTTTTATATATCATATGTTCATGATTTCCGAAGCTTGGTTCTCTCGGCCCTTATCGGCTACGGGTGCCAACCACGTCCCGATGGGATTCGGGGCGTGACATTAGTGTTTGTATCTTGAGAGAAAAATGTGGAAAATGTTAGAAAAGGGCATGTGTGATTTTATGAAATAAAAATCTGATTTATTGGTTTATATATTCCCTTTAGAATGATCCTTATCCACACACTTGTTGTGTTTACTTGGTCTATGGAAGAGTTGGGCAAGAATGGGTCAAATTCCCACTTTGGGTCATGTCTTTCTATGGTTTTTGGGCTTCATTTAAGGCCCAATTGTACCAGACTTATTAATGCCCACAATTTAATACATAATTCATCAAATCTCTCATGTTTTCATATTTCCATAAATGTTACGGTAGTCAGCTAGACTCCGAAACATACGGGGTGTTACATTCTTCCCCCCTTAGAAACATTCGTCCTCGAATGTTAGTGTTATCATTTCAAAGGAAACAATTCCAAGTCTAGGAGCATTCTTATGTCATCATATAAAGATATCCTCAAAGCTTATAAATACTTACTTGTCATTCCTCCCTTTGGAACAAATGAGGGTGCTTGGTTTCATCATTTCTTCAGCTTCCCATGTGACCTCTTCTATTTGCTGATTTCTCCAAAGTACCTTTACGGATGCTATATCTTCATTACTCAATCTCTTCACTTTTCTATCCAGAATAGCAATAGGTATCTCCTCATAGGTAAGATCCTCCGTAACTTGTACATCGTCAATAGGAGTAAAACGAGATGGATCCCCTATGCACTTTCGAAGCATTGACTCATGAAATACTGGATGAACTGTGGAGAGTTCTTGGAGTAGTGCCAACTCACAATCAACTTGCCCAAATCTCCTAATAATTTCATATGGGCCTATATAACGTGGACTCAATTTTCCCTTCTTTCCGAATAGCATTACCCCTCTCATTGGTGACACGTTCAGAAATACCCAATCACCTATGGAAAACTCAAGTCCTCTTCTTCTAACATCGGTATATGACTTGTGTCGACTCTGCCATTTGTAATCGCTGTTGAATAACTTTAACTTTCTCCATTGCCTGATGAACAAGATCTGGCCCAAGTAAAGCAGTTTCACCCGCTTCAAACCATTCAATTGGTGATCTACATTTCCTTCCGTACAAAGCCTCATAAGGTGCCATTTTAATACTTGAATGATAGCTATTGTTATAAGAAAATTCAATAAGAGGTAAATGGTCATCCCAACTGCCTTGAAAATCTAACGTGCATGCTCATAGCATATCTTCAAGTGTTTGAATAGTACGTTCTGCTTGTCCATCGGTCTGAGGATGGAAAGCCATACTCAGATTCACCTGTGTACCCAAACTCTGCTGAAAAGATCTCCAAAAATGCGCAGTAAATTGTGATCCTCTATCTGATATAATGGAAAGTGGAATACCATGTAACCGTACTATCTCTTTTACATATAATCTTGCATAATCTTCAGCTGTATAGGTGGTATTGACTGGTAGAAAATGCGCTGACTTGGTAAGCCTGTCAACTATGACCCATATAGAATCAAATTTCTGCAGCACACGAGGTAAACCTATGATGAAGTCCATATTAATCATATCCCACTTCCAGACTGGAAGATTGATACATTGCATGTAACTCCTGGTTTTTGATGCTCTACCTTTACTTGTTGACAATTCGGGAATTTAGCGACAAATTCTGTAATGTTCTTCTTCATATTTTCCCACCAATACACTTCTTTCAAATCATGGTACATTTTAGTAGCACCCGGATGAATAGAATACGCGAATTATGCGCCTCAGTTATAATTTGTTTCCTCAGCTCATCTACATCGGGTACACATAATCTACCTTGGTATTGAAGCACCCCTTCTTGTGTAACATCAAATGCCTTTGTCAAATTCTATTCTACATTCTCCTTTAACCGCAATAACATAGGATTGGCAAACTGCTTCTCTTTCATCTAAGATATTTGCAAAGATTCAGCCGCATTTTGTACAATAACCCCTTCATCTGAGGATTCAAGAAGACAAACCCCCAAGATGGCTAATTGATGTAGGTCTTTGATTATCTCTTTCTTTTCCATCAATTGGCCACTAGTGTTTTCTACTACCTTGCGGCTCAATGCATCTGCTACTACATTTGCTTTTCCTGGATGATAAAGAATGTCAATATCATAGTCTTTTAAGAGTTCCAACCACCTTCGTTGCCTCAAATTGAGTTCCTTCTGCTTAAAGATATATTGTAAACTTTTGTGACCAGTATAGATATCAACATGAACTCCATACAAATAATGACACCATATCTTTAAAGCAAAAACCACCGCTGTTAACTCAAGATCATGTGTGGTATAGTTTTTCTCGTGTGGCTGCAACTATCGTAAGGCATATGCTTTGACATTACCGTGATACATCAATACACATCCTAGGCCAACCCCGAAAGCATCATAATATACTGCATAACCTTCGGTGCCTTCAGGAAGTACTAAAACTGGTGTGGAGGTTAATTTATCTTTCAACTCTTGGAAGCTTTTATCACACGCATCATTCCACTAAAATTTAATTGCTTATGTGTAAGCTTTGTTAACGGTGCAGCAATAGAGGAAAAACCTTCCACAAATCTTCGGTAATAACCTGCCAGTCCAAGAAAACTATGAATTTCTGTAGGTGTCGTAGGTCTTGGACAATTTTTCACTGCTTCAATCTTCTGTGTACCAACCTGTATCCCTTCATCTGATACAATGTGACCCAAGAATGCAACTGATTTTAACCAAAACTCACACTTGGAGAACTTTGCATACAACTTACGCTCACGGAGTATCTGTAACACCTGTCGTAAGTGATTAGCATGGTCCTCTGGTGATCTTGAATAAACCAGGATGTCATCTATAAATACCGTGACGAACATGTCCAGAAATGGCTTAAACACCCTATTCATCAAATCCATGAACTCAGCTGGTGCATTTGTTAGTCCAAATGACATAACTAAAAATTCATAATGGCCATACAGTTTTTGAAAAGCTGTCTTGGGTATATCTTCTTCTCTAACTCTGACTTGATGGTAACCCGACCTCAAGTCAATCTTTGAAAAACACTTGGCACCCTGTAACTGATCAAATAAATCATCAATTCGAGAGAGGGGATATTTGTTCTTGATCATTACCTTATTCAATTGCCGATAGTCGATGCACATTCTCAACGTGCCATCTTTCTTTCGTACAAATAATACCGGTGCACCCCACGGGGATACACTAGGCCTGATGAAGCCTTTGTCCAGCAAATCTTTCAGTTGCTTCTTCAATTCATGCAATTTTGCTGGAGCCATTCTATATGGAGGAATAGAAATAGGCTGAGTGCCAGGAATCACATCAATGCCAAACTCTACTTCCCGTTCTGGGGGTAATCCTGGAAGATCCTCTGGGAATACATCCAGATATTCATTGACCACTGGAACCGAATGCGGAGTTAGTGGTTCCACTTCAGTATCTTTCACCCGTACGAAATGACATATGTAACCCTTGGCAATCATTTTCCTTGCTTTCAAATAAGAAATAAATCTTTCTCTTGGTGCCCCCACATTACCCTGCCATTCAAGAACATTTTCTTGCGGAAAGGAAAAATGTACCTTCTTGGCCCGACAATCTACCGTGGCATAGCCAGAGGCCAACCAATCCATTCCCATTATCACATCAAAATCCACCATGTCTAGTTCAATGAGATCGGCCAATGTATCATGACCACACACAGTTACCACACAATTTCGATATACTTTTTTTACAACAATACATTCACCAACCGGTGTAGACACTTCAATTAATTTAATTAATAATTCTGGTGCCTTTGCGAATTTTGCAGCAATCAATGGAGTAACATAGGACAATGTAGAACCGGGGTCAATCAATGCATATACATTATATGAGAATATGGATAATGTACCTGTGACAACATCAGGAGAAGCCTCTGAATTTTGTCGGTCCACTAAAGCATACGTGCGATTCTGTACCCCACTAGTACTGGCTGTTCCCCTGGCACCTCTACCCCGACCAACAGATTGCACACGTCGGCCCAAAGAAGGAACCGATGCTGATGACACAACGGCTGATCCTACCGGCCGTGCTATACCACCTATGCTCCTCTGGGGATACTCTTTCATCATGTGTCCCGTCATACCACACCAGAAACAAGCATTTTTCCCCACTCGGCATGTACCTGCATGAATACGCCCGCAGTGCTGACACTGCTGATGAGGAAAACCAGTTGCCTGTGATCCAGGACCTCCGCTACTCTGCCCAGATGAACCACCTCTAAACCCTCAAAACTGAGAGTGAGCACCTGTTGTGGTATGAGAAAACGATGGTCTAGGTGGTCTAGGAAACATACAAGGCCTAGATCCTCCTTGGGACACTATAGATGGTCCCATGGGTCTAGCCCTTTTAGATTGTCCCCTATCAAATTCATGTGCCCTTCTTCTCTGTCTTTGATCTTCCATTTTCTGGGCGAAGGCTTGAATTCTCGCTATATCCATATCCTTGTTCAAGGCAGCAATAGTGAAATCCCTTACCAAATATGGCTCTAATCTGTCCACGTATCGATGGACTCTATTTGTCATCATAGCCACCATATTTGGAGCATATCGAGCTAAGGAATTAAATTGCAAACTATATTCTCTGACACTCAAATTTCCTTGACGGAGATTTAAAAATTGATCCGCACGAGCCTCACGAATCTCATAGGGAAGATAATTATCAAGAAAAGCCACTTTAAATTCTTCCCAATTAGGTGGATTTGCACCAATATCACGATATTTCTTCCAATCCTCAAACCACAATATCGCCTCTCCTTTCAATCTATACGCAGCAAGTTCAACTATTTCTACCCCCGTCATGTGCATAACTTCCAGAGCCCTCTGAATCTAATCCACGAAGTCCTGTGGATCTTAACTTCTCCCAAAAGTTAGAGGTAAACTAAATACACCTATCTGAGATAATAAAAATTGGGACCTTATGCAACTGAACAACCTCATTAAGGTAGATCTTGGCTAACTTTGTTGCATTGTAAGTCACCTATATCAGAATGGAATATGCAGACTTAGTCAGCCTATCCAGATAAACCCATATCGAATCACACTTTCCCAAAGTCTTAGAAAGACTAACAACAAAGTCCATAGCTATCCTCTCCCATTTTTATTCAAGAATGGGCATTCTTTGATGAGTACCACTAGGATTATGATGTTCATACTTTAACTATTGGCAATTCTAACACTTAGCCACTAAATCAACTATGTCTCGCTTCATTCAACCCTACTTGTAATGCTGCCTAAAATCATGATAAATCTTGGTCGCACCAGGATGTATGGAGTATTTCGAACAGTGAGCCTCAATAAGAATAGTAGGAATTAGATTATCAGCACGAGGCACACAAACTTGCCCCTTAATCCATAACACACCCTCACCATCAAGAATGGCCTCCTTGGCGTCACCTTGCAAAACCTTATCATGAATCTTATTCAACCTTGCATCCTTGAATTTCCTAGACTTGACTTGATCAAAAAATATAGACCTTGCCTCCACACTAGCTAGCAATCCACCTCTTTCAGAAACCTCAAATCACATGAAGCTATTAGCTAGAGACTGAACCTCCCTTGCCAACAAACATCGAGAAACCTCAAAACAAGCCAAACTTCCCATGCTTTTAGTCATCCTAGTAAGAGTATCATCTACAACCTTAGCTTTTCCCATATGGTATAGAATGGTGATATCATAATCTTTAAGCAACTCTATCCAACTACATTATCTCAAATTCAAATCCCTCTACGTGAACACATGTTGTAGGTTGTAATGGTTAGTGAACACTTCATAATGAACCTCATACAACTAATTTATCCATATATTAAATGCAAACACTACTGCAACCAACTCTAAGTCATGAGTAGGATAGTTATTCTCATGAACTTTTAGATGCTTTGAAGCACAAGCAATAACATTCCTTTCCTACATCAAAACATCACCTAAACTAGAATGTGAGGCATCACAATATACAATAAAATCCTTACCCTTCACTGACTAAGAAATAATAGGAGCAGTGGTCAACAAGGTCTTGAGTTTTTGGAAGCTCTCCTCACATTCATAAAACCAAACAAATGGTACATCCTTCTAAGTCAACTGGGTCAGATCAGTAGCAATAGAAGTAAATCCTTTCATAAATCTACAGTAGTAACTAGCTAACTCTACAAAACTACAAACCAAAGTCACCGAATTAGGCCTAGCCCAATACCTAAATGCCTTAATCTTCTACGGGTTTACCATCACCCTTACCTCGAAACCACATGAACCAAAAAGGACATTGATGACAACCAGAATTCACACTTAGTATATTTGGCATAAAGTTGTTTCTCCATAGTCAAACCAAACACAAATACACAAATGATTCTTATGGCCCTCCCTACTTTTAGAGTACGCAAGAATATCCTCAATAAAGAAAATCACATAGGAATCCAAGTACAACTTAAATACCCCATTCATTAAACCTATGAAAGTGGCTGGGGCATTAGTCAACTCAAAAGACATAACAAGTGCCCATACCTAGTATGAAATACAGTCTTAGGAATACCATCATCCCAAATCTTAAGCTGATGACATCCAGATCTAAATCAATCTTAGAAATTACCATTTATTTAACAAATGACACTGGAGCACCCTACGGAGAGGCAGTCAAATGAATGAATACCTTACCAAGCAACTCTTACAACTTAGCCTTTAGCTCCTTCAACTCAATTGGTACCATCCTATAAAGAGGGAAAAGAAATGGGATGGGTACCTGACTCTAGATTAATACAGAAATTAATGTCATGATCTGATAGCATGTCAGGCAAGTCAGTAGGAAATAACTCAAGGAATGTAAACACCAAAGGAACTAACTCAATGGACCTCTACACTAGTATCCTAAAGATGGGCTAAGAATGTCAAATACACCCTCTCAATCACCCTGTTGACATGAATAAAAGAGATAAGCTTATTAGGAGTAGGATTTTAGTCATTCTCTCACTCTAGTATATCCATCCCCGACATAGCCAAACTTACTGTCTTAGCATGACATGGAGATAACCAACTCATCCCTAGAATGATGTCATAATCTACTAAGTCCAATATCACCAAATTTACCTAAGTTTCATATCCTATAAACATAATATAGAACGAGCGATAAACCCTATCAACAATAACAAAATCACCAACAGGGGTAGACACGTGAATAAAAAATAGAAGTGGATCACACACCATATCCAAACGTATGACAAAAGTAGCAAATACATATAAAAAAGTAGAACCAGGATCAAACAATATAGTGTCCATCTAGTTACGGACAAGAATATTACATGTAATAACCATATTTGATGCCTCTATCTAAGGACTACTAGGAAAATCATAGAAAAGGGCCCTATCACTAGTCTGAGCCCCACCTCTATCGGGCTGAGTACAACCTCGATCTATATTCTCACTACCTTGGTGGGGGCTAGTTGCCACCCCTACCTACTTGATAACCACCATGCCTACCCTATGGATGACCTCTATCATTACTACCACCTCCCCTACCTATTGGAGTCGAAGCTCGAGATGCTTGTTGTTGGTCCGACTGACCAAACTGCCTATAATTAAGATAATACTTCTAAATGTGACCAACGCTACTACACTCATAACATGTATGATCTGATGTGGGTCGCTTAGCTAATAAAGATAAAGTGAGATAACTTCCAAAGTTTGAAGATGGATGGTTGACCCCTAATGGACCCTCGGTAAACACCTATATTGCTGACTGAATGGGGTAGGTAGGGTATACCTATGAACTCTGGACCCTAGAACAAGAACAACTGAAGCTTTCACTTTTGTAGGCCTTCTTTCCTACCATCTTGGCAGAACCCTCTTGCTTTATATGCTCCACCTTTTTAACAAAATCAACCATCTTTGGAAAGGACTTACCTAAAGATATTATTAAAAGAGTAGAAATTCGGAGACTTATGTTCAAACCCTTCACATAGCGACGAATTCTCTCCTCCTCAGTATGCAACAACTGAGATGAATACCTGTATAATAAATAAAATTTGGCTTCATAGGCCACAACTTACATACTCCCCTGCTTAAGAGTGGTAATTCAATCCCACTAGTTTTACCCTTAATCATAGCGTAAAACCTTAGTTAAGGATTTTTCAACAATTAATTTGCCCCAAGCCCCATAATTCATATTAAAAAAAAAATCTATGCTAGGAGGTATTAATTAACAACCTAGAATCAATCATAGAAAAATTTACATCTACCCGTAGGAATTTCCCACCAATTCTTGAACCTACGACTTTAACTCAAGAAATCCACCCTAAATCCAATTCTAATCATTTTATAATCAGAATGGATTAATCATTGATAATGAGGGAGGAATAAACTTACCTCAATAAAGAAACTCACCCTAGTTCAGTAGAAAATCACCTCACAACAGTCTAAGAACGAACTCTTGCCCTTTTGGACCGGTACCTAAAACTGGCGCCTTAGACCAACTCGGCCATCTTGACTATCCTATTATGAACACAACCACAAAACACTACACCATGAGTCACACATCACCACTAAAGCATGCAACACCAGATTTCTTTCAAAAACAACCATATCTTGAGTTTTATCAACTCTCTTTCAAGGGGAAATTCTAGCAACGTACTTATGCCCTAAACGACATTATAATGACAGAATGAGTCATTACATCATATACTAAATAAACAATCATTCATCCCCAAACGGACAATAAAAGCATCAAGGGAAAAAAAGAAGTTACCTGAGACAACAAAAAAATATGGATACTTGCTACGTATGTCTGCTTTGGTCTCCCAAGAGGCCTCTTCAACATGAAAGTTCTTCCGATGGACCTTTACAGATGCAATCTCTTTAGTTCTCAACTTGCTGCCCTCCCAATGTAAGATTTCCATAGGTTCCTCTTCATAAGAGAGGTTTTTATCTTATCAAATTGAATCCTAGTGAATGATGTAATTCCCATCACCATGAAACTTTTTAAGCATAGACATATAAAATATTGGGTGAACTCCCAACAAACTCGGAGGCAAAGCTAATCTGTAAGACAATAGCCCCCCTCCCCCCCCCCATAAGAATCTTAAATGGTCCAATATATCTTGGACTAAGCTTACCTTGCTTAACAAATCTCATAACACTCTTCATGGGTGACACCTTGAGAAACACTTGCTCATATTTCATAAAATACATATCTCTCACATTTGGTCCGCATAGTCATTTTTCTGCTTTGAGCTGCTAAAAGCTTCTCTTGGATGAACTTTACCTTCTCTAACGAGTCTTTCAAAAGGTCAGTACCCTACAGTCTCACCTCAAAAGCATCAAACTATCCAATGGGAGATCTATACCTTCTCTCATATAATGCCTCAAATGGCGCCATATCAATACTTGAATGGTAGCTATTGTTAAATGAAAACTCCATTAATGGAAGAAACTGGTCCCAATGACATTTGACATCGATCACGCATGCACAAAGCATATTTTTAAACACCTAAATCATCCCGTTAGACTTCCCATCGGTTTGAGGGTGAAAATCAATACCAAGGTCCAACCTAGACCCAGCTCATCATGCAATTTCTCCCAATAATTCAAAGTAAACTAAGTACCTCTATTCGTAATAATAGAAATTGGTACCCATGTGATTGAACAATCTCCTTGAGATATATCTTAGCCAACTTCCCTTCATTGTAAGATATTTGAATTGGAATGAAATATGCAGACTTAGTCAGCCTATCAATGATAACCCATATGGAATCAAACTTTCCCAATGTCTTGGGAAAACCAACCACAAAATCTATCGCTATCCTTTCCCATTTCCATTCAGGAATGAGTATCCTTTAAAGTGTACCATCAGGCTTCTAACATTCACACTTTACCTGCTAGCAATTCTAACACCGGGCCACAAAAATCAATAATGTCTTACTTCATTCGACCCTACTAATAGTGGTGCCTCAGATGATGGTACATCCTAGTTGCACCATGATGTATAGGATACTTCAAAATATGTTCCTCTGCAAGAATAGTAGGAATAAAATCATCAACACGAGGCACACAAACTCATATATTGATTTAGAACACATCCTTATCATCAATAATAGCCTCCTTGGCCTCACTCTATAAGACTTTATCATGAATTTTTCTTAACTTAGCATCCTCAAATTTCCTAGACTTGATTTTATCAAAAAATGTAGACCTTACTTCTATATAGGCTAGGATCCACCTCTTTCAGATACCTCGAGTTGCATAAACTTGTTTGCTAGACCCTGAATCTCTCTAGCCAATGAATGTTTGGTAACCTCCAAACCAGACAAGCTACTTATGCTCTGAGTCATTCTACTCAAAGCATCAACCACTACATTAGCCTTAGCCCGAATGGTATAGAATGGTGACATCAGAATCCTTGAGCATCTCCATCCATGAATGCTACCTCAAATTTAGGTCTCTCTATATTAATATATGGTACATACTATGGTGATCAGTAAACACCTCACAATGAACCCCATACAGTCAATGCCTTCATATTTAAAGTAAAAACACTAATGCAGCCAATTCCAAATCATACATAGGGTAATTATTCTCATACACCTTTAACTTCCTGGAAGCATAGGCAATAGCATTCCTTTCCTGTATGAAAACAACACCTAAACTAGAATTTGAGGCATAAAAATAAACAATGTAATCCTTACCCTCCACTAGTAAAACAAGAATAAGAGATATAGTCAATAATATCTTATGTTTTTGAAAGATCTCCTCACATTCATACAACCTATGGAAAGGTACCTCCTTCTAAGTTATATGGGTCAGATGAGAAGCAATAGAGGCGACCCCTTCACAAATCTATAATAATAGCTAGACAACCCCATAAAACAAACCTCGATCAAGGAGGTAGGCCTAGCCTAGATCTTAACTGCTTCAATCTTATATGGTTTCACTATAACCCCTTCCTTCGAAACCATATGTCCCAAGAAGGACGCAAAAGCCAACTAGAATTCACACTTTGAAAATTTTTCATAAAATATCTTCTTTTTTAGCAAACCTAATACAATCCTTAGGTAATTCTTATGCTCTTCTTACTCTAAGAATAAACTGAGATGTCATCATTAAAAACTATCATAAAATAATCCAAGTAGGGCTTAAATATCCCATTCATTAAACTCATGAAAGTAGTTAGGGCATTAGTAATCCAGAATGACATCACTAAGAACTCATAGTGCTCATACCTGGTCTGGAGTACGATCTTAGGAATGTCTTTAGCTCTAATCTTTAATTAATGACATCCAGACCTTAAATCAATCTTAGAAAAGACATGCACCCTACAGCTAGTCAACAAATCATTGATATGGGAAAGAAGATACTTGTTATAGATCATAACCTTATTCAATTAATGGTAGTCTATCCATATACGTAAACTATCATCCTTCTTCTTTATAAACAATACTGGAGCACCCTATGGGGAGGTACTTGAATGGATAAATCCCTTACTAAGAAATTCTTTACAATTGAGCCTTTAATTTCCTTAACTCGATCAGTGTCATCTTATGAGGGGACTAGAAATAGGGTGAGTATCCGGCTCTAGGTCAATGTAGAAATCAATATTGTGGTCGGTTTGGTGGCATGCCAAGAAAATCTACAGAAAATACCTCAAGAAACTCACACACCACGATAAATAACTCAATGGGTGGAACCTCTGCACTAGTATCCCAGTAATGTGCTAAGAATGTCGAACACCCCCTCCTTATCAATCTTTTGGCATGAATGAAGGATAAATTTTTTATAAGAGTATGACTATAATCACCCTCCTACTCAAGTCAAGCCATCCCCAGCATAGCCACAATCAATGTTTTAGCATGACAGTCTAAAATAGAATGATAAGGAGACAACCAACTTATTCCCAGAATAATTTCAAAATCTACCATGCCTAATTTCATTAAATTTGTCCAGGATTTATACCTCATAAATATAATAAGACAAAAATGATAAACCCTATCAACAACTACAGAATCACCAACAGGGGTGGACATATGAATATGAGCATCAAGTAAATCACACACTATCTCCAACCCCATAGAAAAACCAGCAGATACATATGAGAAAGTAGAACCAAGATCAAATAATACCATAGCCATCAGTCACAGACAAGAATAGTACCTATGATTAACTCATTTAATACCTCTGCTTCGAGCCTGCCTAGAAAAAAATAGAAATAATCCCTATTACTCGCCTGTGTACTACCTCTATCGAGTTGACAACCACTCCTATCAGCATATCCACCACCTTTGTTAGGATGGTTTCCACCTCCACTTGCCTGGTGACCACCACATCCACCCTAAGGATGGCCTCTAAAACTTTCACCACCTCCCCTACTTGCTGGAGTCAGATCTCGGAGTCCGTTGCTGGCTTGACTGACCAAAATATCTATACCTAGGAAAATTTTTCTTAATATGATCAATCTTACCTCACTCATAAGAAGTCCGATCCAAGGTAGGTCACTAAGCTAGATTAAAAAAAGTAAGGTAACCACCAAAATTTGAAGAAGGGTGACTGACCCCAAATGGACCTCCAGCCAACACCTACATCACTAACTGAATAGGGCGTGTAGAGCACCCTTTAGAACTCTAACCCTTAGAAAACAAAGCACTATAGTTGTCTTATTTCTAGGCCCTTTTCCTTGCCATCTTTGCATACCTTTCATATTTTAAAACTCTACACTTTTAACAAATTCAGTCATCTATAAAGGACCTACTAGAAGATACTATTTAAAGAGCTGAATCTGCAGGCCTATGTTCGACCCCTTAACAAAATAGTGAATCCTCTCCTTCTTGAAACGTAACAAATATGATGAGTAGTGGGAGATTGAATGGAACTGTGTCTCATAGGCTACAACTGATGAAATCCCCCGCTCAACACTTGTGAACTCATCCCTCTTCCTATCCATTAAAGTATAGGGAATATACTTCTCTAAGAAGATCAAATAGAACTAATTCCATGTCAATGAAGGTGTCCCAGCAACCCTACACTCCACATATGCTCTCCACCACAACTTAGCATCACCCTAAAGTTGAAAGATGACAAACTCAACTACAAACCTCTCAACTACTCCCATCTTATGGAGTCACTCATATCAGTCAATAATGAACTCGTATGTATCATCAGTCTCAAGACAATAGAAGATCGAAGGCTTCATCTTGATGAACTTGTAGAACAGATCATGCTTATTTATGGTCATCACTGAACCTACTACCTATCTCAAGAAGATACCCATCTCTGAAACCTTATCTATTCAAGGAGCCATAGCAGTAACATGTTGTACTCCTAGATGTTGTACTATGAGAACTGCAGGTGTAGCCTCAGTCCCTACCAACCCACTCAGAAAACTCAAGACTTGTTGAATCATATCTGATGATATCTGAATTAGCACTGCACCTCCCTAAAATGGTGTTGCCTCTCTCTCTCTGCTACCTCAAGAATGTTCTCTAGTAGGGAAGAAGATTTTGATATCTCCCGGGCTGAACCTGCGGCCCGAGCCCTTCCCTGGTAGGCACTACTCTCCTTTATATACCTCTTCTACCTATTACCTACCCTCTATCATAAACTATATACCCAATAACCAGTTTAGGTGCCTCAGCTCTTGCTCCTGATGCACATGTTGATATCGCCCAAATTATACCTCCCTGAAAGTATAAAGCGGTTGTTGAATAAAATATAGAACTCAATGAGGTTGGGGTCGATCCTACAAGGAATAATTCAAAATTTGATCAACTATGTTTGTCGGAGTAACTGGCAAATAAGTGAAAGAGGGTGGTTTTGTAAAGTAAATGAGTAATAGAAATAAGTAATTATTTTTTGAGGTTGTAATCAAGATGATAAAAGTAGTAGGACTGTGTTCCCTAATAACTTCATAACTCTATAGATTCTCCGTACATTAGTGATCTCTTAAGATATCCTGCATGCAAAATTGATAGGTTATGTATCATCTAACCGACTATATTACGCCCCTCACAGATGACTATCCTCAAGCAAAAAGGTTAATACGTCATGAGTGTTGCTATGTTGCC
Source organism: Capsicum rhomboideum (assembly GCA_031232105.1). Taxonomy (NCBI): domain Eukaryota; kingdom Viridiplantae; phylum Streptophyta; class Magnoliopsida; order Solanales; family Solanaceae; genus Capsicum; species Capsicum rhomboideum. The sequence goes on along the minus strand of CP124718.1, from coordinate 72,995,728 downwards.
CTCTACCAATGATCCCAATACAGTCTTTCTCGTATCACAGCTCAAAGCTAATTAAATAAAGCTAACTCTATGTCTTATTGTTGATTCACTAGTACTATTCGAATACCCTTGCTACAGTCTAGGGTAGAGACAGGATGAGTCCCAATGTTGCACATCTATCAAAAATCAACTAATTCTAAGGAAATAATAATACATGTCCTACCACCCTTCGAGAATCACCTTGTACTTTGAATTCTACTTCGTTAATCCGTTATGGCTCCCACAACCCTAGTTGTAGAGTTTAGATACTCATAATTATATGAACAACATATGAATTCATAGATGAAAACATGAATTGAAACCTACGAGAATGAATAAACTCCAAAAATCTCAAATCGAATTAAAACCATAAAATCAGTATTCGTAAAATCCCAAGAAAATGCCTTAGAATCTCACAATATAATTTTGTAATAATAATAAGGTGTATGTCATGTAAAAATAACCCTAAAAGAGTATTTATAGACAATACAATTCTTATTCTAAATAAAAAAGGAAAATAATGTCGGTTGCCTCGAACGAGAAGAAGGTACAATCGTGGTTAGAACCGATGATCGTCCTTTGTCTGTCATGGTTGGTACTTGGACTTTTGTCTTACAGATCTTCCATTAGATGACCCAAGGTACAATGTCATGATATACGATCGTGAGTTCCTTGTCGTCTGATCATCTTGCTTTTGAAACCCTACAGCTTGACAAATTTGGATATTCCTCCTACGATGACATGGTATGATCGTACCTTCAAGGTACAGTTGTGGGAGGCTGTCATCTGATCATCCTACACTTAACCCCTAAAGGTTGTCTTCTTCATATATCTCATAATCCCTTGGTACGATCGTACAACTTTGTCGTCTAATTGACTCCTGACTTGGCATCTCTGATTCAACCTACGAAGGTGATACAAGAAAGAAGATGCGGAAGACTTTAAAGAAACAAGATAAACAAAGATAAAAGGGATAGAAATGTAGACACAAAAGTGGAATCAAAGGAAACCAATTCTATAAAAACAAAAGACCTCCTTCAAATATCCAAATAAGCACCTAAACCTATGAGAAAGACCTCAAGGGAATTAGATTCCCAAGCAACCTTACTAAACTTGAAACAGTCAAAAGCTTCAACAAGCTCTCAAACTCTCAAAAGAGTATTTAATATTCAATATTCATCAAGATCATCCCGCCTAAAATGAGCTATTCTCCCTTATTTATAGCCTACACTAATAATTACAAAAATACCCTTAATGAATTTAGGGTCTTCTTTAGCATAAGGCTTGAATGTCAAGAATAGCCACTTTTCCCTTTTTTGAGTAGTCTTCCATATGTAGCCTTGTACTTCCATTTTAGCACATTCCTAAGCTTCAACCCTTCATTCCAAACTCCTTCCACGCCTCCAAAGTATTGACTTAAGCCAAAGTTCTTGAGCTTTTTCTCTTGGCTTGGCGTGCATGCATCATTCTCCCTTTCTTGAAAAGGATTCACCCTCTAATCCAAGCCTAGAAAAACCATAGGTAAAACAAACAAAAAAAAGGACCTCATGACATGAGGGTTAGTGTTAGTGGAAACAATTCTACCAACACACCAAGGATGCACAAACTTGTTCTATGACAAGCATCAAAATGATTCACAAAGGGTTTGTAACCCAATAATTCAAGAGATACTTGGCTAGATATGAAACATTGACAAAGGGGTGAATCAAAAGAAACATTGTATTTAGGCAACCACACATGTAAGTCCTCAATGGTTCTAAATTTAGACAAGCATAAATCCCTCTTTAAACCAAGTAACACATAATAGCCCACATAACTAAGTGCAATGTCATAAAAAGGGTCAAACCAAGTTAAGAGTCCACCCAATGCACTAGCTATCCTCGAGAATAAGATTACTCCCAATTCATCATCGGGGTCAAATACAAAGATATTCCCCACACAAGTTGGCAAGCGTATATCATTCAAGATCATAAGATCAAGTAATAACACCAAGTAAGAATCACATGAAGGAAAGGAAGTGTTACTACTATACTCATCATAATGTAAACCAACACCGGGGTCAAATGGGAAGGGATAACATAGAATAGAGTCAAGGAAACACCCATTTTCCCTATTACCACTCTTATCAACATAAGACATACACTCGACACATGCACGAGTGTTATTATATGCAAATAGATGTTAAAGAAAGGTGTCACACAAAATAACTTCATCCAAGGTGTCCTCATATGTAAGACCACTATTAGACTCAATATTATTGGCCATACCATCAAGAATTGGAACACACAAAGAGGGAGAAGTAATTGGAAAATAAATACCACCTTTCTTTTTATCACAATCCTTTTCCACAAGTGTACCCTCATCTTTTAAGAAGAGATTTCCATCTTTTGAAAGAATGTCTTTATCCCATAGTGGATTATCACAAAGAGTATAGTGATTAAGAACTACACTACTATTAAGGTTCACACCACTAGGAACTTCACTATGAGTGATGTCATCATCTTCAAACAATATATTATACTTAAAGAGAGAATGATCATACGAAGAAGGAGAATTAAAGCATGCAAGTTCACTCCCAAGAAGACAAATATCAATTTTCGAAGCATTCTCAAGAAAATGATCTCTATGAGAAAAATAAGTAATTGGATCTTCAACACAAGATATGCTCAAAGAGTCCTTCCTAATCAAATGATCAACTTCATCAAAATTTCACTAATTTAAGGCTCATTAATCACATCAAAAGGTCCCTTAATTAGTGAACCACACCCAAAAACAAGTTGATCCACACCAACATCACATGATGATGAACCATCATTCAAAACACATGTGTTAACACTAGATGGACACAAATTGATCTTACTAGAAAAATCAATTCAGTCATCAATAGAATCAACTAGTGTATGAACACTCTCAACATAGACATTATCACTATGTGGCAAAGAATTATTAAGTTCACATAAAAACAAGCTATCACTCACACTTTGTTCAATAGAAAATTTGAAAGTGTCAAGTTTAGCTATTTTACCTTGAGGCTCACAAGAATGGTCTTCTTTACCTTGGAATGAGAATCCCCTCAATGCATTGGTACACTCTTCAAGTCCTTGATGAGTATTAGGGAAAGTTGGTGGAAAGATAAGTTGCAATTGATTAATTCGAGTACGCAACCGATCCAACCGTCCTTCCATTTTGGTAAAGAGGGTGGTGAACAAGTTTAACAATTCACCCAAAGTGGGTTCCCCGACGGGAACTTGGTTTTTCTTTTCATGACCTTCCATTGTTACCTATTTAAGACACTCAACCAAAGCAAACAAACATGTTAGGTTAGTTAAAATAGACTTACAATCACTAAAGAATCGTACCTTTATTTGCCTCACAAATTTCTTCGTCCAATGATTGCATCTTGTTTCGTCCAATGAGTTGCAAGGGTCCAATCTCTACTTGAGGTCAAGAATGGATTCTTGTTGACTCTAGAAAGCAAGTGCAAAAGCTAAGGACGAGAACCAAGAAGTTTTCAAGAGAAAATAAAGAAGAAAAGTTAAAAGAAAGTAGGCACAAAAAAAATGGGACTCAAAAAAAAAAAAACACTAAGCAACAAAAGTTGAAAAATTACTTGTTGTTGCTTAATTTGATGAATCAAAGAGATGATTTGATGTTTAAAACTATTTAACAAGTGATTAAAGATGTTAATTACCTGTTAAATAGTTTAGTAATCAAAAGAGAAAGAGAACAAAAAAAGAATCACGAAATTTGGACACTTAGAGAAAATTTTAGGTCCAAAAAACTTTAGGACCCAAAAAAAAAAACTAAGTGTTGGAAACCTGAGATTTTCAGCTCTCTGAAACTGTGCCCCACGCGCCTGCTGACGTGAATTTTTTAATTTTTTTTTCACAAGTGGAGCTACAAACACTTGACCAACTTTGACCTCAAAATTTTTGGATCAAAGTGTACTTTTGCTACCTTCTTATTCAAGAAAAATATGAAGATGCTCAGAACACAAGAAAAAAAAAAACTCCAATCTTCAAATGCTCATAACTTCTTCATTTTTTGTCCAAATTCAATGAAATTTTCTCCCACGTGCCCCTTTCAACGCTACTAACAATCCCCAATAATTTTTAGCTCTAAACTTCAATTCAAAAATAAAGCCACTTTTCAAGACAGAATACTCAAAAAATGATAAGAAACCCTAAAATCTAAGAACACGAAATTAAAGATAAAAGGATAGAAAGGTAGAGACACAAATTGAAATCAAGGCAACCAATACTATATTAAAATAAAGACCTCCTTAATATGAAATATAAACATCTAAACCTATGAAATCAAGACACAAGCATGAGATCTAATAGTCAACCATGGCTATACTGTAACACCCCGTACATTTTCGAACCTCTAAGACTGCGTTAGCATTTATGGAATTATTTAAACATGAGAGTATTGGTGATTTATGCATTAAATTTTTTGGGCTTAAATGAGTCTTATTCCATTGGGCCCAAATGAGACCCAAAAATCATAGAAAGACATGGCCCAAAATGGAATTTGACCCATTCTTTCATTGACCAAGTAAACACATTAAATATGTGGATAAGAATGAGACTTCATGGGACTATAAAAGTGACTAAAAATCATATTTTATACACAGACTCTCATGCCATTTTCTAGAATTGTCCACATATTTCTCTTCTCTCACACAAACCCTAAGCAACTAGTCTCTTTGGCCAAGGTCATCATCTTGCAAGCTTTGGTAAGTATTTATTCTTATGGTTTAGTATATTATATGTTTAATATGGTGTATAAATCATTTTTGTTGTGTTGTAAAAGTGTTGGATAGTGTACTATGTATAAAATTGTCTATTTTTGCAATCAGAGAAGGGTTTTGCCTTATAAACTAGAAAACGGACTTGTGGTCTTGAAGGAAGTGAAATTGATGGATTAAATATTGACATGTGAGATTTTATTATAGTATTAACTTGTTTTACCCTTGTGTATAATGTTTGGAATTGTTATTGTAAAATTGGTTATGGATTTGGTGATGTATTGAAAGGGAAGTGTGGTTTTGGGTGATGTTTATGTGTGTTATGAAACCATGGTTGTTAATTGGTCTTAAGTTTATCAAAAGTATGTAAAGGAAAGCTTATTTATGGACATGAACCATTTAATGCGAAAAAGGACCCAAAACAAAACCCCGGTGGCTGAAAATGGGCACCCGCCCTCGCAGGTGAGGCACCTGCGCCAACGCAGATGCCCCTGGACACCGCCAAGGGCCATATGCAGCCGCATTTCAGCTACCTATGCGCCCATGTGGCTTCGCATGTCACACCAGAAAGTCATTTTGTATGGTTTTGTCTCTCTTTGATTCCCGAAGGACCCTATACCCTTTTTGAATGTAATTATCAACTTATGGTACCTTTTTAATGATTTTAAGGGGGCGTATGAAGGCATGTTGGACTATATTAACTATGTATTTTTGTTCATAAGTTGCTATGAGGCCATTTGATAGGGTATTGTGACGGAATGATAATGAGGAAGCGCAAAGGGTAAACATGATGTGAAATATTGTTGGTCTATAAGGTCTTTGACAATGTGTGGAATGTTATGGTGTTAATTGGTATGATAATGCAGTGTATTGTATTGTGAAGGGTGAAATGATGTTATATGGAAGTCATATAGTTCATAGTCGTCTTGTGTACTTGTACGGTGACTAGTTGTTAACGTAAGCTCCGTTATGTACTTGTATTGCAGAGTGAAATGTAAGAAAGGAGCTGGACTATCGTGTTCATATATAGGCTTGTGTATTCATAATTGGAAGTGAAGGTATGTAAGGTTACTCTATTTGTATCCTTCTGCAGCACATAGTATTCACATTGACATTTTACTTGTTCCATTTCGAAGTGTTCTAAGGTATCCTAGTTCTAGGTATCGATTGTTATTATTACATGTTTCCTACTCATTGTTCAATTGTGATTCACATGTCTCATGTTCATTGACTAATTTTCCAAAGATCCCATGATTCCAATAATGTTATGTTTCCAATAATGTTATGACTATCATTGTATTAATCTCAAAAGTAATGAATGAAGTAATGCACATGTGGTTAATGATTGAGTATGGGTGGTAGCTTTGGGGGCGAAAGCCTAGCTCAAGCCGATCCCGATATTATTGGATCAGGGGGTAGTCCTAGAGGCATAAGCCTAGCTCAGACCAAACCTGATAGGGGGTAGCTCTAGAGGTAAAAACCTAGATCGAGCCGAACCTGATATGTTGGTTTATGGGTGGCAGCTCTAGAGGTAATAACCTAGCTCGAGCCAAGCCCGATGTATTGATTTATGGGTGGTAGTTATAGAGGCATAAGACTAGCTCGAGCAGATCCCAACATAATGTTATGTTATGTAAAGGCCCACTGATCAGTCGGGGCCTGGGTACATTGTGATACAAGTGATGATGAATGAGCATGGAAGTAAAGAAGCAAAGAAAGTAATGAAAGCAATGTACATGGTTCCCAACATACAGAATGTTAACTTATCCATATTGATTATTTATTTACATTTAAGTTTATTGATGTATTTACGTATCATACAGTTTCTTATGAGCCTTACATACTCAGTACATTCTTCGTACTGACGTCCCTTGTGGGACTTACCTTACTTGATGCAGGCGCAGGTGCCAGTAGACCTCCACAGTAGGTTGCCAGTTATTTGCGGATCTTTGGTGAGCTCCAGTTGGTTCGAGGCTTTTCGAGTCACAGTTGTACATATGTTTTGGTGTTGTACATGTTATATAAAGCGGGGTCTTGTCCCAACTTTCAGTTGGTGATGTGCAATGGTTACATGGAACATGCTTAAAACAAGGAAAATATGCAGTAACTTGGGTATGTTTTGTTGGTATGATGTGGTTTCTGTCCTAATTTGCAGGAAAATAGGCTTTAAAGGGAAAATAAGAAAAAGAGGAAGAATCAAGCCCGAGAATAAAGTGTCGGATGAAGAAAGAACAAGAGGCTGCAGAAGAGATCCAATCACGCCACAAGTCACGTGGTGTGGTAGCCACTCATGCCACGTGAGTGGCTATCGTGACTCAACATCAGAGTGAAGAAACAGGGCCTGATTTCCATGGCAGGGGTCACGTGGCGTGACTGACACCCACGTGACGATGAAGCCTACCATGATCCAACTTCTGAAGACCACAAGTTGAGCGTGATTCCCATGATATCAACCTACGTGGCATGACTTGGTTCCATGACACCAAGTCACGATACCGTGGAAGTTGCCGACTCTGTTCTCCTATTTTGTTTTGGATAAGACTAGTTTTGTATCTATAAATACCCCTATGTAGTCCTAAGTGTGAGAGTTGGACAATTTACTACTTTTAGAGTTATTTCATACTGTTTCAGACATATATTTGGTTTTGTATTCACAAACCCTAATTTGAAGTTGATTGATAATTGAAATTTCGATTTTCCTTCATTCTTGTGAGATCATAATTATGCTTTCATCTTGAATTATTTTTGTGTTCTTACAATTATGAGCAAATAAACCCATCAACTAGGGTTGTGTGAAACATGAGGAATTAACGAAACTGGTTAAGTGCAAAGCAACTTTGTACCGATGTATATGCATGTATTGTTGTTTCCTTTGTTATGATTGCTTTTCTAACGGTTGCAAACATTAGAAACTCGCCTATATGCTAGACTTGCTTGAGAGAGAGGTAGAGATTGGGAAAAGGAGATAACAATAGACATTTGAAGCTATCAACCTTCATCTAATAACCGGAGCCTTAGCGGGAAAGGCTATCTGAAATCCAGGACAAGGGTTAGTATTGCGACACTCGGAGTCCGAGAGGAGAAGAGTGAAATTCTTCTAATGAAGGTCGAGAGACAGTTAGATGAACCTAACTTGTTAGATTTTGCATGCAGCGCAGCGGGGCAATCTTGTTAACCACAAGTAACTGGTGGATTTAAGGAATCATTGGGGATCACAGTCCTAGTGAATTTCTCTTATTGTTTACAAACTCAAAACAACCAGCAATCGTCATTGTTACTGTTCACTAGCAAAACTCCCAGTTTCATTTATGTTCCAATTATTCCATCTAGCAGTCTACTCATACTTCGACCTATTCCCTCTGGGATCGACCCCAACCTAGTTGGGTTCTATAATTGATTCAGCGACCGCATTGTACTTTTTCAGAGGTATATTTTGGGCGACATCAAATTTTGGCGCCGTTGCCGGGGAATACGATTTCAAAGTTGAACATTACTAGTTGGAGCTGATTGGGTGTGTTTTTACATACTTTTGAGGGCATACGCCGGTGTATGCCAAATACTAGGAGTCAAGGCAATACCCTGATTCCACTTGATCTTGAAATCGAAAGAACTCTTAGAGCTAATTGGAGAATGGTGAATACTGAAGGAGTTCAGAATCCCACAGCTGCTGGAGACATTCACAACCATCTACTTCATCCAACTGGTCAGGAAACAGCGGAACAAACTACTACTCGATTGACACGAGAAGAGCATATTAGACAAGCTGCTCTTAGACAAGCAAAAAGAGATAATCGAGCTATGCAAGAAGCAGCACAGCGTCTGGCTGATGCTGAAGAGTGACAAAGATGATTAAGAGAACAATCGAGACAACATGTGCCTGTTTATGATGATCCTGAAGATGAATATGTGGCCTATTTTGAGCCAATCGAGAATGATGCCATTGTTCCACCTGAGTTACCTCCGGGCACTAAGTTTGACATCACTAGTGCCATGATCCATATGCTGAACTTGAAGGGCGTGTTTGTGGGTCTTCCTACTGATGATCCAAACATGCATGTAATGAATTTTTTGGGGGTCTACAGGTCATACAATTTGCCTGGGGTTGACCAAGAGGCGATACGGTTGAGGTTGTTCCCATTCTCTCTTATAGGAGAAGCCACATTTTGGTTAGCTGAGCTGCCACGAGGTTCCATCACTACTTGGCAGGAATTGAGAAATCAATTCTTGGAAAGATTTTTTCCCACCGTCTAAGATACTGTAGTTAAAAGATGAGATCTACAATTTCAGACAACTTCATTTGGAAGCACTCTGTGAAACTTGGCTGAGGTTTAAAAAGAAGCTGCAGATGGTACCAAATCATAGGATGAGTGGCAGGAACTTACTTGAAATCTTCTACAGAGCTTTGAATGTCAACATAAAGGCGGTAGCAGATACTATCACTGGGGGAGCATTCATGAGTTTGAGATGGGACCAAGCGTCTGAGATATTAGATCGTATCACTAAGACCAACCGAGGATGACATACTCGGGAGACAGATACGTTGGCTGGAACATATGCAATTGGAGATTCAGCAGCTCAAAGGCTTTGGATGAATCTGTGGCACAAGAGGTTGCTCAGTCGATGACAGAGATTGGTCTTCTAGCCAAACAGATAGCGGCTAGAGATGCGGAGAAAGTGCATGCTGTTGGTGCACAAAGTAAATTGGCTAGACATGATGATAGTGAGTCTGATGAAGAGGAGAAGTATCTAGATCGCGAAGTGGCGGGTTTCTGAGCCAAGGGCCAAGGGTCTAATCAAGACTCTTGGAACTCAAGGCAAGGGAATCAAGGTTAGAACTATTATGGAGACAGCTACAATAAATCGGGATATAGAGATTGAGAATGGGACCATGATGGTGATTGGAGGAGGAAAGATGATAATCGAGAAAAGAATGACATATATGTACCACCTGGAAGGTGTGATAAGGAGTCTGGAAGTTCAAAGATGGAGGCACTCCTAAATAAATTGGTCAAAGGTGCTAAAAGTCAGGAAAATTGCTTGAAAGAGATTAGGACTAACGTTTTGGGTATAAGTCAGAAAGTGGAGTCTCATTCAACTGCCATTAAATAGTTGGAGCAACAATTCGGGCAGATTTGCACTGAATCAACGTCAGCCAGGCACCCTTTCAAGTAATACCATCCAGAATCCTAAAAATGATAGTCATTGTCTCGCCATCACTACTAGAAGTGGGAAGTGCACGACAGATCCACCTATGCCAGCCGACAGTAGTGTGCCTAGTGATCCAGTGGTTATCGATGTTGAAGCTGGGTTAGATTCGGATAATGCAAAGGGTGGCATGGTTCCAAATCAGCATGATGATAGCAACAATACAAAATCTGAGAAGAGGAAGGAGAAATAGGTACAAAAGGTGCTCAAAACTATCCCACAACCTCCTCCTCTATATCCTCAAAGGTTGAAGAAGAAGGCGGAGGAAGGAAAGTATCAGAAGTTCATCACCATGTTGAAGGAGCTGTTAGTTAACATCCCTTTTGTAGAGGCATTGGAGCAGATGCCAGGTTATGCCAAGTTCATGAAAGACTTGGTGACAACGAAGAGAACGGTCAGTTTTGAGCCAGCAGATAACATTCATCATTGTAGTGCAGTTGCTTCCCGGTCCTTAGTTGAAAAGAAAGAGGATCCAGGAGCTTTTAGAATTCATGTACTATTGGGTCCTACGACTTTGCTAAAGCACTGTGCGATTTGGGTGCTAGCATGAACCCAATGCCATTAGCCGTTTTCAAGAAATTGGGGTTGGGAGCACCAAAACCAACCTCCATGAGACTTCTCATGGCCGATAGAACTATGAAAAAGCCGGTTGGCATTTTGTACGATGTTTTGGTGAAGGTTGCTTCTTTCATATTTCCGGCTGATTTTGTGATTCTCGATTGTGAAGTTGACTTTGAGGTTCCCATCATATTGGGAAGACCATTCGTTACCATGGGTCGTGCATTGGTTGATATGGAAACTGGGAAGCTAAAATTTAGATTGAATGATGAACAGGTTACTTTCAATGTCTATCGGTCAATGAAGCAGCCAAGAGATAAGCAAGTGATTTCAGTGATAGATGTGGTTGATGATCTTGAGGTTGCTATGTCCATTGAAGAAAGTTTGGGAGTAGAACCTCTGGCTGCTGAAATCATGAATTTGAAGACGATGGTATGGCAGACTATGATGATATGGTGGGTGCACTAGCTGGTAGAGGAGTATATGCTTATGCTCCCAAGAAACTGTATCTTGATTTGAAGAATAGGGTAACTCCACCAGCTCGTCCATCTATTGAGGAGACTCCATTTTTAGAGCTTAAGGCTCTTTCGGCCCACCTTCGCTACACTTTCTTGGGAGCCAACAATACCTTGCCAGTGATTATTTCTGCTAATCTGGTGGATTGGCAAGTAAATTCTTTGGTTTTAGTTTTGAGAAGATTTAAGAGGGCCATTGGTTGGTCCATTACGGATATCATAGGTATTCCACCCGGCATTTGCACTCATAAGATCCAGCTTGTTCTTGAGTGCATACCTAGCATTGAGCACCAGCGTTGTCTGAACCCACCTATGCAGGAGGTTGTAAAGAAAGAAATCATCAAGTAGTTAAATGCAGGAGTGGTTTATCCCATTGCTGATAGGAAGTGGGTGAGCCCAGTTCAGTGTGTGCCGAAAAAGAAAGGAATTACGGTGGTTTCGAATGAAAAAAATGAGTTGACTTCAATGAGGCTAGTGACGGGATGTAGAGTTTGCATGGACTATCGGAAGCTGAATTCGTGGACTAAAAAGGATCATTTTCCTATGCCCTTCCTGGACCAGATATTAGACCGTCTTGCGGGTAGAGGATGGTATTGTTTTCTTGATGGTTACTCGGGGTATAATCAGATTTTTACTACCTCCGAAGACCAAGAGAAGACCATTTTCACTTGTCCATATGGGACGTTAGCTTTCAAGAGGATGACTTTCGATTTGTGTAATGCACCGGCTATCTTCCAACTATGTATGATGTCTATTTTCTCCGACATGGTGGAAGACACAATCGAGATTTTTATGGATGATTTTTCTGTGCTGGGTGACTCGTTTGAAGGTTGTTTGGTACACCTTGCCAATGTGCTACAAAGATGCGAGGAGTGCAACCTAGTGCTGAATTGGGGAAAATGTCACTTTATGGTCAATAAAGGTATCGTATTGGGGCATCAAATTTCGAAGAACAATATTGAGATGGATAAGGCAAAAATCGAAGTAATTGAGAAGCTGCCCCCACCTATCTCTGTAAAAGGTATTCGAAGTTTTCTAGGTCATGCTGGTTTTTATAGACGATTCATCAAGGATTTCTCCAAGATTGCACATCCCTTGTGCAAACTTTTAGAGAAAGAGGTGAAGTATTTTTTTGATGAAGCATGTCTTAAAGAGTTTGAGTGTTTTAAGGAAAAGTTGGTTTCAGCCCCTATTATTGTGTCACCGTATTGGACTAAGACTTTTGAGGTTATGTGCGATGCTAGTGGAGTAGCTTTGGGTGCATTCCTTGGCCAAAGACGTGAGAAGATATTACAGCCGATCTACTATGCTAGCAAAGTGCTTAATCCAGTGCAAAAGAATTACACTGTGACTGAGCAGGAATTGTTGGCCGTAGTATTCGCTTTTGAGAAATTCAGATCTTACTTGATTAGTACGAAGGTGATTGTGCATATAGATCATGCAGCTCTTCGGTATCTCATGTCGAAAAAGGATGCTAAGCTAAGACTGATTCGGCGGGTACTTTTATTGCAAGAATTTGACTTTGAAGTCAAAGATCGAAAGGGGATCAAAAATCAAGTGGCCGACCACCTTTCACGCCTTGAGGAGGAGGCCATGATTAAATTGAAGGATGAGCTAGAGATAGATGATACTTTTCCGGATGAGCAAGTATTGGCAGCATCTCAAGACTTGATCCCTTGGTTTGCTGATCTTGCCAACCTTTTGGCAAGTGATTTAGTCCCCAAAGATATGACATATCAGCAGAGAAGGAAATTTATGCATGAGGTACGAAAGTTCTTCTGGGATGAGCCGTATTTGTTTAGGGTGTGTGCGGATGGCATAATTCGAAGATGTGTTCCCGAGTCCGAGATGTTGAGTATTTTGGAGGCATGTCACTCATCTCCAGTTGGGGGTCATCATGGAGGTGCACGGACCGCCCATAAAATCTTGTAATGTGGGTATTAATGGCCCAGTATTTACAAAGATACTCATGACTATGCCCGTGCATGTGACTGGTGTCAAAGGCAAGGTAATATTTCACGCAGACACGAACTTCCCATGACAACTATACTTGAGGTTGAATTGCTCGATGTGTGGAGAGTTGACTTTATGGGTCCGTTTGTGAGTTCGCATGGAATGAAATACATCTTGGTAGCCGTTGACTACGTTTCTAAGTGGGTGGAGGCAATTGCGCTTCCTAATAACGAAGGGAGAAGTGTCACATCTTTCTTGAAAAAGAACATATTCTCACGGTTTGGGATACCCCGAGTTATTATTAGTGATGGAGGATCCCACTTTTGCAACCGACTATTCAAAGCCCTGCTTGAAAAATATGGTGTCAAACATAAGGTGTCAACACCTTACCATCCTCAGACAAGTGGGCAGGTGAAAGTGTCAAATCGTGAGATTAAGTCCATTCTGGAAGAAACAGTTAATGCAAATAGGGCTGATTGGGCTCGACGACTGGATGATGCGTTATGGGCATATCGAACGGCTTTCAAAACACCAATTGGTGCATCACCATATCAGTTGGTATTTGGGAAGTCTTACCATTTTCCCATTGAACTAGAACATAAAGCTTTGTGGGCGTTGAAAAGGGTGAATTTGGACTTGAGTGAAGTGGCCCAATTGCGACTTGAGCAGATGAATGAGATGGATGAATTTCGTCTCCGGGCTTATGAAAGTTCAGCATTGTATAAAGAAAAGATGAAATTGTACCATGATTGTCGGATTAAGAACCGCGAATTTCACTCGGGTGACTCGGTTTTATTGTATAATTCTAAGCTTCGCCTGTTTACTGGAAAACTAAAATCCAAATGGTCTGGCCTATTCACTGTCGTATGGGTATTCTCACATGGTGCTATTGAGCTAAAAGGAGCAGATAATGTCCTATTCAAAGTGAATGGACAGCGTGTTAAGCATTATGTAGGAGTTTTGGAAGAGATAAGGGCGATTGAAGAACTTGAACTTGATGAAGTCTGAGTAGTCAAGTCAGTCATGTCGTACCGCGACGTTAAACCAGGCGCTTCATGGGAGGCAACCCATGGGCTGGTTGGGGAATTCTGAGTATCCAAGTTAGCCATGTCGTGCCGCGACATTAAATCAGGCGCTGATTGGGAGGCAACCTAAAATTTTGTTATGCGGAGATCAGATTATTGAGGAACAGTAAGCTGAAAATCAAAGAATTTACCTGAAGGGGTTAAATATCATCCACGACATAAATCATGTCACGTGATGGAATTCTATGCCACGTGGTTGGTATCGTCAAAATCAGAGGAAAATTTCCAGCTTCTGAATCGCATCTACTGAAGGAATCCACGTGACGTGGATGTGACCCACGCCACATGAGTAGTGTCATGGAAATCAGAACCTCAGGCCAGTCTCAGAACAGACAGACCTCACGTAACGTAGGTTACACCCACGTGGCATGGGACGTATCGTGAAACTTAAAAAAATTCAAAAACCCAAATCCGACCCGACCCTGGCCCATTTTTCCAAAATAAATTCGGATCTTCTCTTCTTTACCCGATATATACCCAAACCACTTTCTTCTTTCCCCACTTTCAAATTCTTCAACTTAAAACCCTAAAATTCCAACTTTCTCTTATTCCCAACATCAAAATCCGAATCCCCACCTTCTCCAACATCAAAAATCCAAAAACCCTTTCCCAAAAACTCACCAAATCTGAACCCTAGACTCCCAAAAGCTCAAAAATCCAAACCCCATTACAAAATAAGTCCAAAAATCCAAATCAAATATACCAAACCCGACCTAAATACCCATAATTTGATCAAAAACCCATTACCATGCCTCCAAAATCCAACCCCAAGAGTGACCACGTTGATGCCTCATCAAGAATTTAGACCAAAAGTCCAAATTTACCGACCCATCTGCGGGATGAACCAATTGAGTCTGAGCCAAGTGGTTCTATGGAGGAATTTGACATTAGCCATGACGATACTGCTTTAGTTCCTTGGGCTATGAGGTTACAAACACGAACTCGAGCGGCTGTCCGGGCAGCAGGTCAGCCGACCCCACCACCTGTTGAGCCAAGTATTCCAGCTGAGTCTTCTGAGTCCGCCCCTCAGTCTGAAGAGGGGAAGAATGGTTCTGCGTCAGGCTCTGCTGATGATGCTATGGGTCAGGGTACTTCTGCGGCGGATGCTACGACTTCTGTTTCAGGTTCTGGTGCCCAGAGTGCTCCGACTCCCACGCAGAGTACTGAGATTCAGTGTTGGTGTGTGCAGGGCATGCGTGCCTTCTATGATAGAGATGATGAATTGACTGAGAGAGGGGTTTGTCGGAGGAGCATTATGGAGGAACCACAGTATCGGGTGGATGAGTTGAGGATCTTGACTGATATATGGCCTATTTTTGAGAGATACGATCTGGGGTGGATGATGCAGCCTTCTGGTTGATATAGCTCAGAGTTATTCCGAGAGTTTTATGCCTCGTGAGCTGCGTCAGTGGATTTGGGCACTCCTATTGGGCAGAAATTTATATTGCAGCCATTTTTTACCCATGTCATGGTTCGTGGTACCCGTGTGGATATTTCAGAGCAGACCATTCACCGCTTCTTATTTGGGGCTAACCGTCCACTTCCTGCATTGACTGCTGAATATGATCATAGGATGGACACTGTCAGAGATAGGATTAACATGAGAGATGCGGAGCAGAAATTGGATTTTCTTAAATGGATTGCAGGGTACATAGCCGAAAATGGTGTGGCGTCTAGTTGGGTAACTAGGAAGATGGACATCAAAAAGTCCATGCTTCATTTTGCTGGTAAATTCTGGTGGTCCGTGGTTCGGCATCGGTTGGGTCCAACCAATGCTGACAACTCATTTACGTTGGAGCAGGTAGTAGTAGTAGCCAGCATCTTAGCTGGTTACGAGATTTCTTTTGCTAGATACATAGTCTGGGAGATCCACGAGCGGACGTTCAGAGATCACACGAGTATCCCATTTCCATGCTTGATCCAGGGGTTGTGTGATAGGGCAGGGGTGGCCAGGATACCTGCCCTGGACCATTATATCGAGGTGACCCGCATTGCGGACATTAGGTTGATACAGCAGAGGGGTTCACACCCCATTCTTCCACGAGGGTCACAGCCGTCTGAGTCATCGGGTGCAGCCCTGGATGAGCCTAGTAGTGCACCTTTTCCTGTTCCTGCACCAGTTCGGGTACCTATATAGACTGAGGGCGCTGGCCCTATTGATGAGGGGGTACCCAGTACTAGTGCCCCTCCGACTCCTGCTGGGATGGTTTCAGTATTTGGAGACTTTCTGCAATAGCTTATTGACAGGCAGACGGAGATGTTTGAGCGCCAGACTCACACTGAGACTCAGATGGCTAAGTTGGTATCCCAGCTTAAGCCTTGGGTTCGATCTACAGTAAAGGCTGCAGAGACTAGGGTGGAGGATCGGATGAATGTAGCTATGGACCAGTTTATGTGGGGATTGCATGGGCGGATTGATAGTTTCGAGGCACGTATGGCCTCCCGCTTGAGTGCTGCACCGAGCCCTGATATGGCCGGCTTGACCCAGGAAGTAGCTGCATTGAGAGAGGAGGTTTGGGCACTGGCATCGAGTAGCACTCCCATTATACCACCTATGCCTGTCCCGACCTTCGTGCAACCAGCTTTTGATCTTGACTTGTTTGCTAATGAGGAGCCTCCGATGGATAGAGAAAAGAGACCCCGCAGTCCGACGGATAGGGGTGCGAGTGATGCTGAGTACGAGAGTGATCTGAGAAGGGCTGTTAAAGCCTCCCGATAAGAGTACCATGCAAGCCAGATTGAGGCAGAGCAGAGGGCGTATGGTGCATCTTCCAGTTAGGCTATACCCCTACCTGATGTGACTACTGCACAGTCTAATGATCCCTCTGCTGGCGGGCCCACTTTCAGCGCTTAGAACGCCATAGGTATGTTTTCACTCCCTTGTATTTAGTTTATATCAGTGCATTGAGGGCATTGCACCATGTTTAGTTGGGGGTGGGGGTGTACCACCACTTGGGGGTTTTTGTTGCCGTGTTTCTTTTCCCCCGAGTGTGCTATCATAGCAGAACCAGCATGTTTAGGATGTTATTGTTGATGTTTTTATGTTTCTTGCTAAATTAGGAGAAAAATGAGGGAACTGTAGTGCAGTCCAGTTTTGGATTATTTTTATGTGTTTTGACTATTAAGGATACCCCTCCTGAAATTTTGGATTTTGAATTGTGTGAATACCATGTGTGTGTGTGACAGCTGTTGGATCTTGTTATGGCACTAGAATTATAGGCAAATAATCGTAGCTAGCATTGCATGAATGGATAGGTAGTAGTTGGTAATACAACCCTGTGCTATGTGTGTGTGAGGTCACTACTTAGTTAGCTGTGTGTGTGTGATCCAGAACATGCCCGGTTGGTCTTTCTTAAGTTAAAGGATAGGGATTAGGAAAGGATCATCGACCATTTTTGAAGAAAGTCCACTTTTAGCCTAAATACCAAACCAAATGAAGAAGTATCCCTTGATCCCGACTTTGAGCCATAATTGTCCTATTTCTTTCATTAGCCTATTCACCATCCCATTTTAATCACAATTAACCTGTCTTGTCCCTGGTCCCTCCTTGGACACTGTGTACCTCAACTCAGGCAAATTGCCTAAGTTGAGGGTGGCTATTATAGGGGTGCGTAGATTGAGTTGGGTATGAAGAAGGGTTAATAAAAGAAAAAGAGAAAACAGATTTGGGTGTGAAGAGGAAAAGAAAATAAATAAATAAATAAATAAATAAATAAAAAATGTATATGTGTTTAAAGTCTGAGAAGAAAAATCACACCCAAAATCTGAAAATAAAAGTTTGGAGAATAAGGGAGAATAAAATTGAAAAAGGTTTGAAGTTGGAGCCAAAAATAGTGTAGTGTCAAGGAGGGTTGAGTCACTATACCCATATGCACCATACCCGTCCCTAAGCCTACATTACAAGCCGAGTAAAGTCCTATAGTGATCTGAGTCCAACGGTACGAAAATGAAAGCATAGAAAATAAGGGCAAGCCTATGGTATTTAATGCACACTGTCTTAACTTCTTTGTGAGCTTGAGTGTTTTGACCTCTTCCCTATGCTGATATTCATTAGTATACTGAGAGTGAATGGGACTTCTTTGATTGTGAGAGCACATGGGTTGCATAATTAGTTGCTAGTTGTTCGAGAAATGCCAGTTGCATAGACTCTTAGTTGTTTGTTCATAATATGGTGCCATCACTTGATCCCTTCTGTGTCATGATACAATGTTGCTTACATACACACTTTGGTTTTGCTTGGAAGATAGGAGGGGTCAAAAAGGTTTTTTGTCAAATGAGTAGACTGCCATAGGTCCCTTAGTTAAGCATTGTGTTTGTGTATTTTTCTTTTGTTCGCCTGAGGCTATGCAAACGTTCTAAGTTGTGGGTGTTGATGTACCATGGTTACATGGCACTGTTGATGCTTAAAACAAGGAAAATATGCAGTAACTTGGGTGTGTTTTGTTGGTATGATGTGGTTTCTGTCCTAATTTGCAGGAAAACAGGCTTTAAAGGCAAAATGAGCAAAAGAGGAAGAATCAAGCCCGAGAACGAAGTGTCGGATGAAGAAAGAACAAGAGTCTGCAGAAGAGAGCCACTCACGCCACAAGTCACGTGGAGTGGAAGCCACTCACACCACATGAGTGTCTATCGTGACTCAATATTAGAGTGAAGAAATAGGTCCTGATTTCCACGGCAGGGGTCACGTGGCGTGACTGACACCCATGTGACGTGGAAGCCTGCCATGATCCAACTTCTGAAGACCACAAGTTGAGCCTGATTCCCACGATATCAACCTACGTGGCGTGATTTGGTTCCACGACACCAAGTCAAGATACCGTGGAAGTTGCCGACTCTATTCTCCTATTTGGTTTTTGATAAGACTAGTTTTGTATCTATAAATACCCCTATGTAGTCCTAAGTGTGAGAGTTGGACAATTTACTACTTTGAGAGTTATTTCATACTGTTTCAGACATATATTTGGTTTTGTATTCACAAACCCTTATTTGAGGTTGATTGATAATTGAAATTTTGGTTTTCCTTCATTCTTGTGAGATCATAATTATGCTTTCATCTTTGAATTATTCTTGTGTTCTTACAATTATGAGCAGCTAAACCCATCAACTAGGGTTGTGTGAACCATGAGGAATTAGCGAAACCGGTTAAGTGCAAAGCAACTTTGTACTGTTGTGTATGCATGTATTGTTGTTTCCTTCGTTATGATTGCTTTTCTAATGGTTGCAAATGTTAGAAACTTGCCTATATGCTAGAGTTGCTTGAGAGAGAGGTAGAGATTGGGAAAAGGAGATAACAACAGAGATTTGAAGCTATCAACCTTCATCTAATAATCGGAGCCTAAGCGGGAAAGGTTATCTGAAATACAGGACAAGGGTTAGTATTGTGACACTTGGAGTCCGAGAGGACAAGAGTGAAATTCTTCTAATGAAGTTAGAGAGACAGTTAGATGAACCTAACTTGTTAGATTTTGCATTCAGCACAGCGGGGCAATCTTGTTAAGCACAAGTAACCGGTGGAGTTAAGGAATCATTGGGGATCACAGTCCTAGTGAAATTCTCTTATTATTTACAAACTCAATACAACCAGCAATCGTTATTGTTACTATTCACTAGCAAAACCCCCAGTTTTATTTACATTCAATTATTCCATCTGGTAGTCTACTCATACTTCGACCTATTCCCTATGGGATCGACCCCAACCTAGTTGGGTTCTATATTTGATTCAGCGACTGCATTATACTTTTTTGGAGGTATATTTTGGGCGACATCAGTTGGTCTTGTAAATGCATATGTTAGAGGCTTTTGTAGACATATGTGGGTACATGAACGTAAGAGATGTATGTCCTTTTTGACTTGATGGCCCTAACGGCCAAGTTTCACATATATATGTAGTTCACATGTTCCATGATTTCCGTTATTAGCATTTTATGTTCTTACTTGATGATGACGTTTCTTATGGCATGCATATGAATGGACTTGAGCAAAGATTGGTTCCCTTATGCCTTGTCAGCTTTGGGTGCCAGTCCACCCCGTTGGGATACGGGGCGTGACAAAAATGGTATAAGAGCAGGTCGTTCTAAGGGTGTCTACAAAGCCGTGTCTGAGTAGAGTCTTACTTATCGATGTGTTGTGAACCACATTTATAAGTAGGAGGCTATGGGACATTTAGGAGTTGTTTCTTTTCTTCACTTCTAGATCGTGCAATAGAGACAATGTGGTAAGTGGAATCGTATCTAACCATTGGAATTATTTTTCTTTGATATAGTAAAAATGCCGATGATAAGAAGAGGTAGAGGCAAGGGTAAGCAAGTAGATATGCTTGCCGGTGAATGAATGAGTAAATCACCACCTGACCAAGCTAGTCAAGGTGGATCAAATACTGAAATTGCGTCACGGTCTTCTTCTACTTTTCCATCTCCGGAAGAGCCAATCGGTAGAGAAGTACCCGCAGAACCACCAATGAATGCCACTGACCAGGATCTAAGAAATGCAGTGCACATGTTGACTCAGTTAGTAGCGGCAAAAATTCAAGGATGAGTTGGTCCAATGACAAATGAGGATGATGCAGCTAGAGTGGTGAGTCGCAGGACACAGGATTTTCTGAAATTAGACCCTCATATACTCACTGGGTTAGATCCGAAAGCAGATCCACGGGAGTTCGTGGTTCAAATTCAAAGGGCTTTAGAGGTTATGCACGTGCCTAGTGTTGAAACAGTTGAACTTGCGGCTTATAGATTAAAAGGTAAAGCTATATTATGGTATGAGGACTTGAAAAGGTCGAGGGGTATTGATGCACTTCTAGCTGGTTGGGAAGAATTTAAAATGGCATTCCTTTATTATTACCTCCCGTATGAGATTCGGGAGGCACGTGCAGATTAGTTTCTAAATCTCCATCAAGGAAATCTGAGCGTTGGGGAATACAGTTTGCAGTTTAATTCCTTGGCTCAATATGCTCCAAATGTGGTAGCCACAATGACAGACAGAGTCCATCGATATGCAGACAGATTAGAGCCATATTTGGTAAGGGACTGCACCATTGCTTCCTTGAACAAAGATATGGACATAGCCAAAATACAGGCCTTTGCCCAGAAAATGAAAGATCAAAGAAAGAGAAGAAGGGTACATGAATCTGACAGAGGACAGTCCAAAAGAGCTAGACCTATGGGACAGTCTATGATGTCCCAAGGAGAATCTAGGCCTTGGATGTTTCCTAGACCGCCTAGACCATCATTCTCTTATTCCACAGCAGGCGCTTACTCTCAATTCAGAGGATTTAGAGGTGGTCAATCTGGGCAGAGTGGTGTAGTTCACGGATCACAGGCAGCAGGATTTCCTCATCAGCAGTGTCAGCACTACGGGAGTATTCATTCAGGTACATGCCGATTGGGGACAAATGCTTGCTTTTGGTGTGGCATGATGGGACACATGATGAAAGAGTATCCCCAGAGGAGCATGGGTGGTATAGCACGACCTGCGGGATCGACAATTGCAACATCATCATCGGTTCCTTCTGTAGGCCGAGGTGTGCAGTCTGTCGATCATAGTAGAGGTGTCATAGGAACAACCAGTACTAGTGGGGTCCAGAATCACACTTATTCTCTAGTGGACTGACAGAATTCGAAGGCTTCTCCTGATGTATTCACAGGTACATTATCCATATTTTCATATAATGTATATGCATTGATTGACCCGGGTTCTACATTGTCCTATGTTACTCCATTGATTGCTGTGAAATTTGCAAAAGTACCAGAATTATTAACTAAGTCAATTGAAGTATCTACACCGGTTGGTGAATATATTGTTGCAAAAAGAGTATATTGTAATTGTGTGGTAACTGTGTGTGGTCATGATACACTGGCCGATTTAATTGAACTAGACATGGTGGATTTTGATGTAATAATGGGAATGGATTGGTTAGCTTCTTGTTATGCCACGGTAGATTGCCGGGCCAAGAAGGTACATTTTCATTTTCCACAAACGAATGTTCTTGAATGGAAAGGTGATGTAGGGGCACCAAGAGGAACATTTATTTCTTATCTGAAAGCCAGGAAAATGAATGTTAAGGGTTACATATGTCACTTAGTATGAGTGAAAGATATTGAAGTGGAATCGCTAACTCCTCAGTCGGTTCCAGTGGGTAATGAATTTATTGATGTATTTCCATAAGACCTTACAGGTTTTCCCCCAGAACAGGAAATGGAATTTGGTATTGATGTGATTCTAGGCACTCAACCTATCTCTATTCCCCCATATATAATGGCTCTAGCAGAATTGCGTGAATTGAAGGAGCAATTGAAAGATTTGATGGACAAGGGCTTCATTAGGCCAAGTATGCCTTCGTTGGGTGCACCGGTATTATTTGTACGGAATAAATATGGCACATTGAGAATGTGCATTGACTATCGACAATTGAATAAGGTAACGATCAAGAACAAATATCCCCTCTCTCGAATTGATGATTTGTTTGTTCAGTTACAGGGTGCCAAGTGTTTTTCAAAGATTGACTTGAGGTTGGTTTACCATCAAGTCAGAGTTAGAGAAAATGATGTACCCAAGACAGCATTCCGAACATGGTATGGCCATTATTAATTTTTAGTTATGTCATTTGGACTAACAAATGCACCAGTTGTGTTCATGGATTTGATGAATAGGGTATTTAAGCCATTTCTAGGCGTGTTCATGATGGTATTTATAGATGACATCCTAGTTTATTCAAAGTCACAAGAGGACCATGCTAAGCACTTACGGCAGGTGTTACAGATTCTTCGAGAGCATAAGTTGTATGCGAAGTTCTCTAAATGTGAGTTTTGGTTAAAATCCGTTGCATTCTTGGGTCACATTGTGTCAGATGAAGGGATACAGGTTGATAAACTGAAGATTAAAGCGGTGAAAAATTTGCCAAGACCTACGACACCTACAAAGGTTCGTAGTTTTCTTGGATTAGTAGGTTATTACAGAATATTTGTGGAAGGTTTTTCTTCCATTGCTTAACAAAGCTTACACACAAGGCAGTCAAATTTCTGTGGAATGATGCATGTGAGAAAGTTTCCAAAAGAGGAAAGATAAGTTAACTTCTACACCAGTATTAGTACTTTCGAAAGGCACAGAGGGCTATGCAGTATATTATGATGCGTTCAAAATTGGCCTGGGGTGTGTATTGATGCAGCACGGTAATGTAATAAAATATGCCTCGATAGTTACGGCCACACGAGAGAAACTATCCCACACATGATCTTGAATTAGCAGCGGTGGTATTTGCTTTAAAGATATGGCGTCATTATTTGTATGGAGTTCATGTTGATATCTATATTGATCACAAAAGTTTGCAATATATCTTTAAGCAGAAGGAACTCAATTTGAGGCAACGAAGGTGGCTAGAACTCTTAAAAGACTATGATATTGATATTATATACCATCCAGGAAATGCAAACGTGGTAGTTGATGCATTGAGCCGCAAGGCAATAGGAGTCACTAGTGGCCAATTGACAGAAAAGAAAGAGTTAGTCAAAGATCTACATCAATTAGACAGCTTGGGGGTTCGTCTTCTCAGATCCTCGGATAAAGGGGTTATTGTACAAAATGCGGCTGAATCTTTATTGATAGCTGAAGTGAAAGAAAAGCAGTTTGCAGATCCTATATTATTACACCTAAAAGAGAATGTACAACAGAATTTGACAAAGACATTTGATCTTACACAAGAAGGGGTGCTTTAATGCCAAGGTAGATTATGTGTACCGGATGTAGATGAATTGAGGAAACGAATTATAACCGAGGCGCATCATTCATGCTATTCTATTCATCCGGGAGCTACTAAAATGTACCATGCGTTAAAAGAAGTGTATTGGTGGGGAAATATGAAGAAGAACATTGCAGAATTTGTTGGTCAATGCCCGTATTGTCAACAAGTAAAGGTAGAACATCAGAAACCAGGAGGTTACATGCATGTATCAATCTTCCAGTCTAGAAATGGGATATGATTAATATGGACTTCATCACAGGTTTTTCCTCGTACACAACAGAAATTTGATTCTATATGGGTTATAGTTGACAGACTTACCAAGTCAGCGCATTTCCTACCAGTCAAGACCACCTATACAGCAAAAAATTATGCAAGGTTGTATATTAAAGAAATAGTGCGGTTACATGGGATTCTGATCTCTATCATATCAGATAGAGAAGCATAATTTATTGCGCATTTTTGGAGATCTTTTCAGCAAAGTTTGGGTACACAGGTGAATCTGAGTACGACTTTCCATCCTCAGACAGATGGACAAGCAGAATGCACTATCAAGACACTTGAAGATATGCTACGAGCTTGTACGTTAGATTTTCCAGGTAGTTGGGATGACCATTTGCCTCTCACGAAATTTTCTTACAACAATAGCTATCATTCAAGTATTAAAATGGCACCTTATGATACTTTGTATTGGAGGAAATGTAGATCACCAATCGGATTGTTTGAAGCAGGCGAAACTGCTTTACTTGGGCCAGATCTTGTTCATCAGGCTATGGAAAAAGTTAAAGTAATCCAACAGCGGCTACAAACGGCCCAAAGTCGACACAAGTCATATGCTGATGTTATAAGAAGAAGGATCGAATTCTCCATAGGTGATTGGGTATTTTTGAAGGTGTCATCAATGAAAGGGGTAATGCGATTCGAAAAGAAAGGAAAATTGAGTCCATGTTATATAGGCCCATATGAAATTATTAGAAGATTTGGGCAAGTCGTGTATGGGTTGGCGCTACCCCAAGAACTCTCCAAAGTTCATCCAGTATTTCATGTTTCTATGCTTCAAAAGTTTATAGGAGATCCATCTCGTTTTACTCCCATTGAAGATGTGCAAGTTATGGAGGATCTTACCTATGAGGAGATACCTATTGCCATTCTGGATAGGCAAGTGAAGAGATTGAGGAATAAAGATGTTGCTTCTGTAAAGGTACTTTGGAGAAATCAGCAAATAGAAGAGGTCACATGGGAAGCTGAAGAAATGATGAAGTCCAAGTACCCTCATTTGTTCCAAAGGGAAGAACAAGTTCACGATACGAGATCAGAACAATGAAAAGTAAGTATTTATAAGCACTAAGTATATTGATATATGATAACATGAAGAATGCTCCTAGACTTGTAATTGTTTACTTTGAATAATGTCACTAACATTCGAGGACGAATGTTTCTAAGAGGGGGAAAAATGTAACACCCCGTACATTTTCGAACATATAAGAGTGCGTTAGCATTTATGGAATTATTTAAACATGAGATTATTGGTGATTTATGCATTAAATTTTTTGGGCTTAAATGAGTCTTGTGCCATTGGGCCCAAATGAGACCCAAAAATCATAGAAAGACATGGCCCAAAATGAAATTTGACCCATTCTTTCATTGACCAAGTAAATACATTAAATATATGGCTAAGAATGAGACTTCATGGGACTATAAAAGGGACTAAAAATCAGATTTTATTCACAAAGACTCTCATGCCATTTTCTAGAATTGTCCACATATTTCTCTTCTCTCAGACAAACCCTAAGCAACTAGTGTCTTTGGCCAAGGTCATCATCTTGAAAGCTTTGGTAATTATTTATTCATATGGTTTATTACATTATATGTTTAATATGGTGTATAAATCATGTTGGTTGTGTTGGCAAAGTGTTGGACAGTGTACTATGTGTAAAACTGTCTATTTTTGCAATCGGAGAAGGGTTTTGCCTTATAAACTTGAAAATGGACTTGTGGTCTTGAAGGAAGTGAACTTGATGGATTCAATATTGACATGTGAGATTTTATTATAGTCTTAACTTGTTTTACCCTTGTGTATAATATTTGGAATTGTTATTGTAAAATTGGTTATGGATTTGGTGGCGTATTGAAAAGGAAGTGTGGTTTTGGCTGATGTTTATGTGTGTTATGAAACCATAGTTGTTAATTGGTCTTAATTTATTCAAAAATATGTAAAGTAAAGCTTATTTATGGCCATAAACCATTTAATGCGAAAAAAGACCCAAAACGAACCCCGGTGGCCAAAAATGGGCACCCGCCTTCGCAGGTGAGGCACCTGCGGGCGAAGGTGC
Source organism: Capsicum rhomboideum (assembly GCA_031232105.1). Classification (NCBI taxonomy): domain Eukaryota; kingdom Viridiplantae; phylum Streptophyta; class Magnoliopsida; order Solanales; family Solanaceae; genus Capsicum; species Capsicum rhomboideum. The sequence goes on along the minus strand of CP124718.1, from coordinate 72,969,578 downwards.
CAACGCAGATGCCCCTGGACACTGCCAAGGGCCATATTCGGCTGCATTTCATCCACCTGTGGGCGCAGGTGGCTTCGCATGTCACACCAAAAAGTCGTTTTGTATGGTTTTGTCTCTCTTTGATCCCCGAAGGCCCCTATACCCTTTTGGAATGTAATTATCAACTTATGGTACCTTTTTAATGATTTAAAGGGGGAGTATGAAGGTATATTGGACTATATTGACTATGTATTGTTGTTCATAAGTTGCTATGAAGACATTTGATAGGGTATTGTGATGGAATGATAATGAGAAAGCGTAAAGGGTAAACATGATGTGAAATATTGTTGGTCTATGAGGTCTTGGACAATGTGTGGAATGTTATGGTGTTGATTGGTATGATAATGCATTGGATTTTATTGTGAAGGGTGAAATGACGTTATATGACAGTCATATAGTTCATTGTCGTCTTGTGTACTTGTACGATAACTAGTTGTTAACGTAAACTCCGTTATGTACTTGTATTGTAGAGTGAAACATAAGAAAGGAGTTGGACTATTGTGTTCATATATATTCTTGTGTATTCATACTTGGAAGTTAAGGTATGTAAGGTTACTCTATCTGTATCCTTCTGCAGCACATAGTATTCACATTGACATTTTACTTGTTCCATTTCGAAGTGTTCTAACATATCCTAGTTCCGGGTGTCAATTGTTATTATTACATGTTTCCTACTCATTGATCAATTGTGATTCACATGTATCATGTTCATTGACTAATGTTCCAAACATCCCATGATTCCAATAATGTTATGTTTCCAATAATGTTATGAAGGTACAATCATATCTTCTGATCGTAGGTTAGTCCTTCAGAGACTGAGCTGAAATATATCAAATAGACGATCACTTTATATAATCGTGCTATGAAGGTATGATCGTACCTTCTTATCATAGGAAGGATCCTCGATAACATGAAATTACAGTCACATCAGACGTTCACATACCACGATCATATATTTATATCACGATTGTGGGAAGTGTTTTTTTGATGAACTCTTGAGAGTTAACATCTAGCATCCCATAATGATCCAACTTATAATTGTATTTCAAAATCACTATCATAGGTTGTGTCGTGGGATTCCAAACGTTTAGCAGAATTTGACCCATTAAAATTTGACTCCGTATTTGACCCTTTTTTACCTCGATTTTAGAACTTGACCATTTTGTAGACACTATCGGGTACTCAGACTTCCCTTGTGCATTTGAAAACTTAAACACCCTCATAAACTCATTTTTGCATAGACCATAACCAAAGTTAACTAAAAACTAATCTATGCATATCTGAATCTAGGTAGAAACGACTTACGATTTTGTTGGTAAGCTCAGAGTTGATGAAGAGGACGGGATTGAGATGTGGATTCAAAGGGAACACATGAATTAGTTTTTTGTGTGCTATTGGGTGTGGATATTTTTCTTGTAACAATGATTGAAAGGAAGAAGAAGAGAATCAGGTGAGGTGTGTAAGGTTTTTTTATATGTTTAGGTCAAAAATTGGGTCAGGTCGGGCCGCATATTTTTAAAATAAATGAGCTTCGCAGACGAAGAGATTGTATGATCATGGTGCGATTCCATGATCGTATATTCTTTTTGTACAATGCTAGTTGAAGAAAACTTACATGAGAATCTACAAACCTTAAGGATGATCGTGATGATCGTGATATATAACCTAAAATCGTAGGTTCGCTTCCCTATTTTGAATATCTGCGGGAGTAGCATCAGATGATTAGGACAACGATCTTATAATCATAGTACGATCGTGATACCTAATCGTGAGATGACTCCAATTTTCATCCTACAGGACTCTGACCAGAAGACTTAACCCACCATCATATGTATATGGTACGATTATACAATCCCTTTCGTGGGTTCAGTCTGATGTTTAGTTTAGCACTTTCTTTCTCCTATGGTTTCCTGCACCAATAACAAAAATTACCCTATATATATTAAAGTACAAAACATGGGTTGCCTCCCATAGAGCGTTTGATTTAATGTCGCGGCACCATGTGGCTATGTTGGTTACTCAGACTTCACCAATAAGCCCATGGGTTGCCTCCCATGAAGCGCCTGATTTAACTTCATGGTACGACTCAAGTAGACTTGATTAATCAAGCCTCTTTTAAGTCTACATCATAAACCATTCGGGCATCCTTGCTTTTGCCCATGTAGTGCTTCACCCTTTGTCCATTCACTTTAAACTTCTTTCCATCTTTATTCTCCAACTCTATTACGCCATAGGGGAACACCGTGACCATATGGTCCATTCCACTTTGATCTCAACTTCCCAGGAAATAGCTTTAGCCTTAAGTCAAACAATAGTACCATGTCACCTTCAGTGAATACTCGCCTCTCAATCTTGCGATCATGATAGAACTTCATATTTCCTTGTACAAGGCTGAGCTTTCATAAGCACGGAGATGGAATTCATCCATCTCATTCATCTGTTCAAGCCTCAGCTTTGCTGCATCTTGCCATTTTAGATTCAACCTCTTCAATGCCCATAATGCCTTATGCTTAAGTTTGACAGGCAAGTGGCACGATTTTCCGTACATGAGCTGATATGGAGATGCACCAATTAGTTTCTTAAATGTTATCTGGTATGTCCATTGTGCATTATCTAATCTCCTTGCCCAACCCGTCCTATTAGCATTCATAGTCTTTGTCAAAATAGACTTTATTTCCCGATTAGAGACCTCAAGTTGCCTGCTTGTTTGAGAATGGTAAGGTGTTTCTACCTTGTGTTTCACACCATATTTATCAAGAAGAGCCTTGAATAGACCTTTACAAAAATGGGATCCTCCATTACCAATGATAATTCAAGGTATTCCAAAAAGGGATAATATGTTCTTCTTTAAGAAAGTCACGACACTCTTACGTTCATTGTTGGGGAGCATAATTGCCTCCACCTATTTAGATACATAGTCAATGGACACCAAGATATACTTTATGCCATGTGAGCTAACGAATGGCCCATAAAATTAATACCCCAGACATCAAACAATTTGAGCTCAAGGATAGCAGTTATTGGGAGCTCATGTCGTCTTGAGATATTTCCTTGCCTCTGACACTGGTCACATGCCCTAGCATAATCATGGGCATCATTGTGAATCGTGGGGAAATAGTAACCAAATTGCAAGATCTTGTATGCAGTCCGCACTCCTCCATGATAACCCTCCACTGGAGACGAATAACACGCCTCTAATACACTCATCATCTCAACTTTAGGAATACACCTACGAATTATACCATCTGCATAAACCCTAAAAACGTATGGCTCATCCTAGAAGAAATTTTGTACCTCATACATGAACTTCTTTTGTTGTTGATATGTCATATCTTCTAGAACACTTGCCAAAAAGTTTGCAAAATCTGCAAACTATGGGATTAAGTCTTGTGATCCTACCAACACTTGCTAATCCAAAAAGTATCATCAATTTCAAGATCATACCTTAGATTTAGCATGGCCTCATCTTCAAGGCGTGATAAATGGTCAGCAACTTGATTCTCAGTCCCTTTTCGGTCCTTGACATCAAAGTCAAATTCTTCCAACAGGAGTACTCATCTAATAAACCTTGGCTGTGCATCTTTCTTTACCATGAAGTATTGAAGAGCAACATGGTCAGTATGCACAATCACCTTTGTGTCAATCAAGTAAGACAGAAACTTCTTGAATGTAAAGCACACAACAAGCAGCTCTTACTCCATCACAGTGTAATTTTTCTTGGCTGAATTAAGTGTTTTACTAGTATAGTAAATAGGATGTAAGATCTTCTCACGTTTTTGGCCTAGGACTACTCCTAGTGCCACACCACTAGCATCGCACATAACCTCAAATAGTAAAGTTCAATCTGGACAAGCAAGGAGAGGAGCTAAAATCAACTTCTCTTTCAGGCACTCGAAGTCCATTAAGCACGCATCATCAAACACAATCTTCACTTTATTCTCTAAGAGCTTACACAAGGGATTGACAATCTTAGAGAAATCCTATGAACCTTCTATAAAATACTGCATGACCCAGAAAACTATGAATGCCCTTCACAGAAACTGCAGTAGGTAATTTTTCAATCACCTCAATCTTCGCCTTATCAACTTCAATTCCCTTTTTTGAAATCCGTTGTCGTAACACTATACCCTCTTTTACCATGAAATGGAACTTTTCCCAATTCAACACCAAGTTGTATTCCTTGCATCTTTACAGAACATTAGCAAGGTGTGCCAAGCAGTTCTCAAAAAAATCTCCTACTATAGAAAAATCATCCATAAATACCTCAGTAGTGTCTTCCACCATATCGGAAAATATAGACATCATGCAACACTGAAAAATGGTCGGTACATTGCACAGACCAAATGTCATTCTCTTGAACACAAACGTCCCATATGGACAAGTGAAAGTGGTCTTCTATTGGTCTTCAGGGGCGATAGAAATCTGATTGTACCCTGAATAACCATCAAGAAAACAATACCATCCTCTACCAGCAAGACAGTCTAACATCTGATCCATAAAGGGCATAGTAAAATGGTCTTTCTCGGTCCAAGAATTTAGCTTTTGGTAATCCACGCCAACTCTCCATCCAGTCACCGATCTCATCGGGATCAACTCATTTTTTTTGTTTGGAACCACAGTGATTCCATATTTTTTTGGTTCACATTGGACAGGACTCACCCACTTGTTATCCACAATTGGGCAAACAACACATGCATCTGACCACTTGATGATCTCTTTCTTCATAACCTCTTGCATGGATGGGTTGAAATGAAGTTGATTCTCAATGCTAGGTATATAATTCGGCTCGTGCTAGATCTTACGCGTGCAAATTCTGGGTGAAATCCTAATAATATTAGTAATAGACCAACCAATAGCCCACTTAAACCTCTGTAACATAGAAACCAATGCTTTAATTTGCCATTCTAACAACTCTATTGAAATGATAACCGACAAAGAGTTATTTTTCCCTAAAAATGCATAACAGAGATGGGAAGGAAGAGACTTAAGCTCTAAGATGGGAGGTTCCTCAATAGAAGGATGAGCCGGTAGGGTCACTCTATTTTCAGATCAAGATCAAGCTTCATTGGTGCATAAGTGTATGAACCCCTACCAATAAGTGCATTCACCATCTCATCATACTCTTCAATACCATCACTCTCAAAATTCATGATAATTGCCGTAAGTTTCTCAAATCCTAGTCTCTCTTCAAATGGAACAACATGCTCCTCCTCATCCACAATATCAATGACCTACACCACACGTATCTCCTTTGACTTCTTTATGGATTGGCAAACATTAAAAGTAACATGCTCATTATTCAATCAAATCTTCATCTACCAGATTCCAACTTAACTAAAGCATGGCCAGTCGCAAGGAATAGTTTTCCCAAGATGATGGGAACCTCAAAATCCACCTCATAGTCTAGAATCACAAAGTCAGCTGGAAAAATGAAAGATGCCACCTTCACCAACATATCATACAAAATTCCCATCGGCTTCTTCACAGCTTGATTCGCCATGAGAAGTCTCATAGAAGTCATCTTAGGCAACCCCCAATCCCAACTTCTTGAAAATGGCTAGTCACATCAAAATAATGCTAGCACCCTAGTCATACAAAGATTTTGTAAAATTGTAAGACTCGATAGTACAAGGGATAGTGAAATCTCCCAGGTCCTTCTTTTTCTTAATAAGAGAGCGAGAAGTGATTGCACTATAATGGTGTACATTATCAGAAGGATCAAAACTGACAGTTTTCTTCTTGGTCACTGAATCTTTCTTGAACTTTGCATAGCCTGGTATTTGTTCCAAAGCCTTCACAAGAGGAATGTTAACTGACAACTTTTTCAGCATAGATATAAACTTATGATATTGTCCATCTTCGTCTTTCTTCTTTAACCTTTGTGGAAAGAGAGGAGGAGGTCGTGGAATGGGCTTTAATACTTGAGGGGCCTCCTTCTTTTTCCCTTTATCAGATTTAACCTCCTTTTCAGCAACTCGAGGCTCTTAAGATGTATTGTCATCAACCACCAAATTTTCCATTTCATTCTCATTCTCATCATCAAGTACTATGGGCTCAACAGTAGTCTTCCCACTTCGAGTAGTAATGGCTAAGCAATAACCATCATTTTTGGAATTTTGGACGGTGTTACTCAAAAGAGTGCTTAGTTGACGCTGATTTAATGTGGTAGACATCTGCGCAAATTGTTGCTCCAGTTGTTTGATGGTGGTCGTATGAGACTCAACTGTTTGGCTTATCCCTGAAATATCAGCCGTAATCTCCTTAAGAAACCTTTCTTGACTCTCCGACCCCTTAACAAGTTTTGCAAGTAGGGAATCCATCCTTGAATTTCAAGACTCAGTATCACGGTTCCTCAGTGAAATGTAAAGACCTCTCTTATCCTTGTAATCGTCTTTTAGCCTCCAATCACCACCATGATCTCTATCTCTATCTCTATACCCCGACTTGTTGTAATTGTCTCCCTAGTAGTTCCAACCTTGCCTCAAGTTCCAATTGTCTTTATTAGACCCTTGGCCCTTGGATCGAAAACCCGCCACTTCTCTATCCAGATATTTGGCTTCTTCCTTAGAATCTGAATCTTCATAGTTACGTGTTTTGCCATATGCACCCAGTGCATTAACTTTTTCCACTCTAGTTGTTGTAAATTGCTTATCGAGTAATCCAATTTTGGTCCTCAATTATGCTACCTCTTGAGCCGTTATTTCAACTAAAGCCCTTTACTCTGCTGACGAGCAGATTCCCAAAAAATTCATTACATACATATATGCATCATCAGTAAGGAGGCCAGCAAACACCCCTTTCAAGTTCAAAAGGTGAATCATTACACTCATAATATCAAACTTAGTTCCTTCAGGCAGTTCAGGTGGGCTAATGGAACCAGTCTCCACCGACTCTAAATAGTCTAAATATTCTTTAGGTTCCTCATAAATTGTGGCATACTGTAGTGGTGGTTGTTATACTCTAGGTTTCCTCTGTCTTTCCTCAAGTGTAGTAAGACGTTGCGCTGCCTCCTGCATTGCTCTATGGTCTCTGTCTTCTTGTGTAGCAGCTACTTGTCTCTCAATCTCATTAGCCATCAACCTAGTAGTTATTTTTTCAGCAGTTTCATTACCAGCCAGATGAAGTGGTGGTTGATTATGAATGTCACTCACAGCTGAGGGATCCTGAACTCCGTCATTGTACACCATTCTTTGATTATTTCTTATAATTCTTTTGATTTCATGGTCAAGTGGAATTAAGGGATTGCCTTGACTCCGAGCGTTGGAAATATACAGACATACACCTTAAAATAGTAGGAAAATAGAATCTAATATTTGAAACCAACAACTTCAACAAACACAACAATCTACTCTGCAACAGTATTCCCTAGCAGCGGCACCAAAATTTGATGTCACCTAAATTATACCTCCCAGAAAGTATAAAGCAGTCGTTGAATCAAATATAGAACCCAATGAGGTTGGGGTTGATCCCACAGAGAATAGGTTTAAATCCATTCAACTATATTTGTCTGAGTAATTGGAAAATAAGTGAAAGAAAGGGGTTTTGTAAAGTAAACGAGTAATAATAATGAGTAATTATTTGTCGAGGTTGTAATCAAAAGGATAAAAGCACTAGGACTATTTTCCTCAATAACTTCGTAACTCTGTAGATTCTACGTATGTTAGTGATCTCTTAAGATATCCGGCATGCAGAATCGATAGGTTACGTATCATCTAACTGACTATGTTATGTCCCTTGTATATAACTATCCTCAAGCACAAAGGTTAATGCATTATGAGTGTTTCTATGTTGCCCCCTACCAATGATCCTAATACAGCCTTTCCCGTATCATTGCTCAAAGCTGATTAAATGAAGATAACTCCAAGTCTTGTTATTGATTTTCTAGTCCTATCTGAATACCTTTGCTACAGTCTAGGGTAGATATAAGATGAGTCCCAACATTGCGCACCTATCAAAAAGTAACCAATTCAAAGGAAACAACAATACATGCCCTACCACCCTTTGAGAATCACCTTGTACTTCGAATTTTACTTTATTAATCCATCATGGTTCCCACAAACCTAGTTGTGGAGTTTATCTACTCATAATTGTATGAACAACACAGGAATTCATAAATGAAAACATGAATTAAAACTTACGAGAATGAAAAAACTCCAAAAATCACAAATCGAATTAAAACTGCAAAATCAATATTCGTAAAATCCCAAGAAAATGCCTTAGAATCTCACAATATAATGTTGTACTAATGATAAGTTGCGTTTCACATAAAAATAACCCTAAAATTGTATTTATAAACAATACAAATCCTATCCTAAACAAAAAATGAAAACAATGTCGGCTGTCTTGAATAAGAAGAAGGTACGATCGTGGTTAGAACCCACGATCTTCCTTTGTCTTTCATGGTTGGTAATTGAACTTTTGCCTTGAAGATCTTTCATTAGACAAACCAAGGTACAATCTCGTGGTATCAATATATGATTGGGAGTTCCTTGTCGTTTGATTATCTTGCTTTAGAAACCCTACAACTTAATAAATCTGGACATTCCTCCTATGATGACATGGTAAGATTATACCTTCATGGTACTATCGTGGAAGGCTGTTGTCTGATCATTCTACACAGATAAGTATTGTAGTTAACCAATTTGTTAACATGCACATATATTACAAGTTGGATTAAACTACAATACCATTACCTAATAAGTTAATGAGTTTTGATTATTAGCAATTAATTTAACCTTTTATTTCGTTAATTCACTAATTTATCAATGGAATTAGTAGTTTTAAGTGAAGTATGGTAGAAAAGCCCTAGAACGGGAAGGAAATGATCATGAACTTGACCTTAGAAGTTGGAGGTGACTTATAAGTCCCAACATGATAGGTCATTTCATTAATTATGTGTTATTATGCATGCTCTAGACCGCGAGCAAGTGGAAATTACACGTAAGGACAAACCCTTGGCTTAGAGGACTTATGGAAGCTTGGTTCGAGGTAGGTGATGGTATTGTATTTTAATCCAACTTGTATTAGATGTGCATGATAACTAATTTGTAGTGTGGATGATTAATGCATGTTGTTTGGTGTGTCCAATGCAATGATTTTACTTGCTTATTTATTTGACCTTCCTTATTTATAAAATATGGAATATTTTGATATTTGGGACGTTTTCACAGGTTATTGGTGAAATAAGATTGGCAGACACTTATGTCTGGAGTTTAGTACATGGACAAAATTTGTCCTCTTAGATCAAGGCTGGATGTATTACATATAGCATGTAAGTACGAGGTTTAGGTGATTTTGATGGTTCCATAAGTAAACCTAGAAATATATTTATCTATGCTTAATAGTTGCTTAAGTTGTCTTGACATATTGACTTGGCTTGATTGAACTTGACTGTTGTTTAAAATCCTAAACTACTATTTGGTGTTATGTGCTAAGTGTATAATTGTTTTGAGCATGGATTAAATTGTTGTACTATTATTTAGTGAAGTGTTCATAATTTCATCTTGGGTTGGACAATGACCTTACCAGTACACTGTTGATCTTATGTGCTGATACTATACTTGCATTTACTTTTGTGAGTGCAGTGCATATTCCAGCGGCTCCTACGTGACCTTACTTGTGAACCCAGCGATTGATTTCTTATTTCAGGGTGAGTAGCTTATCCGGGTTACTATGGAATCTCTCATCATCAGCATAGTTCCTTCTTCTGAACTTATGTTTTTCATTCAGTTTTTGGGGTTGCATTCCCTTCTTGACATTAACAACAACAACAATAACAACATACCCAGTGTATTCCCACAAAGTGGAGTCTGGGGTGGGTAAGATGTACACAGTCCATACCACTACCTCGAATGAAGTAAAGAGGTTGTTACCGAAAGAGCCCCGGCTCAGGACAAATAACAGTAGAAAAAATATAAAAATAAAAAACAAAAAAGGGATAACACACCAATAGAAAATAAAAGAAATAGGACGCCCACAGAGTAATGCGATATACAATCTATCCAGAAATTCCAAACACAACCAAAATACCATGAACAAGGAACTACAAAACATACGCGTAACACTACGGCTATATTCACAGAAGCAAACAAAGAACACCTTCCTACTAGCCAGGACGCACTCCTACCCACTAACCCTCTACCCTAATCTGCTCTCTCCAAACCTTCTTATCTAGGGTCACGTCCTCAGTATGTTGTATCTGCTCCATGACATTCTAATCACCTCCCTCCAATATTTCTTTAGCCTAACTCTACCCCGTCTGAAGCCATTTATAACCAATCTCTCACATCTTCGTACTGGGGCATCTGTATACCTCCTCATCACATGCCCAAACCACCTCAACCGCACTTCTCACATCTTGTCAACTATTGAGGCCACTCCCATCTTCTCTCGAATACTCTCATTCTAAACCCTATCTCTCCTAGTAAGTCCACACAACTATTGCAATATTTTTATCTCTACCACCTTTAACCTTTGTATGTTGGATACCTTGACTGGCCAACACTCCACTCCATACAATATAGTCGGTCGAACTGCCAATCTATAGAATTTTCCTTTCAATTTAGGAGGCACCTTCTTATCGCACAAGACTCCCTAAGCGAGCCTCCAGTTCAACCACCCTGCACCAATACGGTGTGTGATATCCTCGTCAATTTCTCCATTCCCCTGAATCATAGATCCAAGATACTTGAAACTATCTCTCTTTCGAATGGCCTGGGAATCCATCTCCATTACCATGTTAGCCTCATGCGTCAAGTCGCTGAATTTGCACTCCAAGAATTTCGTATTAGTCTTACTCAATCGAAACCCTTAGCCTCTAGGGTTTGTCTCCAAACCTCCAATTTATCATTAACTCCTTCCCGAGTCTTGTCAAATAGAACTACATCATTAGTAAATAACATACACCAAGGTACCTTCCCTTGAATACAACATGTCCAAACATCCATCACTAAGGTGTCGATCCCTGGTGCAACCCTATCAAAATGGACTAAGCGTCGATCCCTGGTGCAACCCTATCAAAATAGAAAAGTGCTCTGAATCTACACCTACCGTCCTCACACGAGTCTTCGCCCCATCGTACATGTCCTGGATCGACCTAGTGTATGCCACGAGAATACCTTTAGCCTCCAAGCACCTCCATAGAACCTCCCTTGGGACTGTATCGTATGCCTTCTCAAGATCGATAAACACCATGTACAAATCCTTCCTTCTCTCCTTATACTGCTCCACTAGTCTCCTCACAAGATAAATGGCCTTAGTAGTTGAGCGCCCAGGCATGAAACCAAACTGGTTCTCAAAAATAGTCACGATCCTCCTCAACCTCAACTTTACCACCCTTTCCCACACCTACATAGTGTGGCTCAACAACTTGATACCCCTATAATTATTACAACTCTGAGCGTTACCCTTATTTTTGTATAAAGGGATCATTGTAATCCATCTCCATGCTTCGGGCATCCTTCTTGACATTTTTTAATAGTTTTTGTATAGATGACTTTTGGTCCCTAGGGATGGTTTGTTTAAGTATAATGTTCCGCCTTTAGTTGTACTTATGGTTTTATTTAGGTTTGATGACTATTTATTGATGGATTAGTGTAACACCCCGTGCTTTATTAACCCTACTTGATGACATTTAATAATGTTTACTTAGGTTTCGAGAGCCATAAGTATGTATTTGGTAATGTTAATGATGAGAAATTTGAAATTTGGCTTCGTACATGAGAGTAGCCCTTCATAAGAGGCTGTAACACCACATACATTTTCGAGTCTAGCTAACCACCGTAACATTTATGGAAATAATGAAACATGGGAGATTTGATGAATTATACATTAATTTGTGGGCATGAATAAGTCTTACACCATTGGGCCCTTAATGAAGCCTAAAATTAACAAGAAGACATGGCCCAACATGGAAATTTGACCCATTCTTCCAATATTTGTCCATTTGACCAAACAACCATGTATTTAATGCCAAAATTGGATAAGGGAGACTTAAAGGGACCTATATATATGAGGGAAATCTGATTTTTATTCATGTTGGACACACATGCTATTTTCTAGAATTTTCCACAATTCTCTCTTGCAAACCCTAAAGCAACCATCACTTGTTTGGGAAAAATCACTCTTTTTCAAGCCTTGGTAAGTGTATATTTTTATGGTTAAATATATTTTATGCATGAAAGATGGTTTATATCATATTGGTTATGTTGGTGGAGTGTAACAAGGTCACTATGTGTAAACCAATTTGTGTTTGTTAAATCGGAGGATGGTTTTGTCTTGCAAACTTGAACATGGACTTGTGATCTTGAAGGAAATGAACTTGATGGATTCAATATTGACATGTGAGATGTGATTATAGTCTTATCTTATTTTACCTTTGTGTATAATATTTGGAATTGCTGTTGTAAATTTGGTTATGGATTTGATGACGGATTGAAAAGAAAGTGAGGTTTTGGTGATGTTTATGTGTGTTGAGAGACCATGGATAGTTTTTGTCATCTAATGTGATCAAAAATATTTTAAAATAAGTTTTTTTATGATCATGGACCATTCATTGCATTAAAAGACCCAAAAGAGACCATTTCGGACCAAAACGGGCATCCGCCCCTACAGACGGAGGCACCTGCGGGAGAAGATGCCTCTGGCTGCTGCCATAGGGCATTTGCTCACGTACCTCAGCCACTTGTGGGTGAAGGTGGCAGTTCAGGTCACCCCCAGATCCGGTGTTGTATGTTTTCGTACCTAGTTGACCCCCGAAGGCCCCTATACCCTTTTTGGATGTAATTATCAACTTGTGATGTTTTTTAAATGACTTTAAAGTATCGTATGGGGGTACTTTGGACTGTATTAAGTATGGATGGTTGTTCATATGTTGTTATAAAGGAATAATTGTGACGGAATAGTAAATATAAAAGCGTAAAGGGTAAGTGTGGCGTGAAATGCTATTGATGTATGGTATCTTGGTCAATATGTGGAATGTTATGGTGTCGTTGGTATGAGAAGGTAGTGGATTGTATTTTGAAGGGTCGATATGATGTTATACGGCAATCATATAGCTCATCGTCGTTTTGTACACTTGTAGAGTAACTAATTGCTAATGTAAGCTCCGGTATGTACTTGTATTGTAGAGTAAGACGTAAGGAAGCAGCTAGGCTATTGTATTCACGTATAGGATTGAGTATTCATATTGAGAGGATAAGGTATGTAAGGTTACTCTTTCCGTATCCTTCTACAACATATTGTTCCTATTGACATTGGGCTTGTTTCAAATCCGAAAGGCATGGAGTATATCAATTCAGGTTGACATATATTGTTATTCATATGTGTATCCTATTCTTAGATGACTTATGAGTCACTTATCTCTTATTCATTGACTGAGTTTCCAAAGATGTATTGACATTGTAATTTCTACAAAAACTATCTCAAGAGAGTAATAACATAAGAGAATCTATCTATGCTTGAAAAGTATTTTCCAACCAAGTCATATTTCAAAGTCTAATATCATGATTATGTTTGTAACAATCTCTCATATGTGTAAAGGTACCAATCTCGTAAGATTTCATAAGAGTAATGAAGAGGTAAGGTGTGAGCTAATATATCTATCCCTCACAATTTAAGATATCAATCTCATGAAGTCAAGGAGTGAAGTAATTTATGTGTGCTTCAAATCATGTCATGATCCTCCATATGTCAATCTCTCATAAGTGAACATATCAATCTCTCAAAAGTGACTATGTCAATCTCTCATAAGTGAATGAATCAATCTCTCACAAGTAAAGGTGTGAATCTCTCAAAATTAAAGGAAGAAAGTAATGAGAACCGGGATGACTCAAAGGGGCACATAAGCCTAGCTCGAGCGGCCCCTAATACTACCCACAATAAAGTGGATGCCCATCAAAGAGTGGATGATTACCCACAATAAAGTGGATGCCCATCAAAGAGTGGATGATTACCCACAATAAAGTGGATTCCCACCAAAGAGTGGATGACTACCCACAATAAAGTGGATGCCCACCCAAGAGTGGATGACTACCCACAATAAAGTGGATGCCCACCCAAGAGTGGATGACTACCCACAATAAAGTGGATGCCCACCAAAAGGTGAATGATCATAATAACCCACCAATGAGGTGGATGACTAATAAAGATGATAAATGTAAGTAAGGAATATAATAAACGTAAGGCACATTGTTTCACATTCAGAACGAGGGTTTATCCACTTTGACTAGTTCTCCTATATTGTTTCCATTGTTGTTATTACATTTAATGAAGTTTCATAAGAGCCTTACATACTCAGTACATTTTTTGTAATGACCCCTCTTTGGGAATTTACCTTGTTACAGGCATAGGTAGACCGCCACTATAAGCTACGAGTTATCCGTGGATCATTGGTGAGCTCCAGTTGGTTCGGTTCTTTCCGAGTCATATGTACATTTATTTTTGGTATTGTAAATGTTATTTACAGCGGGGACTTGTCCCGACTTTAGGTTAGTTATGTTCATGTAATTATTAGAGGCTTTGTAGACGTATGTGGGAAGATGAATGTAAGAGATGTATGTTCATTTTGACTTAATGGCCCTAACGGCTAAGTTTCATATATAAACTGTTTTCCATGGCTTCCACATAGTTGTATGAGGCATAATGATGATCATACGAGGATATGCATACGAAAGTACTTGAGTAAAGATTGGTTCTCTCAGGCCATATCGGCTTCGGGTGCCAGTCCGCCTCGTTAGGATTCGGGGCGTGACAATTAGTTTAAATTATTTTCTTCTAAGTGCTGATTTAAGTTGGTATTCTAGGGTAGATAGTTCTCCCACCATGTGAGTAATATGAGTTCCACTCACGACGGGTTTGGATCTTGAAAAAGTTCGTATCAGAGCCTAGGTTCGTCGAATCTTGTTGTTTAAAAATGTGTCCAGTAGAGTCTCGCAAAATGGTACGGAGACGTCTACACTTTTCTTCAGGAGGCTATGGGACTTTAGGAAAATCTTTCATTCTTGCTTCTTTCGTGCTATAACTTGATTCCAATTGGTATCTAGTGATCCAAATTGGTATCTGATTCTCTTCACACTTTTGTCCACAGATGGTGAATACTAGGTCCAACAAAAACCCAGCAGCAGCCCCTACACCAGTCGCTCCAGCCGAGGAACCAGCCATAAAGAGGAGAGGATGAGTGATAGGGAGAGGTAGGAGAAGAAGGGGATGATCCATACCCAATAGAGGTGGATATCAAGTAGCTACTGGCCACACTCATGGAAGGTCAGTATTCCCTCCCCCACCTCAGGAACATTTCAAGGAGAGGGAAGCAGTAGAGATGCAGAAGTAGATCCTGAGGTGGCGGCACCAGTTGGGGTTGCAGCCTTACCTCATATGTCTACTGAGGTTGTTCAACAAGTGTTAGCATTTCTGAGTGGGTTGGTAGGGACTGGAGCCACTCCTACTATACCGATATTCTAGGCTCCTGTTGTTCACCCTATTGTTGTTATGGCTTTAAAGATGGATAAGGCTACAAGGACTGATGCTTTTCCTTATTCGGTGTTGGGTTCTGTGATGACAGGTAAGGAGAATGATTTGTTTACTAAGTTTTTAAAGATAAAACCACCTACCTCTAGGGTACTGAGTCTGAGGATTCTTTTGAGTTTATCATTGATTGCTATGAGAGTTTGCATAAAATAGGTATTTTTAAATAGCATAGGGTTGATTTTGTGACTTTTCTATTGGAGAAGGATGCTAAGCAATAGTGGAGGGCGTATGTTGAATATCGATCACTGGTTTTACCTTATTTGATTTGGGAGCAGTTTTATGCCGTGTTCTTAGAAAAATATGTGGCACGGGCCCTCCGTAATCACAAGAAGGATGAGTTTTTTGCATTAGAGCAGGGTGACATGTCAGTTGCGGCCTATAAGGGCAAGTTCCATGCTTTGTCTAGCTATACCACTCAATTGTTAACTTCTGAGGAGGAAAGGATTCGACTGTATGTCAAGGGTTTGAACTATGATCTTTAGGTTTTGACTGTTCATATGACTTCTACAGGGAAAGGGTTCAATGAAGTTGCAGATTATATGAAGAAGTTGAAGGGGGTTACACAAGTGGGTTAGAATAAGATGTTAACTAAGAAGTCGCGCTATGTTGGGAATTTCAGTGGATCTTACACTAAGAGTTACGGACAGAAGGCCTATTAAGCCTATCCTATTCAGTCAGCCTTGCCAGCTTCTATTGTGGTTCCAGCTATAGTTTTTTCTCAGACACAGGTTGCTAGGGTCCAAGGGGCTTCTTATTTTTCTGCTAGTTGTCCTTCTCTTGAGTGTGGATGTTACTATTATGGTATTGTTGTTCATTTTTAGAGAGAGTGTCCCTTAAGGTAGGCAAATGACCAGACATAGCAGCAGACTCGGGCTATAGTTCAAGTGGGTAAATGAGGAGAACATAATGGCAAGGGTCATCCACAGGGTTGATGGGGAAATCAGGCAGGTGGTAAGGGATGTCGAGAAAATGGTGGCGCCTGTAGAGGAGCGCAGCCGGGAAGAGAGTTAGGTTAGATTGATGACCTGGCTCACTTTTATTAATTTCCAGTAAAAATTGATGTCGAGGCTTTTGATGTGGTGATCACAGGTACTATTTCTGTCTATGACCAAATGGCTTTTATTTTATTTGATCTGGGGTCTACTTATTCTTATATATTTGTTCAGTTTGTGGTGGGTCTAAATTTGGTTTGCTATCTACTTGATCATCATGTTTATGTGTATACTCCAATTGGTGAGTCTATAGTAGTAACCCATGTTTTTTGTTCTTGTTCTGTGTTATTTGTGGGTTTTTAGAATTGGGTAGACTTGATTATTCTAGATATGTTTGACTTTGATGTAATTCTAGGTATGACCTGGTTATCTCCATATCACGCTGCCTTGAACTGTAATGCTAAGATAGTTACTAGCGATGTCGGGATTGGATAAACTAGAGTGGGAGGGAGTGTATTAGGCCAAGCTAGTGAAAATTATATCATTTTTCCAGGACAGAAGGTTAGTGGGTAAGGGGTGTTTAGCATTTCTAGCTCATCTTCAGGATGTAGATGCAGGATCCCCTTCTATAGAGTTAGTTTTGGTAGTTTTTGAATTTTATGATGTGTTTCTTTCAGACCTACCTGGTATGCCTCCAGATAGAGATATCGATTTCTGCATTAACTTATAGCTGGGCACTCGCCATATATCTATTCCCCCTATTTAATGGCTCCAGCGGAATTGAAGAAGGTCAAAACTCAGCTGCAGGATCTACTTGATAAGGGTTTTATTCATCCAAGTGCTTTACATTGGGGTGCTCCGATTTTGTTAGTTAAGAAGAAGGATAGTAGATTGAGGATGCGTATTGACTATAGGTAGATGAATAAGGTTACTATCATGAATAAATATCTCTTGCCTTGCATATATGATTTATTTGATCAGTTACAGGGTGCATCAATTTTTTCAAAGATTCATTTACGGTTGGGTTATCATCAGTTGAAAATTACAACAACAACAATAACAACATACTAGTGTAATCCCACAAAGTGGGGTCTGGGAAAGGTAAGATGTATAAAGTCCATACCACTACCACAGACAAAGTAGAGAGGCTGTTTTCGATAGACCCCTGGCTCAGGACAAATAATAGGAGAAAAAACATAAAAACAACAAACAAAAAAGGGATAACACATCAATAGAAAATAAAAGAAATAGGACGCCTACAGAGTAATGCGATATACAATCTATCCAGAAATCCCAAACACCACCAAAATACCACGAACAAGGAACTACAAAACACATCCATAACACTACGGCTATATGCATAGAAGCAAATAAAGCACACCTTCCTACTAGCCAAGATGCACTCCTACCCACTAACCCTCTACCCTAATCCGCTCCCCCACACCTTTTTATCTAGGGTCATTTCCTTAGTAAGCTGTAACTGTTCTATGTCATTTCTAATCACCTCCCTCCAATATTTCTTTGGACTACCTCTACCCCGTCTAAAGCCCTCCATAACCAATCTCTCACACCTCCGTACTGGGGCATATGCACACCGCCTTATGACATGCCCAAACCACCTCAACCACGCTTCTCGCATCTTGTCAACCCTATTACTCCGAGTAAGTCCACATATCCATCGTAATATCTTGATCTCCTCCACCTTCAACCTTTGTATGTGGGATGCCTTGACTGGACAACACTCTACTCCATTCAACATTTAAGCAGGGGATATACCAAAGACAACTTTTAGAACTCGGTAAGGTCATTATGAGTTTCGGGTGATGTCTTTCGGGTTGACTAATGCACTTGCAACCTTTATGAGGTTGATAAATGGGATCTTTAAGTCATTCTTGGATTCTTTTGTTATTGTATTTATTGATGATATTAAAGTTTATTCCAAGTGTAAGGATGAGCATGCAAGACATCTTCGCATAGTTGTGGAGATTTTTAAGGGAGAAACGGTTATTTGCTAAGTTTTCAAAGTGTGAATTCTGGTTTTCTTCAGTCACCTTCTTGAGGCATGTGGTTTCTGAAAAAGGGGTGATGGTGGATCCCCAGAAGATTTAGGTAGTAAATAATTGGACTCGGCCTAGATTAGTGACTGAGGTAAGGAGCTTTATGGGTTTGCCAGTTATTACCGCACAGGTTTGTCAAGAACTTTGCATCTATTGCAATGCACTTGACAAGGTTGACTCAGAAGGAAGTTCCATTTGTTTGGTCAGACCAATGTGAAGAGAGCTTCCAAAAGCTCAAGACACTTTTGACTACAACTCCTATTCTTTCGTTGCCAATTGAAGGTAAGGACTTTATAGTGTTTTATAATGCCTTACTTTTGGGCTTGGGTGCTATGTTGAAATATGATAGGATTGTAATTTCTTATGCTTTGAGGCAGTTAAAGCCTCATGAGAGGAATTACCCAACCCATGACTTGGAGTTGGCAGTGTTGGTGTTTGCATTAAAGATTTGGATACACTGTCTTTATGGTGTCAAGTGTGAGGTCTTCACAGACCACCATAGCCTACAGTATGTGTTTAGTTAAAGGTATTTGAACTTAAGGCAGCGGAGATAGATGGAACTATTGAAGGATTATAATGTAAGTATTCAGTATCATCCGGGTAAGGCAAATAAGCTGGCAAACACATTGAGCCGAAAAGTTGTAAGTATGGGTAGTTTTCATTTTTTAGGGTGTCCAGGCGACCTTTACCTAAAGAGTTCCAAAATCTAGCATCTCAGAGCATGCAGTTTGGGGTCTCAGATAGAGGTGGAGTGCTGGCTAGTGTTGAGGTAAATTCAACATCTCGGGATCAGATTAAGGCTAAATAATTTAAGAACAAGAAGTTGAATGCACTCTAGAATAAGGTGGTACATGAAGATGTGGCAGAAGACACTCTTGATGCTGGTGGGGTGTTGAGGTTTAAGGGAAGATTGTGTGTTCCTCGAGTTGGTGATTTGATTCGTGATATACTTTCAGAGGCATATGGTTCACATTATTCTATTCATCCAGGTATGACCAAGATGTATAGTGACTTGAGGCAGTTTTATTGGTGGACCGGGATGAAGAAGAACATAGTGGACTATGTGTCCAAGTTTCACAATTGTCAACAGGTGAAGTATGATCACCAAAGGCCTGCATGTTTACTTTAGAGGATACCTATACCTATGTGGAAATAGGAGAACATTTCCATGGATTTTATGGTTGGTCAACGTAAGACCTTCGGTAAGTATAACTCCATTTGAGTGATAGTAGATCGGTTGACAAAGTCAGCTCACTTCTTGTTGGTTCAGGTAGACTACAGCTCTCAACAGTTATCTAAACTTTACGACAAGGATATTTTCATACTTCATAGGGTGCCACTTACTATTATTTCTGATAGGGATGCAAAGTACACTTCCATGTTTTGGGACGGGTTGCATGAGGAGTTGGGCACCAATCTCTCTTTTCGCATAACTTTTCATTCTCAAACTGATGGGAAGTCGTAGAAGATAATTTAGGTATTAGGGGATATGTTGAAGGCCTATGAATTGATTTTGGTGGTCATTAGGACTTTTTTCTTCCATTGTGTGAGTTTTCATACAACAACAGGTAACATTCCAGCATTGATATGGCACCATTCGTGGTACTTTATGAAAGGAAGTGTAGGTCACCTATTGGGTGGTTTAAGGCGGGATATGTCAAGCCTTTAGGCATATATTTGGTAAAAAAGGCTTAAGAAAAGATAAGGTTCATTCAAACCAAGTTGTTGGCTGCTCAAAGTAGGTAGAAAGAGTATGCGGACTGTAAGGTAAGAGACATAGACTTCAAGGTTGGTGAACAAATTTTGCTTAAGGTGTCTCCCATGAAGGGCTCATGAGATTTGGCAAGAAGGGAAAGCTCAACCCTCTGTACATTGGTCCCTTCAAGGTTCTTAAAGATGTGGGTCTGGTTGCATACAGGTTAGCTCTACCGCCGGGATTGTCAGGAGTCCATTCGGTATTTCATGTTTCAATGCTTAAAAGATAGCATGGGGATGGAGGCTACATAATTAAATATGATTCAGTGCTTCTAGATAAGGATTTGGCTAACGAGGAGAAACCAGTAGTGATTCTAGATTGGGATGTTCAGAAATTGAGAATGAAGGAAATTTGTTCGGTTAAGGTACAAAAAAAGCATCATCCAATTGAGAAATCCACTTGGGAAATCGAGAAGTACATGCAAGAAAAGTACCCTCAACTGTTTAAGGTTATAGGTACTGGTATATAAGTGATCCTAACATAATCCTACAACTATAGAAGGCATTCTAAACTAAGGCTCAAACTGTCATTCTGTACTAAAAACCCCAAGGAAGGCTAAGACAAAAAAGGCAATAAGATAACCTAAAACCTATACTATGACTCCCACCCCACATGCAATATATACAATACCTAATCTCATAGAGAAGAGTTGACCATAGCCTACCTCGTAGCCAAACTACAGTCTCAAACTGTTGCCGAATTGCTCGTCTCCATTCCCTGATCTCTGAATGTCATCGCGCTATCAAATTTACAATTTATATGTTAATACAATTACAAAAAGACCCATATTGTAATAATAAACTTCTGACTGAGAATCGTGTCAAAAATAGGCCTATGGGACCTGCATACGTAATTCAAAAATTGAATTCGTCATTCGGTCCCTTGAAGGACAGGGAATACATGGTCGAAAATTGAGGGCAAATGGAATCCTAATTGCGGCTCAAATCAGTCCCAAAAGTTCAAGAAAACTAGACTAATATTTATGAATTAACAGATTTTTTTGGGGTAGAAAAAGCATGGGAATAATAGGGAAAATGATTAAGTAACGATAAATTAATGTACCTGAATTCAATGGGATGAAATCCCAATAATTCCCAAGCTTTGAGGATCAATAATGGAGGAAAAAGTATTTAAAATGGAGAAAGGGACGGAGTCTATATATATAGGCTCAACAGTAACCGCTTATATTTCACTTTATCGTTGTCT
This sequence comes from Capsicum rhomboideum, assembly GCA_031232105.1. Classification (NCBI taxonomy): domain Eukaryota; kingdom Viridiplantae; phylum Streptophyta; class Magnoliopsida; order Solanales; family Solanaceae; genus Capsicum; species Capsicum rhomboideum. The sequence continues at coordinate 72,948,063 of CP124718.1, read as the reverse complement.
GTCCAAAAATATTATATCTCAGTGGGTTTTTCGGCGAAGCGCTACTCTACCTTTGCTTTCTCTGTGATCGTTTTTCGGCGAGATCTTCGGTACTCAGTCAAAAAATCCTGATTGGATCCACCTTTATTTTGTTATTTCATTTATTTTGTCATAGGAATCCAAAGTTAACCATCCCACAACTGATCTAGCTTAAAGCGACTAAAGCGATCCCGGTCCAGATCTAACTTAGCCCGACTTTGCCGCCATCAACCACTTCTCCGGTGACCATCCTTATTTTTCCAATTAGATCTGCCGCCATCGACTACTTCTCGTTCCGGCGAAGTTGACCAAAAATCTCGCCGAAAACAACACTTTGGTCTTTTGTTGAGCTTTGTTTCTTCTACAGGCTCTCCCAGATCCGGTGTCCCCCCGGTCAGCAGCTCGACTGATATGTAGCATCCTCGACAACAAATTTTGGTGATCAATTTCTACACCAAATTATCGGTATCCGACACCTCAAGCAAGAAATCAGTCCACATGTGGATCAGGTGCACTCGCTCCATCTCTTCTAGCTGTTGTATAGCTTTATTTATTGGTGGCGGCAGCTACTGCCAATTTTATTTAATATTCGGATATTCGGTCCATTCTCTTTTGGTTTACTGGCTGATTTTCCTATTTATTCTTGACAATCTACTGGTTTGTATTTCTTGATTACATATTAGTAGTTAGCAGGGACAAGGTTATATTTGTTCAATTTTTTTTGGTGTTGTTCTTAGTTATATTCTTTGTGTGGTCTTGATATTAGCTTGTGCGGTCTTTGGTGGCGGTGGTTTATGGTGATGGTGTAGGGTCATGTCTTCGGGTGGGGCTAGGTCGGGGTCCGGGGCAGGAGGTAGGGGGTTAAGTGGGTTAAGGGATCCCCTAGGTTAAGAGTAGGGTCTTAGAACATAGGGTCTTTATCGGAGAAGTCCATATAGCTAGTGAAAAATCTTAAGAAGAGGCGAATTAGCATAGCGTGTCTTCAAGAAACCAAATGGGTGGGTACTAAGGTGAGGGTAGTAGATGTTTATAAGTTGTGGTACTCAGGAAGTGTGAGGAATAGGAATGGAGTAGATATCCTAGTAGATGATGAACTTAGGGAGCAAGTGGTAGAGGTTAGAAGGGTCAATGATAGGTTGATATCGATTAAATTAGTTATGGAGGGGTCTTCTTTTACCATTATTAGTGCGTATGCCCCGCATGTAGGCTTAGATCAAGATGAGAAGAGGAGTTTTTGGGAGACTTTGGATAGTATGGTGAGGGGTGTTCCCAACAATGAGAAGCTTTTCATAGGAGGGGATTTCAATGGGCACATAGAGTCTTCTTCGAGCGGTTATGACAATATGCATGGAGGATTTGGGTTCGGTGTAAGGAATGAAGGAGGAGTCGCCCTTCTGGATTTCGCTCAGGATTTTGGGTTGTTGCTAGTTAATTCGAACTTTCCAAAGAAGGAGGTTCACTTGGTTACCTTCGGTAGTTCAGTAGACTCAAATACACTTTTTGCTCCTTAGGAAGGGTGATAGGGGTCTTTGTAAAGATTGTAAGGTTATACCTAGTAAGAGTCTTTCGACCCAGCATAGGCTTTTAGTAATGGACTTGAAGATCAAGAAAGAGAGTACAGAAGGAGTGTGGAGGATAGGCTGAGGATTAGATGGGGTAGCCTGACTATGGACAGTGCACTTAAGATAGGGGAGAAGTTGAGTGCGAGAAAAGCTTGGGAGAGTAGAGGGGACGCTGATAGTATGTGGGATAAAACTGCCAGTAACATCAGGGAGACGGCTAGAGAGGTGTTGGGTGTCTCGAAAGGTTGTGCTGGTAAGCACCGAGGGGACTGGTGGTGGAATTGAGAGGTTAAAGGAAAGGTGGAGGTGAAGAAGAAGGCTTACGCAAAGTTGGTCGAGAGTAGGGATGAGGAGGAGAAGCGGAAGAATAGGGAGAAGTATAAGATTGCTAGGAAAGAGGCTAAGCTGGCTGTTTCGACGGCTAAGAATGCAACTTTTGAAAGCTTATACACCGCTTTAGAGGGTAAAGGTGGTGATAAAAAGTTTTATAGGCTAGCCAAGGTTAGGTAGATGAGGGGTCGGGACCTTGACCAAGTGAAGTGTGTTAAGGATGCTGACGGTAAAGTTTTAATGGAGGAGTTTCTTATTAGGAGGAGATGACAGTCTTACTTTCATAAGCTCTTAAATGAAGGAAGGGACACTATCATTGTGTTGGGGGATTTGGAGCAATCTGAGAGGCTTTGCGACTATGGCTATTATATGCGGATTAAGGTTGGGGAGGTTAAGGGTGCTATTCGTAGGATGCATAGAGGTAGAGCGACGGGGCCAGATGAGATTCCTGTGGATTTTTGGAAGTGCTCGGGAGGGGCAGGGATGAAGTGGTTGACAAGGTTGTTTAATACCACTTTTAGGACGAGAAGGATGCCTAAGGCTTGTATATGGAGTACGATGATTCCATTGTATAAGAATAAGGGTGACATTCAGGATTGCAACAATTATAGGGGTATCAAGTTGTTGAGCCACACTATGAAGGTTGGGATAGGGTGATAGAGTTGAGGTTACATAAGATTGTGCTTATTTCTAAGAATCAGTTTAGATTTATGCCTGGACGCTCAACAACTGAGGCCATCCATCTCATAAGGAGATTAGTGGAGCAATATAGGGAAAGGAAGAAGGACTTGCACATGATGTTCATCGACTTGGAGAAGGCTTATGATATAGTCCCCAGGGAGGTTTTATGGAGGTTCTTGGAGGCTAGAGGTGTTCCTATGGTGTATTCTAGGGTGATTAAGGATATGTATGATAGAGATAAGACTCCGGTTAGGACGGTGGGAGGGGACTTTGAGCACTTTCCTATCTTGATGGGGTTACATCAAGGATCCACGCTTAGCCCATTTTTATTTTCTTTGGTGATAGATGTTTTGACTTTGCAAATTCAAGGTGAGGTGCCTTGGTGTATGCTTTTTGCAGATGATGTAGTCTTGATTGATGAGACCCGTGGTGGAGTTGATGATAAGTTGGAGGTTTGGAGGAAAACCCTCGAGTCTAAGGGATTTAGGTTGAGTATGTCCAAGATGGATTACGTGGAGTGTAAGTTCAGCGAGACGTCGCATGAGGCTGAGGTGGTTATAAATCTTGGTATGCAAGCCATCCTAAAGAGAGATAGTTTCAAGTATCTTGGGTCTATGATTCAGGAAAATAGAGAGATTGACTAGGATGTCACTCACCGAATTGGGGTAGGATAGATGAAATGAAGGCTCGCGTCTGGAATCTTGTGTGATAAGAAAGTGTCTCCTAAACTCAAAGGCAAGTTCTACAGAGTAGTGGTTAGATTGACTTTGTTATATGGTGTGGAGTGTTGGCCAGTCAAGAAAGCTCACATCCAAAAGATGAACGTGGCAGAGATTATAATGTTGCGGTGGATGTTTGGGTGTACTAGGAAGAATAGAATTAGGAATGAGATTATTCGAGATAAAGTGGGAGTAGCGTCGGTGGAAGCCAAGATGCGGGAAGGGAGGTTGAGATGGTTTGGGCATGTGTTGAGGAGGGGCACGGATACCCCAGTGCGGAGGTGTGAGATGTTGGCTAGGGATGGATTCAGGCGAGGAAGGGTTAGACCGAAGAAATATTGGATGGAGGTGATTAGACATGAGATGGAGCAGCTTCAGCTTACTGAGGACATGACCCTAGATAGGAAGGTGTGGAAGAGGCGGATTAGGGTAGAAGGCTAGTAGGAAGGGGGCGTCATTGTTAGTAGATAAGAGAATTTTGTTTTCATTAGTGGTGCTTGTAGATAGAGTATTTCTATTATTTCAAAGTGTGTTATTACTTGTTGTATTACTTGGTGGGTCCTGCTTATATTATTATTGGGTGTGGTTATACATATCGTTTTTTGTCCCTATACTATTTCTTTTCTACACTGTTGTATCTTGAGCCGGGGATCTTTCGAAAACAGCCTCTTTATCTCACATCTGAGATAGTGGTATAGACTGCGTACACCTACCCTCCCTAGACCCCACGTGGTGGGATTATACTGGTATGTTGTTGTTGTTGTTTTGTTAGTAACCGCTTAAGCGCCCTGTCACGCCCCGAATCCCAACGAGGCGTGATTGGCACCCGAAGCCGATGAGGCTCAAGATAACCAATCTTTGCTCATGTCTATTCCTATATGTATGTTCGTGTATGAATATCATTCTATCTCATGTAATTAAATATTAATGGCGGAAGTCATGGCAACATATGCAATATATGAAACTTGGCCGTTAGGGCCATTGCGTCACAATGAACGTATACATCTTACATTCAGCTTCCCACATACGTCTACAAAAGCCTCTAACAGATGCTTATACAAGACCAACTAAAAGTCGGGACAAGTTCCCGCCTTTATACAACACTATCAACATCAAAACAACTGTACAACTATGACTCGGAAAGTCCCAAATCAACTGGGGCTCACCCACTGTCTGCAAATACTGTCAACCTACTGCAGAGGTCTACTAGTGCCCTGCACCTGCAACATGTAAGGTAAGTCCCCCAAGGGGGTCAGTACGAAGAATGTACTGCGTATGTAAGGCCATATGAAACTAGAACAATAGAACAATACATAAGTACTTCCAAGAAATTTAACGTACAAGAAATAACCAATGTGAATAGACCTTCAACCTGAGTGTGGAACCATGTTCATTTCTTCTATTATTTCATTACTCGGTCATTTAATTGCACCACCTTCATCATTATCATAACCTTTATATTTATGCAAGGAATATAGTCTCATCTCTTTTACAACTATCTTTATTATTGTGCACTCAACTAGTTAGTACCGGGCCTCCACCTTTGGTGGGCTATAATATATGAACATAATACCGGACATCCACCTTTGGTGGGCTATCATATATAAATATAATATCGGACATCCACCTTTAGTGGGCTATCATATATAAATATAATACCGGACATCCACCTTTAGTGGGCTATCATATATAAATATAATATCGGACATCCCACTAAATAAATATAATACCGGACATCCACCTTTAGTGGGCTAGCATATATAAATATAATACCGGACATCCACCTTTGGTGGGCTATCATATATAAATATAATACCGGACATCCACCTTTAGTGGGCTATCATATATAAATATAATATACTATTGGGATTATTCCATCTTGAACTTATACCTTTTTGATTGTAATCCATTCTCAATGAAACATATAGTAACCATACGTACATTACCTCTCTGCAAATCTTGTATCCTTTCCATAGTTAGGAGAGTAACACCTTAAAGATCATGACACTAAAGCTCCTACTTATATACACATCTCACCTCACTATCTTACTTCATGGGATTGACATCTTCACTTATGAGGAATAATTCTATTCACTTGCACATTACCTCTCTTATTACTCTTATGAGATTGGTACTAAGATAATCCTCATACTATAGGAATTCGGAACATGACATAGTTGGAAAATGCTTTTTAAGCATAACTAGATTCTCTTACATCTAACTTTCTTTGAGGTAGTTCTTTAAGAAACTTCAACGTTATGGCAATTTTCCTTGAAGCTTTGGATCATTAACCAAAGAGTGAGAGATATGAGAATAATTTGGCAACATAACATTGTTAGAACCATAACACCATGGGAATCATTGGACAATAAACCATGAACAAGAGACATGAGTATAGTCACTATTGGAACATTGGAACATAACCTTATTGGACGTTTTGGAATATTACTAATGAATATGGAACATGTGTATAACTCTATTAGAACTTGAACTCCTACATGAGTGGGTCATGATTCGTCTAGGAGTAAAACACATATGAATAACAATATAGCAACCTTTGTCGGAATCCTATAGAACCCCATTGGAATAGTACACCTTTGGAATCTTCGTATATTGATCACTAAATACAATACATGTGGATATCAACTATTTACCAACTTGAGATGCAATACCTTAGAACATTTGGAACATTTGACATGTTAGCCAATGACCATGAGTCAACCAATGGGCATGAGTCAACCAATGAACATGAGTCATATGAATAACAATTGATCAATGAATAAGGAACATACGAGTAACTCTAGCCGATTCTCGGATACGGAATACCTTAGGGTATTTCGGAATCGAATGAGTACTATGACAATGTGAACATCATATGTTACAGACAGATACGGAAAGAGTAACCTTACATACCTTGTCTTCCCAATGTAAGTACACAATCAAATATGTGAGAGCAACAATTCCGCTCCTTCTTTACGTTTCACTCTACATTACATAATAGAACCAACATTAACCACCAACTACCTTACAAATGCATACAATAACAACAAGTCACATGTTTGGCTTTACCATGCCATTTCCCTTGATAATACCATTTTCGGCATGGTCATATCAATAATACCACAACATGCCCAACATTGACCAAAATATCATTTATGAATTTATTCTCCCAATAATCCTACAATATTCCATACATTGACCAATACATGATAGCCAAGATAATTTCACACCAAGTTCATACTTTACACTTCTCCATCACCACAACATCACAATTATGCCATCAAATTACTTCAATACATCTCACAACAACAAATCGGCCAAAATCCCATAATTTACACTTTTATGGAAATAACAAGTGTAATACCAAAAATAACACCATGCATGTTCATATTTTGTCCATACCATGCTCTTTCATCAAAACAACAAGTCATAATTCAAGTTACAATCCCATGGATAACATATCTTTTTAACAAAACCAAAAATGCCATGTCCAACACTTCCAAGCATAACCAACATGACCTAAATAATTTCTCATGCTCATAATATGTTAAAGTACAAGAATAATCACTTACCCAAGCTTGGAAGATGATGATCTTGCTCCACAAGTGCCTTAGGGTTTGAAGAGCTAAAAGAGCTCTCTTGAAAATTCTAGAAAATGAGAGAAAGTGATGTGTGTAGCTAATGAATTAAATCTGATTTTTGTCCACCTTTTATAACCCCTTAAAGTCATCCTTAGCTATTAATTTCCATCATTGACAAGTCAAAGCAAGAATGGGTCATTTTGACCCATTGGGCCTTTCATGTTTTGTTCATTTTTGGTCTCTAATTAGGCCCAATAACCCATATCATCTTGACCCACTAACATCAATGTATAATTCACCATATGTATCATGTTTAAATAATTCCTTATGTCACGACAATATTCTCTTATGAAATTTTCATTCGTCGTCTCGATCGCAAAAATAAAAATTCTAGTCGTCCATGGCTTCATGGAACATTGTGGATCACTATTCACATTTCATGATTTGGTCATGTAGAAGTATGTAGGAGTATATTGAAGTGTTTGAAGCCTTAACAATGCTGAAAGAACTCCAAAGAACCAAAAGAAACCATCTAAGAATCGTCGTAGAATTGCGTCGCGAAACAAACTCGGGAAGGCAAAATGTTTGTTCCTTGCGCCACTGCTGCAAAACAAGACAGTGGCGCAAGAAATGCACCCTCTCTGATCTTAGGGGCTTGCGCCACACCCCCTGAAATAGGGCAGTGGCGTAAGTTTCCATGTCTTGCTGAATTTTTCGGCAATTTTTCCAACACTTGCGTATCGTCCAATACCTTATCAAAATACTATAAAATACTTACATAGTGACCTTAATCATCAAGTAAACATGACTCCAAGTCACCAAATGAGGTTAAAATGTGTACGGGGTATGACATAAACGCTTCAAGAAGTCACAAAACACTTCCTATGAAAGGCTCGTCACATGTACACGGCCAAATTTTAATTTTTTTCTCATCTTTACCATTTCCAAATACATACTTATGACTCTCGACACATAAGTAAACATTATTCACTATCATCAAGTAGGGTTGGGAAGGTATGGGGTGTTACATTCTTCCCCCCTTAGAAACATTCGTCCTCGAATGTTAGTAACATTGTTTCACTGTAACAACTTAAGTCAAAGTGAATCCTTCAATTATCATATACACATAGAATACCTGTAAAGACTTACTTATTATGATTCCAATTCCATATCCTATACTTTTTTTCTCGTGTCCAACACTTACGAGTACTTTAGATTTCATTATTTCTTTGGTCTCCCTTATGACTTCTTCCGTGTGCTCGTTTCTCCTATTGTTCTTAGATTTTTTTTTTTTTTCGTACCTGGTGGATTTCCACTGGGAGCAACACGGGATAATCTCCTAGACACTTTTAAAGCCCCGTATATGAGATACTGACTGAACTATAAAATCCTGTTAATAAATCACTTTCCATCATGGTACATATTGATTACTCCCTACTACATCACATATCGTGAATGGGGTGTGCTTTACCATAATCCATTTCTTTGGCTCATATATATATCTGATACATAAAATTCCTAACACTTCAATCCGTTACCTATAATTAATGCACACTCTCGACGTGTCATCCCTCGTCGATACAATTTACACACCCTACGTGTGTAGACTATTATCTTTCACATTAGTAATTTTAACTTTTGTATCCTTCACTCTGGCTAATGACATATGTACCCTTCCATTCAAGAAAATTCTTTGCGGAAAGTGAAAATGTAATTTCTTTACTCGGCAATCTATTGTGGCCTAACAAAAGCTAACCAAGTCATACCCACGGTAACATTAAAATCTATCATGTCCATCTCAGTAAGATTACTCAATGTAATGTGATCACAACATTTACTATACAATTGTGACATACTGGTGTGGACACCCCAACTGACTTGACTATTAACTCTAGTGTTCCTTCAAATTTTCCCACAGTCAATAGAGTAACATATGATAGGGTAGAACCCGAATCGATTGATGACTATTCATTAGGTAAACATATAGATAACATACCTGTCACTATATTAAGAAGAGCCTCCGAATTTTACTGACCCCGTAGGTCGTGTCATACTACCCGTGGCCCTCTGTGGGCATTCTCTCTTCACGTGTCCTGGCTTTTTACACCAAAAGCAAACGTCCGTCTCAAACCGGCATTCACCTGAATGAAACTTCCCGCAGCATTGGCACTGCTGACGAAAAGATCCTGCTGTCTGCGAACTCCGTATTTCACTACTCTGCCCAATCGGAGTGCCTCTAGACCCTCAAAATGGAGGTGGAGTACCCACTGTAGGGTAGGAAAATGATGGTCTAGGTGGTCTTGGGAAAACCCGAGGCCTAAATCCTCCTTGGGAGGCCATGAACTGTCCCATGGTTCTAGCCCGCTTTGACAGCCCTGCCTCAGAGTATTGTATCCTTCCCCTTTGCCTTTGATCCTCCATCTTTTGCGCGAAGGCTTGTATCCTGGCTATATCCATATCTTTATTTAACGCAGCAATAGTACAGTCTCCAAGTAGGGCTCCAATCTGTCTACATACCGATGAACTCTATCATCCATAGTTGCTACCATATGAGGAGCGTATCTAGCCAACGAATTAAACCAAAGACCGTACTCCTTGACGCTCATATTTCCTTGACAAAGATTTAAAAACTGATCCGTACGAGCCTCGTGGATCTCATATGGGAGATAATGATCAAGGAATGCCTCTCTGAATTCCTCCCAACTAGCTGGAGGTGTACCGATACCCCTGGATCGTTTCCAATCTTCATACCATAGTATAGCCTCTCCTTTTAGTCTATACGTTGCAAGCTCCACTGTTTCTATATCGGTCACGTGCATGACATCTAAAGCCCTTTGAATATGATCTATAAAGTCTTGCGGATCTTCATTAAGATCTGATCCGATAAATGTGGGAGGATCTAATTTCAGGAAATCCTGTGTCCGCCGACTAGCTATCCTAGCCGCACCATCATCACTTGTCACTGGACCAACTCATCCTTGACTTTGGGCAACAACTATTTGAGTCAACATTTGCACCGCATTTTTCAAATCCTTTAGCTCCTGCCTAGTAACATTAACAGGCAATTCTGGGGATATTTCCCTCCTTTGTGGTCTCCCTGGAAAAGGGGGAGGAGAAGGTGCCCGGGATGTAAACTTAGTTTCAACCCCATATTGACTAGCTGTATTAGGTGGTGATTTACTATTTCCTTCTCCCGCTTGCATATCTACCTGCTTATCTTTGCCCATACCTTTTCTTGTAATCGGCATTTTACTATATCAAAGAAAACCAATTACAATGGTTAGATGTAATCCCACCTATGACAATGGCTCTATTGCACGATCTAGAATGAAGAAATGAAACAACTCCTAAATGTCCCGTAGCCTCCTACTTATAAATGTGGCGCGCAACACATCCATAAGCAAGACTCTACTCAGACACGACTTTGTAGACACCCTTAGAACGAACTGCTCTGATACCACTTTTGTCACGCCCCGAATCCCAACGAGGCGTGATTGGCACCCGAAGCCGATGAGGCTCTAGAGAACCAATCTTTGCTCATGTCTATTCCCATATGTATGTTCGTGTATGAATATCATTCTATCTCATGTAATTAAATATTAATGGCGGAAGTCATGGCAACATATGCAATATATGAAACTTGGCCGTTAGGGCCATTGCATCACAATGAACGTATACATCTTACATTCAGCTTCCCACATATGTCTACAAAAGCCTCTAACAGATGCTTATACAAGACCAACTAAAAGTCGGGACAAGTTCCCGCCTTTATACAACACTATCAACATCAAAACAACTGTACAACTATGACTCAAAAAGTCCCGAATCAACTGGGGCTCACCCACTGTCTGCAAATACTGTCAACCTACTGCGGAGGTCTACTAGTGCCCTGCACCTGCAACATGTAAGGTAAGTCCCCCGAGGGGGTCAGTACGAAGAATGTACTGCGTATGTAAGGCCATATGAAACTAGAACAATAGAACAATACATAAGTACTTCCAAGAAATTTAACGTACGAGAAATAACCAATGTGAATAGACCTTCAACCTGAGTGTGGAACCATGTTCATTTCTTCTATTATTTCATTACTCGGTCATTCAATTGCACCACCTTCATCATTATCATAACCTTTATATCTATGCAAGGAATATAGTCTCATCTCTTTTACAACTATCTTTATTATTATGCACTCAACTAGTTAGTACCGGGCCTCCACCTTTGGTGGGCTATAATATATGAACATAATATCGGACATCCACCTTTGGTGGGCTATCATATATAAATATAATACCGAACATCCACCTTTAGTGGGCTAGCATATATAAATATAATACCGGACATCAACCTTTAGTGGGCTATCATATATAAATATAATACCGGACATCCACCTTTAGTGGGCTAGCATATATAAATATAATACCGGACATCCACCTTTGGTGGGCTATCATATATAAATATAATATCGGACATCCACCTTTAGTGGGCTATCATATATAAATATAATACCGGACATCCACCTTTAGTGGGCTATCATATATAAATATAATACCGGACATCCCACTAAATAAATATAATACCGGACATCCACCTTTAGTGGGCTAGCATATATAAATATAATACCGGACATCCACCTTTGGTGGGCTATCATATATAAATATAATACCGGACATCCACCTTTAGTGGGCTATCATATATAAATATAATATACTATTGGGATTATTCCATCTTGAACTTATACCTTTTTGATTGTAATCCATTCTCAATGAAACATATAGTAACCATACGTACATTACCTCTCTACAAATCTTGTATCCTTTCCATAGTTAGGAGAGTAACACCTTAAAGATCATGACACTAAAGCTCCTACTTATATACACATCTCACCTCACTATCTTACTTCATGGGATTGACATCTTCACTTATGAGGAATAATTCTATTCACTTGCACATTACCTCTCTTATTACTCTTATGAGATTGGTACTAAGATAATCCTCATACTATAGGAATTTGGAACATGACATAGTTGGAAAATGTTTTTTAAGCATAACTAGATTCTCTTACATCTAACTTTCTTTGAGGTAGTTCTTTTAGAAACTTCAACGTTATGGCAATTTTCCTTGAAGCTTTGGATCATTAACCAAAGAGTGAGAGACATGAGAATAATTAGGCAACATAACATTGTTAGAACCATAACACCATGGGAATCATTGGACAATAAACCATGAACAAGAGACATAAGTATAGTCACTATTGGAACATTGGAACATAACCTTATTGGACGTTTTGGAATATTACTAATGAATATGGAACATGTGTATAACTCTATTAGAACTTGAACTCCTACATGAGTGGGTCATGATTCGTCTAGGAGTAAAACACATATGAATAACAATATAGCAACCTTCGTCGAAATCCTATAGAACCCCCTTGGAATAGTACACCTTTGGAATCTTCGTATATTGATCACTAAATACAATACATGTGGATATCAACTATTTACCAACTTGAGATGCAATACCTTAGAACATTTGGAACATTTGACATGTTAGCCAATGACCATGAGTCAACCAATGGGCATGAGTCAACCAATGAACATGAGTCATATGAATAACAATTGATCAATGAATAAGGAACATATGAGTAACTCTAGCCGATTCTCGGATACGGAATACCTTAGGGTATTTCGGAATCGAATGAGTACTATGACAATGTGAACATCATATGTTGCAGACAGATACGGAAAGAGTAACCTTACATACCTTGTCTTCCCAATGTAAGTACACAATCAAATATGTGAGAGCAACAATTCCGCTCCTTCTTTACGTTTCACTCTACATTACATAATAGAACCAACATTAACCACCAACTACCTTACAAATGCATACAATAACAACAAGTCACATGTTTGGCTTTACCATGCCATTTCCCTTGATAATACCATTTTCGGCATGGTCATATCAATAATACCACAACATGCCCAACATTGACCAAAATATCATTTATGAATTTATTCTCCCAATAATCCTACAATATTCCATACATTGACCAATACATGATAGCCAAGATAATGTCACACCAAGTTCATACTTTACACTTCTCCATCACCACAACATCACAATTATGCCATCAAATTACTTCAATACATCTCACAACAACAAATCGGCCAAAATCCCATAATTTACACTTTTATGGAAATGACAAGTGTAATACCAAAAATAACACCATACATGTTCATATTTTGTCCATACCATGCTCTTTCATCAAAACAACAAGTCATAATTCAAGTTACAATCCCATGGATAACATATCTTTTTAACAAAACCAAAAATGCCATGTCCAACACTTCCATGCATAACCAAAATGACCTACATAATTTCTCATGCTCATAATATGTTAAAGTACAAGAATAATCACTTACCCAAGCTTGGAAGATGATGATCTTACTCCACAAGTGCCTTAGGGTTTGAAGAGCTAAAAGAGCTCTCTTGAAAATTCTAGAAAATGAGAGAAAGTGATGTGTGTAGCTAATGAATTAAATCTGATTTTTGTCCACCTTTTATAACCCCTTAAAGTCATCCTTAGCTATTAATCTCCATCATTGACAAGTCAAAGCAAGAATGGGTCATTTTGACCCATTGGGCCTTTCATGTTTTGTTCATTTTTGGTCTCTAATTAGGCCCAATAACCCATATCATCTTGACCCACTAACATCAATGTATAATTCACCATATGTATCATGTTTAAATAATTCCTTATGTCATGACAATATTCTCTTATGAAATTCTCATTCGTCGTCTCGATCGCAAAAATAGAAATTCTAGTCGTCCATGGCTTCATGGAACATTGTGGATCACTATTCACATTTCATGATTTGGTCATGTAGAAGTATGTAGGAGTATATTGAAGTGTTTGAAGCCTTAACAATGCTCAAATAACTCCAAAGAACCAAAAGAAACCATCTAAGAATCGTCGTAGAATTGCGTCGCGAAACGAACTCAGGAAGGCAAAATGTTTGTTCCTTGCGCCATTGCTGCAAAACAAGCCAGTGGCGCAAGAAATGCACCCTCTATGATCTCAGGGGCTTGCGCCACACCCTCTGAAATAGGGCAGTGGTGCAAGTTTCCATGTTTTGCTGAATTTTTCGGCAATTTTTCCAACACTTGCGTATCGTCCAATACCTTATCAAAATACTATAAAATACTTACTTAGTGACCTTAATCATCAAGTAAACATGACTCCAAGTCACCAAATGAGGTTAAAATGTGTACGGGGTATGACATAAACGCTTCAAGAAGTCACAAAACACTTCCTATGAAAGGCTCGTCACATGTACACGGCCAAATTTTAATTTTTTTCTCATCTTTACCATTTCCAAATACATACTTATGACTCTCGACACTTAAGTAAACATTATTCACTGTAATCAAGTAGGGTTGGGAAGGTACGGGGTGTTACAGGCCCACTAAGTCGTTAAATTATCTACCACTTAAGCGATAAATGACTGCTAAAGCGGCATGAGAAACAGGGGTGAGATGCCGCATAAGCGGTACCCTGGTCGCTTAAGCAACATCTGCTAAAATGGACAAGTACCACTAAAGCGTTACCTCGGCCAGGTAGCCAAGTACCGCTAAAGTGATTGCACCAGCTACCAAAAATAAGCAATTTTTAACTAGTACAAATGGACTTTGATTGAGTGCTTGGGATTCGTTTGGAAGCCTGTGCATCCAAATAAACTATGCTACCCTATCAAATTTGGCATTCCAGACTCAATGGAGTCATTGAAATTTCCAACAGAGGTATTTTTGATAGAATGTGATACCCACACTCGACCTTTCCATTTTTACCAAATCCCAGCTCAAAATGAGCCTAGAAGCCTCAGGATCCTGACCAAGGATCCTTCTAGCCTAAAATCCATGTTTTGAATCTAACGAAACTATCACAATTTTCATCCAAAGATATTTACCTGAAGTTTTGACTGAATACCAATTTCTCAACTTCAAAAGCTCCAAAATAGGGAAATGGGCTTAAAACCCAAATGAACTGCCCCAGAACTGAACCAACATTCTCGTTAAGTCATAAATGACCTATAGCCACTATAGACAAGCACAAAATATAGAAAATGCACAAAAATGGAGAAAATGACCTAGAGGGTCATTCAACATCCACTTCTAAAAGGACTTTCCTCCTCGAAAGTGAAGGATTAGATAGAGCCCGTATGCTCAAAAGAATGAGGTACTGAGCCTGCATGCCCTGCAAGGCTCCCTAGATAACCTCCCAGTCCAAATAATTCTTCCAAGGGATTTCGCTAAAGGTATCCCTTTAACATTCACTTTCTTACTCCAGTTTTCCAAATAACTACGAACTCATTATCAAAAATCGACTCCAACTGAACCGAGCTTGACTAAGGAATGCAAGATCCAAACCAAAGCATACTGACATCACACCGAAACGAGCACAACTAAGCTAATATTCAACCATGCTAAAAACAACCCAATGCATGAACTATACAACCAACTCCAAACTCTAAATCTAACATTCTCTTGTCTTTTCAAACCTGTTATCTACTGTGAATTATACAGAATGTCTCCAGTATCATCTGAGTCCTGTCCGCATAATCACATTAAAACCACCATCAAAAGAATAATTCCAACCACCAAATATCCACACGGATGCCTCATGAGGTTCCAACTGAGTACCCAAATGGTGGTGACTAACGTCCACGATATCTGCCAAAGCCAAAAACTGGTCCTAATGTCCCTTGAAACTGAGATCATCAGTCCAAAGCACAATCTCCCAAACCTGAACAATCCATCCTAACTGAATGTCAATCAAAGGGTGAAAAGCTACCCTAAAATCAATTTGGATGCCCATCTCCTATTGAATAGACTTCTAAAAAGCCTGATGTAAAAACCATGCCCAGAAGTAGTAGAAACCAACACCATGTGCCAGTGCACCATTCCTCGAACATCCATCTAAATCAATTTCTCTAAACTAAAGAAAGCTGGACTGATAGGTAGTGAGTAGGCCTAGTCAGTTTATCAATGATGTCTCAACTAATTCAAACCTCAAAACGTAGGCCATAAATAAGTGACATAATCCATAGCTATAAGCTTAACACCAGAGCTGAGCCACTCGATCTTAATTTCTCAAACTGTACTCACTGATGAACAAGTATACGAACACAAGATCTAACACAACTATCAGGACATCATTCGAAAGAGTCAAAATCACAATTGGAACCAATAAGTCCTCAAGAATGTCATAAACCCAGGCCAATCTCACCTTTAGAAACTAAGCATATACCCAATGGTTCCCGCAAGAGCTGAAGCTAAGGTGCCGCCAAGGAACACAATCACAAATAATTCATACCACGGGTGAAACATACAATAAAATAAATCCGCACATACTGTGAGGCGTCAATAAAGATAAGGCATAACTTAGAACTTTTGGGGACTGTAAAGAGTCCTAATGATAGCCAAACCTCGAGTAACTTTAGAAATACTGCCACAGACACTCACTCCCAATAGACACATACTCTGGTTATTGACAAATAATATACAAGTACATGCCATCCTTCTTTTTAAACACCAAAAAGAGGCATCCCACGAAGTCACCCTAAGCCTAATAAATCCCGCAATGAGAAGCTACTGAACCCACTCATTTAAACTCCCTTAACTGAACTAAACCATGAATATTATTAGAGAAAGAACTGAGTACCCGACTCAACATCAATACCTAAGACCAAGACCACTATCGATGAGAAACCGAGCAACCTAGGAGAACAACCAGCAACACACCTCCCAAGGGACAAATAGGAAAATAGGAATGCTAATGCTAGAATTATAAAAAAACCATGAAAGTATAAACCTTCCTTCACACCAATCCTCTCAACAACCAACCTCACCTCAGTAATAGAAGAAGGCCAGTCGACCAAGGTAGCTATCTAAGCCAAGCAGACAAGAATCACAAGAAAAGAGATATTAACCAGATAATGCTAGTCTAGTTGTCTATCAAATAAGGATCAATAACAATTAAGGTAACAACAATAGTAATGGCATACCATACAAGTAACATGAAAGGAATTCAAACAACCTAAATTCAGAATCACATCGTAAGCGATTAAGCCAAAAAAAAGGGAATTTACCCAAGCGCTACACCCTTAGGCAATCAACCTTAGGGTACACGCCTCACCCCTCACCCCTAATAAGTCTAAAAGTTAGTTTTTTACTTGGTTTAAGTTGGGGGAAAAGTTGTAAATGCATATGTTTCGATTGGGGAAGACTATTGAAGACCTAAAGGACTATAAAAGGAGTACTTAGAAACATATACAAGACATATTAGGGATCCTGGAGGTAATACATAATTGGGAGAGGAAACAAGACATCAAGGAGCTTAAACTAGGTTTGTTTGATCTTTAACTTTACTTTCTTGTAGTTTTACTTTATGAATTCATCTATGGTGATTATTTGTATGAATATGAGTGGATAAAAACTCTATTTCTAGGGTTGAGGCTACGAACATGATTGCTTAGCTTATATTTGAGTTGGTTAGTTTTGATTATCGTATTTGGTTCTTCTTGTGTTCTTGAATTTACTATTCTATTGACTCGCGACCTTTATAATACATCTATATTTATTTTGTGAGCATGAAAAGAGTAACATTATATTAGAACGTGGAACATAAGAAATAGGTTCTTGTCTTTTAGATGAATTAAAGATAAGATTCGCAGTTAGGATAGAAATATACCTAATTTGCCCTGTTTGGCTCAAATACGGGATGAAATGTAAATGCATTTGAATTAGTTCCCATATCCCTACTCAACAATGTAGTTGTGAGGATAATTTAAATAGATTATTAGAGGCTCAGAAGACTATAATCATGATATAAACACTGTGAATCAACAACCAAGATAATTAACGTAACTAACGAAATTGTATAGCTTTGCATGATTGTTGTCACGCCCTGAATCTCATCGGGACGGATTGGCACTCATAGCCGACAAGGCCCAAGAGAACCAAGCTTTGTCTCTGTTCAATCATATGCATGCCATAAGAAAACCATAATCACATAATAGCTTTAGATACCAACAATGGAATTCATGGAACATGATATATATATATACACATATGTGAAACTTGGCCGTTGAGGCCACCAATTCAAGAACGACATATCCCTTTTGCATTTATACATCCACATCCGTCTACAAAAGCCTCCAACAAATGCATTGACCAAAATGAACTAAAAGTAGGGACAAGTCCCCGCTTTATACAACATGTACAACACCAAAACATATGTACAACTTTGACTCAGAGAAGCCCCGAACTAACTTGAGCTCACCAAAGATCTGCAACACTGGCAGCCTACTGTGGAGGCCTACTAGTACCTGCGCCTGCAGCAAGTAAGGTAAATTCCCCAAGAGGGGTCAGTACGAAGAATGTACTGAGTATGTAAGGCCATATGAAACTTGTAGGCTATGTAAATATGCCAAAGAACTCAAGTTCAAATGCATAACCAATATAGATAAGTCACACTGTAGATGAGTCACTAATCTGTACTGTGGAAACCATGTATGTTGCTTTCATTACATTCATGTATATTTACTTCCATGATTATTCATCTTTGCTTGTGTTCTGTAATACCCGGGCCCCGACTGAACAGTGGGTTTTAACATAACATCATGTTATGTTGGGATTGGTTCGAGCGAGGCTTATGCCCCTAGAGCTGCCAACCTATGAATCAATATATATATCGGGATCGGCTTGAGCTAGGTTATTACCTCTAGAGTTGCCACCCATACCAATATTTCAGGTTCGGCTTGAGCTAGGTTATTACCTCTAGAGCTGCCCCCTGTCAGGATCGGTCTGAGCTAGGCATATGCCCCTAGGATTGCCCCCTGATCGAACAATCTCGGGATCGGCTTGAGCTAGGCATTTCGCCCCCAAAGCTACCACCCATACTTGATCATTAACCACATATGCATTACTTCACTCATTACTTTGAGATTGATATAATGATAGTCATAACTTTACTTGAAGCTTTGGATCATTAACCAATGAGTGAGAGACATGAGAATAAACATTGTTGGAAACATAACCTTATTGGAAACATAATATTATTGGAACCATTGAGCCATAATCAATGAACAATAGATATAAGTATAACCACTATTGGGACTTTGGAACATAACCTTATTGGGCTTTTGGAACATTATTCATGAATATGAGACATGAGATTCACAATTGCTCAATAAGTAGGAAATATATGATAAAAACCATTTATAATTTCATATAGGATACCTTAGAACATTTCGGAATGGGACAAGCGTATTGTCAACGTGGATACTATTTGCCGCAGAAAGATACGGACAGAGTAACCTTACATACCTTGTATTCTCAATACGAATATACAATCATAGATATGCATACAATAGTCTCGCTCCTTCTTTATGTGTCACTCTACAACACAAATACATAACGGAATTCACATTAACCACCAACTACCTTACAAATGCATATAACGTCAATGAGTTACATGTTTGCCTTTAAACATGCCATTCCCCTTGACAAAACCATTGATGAAATTATTATTCCAAAAATCCCACAATATTCCCAACATTGACCAATACATGATAATCAATACATTTCACCACAAAACTTCTCCTTTACACTTTCTTATTCACACCACATCAAAAATAATCCATCAAATTACCTCAATACACCTCATAGCACATATCGGCCAAAATCCCACAATTTACATTTACAGAAAAATAACAAGTTTAATAACAAAATCACACCATACATGTTCATATTTTATCCATACCATGCTCTTTCATCAAGGTCACAAGTCATAATTCAAGCTTGAATCTCATGGATCACCAATCTTATATAAAAACACAAAGTACCTTGTTCAACACTTCCAAGAATAACCAACATGATGTACATACTCTATCATGCATATAATATATTAATCCATAACAATAATCACTTACCCAAGATTGAAAAATGGTGATCTTGCTCCAAAAGTTGGCTTTGAGTTCTTAGGGTTTGAAGAAAATATCTTGTATATTTGTCTAAAAGGCATGAGACTTTGCAATCAATAAAAATCAGATTTATTGACCTTTATATAGTCCATAAAGTCCATCCTTATCCACTCTTTAACATTTAATGTGGTTTTCTAGAAGGTCAAGGCAAGAATGGGTCATTTGACCCATTTTTGGCCCATGTCTTCTTTTCATTTTTGGGTCTTTTTTGGGCCCAATTCACTTAACCCAATAAAATCAATAATTTCTCATGTTTAAATCATCTCATGTGTTACAACAATATTCTCACTCACGCTATTCATATCCGTAGCCTCAATCCCAAAAACAAGTGATTCTAGCCACTTATGGCCTATTTTGACCATAAGGGTAAAACCGTCATTTTGATGCCAAATTTATTCTCGAGTAATTTTATCATACCAATATAATACTTTAATTATTTCATGTATATGATCATGGTTGTATAAGAAACGTGACAAAAATTGGCTCGGTACGTCCCCGGGCACCCTTGGGACTTAAGAAAATTTTCAA
The DNA here is from genome assembly GCA_031232105.1 of Capsicum rhomboideum. Classification (NCBI taxonomy): domain Eukaryota; kingdom Viridiplantae; phylum Streptophyta; class Magnoliopsida; order Solanales; family Solanaceae; genus Capsicum; species Capsicum rhomboideum. Next base: position 72,927,604 of record CP124718.1, on the reverse strand, counting down.
CTTTGAAAAAGTGGCAAAACCAGCGTGGCACACCCTTGGGTGCGCCAGCTTACTGCATCTGGGCACAAAAATTTGGCCCAAAGCAGAGTGGCATGCCCCACACTTAGTTTTTCAAAAAATTCCATTTTTCAACTTTTCTTCGCGGGTTTGATTAGATACTTCAAGTCCTATTCTTTAGCTTACTTCTTACCCTTAATATCCTTTGTTTAGAGGTCCTCTTAGCCTCATTTTGAACCCCACAAATTCTTCACAAAAATCACAAAACACCTCCTACGAAGGTTTAATCACATATACGAGGGCCAAATTCACTTATCTCATCAATAACATTACAAAATACATATGTATGGCTCTCGACACCTACGTAAGCATTGTTCAACGTCGTCAAGTAGGGTTAGGAAGGTACGGGGTGTTACAATTGTTTAGTATTTCTTGACCCTAGAATCCTCCTTGATATTGGTTTAACCCCAAGTTCATCATCTTTCGTATAGTTTAGTATTTAGTTTTATCTTTTAAACTTCATACATCTTGGTTGTACCGCTTGAATAAATAATAAGAATTAGTTTGGTCTAAGTGAATAGTTAAACGACAAGTCCCTGTGGGATCGATATTCGGCTCGAAAGAGCCACTTTATTACTTGCATGACCACGTACACTTACATGTGTGCTTGGGAGCTACAAGTTTTTGAAGTCTTTGCCGTGGTCTTCAGTGTTAATTATTTATCTAGATTAGACTTTCTCTTTTGATTTATTTGAGTTTTATATAGTTTATCTTTTTACAAAGTTTTGTTTTACTTTTCTATCACTCTTCTTGATATGTCAACCTGGGATAATTGGTGGTTGAATGATGACAATTCTTGTTATTTTTATAGAGGACCACACTTGGATGGTAATTGTCATGATGTTTAAGAGAGAGGGTTGTACGCACCTACCCAATTTTTTGAATTGAATATATGTCAGATGTGTGGTGGTCAGGATAGCCATTGGAGTGACTGTCCAAATTATTATTCCCCTCCTCTGAAACCCTATTATGATCAGTTTATTATTTGTGATGTTGGCAGGGCTAAGGGAGCTAATGAGGCAGAACATGAGGCTCACCTCATAGATATGATGAAGCAGATACTGGAGTTGTAAGAATAACAACTGAAACAACAGTAGGAAGCCACAGAGAATATGAGTTCCCAAGTCACAGAGCTATATGCTAGGGCTGAAACTTATGTTGATCAGCAAATTACAGTCTTATCCAACACTCAAGAGGAACCCCTGATTGATGAAGAAAGAGAGACAGTAGTAGAAGAAAGTTGTGATAGAACAGACATAGTAAGCCAAGATTGGATAGTAGAACTATATTAACAAATCAAACTTCAAAAGTGTCTTCAAGATGGTCTCATAATCATGGTAACCCAAATAAGCAAGGGGAGAGATGAGCTTAGACAAGAGATAAAGCAATTTGGCTTAGATATCCATGACTTGAATGACCAATTGACTAAAACTATTATGATGTCTAATGTCCAATCACCTGTAGTTATGGATATTAGCCAATCTATGAAGAGGGAAGAAGAATTTCAACCATTCGACTACCATTTTGTATTGATATTGACATTGAGAAGGTGAATAAGAGTGAGCATGTTGCGGTGATATAAGTTTGAAAATGGGATGCATTGGGTCTCATTAATTCACTTTTCTACCTTATGTTTAGATAATGACAAGCCTTTTGAGTCATCTAAACTAGTGGAGGAGTGTGTAGATGAGGAACAAGAATTCAATATTCTTAAATTTTCACCAGACAAGAAACAGAACAATATGCATTACCTCAGGGCTAAGTGTTTTAACGTGCACTATCCATTACTTGGTTCCTTTATCTTTGTACCACCACTCTATGAGCTAAGCAAAAAGATGGATAAGATGTTAGGGGTGAAATTCATATCCTCAAGGTGGAGGAAAAAGTTGATAGGTTATGCCGCGACGTTAAATTAGGCACTTGTTGGGAGGCAACCCAACATGTAGTAAGTAATTTTTTATTTTTATTTTAGTGTCACTTGTTTTTATTTTTTTTATTTTTTTTGCATATTTAGGGGAAGTATGAGTACCCATAATCTGAGCTAAGAAGCATGGCGAAAGCTAAGTGTGCGGTCCTCTGGACCCCTTCATGGAAAAAGTTGAAATTGACATGCTACTAGCCGGGCCTAGAGGCCTCAGGGAGTATTTCTATTCTTCATTCTTTAATTTATACTTTGGGGACAAAGTATGATTTTGAGTGTGGGGTGAGGAATCTTCCGATTTGGTTAGGGTGAAGTGCGCTATAGGATTTATGTTTTGATTTATTTACTAGTTTTTGTTTAAAAAAAGACTTTATATTTGGTTATTTTTAGTTTTTAGTTTTTTTTAGTAGAAGTACACTTCACCCACCCCTCAGATTTTCTTTTCAGTTATTTTCCGAGGGGAAGCCCTTTGAACCCAGTATCCTTTTTGATTTTAGGAGTAATTTTAAAAATTTTGTTATGAGGAATAAATAGAGATGCTCTTGATAGGTTCTACACATGATTACTTGTTGCAAGTGGTGTTGAATTCTATGGTATAATGTGGAAATTGAATGACTTCTTTGAGACTCCTAGGCTCTTTTATCTGGCTCTTATGTGATTTTGGCTTAAATTTGAATTCTTGTGATTGCTTAGTTGAGAGTATATAGAGATCCTTATTAAGGTTTTTGTATATTCCATGTGTGTATATTGATGTTTAGAACTTGCCCGGTGTGCTTGCAAAGTGAAATAAAGAATGTTGAGTTCAGGAGATGATATAGGCATTTCTTTGATAGCCTTATTTTATACCTGCTTTGTCTACCCTTTTTGCATGACCTTAGTTAGCCCTGTTGAGCCTTTATCCTATTCTTTGGTAGCCTCATATGTATCTTATTCCCTTTCTTTCATTTGACCATAATTTGATCCAAAATCCCTTAAGCGCTTTAGTTGAAATTAAGATTAAGGAGTGGAAAATTGAAGGGGAAAAAGTGAAAGTGAAGTCCCAAGATAATAGTTATTAGTGTTTAGAAAAAGTTTATATGTTGTTGGTTGGGAGTAATGTAATGAAAAGAAAAATTGATTAAAACTGAATCATGTGTTGATAGAAAATACTCCCTGCTAAAGATGTGTAAGCTAGCTTAAAGAGATGGGGCAAAGCAAAAGAGAGATGGGAGATAAAAGTGGTGAAAATAGGTGGTTGGAGATGAGTTTAATGTAAATTGTAGTGTATTAAAGCGCTTAGGGAAGATAGTCACTATTACTAGCCATAATAGTTCCTACCCGTCCCTGAGCTTACAATACAACGCATAAAGTCCTACTTGATCTTGAGCTTTGATATTCTGATATTAGTGGAGTACTACACTAAGGGAAAGCTTATGGTTCATCCTATATGACATGTGAATTCTTTGTGAGAGTGAGAGAAATTTGATTCTTACACCTATTCTTATGATAAATTGCATATTTGTGAAGTAAATACGGGTGACTCTCTTATGGTGAGGGCGCATGTTTAATGATGGATAGGTGACTAATATGATCTCCTTGTTGAGTAATATGCATGAGTTTTCCAACTTGATATAGTCAATTCTTGAGGCTAGGAAGTATTGAAGTAGTATTCATGTGGGTTCAATTGTAATGTGCCATGACTAAAGTAGAATTTGGTATTCATGTAGTCATTGTAGTTCTAGTTTGAGTGTCTTATTTAAAGTAGTAATGTTAGAGTCTTAGGCGTATTTATACACCTAAGTGTCAATATCTATACGCGTTTAGCTTAGTTTTGAGGATAATTTGGTGTGCTTATTGAGGTATAAAGTGTGTATTTGTGTGCTAAGTTACATTTTTAGAGTGTTTAAGGTGAATTTGAAACAAGTCAAGAGTCAAAATTATCAAATAGAGCTTAGACGAGAAAACTAGTGTTGCTAGCTTGAGCTATACTTGTTCTAGTGTACTTTAATGAGCTTTATTGTGTTGTATGGACTAATGTTTGGTATTATATGTTTCAATATACCATTTAAGTATCTATGGAAGCTAAATTAAACCTACAAACAAGCCACACGAAGTGGGAAAACAAGGAACAAGTGCACGAGGAAAAGAGAGCAACGTTTGGCCTAAATCTCACCCTTTAGGGGTGACCATGCGCCGCACCCTCCATCGCATGGGAGGGGGTAATGCATCATACCCCCTATGTAGAGTTGATACTGTAATGGGCAATACTTGTGTGTGCACTGCACCCGTCTTGGTGTGCGATGATGCACGCGCCACATCCCTCTCTCCCCCTCAAGTACGTCTAAAAGTTAGTTTTTTACTTGGTTTATGCTGGGGGCAAGGTTGTAAATGCATATGTTTCCGTTGGTTAAGCCTATGTAAGACCTAAAGCACTATAAATAGAGTACTTATCCATATTTACAAGACATCTTATGGATCTTGGAGGCAATACACGATTGGGAGAGGAGACAAGACATCAAGGAGCTCAAACTAGGGTTCTTTGTTCTTTAACTTTACTTTCTTGTAGTTTTACTTTATGAATTCATCTATGGTGATTGTTTGTACACCCTATTTATAGGGTTGTGGCAAAGAACATGATTTCTTAGCTTATATTTTAGTTGGTTAATATTGATTATTGCATTTGGTTGTTCTTGTGTTCTTGAATTTACTATTCTATTGACTCGCGACCTTTAGAATACATCTATATTTGTTTTGTGAGCCTAGGAGGTGTAACATTAGATTAGAACGTGGAACATAAGAAATGGGTTCTTGTCTTTTAGATAAATTAAAGATAATATTCGTGATTAGGATAGGAATATACCTAATTTACGCCGTCTGGCTCAAATACAGGATGAAATATAAATGCGTTTGAATTAGTTCTCATATCCCTGCTCGACGATATAGTTGTGAGGCTAATTTAAATAGACTATTAGAGGCTCAGAAGACCATAATCCTGATATTAACCATGTGAATCAACAACCAAGATAATTAACGTAACCAACGAAATTGTATAGCTTTGCATATTGTTTAGTATGTCTTAACCCTAGAATCCTCCTTGATATTGGTTCAACCCCAAGTTCATCATCTTTAGTATAGTTTAGTGTTTAGTTTTATCTTTTAAACTTCATACATCTTGGTTCTATCACTTGAATAAATAATAAGAATTGGTTTGGTCTAAGTGAATAGTTAAATGACAAGTCCCTGTAGGATCAATATTCGGCTCACAAAAGCCACTTTATTATTTACACGACCACATACACTTGTGAGTATGCTTAGGAGCAACAGTAAACGTGCAGAAGTCCTGTCTACGTCTATCGGTAATGCCGTGCAATCCATCTAAGAAGGAGTGGAGCCAAAAGAAGTATTTAGAAGTTCATAGAGGTAAGGATACCCAATAAGGAATCAAGAAATGGGATTTCCAAGGAATTTCCTATAGCCTCCAGAAGATAGGCTACAGACGTCATCGTACCAATCTACAAGACTCTACTAGGCATTTTGCTCTTGTACCAACGACATCGGTAAACCTAAGCTCTGATACCAAACTGTCATAACCTGATTTCTCAGGTCATGATAGCACCTACCATAACCTATCAGTAGGTAAGCTGACCCATAGCCCAGAACAACGAATAACTGGCTAATAAGAGAACAAGTAACCACCACTAAATAAAAGGGAGAAAGAAAACTAGAAGAAAAAAAATATTTCTCATGACCTGGTGAGGTCAGTACAAGAGCCACTAGCAAAACAAGAATAAAAGGTAAACATAATATATATATATATATATATATATATATATATATATATGAACACACCAAACTGTCTCCCAAATACAAAGTGAAGATTAGTACAGCAAAATAAAGAGAGAAGGAACAACTCTGGACGCCAGGAGCTCACACCAAATCTCCGATCCATGACAGGTTTGCACAATGCATGCGTCAACAGTGAGAACTCGTATTATGATCTGCAGGTTGTAGAAGTGTTGTCTTAGTGCCAAACATGAGGTACTCAGTAGGCATCAGACGACTGCGCTCTAAAGATAATGCAAGTAATAGTAACATGTAAGGCAACAATACACATTACATACAACTAACTAAGAAATCAAATCAAATAAGTATAAGGGAGAAATCGATATGAACCACCCATAATCTACAAATAACTAGGGATGAAAGTGCTATACAATATAAATAGATAGGGATGAAGGTAATATACAATAATAGTAACAAAGGAAGAAGGTAATATACAATAAGAATAGCTAAAGAAGAAAGGAATATATGATAGTACAATATAGGTAGCCAAAACACGAAGGTACTAGCCTGAGGGAGCTAGTCTAACAATCTAATCACTATAAGAATCGCACTAAGGTGAATTGATAATAGTGGTATGGATCAAGTATCCTTCATAAAGTAAGAGAGTAGCAAGATAATTTAATACCACAACTAGTAATGCTAAAGGAGAAAGGGACCCTAAAACATACCTAAGAATCCAGTACATGCAAATATCCACCCTGCCATGAGCTATACAATAATAATCAAACAATAAAATAATTGGATAAGACCGGACAAACAATAACCTAACCGAACCCCTATAAGCCCGAAAGGTACACAACAACAAACATAACTTAACCGACCCCCCAAAAGACCTGTAGGTACAAACAGCAAACACACATATTGGTGATAGACAATGCATATGAACAACTGAATGCCATGGAAAACTAGATGATGCGAGATGAACCAAGTACCATATCCTACACAAGTGTATGCATCTCCTCTAGTTTCGTATCTTGCAAAGGCAGGACCTACGGTGACAATCTTCCCCCGACACTGTGACTTACAGATAGAGGGGCCTAAAGAAGACTCGAGATATCTATGTACACTGCCTAGTTTTGAACTAGGACTTCCATAATATACATAATCAATTCACTGAGACTAAATAAGTAGTAATCTATAGAATTCGATGCCCTAGATCAAATTGGGACTTAAAAAGAAGGAAATCCGTAACAATAAGGAACTGGCTTAAACCAAAACTAAAGTAGTATAAAAATCCATGCATCTATGTATTACAGCCCATCAACAAATAGAAAAGATGGTATGACTTCCATTTTAAAACCCTTTTTAAAAGTAATAACTAGGAATGAATCTCTTTTTTGAAAAACAGTAGTAAAACCAAGGTTTTAGTTGGAATTGTACCATTATATATGCGTAATGATGTATGCATGCCATCACCAGCATCCAAATAATATAAATATAAGCATTCAAACATCTATAAACTTAAATCATAGTTCTCACAGAGTACAAAAAACTAATATTGTATCCGACTAGTCTCATAACCAAGGTCTTGGACCCAACAATATGCAGAGTAAGAAGATAATGAGATCATAACTCAGGAATCCTTAAAGTCAACCTAAGGTCAAAGAAAGTATGCCAGCAAGTTTAACACAACCCTATAGCTATAGCAGGTAACCTAGGTTAAGGCTCAAACTACAATTCCATTCAAAAGTTCCCCCAACAGGTCAAATATCAACAACAAGATACAAATAGGGTTACTATTGTCAACCTAAGGTCATAATAGGTATATAAGGGATCTTAACACAATCCTACAACTATAGCAGGCATTCCAAACTAAGTCTTAAGTTGCCATTCTATACTAACAACCCCAAGAAAGTCCAAGACAACAAAGGCTATAAGATAACCTAACACATATACTATGACCCCACCCCACATACAATCTATACAATACACAATCTTATAGAGAAGAGTAGACAGTAGCCTACCTAGTAGCCAAACTACTGTCTCAAAACGTCCCCATACTACTCGTCTCTACTCCTCAATCTCTGAATGTCATCGTTCTATCAAATTTATAATATATATGTTACTACGAGTAAAACCAGACCCATATTGAAATTATAAATTCCAAGACGAGAATCGAGTCAAAAATAGGCCCATGGGACCCACAAAAGGAATTCAGAAATTGAATCCGTCATTAAGTCCCTCGAAGGAAAGGGAATACATGCTAAACAATTGAGCGAAAATGGAGTCCCAATTGGGGCTCAAATCACTCCCAAAAGTTCAAGAAAGCTAAACTCCATATTTAAGAATTAACAGATTTTTTTTTGGGGTGGAAAAAGTAAGGATATAAAAGAGGAAATGACCAAGGAACGATAAATTAGCATACCCGAGTTCAATGGAATGAAATCCCAATAATTCCTAATCTTTTAGGATCAATTATTAGGGAAAAAGAGTTTAAAATGGAGAAAGGGACGAAGTCCATACATATAGGCTTAGTAGTGGCTGCTTAAGCGGTCACTAAGCCATTAAGGCGGCTACCGCTTAAGCGGAAAATGACTACTAAAGCAGCATGAAAAGCAGGGGTGACATGTAATTTAAGAGGCACCCTGATCCCTTAAGCAACTTCTGCTAAAATGGACCCTCGGCCAGGTATCCAAGTACCGCTAATGCGGCTAAGCGGCTGCACTAGCTATCAAAAACCAGTAATTTTTACCAAGTCCAAATGGACTCCAAACGGTTGCTCGGGATTCGTTCAGAACCTCGTGCACTCAAAAAAACTATGCTACCCTACCAAATTTGGCATTCCGTACTCAACATGACTGACAAAATTTCCAATAGAGGTCGTTTTGATAGAATGTAGACCCCACACCCTACTATTTCATTTTTACCAAATTCCACCCAATATCCCAAAATGAGCCTGGAAGCCTCGAGACCCAGACCAAGGATTTGCCTAGCCTAAAATCCATGTTTCGAAGCTAGCGGCACTGTCAAAATTTTCATTTGAGGTCATTTACCTGATGTTTTGATCGAATAGCAATTTCTCAACTTCAAAATCTCCAAAATTGGGAAATAGGCTTAAAACCAGAGCGAACTGCCCAGGAATTGAATCGACGATCCCAACAAATAATAAATGACCTACACCGCTATGGGCAAGCACGAAATGCAGTCATTACAAAATTCCTTCATAAATTTCAGGATTTACAAATTTGATTCCTACTGGAATGATTGTGAAACTGTCTTGAGTATATTATCAAGAACGAAAGGTAATAATATAGTTCAACTTTTGAAAATCATTTAGAGTAAATTTGATTATTAAAATTTAATGATAGAAATGGAAATAAATTTAGTCATGTTTAAAGTAAATGGGATCATTTTACTTTATGATGAGATATATTTAATGTGCTCTTATCTATATATATATGTAAAAGAGGGTCATAGACCTGCCTATGTGGCATCCTCATAAATTTTTAGAACTTTTCCTGCAAAAAAAAAACAAAAAACTTTAACATACAAAAACAACCAAAACAAAAACCGCATGTGCTATAAGGCAACCCTTCGGCTACCCAAAAAACACAAATAACCCATCCAACTGACTGCAAATATCTTCCTCTCCTTCTCTAACTTGAAATTATTCCTTATAATCATTATTCCATGTCCACTCCACTCCATCAATTCTCTTCGACGGCAAATAAAATCAGAATAATTGTTGTGTATTCACCCATCAACATAGGGTGTGTTAATTACTTTGGATGTCGCTGTTCAATATCAAACTAGAATACACTTGCCCAAAATCATCTTCTCTTCAGCAAAGGTAAGATCCAGATATGGATCTAGAGTTCTTTGTATTTCACTTTGAAGATTCTGAAGTAGATGGTTTTGCAAATTGCTACATGTATATTGAATCCAACAATTCTCATCCCTGACACCCAAAACCAGACCAATCGCTTTGCATTCACCTGTTGTGGTCTCCTTTGTGGGGCTGCTAATGACTTTGAATACCATCGGTTAATTTATAATCCGAAAAAACTTAACCAGAATCATATTCACAATTACCAAAGGTATGTAGAACCTCATTTTCTAACAACGGATTTCCTATTGTTGCTTTTATGCCTCCATCATGGATATATTGTTTATGTCACTGTTATGTAGTAATAAATTCACGCATTTTTACATTTATTTCTCAACAGTTAATTTTACGCCACAAAAATTTAAGCACTAAAATTTTGAACTTCAAATATTCTGATGTACTATGATTTATTGATTCATGTAAAGTCAACTCCGATAAATCTCATGGACAGCACCCAAAATCATGCCAACTGCTCTTTATTCGCCAGTATGTTATCTATAAGAATAATGAAGATCTGAATGTTATGTTTTGTTTGCTTTTGTTTTAGCATATTCTTTTTTTCCCTTATAAAGTCGATGTTTATTCTCAGATTATTGTGGTTAATTTGCATATTCATAAAGAAGTTTGTCTTGCAGACTAACTATATTGGGATGCTGATACTTTTTGCATCATCTTTTCTGTAGATGTAGGTTGTATCATCAGAATGTATACTCCTCTAAAGCCAACATTAAAATCTACAAAAAAATGGAACAAGTTAAGGTGACTGCTTCCTCTTTTATTTGTTGACCTCTAAAGTCAAGCTCTGTTTTAATTTTGTTTCTTTTCGTCCATAAAACACCTATAGAGTCGACATAAGCAGTGTTGATTTGGTGATTTCGTCCAAACTCTATCAATATTGTCGACCAAAAGTTTTAATTGTCTTTTCCTGGGTTAGCCTGGTATTTTAATTCACGAGGATATGTATCTCTAAAGAGTGACACCTGTAGGTCCTCTAAAAAGTGGCAGTCCCCATAGATTTTATATTTTCATGCTGAATTATTCTCCCCCTGACCCTCACTTTGTTTTGGTATTTGTTCAAAAAAAATTTTATCTTTGCTTGGTGATTCATTTTTCTTCCTCTTGCTATTCCCCATTTTGGCACTGCATTATAATCACATGCAAGGTGAGATTTAGTTCTGCTTAAATTTTTTATTGATTATTGGCTTTTTGAGGCTTTCCCTCCTCTATGCACTACTCTGTTTCGTAATATTCTATGTTGTAGACATATTAGAGTTAGTATAATTAGTGTGGAGAATAACACTTTCTGCAGTATAACTCAAGAGCAGTTGTGAATTTGTTCTCAGCATATCTGCTGAAATCGAGTCTGTGCTATGACTGTATGACTATGCTCGAGGATCAGGAGATAGAGAGAGTTTCAGAATTCTGTTGTTGCTTACCAGTGACAAATCTATGCATTCAAGAAGCATTTTAATGATATAAACTCCTAGAAATATAAAATTTTCAAGCCTAAAGTATATTAGATACTCCTACGATAACTTACGATAATGTAAGAGCATGAGAGATTTCAGAATTATGTTGTCATTGGTGAAAAGTGACGTAGAGAGGTATTTTAAAGTTTGAACCATATAGTAGAATATCAAATGTTCGAATCAGAAGGAACTTTGCGTTTGTTCGGTATGAGTTGGAGGATGATGCTAGCAAAGCATTAGAAGTCAGAAGCAAAAGGTTAGCCTTTTAGAAGGAACTTTGATAAGTATTTTACTTTGTTTGGTTGTAGCTAAAGTCAATGATATATTGTTAATGCAGTATCTGATTACTCCCTATTCATCTTAATGAGTCGACAAACTCCCTTACTCGGTAAAGAAAACTACAGATAAGAATGTACTTGATTTTGCTTTCCTGGTTTGTGTATCCAAACAAAGTTATATTCAGCAAAAATCTCCTACCATCGAGCCTGCTTCAGACACAATTTCTATTGAGTTTTGAAGTATGTATTAGCCACATTGTCCGTCTTGACAACAAACATCATTCCCAACGAATACACCAACCAGATTTGAAGATAATGGAGGACTGCCACCATCTCTTTTTCATGAGTAGATTACCTTTGCTCCGCTGGATTCAATTTTCTGCTCTCAAATGCTATTGGATGATCTTTTTGAACCAGCACACCACCGACTGCATAATCAAAAGCATTAGTGTGAACTTCAAATGGCAAGTCAGAATCAAGCAATCGTAATATTGGTTCGGAAGCAATAGGCTTCTTCAAGGACTTGAAATCCTTGTCAATTGATTCAGACCAAACCCACTTAACATTTTTTTTAACAAGTCTGTCAATGGGGCAGCCTTCTTTCAATAGCCAGCAATGAACTTTCGATAATAGTTTGCTACACCCAAAAACAATCTCAATTCTTTAACCTCGCTTGATGCTTGCCAATCAATGATAGCCTGCATTTTCTTAGTATCCATCCGCACCTGGTTTTTACTAACCAACTAGCCCAGAATTTTGATCTCACGATAATCAAACTTATATTTTTCCATTTTGACATAGATTTGATATTCTCTAAGTCGTTGCAGCACCGTTCTCAAATACAGCAAATTATCTTCTAGTGGTCTACTATAAATGAGTATATCATCTAAGTAAACAACTACAAAGTCATCAAGGTACTCATAAACAACATTATTCATTAAGTTACAGAAAGTAGCTATGGCATTAGTCAGCCCAAACGATATTACAAGGAATTCATAGTTACCATATCTAGTCACATAAGTGATCTTTGGGGCATCCCCCTCAGATATGTACACTTGCCAATAGCTACACCTTAAGTCTAACTTAGAAAAGAAACTAGCCTTAGACACCCTATCTATTAATTCTTGAATCAGCGACACCAGATACTTGTTCTTCATAGTTACTTTGTTCAGTGTACAATAGTCAACAAAGATTCATAGACTTCCATCTTGCTTCTTCTGGAACAGAATTAGGTCACCATAGGGATTCTTTGAAGGCTGGATCAGTCCAGCCTCAAGTAACTCAGACAATTGATTACTCAATTCTGCCAACTCTAATGGAGATATGTTTAAGGAGGGCGTGCTGGTGGCACTGATCCAGGAATTAGTTTAATCCTATGATCAATTTCCCTCCTTGGAGGCAACTCTTTAGGTAGTTCTGGTGGCATAACATCCTTAAATTCTACCAGCAACTTAGCAACAGTGTTCGGGACTTCAATCTGCACATCAGGCTTTACTTCAACCAAGACAGCAAGATAAGCAGTCTCACTCTTCTTCAAGCCTTTTTCAAAAGCTGTATCAGACATCATAGCAGCAATTTTAGAGAATTTTATTTTCTTTCCCTCGTCAAAGGCTGGGTCGAATACCTTTCACAAATCCAGGGTCAGTTTTCCCTATGAACATTAGACCGTCCAAGTGAGGAATAGGGGCAACCTTGAACTTCTTCATAAAATCAATCCCAAGCAGAAGATTGAAGTCATGAAGCCGCACCACAGTCAAGTTGTGTAGTCCAGTCCAATGACCTATGGTTAGTGGGATATCCAGAGGTATTCCATAACCTGGTTGTGCTATAGAATTTATAGCCTTCATCTTCGTTGCACAAGAAGTCACCTTCAGTCCATATGCCTGTATAATTTTTTAGGCCACAAAAGTGTGAGTAGCGCCAGAATCAACCATTGTCGCTACACTTTTGTTTCTAATTTTCACATCAACATACATCAAAGAATCATAGGTATGCGACAAATCATCTGCACTTTCAGCGGTATTGATTAAGGCATCAACAACATCATCTTTCTTCAATTTCACTATATTCATCTAGACAGCGTATTCACTAAATGCAGTGGGTTCACATAGGCATTAATTTTCTTTCCCCTATTTTGCTTCACCTCTTCAGCAAGAATAACATTGATCTTTCCTTGCTTTAGATTATACCCTGGTTTTTGACAAGTCCAATAGACCTTTTTAGCAACCTGCTTGCTTTAGTTAGATAGAGCATCATCCATCTTACCCTTGCCTTTTTTATTTCCCTCTTGCCATCGATTATCCTTCTTCCAGTCTTTGCCCTTTTCCTTCTTCTTCATTTTAGAAGGAGTAGGATCAGGGAAAACACTATTAGAACAAGAATCAATCAAAGCATTTGCCACTACAATGGCACTAGGTAGATCTTGAACTTTCTGCCTATGCAGTTCATTCCGTGCCCAGCCTTGCATTCAAGAAATTAAGTTGTGCAACTTATCTTCATCAGACATGTTCTGAATATCAAGCATCAAAGATAAAAATTCCTTCACATAGTCCCGAATAGAACCAACTTGTTTCAACCACTTCAGTCTATCCCTAGCAACCCAAGATGAGTTACTAGGCAAAAATTTCTCATAAAGTACATCCTTCAGTTTTTTCCATGTATCACACTTGGGCTTACCTGCACTCTCGTCATCAACATTCTTTGTATTCCACCACAGCACTACATCGTTCCTAAAATAGTGACTGCCATGGTCACTTTGTCATTTTCAAGCACATAAGGAGTAGAAAAATAATGCTCTAAGTCCCATAGAAAATTTTCCAGTTCCTTAGCACCGTAAACACCATCAAAGTACTTTGGTTCTGGAATTTTAATTTTGGCATGTTCTTCGCTGCCACGTGACAAACCGCAATAACTCGATGAAGGACCACCACCTTCCCTTTTAAATTATTATTTTTCTACAGAAGGCCCTCAATTCGTGTACCCATAGTTTCACTAAAAGTGACAAGTCCAGCCAATTGACTGTCAACAACAACACGATAACTTGATAGTTTTGTGTTAATGCCATGGATTTGAGTCATGACAACAACTAGTTCATTTATATTGTCTGTCAAGCTAACCAATGTCTCCAACCTTACAACTTTTTCATGCAAATCATTGTAATTTGCTCTGCCATCCATCACAATACAAAGCTCTGATACCAACTGATAGGTGGCAAAAATTATTTTGATTAAACCCACTACAACAACCCCACGTACTATGGCTTCAACCCTCACTTTTTCCACTTTATACTTAGTTTGATTAGGCTTACAAAATGAAATACACATAAGCACATACAGGAATCTCTTCCCAACTTTTTATTTAACTCCTTCCACAAAAGAAGCACACAAAATAGGCCTTACAAAAATCTGACCAACACTACCAAATTTGGCTTGAGACAGCCTGTTTGTGTCTATTTATAGGCCAAAGCTTTTGTCATAAGCCAGTCACATGCCCAGTAAATAATTCTATCCTATTTCAATTGACATCCTTAATTGATAGGATAAATTCGAAATCAAATACATATTCAAATTACAACAACAAAGTTTTGCCACATGTCCAGCGCAGTTGTAACTACCCAACTACTGTCATGTGCAAGGTACACGCCCAGTGCCAGCATATCCTTGGCAGCACTTGTGCCAATTTTATACCAGAGCCCTGGGCGTCTATGCACTCACCTATGCCACTGTATTGTCAGCACCCAAGCCACCTAGTCCCATCTATGTCTATCTCAGCTTGCCTTGTCTTAGACACGTCTCTGCAACTTGACTTGCCTTAGCTTAAATCAGCCTTAGCCTTGGTCTACCTTAGCTCACCAGCCCTTCTCATGCCTTAGCCTCGCCAATGCCAAGGTCTTGCCATGTCGTGCCGACACATGCCATGCCCTGCTGATATGCCCATGTCGGTAGACTGGTCTCAAGTAAATCTAACCTTGATCGAAAGCATTGGGTATTGGCTAGGTTGATCATATAAATCCCTAGTCAAGCTTGATCCACCCAACCATCAAGCTGAGAGTCTAATAGTAGCATAGTTTATTTGTACGTTTGGGGTTCCGAATGAATCCCAAGCCTTCGATAGGATTCTTTTGGGACTTAGGATTTTGCTGGTTCCTACCATCTGGTGTAGGCTCAGCTTACTCTTTGGGTTCGCGAGGAGTAGGCCACGTTCGTGAAGCATCAGGTCTTTGACCATCTTGTTCATAAGCTTTCTCTCTCACATTTGCAATGAAGGGGTCAAGCCGACCTGATCTTTTTCCTCATTGCATTCGCGACCCTTGTCGCGTTCGTGATGGTATATCCCACTGGATTTCATATTCGCGGACCTTTTTCCCATGGTCATGATAATCTATTTATTTGAGCCTCATGTTTGCAACCTGGGACCCTCGCGATTGCTATGGGTAATCCCTAGGCCTATATATTGTTGTCTCATCCATTTTTCCTTTATTTCCTCAACCCTAACCCGCCATTAATGGACCATTGAGCAAGGAAAATTATGGGAAATCATCTATGATACTAAGGTAAGTTAATTTAACCCCTCTTGATTATTTCCCATTATTTTTCCCGTCAAATTCCGTTCTTTTCCTTGTTAATTCCTAGAAATTAGTTTTTGATTTCCTTAAATTTGTGGGCTTATTTAGGCCCCAATTTGTTCTCCTTTTGTGCTCAAATTTCGAGCATGCATTCTTTGTCCTTCGAGATATCTTGTGACGAATTCAATTTTGGGATTTCGTTAGCAGGTTCCACGTGCTTATTTTTGGACCCAATTTTAGACCCAGATTATTATATTGCAATATGGGTATTGATTTACTCATATTAATGTGTAGATTATGATTTTTGATAGTGCAATATTATTCTAAGATCGTGAGATGAAGATGGGCAGTTCGAGATTACGGTTTTACTTTGAGAATGACTTCGGTCTATTTTTCTCTATGAGATCATGTAATGTATAGATTGCATGTTAGGTAGTGATTATAGGATAGGTTTATACTTAGTAATATCATGACTTGACCAATTTAGGGGATTTAGAATAGAAATGTGACCAACACCTTAGCCTAAAATACCCGTTATAGTTGTAGGATTCTATTACACCGGATTATAGACTTGTTTAGCCATAAAATGACATGAAGGAACCTTTATCATAAGACTTACCATATGACTTAGTGAATTAGATGATATTTCCCCGAGTATATCCTTCTAGTAGCTTTATGCCCTTGTTTACGTTAGTAATATTTACGTTAGTTTCTTAAATTATAGTGTTGATATCTTGTTGATTCATATATTGTTGGGCCTGAGGCCATAGTTACGATACTAGTTGGACACCAGGTTAGTATTCTATCCTTTGAAGGGATGTGTGTTGTAGTTTATAGATGCTTGGATGCTTTCGATTGTATTATTTGGATACTGGTGAGGGCATGCATATATTTGATGTATTTACGTTTATTTAGTGGTATGATTCTAGTTGAAACCTTAGTTTTACTATTTTTTTCTAAAAGGATTTACTCCCACTTTTCTTGACTTTAAAACTGATTCTTTAAAAACAGTAGACGTACCACCCTTATTTTTAATTATGACATTTTAAACTAAATGTATTACTTGGAAAATTAGACCGAGGTAGATTCTGGTCCTTTATTGATCCACTCTTTTTTACCACTACTTACTCACTTCGGTCGAGGGAAATTTTGACCCTTTCTATATTATTCTACCATTTCAGTACCAAACTTAATCTCGGACAATAGATTTATAGCTTTATATTGATTTAGTCGTGGTCTGATTCTGAGCATTTATTATATTCTTATTTCTGTCTGGTACTGGACAGAGTAGATTGGTTATGATGGATTATGGAATTCCTGGTTCAGGACCAGGCAGTGTATACGGATCTCCCGAGTTCCCTATGGGCCCTTTCATCCGATAAGCTACAGTACCAGAGAAGAATAGTCACTGCAGGTCCTGCCTTTGCGTGCTACTGAGCTAGAAGAGGTGTATACACTTGTTATATTAAGCCACTTAATTGGTTGATGGTACTGGATTATCCTTGCATTCATTTATTCATATGCATCGTCTATCACCAGTATAACTGTTTGGCGCCTGTATCTGTTGGTCTAATGGGGGGAGGGGTTGTATATGTACATGTTATGGTTGTGGTTTGCTGATTATTTGCATGTACCTTTTAGGCTTATGGGGGCCTGATTAGGTTATTTATGGTCTGAGCTAGCCGGTTAATTTATTGTTTGGTAATTATTATATAGTTCATGGCAGGACTGTTACGAATTGGTACCCGAGGTTCTAGGCATATTTTTGACTTCCCTTATTCTTTACTATTGTAATATTGAATTATCATTAGACTATCTTATGATTATGCATAATACGATTAGAGACCCTGATTATGCTAGAGATAGCTCCCATATCACTTATGATCCTTGAGATATTAGACTAGCTTCCTCAGAGTAGTATATTTGGGTTTGGTTGTCGGTATAATGTTTATATATATATATATATATACACACACACTCTTCCCTATCCATGATTTGTATATCATTTCCTTCTTTCCTGCTACTATTATACATTGTATATACATTTCTTCACTCTACTATTGTATAGGGCATATCTCTTTCTTCACTTTGCTATCGTATATTGGCTAGTTACTTATGGTATGGAGCTTTATTCTGGATTATTGTAGTTCATGATAGGCTCTCCCTATTGCTTCATTAGTATTATTATGCTTAGTTTTGTAGATAGTTGAAGTAATTTATATTCTTGCTTTAAATGTTATTTATACTTGTATTATCTTTCGAGCTTAGACGGTCGATGCCTTCTGAGTACTATGTATTTGGTACTCATATTACACTTTTGAAGCTTTCAGATCATAGTACAAGTTTTTACCATTAATATGTGGATCATGCGGAGCAACCATGGATCAGAGATTAGGGGTGAGCTCCTGAAGTCTGGAGTGTTCCTGGTGTCCCTCTTATTGTTGGACTTATCTCTATTTTGTATTTTAGAGATAGCTTTGTATATAGTTATTCTGTATTTTATGTTGTACTCCATTGTGTTAGAAACTCTTGTACTGACTTCACCAGATTTTGGGGTTATATTTACTTGCTTCATTCCTTCCATCTCATTGTTATTTAGTTTTGCTTTCGCCTTTCTTATTATTCTGTTACTAGTTATTCTAAACTATAGGTTGTCTTACCTACTGGTAGGTTATGGTAGGTGTCATCATGACCTGAGAAATTAGATCGTCACAAATTTGTATCATAACATAGGTTCACCGGTGTTGTTTTTACAAGAGCAAACTGCCTAATAGAGTCCTGCAATTCGGTATAGAGACATCTGTATCCTATCTTCAAGAGGAGGCTATAGGGCGTTCTTAAGAAATCCCTATTGTTGACTCCTTATTGTGTGTTCGTACTTTTTTAAACTTCTAAGTAATTTCTTTGAATCTACTTTTTCCCAAACGGATAGCACGAGGTTATCGATAGATACAGATGAGACTTTTGCACATGTTACCAGAGTTTTAGGTCAGCGTTGGGATAGGGATTTAAACATTAATATTGAGGATCTTTAGCATTAGCCAGAGGGTCTGGGGATAGTCCAGGCTCCAGTAGAATTTATGATTGCCTCAGCTTTTCAGGATAACATGTTAGGGGTTTTGAGTCTTTTCATGGATACTTCACTATCAGTGGCGGTGCCCGTTACGTCAAGTGGTTCTCAGGCTAGAGTTAGGTTTGTTGGTGTTCAGCAGGGCTCTTTATCAGTTTTAGTGTATGAGATTGGATTCCTCAAGTGGTCCAGATATACTCCTATGTTATTTCCTACAGAGCATGAGATGGTGCGTGGATTTGTCAAGGATTGACTTTGCTACTCTGCTTAGCATTGGAGTATTTGATAGTAGCTGGGTCTTTTTTTCTTCAGGTTGTTGTTCAAGCGAGGACTACATAGAGGGCATATCTTGAGACATATGGAGGTAGCGGTAAGAGGCCATGTCAACAGTGTAGTGTTACTGGTATTCCATATGTAGGTCAGGATTCTCCCAGCAGAGGTCAGCATCATTTGTAGCCTATTAGGTCCATTCAGGTAGAGCCTCAGATTATAGATGACTTTTAGACAAGACGTGGTGGTCACTGTGCACAGAGTTCTAGTCAGGCATTATGGGGTACTTAGTCTAGGTCTTCAGGATGTGGCGGCCATTCTGGGTTGGCGGGTACAGTGTATTAGACAGTTCCAAGGGTATGTTTTGATTGTGGTGAGATTGGTCATTAGTCTAGGGAGTGCCCTTGGCATGAGTTGGCCAGCCAGTTGGGGCTTGCTTATGTGTCTTGCTAGGATAGAGCTTCAGGGTTTGTTACGACTGTAGAGAGAATGGTCATTAGTCCAGAGAGTGTCCCAGGTGAGGGATTATTAGTCATTCAACATATTCAGATCAATCTCATAGAGTTACGACACCCTCAGTTAGAGGCAGTGCTTTTGGTATTTCAGTTGATTATTCAGATGCTCAGTCCGGACTTGGACAAGTTCAGATTTGTACTTTTTCGGGTAGGTCAGGGACTATGAAATCGGAGCCCATCATATAGGTGCAATTTTGATTTACTATTTTTTGGTACCTTCTTGAATTGAGTTGGGGTTTTCATACCCATCGGTGGTTATATGCCTTGATGTTGCTATATTGATTGTTGTAAGCCTTTGTATAGATTTTACACATTTTGGCTACCCCCGTACATATTTTCTTTTAGTAGTGGATTGAGTAGATCAATATTATGATTTATTTGGGGTGTAGCACTTGGGTTAAAGTCCTTTTCCTTTGGCATATTGGCCTGGTTGTTATCTTAGAGTGGTACTGATGGTTTTCCATTTTGGTACCACCTGCACTTTATACTATTATTATTATTGTCATTGTTTTGACGTTGATTGATTCATACTTGATAGATGGATAGACTAGCGTTATCTAGTTAGTATCCCTTTCTTGCGATTCTTATCCTTTTGCCTTAGACGGCTACCTTGGTAGGATTGTCCTTCCATGGTTTTATTGTGATTTAGCATTGGCGATTCTTTTTTTATAGCTCACTCTTATTGTTAATAAGTCTAAGGTTTGTTATCCTGAATTGTCTGGTTCATCTCCCAGTAGTAGTCTTGATATTGGTGTTGGTGTTGAGTTGGGTACTTCATTCCCTCGGTAATGTAATTCATGGTTCAGTCAGGTTAAGGTTGGTTTAAATGAGTGAATTCAAAAATTTCTCTGTTTGGTATTCATTTTGCCAAATGTGGCTTTGTGGATAACTTCAGCTTGGTGATATGTGCTTGTGTATCAGATGTCGATAGCAAAAGCGGGTGTCTTTTAGGAGTGAGTATTCATTGCCATAGATTGAGTGTTGGTTTGACCAGATTCAGGCTAAGATCATATTTTTTTGAGTTGCTCAAGATTTGGGTACCATTAGTTCTCTTTGCAGCCTTTGGTTTTGCCCATTATAATTATGTTCTTTGACAACATTTCAGTTTCAGCCATTGCGAGAATCATTGGGTACATGCTTGATTTTTGGTAATGAGATTGGTTTGGGTGTTGAACTCTAGTGAAGACTTGTTGGCTCCAGTTGTGGGTTTTTTTGACTCATTTGAGTAGCGGCTTAGAAGTTATGATAGCTTTTAGAGTATGGATGCTTACTCTTCAACAAGATCGATTTAGATAGTTGAGATTGAGTAGTTCAGCTTCGATGTTAAAATTATAGCTATGGATTGTGTGACTTGGTTACAGCCTCTGTTTTGAAATTTGACTCCGTCAAGACTTCATCGATAGGTTGACTAGGCCTACTCATTAACTACAGGCTCAGGTTTATTCCATTAGAGAAGATTGTGTTAGATAGATGCTCAGAGGATGGTCTGTTGACTTATGGTGTGATTTCTATTGCTTTTGACTTTGGTTCCTCAGTTATCCTCAGAAATTTTTAATGTCTACTCAGCGGGAGAAGTGTACTCGAGTCGGGCATAGAATGGTTTTGCCCATAGTTTGTGGGGCATTCTGGAGCGGATCATTCAGTTTTAAGAGTTTGTGTTTTAGACTCTTGACTATTAGTTTTGATGGTCATCTGGACTAGTTAGTAGCTTGGGCAGAGATCGCATACATTGGTCACCACCATTTAAGTATTCAAGTAGACCTTATTGGACATTATTCATATGTTAGTTCGTGTGGAATTTCAATTGGTCAGCTTCAGCCTATCGAGGTTAGTGTGATATAATTATACAGGCAGGACTCGAATGATGCTAGAGAGATTTTGTGCACTTTAGAGTAGACATCTAGTTTGGAAAGGTGAGAGAATGTTAGGTTTGGAGTTTGAAGTTGGCTATATGATTCATCCCTTGGTTGTCTTTATCGTGGTTGAGCATCTGCTTGGTTGTGCTTGTATTAGTGTGATGTCAATATACTGTGGTTTGGGTTTGCATACTTCAGTTGTGCTCACTTCAGTTGGAGGCTAGTTGGTTATTGAGGATGAGTTTTTGGATGTTTGGAAAGTGAAGTTGGGATGTGAAAAAAAAGGGATACATTTAGGGAAATCCCTTAGAAGCGTTGGTTAGCCTTAGAGGTTATTTGGGGAGTCTTGCTCAGGGCATGCTAGCCTAGTAAATTGTCCTTTCAAGCTTTTGGGCTCTTTCTATCCATTGACTTTTGAGGATGAAAGTCTTTTTAGTAGTGGTTATTGTAATGACCCTCCAAACTATTTTCTATATTTCCATGCATTTTTGACATTTTAAGCCTTCCCATAGAAGCTACAGGTCATTTATGACTTACTGGAATTGTTGGTTTGGTTTTCAAACAGTTTGTTTGGGTTTTAGGCTTATTTCCTTATTTTGGAGCTTAAGCTATTAAGAAATTGGTCTAGGACCAAAACTCTTTGTAACCGAACTCAGATAGAAATTCTAAAAGTGTCGGTAACCCCAGAACGTGGATTTTAGGATAGGGGGTCCCTTGGTCTGGGCCCCGAGGCTTTTGAACTCATTTTTGGCTATTAAGTGGATTTTAGTAAAAAATGGAACTATAAGTATGGGCCCATATTTTGTTGGAAAGACCTCAAATGGGAATTTTGATAGTTTCGTTGAGTTCGAAATGTCGAATTTGGTATGATAGCATAGTTTGTTTGCACGCACGGGGTTCCAAAAAAATCTCAAGCCCTCGATCGGAGTTCGTTGGGACATAGGATTTTGTTGGTTTCCAGTATCTGGTGCAAGCTCAGCTTACTCTTCACGTTGGTGAGGAGTAGGCCGCGTTCGTGAAGGGTCAGGTCTTTGACCATCGCATTCGCGATCCTTCTCTTTTGCATTCGCGATGAAGGGGTCAAGTTGACCCAATCTTTTTTCCTCATTGTTCGTGACCCTTGGTGTTGCGTTTACGATGGTATGTCCTATTATCCTTTGCGTTCGCGGTCCTTTTATCCACGATAAGAGTGAGCTATTTCTTTGGGCCTCACGTTCGCGACCAAGTATTCTCTCGATCGCGATGGGTAATCCCTGGCCCTATATATTGTTGTCTCCTCCGTTTTTTCTTCATTTTTGTCAACCCTAACCCACCATTAATGGAGCATTGAGAAAGCAAAATTGTAGAAAATCTTTCATGAGACTAAGGTAAGTTAATTTAATACGTCTTGATCATTTCCCATTGTTTTTCCTGTCAAATTCCATTCTTTTTCTTGTTAATTCTTAGAAATTAGTTTTTGATTTTCTTAATTTTGTGGGTAGATTTAGGCCCCAATTTGTTCTCTTTTTATGCTCAAATTTTGAGCATACATTCCTTGTCCTCAAGAGATCTTGTGATGGATTCAATTTTGGAATTCCATTAGCGGGTCCCACGTGCCTATTTTTAAACCCAATTTTAGACCCAGAGTTTTATATTGTAATATGGGTATCGTTTTATTTGTATTAACGTGTAGATTATGATTTTTGATAATGTGACATTGTTCCTAGATCGTGGAGTGAAGATGGGTGGTTCGTGGATGGTTCGAGATTGCGGTTCGGCTTCGAGGTAGGATCCGATCTACCTTTCTCTATGAGATGGTGTAATGTATAGATTGCAAGCTAGGTAGGGATTATAGTATAGATTTATACTTAGTAATATCATGACTTGACCTATTTAGGGAATTTAGAATAGAAATGTGACCTGAACCTTAGCCTAGAATACCCGTTATGGTTGTAGGATTCTATTACACTGGATTATAGACTTGTTTAGCCGTATAATGACATGAAGGAACTTTTAGCAAAAGACTTGCCATATTACTTAGTGAATTGGATAATATTTCCCCGAGTAGACCCTTCTAGTAGCTTTATGCCCTTGTTTACATTAGTTTCCTAAATTATGGTGCTGATATCTTGTTGATACATATATTGTTAGGCCTGGGGCCATGGTTGCAATACCAGTTGGACTCTAGGTTAGTATTCTATCCTTTGAAGGGATGTGATTGTAGTTTATAAACACTTGGATGCTTACGGTTGTATTGTTTGGGTACTGGTTATGACATGCATACATTTAGATGCAATTATGTTTATTTAGTAGTACGATTCTGGTTAAAACATTGGTTTTACTATTGTTTTCTAAAAGGGATTTACTCCCACTTTTCTTCACTTTAAAACTGATTCTTTGAAAAGGAAAGTTGTACCACCCTTATTATTGAATTATAACATTTTAAACTAAACATATTACTTGGGAATTAGATCGAGGCTAATTTCGGTCCTTTATTTATCCACTCTGTTTTACCACTACTTACTCACTTCTGTCGTGGGAGATTCCGACCCTTTCTAGATTATTCTACTATTTTAGTTTTGAACTAAATCTCGGGCAATGGATTTATAGATTTATACTTATTTAGTCTCGATTAGATTCCGTGCATTTATTATATTCTTATTTCTCTCTAGTACTAGATAGAGTAGATTGGTTATGATGGATTATGAAAGTCCTGGCTCGATACCAGGCAGTGTATATTGATATCTCGAGTCCCCTATGGACCCCTTCGTCCGATGAGCCACAGTACTAGAGAAAGATGGTCATCGTAGGTCCTACCTTTGTGAGCTACTGAGCTAGAGGAGGTATATACACTTGGTAAGTTATGGAACTTGATTGGTTGATGGTACTGGATTATCCTTGCATTCATTCATTCATATGCATCTCCTATCACCAGTATAACTGTTTGGCGCTCATATCTATTGTTCTTATGGGGTGGCTGTATAGGTACATGTTATGGTTGTTGTTTGCTGATTATTTGTATGTACTTTTCAGGTTTATGGGGGCCCGATTAAGTTATTTGTGGTCCGGGCTAGGTGGTTACTTTATTGTTTAGTTATTATTATAGAATTCATGGCAGGACTATTATGGATTGGTCCCCGAGGTTGTAGGTACATTTTTGAGTTCCCTTATTCTTTACTATGGTAAGATTGGATTATCATTAGACTATCTTATCATTATGCATAATACGATTAGAGACCCTGATTATGCTAGAGATAACTCTCATATCACTTTTGATCCTTGAGATCTTAGACTAGCTCCCTCAGAGTAGTTTCTTCGGGTTTGATTGTCGGTATAACATTGATATATATATATACACACACTCTTCCCTATCCATGATTTGTATATCAGTTTCTTCTTTCCTACTACCTTATACATTGTATATACATTTCTTCACTCTACTGTTGTATAGGGTATATCTCTTTCTTCACTTTACTACCGTATATTGGCTAGTTACTTATGGTATGGCGCTTTATTCCAGATTAATGGTAGTTCATGATAGGTTATTCTTATCTCTTCATTAGTATTATTATGTTTAGTTTTGTAGATAGCCGCCTATAATTTATATTCCTGCCTTATATGTTATTTATTCTTGCATTATCTTTGGAGCTCAGTCGGTCGATGCCTACTGTGTACCACGTGTTTGGTACTCATACTACACTTCTATAGCCTGCAGATCATAGTATGAGTTCTCTCCATTGATGTGTACATCGTGCGGAGCATCCATGGATCAGAGATCAGGGGTGAGCTCCTGACGTCCGGAGTGTTCCTGCTCTTCCTTTTATTGTTGGACTGATCTCTATTTTGTATTTTAGAGACAACTTTGTATATATTTATTCTGTATTTTATATTGTACTCCTGTTGTATTAGAAGCTTTTATACTGACTTCACCAGGTTTTGGGGATAAATTTACTTGCTTCTTGCCTTGCTTCTCATTGTTATTTAGTTTTGCTTCCACCTTTCTTATTAGTGAGTTACTAGTTATTCTGTCTATGGGTTGGCTTACCTACTGGTGGGTTATAGTAGGAGCCATCATAATATGAGAAACTGGTTCGTGACATATAATATTTTTAAAAACTGAATACCAAAATTACTAAATCAAAATTTCAAATACCGAACCATGATGTGAGCAAGGAACATTTACACTTACACTTAATTTAGTTGAAAGCTACCTTTACTCGTGTTTTTCTCAAAGTTAAAGAGAAAGAGCAAGGTGGGTGTCACCTCTTTGACAAAGGAAACACCATGACGTGAGTAAAGGACAAAAATAGTCAAACAAGGCAAAAAAATTCAAGTGATGTATAGCAACTCCATTTCCCACCCAATGGAATTGTTTCATTTAATCATAATTGCAAAAATACCCTTCTGGGGCCATGTTGTTGAAGATTGGATTCACTTGGTATATATTTGGTATCCTAGTTTAAGGTATGTGCGTTGCACATAAGTTGTACGTTTATAAAAAAAGTATAAAATATAGAATAAGAATGAATTGTGTGTAATATCAATTAACATTATTGAGTTAGATGTAACGTTCTTTTAAATGAAAAGATAAATATTAATAGAAATAAATGAAAAGATCAAATAAACTAAAGAAAAAAATGCAATATATTTCTCTATATTATAGGTGATTTATTAAATTATATGTAGATTTATAAAAATTCTTACTTTTACTTATTTTCTAAGTAATAAAATTATAAAATTGAAGATAATGAAATATACGCCCTATAGATCCATGGAACTTACGCCCTGTGTGCCCTGTGTTTCAGGGCTTACGCCTCGCCCCATGCTACGTAAAATGTCTCATCGTCTCCGCCTTTTAAAACACTGATCATAAGTGACATGATGAAATACAACTCCTTTTGTTAATATATAGTGTTATTGTCTAAGTGGAACCTTAATGGTATTAGAACTTTAATTATTAGTTGATAATGCTATATATATTACAATTATAATCCGACATATTTCTATTGGAAACAATTTAATTTTTTTTATTGAAATAGTTTATTATTTACTTTATTTATATTTTTTGTTATTCATTTTGGTAGATCAACATTTGTTTTGTAAAAAGCTTAAAATAACAAATAAAAGAAAATCTAAAATCAATATAAAGAAAACACATGCACCCCCAAAACAAAACTCACGCTAATCTATTGGCTATCACCGTTCTTTAAAATTTTAACTATTTCCATAATGCATTCTCCTGAAGAACTTGTTTCATTTTCTAAGAGGGTAAGAAATATCATTTCCTCGTGTACCTTAACTAGGTCGGGATCTCTTTTGAACTATCTATATATTCTTTTAGGAAGTAATATAAAATTTGGTGTCAAATACCCAAGATTAGTTTTGAATTACTAAATGTCTTGTAATTGAAAGTCTACTTTACGTAGAATATAAAGTCCAAGTGAAATCAAACTCTTAAAACATAAACATAATCACCCATTTTATCCGATATAAGCTTCTTAAATTTAAAAGCAATAATTTTGCTTAACTTTTATATCAAAAGAAAACCTAAAACCAAAAGTAATCAAATCAAAAATCGATGACCCAGTTCCAATTTTTTAGGGATCCCTTTTTCTCATAATAGTAAGGAAAAATATATCCAATTCATAATTCTCTTTGCTTAAAGAATTTTTATCATTAACAATTATTTTTTTGAAAAAGCTTTCACAACAAATTGTTTCAAAACAAAGAATATATGGTAGATTTATGACTGAAGGAACTTTTAATTTTCTTGATAGAAATTATTAAAACCAAATGAGAATTAAATAGAACCCTCCAAGCACTTGCAAAATATATCGACATTTCTTTAGCAAGATCGAATATGAAAAGAACTTTTCTCTGACCTTATACTGCACAGTAATTCATTATTTTTCTTGTATAATATGTACCAAGCAAAATGGCATAGAGAATTATTCTTGATACCAACTATTAGACTTTAAAATATGAAAATAAATATGCATTTAATTAAATATACATATTAAGTGCAGTAAAATTTAGTGTTACCTCCGGCCATGATGATCAAGTGCAAGAAGCAAAACCTGAAACACTAAAAAAGAAAATGATATGGGAAAATGACAATCTATCAGTTGGCCTTGTCTCAAACCATGTATTGACACATCAATTACACACAAAAGATATTTGGCCAGAATAAAAACAAAACATCAAATGAGCAAACCACAAAAATGTAGGAGCTTTACATTGGTTGAGATTGTGTTGAGTTTCTTTTTGAAGCTTAGGGTCTTTGAAACAATCAATCAAATTATGCAAAATTCTACCCCTTGTCTTATAAGTGGTCCTCTTGAGGGTAATCAGCATCAAGCAGCTCTTCATATCCCAAATCTTCATGCAGTTTCGTCTTTGACACCTGGTTTAATTGTGATAGAACTCTATATATCTTTTCACACTGAGAATGTGGATTGTCTCCTGAATAAAAATAATTAACTACGTCTTTCATCTTGATAAAGCTAATATTATTCCACTCTAAACTTCATCCTACAATGTAAATTATTGAAACATATTTAGCACATAAAATATATCTTGTTCAAGATGAGTGGTACCCACACTAATCCTTCAGTGGGAGAACCAACTAACCTCATAAACCATCCAACACTTAGCTAAAAATAGGCAACTAAACCAATCTCATTAATAAAATCAATAATCAATATCTTAAACGAAGAGTAAGAATAATATATGCATAAATAAATCATCCCTAGAACCTGAAAGTCATCGTACTAAAACTCTAATATTATCAAAAAGGGGATGCAACTCCGAAACTAAAATAATATCTAAGTACGAAATAATGGACCAGAAAACAAGTGAAAAACTCATGGTTTCCTGGAAGATGAAGCTCACCCTTGAGATAAAATACGGTTTGTCTCACAACTGAGGTCTCGAAATAGTCTCCGAAATATGCTCTATACTCAATAAAAAGAAGAGCATGTGTAGTATCAGCACACAAGAACTAATGGTTTACTGGTAGGGTCATCATCCAATTCAAAATGAGAAATTTGAACACATAACTATAACGTAGTACAACAAGACAACCATGAACCCTATCATGCAACTCTACTCCAAGTTTAACACTTAACCTTGTAACTAGTACAACTTGGAGTTCAGTCAATATGAGTCAATATGGATAGCAAATCAAGTCAAACTATGACAACCAACAAGACTATAAGTCAACAACCATGAATCATCAATCATATAAATGAAGTCCTAATTAGACAAGTAATAGACAACATAGAGTTAAGTAACAACTTGTAATTAATTCGGACCACTCAAGGATCTATAAGACAACAACTATAGCAATTAATATGCATCCCGGTTTACATAAAGAAACCACCTTTAGCAATTAAGCACATAAAATTGATTCACTCAAGGAACCAATATAATTAAGATAAAACATAATCCCTGGTTCACTCAAGGAACCGTCACACTCACCAAATACCGGTACATATATGCTAAGGATCTTATGGTCGCCCACTAGCCATGGCCTGCAGGGGACGAGCTTTTGTCCATGTACCAAATCTCATATATAAAGTGTCTGCCAACTTTATATCAACCAATCCTGCGGAGATGTTCAAATATGGTACATTCCATAATAATGACAAATATCACAACAATCACAACCACAATGATAACAGAAATAACATTTGTAAAAACCAACAAGCTTTCTCTTAAATTTATTGCATGTAATTAACACTTAGTCTATCAAGCAGTTATTAACTTTCATTACACATGCATTGTACAAGAAATAATATGGAATAGTTAACATCCACACATAACCCAAATTTGTTTTCAACTACATTTAAACCATCACCTACCTCAATCCAAGTCAGAAATGCTTTACTGAACCTGAGCTTTCCTTTTTCTTGCAACCTCAGCTTGATTGTGGTCTAAAAATAAGAATATAAACACTTAATCAATCAAATTACCTAATAGCAAATATTACAATATAATCCCGAACCCCAAGGCCAATTTCATGATCATCCCACCCATTCTAGGGTTTTTCCACCATAAATTCACCTTAAAACAACTAATTCCATGGTTACATTAGTGAATTATAGTCATGAAAGAGTAAATAATCAACCTTCAATTAAAACCTAAAGGTTTTACACCAAATTTACCCCCTTGCACTAGCAAAATACAGTTAGGTCAAGTTAAATCCTCCCCAAGTGTAACAACCTGATATGTGAAAATTTTCTTTTTATGTGATTTGATCAGTTTTACCTTTTATATAGTTCTTAAATGTTAATTTTGGTGTGTGGGGATGGTTGACATGGTTTCCAATACTTTTGGGAATAAATTGGGAGAGTTTGAGACTCTTAGAGGCTTTGAAAATTCACTAGTTTGACTTTGGTCATTTATTGTGTTTTGAGTGCCGGATGAAGATTTGGATAGTTCTATTAGATCCAGAATGTTGAAGTTGGGTTAATAGTAGGGTTGTTTTGAGTTTGGAACCTTTATTTTTCATTTCGACCTTCCATTTAGAAACTAGTGGAAATTGTCTAAAAGTGGTCCCGGGGGTTAATTTATTCAAAATGACTCTTTTTAAAAAATCTGTTGTTTCCATTGAGTCCAAAACGTTGAAAATATACTAGTAGCATAGTTCGTTTACATTCACGGGATTCCAAACCAATCCCGTGGGTTCGATCTGAAACTTGGCGTTTTTGCTAAGTTGCTGGTGCTGGGCATCAACTGGTGTGCCACTTAAGTGTTCAATGGCTCTAATTTTTAAGAGGAACAAAACAGTGCTATAACATGAGACATCATCAAGCAATTTATACAAAATCATAGAGCTCAAACATACTAACAAATCTAACTATCAATTTTGAAATCCTCACGACATTAAACACACGAAATTTCATTCAAGACCAAGGCATGTATCGAGTCATAACGTCCAATAATAAATCAAAACCACCCCATAAGATTCATTTGCAATCATCGATTTCAACAAAGAACAGTGTAAAAAGATGAAGTTTTTACCTTTTTTCGAGCAGTGAACGAGGACGACGAGTTGAAAAGCTTGACTTCCACCTCTCTTCTTGACTCGAGAACAACGAGAAAAATTAAAAAAACTAAGCCAAAATTCTCACAACTCCAGGCTGGGGACAGAAATCCAAATTCTAACCTAGTAAAGAGAATTCTAGCTCTTTTTTCGGGTTCAAAATCGTGTCTGTAAAGAGTGAATGGGAGGGGTTTATATAGAACCCCAAAATCTCAATTTCTTGAGGAATTGCCGATGTGGGATAAAGCTTTTCAAGGTTTTTTTTGGGAATTTGCTGAATTGGCTAAATGATAAGGGATTTTGAAATTCAAACAACAACAAGTAGAAATCATCCACGTATATACTGATTTGGAAGAATTCTACGAATTTGAAATTTTAGGCTAAAATAAAATTTGGGGAAAAATAAAATTACCCCAGAATCAATGAGATTCAACCACGTTTGTACCTCCTTGAAACGAATTCGAATGTTATTCGCCGCAATTCAAGGACGTGAACATTGAATTTGATGAGGAAATTGAAGTTTCTGGAGGGTTTTCATACCCCTCGTGGTACAAACCTCGTGCAAGGTACGCACCTAGTACTAAATCGATAAAGAGAGGAGAGAAATTGAAGGTGATAAAATTTTGGAGCTAAAGGTTTTTAAAGTTTTGTTGTTCTACTGCTGTCGTTGGGTTTAGCTGGTTGCGTGTATTATTGTTGTCGATATTGGGGGAAAGAGGGAGTAAAAGTATATTGGCCTGGAGTGGGTCAAGTAAGTGGGGTGGGTCTTGGTGAAGAAGAGATGGGCCTGGGGGGTTTAGGTGTTGGGCTGGTCGGGTTTTGGGATTAAGGGTAGTATTAGGGATTAAATTGGGAGAGGGTAGATTTAGGAAATGGCCAATTAGATTTCAATTAAGACCAAATTCATTTAAATTTCAACTAAATTATAAATCAATTTGTCAATTGCATTACAATTAAGGTCAATTTGATTTCAATTGCGGCTAAATTTAATGAGTTGGTTAAATTGAATCACAATTTGACACGAATTAAATACCGATTTAATCTCGAGTTTCTTGGTTTCATAAAATCTAATAAATATTCTCCAAATAATTATTTTTTAAGATCAAAGTATATTTAAGTCAAGACTTTACCCATTTGAATTAATTTTCAAGCTGACTCTTGATTAAAATTTGATTTTTGACAAAATAATTATTTAAACAATCAAAATTATACGATTTCATATACATAAGTACGAAAATGTAATTCATCACTTAAATAACAAATTTAACTCAAATAAATATTTTAGAAAATATTTATCCGAATAAAATAAATATTTTGATTTTATTTAAAATCGAAGAAACTCAGGATAAAATTTAGCAGGGGAGGGCAAAAATTAGGTGTCAACAATGACCATATGATTACACTTATGCAACCAAACAGTACACTTGTAATTACACTGTAATTACATTGTGGAAAATAAACAGGTCATTGTAATTACTACATTGGTAATTACTGCCCTAGTAATTACACCAATTTCAATTACCAGGTGACTTTCCAAACAGACCCTTTGTCTATTCTATAAATTCAGTTATGTAGTAGATACTTACCTTCTTTTATTTTATTTGGTTTTTATATCAAAAATAAATGTTCCAATTAATTGTCTATTTTAAAAAATTGAAGAATTTTGTTACTTTTTGGTCATACTACCCTTAATATTAAATAACTATATAAAATAATAATAACTATCAAATTTAAAACTTCAAAGTATTATTATTAAGATTAATTTAACAAAATATTTGTATAATTAAAACCTTTTTAGCAAATATGTCAAGTCAATAGATATTAAGTAATTTAAAACAACAAGAGTATATTAGCTTGCACATGTCTGTATTTATATTTGACTGTTGTTCACTAATGTAAGTCTTTAATTTTTGGAACCTTTACTGATCTTCTGAATTTTACAATGATTTAGTCGGAGTAATCTTTATACCGTTTTCTTTTTTCCATGTTTTTGGTGCCATTTGTACATGTATGTGATTTATACTACTCCTTTATCTCAATTTATATGATACACTTTCCTTTTTAGTCAGTCCCAAAAAGAATGACACATTTCTATACTTAGTAACAATTCAACTTTAAAATACCCATTTTTTTACCTTTAATGAAATGATTTACAATCACACAAACATCTATGATTCATTTTAGGTCACAAGATTCAAAAGTCTTTCTTTCTTTCTTAAACTCCGTGATAAGTCAAACTACATCACATAAATTGAGACGGAGGAAGTATCTTTTTTCACTTTTATTTGTTCACAATATGTTTGTCCTTTAAAATATAATAAATGAAGTGTATATTTTATCATGATACCCACATTTAATTAATGTATAATCCCTAATGGATTTAAAAAAATATCTGATCAGTAATTAATGTTAAGGGTGAAACAAAAAAGGAAGAAATTATTTTTTCTTTTGTTATGCTAAATTGGATAAGTAAAAATAAAAATCTATTAAAATAATGGACAAGTAACAATGATAAGAGACTAAGAGAGTATTAGATTAATTTTTTAATAAAATATTATGTAATATTAAAAAGTAGTGGGAGAGGAAGCAATTAGCTCCTGTAATAGTAAAATTTATGTTAGTTTACCCTTTTCATAATCTCTTGTCAGTTTCGTTTTACACCCACTTTTATCATCATCGAATACTAAGTAATATCTATACAGTGTTAGATTTCTTCAAATCTCTTCATGTAAGAACAATGCATTGATACTCCTGTAAAGGTAACATACTAACATAGAACAATGCTTTTCAAATCAGATCCAAGATTCTATTTCTTTTCTTAAGTATAGATTAATTTAGCCACAGGGTTGGTACATCAAAGCTTGAATTTTTGTTGTTTCATCATTTAATCTTATTCACTCCCTCATCTTTATAAATGAAAATGTCAAAGATATACCAATTGATATGTAGACCCGTGCAATGCACGGGCAAGCCATTCTAGTAATTCCAAGAAGCATGGACCACAAAGAAGAAGTCAGTAGTTGGTACTCCCTCCATTCCAAACTACTTGATCTCTTTTGACTTGATACACCCATTAAAAAAATATTAATTAAAAGTATATTTTATAAAATTAACCTATTAATGATGTTTTGAAATTCTAAATCTAACTATTGTTATTTTTCTTAGTTATTTAATACTGAGGGTAGTATGAAAAAAATAAAATAAAATACTTTTGATTTGCGAAAATAAACAAGTAATTTGAAACAAACATATTTAGAAAGAAGACCAAATATTTTAAAACGGAGGAAGTACTTGGTACTTTGTGCAAATGCACACACGCTAATAGATGTACTCTATATTGGATCACAAGAGAGGATGCAAAATGGCGATATTCACTTTTTCTTTATTTATTTCTTGTGATTATTCAATAAGCACGTACTTCCTTTTTTCCAAAATAATTATTAAGTTTTAATTTTTAGAGTTAATTTAACTAATTTTTTACGCTAAATTAGATTGTTTAATTTGATATTTATAAATGACAAGAATAGTCTATTTGAACAGGGCACAAGCATCACACATAATGAAGACGCCGAAACACAACCAATGAATTTATCCGTTTCGACATCAAAAAATATACAAAAAATACCATAAATTATAAATTTCTTCATATCAATATGATAAAACATACATAATAAAATATGAATCTCATAAAAAAATTGTGACAAATATTTAAAAACACAAAGAGTATAATATAGAATTCTTAGCTTTCTAGAACTGCTGATTACTAATACTTATACTTCTTCCGTTCGCTTTTACTGGTCACATTTTGACTTGACACACCCATTTAGAAAAATGTTCCCTTTAGTCCAAAATAATTAAATTGTTGAAGTAATGCACACCTATTAAGAAAAATATTTAAGGACATAAATTTAAGACTACTTTCCATTATTAACCTTTTGATTATCCAAACTATTCTTCTAGAAAAATGTAAAGTAGTTAAGAACATCATTAGAAGAAAGGGTTAATATGGAAAAAGGTCCAAACAATTCTCTAGAACTTTGAACAATTCACTTATTTTGAACTATAAAAAAAGTCGTAATAATTTATTTAATATGAATTGGAGGGAGTAATTATTAGCATGATTAATTTATCATAATACTCCTATTAATTGATGTTTACTATTGTGTCTTGAAATTAATTTAAATAATAAATTATTAATGTTAAGAGTAAAGTGAAAAAAAAAGATTATTTTTTCTTAATATATTAAAAATGAGAAATAAAAATAAAAATATATTAAAAATGAAAAGTAAAAATAAAAATATATTAAAAATAAGAAATAAAAATAAAAATCAAATTAAAAAATTAATGACTAGTAAAAACGAACAGAGAAAGTCCTTATAAAGCAACTACTAAGACTTATTCTTGTATCTCGATAATCACAAAAGTCACGTTAGTAGTTTGGAAATGACGAAACAAGCGAATTTAATAATTAATGGAGAGTCCTATGTTGTGTTAAATAATATATAATGCATCCAACTTTGACATATACAACAACATTAATAAAAGTTAATCAAGATTGACATCGCAGTGACAAGTGCAATCCGTCATTTCACTTGAATTAGTCATATAAAGTCCAGCTGTGTGAAATTTTAGATTTTTTAAATCTTCAATTATGAATTACTTGTAAAATTTCAAATAATAAAATATTATTATGAAATATAAAGTAAGAAGAAGAAGAATGGAGAGAGAAGAAAAAGTTATTCTTATTTCTCTTGAGGGATGAGGGATGAGGGATGATTTACAATGTAGAGAATCCCTCTATTTATAGGGAAAATTTCTCCTAATTTCTCTTCAAAAGATAGATATTTCATATCTTAATAGATACTCAATATATCTTAATATATTTTGATAGATACTCTTTATATTTTTGATAGATATTCACTATAATATAAATATATCTATAACAGTTATTTTCGAACAATTTATGGATATATTCATAAACTTATGTGTACCATACGAGATTTTAACCTATGGACCTTTTTTTAAGTCTAATGGAGACTTATTGAAAGGGTAACTTTTCAACATGAAAAGGCACTTAAGCGATTAAATAAGAAATGGTCCCTAAGTCAGATAACGCTTCTCTTCTTTTCTACCCCATCTCTGAGAATAAACAAATACTGAGAGCAGTATCAAGACTTAGAAGATCAAGTTTTCCTTCAATCAAGTCCTTGATGCAGATCAAGCTATCATTAGCTGAAGAATAGGAAAACAGTGGCTAAAGAGAGTTGTACCATCAACTTGCGCAGTAGTACCTAGTCGTTAATTCTGTTAAGTAGCTGTAGTTTCTATGTACCGTTAAGTCCTTTTTTATTTTGGTCCCCAAGTTGATTTAATTACACATTAGGACTACACAATTGTTCAAAGGTCCCTTTCTAGTCCATGGAACATTTTTGCAGAGGTAGTACAACTCCAACATTATCTCTTAAGGATTAGGGTATAAGTCATCTAGTGTTAAGGTACTATAAATTGTAATGATCTCATTTCCATTTGCTATCATCTATGAAAAATATCTTTAACCGTAATTAGCTCTTAACTTAGCTTAGCTTCCATTTTTGCAATTTATTTTGTTACTGTTCTATTGGAACAGTGTTCCATTGCTTTCCTATTTCTTATTCTGCAACATTTGGTATCAGAGAACTTTCTTGAGCTCTGTGGGATAACTATGACTGCGGATATGGATGAAATTAAGTCAATATTCGAGAAGATGACAGTAGAGATTGCTAACTTTAATGTTAGACAAAACCAGTTGGAAGCTCAGCATGCGAAGGCTTTTACTGAGTTGAAGGAATCTATAGAGGAAACTAGAAAGTTCAACAGGGTAAGAGTATCGAAGGGTAGGATGGTGGTAGAGAGATTTATACCCCTTCAGGGAATCCCATGGCTTGGTTGACTCCTTCTGCTGGAAGACCTCCAATACCCCTTTATTTTCCAACTAGAGCTCACATAGGGATGGGATCCGTGCCTCAATATGTTGTAACCATGGGATAAGCTCCACAACCTGCTCAAGCTGGACAGACAACAGGAGGAACACCAGGGGTTGAAAGAAATACTGGTCCACCAGTTCAAGCTCAGCATCATGTAGGAGGTCCAATAATATCAAGAATGACCAAGCTGGAGTTCCCTAGATTCAATGGTACTTAGTTGAAAACTTGGATTTGCAAGGTAAAGCAATTATTTTCTCTTGATGATGTCACGCCCCGAATCCCATTCGGAACGGACTGGCACCCGAAGCCGATATGTTCCGAGAGAACCAATCTTTGCTCATGAACCTTCATATGCATATACTCGTATGAATCTCATTATGTCTCAAGCAACTATGTGGAAGTCATAAAAAACATATGCCATATC
The DNA here is from genome assembly GCA_031232105.1 of Capsicum rhomboideum. Classification (NCBI taxonomy): domain Eukaryota; kingdom Viridiplantae; phylum Streptophyta; class Magnoliopsida; order Solanales; family Solanaceae; genus Capsicum; species Capsicum rhomboideum. The sequence goes on along the minus strand of CP124718.1, from coordinate 72,890,544 downwards.
TATAAATATGAAACTTGGCCGTTAGGGCCATAAAGTCAAAATGAACATACGTCCCTTACATTCACATACCCACATACATCTACAAAAGCCTCTAACATATGCATTTACAAGATCAACTTAAAGTCGGGACAAGTCCCCGCATTATACAAAATTTATAACATCAAAACAAATTTACAACTGTGACTCGGAAAGCTCCGAACCAACTAGAGCTCACCAAAAATCTGCAAATGATCCACAGCCTACAGAGGAGGTCTACTAATGCCTGCACCTGTACATGTAAGGTAAGTCCCCCGAGGGGGTCAGTACGAGAAATGTTCTGAGTATGTAAGGCTATAGAACCTACATCATACATGAGAATTTCAATGGAATAGAATATGAGAAAATATTTAATGTGGATACACCATCATTCTAAATGTGGAAACATGAATATTGCTTCTGTTATTGTTATTTTAGATCACTCATTTTCATCCTTATTAGTCATAGCATATTTTTCATACACAATCTTCGTTCAAGAGAGTTTTCCTTCACTCAAGAGATTCTTCTATTCAAAGGATTCTTCTATTTAAGAGATTCTACTATTCAAGAGAATTGGGTTACTAATATAACATACATTCACTCTATTAACGTGCATCCACTCTCATGGTGGGTTAGCATACATCCACTCTCATGGTGGGTTAACATACATCCACTCTGATGGTAGGTTAACATACATCCACGCTCATGGTGGGTTGACATGCATCCACTCTCATGGTAGGTTAACATACATCCACTCTTATGGTGGGTTAACATACATCCACTCTCATGGAATGTAACACTTTTGGAACCTTAGGAAAATGATCCATATTAGCTAATGAACATGAGTCAACCAATGGACATGAGTCATATGATTCACCATTGACCAATGAGTAAGGAACATATGAGTAACACGAGTCAACTACCGGATACGGAATACCTTAGAGCATTTTGGAATCGAATGAGTACTATGACAATGTGAACACCACATGCTGCAGAAGGATATAGAAGAGTAACCTTAAATAACTTCACTTCCAAGTATGAGTACACGAGTCTATATATGAACACAACAGTCCATCTTCTTCCTTATGTCTTACTCTACAATACAAGTACATATCGGAGCTTACATTAGCAACTAGTTACCATACAGGCGTACAAGACGACAATGAACTATATGGCTGCCGTATAACGTCATGTCACCCCCTTACAATACAATCCACTTTATTTTCATAGCAACAACACCGTAAAATTACACACATTGACCAAGAGATCATACATCAATAACATTTCACACCACACTTACCCTTTACGCTTTTCTCTTTATCATTCCGCCACAATTACTCCTTCATAACAGCATATGAACAACCATCCATACTTAACATAGTCCAACATGCCTCCATACGACCCTTTAAATTCATTAAAGCGACATCACAAATTGCTAATTATATCCATAAAGGGTATAGGGGCCTTCGGGGGTCAAAGGGGGACAAAAACATGCAAAACGGGGTTCTGTAAGTGAACTGCGAAGCCACCTGCACCCGCAGGTGGCTGACCTGCGGCCTAATATGGCGCTTGGCAGTGTTCGGGGGCGCAGGTGCCTCACCTGCGAGGGCGGATGCCTATTTTCGACCAAATTGGTCTCTTTTGGGTCTTTTTATGCAATGAATGGTCCATGATCATAACTAAACTTCTTTTAACATATTTTTGATCATCTTATATGCCAAAAATCAACCATGGTCGTACAACACACAATAACATCTCCAAAACGACACTTTCCTTACATTACGTCATCAAATCCCTAACCAATTTCACAATAAGAATTCCAAACACTATACACAAGGATAAAACAAGGAAATACTATATTCACATCTCACATGTCAATATTGAATCCATCAAGTTCATTTCCTTCAAGATCACAAGTCCATGTTCAAGTTTACAAGACAAAACCATCCTCCGATTTAGCAATCACAAAATGTTTTACACATAGTGACCTTCTCACACTTCACCAACATAACCAACATGATATAAACCATATTCAATGCATAAAATATATTAAACCATGATAATAAACACTTACCATGCCTTGTGAAAAAAGGATCTTGTCCACAAAGATGAGTGCTTAGGGTTTGTGTGATAATGGAAATGTTGTAGAGAATTCTAGAAAAGGCATGGGTGTCCAAATGAATTAAAATCTGATTTCCCTCATATATATAGGTACCTTTAAGTCTCTCTTATCCAATTTTGGCATTAAATGCTTGGTTGATTAGTCAAAATGGAATGTTGGATCATTTTGCTCCATTGGGCCTAGTCTCTTTGCTCTTGTTTTGGGCCTCATTTGGCCCAATGGCTCATGACTCATTAATACCCAACACATTAATGTATAATTCATCAAGTCTCTCATGTTCCAATAATTCCATGATAGTTACGGAATTTAATTAGGTTCGGAAACATACATGAGAATGTCAATGGAATAGAATATGAGAGAATATTTAATGTGGATACACCATCATTCTAAATGTGGAAACATGAATATTTCTTCTGTTATTGTTATTTTAGATCACTCATTTTCATCCTTATTAGTCATAAAATATCTTTCATACACATCTTCATTCAAGAGAATTTTCCTTCACTCAAGAGATTCTTCTCCTCTTTTCAAGAGATTCTTCTATTCAAGAGATTCTACTATTCAAGAGAATTGGGTTACTAATATAACATACATTCACTCTAATAACGTGCATCCACTTTCATGGTGGGTTAGCATACATCCACTCTCATGGTGGGTTAACATACATCCACTCTAATGGTGGGTTAACATACATCCACTCTCATGGTTGGTTAACATAAATCCACTCTCATGGTGGGTTAACGTACATCCACTCTCATGGTGGGTTAACATACATCCACTCTAATGGAATGTAACACTTTTGGAACCTTAGGAAAATGATCCATATTAGCTAATGAACATGAGTCAAACAATGGACATCAGTCATATGATTCACCATTGACCAATGAGTAAGGAACATATGAGTAACACTAGTCAACTACCGGATACGGAATACCTTAGAGCATTTTGGAATCGAATGAGTACTATGACAATGTGAACACCACATGCTGCAGAAGGATATAGAAGAGTAACCTTAAATAACTTCACTTCCAAGTATGAGTACACGAGTCTATATATGAACACAACAGTCCATCTTCTTCCTTATGTCTTACTCTACAATACAAGTACATATCGGAGCTTACATTAGCAACTAGTTACCATACAGGCGTACAAGACGACAATGAACTATATGGCTGCCGTATAACGTCATGTCACCCCCTTACAATACAATCCACTTTATTTTCATAGCAACAACACCGTAAAATTACACACATTGACCAAGAGATCATACATCAATAACATTTCACACCACACTTACCCTTTACGCTTTTCTCTTTATCATTCCGCCACAATTACTCCTTCATAACAGCATATGAACAACCATCCATACTTAACATAGTCCAACATGCCTCCATACGACCCTTTAAATTCATTAAAGCGACATCACAAATTGCTAATTATATCCATAAAGGGTATAGGGGCCTTCGGGGGTCAAAGGGGGACAAAAACATGCAAAACGGGGTTCTGTAAGTGAACTGCGAAGCCACCTGCACCCGCAGGTGGCTGACCTGCGGCCTAATATGGCGCTTGGCAGTGTCCGGGGGCGCAGGTGCCTCACCTGCGAGGGCGGATGCCTATTTTCGACCAAATTGGTCTCTTTTGGGTCTTTTTATGCAATGAATGGTCCATGATCATAACTAAACTTCTTTTAACATATTTTTGATCATCTTATATGCCAAAAATCAACCATGGTCGTACAACACACAATAACATCTCCAAAACGACACTTTCCTTACATTACGTCATCAAATCCCTAACCAATTTCACAATAAGAATTCCAAACACTATACACAAGGATAAAACAAGGAAATACTATATTCACATCTCACATGTCAATATTGAATCCATCAAGTTCATTTCCTTCAAGATCACAAGTCCATGTTCAAGTTTACAAGACAAAACCATCCTCCGATTTAGCAATCACAAAATGTTTTACACATAGTGACCTTCTCACACTTCACCAACATAACCAACATGATATAAACCATATTCAATGCATAAAATATATTAAACCATGATAATAAACACTTACCATGCCTTGTGAAAAAAGGATCTTGTCCACAAAGATGAGTGCTTAGGGTTTGTGTGATAATGGAAATGTTGTAGAGAATTCTAGAAAAGGCATGGGTGTCCAAATGAATTAAAATCTGATTTCCCTCATATATATAGGTACCTTTAAGTCTCTCTTATCCAATTTTGGCATTAAATGCTTGGTTGATTAGTCAAAATGGAATGTTGGATCATTTTGCTCCATTGGGCCTAGTCTCTTTGCTCTTGTTTTGGGCCTCATTTGGCCCAATGGCTCATGACTCATTAATACCCAACACATTAATGTATAATTCATCAAGTCTCTCATGTTCCAATAATTCCATGATAGTTACGGAATTTAATTAGGTTCGGAAACATACATGAGAATGTCAATGGAATAGAATATGAGAGAATATTTAATGTGGATACACCATCATTCTAAATGTGGAAACATGAATATTTCTTCTGTTATTGTTATTTTAGATCACTCATTTTCATCCTTATTAGTCATAAAATATCTTTCATACACATCTTCATTCAAGAGAATTTTCCTTCACTCAAGAGATTCTTCTCCTCTTTTCAAGAGATTCTTCTATTCAAGAGATTCTACTATTCAAGAGAATTGGGTTACTAATATAACATACATTCACTCTAATAACGTGCATCCACTTTCATGGTGGGTTAGCATACATCCACTCTCATGGTGGGTTAACATACATCCACTCTAATGGTGGGTTAACATACATCCACTCTCATGGTTGGTTAACATAAATCCACTCTCATGGTGGGTTAACGTACATCCACTCTCATGGTGGGTTAACATACATCCACTCTAATGGAATGTAACACTTTTGGAACCTTAGGAAAATGATCCATATTAGCTAATGAACATGAGTCAAACAATGGACATCAGTCATATGATTCACCATTGACCAATGAGTAAGGAACATATGAGTAACACTAGTCAACTACCGGATACGGAATACCTTAGAGCATTTTGGAATCGAATGAGTACTATGACAATGTGAACACCACATGCTGCAGAAGGATATAGAAGAGTAACCTTAAATAACTTCACTTCCAAGTATGAGTACACGAGTCTATATATGAACACAACAGTCCATCTTCTTCCTTATGTCTTACTCTACAATACAAGTACATATCGGAGCTTACATTAGCAACTAGTTACCATACAGGCGTACAAGACGACAATGAACTATATGGCTGCCGTATAACGTCATGTCACCCCCTTACAATACAATCCACTTTATTTTCATAGCAACAACACCGTAAAATTACACACATTGACCAAGAGATCATACATCAATAACATTTCACACCACACTTACCCTTTACGCTTTTCTCTTTATCATTCCGCCACAATTACTCCTTCATAACAGCATATGAACAACCATCCATACTTAACATAGTCCAACATGCCTCCATACGACCCTTTAAATTCATTAAAGCGACATCACAAATTGCTAATTATATCCATAAAGGGTATAGGGGCCTTCGGGGGTCAAAGGGGGACAAAAACATGCAAAACGGGGTTCTGTAAGTGAACTGCGAAGCCACCTGCACCCGCAGGTGGCTGACCTGCGGCCTAATATGGCGCTTGGCAGTGTCCGGGGGCGCAGGTGCCTCACCTGCGAGGGCGGATGCCTATTTTCGACCAAATTGGTCTCTTTTGGGTCTTTTTATGCAATGAATGGTCCATGATCATAACTAAACTTCTTTTAACATATTTTTGATCATCTTATATGCCAAAAATCAACCATGGTCGTACAACACACAATAACATCTCCAAAACGACACTTTCCTTACATTACGTCATCAAATCCCTAACCAATTTCACAATAAGAATTCCAAACACTATACACAAGGATAAAATAAGGAAATACTATATTCACATCTCACATGTCAATATTGAATCCATCAAGTTCATTTCCTTCAAGATCACAAGTCCATGTTCAAGTTTACAAGACAAAACCATCCTCCGATTTAGCAATCACAAAATGTTTTACACATAGTGACCTTCTCACACTTCACCAACATAACCAACATGATATAAACCATATTCAATGCATAAAATATATTAAACCATGATAATAAACACTTACCATGCCTTGTGAAAAAAGGATCTTGTCCACAAAGATGAGTGCTTAGGGTTTGTGTGATAATGGAAATGTTGTAGAGAATTCTAGAAAAGGCATGGGTGTCCAAATGAATTAAAATCTGATTTCCCTCATATATATAGGTACCTTTAAGTCTCTCTTATCCAATTTTGGCATTAAATGCTTGGTTGATTAGTCAAAATGGAATGTTGGATCATTTTGCTCCATTGGGCCTAGTCTCTTTGCTCTTGTTTTGGGCCTCATTTGGCCCAATGGCTCATGACTCATTAATACCCAACACATTAATGTATAATTCATCAAGTCTCTCATGTTCCAATAATTCCATGATAGTTACGGAATTTAATTAGGTTCGGAAACATACATGAGAATGTCAATGGAATAGAATATGAGAGAATATTTAATGTGGATACACCATCATTCTAAATGTGGAAACATGAATATTTCTTCTGTTATTGTTATTTTAGATCACTCATTTTCATCCTTATTAGTCATAAAATATCTTTCATACACATCTTCATTCAAGAGAATTTTCCTTCACTCAAGAGATTCTTCTCCTCTTTTCAAGAGATTCTTCTATTCAAGAGATTCTACTATTCAAGAGAATTGGGTTACTAATATAACATACATTCACTCTAATAACGTGCATCCACTTTCATGGTGGGTTAGCATACATCCACTCTCATGGTGGGTTAACATACATCCACTCTAATGGTGGGTTAACATACATCCACTCTCATGGTTGGTTAACATAAATCCACTCTCATGGTGGGTTAACGTACATCCACTCTCATGGTGGGTTAACATACATCCACTCTAATGGAATGTAACACTTTTGGAACCTTAGGAAAATGATCCATATTAGCTAATGAACATGAGTCAAACAATGGACATCAGTCATATGATTCACCATTGACCAATGAGTAAGGAACATATGAGTAACACTAGTCAACTACCGGATACGGAATACCTTAGAGCATTTCGGTATCGAATGAGTACTATGACAATGTGAACACCATATTCTGCAGAAGGATATAGAAGAGTAACCTTACATATCTTCACTTCTAAGTATGAGTACACGGGTCTGTATATGAACACAATAGTCCAGCTTCTTCCTTATGTCTTACTCTACAATACAAGTACATGTCGGAGCTTACATTAGCAACTAGTTACCATACAGGCGTACAAGATGACAATGAAATATATGACTGCCGTATAACATCATGTCGCCACCTTACAATACAATCCACTGCATTTTCATAGCAACAACACCGTAACATTACACACATTGACCAAGAGATCATACATCAATAGCATTTCACACCACACTTATCCTTTACGCTTTTCTCTTTATCATTCCATCACAATTACTCCTTCATAACAGCATATGAACAACCATCCATACTTAACATAGTCCAACATGCCTCCATACGACCCTGTAAATACATTAAAACAGCATCACAAATTGCTAATTATATCCATAAAGGGTATAGGGGCCTTCGGAGGTCAAAGGGGGACAAAAACATGCAAAATGGTGTTCTGGAAGTGACCTGCGAAGCTACCTGCACCTGCAGGTGGCTGACCTTCAGCCGCATATGGCCCTTGGAAGTGTCCAGGGGCCTCTGCATTGGGACCTGCGCCCGCAGGTGCCTCACCTGCGAGGGCGGATGACCATTTTCGGCCAAATTGGTCTCTTTTGGGTCTTTTTATGCAATGAATGGTCCATGATCATAACTAAACTTATTTTAACATATTTTTGATTATCTTATATTCCAACAGTTTTCCATGGTCTCACAACACACTATAACATCACCAAAACGACACTTTCCTTACATTACGTCATCAAATCCATAACCAATTTCACAATAAAAATTCCAAACACTATATACAAGGATAAAACAAGGAAAGAATATATTCACATATCACATGTCAATATTTAATCCATCAAGTTCATTTCCTTCAAGATCACAAGTCCATGTTCAAGTTTACAAGACAAAACCATCCTCCGATTTAGCAAACACAAATTGTTTTACACATAGTGACCTTCTCACACTTCACCAACATAACCAACATGATATAAACCATATTCAATGAATAAAATATATTAAACCATGATAATAAACACTTACCAAGCCTTGTGCAAAAAGGATCTTGTCCACAAAGATGAGTGCTTAGGGTTTGTGTGATAATGGAAATGTTGTAGAGAATTCTAGAAAAGGCATGGGTTTCAAAATGAATTAAAATCTGATTTACCTCATATATATAGGTCCCTTTAAGTCTTTGTTATCCAATTTTGGCATTAAATGCTTGGTTGATTAGTCAAAATGGAAGATTGGATCATTTTGCCCCATTGGGCCTAGTCTTTTTGCTCTTGTTTTGGGCCTCATTTGGCCCAATGGCTCATGACTCATTAATACCCAACAAATTAATGTATAATTCATCAAGTCTCTCATGTTTCAATAATTCCATGATCGTTATGGAATTTAATTAGGTTCGAAAACATACGGGGTGTTACATTCTTCCCCCCTTGGGAGCATTCGTCCTCGAATGTTAACAACGTCGTCTCATGTGCAACCAATGCATCTCTATATTAGCATCTATAGACATATACTCTTATCGGTATTTACTTAGTCTTTCTCTGCTTTCGCACCTTTGAACTTTTTCCTTCTGTGTGGAACAAATATGGGTACCTTGGTCTTATTATTTGTTTTCAGCTTCTCAGGTTATCTACTCGACTTGTTGATTTCTCCAAAGAACTTTGAAGGAGGTTACGTCTTTAGGTACTTGCCTTTACACTTGTCAGTCTAGAATATAACGATATAGGTATTTCTTCTAACTTGTATATTTGAATCGAAGCGATATGAAATGAAACTCTTATGTACTTCCGGCATTTTCTCATGGGTTATTTCTTTCTAAACCCCATTACCCCTTTCATCGGTGACACTTTTAATCATTTATGATCACAACATATACTATACCATGACAATATACTATACTAAATTCACCGACAGGTGGAGATATTTCCATTGACTTAACTAATAGCCCAGTATCTCATAAAATTCACGGTAGTCGATGGAGTAACATATGATAAAGTAGATCTTGGCTCAATCAATATATATGTGAGAATATGGTAATATACCTATACCTTCATCAGGAGATGCCTCCGCATCCGGCCGGTCCACTAAAGCATAGGTGCGATTCTAAGTTCCACTGGAACTGGCTGCTCGTCTGGTACCTCTACCACGACCAACAGACTGTACACAAGCCCTCTGGATTTGATCCACGAAGTCCTGCGGATCTGCTTTCAAGTCTGACCCTGTGAATATGGGAGGGTCCAGTTTTAGGAAGTCCTGCGTTCTGCTACTCGCCACTTTAGCCGCATCATCCTCATTTATCGTCGGACAAACTTGTCCTTGGCTTTGTGCTGCCACTAACTGAGTTAACATATGTAATGCATTTCTCAAATCTTGGTCAGTGGAATTCATTGGCGGTTCTGTGGGTACTTCTCTAACTCTTGCCTCTTCCAGAGCTGGAAAAGTAGAAGAAGACCGCGATGCTATTTCAGCGTCAGCCCCACCTCGACTAGCTTGGTCAGGTGGTGAGTTACTCATTCCCTCATCGGCAGGCACGTCTACCTGCTTACCTTTGACTCTACCTCTTCTTGTGATTTGCATTTTACTATACCAAAGAAAAACAATTACCTTGGTCAGATACAATTCACTTACTACACTGGCTCTATTGCACAATCTAGAATGAAGAAAAGAAACCACATCCTAAATGTCCCATAGCCTCCTACTTATAAATGTGGTGCACAACACATCCATAAGCAAGACTCTACTTAGACACGGCTTTGTAGACACCCTTGGAATGACCTGATCTGTGGTCACGGGCACTATTGCACAATCTATAATGAAGAAAAGAAACCACATCCTAAATGTCCCATAGCCTCCTACTTATAAATGTGGTGCACAACACTTCCATAAGCAATACTCTACATAGACACGACTTTGTAGACACCCTTGGAACGACCTTCTCTAATACCACTTTTGTCACGCCCCGAATTCTATTCAGAACGGACTGGCACCCAAAGCCGATATGGCTGGAGAGGACTAATCTTTGATCATTAACCTTCGTATGCATATACTCGTATGAATCTCATTATGTCTCAAGCAACTATGCGGAAGTCATGGAAAACATATGCCATATCTATATATATGAAACTTGGTCGTTAGGGCCATCAAGTCAAAATGAACATACGTCCCTTACATTCACATACCCACATACGTCTACAAAAGCCTCTAACATATGCATTTATAAGACCAACTTAATGTCGGATAAAGTCCCCGCGTTCTATAACATTTATAACATCAAAACAAATTTACAACTGTGACTCAAAAAGCTCCGAACCAACTGGAGCTCACCAAAAATTTATAAATGATCCACAGCCTACAGAGGAGGTCTACTAATGCCTGCACCAGCAACATGTAAGGTAAGTCCCCCGAGGGGGTCAATACGAAAAATGAACTGAGTATGTAAGGCTATAGAACCTACATCATACATGAGAATGTAAATGGAATAGAATATGAGTGAATATTTAATGTGGATACACCATCATTCTAAATGTCGAAACATGAATATTGCTTCTGTTATTGTTATTTTAGGTCACTCATTTTCATCCTTATTAGTTATAGAATATCTTTCATACACATCTTCATTCAAGAGAATTTTCCTTCACTCAAGAGATTCTTCTCCTCTTTTCAAGAGATTCTTCTATTCAAAGGATTCTTCTATTCAAGAGATTCTACTATTCAAGAGAATTGGGTTGCTAATATAACATACATTCACTCTATTAACATGCATCCACTCTCATGGTGGGTTAGCAGACATCCACTCTCATGGTGGGTTAACATACATCCACTCTCATGGTGGGTTAACATACAACCACTCTCATGGTGGGTTGACATACATCCACTCTCAAGGTGGGTTAACATACATCCACTCTCATAGTGGGTTAACATACAGCCACTCTGATGGTGGGTTGATATACATCCACTCTCATGGTGGGTTAACATACATCCACTATCATGGTGGGTTGACATACATCCACTCTCATGGTGGGTTAACATACATCCACTCTCATGGAATGTAACACTTTTGGAAACTTAGGATAACGATCCATATTAGCTAATGAACATGAGTCAACCAATGGACATGATTCAAATGATTCACCATTGACCAATTAGTAAGGAACATATGAGTAACACTAGTCAACTACCAGATACGAAATACCTTAGAGAATTTCGAAATCGAATGAGTACTATGACAATGTGAACACCATATGCTGTAGAAGGATATAGAAGAGTAACCTTACATACCTTCACTTCCAAGTATGAGTACACGAGTCTATATATGAACACAATAGTCCAGCTTCTTCCTTACGTCTTACTCTAAAATACAAGTACATATCGGAGCTTACATTCGCAACTAGTTACCATACAGGCGTACAAGACGACAATGAACTATATGACTGCCGTATAACATCATGTCACCCCCTTACAATACAATCCACTGCATTTTCATAGAAACAACACCGTAAAATTACACACATTGACCAAGAGATCATACATCAATAGCATTTCACACCACACTTACCCTTTACGCTTTTCTTTTTATCATTCTGTCACAATTACTCCTTCATAACAGCATATGAACAACCATCCATACTTAACATAGTCCAAAATTCCTCCATACGACCCTTTAAATTCATTAAAACGGCATCATAAATTGCTAATTATATCCATAAAGGGTATAGGGGCCTTCGTGGGTCAAAGGGGGAAAAAAACATGCAAAACGGGGTTCTGGAAGTGACCTGCGAAGCTACCTGCGCCCTAAGGTTGATGACCTGCAGCTTCAGATGGCCCTTGGAAGTGTCCAGGGCGGATGACCATTTTCGGCCGAATTGGTCTCTTTTGGGTCTTTTTATGCAATGAATGGTCCATGATCATCACTAAACTTATTTTAACATATTTTTGATTATCTTATATGCCAAAAGTTTGCCATGGTCTCACAACACACAATAACATCACCAAAATGACACTTTCCTTACATTACGTCATCAAATCCATAACCAATTTCACAATAAAAATTCCAAACAATATATACAAGGATAAAAAAAGGAAAGAATATATTCACATATCACATGTCAATATTTAATCCATCAAGTTCATTTCCTTCAAGATCACAAGTCCATGTTCAAGTTTACAAGACAAAACCATCCTCCGATTTAGCAAACACAAATTGTTTTACACATAGTGACCTTCTCACACTTCACCAACGTAATCAACATGATATAAACCATCTTCAATGAATAAAATATATTAAACCATGATAATAAACACTTACCAAGCCTTGTGCAAAAAAGATCTTGTCCACAAAGATGAGTGCTTAGGGTTTGTGTGATAATGGAAATGTTGTACAGAATTCTAGAAAAGGCATGGGTTTCAAAATGAATTAAAATCTGATTTCACTCATATATATAGGTCCCTTTAAGTCTCTGTTATCCAATTTTGGCATTAAATGCTTGGTTGATTAGTCAAAATGGAAGATTGGATCATTTTGCCCCATTAGGCCTAGTCTTTTTGCTCTTGTTTTGGGCCTCATTTGGCCCAATGGCTCATGACTCATTAATACCCAACAAACTAATGTATAATTCATCAAGTCTCTCATGTTCCAATAATTCCATGATCATTAAAGAATTTAATTAGGTTCAAAAACATACGGGGTGTTACATTCTCCCTCCCTTAGGAACATTTGTCCTCGAATGTTAACAACGTCGTCTCATGTGCAACCAATGCATCTCTATATTAGCATCTCTATACATATACTCTTATCGGTATTTACTTAGTCTTTGTCTGCTTTCGCACCTTTGAACTTTTTCCTTCTGTGTGGAACAAATATGGGTACCTTGGTCTTATTATTTGTTTTCAGCTTCTCAGGTTATCTACCCGACTTGTTGATTTCTTCAAAGAACTTTGAAGGAGGTTACGTCTTTACGTACTAGTCTTTACACTTGTCAGTCTAGATTATAATGATATAGGTATTTCTTCTAACTTGTATATTTGAATCGAAGCGATATGAAATGAAACTCTTATGTACTTCCGATATTTTCTCATGGTTTCTTTCTTTCTAAACCCCATTACCCCTTTCATCGGTGACACTTTTAATCATTTATGATCACAACATATACTATACCGTGACAATATACTATATTAAATTCACCGACAGGTGGAGATATTTCCATTGACTTAACTAATAGCCTAGTGTCTCATTAAATTCACGGTAGTCGATGGAGTAACATATGATAGAGTTGATCTTGGATCAATCAATACATATGTGATAATATGGTAATATACCTGTACCTTCTTCAGCAGATGCCACTGCATCCGGCCGGTACACTAAAGCATAGGTGCGATTCTGAGTTCCATTGGAACTGGCTGCTCGTCTGGAACCTCTACCACGACCAGCAGACTGTACACCAGCTGCCGATGCCACATCGGCTGATCCTATAGGTCGTGTCATACTACCCATAGGACTCTGTGGGCATTCTCTCATCATGTGTCCTGGCCTATTACATAGAAACCAGACATTCGTAACAAACCGACATTCACCTGAATGAAATCTTCCACAGCGCGAGCACAACTGATGAGAAAATCTGGTTGCCTGTGATCCATGAATCCCACTACTCTGTTAAGATGGACTACCTCTAGATCCTCGGAATTGAGAGTGACCACCTGCTATGGAATAATAGAATTAGGGACAAGGTGGTAACATTCGAGATCTAGATTCTCCTGGGGACACCATTGACTGCCCCATAGGTCTCGCCCTTTTTAATGGTCCTTCCTCAGAGTTCTGTGTCCTCCTTCTTTGCCTTTGGTCTTCCATCTTTTGTGCGAAGGCCTGTATTCTAGCTATATCCATATCTCGATTTAGGGAAGCAATAGTGTAGTCTTATACCAAATATGGCTCCAATTTGTCCACATATCGATGCACTCTATCCTCTATTGTGGCCACTACATGTGGAGCATATCGTGCCAAGGAATTAAACTGCAAACTATATTCTCTAACACTCATATTTCCTTGACGCAAATTGAGAAATTGGTCTGCACGTGCCTCCCGGATTTCATATGGGAGGTAATGATCATGGAATGCTGTTTTAAATTCTTCCCAATTAGGTGGCATTGCACCGATACCACGAGACTTCTTCCAATCTTCATACCACAATATAGCCTTGCCCTTCAATCTATAGGCCGCGAGCTCAACCGTTTCCACACCGGACACATGCATAACCTCCAAAGCCCTCTGGATTTGATCCATAAAGTCCTGTGGATCTGCTTGTATGACCCTGTGAATATGGGAGGGTCCAGTTATAGGAAGTCCTGCGTTCTGCGACTTTCCACTCTAGCCGCATCATCCTCATTCATCGTCGGACCAACTCGTCCTTGACTTTGTGCTGCCACTAACTGAGTTAACATACGTACTGCATTTCTCAAATCTTGGTCAGTGGCATTCATTGGCGGTTCTATGGGTACTTCTCTACCTCTTGGCTCTTTTGGAGCAGGAAAAGTATAAGAAGACCGCGATGCTATTTCAGCATCAGCCCCAGCTCGACTAGCTTAGTCAGGTGGTGAGTTACTCATTCCCTCATCGGCAGGCACGTCTACCTGCTTACCTTTGCCTCTACCTTTACTTGTGATTTGTATTTTACTATACCAAAGAAAAACAATTACCTTGGTCAGATACAATTCACTAACAACACTGGCTCGATTGCACGATCTAGAATGAAGAAAACAAACCACATCCTAAATGTCCCCTAGCCTCCTACTTATAAATGTGGTGCACAACACATCCATATGCAAGACTCTACTTAGACACAGCTTTGTAGGCACCCTTGGAACGACCTTCTCTATGGTCACTGGCTCTATTGCATGATCTAGGATGAACAAAAGAAACCACATTCTAAATGTCCTGTAAACTCCTACTTATAAATGTGGTGCACAACACAACCATAAGCTAGACTCTACTTAGACACGACTTTGTAGAAACCCTTGGAACGACCTTCTCTGATACCACTTTTGTCACGCCCCGAATCCCATTCGGAACGGACTGGCACCCGAAGCTGATATGGCCCGAGAGAACCAATCTTTGCTCATGAACCTTCATATGCATATACTCGTATGAATCTCATTATGTCTAAAGCATCTATACGGAAGTCATGGAAAATATATGCCATATCTATATATATGAAACTTGGTCGTTAGGGCCATCAAGTCAAAATGAACATACGTCCCGTACATTTACATACCCACATACATCTACAAAAGCCTCTAACAGATGCATTTACAAGACCAACTTAAAGTCGGGTCATGTCCCCGCGTTATACAACATTTATAACTTCAAAACAAATTTACAACTGCGACTCGAAAAGCTTCGAACCAATTGGAGCTCACCAAAAATCTGCAAATGATCCATAGCCTACAGAGGAGGTCTACTAATGCCTGCACCTGCAACATGTAAGGTAAGTCCCCCGAGGGGGTCAGTACGAGAAATGTACTGAGTATGTAAAGCTATAGAACCTACATCATACATGAGAATGTCAATGGTATAGAATATGAGAGAATATTTAATGTGGATACACCATCATTCTAAATGTGGAAACATGAATATTTCTTCTGTTATTGTTATTTTAGATCACTCATTTTCATCCTTATTAGTCATAAAATATCTTTCATACACATCTTCATTCAAGAGAATTTTCCTTCACTCAAGAGATTCTTCTCCTCTTTTCAAGAGATTCTTCTATTCAAGAGATTCTACTATTCAAGAGAATTGGGTTACTAATATAACATACATTCACTCTAATAACGTGCATCCACTTTCATGGTGGGTTAGCATACATCCACTCTCATGGTGGGTTAACATACATCCACTCTAATGGTGGGTTAACATACATCCACTCTCATGGTTGGTTAACATAAATCCACTCTCATGGTGGGTTAACGTACATCCACTCTCATGGTGGGTTAACATACATCCACTCTAATGGAATGTAACACTTTTGGAACCTTAGGAAAATGATCCATATTAGCTAATGAACATGAGTCAAACAATGGACATCAGTCATATGATTCACCATTGACCAATGAGTAAGGAACATATGAGTAACACTAGTCAACTACCGGATACGGAATACCTTAGAGCATTTCGGTATCGAATGAGTACTATGACAATGTGAACACCATATTCTGCAGAAGGATATAGAAGAGTAACCTTACATATCTTCACTTCCAAGTATGAGTACACGGGTCTATATATGAACACAATAGTCCAGCTTCTTCCTTATGTCTTACTCTACAATACAAGTACATGTCGGAGCTTACATTAGCAACTAGTTACCATACAGGAGTACAAGATGACAATGAAATATATGACTGCCGTATAACATCATGTCACCACCTTACAATACAATCCACTGCATTTTCATAGCAACAACACCGTAACATTACACACATTGACCAAGAGATCATATATCAATAGCATTTCACACCACACTTATCCTTTACGCTTTTCTCTTTATCATTCCATCACAATTACTCCTTCATAACAGCATATGAACAACCATCCATACTTAACATAGTCCAACATGCCTCCATACGACCCTGTAAATACATTAAAACAGCATCACAAATTGCTAATTATATCCATAAAGGGTATAGGGGCCTTCGGAGGTCAAAGGGGGACAAAAACATGCAAAACGGTGTTCTGGAAGTGACCTGCGAAGCTACCTGCACCTACAGGTGGCTGACCTTCAGCCGCATATGGCCCTTGGAAGTGTCCAGGGGCCTCTGCATTGGGACCTGCGCCCGCAGGTGCCTCACCTGCGAGGGCGGATGACCATTTTCGGCCAAATTGGTCTCTTTTGGGTCTTTTTATGCAATGAATGGTCCATGATCATAACTAAACTTATTTTAACATATTTTTGATTATCTTATATTCCAACAGTTTTCCATGGTCTCACAACACACTATAACATCACCAAAACGACACTTTCATTACATTACGTCATCAAATCCATAACCAATTTCACAATAAAAATTCCAAACACTATATACAAGGATAAAACAAGGAAAGAATATATTCACATATCACATGTCAATATTTAATCCATCAAGTTCATTTCCTTCAAGATCACAAGTCCATGTTCAAGTTTACAAGACAAAACCATCCTCCGATTTAGCAAACACAAATTGTTTTACACATAGTGACCTTCTCACACTTCACCAACATAACCATCATGATATAAACCATATTCAATGAATAAAATATATTAAACCATGATAATAAACACTTACCAAGCCTTGTGCAAAAAGGATCTTGTCCACAAAGATGAGTGCTTAGGGTTTGTGTGATAATGGAAATGTTGTAGAGAATTCTAGAAAAGGCATGGGTTTCAAAATGAATTAAAATCTGATTTACCTCATATATATAGGTCCCTTTAAGTCTTTGTTATCCAATTTTGGCATTAAATGCTTGGTTGATTAGTCAAAATGGAAGATTGGATCATTTTGCCCCATTGGGCCTAGTCTTTTTGCTCTTGTTTTGGGCCTCATTTGGCCCAATGGCTCATGACTCATTAATACCCAACAAATTAATGTATAATTCATCAAGTCTCTCATGTTTCAATAATTCCATGATCGTTATGGAATTTAATTAGGTTCGAAAACATACGGGGTGTTACATTCTTCCCCCCTTGGGAGCATTCGTCCTCGAATGTTAACAACGTCGTCTCATGTGCAACCAATGCATCTCTATATTAGCATCTCTAGACATATACTCTTATCGGTATTTACTTAGTCTTTCTCTGCTTTCGCACCTTTGAACTTTTTCCTTCTGTGTGGAACAAATATGGGTACCTTGGTCTTATTATTTGTTTTCAGCTTCTCAGGTTATCTACTCGACTTGTTGATTTCACCAAAGAACTTTGACGGAGTTTACGTCTTTATGTACTTGCCTTTACACTTGTCAGTCTAGAATATAACGATATAAGTATTTCTTCTAACTTGTATATTCCAATCGAAGCGATGTGAAATGAAACTCTTATGTACTTTCGACATTTTCTCATAGGTTCTTTCTTTCTAAACCCCATTACCCCTTTCATCGGTGACACTTTTAATCATTTATGATCACAACATATACTATACCATGACAATATACTATACTAAATTCACCGACAGGTGGAGATATTTCCATTGACTTAACTAATAGCCCTAGTGTCTCATTAAATTCACGGTAGTCGATGGAGTAACATATGATAGAGTAGATCTTGGATCAATCAATACATATGTGAGAATATGGTAATATACTTGTACCTTCTTCAGGAGATGCCTCTGCATCCGACCGGTACACTAAAGCATAGGTGCGATTCTGAGTTCCATTGGAACTGGCTGCTCGTCTGGAACCTCTACCACGACCAGCAGACTGTACACCAGCTGCCGATGCCACATCGACTGATCCTATAGGTCGTGTCATACTACCCATAGGACTCTGTGGGCATTCTCTCATCATGTGTCCTGGCCTATTACATAGAAACCAGACATTCGTAACAAACCGACATTCACCTGAATGAAATCTTCCACAGCGCGAGCACAACTGATGAGAAAATCTGGTTGCCTGTGATCCATGAATCCCACTACTCTGTTAAGATGGACTACCTCTAGATCCTCGGAATTGAGAGTGACCACCTGCTATGGAATAATAGAATTAGGGACAAGGTGGTAACATTCGAGATCTAGATTCTCCTGGGGACACCATAGACTGCCCCATAGGTATCGCCCTTTTTGATGGCCCTTCCTCAGAGTTTTGTGTCCTCCTTCTTTGCCTTTGGTCTTCCATCTTTTGTGTGAAGGCCTGTATTCTAGCTATATCCATATCTTGATTTAAGGCAGCAATAGTGCAGTCTCGTACCAAATATGGCTCCAATTTGTCCACATATCGATGCACTCCATAATGGCCACTACATGTGGAGCATATCGTGCCAAGGAATTAAACTGCAAACTATATTCTTTAACACTCATATTTCCTTAACGCAAATTGAGAAATTGGTCTGCACGTGCCTCCCGAATTTCGTATGGGAGGTATGATCAAGGAATGCTGTTTTAAATTCTTCCCAATTAGGTGGCATTGCACCGATACCACGAGACTTCTTCCAATCTTCATACCACAATATAGCCTCGCCCTTCAATCTATAGGCCGCGAGCTCAACCGTTTCCACACCGGACACATGCATAACCTCCAAAGCCCTCTGGATTTGATCCACAAAGTCTTGTGGATCTGATTTTAAGTCTGACCCTGTGAATATGGGAGGGTCCAGTTTTAGGAAATCCTGTGTTCTGCGACTCGCCACTCTAGCTGCATCATCCTCATTCATCGTCGGAACAACTCGTCCTTGACTTTGTGCTGCCACTAACTGAGTTAACATATGTACTGCATTTCTCAAATCTTGGTCAGTGGCATTCATTGGCGGTTCTGTGGGTACTTCTCTACCTCTTGGCTCTTTCGGAGCTGGAAAAGTAGAAGAAGACCACGATGCTATTTCACCGTCAGCCCCACCTCGACTAGCTTGGTCAAGTGGTGAGTTACTCATTCCCTCATCGGCAGGCATGTATACCTGCTTACCTTTGCCTCTACCTCTTCTTGTGATTGGAATTTTACTATACCAAAGAAAAACAATTACCTTGGTCAGATACAATTCACTAACAACACTGGCTCTATTGCACGATCTAGAATGAAGAAAACAAACCACATCCTAAATGTCCCGTAGCCTCCTACTTATAAATGTGGTGCACAACACATCCATAAGAAAGACTCTACTTAGACACAGCTTTGTAGACACCCATGGAACGACCTGCTCTGTGGTCACTGGCTCTATTACATGATCTAGGATGAAGAACAGAAACCACATCCTAAATGTCCCGTAGCCTCCTACTTATAAATGTGGTGCACAACACATCCATAAGAAAGACTCTACTTAGACACGACTTTGTAGACACCCTTGGAACGACCTACTCTGATACTACTTTTGTCACGCCTCGAATCCCATTCGAAACGGACTGGCACCCGAACCCGATATGGCCCGAGAGAACCAATCTTTGCTCATGAACCTTTATATGCATATACTCGTATGAATCTCATTATGTCTCAAGCAACTATACGAAAGTCATGGAAAACATATGCCATATCTATATAAATGAAACTTGAACGTTAGGGCCATGAAGTCAAAATGAACATACGTCCCTTACATTCACATACCCACATACGTCTACAAAAGCCTCTAACAAATGCATTTACAAGACCAACTTAAAGTCAGGACAAGTCGCCGCGTTATACAACGTTTATAACATCAAAACAAATTTACAACTGTGACTCAAAAAGCTCCGAACCAACTAGAGCTCACCAAAAATTTTCAAATGATCCACAACCTACAGAGGAGGTCTACTAATGCCTGCACCTGCAACATGTAAGGTAAGTCCCCCGAAGGGGTCAGTACGAGAAATGTACTGAGTATGTAAGGCTATAGAATCTACATCATACATGAGAATGTCAATGGAATAGAATATGAGAGAATATTTAATGTGGATACACCATCATTCTAAATGTGGAAACATGAATATTGCTTCTGTTATTGTTATTTTAGATCACTCAATTTCAACCTTATTAGTCATAGAATATCTTTCATACACATCTTCATTCAAGAGAATTTTCCTTCACTCAAGAGATTCTTCTCCTCTTTTCAAGAGATTCTTCTATTCAAAGGATTCTTTTATTCAAGAGATTCTACTATTCAAGAGAATTGGGTTACTAATATAACATACATTCACTCTATTAACTTGCATCCACTTTCATGGTGGGTTAGCATACATCCACTCTCATGGTGGTTTAACATACATCCACTCTCATGGTGGGTTAACATACATCCACTCTCATGGTGGGTTGACATACATCCACTCTCATGGTGGGTTGACATACATCCACTCTCATGGTGAGTCAAACAATGGACATCAGTCATATGATTCACCATTGACCAATGAGTAAGGAACATATGAGTAACACTAGTCAACTACCGGATACGAAATACCTTAGAGAATTTCGAAATCGAATGAGTACTATGACAATGTGAACACCATATGCTGTCGAAGGATATAGAAGAGTAACCTTACATACCTTCACTTCCAAGTATGAGTACACGAGTCTATATATGAACACAATAGTCCAGCTTCTTCCTTATGTCTTACTCTACAATACAAGTACATATCGGAGCTTACATTAGCAACTAGTTACCATACAGGCGTACAAGACGACAATGAACTATATGACTGTCGTAGAACGTCATGTCACCCCCTTACAATACAATCCACTGCATTTTCATAGCAACAACACCGTAACATTACACATATTGACCAAGAGATCATACATTAATAGCATTTCACGCCACACTTACCCTTTATGCTTTTCTCTTTATCATTCCGTAATAATTACTCCTTCATAACAGCATATGATCAACCATCCATACTTAAAATAGTACATCATGCCTCCATACGACCCTTTAAATTCATTAAAACGGCATCACAAATTGCTAATTATATCCATAAAGGGCATAGGGGTCTTCGGGGGTCAAAGGGGGACAAAAACACGCAAAACGGTGTTCTGGAAGTGACCTGCGAAGCTACCTGCACCTGCAGGTGGCTGAACTTCAGCCGCATATGGCCCTTGGCAGTGTCCAGGGGCCTCTGCATTGGGACCTGCGCCCGCAGGTGCCTCACCTGCGAGGGCGGATGCCCATTTTCGGCCAAATTGGTCTTTTTTGGGTCTTTTTATGCAATGAATGGTCCATGATCATAAATAAACTTATTTTAACATATTTTTGATCATATTATATGCCAACAATCTTCCATGGTCTCACAACACACAATAACATCACCAAAACGACACTTTCATTACATTACGTCATCAAATCCATAACCAATTTCACAATAAAAATTCCAAACACTATACACAAGGATAAAACAAGGAAAGACTATATTCACATCTCACATGTAAATATTGAATCCATCAAGTTCATTTCCTTCAAGATCACAAGTCCATGTTCAAGTTTACAAGACAAAACCATCCTCCGATTTAGCAAACACAAATTGTTTTACACATAGTGACCTTCTCACACTTCACCAACATAACCAACATGATATAAACCATATTCCATGCATAAAATATATTAAACCAAGATAATAAACACTTACCAAGCCTTGTGCAAAAAGGATCTTGTCCACAAAGATGAGTGCTTAGGGTTTGTGTGATAATGGAAATGTTGTAGAGAATTCTAGAAAAGGCATTGGTGTCCAAATGAATTAAAATCTGATTTCCCTCATATATATAGGTCCCTTTAAGTCTCTCTTATCCAATTTTGGCATTAAATTCTTGGTTGATTAGTCAAAATGGAAGATTGGATCATTTTGCCCCATTGGGCCTAGTCTTTTTGCTCTTGTTTTGGCCCTCATTTGGCCCAATGGCTCATGACTCATTAATACCCAACACATTAATGTATAATTCATCAAGTCTCTCCTGTTCCAATAATTCCATGATCGTTATGGAATTTAATTAGGTTTGGAAACATACAGGGTATTACAGATGAGGTGGATTATAATTTAAGAGTTAAAGTAGCATTTATCCATTTTGATGATATAACAATTGTGTGGCATTTGGCTTATGTGAGGAGTAGGGCTCATCTACCTCCTCCTTCATGGGAAGAATATATTTATACTTTGATGGATAGATTTGGGGTTGAGTACTCAAATCCCATGGTTGAGTTGAAATTGGTGACGCAAACTGGATCAGTAGAGGACCGTCAGAAGGAGTTTGAAAAAATCATGACTAGGTTGGTTTTGCTTCCTAAGTATGCTATTAGTACCTTTATCACTGGGTTGAAACTAGAGATTGGGTTTGCTGTCAAGAACCAAAGACACCATTCTCTACCTCAATCCTATCAACTAGCCAGGAACATAGAATTACAAATTAATGTACAACTCAAGTTGTCAAGGTCCACAATATATCGTGGGGGTACTAGTCAGAGTAGGGGTTTATCTTTTTGGACTAGTCACAGGGATGGAACCTGAATCAAATCAATAAGCTTTTTGATTGATTCAGGGCACAGCATCGGTGGATCACACACTTGGAGAAAGGGACAGGGGCATGCCTGACTCTTTAGAAAGTATACAAGTGTTGAAAGAGTGAAGTCTGGGGACAACGGTAAACGTGAGGAATGGCACCTCTGCCCTACTAAAGAAATTCAATGGGATTTGAAAATAATGGGCTTCATTTTTTAAGCTTCTTATTACCTGCAGGAGTACCACTGCCATTAGCACCTTTTTTAGTATTCCTTAAGCTAATCCCTTATTATTTTCGAGCATTAAGCTCAGGAATACATTTATTTGTGAAGGAAAATAGGGAAGATTTCGTGAGACTCTGCTTGGAAAATGAGTCAATTATTTAGGACGTTCTGTCATTGTCGTGGGTCCTTCACTTTCA
Source organism: Capsicum rhomboideum (assembly GCA_031232105.1). NCBI lineage: Eukaryota > Viridiplantae > Streptophyta > Magnoliopsida > Solanales > Solanaceae > Capsicum > Capsicum rhomboideum. The sequence goes on along the minus strand of CP124718.1, from coordinate 72,866,571 downwards.
TTACATCGATGTGGATTGGCTCATGAAATAGCAATAGAAATTTTCCAGACATTTGTAATTCGTGGTCTAATTAGACAACATCTTGCTTCGAGGAGGTGTGATGTACATGCACTCATTTCAAGGGGGTGCAACACTTCTCAGGTAGTAAACTAACCTTTAATAATTTGTTCAAGGGAGGACCCTCTGATCTATCAATGAAAAGTTCCGCTAGCCGGATCGACCAACAAATGATAGGTCAGAGAGATGGGCTCATTCGACTACTTGCTACCATAGTAGCACCTAGTGTGGTCAGAACCAATCGTGTTCGGGCAATGAAGCTTACACTCATTCACATTGGTTCGTAACTATAGCATGCTAGAAACATGCTGCTTAAAAGGACCTAGTTCCCTACTACCGTGTCATGGCGATATCCGCCTCTGCTTGCTTCATAGGATTATCAACCTCCAAGAAGGAATAACACTGTAAATCTCAATAGAAATAATACTAAGAGGCTTACTCTAATTGATATGAGTGAGAAGAGACATAAGGGACTTTGTTTCTTCTGTGATGAGAAATTTGTCCCTGGTACAAGTGTAACACATCTAAGCAACTTTGTTTGTTGGAAATGAATGATGGTAAAGAATAAGAAGAAGAAATATAGCCTGAAGAACTAGAAGTAACTGAGATATAGGTAGAGGGAGTGGAGGAGAAATATGAAATCTCCATTCATGCCTTCAATAGACTTCCTAGTTTACACACACTAAGATTGAAGGGGTACAGTGAGAAGAGACCTCTCAGTATCTTGGTTGACCCAGGAAGTACTCACAATCTTATAGATAATGAGGTTGTTAGGAAGTTGGGGTTGGAAGTGTTATTAGTAAGGCCTCAGTTTATCGATGTTGATGATGGAGGGAACAGAAAAACCAATGAGGTGTGTGGAGGGTTCACATGGATGATACAAGGAACTACTTTTGTAGACAACTTCCTACTCCTTTCCTTAGGTCTTATGATATAATTCTGGGAGTGCAGTGGTTCTTACCATTGGGTGATCTGCAACTCAACTTCCATAAACATACACTATCTTTTATGTATCAGGACCAGAAGGTACAGTTACAAGGGAAAAGGAAAGCGTCAAAATAGTGGATGCAAAGGGGTTGGATAAGATGACTCACAATAGTTTTCATTTGTTCATGATCAGAGTTTTCCAGTAGAATCCTTCACTGAAGAAGAATCAACAGATATCCACCCTGATATTGTAACCTTGACTGAGGAATTTCATATGCTGTTTGGGAATCCTCATCAACTTCCTCCATCCAGAGCCACATTTTATCACAGGATTTCACTATAAAAAGGTAGTAATCCTATAAACACTAGACCCTATAGGAACTCATCAAGAAAAAAGGACATAATTAAAGAGTTGCTGCAAGAGATGCTAGATCAAGGCATAGTCCAGCCAAGCTGTAATCCTTATGCCTCACCAGTGGTGTTGGTTGGTAAGAAGGATGGCTTTGGAGGTTGTGTGTGGAGTATAGGGCCTTAAACAATATCACTATCAAAGATAAGTTCCCCATCCCCATCATTGAGGAATTATTGGATGAGTTAGGTGGTTCTAAGGTGTACACTGATCTTGACTTGAGGTCATGCTATCATCAGATAAGGATGGCTTAAGAAGATGTGCAGAAGATTACTTTCAGGACACATTCAGGGCACTATAAGTACCTAGTAATGTATTTTGACCTCACTAATGCCCCCTCAAGCTTCCAGGGTCTCATGAATCATGTATTCAAAGAAATCCTCAGGAAATTCATCCTAGTTTTCTTTGATGATATTCTTGTTTACAGCAGAAACATGGAAGAAAATTTGCAGCACTTGAGAATTATTTTTAACCTGCTGATAAGACATCAACTTCTTTTTGGGAAAAATAAGTGCTTTTTTAGAGCCTCCAAGGTGGAATACTAAGGGCATTTCATCTCTGCATAGTGTGTAGCTACTGACCCTAAGAAGATTAAAACTGTGCAAGAGTGGCCTGTTCCTAAGTCTGTTAAGGAACTAAGAGGGTTCTTGGGACTAGCTGGCTATTATAGGAGGTTCATCAGGAGGTATGGTTGGATAAGCAATCCTCTCACTGATCTTTTAAAAAAAAAGGGTTCATTTGGAGTGACAAGGCTACATAGGCTTTTAACCAACTTAAGGAAGATTTAACTCATGCACCTGTGCTCAGCTTGCCTAGCAGTACACTCCAATTTGTGGTATAAACTGATGCATGTGACATTGGTATAGGTGCAGTATTGATACAGGAAGGGCATCCTTTAGCATACATAAGTAAGGGGTTATCAGCTAGGCATCAGGTTCTATCTGTTTATGACAAAGAACTCTTGTCTCTAGTCTTGGCAGTAACCAAATGGTCACAATACTTGTTAGGAAGATAGTTTATTGTAAGGACATATTAAAAAGCTCTCAAGTTTTTACTTGATCAAAAGCTTCACACTGGTACTCAAATGAAGTAGATAGCCAAACTCATGCAGTTTGACTTCCAAATTGAATACAAGAAAGGAAGGGAGAATAATGCTGCTGACTCCTTCTCAAGAGTACCAGCTGCTCATTTGTTTCTATTGTCAGAATTCTTATGGAAACCAATCTCTTTCAGAGGATCAAGGCAAGTTGGGATGGTGATGATAAACTTAAGGAATTGATCCAAAAATTGGTATACCAGAATGAAGATCAGAAGGATTTCACCTACTATAATCAGCAGCTTAGGAGACATGAAAGGTTAGTGATAGGGAAGGATGAGCAACTCAGGCAAGACATCATATAGTTATGGCTTAATACTCCTAGTGGTGGTCATTCTTGAATGGAAAATACTTATAGGAGGTTGTCAGACATGTTATATTGGAAAAAGCTAAGGGAGGATGTTAACAATTATGTCAGGAGCTATTCCATATGTCAAAGGAGTAAATATGATGCTGCAGTATCACCTGGCCTTCTGCAACCTTTGGCAATCCATACTTCTACCTGGTCCAACATTAGCATGGACTTTATTGATGGTTTGCCAAAGTCTAAGGGTAAGACTAGCATCATGGTAGTGGTAGATAGATTGACCAAAATTAGCCACTTCATAGCCCTTAGCCACCTCTACACAACTGTGACTGTAGCTCAAGCTTTCCTTGATCAAGTTTTTAAACTAGATGGCATGCCTGAGAATATAGTCAGTGATAGAGATCCCATCTTTCTTAGTAGGTTTTGGCAAGAGTTGTTCTTAGTACATGGAGTAATTTGAGCACTTCAACTGCTTATCACCCTTAATCTGATGGCCAAACAGAGGTGCTCAATAGAACCTTAGAGACTTATTTAAAGTGCTTTTGTTCTAATAGTCAAGAAGATTGGTCCCTCTACTTACCCATGGCAGAGTGGTGGTACACCACCACATTTCATTCAGTTATTCAAACCACCCCCTATGAGGCCTTATATGGTCAACCTCCACTACTTTATCTCCCTTACATTATAGGTGAAGTTACAAATGAAGAGGTAGATAGAAGCTTAATAACCAGAGAACTCAAATCTCATATGCTTCAATATCATTTGCAGAGGTCACAACAAAGGATAGAGTGTTTAGATAACAAAGGACGAAGTGATATGTAGCGACTAGTATGAGATTGGGTGGGCCTCAAAATAAAACCTTACAGACAAACCACTCTCTCTAATCAAACCTTTACCAAGCTATCAACTAAGTTCTATGGCCCTTACCAGATCATTCAAAGGGTGCGGTCAATATCCTACAAATTATCTCTACCCCTCAAGTGTCAATCCATCCAACCTTCCATGTCTCTCAATTAAAGCTTTGTCATAAGGTATCTAGCCACTTCACTTACCCCCTAATTGTTGATCCAACTAGTCCTTACTGTGAAGAACCTGATAATATACTAGGGAAGAGGATGATAAAGAGGGGAAACAAGGCTATCCCTCAACTTTTGATTCAGTGGAAGAACATGGCCAAGGAGCATGCTACATGGGAAGATTATCAAGTAATGAAGATCAAATTTCCAACATTCTTTCTTGAGGACAAGAAAATTTCTAAGGGAGAAATAATTCAGATCAAGCTATCATCAGCTAAAGAATAGGAAAAGAGTGGCTAAAAAGAGTTGTACCTTCAGCTTGCGCAGTAGCCGTTAATTCTTTTAAGTAGTGGTAGTTTCTATTTACAGTTAAGTCCTTTTTTTATTTTAGTCCCTAAGTTGATTTAATTACACATTAGCACTCCACAATTGTTCAAAGGTTCCTTTTTAGTCCATGGAACATTCCTGTAGAGGTAGTACAACTCCAACTTATCTCTTAAGTATTAGGGTATGAGTAATCTAGGGTTAAGGTAATATAAATTGTAATGATCTCATTTCCATTTGCTATCATCTATGAAAAATATCTTTAGCCGTAATTAGATCTTAGCTTAGCTTAGCTTCCATTTCTGCAATTTATTTTGTTACTGTTCCATTGGAACATTGTTCTATTTCTTTCCTGTTTCTTGTTCTGCAACAGTCTTGCTATGGATAGAGGTTAGTGTTCCTACAGTTCTTCTTTATTTACATCTCTGCTAATGATTTACTTGATGATCTTGGGTGAATTACTTTAAGTTTTTTAACAAGTGGTATCAAGATCAAGGTCTTGTTAATTTATTAGATGGGATAATTTAGATTTCACTTTTAATTTTAACAGTGATATTCATGATCTTGAAATTTTTTGGCTTTTACTTGAAATTTTTTTGACGCCGAACATGCAAACCATGCCATCAATTATGTCTAACTTAATTTTTGGAACAATTTTTGATTGGTTAATGTTGTGATAAATTTGTCGGTAACTTCAGTTTTTTTGTTTTGTCGAAAGATAAATGATAGATTTATTGTGGTATAATTTGTTTTATGTTACTATTTTATCTTTAGCGAAAGAACGAAGAAAGTGTTTTTTTTATTTAATAAGTTCTGATGTATAAATACTAAAAGGTAATTTCTGTTGCATTAGGATGAGTTGCAGGAAACCTTCTATCCGTTTTCTTTGAGTTTTTTTCTTATTATTATTAAGAAATAAAGTTTATTGCTTTGTTAGCAAGAGTTGAGAGTTTTTTGCAATTTTTTTTCTTAAGGTGCTTGATAAAATATTTTTAAATTGTTATTATTTGTGCTTCTTGTTTAAAAGTGAATAGATGAAATCAATATGTTGCCAAAGTAACCTCTACTGTGTAGATTTTGTTTACTTTGAACATGTAAGCATGTTTTATCTATACAAAATAATTATCCCAAAGGAAGATTATTTTGGTCAGACTATGGATAGTTAAGGATATGTGATACATTTGTAATTCATGCTGATAATGTGTGGGTCCAAGGAAAGACATATTGTTAGGCTGTTTTAGTTAGTCAATGTTCATGAACTATGTATAAGAGTACCACTTACAAATTATTATTTCTGTCCAAAGAGTAAATGATAATGTTGTTCTAAGTATCTTGAGATGGATCCACTTTAATGTATATATGTGTGATAAATATAGTTTTTGATTTATTTATCAGTTTCCTTCAAATTTACTTAATTTAATGTAACACCCCGTACATTTCTGAACCTAGTTGATTATCATAACATTTATGAAATTATTTAAACATGAGATGGTTGGTGAATTATGCATGAATTTGTTGGCCTGAATTTATTTTGAGCTAATGGGCTCAAAAGAGGCCCAAAATTAGTAAGGAAGAGATGGCCCAAAATGGAGAAAAGATCCATTCTACCATTCACCAAGTAAACACACATTTAATGTGGCTAAGGATGACTACAAGGACTATATAAACCACAAAAAATCAGATTTTTATTCATTGTAACACACATGCCATTTCTAGAAATTTCAAAGATATTTCTCATCTCACACAAACCCTAAGTCATTACTCCTTTGGACAAGATCACTCTCTTGCAAGCTTTGGTAAGTGTTTAGTCTGATGGTTTAGTATATGATATGCTTAATATGGTGTATAAATCATGTTGGTTATGTTGGCAAGGAGTTGGACAGTTTACTATGTGTAAAACAGTCTATTATTGCTTAATCGGTAAAGGGTTTTGCCTTCTAAACTTGAAAGGAGACTTGTGGTCTTGAAGGAAGTGAGTTTGATGGATTAAATGTCAAAATCTATGACGTGGTTATATCCTTAACTTACTTTCTCCTTGTGTATAACATTTGGAATTGTTGTTGTGAAATTGCGCATGGAATTGGTGATGTATTGAAAGGAAAATGCAGTTTTGGTGATGTTCATGTGTGTTGTGAAACCATGATTATTCGTTGGCATCCAAGTTGACCTAAAACATGTAAAGAGAAGCTTATTTATGTCCATGGACCATTTATTACAAAAAAGGACCCTAAAATGACCCCTGGAGGCTGAAACGGGCATCCACCATCGCATATGGAGCACCAGCTGGCGCAGATGCCAACGTAGGTGGCTCTGGACAAGGACAGAGGGGCACCTGCAGCCACATGTTATCCACCTACGGGCGCAGGTGACTCCACAGCCCAGTCCAGAATTTTGTTTTGCATGTTTTTGTCTCTCTTTGATCCCCGAAGCCCCCTATACCCTTCTTGGATGTAATTATCAACTTATGATACCTTTTGAATGACTTTAAGGGGTCGTTTGGAGGCATGTTAGATTATATCAATTATGGATTGTTGGTAATAAGTTGTTATGAAAGGTATTGATGTGACTTGATGGAGTAATTATGACGTAGTGTTAATAAGGAAACATAAAGGATAAACTTGGTGTGAAATGCAATTGGTTTATGATGTCTTGGTCAATGTGTGGAATGTTATGGTGTTGTTGGTATGGTAATGCAGTGGATTGTATTGTAAAGGGTGAAATGAAATTATATGGCAGTCATGTAGCTCATTGTCGTCTTGTGCATTTGTAAGGTAGTTGGTTGTTAGCGTGAGCTCTGTTATGTACTTGTGTTGTAGAGTGAAACGTAAGGAAGGAGCTGGATTATTGTATTCACATATAGGACTGTGTATTCATATTGGGAAGAAAAGGTATGTAAGGTTACTCTTTTCGTATCCTTCTGTAGCACATAGTGTTCACATTGTCATTGTACTTGTTCCATTCCGAAATGTTCTAAGGTATCTCATTTCAGGTTGTCATTTATGGTTATTCACATGTTCCTTATTCATTGATCAATTATTATTCATGTGTAACATAATTGTGGACATGGTTCCAAAGTTTCAATAATGTTATGACTATCAACGTATCAATCTCTCAAAGTAAAGAAATTAAGTAATGCATAGTTGTTGGTTGTGTGAGTACGGGTGGCAGCTCTGGAGGCATAAGCCTAGGTCAAGCCGATCTCGAGATTATTGGACACGGGCTAGCTAGAGGTATAAGCCTAGCTCGGGCCGAACCTTACAAGGGGCAACTCTGGTGGTAAGAACCTAGATCGAGCCAAACCTGATATATTGGTTTATGGGTGGCAGCTCTAGAGGCATAAGCCTAGATCGGGCCGATCCCAATATAACGTTATGTAATGTTAAGACCCACTGATCAGTTAGGGACGCCCAGGTACGATATGATACACAAGATGATGAATGAGCATAAAAGTGAAGAAAGTAATGAAAGCAATGTACATGATTCCACATTAACAGTACGGTGGTTTATCCACATTGATTACTCACTTGTATTTGATTTCATTGAAGTTCTTATGTATGATGCAGTTTCTTATAGCCTTACATACTTAGTACATTCTTTGTACTGACGTCCCTTGGGGGACTTACCTACTTGCTACAGGCACAGGTGCTAGTAGACCTCCACAGTAGGTTGCGGGTCATTTGCAGATCATTGGTGAGCTCCAGTTGGTTCGGGGCTTTCTAAGTCATATGTGTACATTGGTTTTGGTACTATGTAAATGTTGTATAAAGCGGGGACTTGTCCCGACTTTAGGATGGTTATGTACATATATCTGTTAGAGGCTTTGTAGACGTACGTGGGAAGATGAAATAAAGAATGTATGCTTTTGACATGATGGCCCCAACGGCCAAGTTTCATATATATCATATGTTTTCCATGACTTCCGCCATTAGTATCTTAAAATTACATGAGATTAGAATATTGTTCATACAGAGACATACATATGAGTGCACATGAATGAAGATTGGTTCTCTCGGGCCTTAACGACTTCGGGTACCAGTCCGCCCCGTTGGAATTCGAGGCGTGACAAAAGTGGTATCAGAGCAGGTCGTCCTAAGGGTGTCTACAAAGCCGTGTTTGAGTAGAGTCTTGCTTATGGATGTGTTGTGCACCACATTTATAAGTAGGAGGATACGGGACATTTAGGAGTTGTTTCTTTTCTTCATTTCTAGATCGTGCAATAGAGTCAATGATATAAGTGGAATCATATCTGACCATTGTAATTGGTTTTCTTTGTTATAGTAAAATGCCGATAACAAGACGCGGTAGGGACAAAGTTAAGCAGGTAGATATGCTTGCCGGAGAAGGAACGAGTAAATCACCACCTGACCAAGCTAGTCAAGGTGGAGCTGACACTGAATTTGCATCGCGGGCTTCCTCTACTTTTCCAGCTCCAGAAGAGCCAAGAGGTAAAGAAGTACCTGCAGAGCCGCCTATGAATGCCACTAAACAGGATTTAAGAAATACAGTGCATATGTTGACTCAGATAGTTGCTACACAAACTCAGGGACAAGTTGGTCCAATGACAAGTGAGGATGGCGCGACTAGAGTAGCAAGTCGGCGAACACAGGATTTTCTAAAATTAGACCCTCCCACGTTCACCGGGTCAGATCCAAAGTCAGACCCATAAGAATTCGTGGACCAAATCCAAAGGGCTCTAGATGTTATGCACGTGACTGGTGTAGAAACAGTTGAGCTTGCAGCCTATAGATTGAAAGGAGAAGCTATATTGTGGTATGAAGATTGGAAGCGATCTCGCGGTGTTGGTGCACTTCCAGCTAGTTGGGAAGAATTTAAAATGGACTTTCTTGATCACTATCTTCCATATGAGATTCGAGAGGCTCGTACGAATCAGTTTTTAAATCTCCGTCAAGGGAATATGAGTGTCATAGAGTATAGTCTGCAGTTTAATTCTTTGGCTCGATATGCTCCAAATGTAGTGGCCACAATGGAAGACAGAGTCCATCTATATGTGGACAGATTAGAGCCATATTTGGTGAGGGACTGTACCATTGCTGCTTTGAACAGAGATATGGATATAGCCAGATTACAGGTGTTTGCACAAAAGATGGAGGACCAGAGGCAAAGAAGAAGGGTACACGAATTTGAAAGAGGGTCGTCAAAGAGGGCTAGACCTATGGGACAATCTATGGTGTCCCAAGGAGAATCTAAGCCTCGGGTTTTCCCTAGACCGCCTAGACTATCATTCTCTTATTTTACAGAAGACATTCAATCTCAATTCTGAGGATTTAGAAGCAGCCATTTTGGGCAGAGTAGTGGGCTTCAAGGTTTACAGGCAGTAGTATTTCCTCGTCAGCTGTGTCAGCACTGCGGATGGATTCATTCAGGTACATGTTGGTTAGGGATGACTTCTTGCTTTTGGTGTGGTATGTCGGGGCACATGATGAGAGAGTATCCACAGAGGGGCACGAGTGGTATAGCACGACCTATGGGATCAACCATTGCATCATCATCATCGGTTCCTTCCCTAGGCAGAGGTGTACATCCTGCTGGTCGTGGTAGAGGTGCCAGAGGAGCAACCAGTTCCAGTGGAGCCCAGAATTATACCTATGCTCTAGTGGACTGACAGAACTACCTTTCAAGTGCATAAGACGACAATGAGTTACATGATTGCCCTATAACGTCTTTTCACCCTTTACACGACATTATCATACCAACAACACCACAACAGTCTACACATTGACCAAGATATCATAAACCAATAGCATGTCATACCAAGTGTATCCTTTGCTTCCTCATTAACACTACATCACAATTACTCCATCAAGTCACCTCAATACATTTCATAACAACAATCCCACAAGTTATACACATACATAGAAAAATCAAGGTAAGGACATAACCACACCATACATGTTGATATTTCATCCACACCATTCACTTCCATCAAAACCTCAAGTCTCCTTTCAAGTTCAAATCCCATAGATGACACATCTTTTAGCAAAAAGCAAAAGTAGACTATTTCACCCATAGTGAATTGCTCAACACTTTAACAACATAACCAACATGATTTATAAACCCTTGTATGCATATAATATATTAATCCATGAGACTAAATACTTACCCAAGCTTGCAAAAGAGTGATCTTGTCCCAAGAGATAGTTGCTGAGGGTTTGAGAGATGAGAGAATGTTGTGGAAAAATCTAGAAAATGGCATGTGTGTTGTGTGGATTAAAAGATAATTTTTTTTCCTTTATATAGGCCCTTGAAGTCATCCTTATCCACTTTTTACCAATAAGTATCATGTTTACTTGGTCAAAGAAAGAATGGATCATTTCCTTCCTTTGGGCCATGCCTTTTGCATCTATTTGGGCTTCAATTGAGCCCAATGGCACAAAATTAATTTATCCCAAAATTTAATGTATAATACCCCAACAATCTCATACTTAACAAATTCCGTAAATGCGAAGACAATATTCAACTCACGAGATTCATGTTCGTAACCTCATTCCCAAGAATAAGCGATTCTAGCCACTCATGGCTTAATTTATCATAAATTGATAAAAATTATAAAAAAATAAAAAGTATGAAGAATTAACCCTCATTTGAATGCCAAAATAGTCCAAGAGTAGTCCCACTAAGATGGAATAATGATACCATAGCCCAAGAGCCCTATTTAAAGACTAATGGTCGGAGAAGAAATTTGGTGAAAAGCATCCTGGAACGCTGCCTGGCGCGCCCCTATGCTTCCTGTACCATAAAAATTTTGGCAGAAAGCGGCCTGGCATGCCCCTGGGCGCGCCTGACCTTAAAAAATTGATTTTTTTTTCCTTTCTTCGACTTTTCTTTGAGTACAGTAGCATAATATCAATAGTCCATCAAAACCAATACAAAATACGCACTTATTGCTCTCAAAACTAAAGTAAACATGGTTCAAACAAGGCATATAAATGCACCCTAGATCACCAAGCAAGTAGGGTCGAAAAGGTACGAGGTGTTACAATTTAATTATCTGTAAATATACATGATTTATCTGAGTGATTAATTGTGATCATTATTTATTTTATATTATAGTGTCTTTTGTAGTTGTCAATATGAATAATATTCTCGTACCTAATGGCATAAACCTTAAGAACTGAACTTTGAATGAGCTAAAGGCTCAATGTATGGATGGAGAGGATAGAAATAAAGAAGAATGTGCTCATTTGGGATCTACCTCTAGAACTAAATCGTTGCACATAAGCGAAAAAAGAGTAAAACTAAAGAAACTGCAGACAAAGGAACATCATTATGTTTCTTTTGTAAGAAACTTGGTCACATAAAGAAAGAGTGTTCCAAGTACACTGCCTTGCATGAAAAGAAAGGTAAGCTTCTCAATTTTGTTTGTTCAGAAGTTAATTTGTCTATGGTACCTAATGATACTTGGTGGTAGATATGGGTGCAACTACTCACGTAAGTGCCACTATGCAGGATTGCATAAGGAGTCGAGTGCCGATCGATGTTAAAATATACATCTATGTGGGCAACGACAATAAAGCAGTTGTGGAGGCTATTGGTGTCTTTAGAATTTTATTAGATATTGGTTTCTATTTGAAATTAGAGAAAACATTTACTGTACCATCATTTAGAAGGAACTTAATTTTTATTTTTTGCTTGAACATATCTGGATATAATTGTTTGATTGAAAATGAAATTTGTAGTATTTCTCTAAATTCTAATATTGTTGGAACTGGTACTCTGATTGATAAGTTACATAAATTAAATAGACAAGCCTCATACAACAATAAAAACCTGCATTCAAGTAATTTTGGTACTAAGCACAAATTAACAAATGAAAATTCATCAATGTTATGGCATAAGCGATTGAGTCATATTTCTAAACAAAGAATAGAAAGACTTGTGTCATAAGGAATTCTTGATTCCCTTGATTTATCAGATTTTAAAATTTGTATAAAATGCATTAAGGGAAAATAAACAAATATATGGAAAAGAGGTGCTTATAGGAGTAAAGAACCTTTAGAGTTGATACATACATATATTTGCGGTCCGTTTCCTACGACTTCAAGGAATGGTCACTAATATTTTATTAACTTTATGGATGATTATTCCCTCTATAGATATCTCCATTTAATTCATGAGAAGTCACAATTTTTGGATGTTTTTAAAATTTTCAAAGTTGAAGTTGAAACTCAATTAGGCAAGAAAATTAAGACTGTCAAATTTGATCGTGGAGGAGAATACTACGATAGATACGATGGATCAGGTGAACAACGTCCAAGACCTTTTGCAGAGTATTTGACAAAGTGTGGGATTGTACCTCAATACACCATGCCGAGGACTCCAAGTCAAAATGGTGTAACTGAGAGGTGAAACCAAACTCTTAGGCGTCGTTTGGTTAGGAACAGCTTATCCCGGGATAACTAATCCCGGGATAAGTTATCCCACTATGTATGTGGGATAACTTATCCCATCACTAAGGCAAAAGTGATGGGATAAAAAATCTCAATCCCTCACACCAAACGACGGATAAAATTATCCTCTATTTTATCCCGGGATTATTTATCCCAATCCCTCACACCAAACGACCCCTTAAGGATATGGTAAGAAGTATGATTAGTCATTCTATTTTACCTGAATCGCTTTGGGGAGAAGCATTAAAGATTTCAGTTTACATACTAAATAGAGTTCCAAGAAAAGCCCTAACTAAGACCCCATATGAGTTGTGGATGGGTAAGAAGCTTAGTATTAGGCACATGCATGTCTGAGGATGTCTAACTGAAGAAAGGCCTTACAAGCCTAATAAAAAGAAGCTGGATTCAAGAACTGTTAGTTGCTAATTGGAGGTTACTCAGAAAGATCGAAAGGTTTTAAGTTTTACGACTCCTCGAGCAGATCTTTTTTGAAACAGGGAATGCCAAATTTATTGAGGATGTTGATTATGGTGGGAGCAACCAACCAAACAAATTATGTTTAAAGAGGAATTTGATAATATCACTTCTAGTGAAAATGACCAGGTTACATGACCAAATGTGTTTCAATTTGTAAATAAGGATTATGTAGAAAACACAATGATATTACCTCATGTTCAACAACCTTAAGTTGAAGTACCTAAAATAAGATCAAATAGATAAAGGACAAATACAATTTTGGATGATTATGTTGTTTATCTCCAAGAACATAATTTTGACATGAGATTGGAAGATGATCCTATAGCTGTTAGTCAAGCGAAATCATGTAGAAATTTTGCTAAATAGATCAAAGCCATGAAAGATGAGTTGAAGTCTATGAAAGATAATGGAGTTTGGGATCTTGTCGAGTTACCATAAGGATCAAAACCGATTGGTTGTAAATGGATTTTCAAAATCAAACGTGATTCGAAAGGTAACATCAAAAGATATAAAGCACGCCTAATTTCCAAGGGATTCACTCCAAAGGAAGGCATCGATTTTAAATGTACTTTTTCTCCAGTTTCATCAAAAGATTCCTTTAGAATCATTATGGCATTTGTAGCTCATTATGACTTAGAGCTGTATCAAATGGACGTAAAGACTGCATTTCTTAATGGAGACATTGAATAAATGATATACATGGTGCAATTAGAGACCTTTGAGTACTAAGATTCAGAGCGCCTTGTATATAAACTTAATAAGTACATATATGGTTTGAAATAGGCGTACATCAATGGTACCAAAAATTTGGAGGTGATAACCTCTTTTGGTTTTAAGAAAAACACCATTGATCAGTGCATATATCTCAAGTTCAGTGGGAGCAAATTTGTTATCCTTGTGTTAATTGTAGATGACATTCTACTAGCAAGCAGTGATGTAGGTTTGTTACATGAAACCAAGAAATTTCTATCCAGTAAATTTGAAATGAAAGATCTTGGTGAGGCGTCCTTTGTTCTAGGTATAGAGATCCATAGGGATTGCACTAGAAATTTTCTTAGACTATCACAAAATACTTCTATTGATAAGGTGCTAAGTAGATTTGACATGCAAAATTATGCTCCAAGAGATACACCTATGACAAAAGGTGATAAATTTAGTTTGAGCTAACATCCATATTTAGACATAGAGAAGAAAGAAATGGACAAAATTCCATATGCATCAGCAGTGGGAAGTCTTATATATACACAAATTTGTACGCGTTCAGATATAGCATACATAGTGGGAATATTGGGTCGATATTTAAGTAATCCAGGAATAGATCATTGGAAAGCTGTAAAACAAGTTATGAGTTATGTTTAAAGAACTAAAGATTACGTGCTCACTTATCAGAGGTCGGAATACAGAATACTTAGAGATCGTAGGGTATTCATATTTAGATTTTGCTGGATGTCTTAATATTAGGAGATATATATCAGGTTATGTTTTCATGTTGGCTGGAAGAACTGTTTCTTGGAAAAGTGTGAAACAAATATTGATAGCTTCTTCTACCATGGAAGCCGAATTTGTGGCCTACTATGAAACATCAAATCAGGAAATATGGCTAAGAAATTTTATCACTGAAATGCAGATAGTTAGTGGCATAGAAAGAACATTGAAATTTTTTTGTGATAATGTTTGCTGAGTTATATTCGAAGGACAATCGAAGTTCGTTTAAGTCATAGCACACAGACATTAAGTTTTACGTTGTGAAAGAAATAGTTCAGAATCATCTTGTGTCGATTGAGAATATTAGTACAAGCTCAATGATTATGGATCCGCTCATGAAAGGTTTGCCACCTAAAGTGTTTCATGGGCATGTGGCACATATAGGTGGTGTCAAATTTGATGATGAGTCATTTTAGTGGGAGTTTGTTATTTTATTTATGATTTTGACATGTTAAAGTTTATATTCCGTACAGACTGAAGTTTTGTGAAATTTATGAATTTCATGTATTTATTGATAACTCTGAAAAATAAAGATATTAACTTTCTATTGCAGTTTTGTATAAGGTATAAGAAAGTGATTTTGGAGTATTAAAGTCATAAGGTAGGACCATTTGGAAATAGGCATGACTTAGATCATTTTACATGTAATTTCCATATTTGATCTATGTCATTGGTATTTTTGATATTTGTGACCATTGATGGGTTTAGTTTCGAATATATGTTTCGAAAACCACTTTGATCCTATGTTGATAGTATCATAAGATCAAATTGTTTTGAGATATTTAAATCAATATAGCAAAAGTTTGTGCACACTAAAGTTTCATCTAAGTATGATTATTTAGAAATATATGTGGTCCAAGTGGGAGATTGTTAGTAATTTCTATTTTGTGGACTCACATATTAATATCTTATACATAGTATGTTATATTTAAAGAAGCCCAATTTATGATCTAATAAAGTATTAACTATATGGACCTAACTAATAAATATATATTAGTATGGGTTTAATTTGGAATTTGAGAAAACCCATGGACCTTTTCTTAAGTCTGATGGAGACTTATTGAAAAGGTAACTTTTCAACATGAAAAGACATTTAAGTGATTAAATAAGGAATGGTTCCTTAGTCAGATAGAGCTTCTCTTCTTTTCTACCCCATCTCTGAGAAGAAACAAAAACTGAGAGCAATATCAAGGGCACTAAATCTCTCTTATGCACAGGGTTTGAGAAAAGGCCAAACCACATGCAACCTTACCCTGCATTTCTACTAGAGGTTGTTTTCACATTTTTTTTATAAATTCACTTTATATATTAATAACTACGCGAAGCGCGAAAAAGTTCACTAATTTCTTTATGAACGAATCATTATTTTGAATTACTGTGAAGATCTTAATTGCTTCATTAATATCGCTTAAACGATGAACCATAAATAGTCTATTGCAGATTTGTAGTAATGTTTATGCAACACTAAATGGAAGAAAGGAAAGATATTGATAGTCAAATTAATATATCGGTGACTGTTGCTATCTCCTGAGTTCTGCCAATATATTTTACTTCCTTCATTAATTTTACTGACCATTTTAGACTCGCACATCCCTTAAGAAATAATGAATAATATGAGTATTTTATCGCAACATCCATATCAATTGATGTATAATTTTTGGTCTTGGAAATAATTTTCGAAATAAGTAATTAATGTTAAGGAAAAAATATGAAAAAATAATTATCTTTTCTCCATTTTTTAAAAGTGACAAGAAAGTGTAAAAAAATCTATTTTTCGAACTCTATCCATCTTTATTTGTTTAGTATAGTAAAGCTAGTTATCCAATTTTACTTGTCCAATTTAGAAAGCCAAGAGATAATTTACTATTTTGTGTCTATTTTATCATTGTTATTAAATATTATTCATTTCTCAACGTTTATATGACTTATAATTAATAGGGATGATATAGTAAAATTTCTCTTTTGTTTATTGTTTCTTTGGGAAATGACGCTTTTAGTCCCTGAGTTATCGCATTATTTCAATTTCAGTCCCTCTGATATTCGACTAAGCGCTTTTAACCTTCAATTAAACAATGTGTGCTATTTTGATCCCTGATTAATGGATCTCATCAAATTAAATAGAGTGATAACTATTAATAAGACACTTTGGACATAGCACATACAAGTTTTCGTTTACACGATAGTTGTTTGAACAATAAATAGTTAATTAAAGGTTAAAAGCATCTTATTAATAGTTATCATTCTATTTAATTTGATGAGATATGTTAGCCAGGGATCAATATAACACGCATTGCTTAATTGAAAGTGAAAACTGCTTAAGCTGATATCACAGAGAGTAAAATTAAAATAATGCGATAACTCAGGAACTAAAAGTGCAATTTCCTCTTGTTTCTTAAGAGGCCTGTCAAGTCAAATATGGAAAAATAAAGATAAAAGGAGGAAGTAATAAATTTTTATGGTTCAATTTTTTTTTTTTTGAATTTCATGCATAGCGAGAACTTAAAACATCATCCTTTTTTGCTTTTCCAAATTGGAGTTATATAATTCTACTTTTGCATAACTATTTAAGGCCATGATCCTTTGACTCAATTTATAACTAATTATTTGTAATTGAAACATAATTATTATTGTTGCGACTCGATGTAAAATATTGAATAACTTATGTTGACATCATGATTTCAACCCTTCTAAATTACAAAGTAACTCGATTTCATTATTATATATGAGCAAGACTCTGTTGGAGTTATAAGTAGGTGTGAATGAAAAATGGAGAAAAATAAATGTAGGAAAACTTAAAACTAAGTTCATTTTAGATAAGAATTTTCTTCCTCATTGGTGATTGAAACTGCAAAGGAATACTTGTGTCTTTATATTTTGAAGCACTTCTTCTACCTAGTAAAAGAATTGAGAAGAAAGTCCCTACTTGAACCGTCGTCCTCATCGTTCGCTCATCTCAGGCTCATGCTCGAGCAAATGTGTAATTGATTGATAAATTTTTTACAAATTTACAAAATAATTTTCCCATGGAATTTCAGAAAGGGTATGTTCCTTCCGAACAAACATTTCCTTCTCAACAAACACACCTATTCTAAACATGTATTTTTTGCACCTTTTCAACTCGAATTTTATCTATTAATATATAGGTTCTCCCTCAATTACTACATCTAATTTTCTGAACTTCTTCTGCATATTATCTTATGAATAAATTTAGTGTCTTTTTGTGATTTGTTAATGATTTTAAATTTGTCGAAGTTGTCGGCGTTTAGGTACCGCTACTCCTACAACAGGTTAATTTGTTGTATTTATGAAGAAAATAATTCATAACCTCGAATACAGTGAAGGAATTAAATTCCTTACGAAAACAGAGTGAATTTTGTTGTTTCGAATATTTTATTTTTTAAAGTTTTTTGTTTCTGTTTCCAGTTTATTTTTCAACTTTTTTTTTTAATGTTTTGAATCCAATTTACCAACCGACTCATAGTCTACTGACATCTTTTAAAATCTCTCTCACGATGAGTATAAGCTACTGTCAATTTCCTTCAAAATGTAATAGAAATTGAAAAGATTACATGGAGAGAAAAACTTGTATTTATTGTTGATTTGAGAAATTTGGAGTTTATTAGGTACTTGGTTAGCCCATATTCCTTATATACCAATAAATTTAGTGATAGATTCTATTTTGATAGTCAAATCATTTAATTTTAATTGTGATCAGATATAGTATTTTTTAAGTTTTTTGAATTAAAATTTACATATTATGAGTGTATGTAAAAAGTACAATAGTTAACCACTCTATAACAGTTCCTCATTATAATACTATTCCATTAAAAAGACTTGATTTTCTCCAGAATCGATTTTTCATGATATATTTTACATCTCTATAAGAATATCCTACCTAGAACGAAAATGACATTCACTATAGAGTACACTCTTTATAAAATTAATGTTCTATAACAGTCATACTCAAATATTGTGTAATAATATTTTATTAAATTATATTATGTATAAGCTGAATTGTCAAGACCCAATTTCTCAGGTCGTGATGGCACCTACTTCAACCCACCAATAGGTAAGCCAAGCCATAGCCCGGAACGACAAGTAATGGGCTAATGGGCGGAAGATAAGGAAACACAGAAAAGAAATCAGTGACAACAATAAAATAGGTGGAAACGAAGAAATATACACACATAGTATACCATACAAGAAAAGAAAGAGGACAAAATATACAAAAAGAATACCTCCTACCTATCAAAGGCAAGGCGGGAATCAAGGTTGGAAGGATATATATAGAGATTGGAAGGAAAAGGATCGAGATTGGAGAGATTGTGATAGTGATCATGATTGGAGGGGAAAGGAACGTAAGAGAGATTGTGATTGGTAGGAGCGTGATCATGATAGATATGTCCCACCTCATGGTAGATCCAAAAAACTATAAAATGGAAGATGTGCTTGCTAGAATTCTCATGGGAGTTGAAGAGAGTGACAAGATGCTCAAAGAAATGATGAGTGACTTCTCTCAATTAAACCAAATAGTCACTTTCCATATGGATTTGATTAAACAACTTGAAATCCAATTGATACGAATCTCAGCTCACCTTAACCCTAGATAAAAAGGAGGACTCCCTAGTGATACCGTGACAAATCCCAAGAATGATGCTCATTGTATGGCCATTGTCACTAGGAACAGAAAAAATCTTAGTGGTGAGGTACTTGATCTCGATGAAGACCCAATGATAAGGGGATTGAGGAGCAAGCAAGTGTCAAGAGAAAATGGGTTGACAAGCCAAATTAAAAAGATCCTATTCCCAAAGAGTGGAATGTTAAAAAATTAGGCGAGGTTGAGAGTGAAGAGCGATAACAAATGGTCAATGAAAATATCTCAAAATGGGAAGAAAGCCCGATTGTTCAAAGCCAACAATTAAAATACCTCCTGTATTCCTGCAAAGACTCAAGAAGAAGGAGGATGATACTAATTTCAGAAAGTTTCTCTCTAAGTTCAACAATTTATCCGTAAATATCCCATTGGCAGAGGCCTTGCTTGAAATGCTCACTTATGCCAAGTTTATGAAGGACTTGGTAACCAAAAAGAGAATCATGGAGTTTGAATAAATTAAAGTATCACACAATTGTAGTACAATAATGTCTAGTAACATAGTGGTGAAGAAAGAAGATCTGGGGTTGTTTATCATTCCTTGTACTATTGGTATTTATCAATTCAGTAAAGCCTTATGTGATCTAGGAGCGAGCATAAATTTGATACCATTGGTCATTTTTAAAAAGTTAGGCTTGGGAACTCCCAAAGCCATACTATGAGGCTATTGATGGCGGATCATTCTATAAAGAGACTGGTGGGAGTCTTCTATGATGTTCTTGTTCGAGTTGATCGATTTGTGTTCCCCACCAATTTTGTTATTCTTGGTTGTGAGATTGACTATAAGATCCCCATCATTCTTGGTGGGACCTTCTTGGCTACTAGTAGAGCTCTCATTGATATGGAGTGTAGAGAGTTAAAATTTTAGGTTAATGACGATGAAGTCACCTTTAATGTATGCAAGTCCATGAAGCAACCTAGAGACTTACAAGCGATCTCGGTGATTGATGTAATTGATGATGTGGTTGCCGATGCATTGGAGGTGGATTTTATAAGTGAACCACTAGCAACAGTGTTATGGAACTACAAGAGTAAATATGTCTAATAATATAATGAGGTTATAACTTCTTTAGCCGGCCTTGGTTCATACAATAAGAACCCGTATAAGTTTTACCTTGATCTAAAGAATCGGGAGAGCCCTCCTGCCAACCCATCATTAGAGGAGCCACCACAACTTGAACTCAAGCCACTCCCTTCTTACTTTTGCTATGTATTTTTGGGGTAAGATAATACCTTGCCCGTCATTATAGCGATGGACTTGTTGTTGTGGCATGTTGAGGCTTTAAAATTTGTATTAAAAAAATTCATAAGGGCTATTGGTTGGACTATCGCCAACATTATTGGGATCCCTCTCAGTATTTGCCCTTATAAAATGAAGTTGGAGCCTGAATGTGTTCCAAGTGTTGAACATCAAAGAAAGTTGAATCCTCCAATGCAAGAGATGGTTTAGAAGGAGATCATTAAGTGGCTTGATATGGGGCTTGATGCGGGCGTAGTGTATCAAATCTCAGATAGCACTTGGGTGAGCCTGGTGCATTGTGTTCCCCAAAAGGAGGAATTATGGTGGTTCCCAATGATAATAATGTACCTATCCCCATTAGGCTTGTTACGGGTTGACGAGTATGTATGGATTACAGGAAACTCAACTCATGGACGAAAAAGGACCACTTCCCTATACCTTTCTTGAATCAAATGCTAAATCGTGTAGTGGGGTGGGGTTGTTATTATTTTCTTGATGGGTATTTCGGGTACAACCAAATCTCCATAGCCCTAGAAGATTAAGAGAAGATCACTTTCACATGTACGTATGTTACATTTTCTTTCAAATTCATGCCTTTTGGGTTATGTAATGCTCCCGCCATCTTCTAAAGGTGCATGTTGTCAATATTTTTGGATATGGTCAAAGACACAATGAAAGTTTTCATAGATGACTTTCGGACATTTGAAGCTTGTCTTGAGCATTTAGGCAAAGTTCTCCAAAGGTGTGTTGAAACAAACCTTGTTCTAAATTGGGAGAAATGTCATTTCATGGTAAAAGAAGGATTTGTACTTGAGCATAAGATATCGTGCAAGGCATTCAAGTTGATCAAGCCAAAGTCAAAGCAATTTCCAAATTTCCTCCTCCAATCTCCATTAAGGGTGTGCAAAGATTTTTAGGGCATGTCGACTTCTATCAATAATTCATCAAGGATTTCTCAAAGATAGCATACCCAATGTGCAAGCTTCTTGAAAAAAAAAACCCAAGTTTGATTTCAATGGAGATTGTGTGAAGTCATTCAATTGCCTCAAAGAGAAGCTTGTAATGACTTCAATTATTATGGCCCAAAATTGGTCACTTCCCTTTGAGCTCATGTGTGATGCAAAAAGATTGGCATTAGGTGTAGTTCTCAGCCAAAAGAAGGAAAAGCTCTTTCACTCGGTGTATTATGCAAGTAATTCCTTGAATGATGAGCAAAGAAACAACATGGTTACTAAACAAGAATTGTTAGCCATGATTTATGCATTTGAATAATTTCATACCTATTTTGTTGGGCACCAAATTGATTATTCACACCAAACATACTACTATTCGATATTTGATGGGTAAGAAGGAAGAAAACCCACAACTCATCCGGTGGATATTATTACTTCACGAATTTGACTTTGAGGCAAAGATCAGAAAGGATTCAAGTGGTGGATCATCTATCCGGCCTTGAATCTAATGATGAGAAGTTAGGCAAAATTTATATTAATGAGGCTTTTCCTAATGAGCTTGTCAGGACTCTTTTGGGTGGTGTGGAACTATGGTATGCGGATTATGCAATCTATATTGTGTGTGGTATACTCTTCAATGGACTTAATCATTATCAATGAAAATGCTTCTTCCATGATGTGAATTGGTACTTTTGGGATGCGCCTTATCTCTTTAGGGAATGCACCAATAATATGATTTAGAGATATGTGGCTGAAAATTAGGTGAGACCAATTCTTGAGGCATGTAACTCCTCACCGGTAGGTGGCTATCATGGTGGTGTTCATACAGCTACAAAAGTTCTCTAAAGTGAATTTTATTGGCCCTTATTGTATCATGATACACATGAGTTGGTTCGTGCGTGTGAATAATGTCAGAGGTAAGAAGGACTTTTGAGGAGGCATGAAATGAAATTGCAGCCAAGTGTAGATGTTGAGTTGTTTGATGTATGGGGATTAGACTTCATGGGTCCCTTTGTGTGCTCATACGGGAACAGTTATATCTTGGTAGTGGTAGATTATGTTTTCAAATTGGTTGAAGCTATTCCGTAGCAAAATAACGGTACTAGAAGTGTCACTCAATTCTTGATGAAGCATATCTTTACTCGATTTAGCACACCCCATGCTATTATAAGTGATGGGGTCTCTCACTCTTGTAATCGCTTTTTTGACTCCTTGCTTTACAAGTATGGAGTAAAACTTAAGGTGGCTTCACCATACCACCCTTAAGCAAATGGGCTAGCGAAGGTCTCTAACTGAGAGATTAAAGGAATTTTTGCCAAGACCATAAATACTAATCAAATGGATTGGGCCCGAAAGCTTGATAATGCATTGAGGGTATATAGAATTGCTTTCAAAACTCCTATTGGTATGTCACCATATCAATTGGTGTTTGTCAACACTTGTTATCTACCTGTTGAGTTAGAATACAAAGCATTATGGGCCTTGTGCAAATTGAATATGAATTGGAAAGACACCTCTAAGTCGAGGGTGGAGCAACTTTAAGAGATTGATGAATTCCACTTGAGAGCTTATGAGAGCATTGTTCTTTACAAAGAATGAATGAAAAAATGGCATGTTGTCAAGATTTTGAAAAGGGAGTTTAAGAGTGGTGATAATATCCTAGTGTTTAACTCGAGTGAAAAGTTATTTCCAGGAAAGCTCAAGTCAAGGTGGTCGGGACCATTTAAGGTGATAAAAATCTTCCCAAGTGGAGCTATTGAATTGGAAGGTGAAAAGGGGTCTCAATTTATGGTGAATGGTTAAAGGGTAAAGCATTTCTTTGGAATGATGTCGGAAGTGGATTTTGTTGGTGTGTTCTACCTTGATGATGCTTGAGGACTCGTAATTGTGTTATGCCATGACGTTAAGGAAGGGGATTCTTGGGAGGCAACCGAAGTTTTACTTTTTGTTGTTTTGAATAATGTCTGTTTAACGGTGCAGGTATGTTAAAGAGTTTGGGTTGAAAGTTTGCATATGGTTGCTTTACAACACTTGTACAATATTATGCAGCACTTATGTGCATCGCACTGTAGTAATGTGCATCGTGAAAGTGGTTTGCATAAAGTTATAGTGGCCATGAGCCAAGCTCCATCTTGGTGAGACACTTATGCGCATCGCATTGCACAAGTGTATCACCAAGTGTATCACCCAATCGAAAAGAAACAAATGTGTATCGCATTTGTGTCGTTCACACCGCACCAAAGTTATGTCATCTAAATCATGTGCGCACAACTGGTCGGTAAGTGAGGGGTTGTTTGAATTGTGTAAAAGACTAAGGGTTTGTTTTCATCTACACTTAAACCCCTAAAATCTTTCCTTTTCTCCTTACTTTTCAAAACCCACACTTCACTCACACACACCCCAATATTGCTCGAACTTTACCATCAAGAACACACAAGCATACACTTACTAGAACTCACACCAGCGGTCACCCTGTCTGATTATGTGTAAGTCTCGGTGGTTAAGTTATTTTTGGTTATGTGTTTTGTGGATGGTTAAGGTTAGTCGATCCCTGTTTTGTGTTTCTACATTACTATCTTATTTGAATTTTGTTTGTACTTGTTTATATGAACTCGTATTCATGTGCTTAGAAAAGTTAATTTTTTTCCATGAAGGGGGTGCGCTGAATGAAATTGGGGATTATCATGCTAAAATTCATGGGTGGAATCTTGTGTTTAGGAGTTTATATTGATTGGGTATGTGTTAATTAGCTACAAAAGGGGAAGTCTTGAGTACCCTTGGAATTGAATTTGCCATGAAAATTATGGTTGGTGTTGAACTATGTCGTATTGGGGAAGATGAAGCACTTGACCAAGAGTCTAACCCCTTGTACGGGACGCATCATTGTAGTGTGATGCACAAAAGGTCACCCTATGAACGCATCTTGATCCATTAGCTGAAGGTTGGCTAGGTGTCATGACCCAACCCACCGAATTGTGCCTGGTACCTACCTACACCTACCCCAGATAGGAGAACCTTGAATAACCTACCATTCAATCATTGCGGTAATTACTACAACATTCACTTAGTTAATTTATGTCTGCCATATGAATAACTAATCAGTAGTTGAAATACGATTACTCAATCCATTCCATAACTTGTTTAAATAAATCTAATATGTAAATTAAATGTGGAAAATAATAATAAGTGATTCCCCAGAATCTAGTCTAAATTGGTACAAGAGCAGTAGATAAAGAGTAGGGACATCCATGACACAACATCCATGCAAGATCGAGAGGGTATGAGCTGTTGGAGAATTATCATCTTCATTGCTTTAGAAACTCCAACTGACCTGCAACATGGCTATATCCCTAGAAGGGGATACAGTAAGTGTAATATCAGTACAAACCACACGTACTAGTAGGTATCATCAGCCGACCAGGGTTAGAAACAAATAATAGTGATAACAAAAGGAAAGAAACATGACTTAACTTTAATTCTGGTTACTAAAGCCCATTCATGCAAGTATTACTACCTACACTTAGTCTCTCTATGAAACACCTAACATTTATCACTTTTGCGTATCTTTATTCTTGGATAAACTGGTCTACCATACAATGTTCTTTCAACTTATGTAACTCTGTCTCTATCCTAGCAACAATAACTCTATAGATTTCACTCCATCATTAACTATCGAGATTGTAACAATCAAGACAACTGATAGTATCAACAACTTTACAAGAAAGGCATCACAATAAATATCACATATAATTATATGCACAGGGAAACATGAGTTATACATAATTTAGGACGTATCTTATATTCACACTTGGATACAATGCCTAATCACAACCATCAACATAAATGATCCACTCAAGCAACCACAGTATCTCATCAAATATCCGATCCACACAAGGAACCACCATACCTCAATAACATAACTCTATCCACGTAAGGAACCACCACCAACATATAAATATAAATGCACATTCAACGCATATGAATGAATGTATGTATGCAATTATGCACAATTTCTCTTCCCTTCTCAACGCATCCACAACATCATATCTGTACTAGTGTGGTACCCGAACCATCATAACCAACATATCATATCTGTACCGGCGTGGTACCCAATCCATCATAACCAACATATCATATCCTAACCAACATGGTACTCGATCCTCCATCACCAATTATCATCAACAATATGTATGAATATGAAAATACAATCAATAATTATAAGTAATGCATAAAGGCAAGTCGCAAACACCCAATTGAAATCAAAGGTAAGCGACTGCGATCGAAGTAGAACTTACAATTAAGGACAACCAAGTAATTGCAGTCAATAATCACAAGTATTCTTGAAGTCCCATTCACCACTTGCTCAATTAAGCATTATAACATCTAATCATCAATCTAACATGTTCGAAGACCAATTCATCATGTATTCATTCATGAGTGCATATTCCACCAAGATTGATATCTATACTCCAATTCATCTTCCTTTTTTATTAACCAATCTTAATCTCTTTTATTCACATTAAATCGATAATTCAATTACTATCTAGTAACCCTTTTGCTTAAGTCACAACTAAGTTTCAAGATGCTATACCCTTTAACCGATTATCCAACTACTCAGTTCTATTCATCTTACAATTCCAACTAGGGTTATCCACCTTTAGACATCTTTCTTTCGAGCACTTGTAAAGCTTAACCTTAGGTTCTTAAGTTATATCATCATATCCGATTATCAAAACCTTTCATCATATCTTACTTCAACGTACACAATATCAGTTTCACCCCTTTTTAAGGCATTAGGGAATAGTTTGCAGATTAGAAGGTCAACTAATTCTTATATTACTATTCACGTTCACATAATAACTCTATAATCTATCAATCAAGTCATACAAATACAAATGCCCATCAAGGGATCCATACAAAAGACAATAACACACAATTATTATTATTACATCACTTTCAACTAACTATCATTCTCACCACATTCCTCTAATTTTCATGCCATAAGTATCACATCAGTTGTGTATACCAATAATCTATGATTATATTTAAGCCTAACCATTTTTTTAACAAGCTCGAAGGCCTAAGACATGATATCTCCCAATATTACTATCAAAATTAAGTGCATCTAGCCCAAGTTGTAACACCCTGTATACTCCCAACCCTATGTGACTATGTTGAACAATGGTTACTTAGGTGTCGAGATTCCATGAGTAAGTAATTTGTAATGTTAGTGATGAGAAAAAAATTGAAATTTGGCCTCGTACATGTGATTAGCCCTTCGTAGAAAGTATTTTGTGATTTTTGTGGAGCATTTGTGGGGTTCAAAGTGAGGCTAAGAGGAACTCCAAACAAGGTATATAAAAGGTAAGAAGTAAGGTAAAGAATAGGACTTGAAGTATCTAATCAAATCCGCGAAGGAAAGTCGAAGAAATAAAAATTTGAAAAAAATTGGAGTGGGGTGTGCCAAAGGGCGTGCCAGGCCGCTCTAGGCCAAAATTTTTAGCCCAGAGGCAGCAAGATGGTGCGCTCAAGGGCATGCCAGGCTGGTTTTGGCCACTTTTTAAAAGTTGGAAATTGTCTAAGTCCCAAGGGTGCCCGGGGACGTACCGGGCCGATTTTTGTCACGTTTCTTATAAAACCATGAGAATATACATGAAATGAGTGAAGTATTATATTGGTATGGTAAAATTACTCGTCAACGAATTTGGCATCAAATTGACGATTTTACCCTTTTGGTCAAAATAGACCATACGTGGCTAGAATTGTTTGTTTTTGGGATTGAGGCCACGAATATGAATCCCGTGAGTGGGAATATCACTTTAACGCGTATTAAATGATATAAACATAAGAAATTATTGATTTTATTGGGTTAAGTGAATTGGGCTCAATAAAAGGCCCAAAATGAGAAGAAGACATGGGCCAAAAATGGGTCAAATGACCCATTCTTGCCTTGACCTTCTAGACATAACATTAAATGCCCCAAGAGTGGATAAGGATGGAATTAAAGGCCTATAAAAAGGGGCAAAAATCTGATTTTATTCACTTGGAAACTCTCATGCTTTCTAGATATTTCTCAACTTATTTTCTCTCAAACCCTAAGAGTTCAAAGCCAACTTTTGGAGCAAGATCATCATTTTTCAAGCTTGGGTAAGTGATTATTCTTATGGATTAATATATTATATGCATGTGAGAGTATGTAAATCATGTTGTTTATGCTTGGAAGTGTTGAACATGTTACTTTGTGGTTTTGTAAAAGATTTGTTATCCATGGGATTTAAGCTTGAAATATGAGTTATGATTTGGATGAAAGGGCATAGTATGGATGAAATACGAACATGTATGGTGTGATTATGTTATTAAACTTGTTATTTTCATGTAAATGTAAATTATGGGATTTTGGCTGATTTGTTGTTGTGAGGTGTATTGAAGTAATTTGATGGCATAATTGTGATGTTGTGGTGATGAAGAGTGGAAAGTATGAACTTGGTGTGACATGCTAATGGTTAATGATATTTTGGTCAATGTTTTAAATATTGTGGGATTATTGGTATGATGATTTCATCAATGGTATTTTCAAGGGGGAAATGACATGTTAGAGCCAAACATGTAACTTATTGTCATTATATGCCATTGTAAGGTAGTTGGTGGTTAATGTTGGTTCCGTTATGTACTTGTGTTGTAGAGTGAAACTTAAGGAAGGAGAGGTACTATTGTATGCACGTCTAAGATTGTATATTCGTATTGAGAATACAAGGTATGTAAGGTTCTTTTTTCCATATCCTTCTGCAACATGTTGTTCACATTGACATTGGACTTGTTTCAATTCCGAGAGTCTTGAAGTATATCAATTCAGGGTGACATATATTGTTATTCATATGTGTCCTATTCTTAGATGACTTATGGTTCATTTATCTCTTGTTCATTGATTGAAGTTTCAAAGATGTCAGAACGTTGTAATTCCTAAAAGAACTATCACAAGAGGGTAACAATGTAAGAGAATCTATTTATTCTTGAAAAGCATTTTCCAATCATGTCATGTTCCAAAGTCCTATAGTATGATGATTATCCTTGTACCAATCTTTAATAAGTAAAATTA
Source organism: Capsicum rhomboideum (assembly GCA_031232105.1). Classification (NCBI taxonomy): domain Eukaryota; kingdom Viridiplantae; phylum Streptophyta; class Magnoliopsida; order Solanales; family Solanaceae; genus Capsicum; species Capsicum rhomboideum. Next base: position 72,838,125 of record CP124718.1, on the reverse strand, counting down.
CCAATCTCATAAGAGTAATAAGAGAGGTGATGTGCAAGTTAGTATAATTATTCCTCATAAGTGAAGATGTCAATCTCATGAAGTAAAAGAGTGAAGTGAGATGTGTAAATAAGCGTGTGCTTTAATGTCATGATCTTTAATGTGTCACTATCATAACCAAGTAAAGGGTATAAGGTTGTAAAGAAGTAATGCGCATGGTTACTATATGTTTCATTGAGTATGGATCACATTCTAGAGGGTATAAGTTCAATATGGAATAATCCCGATATTTTGTTATGTCATTTAGTACAATCCACCAAAGGTGGAGGCTCGGTATTATATACTATCATGATCCTTAATGTATTAATCTCTCATAAGTTGATATATCAATCTCTCCCATGTATGTTACCCCACCATGAGAGTGGATGTATGTTACCCCACCATGAGAGTGGATGTATGTTAACCCACCATGAGAGTGGATGTATGTTAACCCACTATGAGAGTGGATGTATGTTAACCCACCATGAGGGTGGATGTACGTTAACCCACCATAGAGTGGATTTTTGCTAACCCACCATGAGAGTGGATGTAGGTTAAACCATTAATAGAGTGGATGTACATTAATAGAATGGATGTACATTATATTATTAACCCCCCGATAGAGTAGATGTATGTTATATTGTTACCCTACCACTAGAGTGGATGTATGTGGATGGATGTTATTATTTTACAACCTACTAACCAAGTAGATGAACACTAGTGGTAATGAACATAGAAACAAGAAAGAATCTCTTGCGTATAGAAGAATCTATTGGAGGCAAGTCTCTTGAGTGAAGGTAATTTCCCTTGAAGGAGAGAAATTATAAAACATATTATATAAAATGATGGCTTATCCACATTGACTATTCTCTCATATTTTATTCTATTGACATTCTCATGTATGATGCTATTTCTTATGAGCCTTACATACTCAGTACATTCTTCGTATTGACCCCCTCGGGGGACTTACTTTACATGTTGCAGGTACAGGCATTAGTAGACCTCCTCAGTAGACTGTGGATCATTTGCAAAGTTTTGGTGAGCTCCACTTGGTTCGGATCTTTCTGGGTTATAGTTGTATATTCGTTTTGATGTTGTAAATATTGTATAAAGTGGGGACTTGTCCCTTAAGTTGGTCTTGTAGATGCATCTGGTAGAGGCTTTTGTAGACATATGTGGGTATATGGATGTAAGAGACGACTATGTAAAAGATGAATGTCCGTTTTGACTTGATAGCCCCAACGACCAAGTTTCCTAAATATATATGTATAGCATATGTTTCCATGATTCATGTCTTCCACATAGTTGCATGAAGTATAATAAGATTCATACGAGGATACTTATATGAAGGTTCATGAGCAAAGATTGGTTCTCTCAGGCCATATCAGCTTCGGGTGCTAGTCTGGCTCTAATGGGATTTCGGGTCGTGACATAAGTCTACTACAAGTTAACCTTAACCTACCTCGACCAAAGATCTCGAAATAAGAAAGCCGCACCAAGATTGCTCTTTCCTTTCCTTCATGCTTCCATTAGCCCAAATATCTAGAAATCACACAATTATAAGAGTAATTAAGCAACTACTCTCCGAATAGCTAATTTTAGGAATTCAACCCACTAATTTTACCCTTATTCTTGCTCTACGACATTAACCAAAGGTCAATTACCCATTAAAAATATCTATCACATTCAACCCATCTCCATTAATGAAGTTTCAAAGCTAAAGGTTCCATTTTTATAGAATTCAAGATCCCCAACCACCAATTTCATGTTTTAGAGTCACTAGTTCATGATAGGAATCGTTAATGAACAATTTAGAAGTGATTTTAGGTGATATTAATGCAACCCATAAATGTTCCCCAAAATCTTATGAACTTAAGGTTCAAATCCCCAAGAATTTCACCATTAAAGATTGTTCTAAGAATTCCAGTATGTTCAAAGATTGAAATACGAAGAAGATGAACTTACTTTAATGAAAAATTTTCACCCCAACCATGAGAAAATAGCCCCTCCAGGGATTAGGAACAAAATATTGGAGTTTTGGGGTTGAAACCCGTCAAAATTAGCATTAAATATTGTCTGTTACTGCTGTGATAGTAAATTTCTCTATCTGAATAGTGTTTAATAAAATGGTCATAACATTTCACTCCGAAGGTGGATTAATAAATGGCAGATGAGTTGGAAATAAGACTCAAAATTAGCTCAAAACTCTTTATATTCTAGAAGATATGCTCATTTAAAGTTGACCCTGGTTTAAAATTAGCTCAAAACTCAATTGATAGGAACACTTTCAACTTAAATTTGTTCTAGGGGTATTGTATGACCTTAATACATGTCCAATGCACTCCCATACGAAAGAATTAGTCCTATAAATTATGATGAATGAGGTTCTCATTCCTTTATCGCAAATATTTTCAGTAACTATAAAATGGGTCTGTGTCATTTGTGCACTCTTCTTTGTGAGCGCATAGCATACGCGCGATACGCACAAAGGTCCTCTTGTGTGCACAATGTAACAAAATTGTTTAGGTTGTAGAGGTACAGGTTGTGCATTTTCAGTAATGAATGCATAACTTATGTACAATATGTACAACTTCCTCTCACCATCGCATAATGACCAACTTTTATGGGGTTGGTCACTGTTACCTTATGCGATACACATAATTTCTCACACAATGGTTATGTGATGTGCATTACTCTTGAGCGATACCTCTGAAAGATTTTTTCTTATGCTATTACTAGAGCTTGACTGTGTCTGATAACCCCATACTTGAATGTACATTACTCCCTTGTGCATATATGGCTCCTAAAAAGACTTTTCCATCTGATCTCTCCTTCTCCAAAGCTATCTCCTGCTATAAATCTACATAAGACAAAGAAGATGCTATTCTAAAAAATTCAAATCCAGTTGGGTTTACTAGAAAGAAAGTGAAAGTGACAGCAGGGCTAGAGAAACTTAGTCAACCATGTTGACGCAAGCCAAGTCATGTGGTTAATAACTTTAACGACAAAAGAGGTTCAAGCCCCATTATTGACTGGACCACATCTTTTGCAAAAGAGCATAAGAGGTCTAGTACTCTAATTCATTACTAGGTTGCTAGCACCCAAGAACTCTCGACTAATAGGAAGAGAGCCGACAAAGAGAAAATAGTGGTAGCCACTCCTATACCTCAAGTTATTCCTCGACTGTTAAATAGGTGCAATTTATTTCTGGATAGAACAATCTTGGAAGAACAGGTGGTATCATTGAATGATTTGATTGACAAGTATCTGGCCATTTAGGCCAAGGTAAAGTATCATGAGTTTTAAAATTTTAAAATAGCCTTTGTTGAATTATAGTGCTATGTGGGTGAAGGAGTTTTATGAGGCATATGCATTATTATTGCCTGCAAAGAGAAAGACAGTACAACCTCAAGGGGTGAAAGACATGGTAAACATTTATAGAGTTGATGTGAAGTGTTGTCATACAACCATAAATGATCTTCATGGACTATAGAGTATTCAAACCATTGTCATCGACCACTAGCACATTGAAAGATGATTTTGGTATTCATCCTGCATTGATTTATGCTTTGCTATGTGACAGGACACCCTCGTGGATCAAGTCTGAGGGTATTATTCAACAGAAGGACTGGAATGTTGAGGTATGATTTTGGCTTGGGTTTGTGAGTAGCCGACAGATTCCATCTTATAATGAGTCAAATTTAGTACCAAATAAGTGTTGCTAATTAGGTGTATTATGAAGAAATTGAGGATAAACTTTGAGATGGTCATTCCATCAAAAATTACAAAGAGGAACCAACAAGGGCAATGATTTTATCCATTCTCTTACTTATTCTATTAGATGTACAAAAGATCCAAAGTGCTTGAGAATGTTGGCACTGATGTCATGATTCCTTTTAAGACCACTGTTGATATATTGAGGATTCAGTCAGCCTTTAATCCTGATTGTACAGATAACAAAAGTTATCTAGAGCTTAGAGTTTCACAGTCTCCTACAGTTGAGTTGTAGTCACTTGCACTTGGAGATGATTTGACTTTGTCCACCCCAATTCCACCTCCTACTACCAGTTTACTCCCTCCCAGTACATCTACTGCACCTACTCCAACTACAGTTTCTTTACCAACACCTCCTAGTGCTCTACTATCGGGCTAACAATAGGTTCTTTCTCAGGCTATGGTGTTGAGGATGGGTGCTCTGGCTAAGGTTGCCAATTTTAGGGTGACTCTTTTATCAAACTAGATTCGAGATATGATTCTTTTGGATTTGGAGCCTCTTTAATAGGACATGAATGAGGTAAATAAGACCTTTTAATAACATGGTGATAGGTTGAATAGGCTGACCGAGAGAGCTGATCAGAGAGACCTTTAAGAGAAAGAGGGAGGTATTATATCTGGTGGTGATAGTTAGGCTGCCATTCGAGCTGATGTTGCTAAATTAAGAATAGAGATGGATCAGTTGCACTCTTTTAAGTTTGATAATATGTTTATTTATATACCTTCCACTACCCTACTAGTTATAGTTGGTTGCATCTCAGGGTGCCACACAACTTACCAACCAAAAAGGACTTCACTTGATGCAGATAATGATGATGATGCTTCTATAACTGTAGAGGGGGAGGTAGGAGAGGAAGATCTTGGTGATCATAGAGATGAGGTTGTGATAGCATGAGGTATGAGGACTTTAAAGAGCTTCAAGACATGAGGATGTCCAAGTCATTGCCACTCTAGAGCATTCATGGGTGGAGACTCCTATGGAGGGGCCCAACAACTCTAAACTAGCTGAGGAGACGTTGATGTAAGCACAGATCCAACCATATCATCCACGGAATAACCTAGCTCGGAATGGGGTATTGATGCCCATCTTAAGGCTACACCAGTGGGATAGACTCCTACTTTTCCTAAGATATCATACGGGGATCCACACCTTTGCTTCTATTTCCCTTATCTCTTTTTTATGCATTTTAGGTCAAAGCTACTATTTTTGTGGGGGGGTGTGGGTTTTCATTTGGATTTTTATTTTGGTGTGTATTATTTAGGTACTTAGACTATGCTTGTGCTTGTGTGATGGGATTGTGTGTTTTGACATTGCTTTTAGTTATTTCATTGCTTTATTGTGTTTTATCTTATTCTTAGTTTAAATTTCGTTGGCTCATAGTGGTGTTGGGCTTGGGTGAGCCATGTTCAAGATAGAACACCTTGTCTTGAAGACAACTCTTGTGGAGATCTTTCGTATACACAACTCTAAAAATATGACAATTTGGTTTGTGAATTGCTCCACTTTTCAAAATGTGCCCATTTTTAATTTTTTTTTGGTTGAGTTGAAATAGTTAGACACTACCTTTTTGTGAATACCCGCATCTAGTTTTGACTACTAGTTTACTTTTCATGATATATGCTATGAATGTGGTACACAATTGAGGAAGTAAAAGTGTTGCTTCGAGTATGTGATTGAGGGCCATGAGTGGTGAGCTTTTGAATCTATCTTGTTTGATGAGTCCATCTAGAACTTGCCTGATCAGTATATCACTAAGAAAGAAGTGTTGTGATGTTGGATAAAATACCTTAGTTCATCAAGTGGGAGTGAACCTTCGAATTGAACAAATATACATCCCTATTGTGAGTTGAGTAACCAATCTTTGCCCCAATTTGTGCCTTAGAACCTATTTTTTTGGACAACCTCATTACAAGCCATAACCCATCTTATACAATCTCCTCATTGAATAAAATCCTTCTTGAAACAATTAGGCGAGACCTTAAACCAACTTAGGCCAAAAGCCTAAGTTTTTGGTGGAAGAGTTATCGGGTGAGATTTGTAATCGAAAGTTCATAGATTTGGGGACCGCTCACTTCCTTCTCTAGTTATCTTAGTGTGAGTTGCAATTGTAAACTTAGCTTATAAATATTTGAAGATCTTAGCATTTAATAGGATAGGAGGAGGAACGTTCCATGTGAATCTTATATAATTGGTCCTTAGTGTGTCACAAGAAGTAAACTTTGGGAAAGGAATTTAGTTGAGGTCTTATATGGTGCTTCGAGAGGGTTGAGTCACTATAACCCTAATCTATCCTACCTAACCCATTGCCTATATTACAAGCCAAAGTAATATCTTTGTGATCTCCAATATAGCATGCTTAATTGTGGTGAGATAGAACATATGGGCAAGCCTATGTTATGGCACTTGTGTTCATGATAGTCTTTGAGAGAGAGAGAGAGAGAGAGTGAATCATGCTAATCCCTTGTTTAAATTTTGATCATATATTGAGGGAAGAGGTATTTTTTACTGTGAGGGCACTTGATTGAAATTCTTGAGTATATTTGTTGACCTTAATTGAAGTTTATGAGCATGTGCTTTGTTTGGTAGCAATTAGTCAACGTTTGAGGCTTGTAGCTCATGAATTAAGTGTTTGATAGGTGACATTTATGAAAGTTTTCAAAAACACGAGGGCAAAAATGTTTTCACAAAGAAGCATATGTTTAAACTCCCAAGTAGTATCATTTGTAGGTATTATTATTTTGTTGAGAATTTTGATTCACTTGAGGACAAGTGAAAGTTTGAGTTGGGGGTGTTGATGAGTCAACAATCTATCACTCATTATGCGTACTATTGATACTATATCAATGTCCTCATTGACTAATTTGAGTCAATTCTTAAGTTAATTTGGTTGCATGTAGGTAATAAGACTGAAGAATCTACCAAAGGATGACAAGAACAATTGATACGCCCAAATTACAAATCCTTTAAGAAGCGTAAGAAATCATTGTCAAATATATAACCCAACAAAGATTGGGTTAGAATCCCACACAGAATATGTTGGTAACAAAGTCGTATGTAATTCAAGTGACTATTAGTCGAGAATTTCCATGAAATGGGGGCGGGGGGCTATAAATGATTTTGAATAAATAATCAACTTATTTCAAGTAACCTGTGTTAAATTTACAAATTATTTATCAATAGAGAAAACAAGCTAAGATTGTGTTCACCATGACTTTTAATCACTTTCAAGTTAAAGTCGATAGTGAGTTCATATTAACACAAGTAAAGGTCAAGAAGATGTTCACCTAAACGTTTCCCAATCTAATTAGCCGATATTCCTTTAATTCTTTCAAACTTAAAGAGATAGAAAAAACAAATTCAATTTTAGCCTCAAGTTGATTAATCTCGTTAGAGCATTACTCATTAGATGGAGGTTAGAAACTCCTAAATTCTTTTTGTTAGACTCTTTTTTTTATTTTAACCTCTTTGTTCAAGCAAGTAAAACCTAAGGATTGTTCTAATGTTTTCAACCATTATAAATATGTATAAGTGAAAGGAATAACAAAATCTTTACAAGTGCCAACTGAATCAACCTCGAAATTAGCCCTAGAAGCACTTTTCAGCCATGGATTCCACAACACTATATGGAGGGTTTTTAGCCACACATAGTTGTTGTAAATAAGGAATAAATATATTTCATGCATAAGAGTTGAATTCTCACAAAGATGAAATTTGAGGCTTCAATCCTCCACAAGAAACCAAGAAATAGCGTACAAACCCAAAAACGTATTCTCCAGAGAAAATTATAACATAAAAATATTCAAAGTATTAAAAGATACCTATTCTAAACCCTAGAATAGGTATTTATAGGTTCCAGGAAAGTGGGAATTAAAATTCAAATCTAGACTGCAGCTTCCCCATTGACGTCTCCCTTGACGGTTCGCCGGATACGTGACTGTTCGTCACCTGAACCATCACTAGACTTCAGCTTGTGATTGATTCTGTTTAATTCTGATGTGAGGGCTGATGGTTCATCAGCCTCTTGGAGGATTGTCACACTGTTCTATCATAAGTGAATTAAGGTTAACCCAAACTATGTTGCCTTGGCGGCTAGCATGACGGCTTGTCAGCTTCTTGATGGATCGTCAGGTTGAGTCGTCACACATATTGGTTCAATTTGATGTTGAAGCCAGGCATGGCAGTTGATGTTACCCAAACTATACCTCTAAAAAAGTATAATGCGGTCACTATATCAAATATAGAATCCAACTAATTTGGGGTCGATTCCACAGGGAATAGGACAAAAATCTATCGAGTGTTTGTCTGAGTAATTGGTACGTAAGTAAAAAAGGGGGGTTTTGTAAACAGAAAACCAATAGTAACAAGTGTTAATTTTCGAATTTGTGATCAATACGAGAAAGACACTAGGACTGTGATCCCTAAGATTCCTTAACTCCACCAGTTACTTGTGTTTGCAAACTGTCCCGCTGCGTTGCATGCAAAATCTAACAAGATATGTTCATATAAATGTCTCTTGATCTTGGTTAGATGAATTTCACTCTTCTCCTCTCAATCTTCGAGTGTCGCACTACTAAACCTTGTTCTTGATCTCAGATTAACTATCCCTGTTATGGCTCAAGTTATTAGATGAAGGTTGATAGTTTCAAATATCTGTTGTTATTCTTTTTTCCTAATCTCTACTTCTCTCTCTAGAAAGTTTAGAATACTGGTGAGCTTCCAATGTTTGCAACCATTAGAAGATCAATGATAACATAGGAAATAGCAATACATGCAGTCACACCGGTTCAGAATTGCTTCGCACTTAACCCATTTCGTTAATTCCTCATGATTAACACAACCCTAGTGATGGGGTTTTGCTACTCATGATTGCAAGAACACAAGAAGAATTCAATGATGAAAATATAATTACAAACTCACAATAAGAATAAAAACTCTGAAATCTCAATATAAATCAAAACCCTAGAATTGATTTTGAGATTACAAGATCAATGTAATAGACAACTCAAAATAATGTAATAACTAACTCCTAAACATAGGACAACCTAAGGGTATTTATAGATACAAAGTGAATCATATCCTAAACAAAGTATGAGAAAAAAGTCAGAAACTTTCCACGGACCGTGACTTGAGGTCATGGGTTTAACCCACGGACCGTAGGTCCCAACCGTAGGAACCAGACTTCGATGAAAACTTTCAGGAGTTGACCCATGGTCATGACTCACGTGCCGTAGGTGGACCTACAAACCGTGGTTCCAGGTCGTGAGTCACTCTTGAGATTTTCAGCTCCAGTCTTTTCTATTCAAAAACTTCATTCCAGTGCATGCTTCATCCCATCTTCTCTATTTTGCCTCGAAACCTATTTTCCTGTAAGATAGAACAAAAAACACATCATACCTACCAAACATACCCAAGTTATTGCATATTTTCCTTGTTTTAAGCATCGAAAGTGCCATGAAATCATGGTACATCAACACCCTCAACTTAGAACATTTGCATGTCCTCAGGCGAACAAAACAAAACAAACACATTTGATGCTTAACTAAGAGAAACCTAAGAGACCTACGACAGTCAACTCATTGCTTTTGGCACCAAAATCTTTTCTATTTGAAAATCAAAACCACAGTGTGTATACATGCAACATATTATCATGACACAGAAGGGATCAAGTGATGGCATCAGATTATGAACAAATAACTAAGCATATATGCAAACGACATTATCCAAACAAATAGCAGCTTACAATGCAACCCATGTACTCTCACAACAAAAAAGGCCCATACACTCACAGTATACTACTGAATATCAACATAGGGACTGGATCAAAATACTTTCAATCAAAAAGAAGTTCAAACAGTGTTCATGAAACACCTTAGGCTTGCCCTTATTTTCGATGCCATAGTTTTTCGGACAATCAAACTAGGATCACTATAGGACTTTCATCGGCTTGTAATGCAAGCTTGGGGATGGGTGTGGTACATATGGATATGGTGACTCAACCCTCCTTGACACTTCACTATTTTTGGCTCCACTTTCCAACCATTCTCATTTTATTCTCCCTTATTCTACTTCATTTATTTTTAGATTTTGGGTGTAATTTTCTTTATGATATCAATATTCTTTTTTTTTCTTTTTTCAAACTCTATTTTTTTTCTTCAAACCCAAATCTTTTCTCTTTTATTTTACTAACCTTTTATTCATACTCATATCAAGCTATGCACCTCTATGATAGCCACCCTCAACTTAGGCAATTTGCCTGAGTTGAGGTACACAATGTCCATGGAGGAACCAGGGCCAAGACAGTTTCATTGTAAGTCAAAATAGGAAGTTGAATAGGCTAATGAAAGAAAAGGGTCAATTAAGGCTCAAACTTGGGATCAAAGGATATTTACTTCATTTGGTCAAGCATTTAGGCTAAAAGTGGACTTATTTAAAATGGCCTATGATCCTTTCCTAACCACTATCCTCTAACCTAGGCAAGACTAACCGGGCAAGTTCTGGATTGTACACACAAAGTGAACTTGGTAATGACCTCTCACACACATAGCACAGGGTTACACTATCAACTACTACCTATCCAGTTCATATATTGCTAAGCTACAGTTATTCTTCCTATAATACTAATGCCATAACAAGATCCAACAACTATCACAAACTAACATAACTACACACATAGTCCAAAATAAAAAATTTAAGGAGGGGTATCCTTTAAACAATCAAAAAGAATCATTATCATTCAAAGTTCTTTGCAAATTGACTGCACTAGCGTTCCCCTATTTTTCACCTAATTAAACATGAAAACATATAATGAAACACAAACAACAACCTAAACATGCCGGATCTACTATGATAGTACACTCGGGGGAAAACAAACACGGTAACAAAACCCCCTAAGTGGTATACCCCCACCCCTAACTAAATAATGGTGCACTACCCTCAGTGTATAACTATAAATACAATAAGTGCAAGGGAGTGAAGGACATACCTGTGGAACCCTAGGCACCGGATTTGGTCCCTCCCACAATAGGATCATCTGTATGCTCACTGGGCTCCACGCTAGGTGCTGACAGTAGAACATGTGGCTGACTAGAGGACACACACAGTGCTCTCTTCTCATAGGTAATCTAACTGGCATGGTACTCTACCTGGGAGGCCTTAGTCGCCCTCCGCAAATCACTTTCAAACTTATCTTCACTCTCACCCTGGTCCTCAGGAATCCGTTGCCTCTTACCTCTAGCAATAAGAGGCTCCTCATCAATAAATAAATCAACCCCAAACACCGGTGCTGTTGGGATCGGTGTCGGCATAGGCAAAATGATAGAAGAGTGGCTGACTGCTGAATCTCCAACCTCTACCCTCTAAGAAGCCACCTTCTGTGTTCAACTTGTCAAGTCTGGAATACGAGCCTCCCATAGCTGGTTACCCATCCGTTGCTCAAACCTGTCAATTCATCCATGCAACTCTCGCATAAATCTATCCATGACCACAATCATGCGGGCTTCAATCCTCCCCTTAGAAGCCTCTATCGAAGTCCTAACCCATGGCTTAAGTTGAGTCACCAATGACTCAACTTAGCCATCTGGGCCTCTGTGTAACTCTGCCGCTCAATTATATGTGTCTTTCTATCCACCAGCTGCTTTAAAAAGTCTCTCGAGATTGAAACAATACCAGACGGGGGTGGTGGTGTAGTGGTGGCTGTCGCCCCCTTATCAATCATGGGGTTTGTGCCCTCAGTAGTCTATTTTATAGCCTCGGGCTCACTAACAGGTGCTGGGGTGCTAACAGGCTTATCTCGATCCACATTCCCTTCAACAAGGGCCACGGGTTGAGACCTCCTCTGGGAAACCAGGTTAGCCCAATACTGCATCAACCTCATATCAGCCCCTCGGGTCACCTCAATGTAGTGATCAACCCCAGGTAGCGTGACCACACCAACAATATTACATAAACCCTGAATCATACATGGGAAAGATATCCTGGTGAATTCTCAGAAAGCTCACCCGTGAATCTCCTCAATAACGTAGTGGGCAAAGTTGATGTCATAACCTGCCATGATGCTCACCACTAGAACTGCTCAGTTAAACATAAGAGAATTATTATCACTTGTAGGACCGAGATGGTTCCTTTAGTCCGACCACCAAAACTTGCCTGCAAAGTGGAGTGAGGACTTGTTAATGTCCGACCTCTTAGCTACTCATTTAGCATTTACCCCATTCTCAGCTATATAACTCGCAATCCACTACAATAGCTCTAACTGCTGATCCACATTCTTCATTTTGTTTCTATTCTTCACCATCTCCATGTAGTGATCAAACTCAGTTGTATTTCCTGGAACCTCACCACCGGTACCAAACAAGAACCTCTGTATCATCTGCTTCGATATTTAACCTCGTGTACCATAAACCAAAGTGTGAGTCAATGGTGGTTGGTCCCAATCTCGCTCCTATGGAGGTGTTATCAAATCAACCAAAGAATTATATGAGGTATAGAACTCGCGTACTAACTTTGGAATTTAACTACCATAAGGCTCTGTTAGCCACCTGAAGCCATATCTATCAAATAGTGTCTTAATCTCGGGCATCACATTCAAATCATCTATACTAAACTGGGGCTCTTCTATGATATTCCTCTTAAATGAACCCTGCTCAATAGGCTCTGCATCCCTACAATAAATAGACTTCATATCAAGCACACACCACCTCATCTTCTTCTGTCGTACTGTCGATGCAGTCCGCTGTGCAGCCAGCTATCTCTGTGAGAAGATCGTCGAATCCTGGACACCAGTACCTAAAATAGAAGTTGTCTCAGCGTCTTCACCATTGTCCCCTAACTTTGAAGCATCCTTACCTTCGCCATTTTCATCGGCTACAAGTGCATCCTCCCCATTGCTAGTTTCACCAGTCGTAGAAACATCCTCCCTCTTTTTAGACTGGGGGAAGAATCAGATAACTGAGTAGGATTCACCCGTATGGTAGGTGGTAGGGGCTATGTAGTAGGCTGAGGTGTGGCTCAGGCTGCAACCTGTACCCTAGCTTGTTGCCTCATGGTGTGAGGCACAATAGCAGAATCATTCCTATCAAGCTTGTAAACCTCTTCGGACCCACTTTTCTTAGGTTCTGAAGTCTCATCTTGCAACCTAGTTGTGATTTTTGCGTTTTTAGTTTGGATTCTCAAAGAAGAACCCATATCCCCATTATTGGGATTCCCTTTTGGTGGGATTTTTCAAATGGTTGGGTTTAGGTGAGTTGGGGTCGGGTCGAGTTTTGTAGGATAGAGAGTAGGGTCAGATTTTATGGTTTTTAAACTTTTGGGTGTGTGGGATTTACGAATCTTGGCTATTTGTAAGTGGGAATGGATGAATTTGATTATTTGGTAAGTTGGAATAGAAGAATTTACGTGTTGGTAATTAGGAAATTATTGGAATTTAGGATTTGAAGTGAAGATTTGGTGTGATTGGAATAAGGAAATCGGTTGTTTGAGGAGTTGTGTAATCGAGTTTTAGGGTTTATATCGGGTGAGGGTTGTATATTTGGGTTTTAAAGGAGTGGTCAGGTCGGCTTTCAAAATTTTTAGGTTTTTTGATTTCTATGGACCGGACCCACGGTCCGTAGGTTGACCTATGGTCCGTGGGTTGCTGGCGTGGGTTTGAATCTGCAACATAAAAATTGAGTCTGATTTCGACAGTCTCCACCCATGGTTCGTAGGTTGACCTACGGTCCCTAGGTCACCACTGTGGGTTGAGCTGCACACTTTAGTTCACAATTTTTTTCTCAACTCAACTGTCCTCTACACCCTTCAATGATTAGATCCAAAATAAAATCAGTCCTTGGGTTGCCTCCCATGTAACGCTTGATTTAAGGTCGCTGCACGATGAGGCTAAGTTGGTTAGTCAGACTTTACCAACCAGCCCATGGGTTGCCTCCCATGAAGCGCCTGATTTAATGTCGCGGTATGACCCAACAACCTTGAGTATTCATACTTCATCAAGTCTAAGTTGCTCATATGACCTTATTTCTTTCGTAGTTCCCACATAGTGCTTTACCCGCTGACCATTGACCTAGAAGAGGATGTCGTCATCACCTTTTAGCTCAATTGACCTATGAGGGAATACCCTAACCGCAGTGAATGGTCCAGACTATTTGTACCTTATTTTTCCAGGAAACAAGCGAAGTTCGGAGTTATAGAGCAAAACCAGGTCTCTCGGGTGAAATTCTCTTCGTTCAATGTTCCAATGATAATATAAATTCACCTTCTTTTTATACAACGCTGAACTTTCATAAACCCAGAGACAAAATTCATCCATCTCATTCATCTGCTCTAATCTCAGTTTAGCCGCTTCACTCTATTCCAGATTCAACTTCTTCAATGCCCATAATGCCTTATGTTCAAGTTTGATAGGAAAATGACATGATTTACCAAACACCAACTGATATGGATATGCATTAATCGACATATTAAATGCAGTTCAATATACCCATAATGCATCATCTAATATTCTCACCCAATCAGTCCTATTGGCATTCACAGTCTTTGCCAAAATAGACTTAATCTCACGATTTGACACCTCAACTTGCCCACTCGTCTGAGGATCATAAGGTGTTGCCACCTTGTGTTCGATTCCATATTGTTCAAGCAGGGCTTTGAACAGCTGATTACAGAAGGGTATCCTCCATCACTAATGATAACACGGAGTGTTTCAAATTGTGAAAATATATTTTTTTCAGAAATGCCGTGACACTCCGTCCTTTATTATTGGGAAGCGCAATTGCCTCCACCAATTTAGAAACATAGTCAACAGCTACCAAAATGTATTTCATCCCATGTGAGCTCGCAAATGGGCCCATAAAGTCAATACCCGACATATCAAACAACTCGAGCTCAAGAATAGTTGTCATTGGAAGTTCGTGTCTGCGCAAGAAGTTCCTTTGTGTTTGACATTAGTCACAAGCCCTAGCATAGTCATGAGCATCTTTATAAATGGTAGGCCAATAATACCCATATTGTAAGATCGTATGAGAAGTCCGCGCACCTCCATGATGACCCCTAACTGGAGATGAATGACATGCTTTCAAGATACACATCATCTCAACTTTCGGAATACACCTTCAAAGTATACCATATGCATACACCCTAAATAAATAAGGCTCACCCCAGAAGAATTTTCTCACCTTATGCATGAATCTCTTTCTCTGCTGATACGACATATCTTTCGGGACTAAATCACTTGCCAAAAAGTTGGCAAAACATGCAAACCAAGGGATTAAATCTTGTGATGCTGCCAACACTTACTCGTCTGGAAAAGTATCATCAATATCAAGATCGTCCCTCAATCTAAGCATGACCTCCTCCTCAAGGTGTGATAGATGGTATGAAACCTGGTTCTCAGTCCCCTTTCAGTCCTTGATCTCTGATGTCGCCCAAAATATACCTTCGAAAAAGTACAATGCGGTCGCTGTATCAAATATAGAACCCAACTAGGTTGGGGTCAATCCCACAGGGAATAGGACAAAACTGTTTAGAATACCAGATGGAATAATTGGAAAGTAAGTAAAACTGGGGGGTTTTGCGAATGAATTGTAACAATAACGATTGCTGGTTGTATCGAGTTTGAAGACAATAAGAGAAATACACTAGGACCGTGATCCCTAATGATTCCTTAACTTCACCGGTTACTTATGCTAATAAAACCATCTCGCTATGTTGCATGCAAAATCTGACAAGATATATTCATCTAAACGTATCTCGACCTTGGTTAGATGAATTTCACTCTTCTCCTCTTGGTCTCCGAGGGTCGCACTACTAACCCTTATTTGGGATCTCAGATAACTATTCCCGCTAAGGCTCAAGTTATTAGATGAAGGTTGATAGATTTAAATCTCTATTGTTATCTCCTTTTCCCAATCTCTACCTTTTTCTCGAGCAAGTCTATTATACATGTGAGTTCCTAACATTTGCAACTGTTAAAACGCAATCAGAATGAAGGAAACAACAATACATGTATTTACAGCGGTTCAGAGTTGCTTTGCACTTAACCGGTTTCGTTATTGAATCATGGTTCACACAATCCTAGTTGATGAGTTTAGCTACTCATAGTTCTAAGAACACAAGAAGAATTCAAAGATAAAAACATAATTGTACACTCACACTAATGAAGAGGAACTGAAATCTATATTATCAATAAAACTCGAATTAGGGTTTGTAACTACAAAACCAAGAATATGTTTATAGTATCAAAAACAACATGAAATAGCTCTTAAAATAATGTAATGAATCTCCCCCGCACATAGGACTATACAGGGGTATTTATAGATACAAAGTTAATCCTATCCAAAACAAAATAGGAGAACAGAGTCGGCAACTTCCACGGTATTGTGACTTGGTGTCGTGGAACTAAGTCACGCCAAGTAGGTTGGTTTCATGGAAATCAGGCTCAATTAGACGTCTTCAGAAGTTGAGTCACAGCATGCTTCCACCTCACGTGACTGAAAGTCATGCCACGTGACTGAAAGTCACGCCACGTGACTGAAAGTCACGCCACGTGACTGCTGGAGTGGATATCAGACCCTGTCTTTGATCTCTGAATTGGACTCACGCTAGCCACTCACGTCACGTGAGCGGCAGTCACGCCACGTGAGTGGTGTCGTGAGTCCATATCTGGTGTAGATTCTTGTTCTTTCTTCTTCCAACACTTCGTTCTTGGGCTTGATTCTTCCTTTTTGATCATTTTGCCTTTAAAACCTATTTTCCTGCAAAGTAGGAAAGAAACCACATCATACCAACAAAATACACCCAATTTTTTTTGCATATTTTCCTTGTTTTAAGCATTGAAAGTGCCATGTAACCATGGCGCATCAATCTCAAAGTCAAATTCTTGCAATAGAAGTACCCACTGAATCATTCTTGGCTTGGCGTCCTTTTTTGACATAAGATATCTGAGTGTTGCATGGTCTGTATGCACAATCACCTTTGTTCCAATCAAGTAAAATCAAAATTTCTCGAAAGAAAATACCACCGCTAACAGCTCTTGCTCGGTCACAATATAATTCTTCTGAGCTGGGTTAAGTGCTTTGCTAGCATAATAAATCGGATGTAGAATCTTCTCACGCATTTGGCCAAGGACTGCACCCAAGACCGCTCTGCTAGCATCACACATAACTTCAAATGGCATCGTCCAATCCGGCGAGACAATGATAGGGGCTGAAATCAACTTCTCTTTTAGACACTCAAAACACTTTCAAGAACGCGTCATCAAGCACAAACTTTACCTCCTTTTCTAAAAGCTTGCATAATGGATGTGCAATCTTAGAGAAATCCTTGATGAATCTTCTATAGAAACCTGTATGACCTAAGAAACTTTGAATCCCATTCACAGAAATAGGTGTAGTTAACTTTTCAATCACCTTAATCTTTTCTTTGTTGACTTCAGTGGCCTCCTTTGAGATCCAATGCCCCAACACGATGACCTCTTTCACCATAAAGTGACACTTTTCCCAATTCAGCACTAAGTTCCACTATTCACATCTTTGTAACACATTAGCGAGGTGGGCCAAGTAGTCATCAAAAGAGTCTCCCACTACAAAAAAATCATCCATAAAAACCTCACTAGTATCCTCCACCATGTCGGAGGAAATGGACATTATGCAGCGCTGAAAAGTGGCCGGTGCATTACATTAACCGAAGGGTATCCTTTTGAATGGTAACATCCCATATGGATAATTGAAAGTGGTCTTATCTTGATCCTCGAGGCCAAATTAAAATCTAATTATACCCTGAATAACCATCAAGAAAACAATACCATCCTCTGCCAGCAAGACGGTCTAACATCTAGTCCATAAAGGGCATAGGAAAGTGATCCTTTTTGATCCAAGAATTTAGCTTTTGATAATCCATTCAAACTCTCCATCCTATTACCAACCTCATTGGGATCTGTTCATTCTTCTCATTTGCAACCACC
The DNA here is from genome assembly GCA_031232105.1 of Capsicum rhomboideum. Classification (NCBI taxonomy): domain Eukaryota; kingdom Viridiplantae; phylum Streptophyta; class Magnoliopsida; order Solanales; family Solanaceae; genus Capsicum; species Capsicum rhomboideum. The sequence continues at coordinate 72,820,381 of CP124718.1, read as the reverse complement.
ATGATTCCACCCTTTTTGGCATACACTAAACCGGGCTTACCCACTTACTATCAGCAATAGGGTAAACCACGTCCGCATCTAACCACTTTGATAATTTATTTCTTCACAACTTATTGCATTGGCGGGTTTAGACGACGTTGATGCTCAATGCTTGATATGCACTCGGGATCTAGCTGAACTTTTTGAGTGCAAATATCGGGTGGAATCCCAATAATGTCAGCAATGGACCAACTAATGACCCTCTTAAACATTTTCAACACCGAAACAAAAGCCTCTACTTGCCACTCACCAACTTAGTAGAAATAATCATGGGAAATGTGTTTTGGCTCCCAAAAATGCATAGCAAATGTGAGACAGGAGAGCCTTAAGTCCAAAACTGGAGGCTCCTCAATAGAAGGACGAGTCGATGGGGTCACCCTATTCTTTAAATCAAGATCAAGTTTCTTTAGAGCATAAGTGTATGATCCCATACCAGCAAGTGCACCAACTATCTCATCATACTCATCAATACCATCGCTATCAAAGTTCATAATCAGGGCTACAAGGGCTTCAACCCCCAATATTTCTTCAATAGAAACATCCTAATATGCTTCTTCGGTCGTGTCAATCACCAAAATTACATGCATGTCTTTTTGTTGCTTCATGTAACGACAAACATTGAAGGTAACCTGCTCTTCATTCAACCTGAACTTCATATGCCTAATTTCCATGTCAACTAATGCACGACCGGTGGAATGGAATGATCTTTCCAAGATTATGGGAACCTCAAAATCAACCTCACAGTCAAGAATGACAAAGTCAGTCGGAAAGATGAAAGATTCCACCTTTACTAAAACATCATACAAAATGCTAATCGATTTTTTCACAGTTCTATCCGCCATAAGAAGTCTTATTGAAGTCGATTTTGGTGCTCCCAATCCTAACTGTTTAAATATGGCTAGCAGCATCAAGTTAATGCTAGCACCCAAATTGTACAGTGCCTTTTCAAAGTTGTAGGAGCCGATAGTACAAGGAGTTGTGAAGGCTTTTGGATCTTCCTTTTTCTCGACAAGTGAATTAGAAGCAATTGCACTACAATGGTGCAAATTATCTACTGGCTCAAAACTGACAGTTCTCTTCTTTGTCACCAAATCTTTCATGAATTTCACGTAACCTGATATCTGCTCCAAAGCCTCGACAAGAGGGATATTTATCGATAGCTCTTTTAAAATTGAAATAAATTTTTGGTATTTACCCTCTTCAACTTTCTTTTTCAACCTTTGAGGAAAGGAAGGAGGAGGTAATGAAATGGGTTTCAAAAACTTGAGTAACCTCCTTCTCCTTCCTCTTTTCAGAATTAGATTCCTTATCAACATTTTGGGGCTTATGAGCTGCTTCTTGTCACACCTCGAATTCCAACGGGGCAGACTGGCACCCGAAGCCGTTAAGTCCTAAGAGAACCAATATTTATTCATATACACCCATACGCATGTCACTAACTAAGCATCACCATCACATTGGAGATATAAGATGCCAATAGTGGAAGTCATGGAAAATATGTGATATATAGGAAACTTGGCCGTTTGGGCCATCAAGTCAAAATGGACATACATTGACATTCATCTCCCCACGTACGTCTACAAAGTCTCTAACATATACATGTACATAACCATCCTAAAGTCGGTACAAGTCCCCGCTTTACACAACATTTACATAGTACCAAAACCAATGTACAACTGTGACTCGAAAAGCCCCGAACCAACTAGAGCTCACCAATGATCGGCAAATGATCCGTAACCTACTGTGGAAGTCTACTAGCACCTGTGCCTGCAGCAAGTAAGGTAAATCCCCCAAGGGACGTCAGTACGAAGAATGTACTAAGTATGTAAGGTCATAAGAAACTGTATGATACATAAATACTTCAATAGAATCAAATACAAGTGAATAATCAATATGGATAAGTCACCATTCTGTATGTGTGGAACCACGTATATTACGTTGATTACTTTTTGTAATTTTACTCTTATTCATTCGTTCATCACTCATTCATTCATTCATTACCCATCCTTTCATTTATATAATGCTCGGGCCCCAAGCTGATGAATGGGTAATCAACAATTATTTGGGATCGACCCATGCTAGGCTTTTCTTTAACCCCTGGGATACCACCCGTAGTGGCGGGATTGACCCATGCTAGGTGTTCTTTTAACCCCTAGGATACCACCCGAGATATTGGGATAGACCCATGCTAGGTATTTTAACCCCTGGGATACCACCCAAGAATAGAGACTTTATTACCTCACTTCTTAATCTTTGAAATAGTTCATTCGATGGTCATGTCATTATTGGAACTGTAGAACGTAATATTAATGGAACTTTGGAACCATGTCCATGATTATGTGACACATGAATAATAATTGATCAATGAATAAGGAACATGTGAATAACAATAGATGATAACCTGAAATGAGATACCTTAGAACATTTCGGAATGGAACAAGTTCGGTAACAATGAGAAAAATAGGTGCGGCCTACGGATATGGAAAAGAGTAAACTTACATACCTTATCTTCCAAAAATAAATGCACAGTCCTATATGTGAATACAATAATCCAAATCTTTCCTTACATTTCATTCTACAACACAAGTACATAACGGAGATCACGTTAACAACTAATTACCTTACAAGTGCATAAGACGACAATGAGTTATATGACTGCCATACAACATCATTTCACACTTTACAATACAATTCACTGCATTACCATACCAACAACACCATAACATTCCACAGATTGACCAAGACATCATAAACCAATATCATTTCACACCAATTTACCTTTTACGCTTCCTTATTATCATTCCGTCACAATTACTCTATCAAGTCGCCTCATAACAAGATATTAACAACAATACATAATTTATATAATCCAAAAGGCCTCCAAAAGACCCCTTAAAGTCATTAACAAGGTTTCATAATTGATAATTACATCCAAGAAGGGTATAGGAGGCTTCGGGGTTCAAAGAGAGACAAAAACACACAAAACAAAATTATGGCCTTGTACAGAGCCACCTGCGTTGGCATATGCAGCCGCAGATGCTCCAGACGTGAGGGCGGATGCCCGTTTCAGCCTCCAAGGGTCATTTTAGGGTCCTTTTTTGTAATAAATGGTCCATGGCTACCAATAAGCTTATATTTACATGTTTTAGGTCAACTCGAATTCCAAAAAATAACCATGGTTTCACCACACCCATGAACATCACCAAAACCATATTTTTCTTTCAATACACCACCAAGTCCATGCATAATTTTGCAATAACAATTTCAAACATTATATACAAGGATAAAACAAGTTAAGGATATAATCAAATCTTACATGTTGATATTTAATACATCAAGTTCACTTCCTTCAATACCACAAGTCCATTTTCAAGTTTACAAGGCAAAACCCTTTTTCGATTGTAAAAATAGACAGTTTTACACATAGTGAACTGTCCAACACTTTGCCAACATAACCAACATTATTTATACACCATATTAAGCATATAATATACTAAACCATGAGAATAAATACTTATAAAATCTTGCAAGAGAGTGATCTTGTCCAAAAGAGTGATGACTTAGGGTTTGTGTGAGATGAGAAATGTTTTGGAAAAGTCTAGAAATGGCATGTGTATGGATATGAATAAAAGTATGATTTTCCTTGACTTATATATTCCCTCAAGTCATCCTTAGCCAACATTAATTGTGTTTACTTGGTCAACATAAAAGAATGGGTCATTTCCATTTTGGGCCATGTCTTTTATATAAATTTTGGGCCTCATTTGAGCCCAATGACACAAGATTCATTTAATCCCAACAAATTAATGCATAATTCACCAACCCTCTCATATTTAAATAATTCCATAAATGTTAAGGTAGTCTCATGGGTTCGGAAATTCATGGGGTGTTACATCCTTCCCTCCTTAGCAACATTCGTCCTCAAATGTTAGTGACATTATTCAATTTAAACAGTTGTAAGTCTAGGATCATTCTTCAAGTTGTCATGTATATATACTTAAATGATTATAAATACTTACTTGTCATTGCTTCGATCTCGTATCTTGAACTTTTTCTTCCATGTAAACAAATAAAGATACTTGGACTTCATCATTTCTTCAGCTTCTCATGTGATCTCTTCTACTTGTTGATCCCTCTAAAGTACCTTTACAGAAGCTACGTCTTTATTCCTTAACCTCTTCACTTGTCTATCCAGAATAGCAACAGGTATCTCTTCATAGGTGATATCCTTCGTAACTTGTACATCTTCAATGGGAGTAAAACGAGATGGATCTTCTATGCACTTTCGAAGCATCGAAACATGAAATACTGGATGAACTGTGGAGAGTTCTTGTGGTAGTGACAATTCATACGCAACTTGCCCAAATCTTTGGACAATTTCATATGGCCCGATATAACGGGGACTCAACTTCCCTTTCTTCCCAAATCTCATTACGCCCTTCATCGGTGACACCTTCAAGAATACCCAATCACCTATGGCAAATTTGAGCCCTCTTCTTCTGACATCAGCATATGACTTGTGTCGACTTTGGGCCGTTTGTAGCCGCTGTTGGATCACTTTAACTTTCTCCATAGCTTGATGAACAAGATCCGTCCCAAATAAAGCAGTTTCACCTGCTTCAAACCATTCGATTGGTGATCTACACTTCCTTCCGTATAAAGATTAATAAGGTGCCATTTTGATACTTGAATGATAGCTATTGTTGTAGGAAAATTCAATAAGAGGCAAATGGTCATCCCAATTGCCTTGAAAATCTAACGTGCAAGCTCGTAGCATATCTTCAAGTTTTTGGATAGTACTTTCTGCCTGTCCATCAGTCTGGGCATGAAAAGCCGTACTCAAATTCACTTGTGTACCCAAGTTCTTCTGAAAAGATCTCCAAAAATGTGCAGTAAATTGAGCTCCCCTATCTGATATAATGAAGATCTAAATCCCATGTAATCGCACTATCTTTTTAACATACAACCTTGCATAATCTTCAGCTGTATAGGTGGTCTTGACTGGTAGGAAATGTGCTGACTTGGTAAGCCTGTCAATTATGACCCATATGGAATCAAATTTCCGCAGTGTATGAGGAAAACCTGTGATGAAGTCCATATTAATCATGTCCCATTTCCAGACTGGAAGATTGATACATTGCATGTAACCCCCAGGTTTTTGATGCTCTACCTTTACTTGTTGACAATTTGGGCATTGAGCTACATACTCTACAATGTTTTTCTTCATGTTTTCCCACCAATACATATCTTTCAAACCGTGATACATCTTTGTAGCTCCTGGATAAACAGAATATCATGAATGATGTGCCTATGTCATAATTCGTTTCCTCAGCTCGTCTACATCCGGTACACATAATCTACATTGGCATTGAAGTACTCCTTCTTCGGTAAGATTAAAGACCTTTGTCAAACCCTTTTGTACATTCTCTTTTAGCTGCAAGAACATAGGATCCGCAAGCTGCTTCTCTTTCACTTCAGCTATTAATAAAGATTCTGCTGCATTTTGTACAATAACCCCTTCATCTGAAGATTCAAGCCCCCAAGCTGCTAGTTGATGTAGATCCTTGACTAAGTCTCGCTTTTTCATCAACTGACCACTAGTGCCTCCTATTGCCTTGCGGCTTAATACATCAGCTACCACGTTTGCTTTTCCTGGATGATATAGGATATCAATATCATAGTCCTTCAATAGCTCAAGCCACCTCTGCTACCTCAGATTTAAATCCTTCTGCTTAAAGATATATTGCAAACTTTTGTGATCAGTGTAGATGTCAACATGAACTCAATACAAATAATGGCGGCATATCTTTAAAGCGAATACCACATCTGCTAACTCAAGATCATGTGTGGGATAGTTTCTCTCATATGGCCGCAACTGTCGTGAGGCATACGCTATTACTTTATCATGCTGCATCAACACACATCCAGTGCCAACTCTGGACGCATCACAATATACTGCATACCCCTCTGTGCCTTCCGGAAGTACTAATACAGGTGTGGAAGTTAATGTATCTTTCAACTCTTGGAAAATTTTCTCATATGCATCATTCCACTGAAACTTGATTGCCTTGTGTGTTAGCTTCGTCAAAGGTGCAGCAATGGAAGAAAAACCTTCAACAAACCTTCGCTAATAACTTGCCAATCCAAGGAAGCTACGAATTTCCGTGGGCGTCGTAGGCCTTGGAAAATTTTTCACCGCTTCAATCGTTTGTGTGTCCACCCGAATTCCTTCATCTGACACAATGAGACCCAAGAATGCTACGGATTTCAACCAAAATTCACATTTAGAGAACTTCGCATACAACTTACACTCACGAAGAATGTGCAACACCTACCGTAAGTAATTAGCATGGTCCTCTTGTGATCTTGAATAAACCAAGATGTCATCTATAAACACCGTCACGAACACGTCTAAAAATGGCTTAAACACCCGATTCATCAAATCCATGAAAACAGCTGGTGCATTTTTTAGTCCAAACGATATAACTAAAAATTCATAATGGTCATACCGTGTTCGAAAAGCTGTCTTGGGTATATCTCTTTCTCTAACCTTGACTTGATGGTAATTCGATCTCAAGTCGATCTTTCTGTAACACCCCGTACCTTCCCAACCATACTTGATGATGTTGAATAATGTTTGCTTAGGTTTTGAGAGATATAAGTATGTATTTGCTAATGCTAATGACGAGAAAATTGAAATTTGGCCACGTACATGCGATTAGACCTTCATAGGAGGTGTTTTGTGAGTTCGTGGGGAATTTGTGTAATACCCCGTACATATTCCAACCTCATTTGGTGACTTGGAGTCATGTTTACTTGATGATTAAGATCACTAAGTAAGTATTTTATAGTGTTTTGATAGGGTATTGGATAATATGCAAGTGTTGGAAAAAGTGATCGAAAAATTCAGTAAAGTACCAAGACTTGCGCCACTCCCTATTTCAGGGGGTGTGGCGCAAGCCTCTGATTCAGAGGGGTGTCATTTCCTGTTCCACAAGCTTTCTTTGCAGCTAATGGCGCAAGGCACAAAGATTGTGCCCTTCCGTGCCTGTTTCGCAATGCAATGCTACGTCGATTCTTTTATGGTTTCTTTTGGTTCCTTGGAGTTATTTAAGCATTGTTAAAGCTTCAAATACCTTAACACACTCCTACATACTTCTACATGATCAAACCATGAAACACAAGTAGTTATCAAAAATGTTCAAGGAAACCATGGGCGACTAGAATTTATATTTTTGCGATTGAGACGACGAATGAGAATATCGTAAGAGAATATTGTCGTGACATTATGAAATTATTTAAACATGAGATATGTGGTGAATTATACATGGAATTTGGTGGGCTAAGTTGAGATATGTTATTGGGCCCAATTTAAAGCCCAAAATGAGCCAAATTAAGAGGCCCAAAAGGGTCAAATGACCCATTCTTGTGTTGACAAATAAACACAACCTTTATGACTAATTGGATGGATAGAGATGAGAATGAGGTACTATATAAAGCAACCACAAATCAGATTTTTATTTCTTAAAACACACATGCCTTTTTGGAGGTATTTCCAACATATTTCTCTCAAACTCTCAAACCCTAAGTCCTCTTCTTGGGCAAGATCATCATCCTAAAAGTATTGGTAAGTGTTTAGTCTTGTGATTTAATATATTATGTACATGAGAGGTTATGTATATCATGGTGGTTATGTTGGCAAGGTGTTGAATAGTAAACTTTTGCTTTTGCTAAAGATGTGCCATTTTTGTGAATTGAACTTGAAAAGTGACTTGTGGTTTTGGTGAAAATGCATGGTATGGGTGAAATATCAATATGTATGGTGTGATTAAGTTCCTAAACTTGTTATTTTTCTAAAAGTGTAAATTGTGGGATTTTGGCTGATATGTGCTATGAGGTGTATTAAGATAATTTGATGGATTATTTGTGATGTGGTGTGGATAAGAAAGTGTAAAGGAGAAGTGTTGTGGTGAAATGTATTGATTATCATGTATTGTTCAATGTATGGAATATTGGGAGATTTTTGGAATAATAATTGCATCAATGGTTTTGTCAAGGGGAAATGGCATGTTTAAAGGCAAACATGTAACTCATTGATGTTATATGCATTTGTAAAGTAGTTGATGGTTAATGTGAATCTCGTTATATATTTGTAATGTAGAGTGACACATAAAGAAGGAGCGGGACTATTGTATGCACCTCTAGGATTGTATAATCGTATTGAGAATACAAGGTATGTAAGGTTACTTTGTCCGTATCTTTCTGTAGCAAACAGTAATCACATTGACATTACACTTTCCTATTGCAAAATGTCCCAGGTTATCTGATACCCGGTTATCAATTGTCATTAGCACATGTTTCCTACTCATTGATCAATGGTGAATTACATGTCTTATATTCATTGACTAATGTTCCAAAAGTCCAATAAGATTGTGTTCCAAAGTTCCAACAGTGGTTATACTCATGTGTCTTGTTTATTGGTTATTGTTTAATGGTTCCAATGGTGTTATGTTTCCAATAAGGCTATGTTTCCAACAATGTCTATTCATATTTCTCTCACTAATTGATTATTGATCCAAATTTTCATATACAGTTATGCCTATCATAGTAGCAATCTCTCAAAAGTAATGAAAGAAGTAATGTATAAGTGAATGTGCCAATCTCTCACAAGTAAAGATATCAATCTCAAAGTAAAGAACAAAGTAATGCATATGTGGTTAATGATCAAGTATGGGTGGCAGCTTTGGTGGCAAAATGCCTAGCTCAAGCCGATCCCGAGGTTGTTGGATCAGGGGGCAGTCCTAGAGGCATAAGCCTAGCTCAGACCGATCCTGACAGAGGGCAGCTCTAGGGGTAATAACCTAGCTCGAGCCGAACTGGAAATGTTGTATGGGTGGCAGCTTTAGAGGTACTAACCTAGCTCGAACCGATCCCGATATATACATTGATTCATAGGGTGGCAGCTCTAGGGGCATAAGCCTAACTCGAGTTGATCCCAACATAATGCTATGTTATGTTTAAAACCCACTGTTCAGTTGGGGCCCGAGTACAGTATTGAACAGTCAAATATGAATAAGCATTGAGGTAAAAAAGCAAAGAAAGTAAAGAAAGCAATACACATGATTCCCAAAGAGGCAATAAAAAAGGATATGTCGGTTTGGGCTGAATGTTTGTTATTGGTGTGGTATGTCGGGCCACAAAATGAGGCTTCTCTTGAGGTAGCTACAGGTACCGTACACGTATTGATTGGCCCATATTCGACACTAGCATATGTTATTTTATTGATTGCTGAAAATTCAAATGAACAACAGAATTTCTAGTTATGTCACTTGAAGTCTATACATCAATCGGTGAATCTATGATAGTTAAACGAGTATATCTTAAGTGCATAGTTATTGTTTGTGGTCATGAGACACCGGTTGATCTTATTGAGCTGGACATAGTGGATTGTGCCATAGTAGATTGTCGAACTAAGAAGTTATATTGTCGTTTTTCCCAAAAGAAGAAATGTGGGGGCACTAAGAGGAAAAAATTGTTCCCCATAGTAAAACAAATAAAAGGGTACTCTAAGGGATACACATGTCACTTGGTAAGAGTGAAAGATACTGATGTGAATTCACCAACTCTTCAAACAGTTCTGGTGGTAAATGAATTCCTCGATGTATGAGCTAGTATTACTGCGATGTTAGGTACTTAGCCTATTTTTATTTCTTCATATAGTATGGCCCCGTCAAAGTTATGGGAATTAGGGAAAAAAAATAGAAAACGTTGAAAGACGTGATGAACAAGGGATTCATAAGACCTAGTATGTTCCCTTGGGGTGCACCAGTGTTAATTGTACAAAAGAAAGGCAGTACGTTGAGAATGTGTGTCGATTATCGGCAACTGCATAAGATGACAATTACGACTAAATATTCCCTCCCCAGAGTTGATGATTTGTTTGATTAGTTATGGGGTTAGAAAAAAATGGTGAAATGAATGAAGAAATGATGAAACAAATGACGACGAAATTAAAAAAAAAGGAATGATGACGATATACCCAAGACAACATTACAAACATGGTATGGTTATTATGAATTCCTAGTATGTCAATTGGGCTAGTGAATGCACCTATAGTTGTTAAGGGTGAAATGAATAGGGTGTTCAAAACACTTTTTAGGGTGTGTGTGACCATGTTTGGTGATGGAATTCAAAATCACAAGAGGACCATGCATTGTATAGGATGAAGAGATGAAAGTTGTTACACAAAGATAGAAATGGTGAATAATTGGCTAAGGCCTACGATGCTTACAGAGATCCATCATTTTCTTGGGTTGGTTCATTATTATAGGAGAATTGTTGAAGGATTTTATTCTATGCTTACACCCTTAGCAAATCATATATACAAGGCAATCAAGTTCCATTAGAATGATGCAGGTGAGAAGAGTTTCCAAGAGTTGAAAGACAAAGTAACTTCCACACCAGTTTTAAGTGCCTCCCAAGGGCATAAAAATGTTATGCAATGTATGGTAGGTTGGCCTCAGATGCGTATTGTTGTAGTATGATAAGGTAATAGCATATGCCTTACGACAGTTGCGGCAATATGAGGAAAACAAATTATTACCAAATTCTGAACTAGTAGCCGCGATATTGCTTTACAGTTATGGTGTCACTATTTGTAAGGGATTCATGCTGACATATATACTGTTCCCAAGAAAATGTACTATATTTTAAGTCAAAGGACTTAATTATGAGGTAGCGAAGGTGGCTTTAACTATTAAAAGGTTAGAACAATGGTATCTTGTGTCATTTGAAAAAAAAAAAGAAGCAAAAAGCAATGGGATAGTTGATACATTAAGCTGCAAGGCTGTAGAAAGTATGAATGGAAAGCTCACAGAAAAGAAAGATATAGTCAAGAAATCTATATCAATGAAGCAATAGGGGTTTTTGTTTTTGTGGAACTCCTGATGAAAGAATTATAGTGTCAAATGTGGCGGAATTTCCATTGACATCTGAAATAAAGGAAAAAGCAATATGTAAGTTATAGTTTTAGTTCCATTGAAAAAGAATGTACAACAAAGTTCGACAAAGGTATTTGAGTAAACACAAGGGGGAGTACTTTAACGCCAATGTAGATTATGTGTACTGGGTATAGACGAGTTAAGGAAATGACTTTTGACAGAAGAACATCATTCACGGTATTTTATTCATTCGAAAGCAACCAAAATATACCATGGTTTAGCAGAGATGTCTTAGTAAGGTTACATGAAAAGCACATTGTAGAACTTGTAGCTCAATGTCCAAGCGATCACTGATTAATAGTATGGCATTGGAATTCTGTATGTTTTATGCAATGTATTACCCTTACAGTTTGGAAGTGGAACATGAATAACATGTATTTAATCACAGGGGTACCTCGTACACTGCAAAGGTTGATTCCATATAGGTAATAGTTGACAGGCTTACCGAGCCAGCGTATTCCCTACTAGTTAGGACCACCGATACAGCTGAACAATTATGCAAAGTTGTATGTTACAGAGATAGTACGATTACATGGGGTTCCACTCACTATTATATCAAACAAGAAAGCTCACTTTATTGCACAGGTAGATGTAAGTATGGCTTGTCATCCTCAGATGGATGGACAAACAGAACACATTATACGAACATTTGAAGATATGTCATGAGTTTGTACATTGGACTTTAAAGGTAGTTGGGATGAACATCTATTGTTTATTGAAATTGCTTACAATAAAAGTATCAAAAGGCACCTTACAAAGCTTTATTTGAAAGAAAATATAGATCATCAATTGGATGGGTTACAGCTGACGGAATTTGCTTTGATCGGGTCAGATTTTGTTCATCAAGCTATAGAGAAAGTGAAGGTGATATAACAACAGCTACAAATGGCCCAAAGTCAATACAAATCATATGCCGATATTAGAAGAAGGGAATTAAAGTGTTCCATAGGTGATTAGGTATTTTTGACAGTGTGACCAATGAAAAAGAAAGAAATAATGAGAATCGAAAAGAAAGGACTGTGTCACCGATACAACAATTGGTATCAGAGCTATGTGTAAAAATAAATTAATGGAAGCTGTATCTGCTAGCACTAGTCCAAGAACTCTTCACAGCTCATTCAGTATTTCATATTCGCTGCTTTGATAGTGTATAGGAGGTTATCTCGTATTGCTCTCAGTGGAGATATACAAGTTACGAAAGACCTCACATGTGAAGATGTACTGCTTACTATTCTAGATCGATAAGCGAAAGCAATAAGAAATAAAGGAGTAGCTTTTGTAAAGGCAATATTGGAGAAATTAGCACGTAGAAGAAATTACGAGGGAATCCAAAGAAATAATGGAATCTAAAGTACTTGTAATTGTTGTACATGAAAGAAAAGTTCAAGATACAGAATTGGAGTCATAATAAGTACGCCTTTACAAGTGTTATATGTGTATACGATAATGTGAGGAATTCACCTCGACTTAAGTTGTTACAATGAGACAATGTTACTAACATTCGAGGACGAATGTTTCTAAGGGGGGAAGAATGTATCACCCTGTACCTTCCAAACCCTACTTGATGATGTTGAATAATGTTTTCTTAGGTGTCGAGAGATATAAGTATGTATTTGGTAATGCTAATGACGAGAAAATTGAAATTTTGCCACGTACATGCGATTAGACCTTCGTAGGAGGTGTTTTGTGAGTTCGTGGGGAATTTGTGTAATACCACGTACAGATTCCAAACTCATTTGGTGACTTGGAGTCATGTTTACTTGATGATTAATATCACTAAGTAAGTATTTTGTAGTGTTTTGATAGGGTATTGGATAATATGCAAGTGTTGGAAAAAGTGGCCGAAAAATTCAGCAAAGTACCAAGACTTTTACCACTCCCTATTTCAGGGGGTGTGGCACAAGCCTATGATTCAGAGGGGTGTCATTTCCTGCACCACAAGCTTGCTTTGCAGCTAGTGGCACAAGGCACAAAGATTGTGCCCTTCCGTGCCCGTTTCGCAACGCAATGCTACGTTGATTCTTTTATGGTTTTTTTTTGGTTCCTTGAAGTTATTTAAGCATTGTTAAAGATTAAAATACCTCGACACACTCCTACATACTTCTACATGATCAAACTATGAAACACAAGTAGTTATTAAAAATGTTCAAGAAAGCCATGGGCGACTAGAATTTCTATATTTGCGATTGAGACGACGAATAAGAATCTCGTAAGAGAATATTGTCGTGACATTATGAAATTATTTAAACATGAGATATGTGGTGAATTATACATGGAATTTTGTGGGCTAAGTTGAGATATGTTATTGGGCCCAATTTAAAGCCCAAAATGAGCCAAATTAAGAGGCCCAAAAGGGTCAAATGACCCATTCTTGTTTTGACAAGTAAACACAACCTTTATGACTAATTGGATGGATAGATATGAGCATGAGGGACTATATAAAGCAACCACAAATCATATTTTTATTTCTTAAAACACACATGCCTTTTTGGAGATATTTCCAACATATTTCTCTCAAACTCTCAAACCCTAAGTCCTCTTCTTGGGCAAGATCATCATCCTACAAGTATTGGTAAGTGTTTATTCTTGTGATTTAATATATTATGTACATGAGAGGTTATGTATATCATGGTGGTTATGTTGGCAAGGTGTTGAATAGTAAACTTTTGCTTTTGCTAAAGATGTGCCATTTTTGTGAATTGAACTTGAAAAGTGACTTGTGGTTTTGGTGAAAATGCATGGTATGGGTGAAATAGCAACATGTATGGTGTGATTAAGTTCCTAAATATTTTATTTTTCTAAAAGTTTAAATTGTGGTATTTTGGCCGATATGTGCTATGAGGTGTATTAAGGTAATTTGATGGATTATTTGTGATGTGGTGTGGATAAGAAAGTGTAAAGGAGAAGTGTTGTGGTGAAATGTATTGATTATCATGTATTGTTCAATGTATGGAATATTGGGAGATTTTTGGAATAATAATTACATCAATGGTTTTGTCAAGGGGAAATGGCATGTTTAAAGGCAAACATGTAACTCATTGATGTTATATGCATTTGTAAAGTAGTTGATGGTTAATGTGAATCCCGTTATATATTTGTGGTGTAGAGTGACACATAAAGAAGGAGCGGGACTATTGTATGCACCTCTAGGATTGTATATTCGTATTGAGAATACAAGGTATGTAAGGTTACTCTGTCCGTATCTTTCTGTAGCAAATAGTAATCACATTGACATTACACTTGTCCTATTGCGAAATGTCCCAGGTTATCTGATACCCGGTTATCAATTGTCATTAGCACATGTTTCCTACTCATTGATCAATGGTGAATTACATGTCTTATATTCATTGACTAATGTTCCAAAAGTCCAATAAGATTGTGTTCCAAAGTTCCAACAGTGGTTATACTCATGTGTCTTGTTCATTGGTTATTGTTTAATGGTTCCAATGGTGTTATGTTTCCAATAAGGCTATGTTTCCAACAATGTCTATTCATATGTCTCTCACTAATTGATTATTGATCCAAAGTTTCATATATAGTTATGCCTATCATAGTAGCAATCTCTCAAAAGTAATGAAAGAAGTAATGTACAAGTGAATATTCTAATCTCTCACAAGTAAAGATATCAATCTCAAAGTAAAGAATAAAGTAATGCATATGTGGTTAATGATCAAGTATGGGTGGCAGGTTTGGGGGTAAAATGCCTAGCTCAAGCTGATCCCGAGGTTGTTGGATCAGGTGGCAGTCCTAGAGGCATAAGGCTAGCTCGGACCTATCTTGACAGGGGGCAGCTCTAGGGGTAATAACCTAGCTCGAGCCGAACCATAAATGTTGTATGGGTGGCAGCTCTAGAGGTACTAACCTAGCTCGAGCCGATCCCGATATATACATTGATTCATAGGGTGGCAGCTCTAGGGGCATAAGCCTAGCTCGAGTCGATCCCAACATAACGCTATGTTATGTTTAAAACCCACTATTCAGTTGGGGCCCGGGTATAGTATAGCACAGTCAAATATGAATAAACATTGAGGTAAAGAAGCAAAGAAAGTAAAGAAAGCAATACACATGATTCCCAAAGTGCCGAATGTTGACTTATTCATATTGATTATTCATTTGCCTTTGAGTTCATTGAAATATTTATGTATTATACAGTTTCATTTGAGCCTTACATACTCAGTACATTCTTCGTACTGACCCCTCTTGGGGAATTTACCTTACATGCTGCAGGCGCAGGTACTAGTAGGACTCCACAGTAGGTTGCTAGTTGTGTGCAGATCATTGGTGAACTCCAGTTAGTTCGGGGCTTCTCCGAGTCACAGTTGTTCATATGTTTTGGTATTGTACATAGTGTATAAAGCGGGGACTTGTCCCGACTTTTAGTTGGTTTTGGTAAATGCATTTTTTAGAGGCTTTTGTAGACGTATGTGGGTGTATGGATGTAAGGTGACACATGATGTCTTGAGTTGATGGCCTCAACGGCCAAGTTACACATATGTATATATATATATATATATATATATATATATATCACATGTCCCATGAGTTTCGCTATTAGCATTTTAAAGTCCTTACTTGGTAATGTTGTTTCTTATGACATGCATATAAACGAATAAAAGTAAAACTTGGTTCTCTCGGGCCTTCTCAGTTACAAGTGCCAATCATGCCTCATTGGGATTTGGGGCGTGACAAATGTGGTATCAAAGCGGGTCGTCCTAAAAGTGTCTACAAAGCCTTGTCTGAGTAGAGTCTTACTTATCGATGTGTTGCGCGCCACATTGATGAGCAGGAGGCTACGGGACATTTAGGAGTTTTTTCTTCTCTTCACTTCTAGATCATACAATAGAGCCAAAGTTGTAGGTGGACACATATGTACGTATTGACATTGGTTTTCTTTTGTATAGTCAAATGCTGAGTATCAGACAAGATAAAGACAAAGGTGAGCAGGTTTATATTCCTGCCGAAGTAGAAATGAGTAAGTCACCACTTGACCAAGGTAGTCAAGGTGGAGCTGACATGGAATTTGTTATACGGGTTTCTCTTAGCCATAAGGTAGAGAAGTATCCACAGAACCACCTATAAATGCCACTGAGTAGTATTTAAGAAATGTAGTGCATGTGTTGACTCAGATAGTTGTTGTGTAATTTCATTGGCGAGCGGGCCCGATGACGAGTGATGATGGTATGGCTAGGGCATCTAGTCGTCGAATACAGGATTTTCTGAAATTAAACCCTCCCACGTCCACTGAGTCGGATATGAATAAAGATCCACAGGACCTTATTGACCAAATCAAAAGGGATCTAGATAATATGCATGTGGCTGTGTATTAATATACTTTCAGTTAGTTGGGAGGAATTTAAAAAGGCATTCCTTGACCAGTACCTCTCATATGAGGTCCGAAAAGCTTATGCGGATCAATTGCTAAAGCATTGCTAAAGAACTATGAGTGTCAGAAAGTACACTCTTCGGTTTAATTCTGTGACTAGGTATACTCCAAAAGTGGTAACCATTATGACCGATAGAATGCATCGGTATATGGACAGATGGATTGTACCATTGAGACCTTGAAAAGAGATATTGAGATAGTCAGAATACAGGTTTTTTTTGCACTGATAATGAAAGCTCAGAGGCAACAGAAAAGGATATATCGGTTTGGGCTGAATGTTTGTTATTGGTGTGGTATGTCGGGCCACAAAATGAGGCTTCTCTTGAGGTAGCTACAGGTACCATACACGTATTGATTAGCCCATATTCGATACTAGCATATGTTATTTTATTATCTGCTGAAAATTCAAATGAACACCAGAATTACTAGTTATGTCACTTGAAGTCGATACATCAGACGGTGAATCTATGACAGTTAAACGAGTATATCTTAAGTGCATAGTAATTGTTTGTGGTCATGAGACACCGGTTGATCTTATTGAGTTGGACATAGTAGATTGCCGAACTAAGAAGTTATATTGTCGTTTTTCCCAAAAGAAGAAATGTGAGGGCACTAAGAGGAAAAAGTTGTTCCCCATAGTAAAGCAAATAAAAGGGTACTCTAAGGGATACACATGTCACTTGGTAAGAGTGAAAGATATTGATGTGAAGTCACCAACTCTTCAATCAGTTCTGGTGGTAAACGAATTCCTCGATGTATTAGCTAGTATTACTGCGATGTCAGGTACTTAGTCTATTTTTATTTCTTCATATAGTATGGCCCCGTCAAAGTTATGGGAATTGGGGAAAAAAATAGAAAACGTTGAAAGACGTGATGAACAAGGGATTCATAAGACCTAGTATGTTCCCTTGGGGTGCACCAGTGTTAATTGTACAAAAGAAAGGCAGTACGTTGAGAATGTGTGTCGATTATCGGCAACTGCATAAGATGACAATTACGACTAAATATTCCCTCCCTAGAGTTGATGATTTGTTTGATTAGTTATGGGGTTAGAAAAAAAAATGATGAAATGAATGACGAAATGATGAAACGAATGACGATGAAATTAAAAAAAAGGAATGATGACGATATACCCAAGACAACATTACAAACATGGTATGGTTATTATGAATTCCTAGTATGTCAATTGGGCTAGTGAATGCACCTATAGTTGTTATGGGTGAAATGAATAGGGTGTTCAAAACACTTTTCAGGGTGTGTGTGACCATGTTTGGTGATGGTATTCAAAATCACAAGAGTACCATGCATTGTATAGGATGAAGAGATGAAAGTTGTTACTCAAAGATTGAAATGGTGAATAATTGGCTAAGGCCTACGATGCTTACAGAGATCCATCGTTTTCTTGGGTTGGTTGATTATTATAGGAGAATTGTTGAAGTATTTTATTCTATCCTTACACCCTTAGCAAGGCTTATATACAAGGCAATCAAGTTCCAGTAGAATGATGCAGGTGAGAAGAGTTTCCAGGAGTTGAAAGACAAAGTAACTTCTACACCAGTTTTAAGTGCCTCCCGAAGGCATAAAAATGTTATGCAATATATGGTAATGCGTTCGGGGTTGGACTCAGATGTGTATCGATGTAGCATGATAAGGTAATAGCATATGACTTACGACAGTTGTGGCTACATGAGGAAAACAAATTATTACCAAATTCTGAACTGGCAGTCGCAATATTGCTTTACAGTTATGGTGTCACTATTTGTAAGGGATTCATGCTGACATATATACTGTTCCCAAGAAAATGTACTATATTTTAAGCCAAAGTACTTAAGTCTGAGGTAGCGAAGGTGGCTTGAACTATTAAAAGGTTAGAACAATGGTATCTTGTGTCATTCGAACAAAAAAAGAAGCAAAAAGCAATGGGATAGTTGATACATTAAGCTGCAAGGCAGTAGAAAGTATGAATGGACAGCTCACAGAAAAGAAAGATATAGTCAAGAAATCTATATCAATGAAGCAATAGGGTTTTTTGTTTTCGTGGAACTCCTGGTGAAAGAATTATAGTGTCAAATGTGGCGGACTTTCCATTGACATCTGAAATAAAGGAAAAAGCAATATGTAAGTTATAGTTTTAGTTTAATTGAAAAAGAATGTACAACAAAGTTCGACAAAGGTATTTGAGTAAACACAAGGGGAAGTACTTTAACGCTAATGTAGATTGTGTGTACTGGGTATAGAAGAGTTAAGGAAATGACTTTTGACAGAAGAACATCATTCACGGTATTTTATTCATTCGGAAGAAACCAAAATATACCATGGTTTAGCAGAGATGTCTTAGTAAGGTTACATGAAAAGCACATTGTAGAACTTGTAGCTCAATGTCCAAGCGGTCACTGATTAACAGTATGGCATTGGAAATTCGTATGTTTTATGCAATGTATTACCCTTACAGTTTGGAAGTGGAACATGAATAACATGTATTTAATCACAGGGGTACCTCGTACACTGCAAAGGTTGATTCCATATAGGTAATAGTTGACAGGCTCACCGAGCCAGCGTATTCCCTACTAGTTAGGACCACCGATACAGCTGAACAATTATGCAAAGTTGTATGTTACAGAGATAGTACGATTACATGGGGTTCCACTCACTATTATATCAAACAAGAAAGCTCACTTTATTGTACAGGTAGATGTAAGTATGGCTTGTCATCCTCAGATGGATGGACAAACAGAACACATTATACGAACATTTGAAGATATGTCACGAGTTTGTACATTGGACTTTAAAGGTAGTTGGGATGAACATCTATTGTTTATTGAAATTGCTTACAATAAAAGTATCAAAAGGCACCTTACAAAGCTTTATTTGAAAGAAAATATAGATCATCAATTGGATGGGTTACAGCTGACGGAATTTGCTTTGATCGGGTCAGATTTTGTTCATCAAGCTATAGAGAAAGTGAAGGTGATATAACAACAGCTACAAATGGCCCAAATTCAATACAAATCATATGCCGATATTAGAAGAAGGCAATTAAAGTGTGCCATAGATGATTAGGTATTTTTGACAGTGTGACCAATGAAAAAGAAATAAATAATGAGAATCGGAAAGAAAGGGAAAGTGTCCAAAGATTTGGGCAAATTGCGTATCTGCTAGGTCCAAGAACTCTTCACAGCTCATTCAGTATTTCATATTTGCTGCTTTGATAGTGTATAGGAGGTTATATCGTATTGCTCCCAGTGGAGATATACAAGTTACGAAAGACCTCATATGTGTAGAGGTACTGCTTACTAGTCTAGATCGATAAGCGAAAGCAATAAGAAATAAAGGAGTAGCTTCCGTAAAGGCAATATTGGAGAAATTAGCACGTAGAAGAAATTACAAGGGAATCCAAAGAAATAATGGAACCTAAAGTTCTTGTAACTGTTGTACATGAAAGAAAAGTTCAAGATACAGAATTGGATTCATAATAAGTAAGTCTTTACAAGTGTTATATGTGTATACGATAATGTGAAGGATTCACCTCGACTTAAGTTGTTACAATAAGACAATGTTACTAACATTCGAGGACAAATGTTTCTAAGAGGGGAAGAATGTAACACCCCCGTACCTTACAAACCCTACTTGATGATGTTGAATAATGTTTTCTTAGGTTTTGAGAGATATAAGTATGTATTTGGTAATGCTAATGACGAGAAAATTGAAATTTGGCCACGTACATGCGATTAGACCTTCGTAGGAGGTGTTTTGTGAGTTCGTGGGGAATTTTTGTAATACCCCGTACATATTACAACCTCATTTGGTGACTTGGAGTAATGTTTACTTGATGATTAATATCACTAAGTAAGTATTTTGTAGTGTTTTGATAGGGTATTGGATAATATGCAAGTGTTGGAAAAAGTGGCCGAAAAATTCAGTAAAGTACCAAGACTTGCGCCACTCCCTATTTCAGGGGGTGTGGCGCAAGCCTCTGATTCATAGGGGTGTCATTTCCTGCGCCACAAGCTTGCTTTGCAGCTAGTGGCGCAAGGCACAAAGATTGTGACCTTCTGTGCCCGTTTCGCAACGCAATGCTATGTCGATTCTTTTATGGTTTCTTTTGGTTCCTTGGAGTTATTTAAGCATTGTTAAAGCTTCAAATACCTCAACACACTCCTACATACTTCTAAATGATCAAACCATGAAACACAAGTAGTTATCAAAAATGTTCAAGGAAGCCATGGGCGACTAGAATTTCTATTTTTGCGATTGAGACGACGAATGAGAATATCGTAAGAGAATATTGTCGTGACATTATGAAATTATTTAAACATGAGATATGTGGTGAATTATACATGGAATTTGGTGGGCTAAGTTGAGATATGTTATTGGGCCCAATATAAAGCCCAAAATGAGCCAAATTAAGAGGCCCAAATAGGTCAAATAACCCATTCTTGTGTTGACAAGTAAACACAACCTTTATGACTAATTGGATGGATAGATATGAGCATGAGGTCCTATATAAAGCACCAAAAATCATATTTTTATTTCTTAAAACACACATGCCTTTTTGGAGATATTTCCAACATATTTCTCTCAAACTATCAAACCCTAAGTCCTCCTCTTGGGCAAGATCATCATCCTACAAGTATTGGTAAGTGTTTAGTCATGTGATTTAATATATTATGTACATGAGAGGATATGTATATCATGGTGGTTATGTTGGCAAGGTGTTGAATAGTGATCTTTTGCTTTTGCTCAAGATGTGCCATTTTTGTGAATTGAACTTGAAAAGTGACTTGTGGTTTTGGTGAAAATGCATGGTATGGGTGAAATATTAACATGTATGGTGTGATTAAGTACCTAAACTTGTTATTTTTCTAAAAGTGTAAATTGTGGAATTTTGGCCGATATCTGCTATGAGGTGTATTAAGGTAATTTGATGGATTATTTGTGATGTGGTGTGGATAAGAAAGTGTAAAGGAGAAGTGTTGTGGTGAAATGTATTGATTATCATGTATTGGTCAATGTATGGAATATTGGGAGATTTTTGGAATAATAATTGCATCAATGGTTTTGTCAAGGGGAAATGGCATGTTTAAAGGCAAACATGTAACTCATTGATGTTATATGCATTTGTAAAGTAGTTGATGGTTAATGTGAATCCCGTTATATATTTGTGATGTAGAGTGACACATAAAGAAGGAGCGGGACTATTGTATGCACCTCTAGGATTGTATATTCGTATTGAGAATACAAGGTATGTAAGGTTACTCTGTTCGTATCTTTCTGCAGCAAATAGTAATCACATTGACATTACACTTGTCCTATTGCGAAATGTCCCAAGGTATCCTATACCAGGTTATCAATTGTCATTATCATATGTTTACTACTCATTGATCAATGGTGAATCACATGTCTTATATTCATTGACTAATGTTCCAAAAGTTCAATAAGATTGTGTTCCAAAGTTCCAATAGTGGTTATACTCATGTGTCTCGTTTATTGGTTATTGTTTAATGGTTCCAATGGTGTTATGTTTCCAATAAGGCTATGTTTCAAACAATCTCTATTCATATGTCTCTCACTCATTGATTATTGATCCAAAGTTTCATATATAGTTATGCCTATTATAGTAGCAATCTCTCAAAAGTAATGAAAGAAGTAATGTACAAGTGAATGTGCAAATCTCTCACTAGTAAAGATATCAATCACAAAGTAAAGAACAAAGTAATGCATATGTTGTTAATGATCAAGTATGGGTGGCAGCTTTGGGGACAAAATGCCTAGCTCAAGCCGATCCCGAGGTTGTTGGATCAGGTGGCAGTTCTAGAGGCATAAGGCTAGCTCGGACCGATCCTGACAGGGGGCATCTCTTTGTATGGGTGGCAGCTCTAGAGGTACTAACCTAGCTCGAGCCGATCCCAATATATACATTGATTCATAGGGTGGCAGCTCTAGGGGCATAAGCCTAGCTCGAGTCGATCCCAACATAACGCTATGTTATGTTTAAAACCCACTATTCAGTTGGGGCCCGGGTATAGTATAGCACAGTCAAAGATGAATAAGCATTGAGGTAAAGAAGCAAAGAAAGTAAAGAAAGCAATACACATGATTCCCAAAGTGCAGAATGTTGACTTATTCATATTGATTATTCATTTGCCTTTGAGTTCATTGAAATATTTATGTATTATACAGTTTCATTTGAGCCTTACATACTCAGTACATTCTTCGTACTAACCCCGCTTGGGGAATTTACCTTACTTACTGCAGGCGCAGGTACTAGTAGGCCTCCACAGTAGGTTTCCAGTTGTGTGCGGATCATTGGTGAGCTCCAGTTAGTTCGGGGCTTCTCCGAGTCACAGTTGTTCATATGTTTTTGTATTGTACATAGTGTATAAAGCGGGGACTTGTCCCGACTTTCAGTTGGTTTTGGTAAATGCATTTTTTAGAGGCTTTTGTAGACGTATGTGGGTGTATGGATGTAAGGTGACACATGAGGTCTTGACTTGATGGCCTCAACGTCCAAGTTTCACATATGTATATATATATATATATCACATGTCCTATGAGTTCCGCTATTAGCATTTTAAAGTCCTTACTTGGTAATGGTGTTTCTTATGACATGCATTTGAACGAATAAAAGAAAAGCTTGGTTCTCTCGGTCCTTCTCGGTTACGAGTGCCAATCACGCCTCATTGAGATTCGAGGCGTGACACTTTAAAAAACATTTGGCTATAACTGATCAAACAAATCATCAATTCTGGGGAGGAGATATTTGTTCTTGATTGTTACCTTATTCAATTGCCAATAGTCAATGCACATTCTCAATGTGCCGTCTTTCTTACATACAAATAATACTGATACACCCCACGGGGACATACTAGGCCTGATGAAGCCTTTGTCCAGTAAGTCTTTTAATTGCTCCTTCAATTCACGTAATTTTGCTGGAGCCATTCTATAGGGGGGAATAGAGATAGGCTGAGTGCCTGGAATCACATCAATACCAAATTTTATTTCCCGCTCTGGGGGCAACCCTGGAAGATCCTCTGGAAAGACATCAAGAAATTCATTGACCACTGGAATCGACTGAGGCGTTAGTGGTTCCACATCAGTATCTTTCACTCGTACTGAGTGACATATGTACCCATTGGCAATCATTTTCCTTGCTTTCAGATAGGAAATAAATTTTCCTCTCGAGCCTCTACATCACCTTTCCATTTAAGAAAATTTGTTTGTGGAAAATGAAAATGTAGTTTCTTAGCTCGGTAATCTATCGTGGCATAATAAGAACCAACCAATCCATACCCCTTATGATATCAAAATCCACCATGTCCTATTCAATAAGATCAGCCAGTGTATCATGACCACACACAGTTATCATACAATTACAATATACTCTTTTTTCAATAATATATTCACCAACTGGTGTAGATACCTCAATTGACTTAGTTAATAATTTCGGTGTTCTTTCAAATTTTGCAGCAATCAATGGAGTAACATATGACAATGTAGAACCTGGATCAATCAATACATATACATTATACGAAAATATGGATAATGTACCTGTGACGACATCAGGAGAAGCCTCCAAATTCCGCCAGTCTACTAGAGCATAGGTGCGATTCTGGGTTCCACTGGAACTGGCTGCTCCTCTGGCACCTCTACCACGACCCGCAGGCTGTACACCTCTGCCAAGGGAAAGAACCGATGATGATGATACAACGGTTGATCCCGCATGTTGCGTTACACTACCCAAGCCTCTTCGTGGGCAGTCTCTCATCATATGCCCTGTCATACCACACCAAAAGAAAACATTTATCCCAAGCCGACATTCACCTAAATGAAACCGTCTGTAGTGATGACACGACTGATGAGAAAATCCAGCGGTCTGCGAACCTCGAATCCCACTACTCTGCCCAACCTGGCTGCCTCTAAACCCTCGGAATTGAGATTGAGTGCCTGCTGTGGAATAAGAGAATGATGGTCTAGGAATTCTAGGAAACATCCAAGGCCTAGATTCTCCTTGGGATGCCATATACTGTCCCATAGTTCTAGCCCTCTTTGACGACCCTCGTTCAAATTCATGTACCTTTCTTCTTTGCTTTTGGTCCTCCATCTTTTGTGCGAAAGCCTGAATTCTAGCTATATCCATATCTCTATTTAAAGCGGCAATAGTGCAGTCCCTTACCAAATATGGCTCAAATTTGTCCACATATCGATGAACTCTGTCTGTCATTGTGGCTACTACATTCGGAGCATATCGAGCCAAGGAATTAAACTGCAGACTGTATTCTCTGACACTCAGATTCCCTTGATGGAGATTTAAGAACTGATCTGCACGAGCCTCTCGGATCTCATAAGGAAGGTAGTGATAAAGGAATGCCACTTTAAATTCTTCCCAATTAGGTGGATTTGCACCGATAACATGAGATTTCTTCCAATCTTCATACCACAATATCGCCTCTCCTTTCAATCTATATGCCGCAAGCTCAACTGTTTCTATACCAGTCACATGCATAACATCTAAATCCCTTTGAATTTGATCTATAAAGTCTTGCGGATCTTCATTCAGATCTGACCCAGTTAATGTGGGAGGGTCTAATTTCAGAAAGTCTTGTGTCCGTCGACTAGCTGCCCTAGCTGTACCATCATCGCTTATTGTTGGACCAGCTCGTCCTTGACTTTGTACAGCAACTATCTGAGTCAACATTTGCACCACATTTCTGAGATCTTGCTCAGTAGCATTAACAGGTGGTTCTACAGGTTCATCTCTCGTTCTCAGCTCTTCTGGAGCTAGAAAAGTAGAAGAGGCCCGTGATGCAAACTCAGCTTCAGCCCCACCTTGACTAGCTTGGTCAGGTGGTGACCTACTCATTCCTTCTCCGGCAAGTATATCTACCGGCTTCCCTTTACCTCTACCTTGTTTTATAATCGGCATTTTACTATACAAAATAAAACCAAGTCCAATGGTTAGATATGATTCTACTACAATATTGGCTCTAATGCACGATCTTAGAATTGAAGAACATAAACAACTCCTAAACGTCTCGTAGCCTCCTACTTATAAATGTGTTGCACAACACATCCATAAGCACGGCTCTACTCAGACACGGCTTTGTAGACACCCTTAGGACGACCTGCTCTGTTACCACTTTTTTCACACCTCGAATTCCAACAGGACGGACTGGCACCCGAAGCCGTTAAGTCCTGAGAGAACCAATCTTCATTCATATACACCCATACGCATGTCACTAACTAAGCATCACCATCATATTGGAGATATAAGATGCCAATAGCAGAAATCATGGAAAACATGTGATATATTTGAAACTTGGCCGTTAGGTCCATCAAGTCAAAATGTACATACATTGACATTCATCTCCCCATGTACGTCTACAAAGCCTCTAACAGATACATGTAAATAACCATCCTAAAGTCATGATAATTCCCCACTTTACACAACATTTACATACTACCAAAACCAATGTACAACTGTGACTCGGAAAGCCCCGAACCAACTGGAGCTCACCAATGATCGGTAAATGATCTACAACCTATTGTGGAGGCCTACTAGCACCTATGCCTGCAGCAAGTAAGGTAAATCCCCCAAGGGACGTCAGTACGAAGAATGTACTGAGTATGTAAGGTCATAAGAAACTATATGATACATAGATACTTCAATGGAATCAAATACAAGTGCATAATCAACATGGATAAGTCACCATTCTGTATGTGTGGAACCATGTGCATTACGTTGATTACTTTATTTGCTTTTACACTCATTTATTCATTTACCACTCATTCATTCATTCATTACTCATCCTTTCATTCATATAATGCCTGGGCCCCAAGCTGATCAGTGGGTAATAAGCAATTATTCATGATTGACCCATGCTAGGCTTTTCTTTTGCCCCTGGGATACCACCCGTAGTGGCGGGATTGACCCATGCTAGGTGTTCTTTTCACCCCTGGGATACCACCCGAGATATTGGGATCGACCCATGCTAGGTATTTTAACCCCTAGGATACCACCCAAGAATAAAGACTTTATTACCTCACTTCTTAATCTTTGAAATAGTTTATTCGATGGTCATGTCATTATTGGAACAGTAGAACGTAACATTATTGGAACTTTGGAACCATTTCCATGATTATATGACACATGAATAACTATTTATCAATCAATAAGGAACATGTGAATAACAATAGATGATAACCTGAAATGAGATACCTTAGAACATTTCGGAATAGAACAAGTTTGGTAACAATGAGAACAATAGGTGCGGCCAAAGGATACGGAAAAGAGTAACCTTACATACCTTATATTCCTAAAATGAATACACAGTCCTAGATGTGAATACAATAATCCATCTCCTTCCTTACATTTCACTCTACAACACAAATACATAACGGAGCTCACGTTAACAACTAATTACCTTACAAGTGCCCAAGACGACAATGAGTTATATGACTGCCATACAACGTCATTTCACCCTTTACAATGCAATGCACTGCATTACCATACAAACAATACCATAACATTCCACAAATTGACCAACACATCATAAACCAACATCATTTCACACCAATTTACCCTTTACGCTTCCTTATTATCATTCCGTCACAATTACTCTATCAAGTCGCCTCATAACAAGATATTAAAAACAATCCATAATTTATATAATCCAACAGGCCTCCAAAAAAACCCTTAAAGTCATTAACAAGGTTTCATAAGTTGATAATTACATCCAAGAAGGGTATAGGAGGCTTCGGGGATCAAAGAGAGACAAAAACACACAAAACGAAATTATGGACTGGGCTGTGGAGACACCTGCACCCGCAGGTGGATGACATGCGGCTGCAGGTTCCCCTATGGCCTTGTCCAAAGCCACTTGCGTTGGCATCTGCGGCTGCAGGTGCTCCAGATGCGAGGGCAGATGCCCCGTTTCAGCCTCCAAGGGTCATTTTTGGGTCCTTTTTTGTAATAAATGGTACATGGACACCAATAAGCTTATATTTACATGTTTTAGGTCAACTCGGATTCCAAAAAATAACCATGGTTTCACCACATCCATGAACATCACCAAAACCACATTTTTCTTTCAATACACCACCAAGTCCATGCACAATTTTGCAATAACAATTCCAAACATTATATACAAGGATAAAATAAGTTAAGGATATAATAACATCTTACATTTTGATATTTAATCCATCAAGTTCACTTCCTTCAAGACCATAAGTCCATTTTCAAGTTTACAAGGCAAAACCCTTTTTTCGATTGCAAAAATAGACAGTTTTACACATAGTGAACTGTCCAACACTTTTCCAACATAAACAACATGATTTATACACCATATTAAGCATATAATATACTAAACAATGATAATAAATACTTACCAAATCTTGCAAGAGAGTGATCTTTTCCAAAAGAGTGATGGCTTAGGGTTTGTGTGAGATGAGAAATGTTTTGAAAAAGTCTAGAAATGGCATGTGTATGGATATGAATAAAAATCTTACTTTCCTTGCCTTATATAGTACCTCAATTCATCCTTATCCAACATTAATTGTGTTTACTTGGTCAACATGAAAGAATGGGTCACTTCCATTTTGGGCCATGTCTTTTATATAATTTTGGGCCTCATTTGAGCCCAATGGCACAAGATTCATTTAACCCCAACAAATTAATGCATAATTCACCAACCCTCTCATATTTAAATAATTCCATAAATGTTAAGGTATTCTAATGGGTTCGGAAATGCACGGGGTGTTACACTTCACTATTAACTCTAATTTTTTTGGCTCTATCTTAGCCTTTTCATCGACTACCACAGGCTCATCTTTCTTACCACTATCCACAGGCATAGATGGTTTAGTCGTGCTCTTCCCACTTCTAGTTGTAATGGCCAAGCAATGACAATTATTCTTCGAATTCTGGATGGTGTTGCTTGGAAGAGTGCCTGGTTGACACTGGTTAAATACCACTGATATCTACCCGAACTATTTCTCCAACTAATAGATGGAAGTCAAGTGAGATTTTACCTTTTGAATTATTTCCTAAATGTACATCATAATCTCCTTCAAGTAACTCTCCTGGCTCTCTGACTCCTTAACTAGTTTATTAAGAAGGGCTTCCATTGGTGAATTTTTGGAATTAGTATCATAGTTCCCTGATGGAACATATGCACCAATCTTCTCTTTGTAATAATCCTTTCACCATCAATCACCTTTACGTTCCCGATCTCTTGTCTCTATATCTTGATTTATTGTAATTGTCTCTATAGTAGTTTCGACCTTGATTCCCTTGCCTAGGGTTCCAAGAGTCTTGATTAGACCCTTGGCCCTTGGCTCAAAAACCCACCACCTTTCGATCCAAGTACTTAGCCTCCTCATCGGATTCATAATTGTCATGCCTAGGTGTTTTTCCTTGTGCACCTACTGCATGTACCTTCTCATCACCCCCATCCATAATCTGTTTGCCTAGCAAGCCAATTTTTGTTCTCAACTATGCGACCTCTTGAGCTACAGATTCATCCAAAGCCCATTGTGCTGCCGAGGCTCCAATAGCATATGTCCCAATAGGTGTATCTACCTCCCGAGTATGCCATCCTCGGTTGGTCTTAGTGATACGATCTAAAATCTCTGAAGCTTGTTCCCATCTAAGACTCATAAATGCTTCGCCAGTAATAGTATCTGCTACTTTCTTAGTATTAGCGTTTAATGCTTTATAAAAGATCTCAAGTAAATTTCAACCATTCATCCTATGGTTTGGAACATTTTGCAACTTCTTCTTGAACCGTAGCCAAGTCTCGTAAAGTTCTTCAGAATGTAACTGTCTGAAAGTATAAATCTTATCCTTCAACTGTAGCATCTTAGAGGGTTGGAAAAATCTTTCCAAATATATGAAGTTCAGACCCCCACAAAGTCGCTTCTCATGTTAGGGAGAATGGAAATAATCTCAACCGAATAGCCTCTTGGTCAACTCCAGGCAAATTATATAAAGTGCAGACCCCCATAAAGTTCATCACATGCAAGTTCGGATCATCTATAGGAAGACCGATAAATATGCCTTTCAAGTTTAGCAGGTGGATCATGGCACTTGTAATGTCGAACATAGTTCCCAGAGGTAACTCTGGTGGAATGATGGGACCAGTCTCAACCGGCTCAAAATAAGCCACATCCTCTTCTTCGGGATCATCATAAATTGGCACATATGGTCTTTGTAGTGGTTGTTTCACCCTCAGTCTTCTTTGTCTCTTTTCAAGTGCAGTAAGACATTGTACTGCCTCTTGCATTCCTCGATGATCTCTATCTGCTTGTCTAAGAGCTACATTTCTCGTATTCTCCTTAGCCGTTAATTGGGCACTAATTTTCTCATCAGTTTAATGACCAACCGAATGAATTGGTAGTTGGTTATGAATAACCGCAACGGATGTGGGGTCCTCAACTCCATCGACATTCACCATTCTTTGATTATTCCTTAACGTTCTTTCTATTTCCATATCAAGTGGAATAAGGGGATTGCCTTGACTCCTAGTTTTAGGCATACACTGACGTGTGCCCTCAGAAAGACAGAAAAGTAAGACCAATCAACTATAATAATTCAAAGTCAACAAACTTCGTAACTATATTCCCTGACAACAACGCCAAAATTTGATATCGCCCAAGCTATACCTCCTGAAAAGTATAACGCGGTCGTTGTATCAAATATAGAACCCAACTAGGTTAGGGTCGATCCCACAGGGAATAGGACGAAAGTCTATTGAGTGTTTGTCTGAGTAATTGGTACGTAAGTAAAAATTGGGTTTTTTGTAAACATAACAACAATGGTAACAAGTGTTAATTGTCGGATTTGTGATCAATACGATAAAGACACTAGGATTGTGATCCCCAAGATACTTTAACTCCTCCGGTTACTTATGCTGGCAAACTATCCCGCTGTGTTGCATGCAAAATCTAACAAGATAGGTTCATCCAAATGTCTCTCAACCTTGGTTAGATGAATTTCACTCTTCTCGTCTCGGTCTCCGAGTGTCACACTACTAACCCTTGTTCTTGATCTCAGATTAACTATCCCTATTACAGCTTAAGTTATTAGATGTATGTTGATAGCTTCAAATCTCTATTGTTATTCCCTTTTCCCAATCTCTACTTCTCTCTTGAGCAAGTTTAGAATACATGCAAGCTTCCAACGTTTGCAACCGTTAGAAGATCAATTATAACGAAGGAAACAACAATACATGTAGTCACACCAGTTCAAAATTGCTTCGCACTTAACCAGTTTTGTTAATTCCTCATAGTTCACACAACCCTAGTTATGGGGTTTATCTACCCATGATTTCAAGAGCACAAGAAGAATTCAATGATAAATACATAATTATGAACTCACAATAAGAATTAAAACTCTGAAATCTCAATATAAATCAAAACCCTAGAATTGATGTTTGAGATTACAAGATCAATGTAATAGACAACTCAAAATAATGTAACAACAAACTCCTAAACATAGGACAACCTAAGGGTATTTATATATACAAAGTGAATCCTATCCAAAACAAAGTAGGATAAAAAAGTTGGTAACTTTCCACAGACCATGACTTGAGGACGTGGGTTCAACCCACGGACTGTAGGAATCAGACATTGATGAAACCTTTCAGGAGTTGACCCACGGTCGTGACCCACGAACCGTAGGTGGACCTACGGACCATGGGTCCAGGTCGTGAGTCACTCTCGAGATTTTCAGCTCTGGTCTTTTGTCTTCAAGAACTTTATTCCCTTGCATGCTTCATCCCGTATTCTCCATTTTGCCTCCAAAACCTATTTTCCTGCAAGATAGAATAGAAAAAACATCATACCTACCAAACATACCCAAGTTATTGCATATTTTCCATATTTTAAGCATCAAAAGTGCCACGAAATCAAGGCACATCAGCTGTCTCTAACTAATCTGGTGATTCATCAGATGAACTACCACATTGTATTATTTTCCCAGATTCACTTCTTTTTCCCGTGAGTTAGTTTCCTGCAATTAAAGCTCAAAAAGATATTAAAACTAACAACGGTTGCCTAAAAATCACAATTATTCTTGATTAAAAGCGTAAAAAGTGCCATCATTAGCCAACATATCAACACTCTTAACTTAGAATATTTGCCTTCCTCAAGCAACCAAACAAAACCAAACTAAACAAATGCTTTATACATATGATAACTAGGCTAAACAGTAGCAATCAGTTTACAATTTTTAGTTCTTTCCGAAATTCACCCCAGTTTTATCATCTATCAATCAAGCACATAGATGTTATTCAATCTGTCAACAATTTCGAATCCAAGCATGTCATTACAATATCAATGAACAGTTTGCATACACAACAACTGCAACCCTTATAATAAGTAATCAACAGTGACTTTATGGTGCCCTCGCTAAACAGAAGTCCCACACACACGTGCAAATTTGACCTGGGACTTGGAAAAATTACACTCACACTCATAAAAAAAAGTTTTCAATGATGCACATACGAACCCATAGGCTTGCCCTTACTATTCTAAATCAGTTTTTCAAAACGTTGATCAGGATCAGTACAGGGCTTTTCTAGGCTTGCAATAAAGGGTTGGGTGCTGGTAGGATACATTTATGAATTAGTGATTTAACCCTACTTGACATAAATGATCTTTATTTCCACTTAAATTGAGGTTCCACCCTTATTCACCTCTTCCTGTCAATCATTCCTATTTCCGAGTGCAACAACTCTTTTGGATCTTTTTTTTTTTTTTTTTTTACTTTTAGATCTGTTTTTTTTCTTTCTTTTTCTTTTGCTCACACTCAAAGGATCTTCTTTATCCACACCCACTCTTTTTACACCCTATTACACTTATCATATACTTCTACAGTAGCCACCCTCAATATCGGTAATTTACTTGAGTTGAGGTGTATGATGTCCAAGGAGGTACTAGGGCCAAACTAGAGGTTCAAAGACAAAATAGAGAAGGTGAACAAGTATTGAAAAAAGAAGTCTGAACAACTCAAAATAGGGATCAAAGGAATTATTAGAGTCATTTGGATAGTCTCTTTAGGATAAGTGGACTAGATTCAAACAGGGCCTATGATCCTTTCCTAATCAATGAGTTGCAACTTTAACAACATAGACCAGGTAAGTTCTAGGTGCATGCATAAAGCCAGATAAACATGAAATAGGCTCACACGCACTTGGCACGAAAGAACACTTGTTAATACTCACTATCATGATAACAATTAAGTTTAAGCAATATTATTCCATCCATATAAACTAATGACATTTAGAGATCCAAAAGGGTTAACAATATGAAATCATACCATCAGTGCTAAAACCAAGTTAATTTCGGAGGGGTCTCCATTTTTTCACAAAATCTACAAAAAATTAAAAAATTCAAATAATTTATTGCTAACAGTTTAACATAACAAACACAAAAGCAATAAACCTAAACATGTCGGTTCTACTAGATAGAACACCCGAGGGAAAAAACCCAACAAAAACCCTCGGGTGGTGACAAACTCACAGGTGTCCCCACCCTCATCAAAAGAAACATATGTTGTCCTCAATGCATACATACAAGAAATAAAATCTTAGAGGAGAAATACCTATAAAGACCTTAGGCTTTAGAGTCTAGAAAATCTTCGGAGGCCTTTGAAGCCTCAAAATCTAGAACGGTGACCCTAGTGTAGACCAGAGTACTCACATCAACAATCCCGGTCACTGAAGTGAGAGTAGGCAACACCTATAGTATGGGCCCAACTCTAGGTGTCAAGATGGAAGAAACTCGTGCTAACTGATGTTGTTCACATTTTTGCCTTTTTTCCTCATCCTTTTCAAATGCTTTTGCAGCATTTCTCAAGTATTTCTCTTTTTGGGTCCGATGGTGCTTTCTTTTCTCTTACTTCTTCTCCTCACCTCCCTCAAGTGGCCTAGCTTTGAAAGGTCGCCCCATAAAATTAAGTATAGTGTCGTCTTCATCCGACTCCACTATTACCAGATCAGGGAACC
Organism: Capsicum rhomboideum; assembly: GCA_031232105.1. Classification (NCBI taxonomy): domain Eukaryota; kingdom Viridiplantae; phylum Streptophyta; class Magnoliopsida; order Solanales; family Solanaceae; genus Capsicum; species Capsicum rhomboideum. The sequence continues at coordinate 72,786,956 of CP124718.1, read as the reverse complement.
CAAAAGTGGTGGCCTTTTGTAGAGTATTGATAACATCTTGGGCCTTTTTCAACTCGACCGTGAACTTAGCCTTTGATGGTGCCCAAATTACACCTCACAATAAAGTATGAAGCAATCGCTTTCAAATATAGAACCCAACTAAGGTTGGTGTTGATCCCACGAGGAATAGGTCAAAATCCAATCAACTTTGTTTGTTTAAGTTACTTCGTAAATAAGCAAATAAGTAAAAAGGGGATTTTATAAAGTAAACTAGTATCATTTACTGAGGTTGAAATCAAGATGAGAAAAACACTAGGATTGTGTTCCCCAATAACTTCATAACTTCATAGGTTCTCCGTGGTGTTCTTTTCAGGTATCCAGCAAGCAGAATCGATAGGCTAAGTATCAACTAACTGACTATGTTACGCCCCTTATAGATGACTATCCTCAATCACAAAGGTTAATGCATCATAAGTGTTACTATGTTTCCCCTATCAATGATCCCAATACAACTTTTCTCGTGTTACGACTCAAAGTAGATTAAACGAAGATAACTCCGAGTCTTGTTGTTGAATCGCTAGTCCTATCCTACTATCCATGCTACTGTCTAGAGTAGAGATAGAATGAGTTTCAATGCATGAACTTGTCAGAAAGCAATCAATTCAGAAGAAACAAAAATACTTTCCCTAATACCCTTCAAGAAACACCTTGAACTTTGAACTCTACTTCGTTAATTCACTACAGTTCCCACAAATCTAGTTATGGTGTTTAGTTACTCATGTTTGTATAAAAAAAATAATCGTTCATGAATGAAAACATTAATTGAAGCATACAAGGATGAATAAACTTCAAAATCACAACTTTAATTAAAATCGTAAAAACTAATGTTCGTAAGATCCCAAGATAGTGACTTAGAATCCCACAAAATAGTGTTATTGAATAATAATAATGTAGAACATGTAAAAATAACCCTAAAAGAGTATTTATAGACTTAACAAATCTTATCCTAAATAAAACAGGTAACTAGTATCGGCAGCCTCTGACGAGAAGAACATTTTTTTCTCTATTTTTTGTTCTTTTTTTCTTTTCTTTTTCTTACCGCACCAACGTCCTTTTTCTTTCTTTTCACTACTTAAATTTCATACCCAATTTTTACGCAACCCTATAAAATAGCCACCCTCAACTTAGGCAATTTTCTTTAGTTGAGGTGCATAGTGTCCAAGAAGGGACCAGGGCCAAAGAAGGTTTATTGTAAAAATAGAAAGGTGTCATGGGTAGTTCAAAGAAATAGTCCAAGGCTAACATTCGGGTTCAAGAGATACACATCGCTTGGTAGGTCATTTAGTCTAAAGTGGTATACTTCAAACATGGCCTATGATCCTTTCCTAACCTTTAATCCTACAACTTTTAGCGAGATTAATCGGGAAAGTTCTAGATCTCATACACACACCGACTAGGTAATAAATCTCACTCACTCATGGCTCAGGGATGTTATCTAAGTTGCTACCTATTCAGTTCATGCAAGGTTGGTCAGGTTGTCCTATTTACAATCCTAATTCCATATCTAGATCCTAAAATCGGTTTTAGTACAGGCTATGTAAACATTACATCACAAAAAACATATTTTTGGAGGGTATCATTTAAAACATTTTGAAAATAGGTAAGCATGCTTAATGTAGCCAGACTGCACCAAAGTTCTCTTTTATTACTCTAAGTTATACTATGATGACTAAACATAACACAATAACAATTTCATACACAAAAACACCTAAACATACTGGTTCTAAATATGATAGCATAGTCGAGGGAAAAGAAGCACGACAATAAAAACACTTGGCCGTGGTATACCCCCACCCCCGACTTTGAAATCATGCTCTGTCCCTATTGCATGAAATTACATAAAAAGTATAAACTAGGGTAAAGGGAATACCTGGGGTGCTCTAGGCACCGGTGGAACTCGGGTCACATTGGGAGATGGCTGGGTCCCCCATAATGAAATTAAGAGGAGTGTCCTCGGACTTGGCCGCAACACTCATAGTCTCATTGGCCCTAATGGTGGTAGGGGCACTCAAATAAACATTGGCCCCAATGGTTGTCAGAGCACTCTATGGAACAAATACGGGGGCAGTCTCTGGACCCCCTCTCGTAGTCTCACCCTCCGAAATAACTCCCTCAGACGTCTCCTCAGTAACTCTCTCCTTCCTTCTTCTCTTCTTAGCAGATCTGTAACACCCCGTACTTTTATAACCTCACTTTAGACCTTGGGATCATATCTACATAGGTGTTGAGATGCCATGCATATGTGTTTTATAGTGTCATTGGTGAAACATTTGATATCGGACTTAACATGTGCGATTAGATCTTCATAGGAGGTGTGTTGTGATCTCGTGGAGCATTTGGGTAAGAACTCGTACACATTTTAACCTCATTTGGTGACTTTAAGTCATGTTTACTTGATGATTAAGATCACTAAGTAAGTATTTCGTAGTGTTTGGATAAGGGATTGGACGATACGTAAACATTGGATAAGTGGCCGGAAATTTCAGCAAAGTACTGAAACTTGCGCCACTACCCTGTTTTAGGGGTGTGGTGCAAGCCACCAGCCTGCAGAAAATTCAGAGAGGCTGCATTTCCTGCGCCACTACCCTGTTTCAGGGGGTGTGGCGCAAGGCACAACAATTGTGCCTTTCCGGAGTCGTTTCGTAACGCAATTCTACGACAATTTCTCGATGGTTTCTTTTGGTTCTTTGGAGTTAATTGAGCATTGTTAAAGCTTCAAACACTTCAATATACTCCTACATACTCCTACATGATCAAATCATGAAATGTGAATAGTAATCCAAAATGTTCAATGAAGCCAAGGGCGACTAGAATTTCAATTTTTATGATCGAAAGGACGAATGAGAAATGTTTAAAAGAATATTGTCGTGACATTATGGAATTATGTAAACATGATATATATGGTGAATAATACATGAAATTGGATGGGTTACATGGGTATGTGTTATTGGGCCCAAAGTTAGGCCCAAAATGGAATTTACAAGAATTGGCCCAAAGGGGCAAAAAGACCCATTCTTCCACTTTGACCTCATTTAATGCCAAGAGTGGATAAGCATGACTTCAAAAGTCTATAAAAGGAGCACAAAAATCAGATTTTTAAGACAAAGAAAACACATGCTTTTTCTCTCTTTTTCAAGACTTTTCAAGAAAGTTTCTTTGGGGGCTCTCAAACCCTAAGCCATATTTGGATCAAGATCACCATCTTTCAAGCCTAGGTAAGTGATTATTATTATGTATTAACATATTATATGCATGGGATATTATGTATATTATGCTAGTTGTGTTGGCAAGATGATGAATAGTGTATTTTGCCTTTGGTGAAAGATGTGTCATCTTGGTAAATTGAACTTGAATTAGGCCTTGTGCCTTTGAGGAAAAAGCATGGTATGGACAAAATATGAACATGTATGGTGTTATTTTGGGCATTAAACTTGTTCTTGTATAAAAATGGAAATTATGGGATTTTGGCCGATATATGTTATGAGTTGTATTGAGGTACTTTGATGGATTACTTGTGATGTGTTATGGATAAGAAAGTGTAAAGGAGAAGTATTGTGGTAAAATGTTGGGAATATTATGGAATTTTTGGAATAATAGTAGGAACAATGGTTTTGTCAAGGGGAAGTGGCATGTTTAAGGACACATGTATGACTCATTGATGTTACATGCATTTGAAGAGTAATTGGTGGTTAATGTGAATTCCGTATTGTATTTATGTTGTAGAGTGACACATAAAGAAGGAGCGGGATTATTGTATACGCATCTAAGGTTGTATATTCATAGTGCGAATCCAAGGTATGTAAGGTTACTTGTTCGTATCTTTCTACGGCCAATAGTGTTCACATTGCCATTTCTCTAGTTCTATTCTGAAATGTACTAAGGTATACCATATGCACTTATCTATGGTCATTGTCATATATTTCCTACTCATTGGTCAATTGTGAATCTCATTTCTCATATTCATGGTTAATGTTTCGAAGGTTCAAAGAAGGCTATGTTCCAATATTCCAATAGTGCCTACACTTGTGTCTCTTGTTCATGAATTATTGTCCAATGGTTCCAATGGTATCATGGTGCTAGTTATGTTATATTTCTCATTGATATTTATTCACATGTCCTTTATTGGTCAATGATTCAAAGCTTCCAACAATGTTATGTTCCAAAGTTCCAAAGTGATGTTATGATTATCAAAGTATCAATCTCAAAGTAATGAACAAAGTAATGCCAATGTGGTCAATGATCAAGTATGGGTGGCAAGTCTAGGGGCGTAAGCCTAGCTTGACTCGATCCCGATGTATTGATTTATGGGTGGCAAGTCTAGGGGCATAAGCCTAGCTAGACTCGATCCCGATGTATTGATTTATGGGTGGCAAGTCTAGGGGCATAAGCCTAGCTCGACTCGATCCCAACATGATGTTATGATATGAAAAGACCCACTGATTAGTAGGGGCCCGGGTACATTGTTATCATTGAGCATTGAGATAAAGAAAGCAAATAAAGTAATGAAAGTAATCCACATGGTTTCCCAAAATACCAAATGGTGATTTATGAGTTCATTGAAATATTCATGTATTGTACAGTTTCATCTGAGCCTTGCATACTCAGTACTTATTTCGTACTGACCCCTCTCGGGGAATTTACCTTACTTGTTGTAGGCGCAGGTCCCAGTAGGCCTCCTCAGTAGATTGCCAGTGTTAGCGTTTCTTTGGTGAGCTCCAGCTCATTCGGGGCTTCTCCGAGTCAGAGTATATACATGTTTTGGTTTTGTACATAATATGTAAAGCGGGGACTTGTCCCGACTTATGGTTCATTTTGGTCAATGCTCTTGTTAGAGGCTTTTGTAGACCGATGTGGGTGTATCAGTGTAAATTGACTGGATGGCCTCAACGGCCAAGTTTCATACGTATGTATAATGATGTCCCATGTTTTCCTTTATTCGTCTTTCATGTTCTTATGCCATGGTGATTATGATATGTTGAGCATAGGCAAAGGTTGGTTCTCTCGGGCGTTATCGGCGATGGGTGCCAATCACGTCTCGATGGGATTCAGGGCGTGACAAAAGTGGTATCAGAGCGGGTCGTCCTAAGGGTGTCTACAAAGCCGTGTCTGAGTAGAGTCTTACTTATCGATGTGTTGTGCACCACATTTATAAGTAGGAGGCTACGGAACATTTAGGATGTTGTTTCTTTTCTTCATTCTAGATCGTGCAATAGAGCCAATGTTGTCAGTTGCATTGTATCTGATCTTGGTAATTGTTTTTTTTTTCTTTGGTATAGTCAAAATGCCGAACACTAGAAGAGGAAGAGGAAAAGGTAAAAGTAAGTTGATAGATAGAATTGCTGAAGGAACAAGTAGACCACCACCTGACCAAGTTGATCAAGGTGGGGATGGAACTGAGTTCGCAATGCGAGCTTCTTCTACTTCTTCAGCTCCAAAAGAGCCGAGAAGAAGGGAAGTGCCCGTGGAACCACCGATAAATGCCACAGATCAGGATCTTAGGAATGCTGTACAGATGTTGACACAGTTAGTGGCGGTACAAAGCTAGGGAAGAGCTGGTGCAATGGCACATGATGATGATGCGGCTAAAATGGCAAGTCGCAGAACACAGGATTTCTTGAAACTGGACCCTCCTATATTCACAGGGTCCGATCCAAAAGCAGATCCACAGGACTTCGTGGATCAAATTCAGAGAGCCTTGGAAGTTATGCATATGACAGGGGTAGAGACAGTGGAACTTGCTGCGTATAGGTTGAAAGGAGAGGCAATACTGTGGTATGAGGATTGGAAGAAATCCCGTGACATTGGTGCAGATTCACCGACATGGGAAGAGTTTAAAGTGGCTTTCCTCGATCATTATCTTTCGTATATGGTTCGAAAAGCACGTGCAGATCAGTTCCTGAATTTGCGTAAAGGGAATATGAGTGTTCGGGAATATAGTTTGCAATTTAACTCCTTGGCTCGATATGCGCCAAATGTTGTGGCTACGATGACAGACAGGGTCCATAGATACGTGGACATACTAGAGCCATATTTGGTAAGAGATTACACTATTGCGACCTTGAATAGGCACATGGACATTGCTCGCATACAAGCCTTCGCCCAGAAAATGGAAGATCAAAGACAGAGACGAAGGGTACATGAATTTGATAGGGGACAGTACAAAAGGGCTAGACCTATGGGACCACCTATGATGTCCCAAGGAGGATCTAGGCCTCGCATGTTTCCTAGAACACCTAGACCGTCGTTCTCTTATTCCACAGGTGGTGCTTATTCGCAGTCTCGAGGGTTTAAGGTGGTTCAGCAGGGCAAAGTAGTGGGGTTCATGGATCACAGGCAGCAGGTTTCCCTCGTCAGCAGTGTCAGCACTGCAGGCATATGCACACAGGTACATGTCGAACAGGGACGAATGCCTGCTTTTGGTATGGTATGCCGGGACATATAGCGAGAGAGTGTCCACAGCGGAGCATGGGTGGTATAGCACGACCAGATGGGTCGGCTGTTGCGTCTTTAGCATCGGTTCCTTCACAGGGCCGAGGGGTGCAGCCTATTGGTCGTGGTAGAGGTGCCAGAGGAGGAGCCAGTACTAGCGGGGTCCAGAATCGCACTTATGCTTTGGTGGACCGCCAGAATTCAGAGGCTTCCCTAGATGTCGTCACAGGTACATTATCCATATTCTCACATAATGTATATGCATTAATTGACCCAGGCTCTACATTTTCCTATGTTACTCCATTGGTTGCTGCAAAATTTGCAACGGCACCGGAATTATTAATTAAGTTAATTGAAGTGTCTACACCGGTTGGTGAATATATTGTTGCAAAGAGAGTGTATCGTAACTGTGTGGTAACTGTGTGTGGTCATGATACGTTGGCCGATCTCATTGAATTGGACATGGTGGATTTTGATGTAATTATGGGAATGAATTGGTTGGCTTCATGTTATGCTACGGTAGATTGTCGGGCCAAGAAGGTACAATTTTATTTTCCACAGGAAAATGTTCTAGAATGGCAGGGTAAGGTAGGGGCACCACGAGGAAGATTTATTTCCTATTTGAAAGCCAGAAAAATGATTGCCAAGGGATACATATGTCATTTGGTACGAGTGAAAGATAATGATGTGGAACATTAACTCCACAGTCAGTATCGGTAGTCAATGAATTTCTAGATGTATTCCCAGAGGATCTTCCAGGTTTACCCCCAGAACGAGAAGTGGAATTCGGTATTGATGTGATTCCAGGCACTCAGCCTATTTCTATCCCTCCATATAGAATGGCTCCAGCGGAACTGCGTGAATTGAAGAAGCAGTTGAAAGATTTGCTGGATAAAGGCTTCATTAGGCCTAGTATGTCCCCGTGGGGTGTACCGGTATTATTTGTGCGAAAGAAAGATGGCACCTTGAGAATGTGCATCGACTATCGGCAACTGAATAAAGTAACGATCAAGAACAAATACCCCCTCCCTCGCATTGATGATTTGTTTGATCAGTTATAGGGTGCCAGGTGTTTTTCAAAGATTGACTTGAGGTCGGGTTACCATCAAGTCAGAGTTAGAGAAGAAGATGTACCCAAGACAGCTTTCCGAACATGGTATGGCCATTATGAATTTTTGGTTATGTCATTTGGACTAACAAATGCACCGGCTGTGTTTATGGATTTGATGAACAGAGTGTTCAAGCCATTCCTAGACGTGTTCGTGACAGTATTTATAGATGACATCCTTGTTTATTCAAGATCACCAGAAGACCATGCTTATCACTTACGGCAAGTGTTGCAAATTCTCCGTGACCGTAAGTTGTATGCAAAATTCTCCAAATGTAAGTTTTGGTTGAAATCAGTCGCGTTCTTGGGTCACATTGTATCAGATGAAGGTATACAGGTTGATACCCAAAAGATTAAAGCAGTGAAAAACTGGCCAAGACCTACGACACCCACAGAGATTCACAGTTTTCTGGGTTTGGCAGGTTATTATCGGAGATTTGTAGAAGGGTTTGCTTCTATTACAGCACCATTAACAAAGTTAACTCACAAGGAAATTAAGTTTCAATGGAATGATGCATGTGAAAGAGGGTTTCAAAAATTAAAAGATAAGTTGACTTCCACACCAGTGTTAGTACTTCCTGAAGGCACAGAGGGCTATGCAGTGTATTGTGATGCTTCCGGGATTGGTCTCGGATGTGTGTTGATGCAGCATGGTAGGGTGATAGCATATGCCTCATGACAGTTGCGGCCACATGAGAAAAACTATCCCACACATGATCTTGAATTGGCAGCGGTAATTTTTGCTTTAAAGATATGGTATCATTATTTATATGGGGTTCATGTTGACATCTATACGAATCACAAAAGCTTGCAATATCTTTTTAAGCAGAAGGAACTCAATTTGAGGCAACGAAGGTGGTTAGAGCTTTTAAAAGATTATGACATTGATATTCTTTATCACCCAGGCAAAGCAAATGTAGTAGCGGATGCACTGAGCCGTAAGGCAGTCGAAAGCACTAGTGGTCAGTTGAATGAAAAGCGTGAAATAAGCAAAGATTTGAATCAATTAGCCAGCTTGGGAGTTCGCCTTATTGAAACCTCAGATGATAGAGTTATGGTGCAGAATACGGAAGAATCGTCCTTGATAGCTGAAGTGAAAAAGAAGCAATTTGCGGATTCTATTTTATTACAGCTAAAGGAAAATGTGCAGCAGAATTTGACCAAGGCATTTGATGTTACACCGGAAGGGGTGCTTCAATGTCAAGGGAGGTTATGTGTACCGGACGTAGATGAACTGAGGACACGAATAATGACAGAGGCGCACCATTCGCGCTATTCCATTCATCCGGGTGCTACTAAAATGTACCATGAATTGAAAGAGGTGTATTGGTGGGGCAACATGAAAAAGAACATTGCGGAATTTGTCGCGCAATGCCCCAATTGCCAACAAGTGAAAGTGGAACATCAGAAACTGGGAGGTTAGATGCAATGTATCAATCTTCCAGTCTTGAAGTGGGATATGATTAATATGGATTTCATTATGGGTTTGCCTCGTACATTGCGGAAGTTTGATTCTATATGGGTCATAGTGGACAGGCTTACCAAGTCAGCGCATTTTCTACCGGTCAAGACGACCTATACAGCTGAGGATTATGCGAAGTTGTATGTGAAAGAGATAGTACGATTGCATGGTATTCCACTTTCTATTATATCAGACAGAGGTGCACAGTTCACAGCACACTTTTGGAAATCTTTTCAGCGGAGTTTGGGTACTCAGGTGAATTTGAGTACGGCTTTCCATCCTCAGACTGATGGACAAGCCGAACGTACTATTCAGACACTTGAAGATATGCTACGAGCATGTACGTTGCATTTTCAAGGCAGTTGGGATGACCATTTGCCTCTTATTGAATTTGCTTATAACAATAGCTATCATTCAAGTATTCAGATGGCACCTTATGAAGCTTTGTACGAAAGAAAATGTAGATCACCAATTGGGTGGTTTGAAGCAGGTGAAACTGCTTTACTTGGGCCGGATATGGTGCACCAGGCTATGGAGAAAGTCAAAGTGATCCAACAGCGATTACAAATGGCTCAAAGTCATCACAAGTCATATGCCGATGTTAGAAGAAGAGGGCTTGAATTCGCCATAGGTGATTGGGTGTTTTTAAAGGTGTCACCAATGAAAGGGGTAATGCGGTTCGGAAAGAAAGGAAAATTGAGTCCATGTTACATAGGCCCATATGAAATCATTAGAAGATTTGGGCAAGTTGCGTATGAGTTGGCACTACCACAGGACCTTTCGTCAGTCCATCCGGTATTTCATGTGTCGATGCTTCGGAAATGCATAGGAGATCCTTCACGTATTGTGCCCGTAGAAGATGTTCAAGTTGTAGAGGATCTCACTTATGAAGAGGTGCCCATTGCTATCCTAGATCGACAAGTAAATAGATTGAGAAATAAAGACATAGCATCCGTAAAAGTCCTTTGGAGAAACCAACACGTAGAGGAGATCACATGGGAAGCGGAAGAAATGATGAAATCCAAGTATCCCCACTTATTTCAAATGGACCAAGAAGTATACAGTGTGGAGGTGGAACTATAACAAGTAAGTATTTAAAAGCATTATGTGAATGTGTATAGGTATGTTAAAGTAAAGATGCATTTGTTGTATATTACGACAATGTTGTTAACATTCGAGGACGAATGTTTCTAAGGGGGGAAGAATGTAACACCCCGTACTTTTATAACCTCACTTTAGACCTTGGGATCATATCTACATAGGTGTTGAGATGCCATGCATATGTGTTTTATAGTGTCATTGGTGAAACATTTGATATCGGACTTAACATGTGCGATTAGATCTTCGTAGGAGGTGTGTTGTGATCTCGTGGAGCATTTGGGTAAGAACTCGTACACATTTTAACCTCATTTGGTGACTTTAAGTCATGTTTACTTGATGATTAAGATCACTAAGTAAGTATTTCGTAGTGTTTGGATAAGGGATTGGACGATACGTAAACATTGGATAAGTGGCCGGAAATTTCAGCAAAGTGCTGAAACTTGCGCCACTACCCTGTTTCAGGGGTGTGGCGCAAGCCACCAGCCTGCAGAAAATTCAGAGAGGCTGCATTTCCTGCGCCACTACCCTGTTTCAGGGGGTGTGGCGCAAGGCACAACAATTGTGCCTTTCCGGAGTCGTTTCGTAACGCAATTCTACGACAATTTCTCGATGGTTTCTTTTGGTTCTTTGGAGTTAATTGAGCATTGTTAAAGCTTCAAACACTTCAATATACTCCTACATACTCCTACATGATCAAATCATGAAATGTGAATAGTAATCCAAAATGTTCAATGAAGCCAAGGGCGACTAGAATTTCAATTTTTGCGATCGAAAGGACGAATGAGAAATGTTTAAAAGAATATTGTCGTGACATTATGGAATTATGTAAACATGATATATATGGTGAATAATACATGAAATTGGATGGGTTACATGGGTATGTGTTATTGGGCCCAAAGTTAGGCCCAAAATGGAATTTACAAGAATTGGCCCAAAGGGGCAAAAAGACCCATTCTTCCACTTTGACCTCATTTAATGCCAAGAGTGGATAAGCATGACTTCAAAAGTCTATAAAAGGAGCACAAAAAACAGATTTTTAAGACAAAGAAAACACATGCTTTTTCTCTCTTTTTCTAGACTTTTCAAGAAAGTTTCTTTGGGGGCTCTCAAACCCTAAGCCATATTTGGATCAAGATCACTATCTTTCAAGCCTAGGTAAGTGATTCTTATTATGTATTAACATATTATATGCATGGGAGATTATGTATATTATGCTAGTTGTGTTGGCAAGATGATGAATAGTGTATTTTGCCTTTGGTGAAAGATGTGTCATCTTGGTAAATTGAACTTGAATTAGGCCTTGTGCCTTTGATGAAAAAGCATGGTATGGACAAAATATGAACATGTATGGTGTTATTTTGGGCATTAAACTTGTTCTTGTATAAAAATGGAAATTATGGGATTTTGGCCGATATATGTTATGAGTTGTATTAAGGTACTTTGATGGATTACTTGTGATGTGTTGTGGATAAGAAAGTGTAAAGGAGAAGTATTGTGGTGAAATGTTGGGAATATTATGGAATTTTTGGAATAATAGTAGGAACAATGGTTTTGTCAAGGGGAAGTGGCATGTTTAAGGACACATGTATGACTCATTGATGTTACATGCATTTGAAGAGTAATTGGTGGTTAATGTGAATTCCGTATTGTATTTATGTTGTAGAGTGACACATAAAGAAGGAGCGGGATTATTGTATACGCATCTAAGGTTGTATATTCATAGTGCGAATCCAAGGTATGTAAGGTTACTTGTTCGTATCTTTCTACGGCCAATAGTGTTCACATTGCCATTTCTCTAGTTCTATTCCGAAATGTACTAAGGTATACCATATGCACTTATCTATGGTCATTGTCATATATTTTCTACTCATTGGTCAATTGTGAATCTCATTTCTCATATTCATGGCTAATGTTCCAAAAGTTCAAAGAAGGCTATGTTCCAATATTCCAATAGTGCCTATACTTGTGTCTCTTGTTCATGAATTATTGTCCAATGGTTCCAATGGTATCATGGTGCTAGTTATGTTATATTTCTCATTGATATTTATTCACATGTCCTTTATTGGTCAATGATTCAAAGCTTCCAACAATGTTATGTTCCAAAGTTCCAAAGTGATGTTATGATTATCAAAGTATCAATCTCAAAGTAATGAACAAAGTAATGCCAATGTGGTCAATGATCAAGTATGGGTGGCAAGTCTAGGGGCGTAAGCCTAGATCGACTCGATCCCGATGTATTGATTTATGGGTGGCAAGTCTAGGGGAATAAGCCTAGCTCGACTCGATCCCAACATGATGTTATGATATGAAAAGACCCACTGATCAGTAGGGGCCCGGGTACATTGTTATCATTGATCATTGAGATAAAGAAAGCAAATAAAGTAATGAAAGCAATCCACATGGTTTCCCAAAATACCAAATGGTGATTTATGAGTTCATTGAAATATTCATGTATTGTACAGTTTCATCTGAGCCTTGCATACTCAGTACTTATTTCGTACTGACCCCTCTCGGGGAATTTACCTTACTTGTTGCAGGCGCAGGTCCCAGTAGGCCTCCTCAGTAGATTGCTAGTGTTAGCGGTTCTTTGGTGAGCTCCAGCTCATTCGGGGCTTCTCCGAGTCAGAGTATATACATGTTTTGGTTTTGTACATAATATGTAAAGCGGGGACTTGTCCCGACTTATGGTTCATTTTGGTCAATGCTCTTGTTAGAGGCTTTTGTAGACCGATGTGGGTGTATCAGTGTAAATTAACTGGATGGCCTCAACGGCCAAGTTTCATACGTATGTATAACGATGTCCCATGTTTTCCTTTATTCGTCTTTCATGTTCTTATGCCATGGTGATTATGATATGCATATGTTGAGCATAGGCAAAGGTTGGTTCTCTCGGGCCTTATCAGCTACGGGTGCCAATCACATCTCGATGGGATTCGGGGCGTGACAAGATCTTTCTCTCTTATTACCCGGTTCAGACACATCCTCGCTCAGCCTCTTCCTAGGCTCAAAACCATTGTCTTTCTTCTAATTGTCATCTAGCTCAATCTACGGAGTAGGAGGAGTGTAGTATGGGGTGACCAATAAGGCAATATCTACCTGAATAGATGTAGCGGAAGGCATAGATGGCGGTAGAGGTAGAGGTGCCATATCAAGTCGCGCAACTAGGGTCTGGACCACTTTCTTCAACTCGATCAACTCTGTTCAGATAGAAACCATGTCAAGAGGCGGGACTACGTTAATTTGGGTGGGTCATGAGTTGATCCTCCATACTGTCTATCAATGTCTAGACCACTTGTACAACCACTCTAAACTCATTAGTAATATAGGGCTTGACCCCTACTTCCAAGTTCCAGATCTGCGCATCCTATAATACTTGGTTTTGGAGAGTCTCTTCCAACTGAGCAAATGAAATCAAAGTGTACCCTGTCAGAACCAATGTCCTAGTATGAGAACTTGGTGGTAAGTATGAATGTGAAGAACCTGTATCTGAAGCTGCCAGTATATCACCATTTGGGGCATCCCTTCCTACCTCTTGGATTCCCAAACCTCGAATAGGTGCTGCGGGGTTGCACATATCTTTTATCCTAGCCAGATCCACAGTCTTAGTAGGCTGAAGAAATTTATCCACTAGCAGAATTTATGGTATTTCCATATTTTGCATCAGCTGAGAAACCAAACATGGGAAAGGTAGGGTGGAGCTGCTCTCTAAGGCTCTGTCTCTGATCTCTTATGCAATAATGCAGAAAATGTTCAACTCCAACCCTGCTACAAATGAGGCTATCAGAAAAGTATTAGTAGCACCCAATGTGTTATCATTTGCTGTGGGTTCTATCTGGTGCCTCACAATGGACTACCATGCCTTGGAGAAAAACTTGAGACACTTCTTTGTAATATTTTCCCCATTCACCCAAGAGGCATTTACGCCAGCCTCATCAATATGTCCCGCTAGCCAAGTGAAGTGTATTGTTTTGTCCTCGATGGACAACTTTTTAACCTTCTTCAATTTTGACATCCGCTAATCATACTCCGAAGTCTTTGTAGATGGTGTAAAATCTGCTTCAAATAATACCCTGGAAATAGCCTCAACCAAAATATCAACTTCCCTTTCCCGCGCCATTATCCTGTCCAACCGGGGCTGCTTCTTCATATCTTTGACCTTGCCGGAGAGAGTTATATTTTTTATGGTCGTAACATAGTTTGAGTAGAACTCTCTCACGAGCTCTCTACTATAAAGATGGAGTGTTATTTTCATCCACCCCCAATTGGTAACATTGAAAAACCTGAAACACCTATGGCATACTATGTAAATACTCATTCAATATGTGCGGTTCCTCTTGAATGCTCCTTTGTTGGTTCCCATTATTCTTTAGAGCAACCCAGTCCACATATTATTGGCGAGTATTTGAAAAAAGACAACATCATGGACCAATCCCCCTCTGACTAGCTTCTGCCGGAGGATCAGTGTTTGAAGGTGTTGAGTCTGTTGCCTCATCATCCTCCACAGATTGGGACTCATTTTCATCATCCTCACTCCCATCCTATTGGGTGTCTTCTATTCCTTATTAATACCGGAGAACATAGATGGGAGTGGCAGCTTGAACAATGGCCTTGGAGGTTGTAACCTCCTTAGCCTTCTTCTAGTTCCTTGTTTCCCTGGTGGTGACTTGGCCATCGGAGGAGCTAATGTAATACTCTTTATCTGATCCGCTCGGACGTGAACCACTCTATGAGGAACTTAGTGGGGCCCTCTCCTTTGAAATTTGTTCTTGGAGAGCCTTTTCAAAAGCAGCCTTGGACTTGGGTGCCATGGTACCTGTATTTGCAAAACTTGTTAGATCACAGTGCAGTATATGTACAGGTTCAGATTTGTAAACAGATGATCCATCCTACGATTGTGCAATGAAGGTATGATCGTGCCTTCTGATCGTGGGTTGATCCAGTAAAATTTGACTTGCGATATATCCATCAAACGATCACAACCTATGATCGTACAATGAAGGTATGATCGTGCCTTCTGATCATAGATTTGATCCCTTAAACCAGTAAAGTCATGTCAAATCAGATGAGCACATACCATGATCATATGTTGATATTACGTTTGTTGGATGTGTTCATTTGATGAACTCCTGAAGATCATCAACCAGTATCCTACAAAGATCCAACTTACGATCATAAATAAAACTCATGATCGTGGGTTGTGTCATGGGACTTCAAACACTAACAGATTTGACCACTTACATTTGGACCCATAATTTGACCCTTTTTGACCCAACTTTTGACTAGAATTTTAAAGTGTGTGAACACAACCTGGCACTCAGACTTCCCCTGTGTTGTTGAAACCAAACATACCCATTTTCATATTTCCCCACTTAAATCAAAACAACCTATCGATAATACTTAAGAAAATACCCAAAAAATTTGGTTTAATTGAGTAATATGCATTTACAGTGTGAGATGAGAGTGTTGAAAATGGAAAAAAATAGAGGAAACGATGAGATCCAACTTGAAATCGAAGGTAATCGTCATCTTTTGAAATACTTAGGGTTTGCTATATTTGATCAAGAAACCAATTTAAAATCGTAAGAAAAGGCCAAGGGATGGTGTCAACATGTATTATACCTTTAACCCTTATTTTTAGGTTAAGTCGAGCCATGACTTTTAAACTATCGAGACTTTCAGACGGAGGGTTGTACGATCGTGGTTTGATTCTATGTTCGTACAACCCTGTCGTGGATTGATGAAATAAAAAAAACTTACCTGAGAACATATTATCCTTATGTATGATCATGGGTTGTACTCATGATCGTGACTCAAGATTGTATGTTTGATGCCCTGTTTTGAAGGTTTGCAGGAGTATCATCAGACGATTAACACCACAATCATGCCTTCATGTTACAATTGTGATACCCAATTGTGGGATGACTCCTTAACTTGTCACCATCAGTAACTCTCATCAGACGACTGAACCCACGATCGTGTGTTCAAGTAGTACAACCCTGTCGTGGGTTCAGTAAGGAGTTCAGTTAAATGCCAATTTTTCTTCTATGGTTTCCTGCACCAAAACAAACATTACCCTATAAATTTAAAGTACAAAACATGGGTTGCCACCCATGAAGCGCTTGCTTTAACATTGCGGCATGACATGGCTATGTTGGTTACTTAGACTTCACCAACAAGCCTATGGGTTACTTCACATGAAATGCTTGATTTAATGTCACGACATGACTCAGGTTGGCTTGATTACTAAAGCTTCATTAGTCCACATCACAAATCATTTGGGCCTCTTTTCCTTCGCCCATATAGTGTTTCACCCTATGGCCATTGACTTTAAATTTCTTTCCATCCTTATTTGCCAATTCAATTACACCATGGGGGAACACCGTGGTCACTTTATACAGTCCATTCCATTTTGATCTTAGTTTGCCAGGAAAAAGCTTCAGCCTTGAATCAAACAATAATACCAAGTCGCCCGTAGCAAATTCTCCTCTCAATCTTGCGATCATGATACAATTTCATATTTTTCTTGTACAAGGCTGAGCTCTCATATGCACAAAGATGAAACTTGTCTATCTCATTCATCTGCTCAAGTCTTAATTTGGCTGCTTCATGCCATTCTAGATTCAACCGCTTCAATGCCTACAATACCTTGTGCTCAAGTTCAACAGTCAAGTGGTATGCTTTTCCATACACAAGATGATATAGATATCCACCGATTAGCATTTTAAATGCAGTCCGGTATGCCCATAAGGAATCATTAAATCTTCTAGCCCAATCAGTCCAATTGGCATTTACAGTCTTCGCCAAGATGGACTTAATCTCTAGATTTGAGACCTCAACTTAACCACTTATCTGAGGATGGTAAGGTATTGAAACTCTGTGTTTTACCCCATGTTTCTCAAGCAGGGCTTTAAACAATCGATTGAAAAAATGGGAACCTCTATCACTAATGATAATCTGAGTTGTTCCAAATTGTGAGATTATGTTCCTTTTCAGAAAAGTAGTGACACTATTAACTTCATTATTAGGAAGTGCAATTTCCTCTACCCACTTCGATACATAGTCCATAGCCACTAAGATATACTTCATACTATGAGAACTCATGAATGGACCCATGAAATCAATACCCCAGACATAAAACAATTCGAGCTCAAGGATTGTAGTCCTTGGGAGTGCATGTCGTCTTGAGATATTTCCTTGCCTTTGGTTTTGGTCACATGCCCTAGCATAATCATGAGCATCCTTATGAATGGTAGTCCAAAAGTAACCACATTGCAAGATCTTGTGCACAATCTGCACACCTCTATGATGACCTCAAACAGGAGATGAATGACATGCTTCTAATATACTTATCATCTCGACCTCAGGAATACACCTTCGAATCAGACCATCCGCACACACCCTACACAAATATAGATCATCCCAGAATAATTTTCTCATCTTATGCATGAGCTTCTTTCTCTGCTGATACTTCATATCTTCTAGAGCTAGATCACTTGGAAAAAATTGGAAAAATCTGCAAACCATGGGATTAAGTCTTGTGATGCTGCCAACACCTTCTCTTCTAGAAAAGTATCATCAATATCAAGGTTATCCCTCAGTTTTAGCATGGCCTCCACTTCAAGGTGTGATAAATGGTCGGCAACCTGATTCTCTGTCCCTTTTCGGTTTTTTACCTCAAAATCAAACTCTTGTAATTGAAGCACCCATCTAATCAACCTTGGCTTGGCATCTTTATTTTTCATGAGATATCCCAGAGCTTCGTGGTCAGTATGCATAATCACCTTTGTGCCAATCAAGTAAGACCAAAAATTCTTAAATGCAAATAACACCGCAAGCAGTACATGCTCAGTTACTGTATAATTTTTTTGGGCTGGATTAAGTTCTTTGCTAGCATAGTAAATAGTATACAAGATCTTATCTTGCCTTTGGCCAAGGACTGCACCTAAGACCACCCCACTAGCATCACACATGACCTCGAATGGTAAGGTCCAATCTGGTGATACAATGATGGGAGCTGAAATTAACTTCACTTTTAGAAACATGAATGCCCGTAGGCATGCATCATCAAAAACAAACTTCACCTCTTTCTCTAAAAGCTTGCACAATAGATTTGCAATCTTAGAAAAATCCTTGATGAACCTTCTATAGAAACCCGCATGGCCTAAAAAACTACAAATACGTTTCACAAAAATAGGTGGAGGTAACTTTTCAATTACCTCAATCTTCACTTTATTGACTTCAATCCCATTCTTTCAAATTCGGTGTCCCAGCACTATGCCTTCTTTTACCATAAAATGGCACTTTTCCCAATTCAACACTAAATTACATTCTTCACACCTTTTCAAAACATTAGCAAGGTGTGCTAAGAATGCATCGAATAGGTCACCCACAATAGAGAAATCATCAATAAATACCTCAATAGTGACTTGCACCATGTTGGAGAATATAGACATCATGCAACATTAAAAAGTGGTTGATGCGTTGCATAGACCAAATTGCATCCTCTTGAATGCAAACGTCCCATATGGACAAGTGAAAGTGGTTTTCTCTTGGTAGTCAGGGGTGATGGAAATGTGATTATACCCTGAATAACCATCAATAAAACAATACCATCCTCTACCAGCAAGACGGTCTAACATCTGGTCTATAAAAATCATAGGAAAATGGTCCTTTTTGCTCTAAGAATTCAGCTTTCGATAGTCTATACAAACTCTTCATTCAGTAACTGATCTCATCAGGATTAACTCATTTTTTTCGTTAAGAACCACAGTGATTCCACCCTTATTCTGTACACACTGAACAGGACTCATCCACTTGCTATCCATAATAGGGTAAACTACACCTACATCTAACCACTTGATAATTTCTTTCTTCACAATCTCTTGCATAGGTGGGTTGAGACGATGTTTATGCTCAATGATAGGTATAAAATCTGGCTCGAGATGGATTTTATGCGTGAAAATTCAAGGTAGAGTCCCTATGATATCAGAAGTGGACCAACCAATGGTCCGCTTAAATCTCTGTAGCACAAAAACAAAGGCCTCAACTTTCCACTCTAATAAGTCTGCTGAAATGATAACCGACAACGTGTTATTGTCTCCCAATAAAGCCTAATGGAGATGTGAAGGGAGAGCCTTAAGTTCTAAGAAGGGAGGCTCCTCTATAGAAGGATGAGCCGATGGGGTCACTCTATTCTTGAGATCAAGATCAAGCTTATTTGGCGCATAAGTGTAGGAACCCCAACCAACAAGTTCTTTTACTTCCTCATTGTACTCATCGATACCATCACTATCAAAGTTCAAGATCACGGCTGCAAGTGCTTCGACCCCCCAATCTCTCCTCAATAGGAGCGACCAAATCATCCTCGTTGACCGTATCTATCACAGAGACTACACATATATCTTTTGGTTGCTTCATGGATCGACATACATTGAAAGTAACTTGTTCTTCATTTAGCCTAAACTTCATCCGCCCAGTTTCCATATCAACAAATGCACGGCTGGTAGCAAGTAATGGCTTTCCAAAGATAATGAAAACTTCAAAATCAACTTCACAGTCCAGAATCATAAAATCAGTCGAAAAAATGAAAGACACCACCTTTACCAAAACATCATACAAAATTCTCACAGGCTTTTTCACAGTTCGGTCAGCCATAAGAAGCCTCATCGAAGTCAGTTTAGATGATCCCAATCTGAGCTATTTTAAAACGACTAGCGACATCAACTTAATGCTAGCACCCAAATCACATAGAGCCTTTGCAAAGTTGTAAGAACCGAGAGTATAAGGAATTATGAATGCTCTCGATTCTTCCTTTTTCTCAACAAGGGAATGGGGAGCGATTGCACTACAATGATGCAAGTTATCAGAAGGCTCAAGACTAATAGTCCTTTTCTTCATTACTAAATCTTTCATAAATTTTGCGTAACCTGGCATTTGCTCCAAAGCCTCAACAAGAGGGATATGCACTAATAATTCCTTCAATATTGAAATAAATTTTTGATTTTTTCCCTCTTCAACTTTGTTCTTCAACCTTTGTGGAAAGGGAGAAGGAGGTCTTGGAATAGGCTTTACTACTTGCTAGGCTTCTTTCACCTTTCCTTTGTCAGACTTAACCTCCTTTTCAACAAATTAAGGCTCTTGAGCTGCTTTGTCTTCAACCACCAAGTTTTCATTTTCATTCATATTCTCATCAACAAGTACTGATGGCTCATCTTCATGTTCTAAATGCATAGGTGGATCAGTAATAGTCTTACCACTTTGAGTATTTATAGCTAAGCAATGGCCATTATTTTTGGGATTTTGGATGGTGTTACTCAAAATAGTTCCTGGTTGATACTGATTTAAGGCAGTAGACATCTACCCAAATTTCTACACCAATTATTTAATGGCGGTCACATGAGATTCCACCTTTTGGCTTATCCCTAAAATGTCTGATCTAAGCTCCTTAAGGCAATTTTCTTGATTTTCTGACCCCTTAACAAGTTTTACAAGCATGGCTTCCATTCTTGAATTTTTGGATTTAGCATTACGGTTCCCCGATGGAACATACAAACCACTCTTTTCCTTGTAATCATCCATTTGCCTCTAATCACCATGATCTCTATCTATGTCTTTATAATTGGACTTGTTATAGTTGTCTCCGTAATAGTTCCAACCTTGATTCGATTGCCTCAAGTTCCAATTGTCTTGATTATACCATTGGCTCGAAAACCCGCCACTTCTCTATCCATGTATTTAGCCTCCTCTTCAGAATTAAATTCTTTATACCTAGGTGCTTTTTCCATATGCACTCACCACATTGAATTTTTCCACACCTCTAGCTGCAATATATTTGGAAAGTAATCCTATCACCATTCTCAGTTTTGCTATCTCCTGAGCCATAAATTTATCCAAAGCCCTTTGTTCTGTTGAAGCTCCAATAGCATATGTACCCGTGAGTTTGTCTGCTTCTCGAGTATACCAACCTTAGTTGGTTTTAGTGATCTGATCTAGAATCTTTGATGCGTGTTCCTAGCACAAACTCATAAATGCACCTCCAGTGATGGTGTCTGCTACTGCCTTAGTATTTCCAATCAAAGCTCTTCAAAAGATCACAAGTAGATTCTTACCACTCATCTTATGCTTTGGAATATTCTGCAACTTCTTTTTGAACCCCAACCATGTTTCGTAAAGTGCCATTGAATGAAGTTGTGTGAAGTTATATATCTCATCTTTCAATTTTAACATCCTAGAATGCAGAAAGAATCATTCCAGAAACTGATTTCTTAACTCTTGCCAATCGGTAATAGAAAATCTTGGTAATTTAGCCAACCATAAAGTCGCTTCCCCCCATAAGAGAGAATAGAAATATCCTTGACTAAATTACCTCTTTAATCACTCTAGGTAGATTATACGAAGTGCAGATTCTGATAAAATTCATCACGTGCATGTTCGTATCATCCGTAGGGAGGCCAAAAAATACCCTTTTTAAGTTCAAGAGGTGAATCATAGAACTTATAATATCAAACTTAGTTCCTTCAGGCAGTTCAGGTGGGATAATGGAGCAAGTCTCCATTAGCTCCAAATAAGCTAAATCTTCTTCTAGCTCTTCATATATAAGGGGTTGTTGCACTTTAGTTCTTATCTATCTTTTCTCAAGTGCAGCAAGATGCTGCACTGCCTCTTGCATTGCTCGATGGTCTCTATCTGCTTGTATAGCAGCTGCTTGTTTCACATTTTCATCAGCTATCAATCTAGTAGTTATTTGATCCACAGTCTCCTACCCAGCCAGATTAAGTGGTGGTTGATTATGAATGTCACCCATAACTGTGGGATATTGAACACCATCATTATTTATCCTTCATTGATTATTCCTTAGAGTTCTTTCAATTTCTTGGTTAAGTGGAATCAGGGGGTTACCTTGACTCCTAGTGTAGGGAATACACCGACATGTGCCCTCAGAAAATAATAAAAGTAACTAAAGTGACTACAAAAATCAACTCCAACAAGTAGAATCAATTAACTCCGTAACCGTATACCCCGACAACGGTGCCAAAATTAGATGTCGCCCAAATTACACCTTGCAATAAAGTATAAAGCAGTCGATATCAAATATAGAACCCAACTAAGGTTGGGGTCGATTGCACGAGGAATAGGTCAAAATCCAATCAACTTTGTTTGTTTGAGTTACTTGGTAAATAAGCAAATAAGTAAAAAAAAAAAAAAGGGGGGTTTATAAAGTAAACGAGTAATCGTTTGCAGAGGTTGAAATCAAGATGAGAAAAACACTTGAATTGTGTTCCCAAATAACTTCATAACTTCATAGGTTCTCCGTACTTAGTGTTCTTTTCAGGTATCTAAGAGGAAGAATTGATAGGCTAAGAATTGTCTAACCGACTATGTTATGCCCCTTGTAGACGACTATACTCAAGCACAAAGGTTAATACATCATGATTGTTGCTATGTTCCCCCTATCAATAATTCCAATACAACCTTTCCCATATTATGGCTCAAAGAAGATTAAATAAAGATAACTCTGAGTCTTGTTATTGAATTTCTAGTCCTATCCTACAACCCTTGCGACAGTCCAGAGTAGAGACATGATGAGTCCCAATGCATGCACTGTCAGAAAGCAATCAATTCAGAAGAAACAACAATACTTTCCCTAATACCCTTCAAGAAACACCTTGTACTTCGAACTCTACATCGTTAATCCGCTACGGATCCTACAACCCTAGTTATGAGGTTTAATTACTCATGTTTGTATAAACAAAATAATCATTCATGAATAAAAACATTACTTGAAGCATACAAGAATGAATGAACTCCAAAATTTCAACTTTAATTAAAATCGTAAAAACCAATATTTGTCAGATCCCAAGATAGTGACTAAGAATCCCATAAAATAGTGTTATAGAATAGTAATAACGTCTAACACGTAAATATAACCCTAAAAGAGTATTTATAGACTTAACAAATCTTATCCTAAACAAAATAGAAAATTGGTGCCCAGTGTTTCGGACGAGAAAAACATACAATAGTGGGTTGAACCCACGATCATGAATTTATTTTGTCTGATCCTTATGCTAAAAGTACTGTAATTCTCAAATATGGATATACTTTCCACGATGACATTGTATGATAGTTCCTTCAAGGTTTGGTCATGGGATCCATCGTCTATTCTCCTAGCACTTAACTCCTGCAGGTTAATTTTCCCCTTTCATCCCATGGACCCATTGCAAGATTGTGACATCAACTCATGACTGTAGGGTCTTTTGTCTATTTGACTCCAGCATGTGGCATCTCTGATTCAACCTACGTACGTCTAGGCACAATCGTAATTAGATATCATGATCGTGGTAAGGCTCGTATGATGGCCTTCATGTCTAGTTTTCAACATTTTCTTCTCTAAGTCCTCAAGGCCTGCAAACACTAAACAAACACATCATATCCACAAAAGTTACCCTAAAACTTGCAAATATTCCTCATTTTAAGCATCTCAAGTGCCGTAAATTCATGACGCATCAGCCATATCAAGAATTTATAGCTCTCTCAACCTGTTATTCACCTGTAACTCCATATCATCCATGCGGGTATGAAAATTTTTGTATGGTTTTAATGCTTTCTTGACTCTTCGATCCATGAAGGGCTAAAATTCCCTAACCCATTCCTTTAATTTCCTCGCAAACTTCTTTTTCTTCTTGACCATTCTCATAAAATTCTGTGGAGTTAACTAAAACACCAAGTATGCAGGTGGTATAGATGCAGTCTCAGCAGTCTCAATAATTGGGGCAGCAACCTCAGCCCCAGAAGCAGTAGATGCTCCCTGTGGATTAATAGTAACAAGGGCTAAAAATGTACATGAAAGAGTGTCAGACACCTCTAGACTAGACTGTGACTGAGGTCCAAAAAATGGAGGTTTGTGGACACTCAACTCAAACTTTGTATTATCCCTCATTTTATCAATATCTTGAGTTTTGGTGGCTGTCACCTCAACATCAACCCTACTCATAATAGGTACCTTTGCAAGTCTACATAGCTCAATAGACAGGCAAGGAAATGGTAATGATGTCGTAGTCCTAGTAGCCCTTGCGTGTATTTCATCCGCAATCACTTGGCCAAAGTTTACTTTGAAAACCTTTATCAAACTAGCACCCAAGACAGCCCTGATTTCATCTAGATTGACATCTCCTCCTATAAGTATTATTCCCAATCTTACCACTATCCACCAAAATTTAGCTTCAAAGTTCAATAAAGATTTGGCTATCCTTTCCTTCTTGTTTTACAACCATGAGGGCTCACCACTCTCTGTTAATATTTGTGCTAACAAGGGTCGCTATGTAGAGGCCGATATTGTACGACGTTCATAATTTGGGGTGATAGCTGGAGGTTCATAAAGTTGGACAAAAAGGATCCGGTTGATTGTGTGATCAGAGCTATCTACTAAAACCCCATGAATTGGGAGCCTGCCCAACAATCTTGTGTCAAAGACTTTCTGTCCTTTCTCCCTTTTTTTTCAAGGATCACCAAGTAGTTCGCATAGAATTCACGAACCATCGCAGGGTAGCACTTTCCAGGTGGTGTGCTCATCCAACCTAAATTATGTTTATTGAACTAGCTCTCAATGTTCGGGTACTCGTATAATTCCATTCTATTGATATGAACCTCTTCTTCAAAGGGTCTCTTTAAACTTCTTGTCTTTGTCAAAAAAAAAACCCATCTTGGTAGTGTTTTTCTTCGCCCTCAACCCTCCAATAAATAAATTCTCGTACCCCAGGGCTTTAGTTCTGATCACTTCACCCATTTTCTATTAAGGTTCTATTTTTGGACTTTAGGTGGCCTCAACACCACTCTCCTAATTTGGGTTTGAGCTTGAGCTATCACTGCTCTCTTCAATATTGTTAGACTCCTCACTTGAGGACTCATCCTCCTCTTCAGACAAGGAGGCATGAGTGCATTTGTTTTTACTTTGTCTAGTATGATAGGTTGGTGCTTAAACTTCCTCAACCTTATTTTCTAGTTTATCTCTGAATTTAAAGGTTAAGGTATCCCGTTCTTGCCTTTTTCGTGCTCCACCTCTAGTGGTTTGTAGCTTTTGAGGCATTGTACCTGTGTAGGGAACCATTTAAACAAAGCAAAACAATGAAGCTCTAAGTAAAACACTAAAAGTTAAAACTGTTTGTAATTGATGAAAAAGGATGAAGGTTCATCACAGTGGTGATTGTTTGCTAACCCAAACCATTAGTACTTTCCAATAAGTCAGTTATAATTGACGGGTTGCATAACGGGTTGCCACAAGCTTTATGGATAGTTAGATGAAGCATCAGGCATAAAAAGAAAATAAGGTAACTTTTTCTCTTGTTATGGGACATTTTTGTGGACCGTCATCATTGTGGCAAATTTTTAGATGAGATGTCTAGCCCAAATAGTTACAAATTCCCTCATTGGATCATTTTGTCAAGCACTTGCCTGGCAGCCATTGTAGTACTTGATTTCTCCTTTGAATTTCCCTTCCTTAAACCAATTCAACTTTCACGTGATTTTTTTGTGCACTTTGTTTTACTCAGCCTTCGCCCATTGGGCTGCCTAACAAGTCAACTTTGAGTACAACACAACCTACTTTGAATTAAATCAACGAAGAATCGAAGGTTGTGTTTTCTCCATTCAACTAGAACGTAACAACATAAGAATAGAGAAAAAAAAAAACTAAAGTTAATATGGTTTGAGTATGAGCATACCTGAAGTGTAGAGGATGAATGGAAACTACTACTATTATTGTTCTTGAGCACACACTTAAGGCTATGGAGTGAGAAAGGGATTATGGGAGAGACTGAGGTATTGGGCGTGGGTTGTATTTGTGATAGGTGATGGTGGTATTTGCTTGCAAACGTTGGTGATGGAAGAGTTATGAGAGTTAAGGTTTCTTTGGGTAGTGGACACTTGGTTTAAACCCAGAGTTAAAGAAAAGGAAGAGAAACCGCTTAAAAATTTAAAATGGTTCTTTTAATGTATTTTAGTCTTATCAGGTATGGATCGGGCTGATGGGCTAGCTAAAATTAGATTTAGGTTGATGGGTTGAGTCAACAGGGATAAGTAGACTTACCTGTGACTCCATTGAGTTGACGAGTTGCCAAGAGGGTGACGGTTCGCCATGTAAACCATCAAGCTTAAATAGATTGCACCCCAAGTGAGTCACGTCTAACGTCTCAGGTTGGTGGTTAGTCAACAGTGTGATGGCTCTTTAGATGAACCGTCAACCCTTACAGAAATGACTCTTTTTCTTGCTACTTATGAAGGTTGATGACGCATCAAAGCTTTGACAGCTCATTGAGTGGTCCATCTGACCTTGACCAGAATGAGTGATTTTCTTGTTCTTTGTGGCGGCTCAAGTTGATGACTTGTCAGGTCTCTAACGTTTAGTCGGGTGAACCGTTAACCTTAAATAGATTGCAACCATTCATCTCTTCACCTGTAATTTCTTTTATTGCTCACTTAGCACACATATCAACCATGCTTAACAATAAAAACCTACACCAAAATTATTTTACAACAACATACTGTGGGTTGCCTTATACTAGCACCTGATTTAATATCGTGGCATGACTCATGTATCTTGACTACTCAGACTTCATCAAGATACACCAGTGATAACAACTTTACCTCTTTCGGCACTTCAACATATTGTTTGACATTATTTGGCCATTCACTTTAAATAGGTTTCCATATTTGTTTTCAAACTCCACTACCCTAGATTGAAATGCTTAATCAACTTTGAACGGTCCAGACCATTTTGATTTCAACTTGCCTGGAAATAAATTGAACCTTGAATTGAACAACAACACCAAATCACCCACTTTAAACTCTCTTTTGTCTATCTTTCTATTAGAGGTCAGCTCTCTCATAAGCTCACAACTGGAATTTATCTTGCTCATTTAATATTCTTGACCTTAAATCCGCAGCCTCATTCCAACTCAAATTAAGATTTTTAAGAGCCCACAAGACTTCGTGCTCAAGCTCAATCGGCAGATGACAAGCTTTACCAAAGATGAGACATACCTACTAGCCTTTTGAAAATAGTATGATAAGCCCATAGAGCATCATCAAGCTTTCGGGACCAATCACTTTGGTTGGCATTCATAGACTTAGCCAATATCATCTTAATCTCTCGATTTAACACCTTTACTTGCCTACTGGTTTGTGGGTTATAGGAAGTGGCCACCTTGTGCTATTTCACTTCATATTTAGCTAGAGCTGCATGGAACACCTTGTTACAAAAGTGGGATCACCCATCACTTATAATCATGCGAGTAGTACCAAATCGGGAGAAAATGTTCTTCAAGAACGTCACCACACTCTTGCCTTCATAATCTGCTAAGGCCACAACTTTCATCCACTCAGACACATAGTACACTACTACCAAGATATAGTTGTGACCATAAGAACACACAAATGGGCCTATAAAATTGATGCCCCACACATCAAACTATTCTACCTCTAATATTTTGGACATGGGCATTTATTGATTTCGAGAGATCGAACAGTGCCGTTGACATTGATTACATGCCTTGGCAAAGTTTTGAGCATCTTTGTGTATGGTTGGACAATAATACCCACACTACAGTATCTTCCTCGTCGTGTGATCACCTGCATGGTGTCCCCCTATTGGGGATGAGTGACATCGTTGTAAAATATCTAACATTTCCATCTCTGGCACACATTTTTTGATAATATTATCAGCACATAGTCAAAATAGATAAGGCTTATGCCAGAAATAATTGCTCACATCATGAAGAAATTTCTTTCTTTGATGGAAATTCAGATCTTCGGAGATCATGTCACTAACTTAAAAGTTAGCAAAATCAGCATACCATGGTACAAGATCAAGTGATGCAGTAAGTACCTATTCATTAAAAAATGAGTCATCAATCTCTAGCTCATCCAGCTTCTTCACTTCATTCTCAAGTCTAGATAGACGGTTAGCTACATGATTCGTACACCCCTTTTAGTCCTATCTAATCAACTGAGGTTTTGAATCCTTATTTTCTATTAAATACCTCAATGCAGTATGATCAATATGTACAACAACCTTAGTACCATGTAAGTACACCCAAAACTTGTTAAAGGCATAGACAACTACTAGTAGCTCTTGTTCAATCACTTTATAGTTCTTTTGCGCCCCATTTAGTACCTTGCTAGCATAGTAAATAGGATGAAAAATATTTTCTCATATCTATCCAAGAATAGCCCTAAGTGCAACCCCACTTGCATAACAGATCATTTCAAACAGTTCAGACCAGTCTGGGGCAACAATAATAGGAGCAGCTACCAATTTTTCCTTAAGGGACTCAAATGCCTTTAAACAATCACCATCAAATATGAACTTAACTTTCTTCTCCAATACTTTACACAATGGATTGGCAATTTTGGAGAAGTCCTTAATAAACGTCCGATAGAAACCTACATGACCAAGGAAACTTCTCACTCCCTTCACCGAAATTAGTAGAGGTAGTTTTTGAATCACCTTTATTTTAGCATGGCGTAATTCAATTCCTTTTTTAGAAATCTTGTTTCCCAACACATTGCCCTCCTTAACCATAAAGTGGCATTTTTACAGTTGAGCACAAGGTTGAACTCTTCACATCTTTGCAAGGCATTACTGAGGTTTGACAAGTAGTCTTCAAAAGTGTCACCTACCATAGAGAAATCATCCATAAGCACTTCCAAAGTGTCTTCCATCATTTCTGAAAAAATTAACATCATGCACCTTTGAAAGGTCATAGGAGCATTACATAACCCGAAGGGCATACACTTGAAGGCGAATGTCCTGCAGGGGCATGTAAAAGTAGTCTTCTCTTGATCTTCGGGTGCAATGGAGATTTGGTTATAACACGAATGACCATCCAAAAAAACCTCATCCTGTCAACCTATCAAGCATTTGATCTATGAATGGCATTGAGAAGTGATCCCGAAATGTCCATAAATTAAGCTTTCTGTAATCCATACACACCCGCCAACCAGTGACTGACCTTAATGGAATCGACTTATTTTTCTCATTTGCAACCACACGTCATACTTCCTTTATTTGGGACACACTGCACTGGGCTCACCCATTTACTGTCTGATATGGGTTAATAAACACCCGTATTTATCCACTTAGTTATTTCTTTCTTCACTACCTCTTGTATTGGAGGGTTAAGCCGTCGTTGATGCTCAATGGTGGTTGCGCAATCTTCCTCTAGATGAATCTCATGTGTACAAATACCTGGTGGAATTCTAATAATATCCATAATCATCCAACCAATCACCCTCTTGTACTTCCAAAACACAGAGACAAGTGTTTCCACTTGATATTTTATCAAGTCAGCAGCTATGATCATATGCAATGTGTTATTTTCACCCAGAAATACATATCGAAGATAACCAGGATGTTCCTTGAGCTCCAATACAGGTGGTTCTTATATTGATGGTTTTGCTGGAGGAGTTTGCCTATTTTTCAGATCCAGGTCCAAGTTCTTGGGGCATAAGAATACGACCCCATTTAGTCAAAGCACTCACAGTGTCCTCATAATATTTTATGTTCTCCTAATCAAAGTTCTTCCTTACAACAGCTAATGTTTCTACTGCAAATCTTTCTTTAATAGACACCTAAATATCAACTTCATTAGTGACATTAATAACCAAGACAACACTCATATCTCTCGGTTGCTTCATCGAATGACATATGTTGAACTTCACCTCTTCGTTGTTCAACCTAAATTTCAACTCATTATACTCCATGTCGACCAACACTATTTCGGTGGCTAATAATGGTCTACCAAAGATTATGGGTACCTCAAAGTGTACCTCGCAAATAAGAATAACAAAATCCACCAAAAATATAAAGTTCTCAACTTTCACCAGTTTGTCATACACTATTCCCACAACCTTTTTGATCAAACATTTAGCCATCAACAACTGCATTATAGTTTGTTTGGGCACTCCCAACCCCAACTACTAATAGATAGCTAATGACATCAAGTTTATGCTAGCTTCAAGATCACATTGGGACTTATAAAACTTAAATGCACCAATTGTGCACGAGATAGTGAATGCACCAAGATCTGACTTCTTCTGGATTGGTGATCGTGAAGCAATCGTACTATAATTATGAAGGTTGTTCGCCAGTTCAAAGTTCATAGTCCTTTTTTAGTGACTAAGTCCTTCCTGAACTTAGCATATCCCTATATTTGCTCAAGAGCCTCTACTAATGGGATATTTACTGACAACCGCTTTAGTATGGATAGAAACTTATAAAACTTACCATCCTTCACTTTCTTCTTTAGTTTATATAGGAATAGAGGAGGAGGTCTAGGAATTTGAGTTAGAGGATTTCCAAACTTTTTACACTTCTCCTTGTTCACAACACCATCATCCTTCGCATTGGTAGACTCTACATCTACCTTTTTATGATCTACACTTTTTAGCTTCTCAAACTCATCTAGAATCTTATTAACACCAATATTATCATCTACCATTTCATAATCAGTGGCTAGATCATCCAATTGTGTTTAAACTATCGGATAGGGTTAAAGTAGAATTTTACCTCCCCTAATGGTGATAGCCATACAACTCCCATCATTTGTAGGATTTTGAATAGTATCACTAGGAAAAGTACCACTCTTCCGTTGGTTGAATGCAGTAGACAATTGACCTATTTGGTACTCTAATTACTTGATGGAAGTCGAATGTGAATCTATAAGCTGACATCATTAAAGATAAGTCATTTTTCATTTCCTTAACTCCTGCATCAATAGATTCCACTCTTTAACACCTTCACCATCATCTTTTCCATTTAAGACTTTCCTGAAAAGTTGCTAGCTCGATCATAATTTCTAGGCAGTACATATAAACCAATTCTATCGCTATTGATTTTAAATTCCCTTGATCACGATCCTTGTATCCAGCCTTATCATAATAGTTGTCCCACTGATATTTCAGACCTTCATTTTCTTGGCCATTGGCCCATAAACCCCCCATCTGGTTGTTTAAATATTTTGCTTCCTCTTAAAAATCAGGCTTAATTTCCTTGCATTATGAACCAACAACCTTTACCTTCTCAATACCACCTACCAACAAGTGCTTAATCAGCAATTCCATCTGAGTTTTCATGTGAGCCATGTCTTGGTAATGCTCTTCCTTTCTTTGGCATTGCTCGGCTGATATACCCATAGCATAAGTGTTGTTTGTGACCTTCGAATCTATAGTATGCCAAGCTTTGTTAATTTTAGTTAGCCTCTCCAAAATCATATTTGCTTCTATGAAATTCAATGCCATAAAAGCTCCACCTGCCATATTATCCACCGTTGGCTTGGTGTTTGAATTTAGAGACCTATAGAAAGTCTCCATCAAGTGTTCATCTGTCAGCTTATGATTAGGACATTGGGTCAACTTCTTCTTGAGCATCAGCCACATCTCATGCAACACTTCATTCGATAGCTGCGTAAAGTTACTAATCTCGTACCTCAACTGTAACATCCTGGAAGGCGAAAAGAGCCTTTCTAGGAATGCTTCTTTCAGTTGCCTCCAGGTTTTTTATAGAATCGGGTGCTAGTTCTGTCAACTATAATTTTGTCTCCCCAGATAAATACAATGGAAACAACCTCAACTAAATTGCATTCTGACTAACACCTGGAAAATTAAAGGACTTACAAATTCCTATAAATTTATCAAATGCATATTCGGATCATTACCAGTCATCCCTCAAAATAACCCTTTGAGATTCAGCAGTTGGATTATGGTACTAGTGCTATTAAACTTAGCTCTTGGAGCTAGCGGTGGTAGAATAATAGCTCTAGTGGCACCAACACTATCTAACTCAGCATCATCTTCATTATCGAAATCAAAATACATAGCGGGTTATCGTCGCCCTCTACCTCTTTCTTGTTGATGATGGTTAGATAAAGCGATATTGTCATAAAGTTTTGCATCCTCATCGTCACCCAAATTACCAATATCTGGTACACTACTGGGTGCATTTAGATTTTTTTGATGCACTTGAACCGCAACAAGCCTTGCTGTATCCTGTTGTTGTGCATTCATATTCCTTCTCAAAGTTCTTGCAAGTTTGGGGTCAAAAGGTAGTAATGGTTCACCCGAACATCAAGTAATTGCCATGCACAATCAGTACCCTACAAATTAAAAAAACAACAAACAAAAGTAAATTTAGTAAATAGGACTAAAAGTTAAATAAATACAATAACTTAATTAACAACCGTATGCGCCAAAATTTGAAATTCCCAAATTACAACTCTTTTAAGAAGCGTAAGCAGTTGTTGTCAAATATATAACCCAAAAAAGGTTGGGGTCGAATCCCACAGGGAATATGGTGATAACTAAGTCATATGTAATTCAAGTGACTATAGGTCGACAATTTCCATGAAATTGGAGGGGGGGGCTTATAAATGATTTTGAATAAAGATTCAACTTGTTTCAAGTAACCAACGTTAAATTTACGTATCATTTATCAATAGAGAAAACAAACTACAATTGTGTTCACCATGGCTTGTAATTAATTTTGGGTTAAAGTCAATAGTGAATTCATATTAACACAAGTGAATGTCGAGCAATCGAGTTCAAATGTTCACCTACATGTTTCCTAACCTAATTAGGTGATTTTCCCTTTAATTCTTTCAAACTTAAAGAGAGAAATAACAAAATCTATTTTAACCTCAAGTTGATTAATCTCGTTAGAGTATTACATTAGATAGAGGTTAGAAACTCTGAATTCTTGTTGTAAAACACTTTTCCCAGTTTTAACCCCTTTGATCATGCAAGTCAAACCCGAGGCTTGTTCTAATATTTACAACCATTAGAAGTCTATAAAAATGAAAGGAATAACAAAACATTTACAAGTGTCAGCCGAATCTAGCTTGAATTTAACCCTAGAATTACTTTTCAGTCATGGATTCCATAACCCTAGTTATGGGGTTTTATCCACACATAGTTGTTATGAAAAAGGAAGAGATATTTTTCATGAATAAGAGGTGAATTCTTACAAATATGAAATTCGAGCCTTTAATCATCCATAAGAAACCAAAAAATAGTGTACAAACCCAAAAACGTATTCTCTAGAGAAAATTATAACATAAAAATATTCAAAGTATGAAAAGATACCTATTCTAAACCCTAGACTAGGCATTTATAGGTTCCAGGAAAGTGGGAATTAAATTTCAAATCCAGACTGCCGCTTCCACATTGATGTTTTCCTTGATGGTTTGCCGAATATGTGATGGTTCGTCACCTGAACCATTACTAGACTTCTATTTGTAATCAATTCTATTTAGCTCTAATGGGAGGGCTGACTGTTCATCAACCTCTTGGTGGATCATCACACTATTCCATTACAATTGAATTAATGTTGACCCATACTGTGTTGACTTGACGGATGGCGCGATGGCTTGTCAGCTCCTTGACGGATAATTAGGTTGAACTTTCACATAGATTGCATCCCCATGGGTTTTGTTTGATGCTAATGGCAGGTGTGGAAGTCCGCCACTACTTTGTTGGTTTGTAAAATGAACCGCCACTTGGTGTTATTTTCCCAGTTTCACTCTTTTTTTCCCTTGAGTCAGTTTCCTACGATTAAAAAACAAAAAGATATTAAAACTAACAACGAGGCTTAAAAACTCACAATTATTCTTGATTAAAAGCATAAAATATGATGCATTAGCCGACAAATCAACTATAAAGGAGAAAAATCTTGAAGAAAATGAAAATGTGATAACTGTTAGATTTACAAGAATAAAATATGGCATTTCACAAGCCTTTTTCATATCGCACAAGGTGCGTGCTAGAGGCAAAATAGGAGAGAGGATCGTACAAAGAGACAGATTCTGAAGGAAGCCTCTAATGAAGATTGTACGAGCATGGGCTGAGTTGTGTGCATCACACAATAGTTATGCAAGCACCGTATGAAGAGGAAAATAGTAGCAGAACTCCTGAAGGATCAAGCACTGAAAGAGAAGATTACGTGTCTTGGTGAGTTAAAAGTACTAATTGCACAAGAGTTATGTGATCCTGATTATACACGCATAATGTGTTCTAGCGGAAACTTTGTAATTATTTTGATCCAGTTTTCTAGGTCATATAAATAGAATCTTCTTTAGAATTGGAGATTAATTATTATACTTTGTAAAAGTTGATACCTAGAAAATGTAATTGAACC
Organism: Capsicum rhomboideum; assembly: GCA_031232105.1. NCBI lineage: Eukaryota > Viridiplantae > Streptophyta > Magnoliopsida > Solanales > Solanaceae > Capsicum > Capsicum rhomboideum. The sequence goes on along the minus strand of CP124718.1, from coordinate 72,752,636 downwards.
CTAAGATTGGGATTAGTATTCATCTTAGCTTTTCATCTTGGATTTAAAGATTTCATTGTGAATATTTGAATCAATAGAAGCTCTTGATGAGCATGATGGTATAATTTCTTTTATCTCTACTGTAGCTAAACCCCTAATATTTAGGGGTGGGTGAAGGATGATGGTTAATTTATGTGGGTGTTGAATATTTGTTTCTAATTTGAGATATAGATTTTGGGTTTAACTAAATCTCTATGTTTCAACTCAAGAATTGAGGTTACAAACTCTATTCAATCATAGATACCTTGTTTTTCTTGAAAGAGAAAATAAGAGTGAAGATATTTAGTTGACAATTACTTGAGTATTCCTTATTTAATAGATAGTGCTAGAAATAGACTAACTAAATTGAGGTTTTGGGTTGCTTGGTAAGGTGAACAATGGGTGTTTGAAAGAAACACATATGAAATTTGGTGATAGATTGAAAGATTGTCACCAATATCTAAAACCTAGCCTACCCATACTTTATTCTTATTGAATCAAAGATCAACCACCCATACATGCTATCAACTGTCAAACTAGCACACCTCTAAGATGTTCTACTATCAATTACAACTCTAGTGTTCAACTCGTGCAAGTATTCTCTTATGATAATTAAATTCTAAATCAATAAAAATTGGTTACAACAACCCCCCCATTTATTTTTATTGCATTTTCAATTAAACGAGAAAACATTTAGTGAGTTACTACACTCTAAGGTGAACCTTTCGTGTTCATTCCCTATGGGATCCACCTCGACTCATTGAGTTGTGTAAATATATTTCATAACAATTGAGTATATCTCTTCTTGGGTGTAATTGAGCGTTATCAGCAAGTGACTCACATATTATATCAATACTTGAAGTAAAATATGTAGATACATGTTAGAAAGTAAATCTAGGATAAAATAATACTGAAGCAGGACGATGTAAAATTGGTCGATATCTATGATAACTACATTTAAGGCCTTTACTTCGGGTCTACCTAAAAATGCATAACATTGTCCACGGCTTCCCCTGAACTAAACAATTCTATGACCACCAACATGAGCCATCTAGGATCTACCCTTAGAATATTAGGAACCACCTCTACCCCTTTAGATATTCCCTCTAAACTGTGGTGCTAGTGCCCAATAAATCTGCATCTGAGAACACTAATTGAATGGCCCTTCCCATATATAGGAAACTCTCGTGCGTAATAACCAAACTCTCTATAATCAAAACATCCATAAACTCTAGCAGGCCAATATGATGGCTTATATGAAACAAAATATCTGTGAAAATGAATACCCAAAATGAGGACCTCTAGACATTTGACTAAAACTCTGACCACCCAAAATGCTATAAACTGAATAACCACCATCAATAATCTGCAATGCTAACTAAACTAGCTTAATAAGCTAATAATGCTAATACTTACAAAAAAAAATTCTACCTCGAATTAAAGAACAATTGAAACCACCTTATCTATGGACCGTCTTGCAACTACCTCCATATGGATTGCAATATACACCCTTAATTCTCTTAGCATGGTCCAGTATTTGCTCAAAAGTTCCCCCAGTAGTCACTAGTTATGTTGTAGCCAATTGAAAAGGAGTAATCGACCCCTTCAAAGGATTCCTAACCCACTCGTCCTCTAGCAAAATACTCATCACAGCCTGCTTAGACACTGCATGAAATCTAGTTTGATAAGCGGCAACTGACATGGTACCCTGCTCTAGATTATGAAATTCATCTCTCAATAGCTCCCTCAAGCTATGAGGTACATACTTCTCAAGGATGGCCTAAACAAACAGTGTCCATGACATAGAAAGGTAACCTACTGGCCTACAACCCAAATAAGATCTCTACCACAGCTTTGCATCCCTATTCATTTGAAATTTAGTATAATCCACACCATGTGACTCAACCAAACTGAGGTTATGTGACCTCTCCTAACAACTAACAAAAAAATCATATGCATCCTCCTCATGTGCACTAGTAAACTTGGGTGGACCCAATCTCACAAATCTATCAAACATCTTCTACTCATCAACTCTCATTATAGGTCTAGGCACAACCGGTGCAGCAACAAGTGTGACTGGAAAACAATCAATGAATAGAGCCACAACAATAGCATGCTATGCCCTAACAGTTTGAAAACCCTTAATTGATACTCGCTCTAGAGGCTAAACTCCATCCCTAGTTTGACATTCATCAAAGCGTGATAGGTAGAGCCCCCATCTTTACCATGCCCTCTAAATAACTCAAGAGTCAGACCATAGTATCCCACGTTACTAAGGTGGCTATAAAACCAAATGGAACCCCCACTGGCCCCACTTCCTCTGGATGATAAATCTAATCCTCAAACTCAACCTCCAACTCAAGAGATACCACCCTAGCATATCCCCTAGATAGTGCTGCACCCCATGCTCTACCTCTACCGCTTCTTGTTTTTTAAGCTTTGTATTTCATTCTCTCTAAAGAACTAAAATACGAAATAATGAAGGAACTGAGATAATATTCAATCAAGAGAGCTCAACATATTCTTGAACACCTTATAAATGCATGATCAGTAGCCACAGGGTTCACTCAAATAGGGTTCGAGATTATAAGGATATAGAAAAGTAGGAATGTGTATGGCCCACTTGTTCTCAGTAAGCATTATAGGCCGACTGACCATAAGTAGAAATATATCGAACATAGAATACTAAAATAATACTACATACAAAAAAGTCCCAGCAGTTAAATACCAATAAATAGCACAATTTATCTCAATTAGAACAAAAATCCAAGTGATAAAGCAATACAATGATATGGGCTGATATGTAATTCCAATTCCTATCAATATACACCTCTCAACATTTTTCACTGCAAGGTGGGACCCATGAGCGATTCATGAGATCCATTTATCATGCTCAAACTCAAACCAATATTTCAAACCAGAACTAAATGACCATCATATACCCAGACTCAAATTGGGATTTCAATAATTCTTGTTTGAACTTGAACTGGGACTAAATAAGTAATTTTTTCCATCTTTTTCAATAAACCACAAGATGAATGAATATTCAAGAACACGGAAGGAAAATAAAACTAGATGCAATAGATGTATCCAGCAAATTTTAGTATAAATTATAAGTCCATGAACAGAGGCTACACGCCTCAACACCAAGGGAAAGTTCTAAGTCCCATATCTCCAAATTAATATAAGCTCCAATTTGGGCATCACAACAATAATCTATCTCATTTAGAACTCAAATCCATAAAATCACCAAACTCATTGCATGCATTATATGATAAATACCCATCCAAGCAAACTCTGAAAGAAGTTAAGCCATAACCTGCCTTGAAGTTGAACCACAAGTCTAACAATCACAAATTGGCCTTCCTTTTTTGGATGATCTCAAAACACTCCAAATCTATCAAGAACGAGTTCCATATGAAAATACAAGTCCAATAATACTCATATTACCATACTTCTATTCCTAATTCAAAAAGTTAAACTCGAGATCCCAAGAGCCAAATTGTAATTTTATTAGAAAATCAATTTACCCATAACCTAGGAAGTTCAAATCTTAAATATTATCAAAAATAGAGTAAAAATCGACTCTGAAATTATTGAAAAACCACTTTTTAGCTTGACCATGAAAATCCCAAAATTCAAGTTCAAAAACCATGTTTGGAAAGTGAACTCATAAAATAATCATTGAGGAATGTTACAATAATGATTTAAAAACTTACATGATGAAGAAATCTAAAAAAAAAAACTTTTGATCCTCCCCATAATGAGTTCTAAAGATTTAAACCTTGAGTTATGGGTTCTATGTTTAAAAATGAGATTTTAAATCTGTCCAAGTGACTTTTTCTCTTTGCAAATGTGATGCGCCCATCACGTTCACGATTGTCCCGACCCAAGACCTCTTAAGAATGTGAGCCCATAATACTGAATGTAATGAGTAACTTTTCGACCGTGACCCAGATTAACCCTTTGTGAACATGACTGGCCTGTCATAAATACGAAGGCTAATCCATAATACCTATCATGAATGCAGTGCCTCTTTGCGAACGCAAATAAGGAACTAGATATCCTCTGACAAAAGATCAAGAACTTTCAATTTTCCCCCTAATAAAGACTCAAAACTTATCGAGAACCCCGTGAACACAAACAAAACATACTACTAGACTTAAAAGGTTATTCTAGACTCAATGGAATCTCCCGATTCACTAACACAGGTATTTGTCAATAAATATTGACCAAAGTCAACTCTATGCCAAAACTTTCCAACATTCCAACCAACTACGTAAAATCCATTCAAGTACCTCAGGATCCAAACTAATAGTGCTACTAACCTAAAATGACATTTTGGAGTTAACATAACTGATGAAAATCTCATATGACTTCTAAAACTTCATATATTGACCAAAGTCAAATCTACTAACTTCAAAATCTTTCAAAATTAAAAATTTGCATAAAATTCAACCAAACACCTCGATAACTATGCTACCTACTCCCACGGACCATAAATACTATAACAGAACTACAAAGAAGGATAAAATGGTCAAAATATATAAAATATAAAAATTACTATACGGGTTGGTACAACTACACTGTTCCTTTGTTCTCTTTTGGTTTCCAATTTTACACATTCCTTCTTCTAAATTTCATTGTCTGCTTGCTCTCGAATACGTAAAGGTAAGTGATTTTTATTCTTTTGAATAATTTCCTACTGATTTTTTTTTATCATGTATTCTATTTGATGTGCATATGCATGTTTAGTTAAATATTGAGTGTGTGACATAGGATATATATTTTAGATCAGGAACTCAACGAGTTACCTCATACACACTTGACATAAAGTTCTATTACTAACCATTAATCAATCAATCAATGCACTAGATCAAACAGAAATCATCAGTATCTACTACACAGTTTTTGAAGGGTTAGAATTTCACAAACATCAGTTCACAACCAGTTGCTACAATGTAACCGCCTAAGTTTTCCTAACTTTCTTCTACTCATTTACAGAATAAACACAAGCACAAAACAAACTATTAATTAGACATGCCAGTTCAATAGAAATAAAACACCCTTAGAAAAAGAAACACGACAATAAAAATACTTGGGTGACACATAGACATCCCCCACCCCCATCAAGAAAAACGTGCATTGTCCCTAATGCCTAAATAATATGAAGCAACGCTCATCAATACTTAACATAGTTCAAAATTTGAAATTTTCATCACACAATAAAGTGTACAAACCTAAATTAGACGTAAATCTCATTGTATGATAAAACACTCAAATTTCAAGCCATGTGCATCCATCAATATAGAGATTTTGCCAAATATGCTCACAGAAAGTGCATTTAACAAGTCTCACATAGTAATATCACAATAAAAAGGCTACTTAGACTTCACCCATATATTTATTAACCAGAACAGTGTTGGGAGTTGGCAGGAAAAATAATTTTCCTAGAATTTCATTTTCAAAATTCAAAAATCATGATGACCTCTGACTCACTGAGTAAAATTTAACCACAATAATTACTCCATAAAAGAAAGAAATACATAATAACTATGATATTATAACCTCGCCAATGTCAATACTAAGCAATTATGCACAATTCAACTCTAACCTAGATGAAAGACAACCTAATTTTGGCCTAGGGTTCCCTTCATGGATAAAATTAAATTAGGGGACCCCAATTTCATACACTCGAGATAGGGTTTACCCAAAATGTAAAAGTATAGCTTATAACTTTTAGGAGAACTACATAATGAAGTGGAAACAACTGAGTTTGTGCATGAATTTTAGTGAATTAGGTAAGGGATGGTGGTGACTATGACAATAAAGATGTGAAGTCAAGCTTTTATGGTGATGGTAAAAACAGTTATGGAAGTGGATGAATTGGAGGTGATGAGCGTGGTTTGAGAAGTGGGAAAAAAGGGAATTTGAAAAATCTTTGAATTTTCCCCTTTTAATTGGAAAAATTACTTAATTAAATAAAATGCTGCAAACAATTTAAAGTTGACTCAGGTCATGAAGATAATCAAATTAGGATTGGGTTGGGCTGACTGATTAATTAAATTACTTATTTGAGACATTAAGTCAAAGTCATAGGGACTGTCACCCAATTTACGTCATTTAACTCATGGGTCATAGATGTTGAGACTTATTGGTCCTTATTTCCAATGATCAAAGTGAAAAACCATGACATGTTGTACGAACTGTGAGGTCAAATATTGAAACTGACTAGAAGCTTCATTCTCTTGGTGGGAAAATAATTGTTGACACCATGGACCGTTGATTACCCTAAGATTCATGGGGTCAACTAGTGATTTCCTTACAGTGATATTGGTTCATCGATCTTCTCAGTGGTAGTGCAAGACACAAATCATAGGCTATTTTACAGTCCATCACATGATCCGTGGTTGAACTATTTTACTTCAACTCTTGTGCTTATTCCTTTCTTATTACTACCTGCTTGTCACGCATCAAATTTCAACGGGGCAGACTGGCACCCGAAGCTGTTAAGGCCCGAGAGAACCAATCTTTATTCATGTACATTCGTATGCATGTCACTCAAGGAACTTCACTATCACTTATAGATACAAGATACTATTGGCGGATGTCATGGAAAACATATGCTATATATATGATACATATGCACGAAACTTGGCCATTAGGGCCACCACGTCAGAAGCATACATCCCTTACATTCCTTCATTTGTCCCACAGCGTCTACAAAGCCTCTACAGATACATATACATAACCAACCTACAGTCGGGACACATCCCCACTTTATATAATACCAAAACAAATGTACATAATGACTTGGAAAGCCCCAAACAACCTGGAGCTCACCAATGATCCGCAAATGACCCGCAACCTACTGTGGAGGTCTACTAGCACCTGTGCCTGCAGCAAATAAGGTAAATCTCCCAAAGGACGTCAGTACGAAGAATGTACTGAGTATGTAAGGCCATATAAAATAGCATCATACATAAGAACTTCAAAGAAAGCAATTATAAGATAATAGTCAATATGGATAAACCATCGTTCTGTATGTGTTTGGAACCATGTACTTTACATTCATTACATTCTTTGCTTCTATGCTTCTTCATCATTACTTATATCATATCGTACCCAGGACCCAACTGATCAGTGGGTCTTAACATAACATAACATTATGTTGGGATCGACCCGAGCTAGGCTTATGCCTCTAGAGCTGCCCCCTGATCCAATATTCTCGGGATCGACTCAAGCTAGGCTTATGCCTCTAGAGCTGCCACCCGTACTCACACAATCAACAACTATGCATTACTTCATTTCTTTACTTTGAGATATTGAAACATTGATAGTCATAACGTTATTGGAACTTTGGAATCGTAACATTATTGGACCTTTGGAACCATGTCCACAATTATGTGACACATGAATAACAATTGATCAATGAATAAGGACCATATGATTAACAATAGATGATAACCTGAAATGAGATACCTTAGAACATTTCAGAATGGAACAAGTACAATGACAATGTGAACACTGTGTGCTGCAGAAGGATGCGGAAAGAGTAACCTTACATACCTTATCTTCCAAATATGAATACACAACCCTATATGTGAATACAACAATCCATATCCTTCCTTACGTGTTAATCTACAACACAAGTTCATAATGGATCTCACGTTAACAACTAACTACATTACAAATGCATAAGACGACAATGAGCTATGTGACTGCCATATAACGTCATTTCACCCTCTTAAAATTCCATTTATTTCATAACCATACCAACAACACCACAACATACCACACATTAGCCAAGACATCATTAAGAGATAGCATTTCACACCCAAAGTTATACTTTATACTTCCCCTTCAATACTACGTTACCTTTTCTCCGTCAAGTCACTCAATAGCTTTCACAACAACACATTAACAAGAATCCTTAATTTATACCATTAAAAATACCTTTGGTATACTCTTTTAAAGTCATTCAAAAGGCACCATAAGTTGATAATTGCATCCATGAAGGGTGTAGGGGATTCAGGGGATCAAAGAGAGACAAAAACATACAAAATGAGATTCTGGGCTGACCTGTGAAGCCTCCTGCGCCCACATTTGTGTTAGATGCATCCGCAGGTGACCATTGTCCTAGTCCAGGGTCACCTGCATTGGCATCTGCGCCCGTAGGTGCCCTGCCCGCAAGGGTGGGTGCCCGTTTCAATCTTTGGGGGTCATTTTCGGGTCCTTTTTCGTAATGAATGGTCCATGGTCATAATTAAACTTCTATTTTCATATTTTAAGTTATATTAGATTCCAATTAACAGCCATGGTTTAACAATGCACATAAACATCACCAAACTACATTTTCCTTTCAATACGTCACCAATTCCTTGCACAATTTCACAACAACAATTCCAAATGTTATACACAAGGAGAAAGAATTTCAAGGTCATAAAAACATCTTACATGTTGATATTTAATCCATCAATTTCACTTCCTTCAAGACCACAAGTCCACTTTCAAGTTTAGAAGGCAAAACCCTTCTCCGATTAAGCAAGAATAGACTGTTTTACACATAGTGAACTATCCAACACTTTGGCAACATAAAATCAATGATTAATACACCATATTAAACATATAATATATTAAACTATAATATTAAACACTTACCCAATATTACAAAGTGATGATCTTGTCCAAAAGAGATGGCTGCCTTAGGGTTTGTGAGATGAGAGAAATATCTCTTTTTGGTGGAAAAGTCTAGAATTTGGCATGTGTATTTTATTGAATAAAATCTGATTTTTTTTGTCCTTTTATAGTCTCTCATGTCATCCTTATCCAAACACTTAGTCAATAATTGAGGGTTTACTTGGTCAAAGAAAGAATGGGTCATTTTCCCCATTTGGGCCATGTCTTATGACTTAATTTTGGGCCTTAAATTGAGACCATTAGCGCATGTTAATTCATACCACCAAATTTAATGTGTAATACACCAACAATCTCATGTTTAAATAATTACATGCATGTTACGGTAACCAACTAGGTTCGGAAATGTACGGGGTGTTACATCCTTCCCCCCTTAGAAACATTCGTCCTCGAATGTTAGTGACATTATCCAATTTAAAAAAATTCAAGTCTAGGATCATTCTTCATATTATCACATACCTGGAATGCTCACATATACTTATTTGTTGGTACGCCAATTCAGTGTCTTTGATTTTCTCTTTGATTTGAAACAAATACGGGTACTTAGACTTCATTATTTTCTCGGCTTCCCATGTGATCTCGCTTACTTGTTGATTTCTTCGATGCACTTTTTTGAAAGCTACTTCTTTATTCCTTAGTCTTTTCACTTGTCGATCCAGAATAGAAAGAGGTATCCCTTCATAGGTGAGATCCTTCATAACATGTACCTCTTCTATGGGAGCCATACGAGATGGGTCTCCTTTATACTCTTGAAGCATCAACACATGAAATACTGGATGAACTATGGAGAGTTCTTGGGGTATTTCAAATTCATGCGCAACTTGACCAAATCTTCGAACAATCTTTACGGCACGTTATATAGGTCTAACTTTTATTTCTTTCCAAATCTCATTACCCCTTTCATTGGTGACACTGTCAAAACTACCCAATCACCTATGGAAAATTCTAATTCCCTTATTCTAATATCGGCATATGACTTGTGTCGACTTTGGGCTGTTTGTAATCGTTGTTGCATCACCTTACTTTCTCTATAGCTTGATGAACAAGATTATGCCCGAGTAAAGCAGTCTTACTTGCTTCAAACCATTCACTTGGTAATCTACACTTTCTCCCATATAACTCTTGATGATTGAACACAAATTAAATATGAGATAAATGATCATCCCAACTACTTTTAAAGTCCAATGTGCAAGCTCGTAACATATCTTCAAGTGTTTGGATGGTACGTTCTGATTGTCCATCTATTTGAGGATGAAAAGTTGTACTCAAACTCACTTGGGTTCCCAAACTCTTCTAAAAAGATTTCCAAAAGTATGCAGTAAATTGAGCTCCCATGTCTGATATAATAGAAATTGGAATCCCATGTAATTGTACTATCTCTTGAACATACAACTTTGCATAATCTTCAGCTGTATTAGTGGTCTTGACTGGTAGGAAATGCGCTGACTTGGTTAGCCTGTCAATTATCACCCATATGGAATCAAATTTTTGTAGTGTACGAGGAAAACCTGTGATGAAATCCATGTTAATTATGTCCCACTTCTAGACTGGAAGATTGATAATTTGCATATAACCTTCAGTTTTTTGATGCTCTACTTTTACTGGTTGGCAATTCGGATAATATGCTACCAATTCTGCAATGTTCTGCCGGATGAATAGAATATCTTGAATGATGTGTCTCCATCATAATCCATCTCCTTGGTTCATCTACCTTCGGTACACCCAATCTACTTTGGCACTGAATCACTCCCCCTTGCGTAAGATCAAATGCATTTATCAAACCTTGTTGTCTTTTCTTTTTCAACTGTAATAGTAATAGGATTCGCATATTGCTTTTCCTTCATCTCTACAAATGAAGACTCTGCTGCATTTTGCGCTATAATTATTTTATCTGGAGTTTCAAGAAAATGAACTACCAAGCTGTCTAATTGATACTGATCTGTGAATATACCTTGCTTTTCCATGAACTAACCATCAGTACTTCTTAGTGCTTTGTGGCTTAACGCATCGACTATCGCATTTGCTTTTCCTGGATGGGATATCAATATCATGATCTTTCATAGTTCCAGCCACCTTCGCTGCCTCAAATTTAGGTCCTTGTGCTTAAAAACAGACTACAAACTTTTAGGATCAGTATATATATCAAAGTGAACCCTATACAAATAGTGGTGCCATATCTTTAAAGCAACTATCACAACTGCTAACTCAAGATCATGTGTTGGCTAATTTCTTTCATGTGGAAACAATTGTCTTAAAGCATAAGCTATCACATTGCCATGTTGCATCAATACACATCCTAGTCCGATTATTGAAGCACCACAATATGCTGTATACCTCTCTGTACCTACTGTAAGTACAAACGTAGGTGTAGAAGTCAATTTATCCATCAACTCTTGGAAACTACTCTCACATGCATCATTTTATTGAAACTTGATTACCTTGTGTGTTAGCTTCGTTAAAGTTACAGCAATAGAAGAAAACCCCTTAACAAATCCTCTATAATAGCCTGCTAATCCAAGAAAACTACGAATCTCTATAGGCATCGTAGGTCTTGGCCAATTTTTTTCACCGCTTCAATCTTTTGAGTCCTTATTCCTTCATTCTATACAATGCGACCCAAGAACGCTACGTATTTTAACCAAACTCACATTTAGAGACCTTTGCATATATCTTATGATCATGAAGAATCTGTAACACCTGTTGTGAATGATTAGCATGGTCCTCTTGTGAGCTGGAGTACACTAAAATATCATCTATAAAAACTGTCACGAACACGTCTAGAAATGGCTTGAACACCCGATTCATCAACTCTATAAAAACTGCAGGTGCATTTGTTAGTCTGAATGACATAACTAAAAATGCATAATGACCATACCGTGTTTGAAAAGCTATCTTGGGTATATCTATTTCTTGAACTCTGACTTGATGGTAACCCGATCTCAAGTCAATCTTTGAAAAACATTTGGCACCCTATAACTGATCAAATAGATCATCGATTCTGGGGAGGGAATATTTATTCTTGATCGTTACTTTATCCAGTTGCCGACAATCAATACACATTCTCAATGTGCCATCTCTCTTCTGTACACATAACAATGGTTACCCCCCACCTACACACACGGAGACATACCAGGCCTTATGAATCCCTTGTCGAGTAAGTCTTTTAATTGCTCCTTCAATTCACGTAATTCTGTTGGAGCCATTCTATAAGTAGGAATAGCGATAGGCTGAGTGCCTGGCATCACATCAATACCAAACTTCTACGTCTCGTTCTGGAGGTAAACCTGAAACATCTTCAGGAAATTTCTCAAGAATTTCATTTACCACCGGAATCGATTGAAGAGTTGGTGGCTTTACCTCAGTATCTTTCACTATTACTAAGTGACATATGTACTCTTTTGGGTATCATTTTCCTTGCCTAAAAATAGGAAATAGAGTTACCTCTCGGTGCTCCCAACTTACCCTTCCATTCATGAGCATTCTTTTTTTGTGTGTGTGGAAAATTAAAAATGTACCTTTCTTAGCTCAACAATCTACCGTTGCATAATATGGAGCCAACCAATCCGTACCCATTATAACATCAACGTCCACCATTTCTAACTCAATAAGATCAGCCAATGTAACATGATCACAAACAGTTACTATACAATTACGATATACTCTCTTCACTGTAGTAAATTCACCAACAAGTGTAGATACTTCAAATGGCTTAACTAGTAATTCTGGCGTTCTTTCAAATTTATTTTTTTTCCGCAATCAATGGAGTAACATATGATCATGTAGAATACGGGTCAATCAATACATATACCTTATGTAAACATATGAATACTGTACATGTGTCTACATCAGGAGAAGCCCCCGAGTTCTATCGATACGCTAAGGCATAGGTACCGTTCTAAATTCCACTAGAACTAGCTGCTTTGCTAGCACCTCAGCCACGCCTAATAGGCTATACACCTGATGATGATAACGCAATGGATGATCCCGTAGGTCACGCCGTACTACCTGTTCCTTCTGTGGACACTCTCTTATTTTGTGCCCCGGCATACCACACCAAAAGCAAACATTTTTCCCCAATCGGCATTCACCTAAATGATACCTTCCGCAGTGCTGGCAAGACTGACTAAAAGACCTATATTGGCTCATAATTCCTTGTGCTTGATACCCCACTGTCCGTGAATCCTGAATCTCACTTTTTTTCCCAAACTGATTGCCTCTAAACCCTCGGAACCGAGGTAGAGCATTTACTATAGAATGAGGAAATGATGGGCTAGGCGGTCGGTTAAAGACCCTAGACCTACATTCTCCCGGGGATTCCATGAACTGTCCCATAGGTCTATCCCTCTTTGATGGCCCTCTTTCAAATTCTTGTACCATTCTCCTTTGCCTTTGATTCCCCCTCTTCTGTGCAAAGGCTGGACCAACTTGTCCTTGATTTTGTGCAACGACTATCTGAGTCAACAAGTGTACCGCATTCCTTATATCCTGCTCAGTAGCATTAACAGGTGTTTTGGCATGGTCTTCTCTCCTTCTCGGCTCTTCTGGAGCTGGAGAAGTAGAAGAAGCCCGCGATGCAAATTCAGTTTCAGCCCCACCCAGACTAGCTTGGTTAGGTGGTGATTTAATAGTTCCTTCTCCAGAAGGCATCTCTACCTTTTTATCGTTGCCCCTATCTTGTGTTGTAATTGGCATTTTACTATATAGAAGAAAACCAATTTCAATGGTTAGATATATTCCAACTACAACATTGGCTCTAATGCACGACTGAAAAATAAAGAAAAGAAACAACTCCTAAATGTCCTGTAGCCTCCTACTTATAAATATGGCACGCAACATATCCATAAGTAAGACTCTACTAAGACAGGGCTTTGTAGACACCTATAGGATGACCTTCTCTGATACCACTTTTGTCACGCCTCAAATTCCAACGGGGCGGACTGGCACCCAAAGCCGTTAAGGCCCGAGAGAACCAATCTTCATTCATGTACATTTGTATGCATTTCACTCAAGGAACTTCACTATCACTTATAGATACAAGATACTATTGGCTGAAGTCATGGAAAACATATGCTATATATATGATACATATACATGAAACTTACCCGTTAGGGCCACCACATCAGAAGCATACATCCCTTACATTCCTTCATTTGTCCCACAACGTCTACAAAGCCTCTACAGATACATATACATAACCAACCTACAGTCGGGACACGTCCCCACCATATACAATACTAAAATAAATTTACATAATTACTCAGAAAGCCCCGAACCAACTGGAGCTCACCAATGATCCACAAATGACCCGCAACCTATTGTGGAGGTCTACTAGCACCTGTGCCTGCAGCAAATGAGGTAAGTCCCCCAAGGGATGTCAGTACAAAAAATGTACTGAGTATGTAAGGCCATATGAAACTGCATCATACATAAGAACTTCAATGAAAGAAATTATAAGAGAATAGTCAATATGGATAAACCATCGTTCTGTATTTGTTTGGAACCATGTACTTTACATTCATTACTTTCTTTGCTTCTATGTTTCTTCATCATTACTTATATCATATCGTACCGGGTCCTAACTGATCAGTGGGTCTTAACATTAAATAATGTTATGTTGGGATCGGCCCGAGCTAGGCTTATGCCTCTAGAGCTGCCACCCATAAATCAATATAGCAGGTTTGGCTCGAGCTAGGTTATTACCTCTAGAGCTGCCACCCATAAACCAATATATCAGGTTTGGCTCGAGCTAGGTTCTTACCTCTAGAGCTGCCCCCTGTCAGGTTTGGCCCGAGCGAGGCATATGCCTCTAGAGCTGCCCCTGATCTAATAATCTTGGGATCGACTCGAGCTAGGCTTATGCCTATCGAGATGCCACCCGTACTCTAATATATATCGGGATTGGATCGAGCTAGGATTATTCTTCTAGAGCTACCACCCGTACTCACACAATCAACAAATATGCATTACTTCATTTCCTTACTTTGAGAGATTGATACGTTGATAGTCATAACGTTATTGGAACTTTGGATTCATAACATTATTGGACCTTTGGAACCATGTCTACAATTATGTGACACATGAATAACAAATGATTAATGAGTAAGGACCATGTGATTAACAATAGATAACAACCTGAAATGAGATACCTTAGAACATTTCGGAATGGAACAAGTACAATGACAATGTGAACACTATGTGTTGTACAAGGATACGGAAAGAGTAACCTTACATACCTTATCTTCCAAATATGAATACACAACCCTATATGTGAATACAACAATCCATCTCCTTCCTTACGTGTTAATATACAACACAAGTTCATAATGGATCTCACGTTAACAACTAACTACATTACAAATGCATAAGACGACAATGAGCTACGTGACTGCCATATAACGTCATTTCAGCCTCTTACAATTCCATTTATTGCATAACCATACCAAAAACACCACAACATACCACACATTATCCAAGACATCATTAAGAGATAGCATTTCACACCCATAGTTATACTTTACACTTCCCCTTCAATACTACGTTACCTTTTCTCCGTCAAGTCACTCAATAGCTTTCACAACAACACATTAACAAGAATACTAATTTATACCATTAAAAATACCTCCGGTATACTCTTTTAAAGTCATTCAAAAGGCACCATAAGTTGATAATTTTAACCATGAAGGGTATAGGGGTTTCGGGGTATCAAATAGAGACAAAAACATACAAAACGAGATTCTGGGATGACCTACGAAGCCATATGCTCCCATAGTTGGGTGAGGTGCATCTACAGGTGACCATTGGCCTGGTCCAGGTTCACCTGCATTGGCATCTGCGCCTGCAGGTGCCCTGCCCGAGAGAGTGGGTGACCGTTTCAGTCTCCGGGGGTCATTTTCGGGTACTTCTTCGCAATGAATGGTCCATGGTCATAATTAAACTTATATTTTCATATTCTAAGTTATATTATATGCCAATGAACATCCATGGTTTCACAACGCACATAAGCATCATCAAACTACATTTTTCTTTCAATACATCACCAATTCCATGCACAATTTCACAACAATTCCAAATGTTATACACAAGGAGAAAGCAAGTAAAGGACATAAAAACATATTACATGTTGATATTTAATCCATAAAGTTCCCTTCCTTTAAGACCACAAGTCCACTTTCAAGTTTAGAAGGCAAAACTCTTCTCTGATTAAGCAAGAATAGACTGTTTTACACATAGTGAACTATCCAACACTTTGCCAACATAACCACCATGATTTATACACCATATTAAGCATATAATATGTTAAACTATAAGAGTAAACACTTATACAATCTTGCAAAGTGATGATCTTTCCCAAAAGAGATGGTTGCCTTAGGTTTTGTGAGATGAGAGAAATATCTCTTTTTGGTGGAAAAGTCTAGAATTTGGAATGTGTGTTTTATTGAATAAAATCTCATTTTTTTGGCCTTTTATTGTCTCTCATGTCATCCTTAGCCAAACACTTAGTCAATGATTGAGGGTTTACTTGGTCAAAGAAAGAATGGGTCATTTTCCCCATTTGGGCCATGTCTTATGACTTAATTTTGGGCCTTAAATTGAGCCCATTAGCACATGTTAATTCATCCCACCAAATTTAATGTGTAATACACCAAAAATCTCATGTTTAAATAATTCCATGCATGTTACGGTAACCAAATAGGTTCGAAAATGTACGGGGTGTTACACTGCTCCTCTACATTTTAACACACATAAAAATACATCTAAAACACAAAGAGCAAATTCAAACTAGTAGTGTACATACAACAATATTAGGTTGCCTCCCAAGAAACGTGTGATTTAACATCGCGGCATGATGCGAGTACCATTATTACTCAAACTTCATCAAGGTACACCTCTTCTACTATCTACTAACTTTACCTCATTTGATGCTCCAAAATAGTGCTTGTCATGTTATCGATTCACCTTAAATCAATTTACTTCTTGGTTCTCAAGCTCGATGGTCCTAGAAGGAAAACCTTAGGCCTCCTGTAAAGGTCTTGACCATTTATACTTAAGCTTGCCTTGAAACAAGCAAAGTCTAGAGTTAAACAACAAGACCATATCACTCGGTCTAAATTCCCTCTTCTCAATCCTCCGGTTATGATACAATTCATCATTTCCTTTTAAAGGGATGCTATCTTATACGCCCCAAGTTAAACCATATCTATCTCATTGAGTTGTTCAAGCCTCAAGTTAGAGGCATCACTCCAATTCAAATTTAGCTTCTTGAGCACCTACAAGGCCTTGTGCTCAAGTTTTATTGGCAAGTGACATGCCTTGCTTAAAACTAGCTGGTAGGGATACATACTTATTGGTGTTTTAAAAGTAGTCTAATATGCCCACAGAGCATCATTCAACATCCCAAACCAGCCCGTCCTATTGGCATTCATATTCTTAGCAAAGATAGCCTTTATTTCATGATTAGATACCTCAACTTTTCTGCTGGTTTGATGATGATAAAGCATGGAAACTCTATGTTTTACTCTATACTTGGCTAACAATGTGCTGAATAAGTATTACAGAAGTGTGAACCCCTATCACTAATTATAGCCCGTGGAGTGCCAAACCTTGAAAAAATGTTCCTTTTCAGGAACGTAGTCACACTCTTACAAAACCTTGAGAAAATGTTCCTCTATAGGAACGTAGTCATACTCTTGATCTTTTTTATTGGGAAGAACCATGGCTTCCACATATTTTGACATGTAATCAACCACTACCAATATATACTTCTGGTCATATAAACTATCTAAAGGGCCTATGAAATCTATTCCTTATACATCAAATAATTCTACTTCAACAATTAGAATCAAAGGTAACTCATGACTTCAAGACGTAGCCCATGTCTATTACATTAGTAACATTCCCTCACAAATTTATGGGCATCCTGGTGAATGGTGGGACAGTAGTAACCACACTGTAAGACTCTCTGCATTATACGTACACACTTATGATGACCCCCTACAGGGGATGAGTGGCAAGCCTCAAGAATGCTTATCATATCTACCTCTGGAACATATTTTCTACTTATATTATCAGTACATGTTAGGAATAAGTATGGCTCATCCCAAAAAAAATCTCACATCATGTAGAAATTTCTCCCTTTGATAGAAGTTCATCTCCTGGGGCATCACATAACTAACCATAAAATTTAAAAAATAGACAAGCCATGAGATTATATCATGAGAAGCCTCCAATACATATTCATTTGGAAAAGAGTCAATCTCTCTCTCTCTCTCTCATTCTTCAGTCTTCCCTCTTCATCTAGTCTATACAAGTGGGCAACCGCTTTTTTTTCAGTGTTATTTGTATCTTTGACTTCAAAGTCAAACTCTTGTAACAAAAGTATACAGCTAATCAACCTCAACTTTGTATCTTTCTTGGCCATTAGGTACCTAAGGACTATATGATCAGTATGTACAATGACTCTTATGCCAATCAAATATGCCTTACACTTCTGAAAAGAATAAACTACAACCAGTAACTCTTACTCAGTGACAATATAGTTCATTTGAGATCTATTTAAAGCTTTTCTAGCTTAGTAAATAGGGAGAAAGATAGTGTTGCACTTTTGGCCTAGGATATCCTCTAGCGCCACTCCACTCACATCGTACATCACTTTAAGGGGCATTGACCAACTATGATCGATGTAGAATTCAACTTCTCTTTAAGGTACTCAAATTACTTCAAACACACCTCATCAAATATAAATTTCATTTCCCTCTCAAGAAACTTACACAAAGGATTAGTAATCTTGGAGAAATCTTTGATAAATCTTCAATAGAAACTAGCATGGCCTAAGAAATTGCAAATACCCTTGACAAAGATTGGTGGGGGTAGCTTGGAAATAATCTCGATCTTAGATCTATCTATCTCAATTCATTTCTCTAAAAGTTTATGATCCATAACAATGCCTTCCTTCACCATAAAGTGGTGCTTTTCCCAGTTTAACATATGATTTTTTTCTTAACAACTCTGTAGTACCTTACCCTAATAGGTTAAAAAATCATTGAAAGAGTCACCTACTATAAAGAAATCATTGATGAAAACCTCCATGGTATCCTCAACCATGTCCAAAATATGGACATCACTCACCTTTAAAAAGTAGCTGTTGCATTGCATAACCTAAACAACATCTTCTTAGAAACAAATATCCTATAGGAACAAGTGAAAGTAGTCTTTTCTTGATCTTGGGGGCAATAGAAATCTAGTTGTACCTAGAGTAGCTATCAAGAAAGCAATACCATCCTCTTCCTGCCAATTTATCTAGCATGTGATCCATAAAAGGCATTTGAAAATGGTCTCTTAGTGTCCATGCTTCAATTCCTGTATTCCATACATACACAATAACCTATGACCGATCAAAGCAGAATCAACTCATTCTTTCCATTTAGGACTACGATTATTCCCTCTTTCTTGGGGACACACTAGACTGGGCTCACCCACATACCATCTAAAATGGGATAAATAACACCAATATCCAACCACCTAATGATCTCCTTCTTTACCGTCTCTTGCATAGGTGGGTTTAATTTGCATTGATTCTCAACACTAAGAGTGTAGTCCTCTTCCAATTGTATCTTGTGTGAACATGTACTAGAGGGATCCCAATAATGTTTGCAATGGTCCAACCAATTGCCCTTTTAAATCACTTTATAGGACCTCCAATTGCCATTCGAGTATGTCTGCTTCAACAATCACTAGAAAAGTATTATTTACTCACAAATAATTATAGAGAAGGTGACCTAGAAAATGCTTAATCTCCAACATACGAGGCTCTTCAATGGAAAGTGTAGCTGTTGGAGTTTCTCTATTCTTCATATCAAGATCTAACTTCTTCAGAGCATACGAGTAGGACCCCATCCCAACCAGTTTATTCACTGTCTTATCATAGTCTTCAATATCATCTCCATCAAAATTCATCATGACAGAGGGAAAAGTCTCAACTGCGAACCTCTCCTTAATAGGTACCTCAAGAACATCATCATGAATAATAACAATGACGGACACCACACTTATGTCTCTTAGCTGCTTTGGTGATCTACATACACCGAACGCTACTTCCTCATTATTCAATAAGAACTTCAGCTCACTGCTCTCTATATTGATAAGAGCTTTGCCCATAGCTAAGAATGTCCATCAAAGATTATGGGAACCTTAAAATCAACCTCACAGTCTAAGATAAAAAAATTAGTAGGGAAAATAAAGCTCTCAACCATCACCAACACATCATGCAATAAACCCATCGATATCTTGACAGAATGATCAACCATCAATAGTTGCATTATCATTAGTAAGGGCTCCCAAACCCAACTACTTTTATATTGCAAGCGATATCATATTTATGCTTGAACCAAGGTCACACAATGCCTTGAAGAAATTAAATACCATAATAGTGCATAGAATAGTGAAGGGATTGAGATTTTTTCTTTTTTGCACTAGAGAACGAGAGAAACAATGACACTATAATGATGTAAAATGTAAGCTAGCTCAAAAGTGATTGTTCACTTTTCTTTAACCATATCCTTCATGAACATTGTGTATCCAGGAATTTGTTCAAGTGCTTCAAACAGTAGGATATTCTCAAAAAATTATTTCAACATAGAAATAAATTTATGGAATTTGCCATCTTTCACCTTCTTTTTAAGGCACTGAGGGAACAGAGGTGAATGTGTAGGAATCAGAGTCAAAGTATTTAAGACCTCCTTTTCATTTCCCTTATAAATAGTATTATCTCTTGTATCAACTAAAGATTCCTCAGCATCTTTGTGATCATCATAAAAAACAATCAACTTTTTAGAACTCACCACTTTTCCTTTCTCAACATCTTCTTCTATTACAACCCATGAGTCTGAGGCTATCTCTTATTTATTCTTATCTACAACAAGAACAAGTTTTGGTTATACTTTCCTACTTTTAGTAGTGACAGCCATGCATTGACCATCATTCATAGGATTTGATACTATGTCACTAAGTAGTGTACAATTCTTTCGCTGATTTAAATTCGTATACATCTAACCTATTTGATGTTTAAGTTATTTGATGGAAGTAGAATGTGAGTCCACGAACTGACTAATGTTTGATATATTTCCTTTCATCTCTCTAATCCCAGAGTTTGTAGATTCAACTCTATTTAACACCTTTGCTAACATGTCCTCTACCTTCAAATTTCTTAAATCATTACATGCTTGATCACATCCTTTAGGAGGCTCATATAAATTGCTCTTATCATTTTTTTAACTATCTCTATTCCTCTAATTAAGTTAATATGTATCTATATTACTATATCTATACCTAGACTTATTATAGTGGTTGTCCTTATAATAGTTTTGATCTTGATTCCCTTCACCTTGGTGCCAAGAGTCTTGGTTAGAACCTTGGGCGTTGGCATGGAAAGCCCCCATCTAGTTGTTGACAAAAATTTTCCTCCTCCTTAAAATCAGAATCATAATCATCATGCCTTGGCGCTTTACCTTATGAACCAAAAACATTCATCTTTTTAGAATTGACCCTCATCAAATGCTTCATAACTAGGTCAATTTACATCTTTATATGAGCCATATCCTGATCACACTCTTCTTCTCTTTGATGCTACTCTGTTGTCATCCCCTTAGGGTAAGTACTAAAAGGAACCTTAAACTCCTTTATCTGTCATCCTCTATTAGTTTTTATAACTCGATCCAACATCATAACCAGATCTAGAAAAGCCTCATTTATCTCCCTTCAGTTAGTGATAGAATCATTGGGTAGTTCCATCAAATAATAATGGTTCCCTAAAATATTGTGAAGGGAAACAACTGAAGACTGATGGTGTCTAGACTAACACTTGGCAACCTATAAGCTTGGCACATTCCCAAGAAATTCATCAAGTGTATGTTTGGATCATCTCCAGTAGCTCCTCCAAACAATCCCTTCTGTAACACCCCGTACCTTCCCAACCCTACTTGATGACATTAAATAATGCTTACTTAGGTGTCGAGACCTATAAGTATGTATTTGATAATGTTAAAGATGAGAAAAATTGCAATTTGGCCTTGGACATGTGACTAGCCTTTCATAGGAAGTGTTTTGTGATTTTGTGGAGCATTTGTGGAATACCCCGTACACATTACAACCTCATTTGGTGACTTGGAGTCATGTTTACTTGATGATTAAGATCACTAAGTAAGTATTTTGTAGTGTTTTGATAAGATATTGGACGATATGCAAGTGTTGGAAAAATGGCCGAAAAATTCAGCAAGGCATGAAAACTTGCGCCACTGCCCTGTTTCAGGGGGTGTGGCACAATCCTTCAGGTTCAGAGGGCAAGGAAATCTTGTACCACTGCCTTGCTTTGCAGCAGTGGCGCAAGGCACAACATATTGTGCCCTTCCGCACTCGTTTTGTAACGCAATTCTACGTCGATTCTTATATGGTTTATTTTGGTTCTTTGGATTTCTTTGAGCATTTTTAAAGCTTCAAATACTTCAATACACTCCTAAGTTCTCCTACATGATCAAATCATGAAATATAAATAGCTATCCAAAATGTTCGATGAAGCCATGGGCGACTAGAATTCCTATTTTTGCGATTGAAACTACGAATGAGAATCTCGTAAGAGAATATTGTTCTGACATTATGGAATTATTTAAACATGGGATATATGGTGAATTATACATGAAATTTTATGTACTAAACTACATGTGCAATTGGGCCCAAAATTAGGGCCCAAAATGGAATGAAAGACATGGCCCAAAAGGGCAAAATGATCCATTCTTCCATTTGACCTTCTAGAACACCATATTAAATGTTAAAGAGTGGCTAAGGATGGACTCAAAAGCTTATAAAAGGGAACAAAAATCTTA
This sequence comes from Capsicum rhomboideum, assembly GCA_031232105.1. NCBI lineage: Eukaryota > Viridiplantae > Streptophyta > Magnoliopsida > Solanales > Solanaceae > Capsicum > Capsicum rhomboideum. The sequence continues at coordinate 72,730,047 of CP124718.1, read as the reverse complement.
TTTTTATTCTACACAAGTATCATGCCTTTTTAGACCAAAAGAAGATATTTGCTCTCAAACCCTAAAGACTCAAAGCTAATTTTTGGAGCAAGATCATCACTTTTCAAGCTTGGGTAAGTTATTATTTTTATGTATTAACATATTATATGCATGTTATATTATGTATATCATGTTGGTTATGCTTGGAAATGCTGAACATGGCACTTTGTGTTTTTATATAAGATTTGTGATCCATGAGATTCAAGCTTGAATTATGACTTGTGCCTTTGATGGAAGAGCATGGTATGGATAAAATATGAACATGTATGGTGTGATTTTGTTATTAAACTTTTTATTTTTCTAAAAGTGTAAATTGTGGGATTTTGGCTGATATGTGCTATGAGGTGTATTAAGGTAATTTGATGGATTATTTGTGATGTGGTGTGGATAAGAAAGTGTAAAGGAGAAGTGTTGTGGTGAAATGTGTTGATTATCATGTATTGGTAAATGTATGGAATATTGGGGAATTTTTTGAAATAATAATTTCATCAATGGTTTTGTCAAGGGGAAATGGCATGTGTAAAGGTAAATATGCAACTCATTGACGTTATATACATTTGTAAGGTAGTTGGTGGTTAATGTGAATTCCGTTATGTATTTGTGTTGTAGAGTGACACATAAATAAGGAGCGGGACTATTGTATGCACATCTAAGATTGTATATTCGTATTGAAAATACAAGGTATGTAAGGTTACTCTGTCCGTATCTTTCTGCGGCAAATAGTATTCACATTGACATTACGCTTGTCCTATCCCGAAATGTGCTAAGGTATCCTATATGTGGTTACCAATTGTCAATATCACATGTTTCATACTCATTGATCAATTGTGAATCATGTTTCATATTCATTGGCAATGTTCCGAAAGTCCAATAAGGTTGTGTTTCAAAGTTTCAATAGTGGTTAGATTCATGTATCTTGTTCAATAATCATTGTCCAATGGTTCCTATAGTGTTATGTTTCCACGAAGGCTATGTTTCCAATAATGTTTATTTGCATGTTTCTCACTCACTGATTATTGATCCAAAGCTTCAAATAAAGTTGCGACTATCATTGTATCGATCTCTCATAAGCAAAAGTATCAATCTCTCACAAGTAAAGGTATCAATCTCAAAAGTAAAGAAATGAAGTAAGAATAAAGTAATGCATATTGGTTGTGTTCATGGGTGTTATCCATGGGGTGCAAACACCTGCATGATGATGTTATTCTATCCATGGGGTGCAAGAACACTTGCATGATGATGTTACTTTATCCATGGGGTGCAAAGAACACCCGCATGACGATATGATCTTATCCATGGGGTGAAAAGAATACCTGCATGACGATGATATTTTATCCATGGGGTGAAAAGAACACCTGCATGATGAGGGCCCAGACAGTATATGAGTGATGAAAAAGTAAAGTAAAGTAAAGGCAAGAGAAAGAAAGAATGTAATGTACATGGTTTCCAAAGTACTGAATAGTGACTCATCTACATTGTGACTTATCTATATTGGTTATGCCTTTGAATTTGAGTTCTTGACATGCTTTCATATCTTAAAAGTTTCATATGGCCTTACGTACTCAGTATATTCTTCGTACTGACCCCTTTTGGGGAATTTATTTTACTTGCTGCAGGCGCAGGTTCTTGAGCATTCATTTTCCTAAGAGTACGTTCAAGCTCAGTGTCAATGTGAATCCAAGGATTTCCTTGACTTCATGATTTTTGCATAAACTAACCTGTGCCCTAAATGAAATACTAGAAAAACTCAAATTACATGGGAATTTTATCTGGAGATTCATTTCTCAAATAATTGTTACAAAATTTCATGGGAAAATCAAAAAAAATCCTTAATTATAGAATATTTATTCGCAGATATGTTTTTCCCAGTAAGATTTGCACGAAAGTTTGGCGCCATTCAGTGCGAATAATTTAACTAAGAATTACTTGAGGAAAATAATCCCCAGGTATCACATTCATAGGTAGTTTCGTAGGTAAACAATAAAAATATGAAAATTTTATTTTCTTTGTGAATTCTTAGGAAATATCCCAAGTAACAATACTTCGTACTTAGGGATTGTATTACATGGAAATTTATTTGGGAATTTAGGTAATGCAATTTTACCTGGGGATTATTCCATGGGAATTTACCTGGGAATTCTATTACCTAGGAAATTACTTGGGATTTCGTTGTTGTGATTTTGCCTAGTGATACTTTCTTGGAAATTTACCTGGGAATTATTTTACCTAGGATTTTATATGGGGATTCAATTTATATTATTTTACTTGGGTATTATTTCATGAAGATTTACTTAGGAATTATATTACTTGGAGAATTATTTGAAATTTTGTTGATACTTATACCATAAAAATCTAATATATTTATACTATGTTACTTAAGTGGCATTAATTTGTAAATGTTAGCATTAACGCTTAAGCGTAAATAATCTTATGATTCTATTTTCAGTTATCATCTTGATTAACTTTTAACCCTATAGAAATAACTTTATTATCATGTATTCATTAATACAATGGGAGAACAATTCTAACAAGGAAAATGGTTTATGTCCTCCTCATCCTTAGAAATATGAAAAATGACTTCTCTAATCAAAGTAACTAGGGAAAATAAGTTATACACGTATTATTCCATATTGATTGTGGTTTTGTCACCCTCCAAGATACCTCATCTTCATTCCTAAGTATGTTCACATCCCCCATCCTCATCACCCCAAATCCCTACCCCTACACCTACCGTCCATAGTATTTGTCTAGATTATATACAAATGATTTTAGAACATTATTTTTTGCATATACACTAAACACATGAAAGTAGGAAAGAAACCCACTTATTTTTTTCAAAAATATTTTCTGATAAAACATTTTTCATGAAAAATATATTTCTTTGCACCAAACACACCCTCAGTTATACTTGAAGTAAATGTTTCAATTTTGAATTTTGAAATCCAAACTTGCTATACTTTTCTTTAAACAAAAGAGTTAAGAAATTAACTATTTTTTATCTTTATTTAGTACATGAAAAAATTGCAAAGTAACTAGCTATAAGCCACCTTTGTACCACATCGGATAAAGAGAACAAAGTTCCATCCTTTATAATTGAGCCTTCCATGCAATTGCTCAAGTGTCATATTGGTTCTTCCTAGATTTAGTATGGACCCTAGGTTAGGGGTCATGGTGGGGGTATGTGTCACACTTCTTGTTCTCTCCATTTCCATTATGGTGTTGGGGTTCAACGGTATGGTTTCCATGGTTTATGTGCGTGGGGTGTGGGTGAAGTAACGTAAAGTTTGTGTATATCCTAGTAGTAGTAGTAGGTAGGTGGTGGTTATGGGGGTATGGGGTGGACTATTAATATGGAGAAATCAAATTTAAAACTAAAATTTTTATGTTCTTTAAACAATTTTTTGCAAAATATTTCCTATGAATTTACATCAGATTATTTTTTGGGAAATTACTTGCAGCTTTTTCCGCAAGTAAATTTCTTTTTTTGTTGAATTCTTACTAAAAGTATTGTGACAAATCCATTGGTAATTAACATACGGATTCGAATTCCCCATATAACTTACTTGGGGATAAAAAAATCCCCAGGTAATAATTATCCACGAGCATATTTCCTTTGAATTATTGTTTGTAGGAAAATCCGCAGGAAACTAATTTACCTGCGGATTTCTCTATGCAAACCGCAGGAAAAACCATATGTAATTAGCATTTTTTTAGTAGTAACAAACAAAAGTGAAATTAGGAAATAAGGACTACAAGTCAAATAAACACAATTGAACTAATCCTAAAATATATTCTCTGACAATGGCGTCAAAATTTGATACACCCAAATTACACCGCTAAATAAAGTATAAAGCGGTAGCTGTTCAAATATAGAACCCCAAAAGGTCAAGGTCAAATCGCACATGGAATATGGCGAGAAATATGCTCTACGTGGTTATTCCACTAAAAGTTCATTATTTGTACAAATAGGGGATTTCATGTAAAATAATATTGTAGTAACTAATTTTAAAAACTAAGAATAAATGTATTTTATGATTGTAATTCACTAATGAGAAATTACTAGACTTATGTTCCCCATGATCTCATAACATGAATGGGTCACTAGTGGTAGTAGTTCATTCCAATGCCATGGAAGTAAAACTATCAATTATTTAACTTTATCTAAGTGTTTCTCAACCTACTCAGATAATTTTGGTCTTTGAGTGAATACAATGAGCTCACAATAATTACCTCAGGTTGACCATCCTAGATATAACCTTAACCATTACATGAGGGTTAGAAGCCTCTAATCCCTGTTACTAGTTTCTTTTCCTGGAATCAAGTTCTTTTGTCAAGCAAGCTTTGACCTTTAGGCAAGTTCTAATATTTGTAACCATTAGAATATAATAAATACAAAGAAACTGGTAATACATGCATGAAAATCATTGGGAACTACCCTTTCGTAACCTTAAGAATGTTAATTCATCATGATTCCCATAATCTTAGTTTTGGGGTTTTGCTACTCTTAACTTTGCAAACAAAACCAGCAAGGAATTCATCACCATGGTTATCACCTACGATAATGAAATCAAGAAAACCCAAAATTATATTGCCAAAATAACCAAAGTAACAATAAACATCAAGAATAAGTGTTTGTCTCCTTCTTCTCTTTGAGAACGTCAGCAGTGATAAAATAAAACCTAACCAGAAGTATTTATAGTCTGTACAATCGAATCCTAAATGGACTGAGAAATTGGTTTGTGTCACCTCCCATGGACGGTCCCATAGTTTGTTACTTGAGCGACGGCTCATCAAAAGAGCCATTATTTTGCTCTAGTGATTACAAAATTTTTGCTTTAATCTCATGAATTACGGTGATGGTCCATCATGTAGTTGATGGAATATCATCATATTCATCACCTAGAACATATATTTTCAGCCTCGATACCTTAGTCTCACTGATAATTTGATGGCTCATCAACTAGTGAATGGTTCGCCAATCCTCTCGTCGATCATCTATCAGATGGAATATTGACTATACTTTAGTCCACGACTTCCCCTATGATCTTTCAAGGCTTCCACAACTTATACAATGATTCTCTGTGTCCCACAACTTGTTATTTCACCTTTTTTGGTAGAAAATTCACTTATTTCACCCAAGACATGTTCCCCTACACATGTAACACAAATGCAATCAAATCGAACAAAATATACTCAAGAACTAAAATAATCCATAGTTAAAAAGCATCAATTGTGCTGCTAAATACCAACCCATCTGACCATTTTAAATCCATTTGTAAGGGGAAGGATAGCTTGTGACCGTTGATGGCTATAATTCAACTTCAAGATAGGTTAGGGATTAACTTTTATTGGACTTTGCTTGGATGGGAACTTATTGTGTAAAAAAGCTATGGGTTGGGTGAATGATTAGATTATAGTACTATATAAGAAAGATTATTGTTGTGATTCCCAAATTGAGGCTCATACCATATAAGGGATATGTGATTCAAATTTGTAACTTGATATTGAGGCTTATAGCCTGTAACACCCCGTACATTTTCGAACTTATTTGACTACCTTAACATTTATGGAATTATTTAAACTTGATATTGTTGGTGTATTACCCACTAAATTTGTTGGGCTAAATTAATATTGTGCTAATGGGCTCAATTGAGGTCCAAAATTAAGTAAAAAGACACGGGCCCCAAAAAGGGAGATGATCCATTTAAAAATGGACCAAGTATACTTAGAATTTTTGACCAAATAATTGGATAAGGGAGACCACAAAGAGGCGGTTAAGGGGGACTTTTATAAGGCTGAAATTCAGCTTATTTTCAACACATTTCACCTGCCAAAAATCAGATTTTCAATCAAACATTTTTTCCTCTCTCAAACCCTAGCCACCCTAATTTTCTCTAAGGTTTTGTTGGACAAATCTTCCACTTGCAAGACTTGGTAAGTGTTTAAAATTATAGATTAATATATTATATGCATAAGAGGTTGTGTATATCATGTTTTTTAGGTTTAAAAAATTGTTGAGCAGTCCACTTTTGCTTAATCGCTAAAGGATTTGCCCTCTATGTGGTTTAAACTTGAAAGGGGACTTAAGGTATTGAAGGAATTGAATTAAATGGATGAATTTTCAGTTTTATTAAGTGTGGTTATGTACCTAATTAGTTACTCCTTGTGTATGACTTGTGAAAATGTTTATACGTAATTGTGCATGGAACGTTTGGCGTAGTGAAAAGAGAATACTTTCTTGTTATGTTAAAGTGAATTCTGAAAATGTGTGGACTATTTTTGGTATATTTTTGTGGAAGGTATTTATGTGACTTTATGGAATAAATATGTGGAGTTGCATTGAGGTAAAAATGTGAAGTATGCACTTGGTGGGAAATCTTGTTGGTTTTGGACGTCTATGTTGATGTGTGGACTGTTTTGGTATTGTTGGTGTTGTGAGGCAGTAAATTGTATTGTAGGAGGGTGGAATGAAGTTATATGGAAATATAAAGGAAGGTGTAATGATATACCATGTTATTGGGATGTTGGATAGTTTTTACTTCCCGACAAGTAACTAATTATCGCCTTGTGAACTTGTAATTTAATTGGCTTTTAATGCGAGCTCCACTATGTATTCATATTGTAGAGTAACGCTTTAAGGAAGAGCTAAATTGTTGTAGTCACATGTTGGAAAGATAAGGTATGTAAGGTTACTCTCTTCCGTAACCTTTGGCCGCACCTATTGTTCACATCGTTACTGAACTTGTTTCCACTCCAAAATGTTTTAAAGTATCTCAATTCAAGTTTGTTAGCAATTGTTATTTACGTGTCCCTTATTTTTTGACTATTGTTACAAAGCTCCAATAATGTTATGACCACCGATGTAACAATCTCACAAAAATTAAAGAAATGAAGTAATGCATATTTGGTTGAGTACGGGTGGTAGCTCTGGGGGCGAAAGCCTAGCTCAAGCCTATCCCAATTGATTATTAGACGCAGGGGGTAGCTCTGGGGGTGAAAATCTAGCTCGACCCAAACCTGATTTATTGATTTATGGGTGATAGTTCTGGGGGCATAAGCCTAGCTCGAGCCGATCCCAATATTATTCACCACTGATCAGTTGGCCCCGAGCATTGTGTGATGTATATTGATATAAAATTAAAAGGAAAGAAATGAATGTAATGTACATGGTTCCATATATACGGTACGATGGTATATCAGTATTATCGATTCACTTGTATTTTATTCCACTGGAGTTCCTATATTTCATACCGTTACTTATAGCCTTACATACTCAGTACATTCTTTCGTAATGACGTTGCTTGGGGGACCTGACTTACTTTCTACAGGCACAGGAGCTAGTAGACCTTCACAGTAGGGTATGGGTCATCTGCAGGCTATTGGTGAGCTCCAGGTTGATTCGGGGCTTTTTGAGTCATTTGTATATATTTTTGGTACTGTGTAGTAGTTGTATAAGGCGGGGACTTATCCCGACCTTAGTCATGGTTAGATATCTTTTAGAGGCTTTGTAGACATTGTAAAGTCAAATGTAAAAGTGTCTTACCTTTTAGACGTTATGGCCCCAACGAACAAGTCTACTATCTATTTTGAATGTCTTTTCATGACTTCCGTCATCGATATATTATATCTGCATGTGGCAAAATTTTTTGTTCACTTAATGACATGCATATGAATGTATATGATCATAGGTTGGTTCTCTTCGGTCTTTACGGCTATGGGTGCCTGTCCGCCCCAATGGGATTTGAGGCGTGACAAAAGCGGTATCAGAGCGGGTAGTCCTAGGGTGTCTGCAAAGCCGTGTCTGAGTAAAGTCTTTCTTATGGATGTGTTGTGCACCACATCTATACGTAGGAGGCTATGGGACATTTAGGAGTTGTCTCTTTTCTTTATTTCCTAGATCGTGCAATAGTGCCAAAGTTGTAGGTGGAGTCATATTTAACCACTAAATTTGTTTTATGTTTTTGTTTCCTTAGTATATCAAAATGCCATTTACAAGGAGAAACAAGGGTAAAGGTAAGAAGGGAGACATGGCTACCGAAGTAGGAACCAGTAAACCACCACCTGAACGAGTTAATCAAGGTGAAGCTGAAAATGAGTTTGCATCGCGGGCTTCTTCTACTCTTCCACCTCTAGGAGAGCCAAGAAGGAGAGGAGTACCCCAGAACCACCTGTTAATCCTACTGAGCAGGATTTAAGGAACTCGGTGCAAATGTTGACTCATATGCACAAAATCAAAGACAAGGGGGTCCAACTACAAGTAATGACGGTGAGGATAGGGCAGCTAGTCGGCGGACATAGGATTTTCTTAAATTAGATCCTCCCACATTCGCTGGGTCAGATCTTAATGAAGACCCACAAGACTTCATGGACCAAATTCAAAGGGCTTTAGATGTTATACATGTATCTGCTACAGAAACAGTTGAGCTTGCAGCATATAGATTAAAAGGGGAGGCTATTTTATGGTACGAAGATTTGAAACGATCTAGGGGTATCGATGCACTTCCAGCTAGTTGGGAAGAATTCAAAGCGGAATTCATTGATCATTACATTCCATTTGAGATCTGAGAGGCTCGTACAAAATAGTTACTAAATCTTCGCCAAGGTAATATGAGTGTGAGGGAGTACAGTCTTTGGTTTAACTCTTTGGCCAGGTACGCTCCTAATGTAGTGCTACTATGGACGATAGAGTTCATCGGTATATGGATAGATTGGATCCATATTTGGTTAGGGATTGTACTATTGCTGCCTTAAATAGAGACATGGATATAGCCAGGATACAAGCTTTTGCACAGAAGATGGAGGATCAGAGGCAAAGGAGAAGAACACAAGAATTTGAAAGAGGACCGTCAAAGAGGGCTAAAACTATGGGACAATTCATGGCATCCCAAGGAGAATTTAGACCTGGGGTTTTTAATAGGCCGCCTAGACTATCATTTTCTTATTCTACAACAGGTACTCCATCCCAATTTCGAGGGTTTAGAGGCAGTCCAGTTGGGCAAAGTAGTGGGATTCAAGGTTCACAGAAAGCAGGGTATCAAGAACAAGGAAGAATGAGCCAATCGAGATTTTCTCATAAGCCGTGTCAGAACTGCAAAAAGTTTCATTTAGGTACATTTTGGCTTGGGACAGATGCTTGTTTCTGGTGTGGTATGTCGGGGCACATAAAGATAGAGTTCCCACAGAGGGGCACGGGTAGTATGGTGTGACCCATTGGATCAGCCGTTGCATCATCCTCATCGGGAGTACAACCTACTGGGCGTGGTAGAGCTGTTCGAGGAGTAGCTAATTCTAGTGGAGTCCAGAATCGTAACCATTCTTTAGCGGATCGACAGAATTTGGAGGCTTCTCCTGATGTGGTTACAGGTACATTATTACTCTTTTCACATAATGTATATACAATGATTGATCCGGGCTCTACCCTATCATATGTCACTCCATTGATTGCTGAAAAATTTGAAAGAACACCAAAATTACTAGTCAAGCTATTTGAAGTATCTACACTAGTTGGTTAATCTATTATAGCTAAAAGAGTCTGTCGTAATTGCATAGTAACTATTTGTGATCACGATACATTGGTTGATCTTATTGAGCTTAAAATAGTAGATTTTGATGTTATAATGGGTATGGATTGGTTGGCCTCCTGTTATGTCACGGTAGATTGGCGAGCTAAGAAGGTACATTTCTATTTTCCATAAAAGACCGTCCTTAAATGGAGGGGTAATGTTGGAGCACCGAGCGGTAAATTTATTTCTTATCTTAAGGCAAAGAAAATGATATCCAAGGGGTACATATGCCATCTAGTAAGAGTGCAAGATACCAATGTGAAGCCACCAACTCTTCAATCGATTCCGATGGTAATTGAATTCCTTGATGTATTTCCTGGAGATCTTCAAGGATTGCCTCCAGAACAGGAAGTAGAGTTTGGTATTGATGTGATTCCCGGTACTCAACCTATCTCTATTCATCCATATAGAAGAGCCCCGACAGAGTTACGGGAATTGAACGAGCAATTAAAAGACTTTCTGGACAAGGGATTCATAAGGCCTATTATGTCCCTGTAGGGTACACCAATGTTATTTGTATGAAAGAAAGATGGCACGTTGAGAATGTGTATTGATTATCGGCAACTGAATAAGGTAACAATCAAGAACAAATATCCCCTCCCCAGAATTGAAGATTTGTTTGATCAATTATAGGGTGCCAAATGCTTCTCAAAGATTGACTTGAGATTGGGTTATCATCAAGTAAGGGTTAGAGAAAATGATATACCCAAGACAGTTTTTTGAACACGATATGGTCATTATGAGCTTTTAGCTATGTCATTTGGGATAACAAATGCACCAACAATTTTTATGGATTTGATGAATAGGGTGTTCAAGCTGTTCTTATATGTGTTCGTGACAGTGTTTATAGATGATATTCTAGTTTATTCAAGATCACAAAAGGACCATGCTAATCACTTACGGCAGGTGTTACAGATTCTTCGTGATCGTAAGTTATATGCAAAGTTCTCTAAATGTGAATTTTGGTTAAAATCTATAGGATTCTTGGGTCATATTGTGTCGGATGAAGGAATAATGGTTGATGCTCAAAAGATAGAAGTTGTGAAGAATTGGCCAAGACCTACAACGCCTACAGAGATTCGTAGTTTCCTTTGATTGGCAGGGTATTATAGAAGGTTTGTTGAAGGATTTTCTTCTATTGCTGCACCTTTGACAAAGCTAACACACAAGGCAACCAAGTTTCAATGAAATGATGCATGTGAAAAAAGTTTCCAATATCTGAAGAATAAATTGACTTCTACACCCGTATTGGTACTTCCAGAAGGAACAAATGGGTATGCGGTGTATTGTGATGCTTCAGGAGTCGGCTTGGGATGTGTATTGATGCAGCACGATAATGTGATAGCTTATGACTCAAGACAATTGCGGCCACATAAGAAAAATTATCCAACACACGATCTTGAGCTAGAAGCGGTAGTATTTGCTTTAAAGATATGATGCCACTACTTGTATGGGGTTCATGTTGACATATATACCGACCATAAGAGTTTGCAATATATCTTTAAGCAGAAGGACCTAATCTGAGGTAGCAAAGGTGGCTTTAACTATTAAAATATTATGACATTAATATTTTATATCATCCGGGGAAAGGAAATATGGTAGCTGATGCATTAAGTCGTAAGGCAATGGGGAGCACTCAAGGCCTGTCCATAGAAACACAAGGGATAATCAAAGATCTACATCAACTAGCTAGTTTGGGGGTTCGTATTCTTGAAACTCCAAATGAAGAAATTATGGTCCAAAATGCAGCAGAATCTTCATTAGTAGTTGAAGTGAAGGAAAAACAGTATGCGGATCCTATTTTATTGCAGCTGAAAGAGGATATACAACAAGGTTTGATGAAGTCATTTGATCATACGCAAGAGAGAGTGCTTCAGTGCCAAAGTAGATTATGTGTACCTGATGTAGAGGAGCTAAGGAGACGAACTATAACATAGGCACATCATTCACGGTATTCTATTCATCCGGGAGCCACCAAAATGTATCATGATTTGAAAGAAATGTATTGGTGGGGTAACATGAAGAAGAACATTGCAGAATTCATAGCCTAATGTCCAAATTGTCAACTAGTAAAAGTAGAGCATCATAAGCCTGGAGGTTACATGCAGTGCATAAATCTTCCAATTTAGAAGTGGGACATGATCAACATGGATTTCATCACAGGTTTGCCTCATACACTTCGGAAATTTGATTCCGTATGGGTAATAGTTGACAGGCTTACCAAGTCAGCACACTTCCTACCAGTTAAGACTACGTACACAGCTGAGGAGTATGAGAGATTGTATACTAAAGAGATAGTTCGATAGCACGGAATTCCAATCTCTATTATATCGGACAGGGGAGCTCAATTTACTGTAAATTTTTGGAAGTCTTTTCAGAGAAGTTGGGTACACAAGTGAATTTAAGTACAACTTTTCACCCTCAGACGGATGGACAGGTAGAGCGTACCATTCAAAAACTTGAAGATATGCTACTATCTTGCGTGTTGGACTTTAAAGGTAGTTCGAATGATCATTTATCTCTTATTGAATTTGCCTACAATAATAGCTATTATTTAAGTATCAAAATGGTGCCCTACGAAGCTTTATATGGAAGAAAGTGTAGATCACCAATTAGATGGTTTGAAGCGGGTGAAATTGCCTTATTTGGGAAAAATCTTGTTAATCCAGATATGGGGAAGGTTAAGGTGATACAACAGTGGCTACAAAAGGCACAAAGTCAGCACAAGTTATCTGTGATGTTAGAAGAAGGGGGCTAGAATTTGCCATAGGTTATTGGGTATTCTTGAAAGTGTCACCAATGAAAGGGGTAACGAGATTTGGGAAGAAAGGAAAGTTAAGTCCGCGTTATATATGGCCATATAAGATTATCCAAAGATTTGGTCAAGTTGCGTATGAATTAGAACTCTCCACAGTTCATCCAGTGTTACATGTTTCGATGCTTTGAAAGTGCATAGGAGATCCATCTCGTATTGCTCCCACTGAAGATGTACAAGTTATAGAAGATCTCACCTATGAAGAAGTACCTATAGCTGTTCTGGATCGACAAGTTAAGAGGTTAAGAAATAAAGAAGTAGCTTCTGTAAAAGTGCTTTGGAAAAATCAACAAGTAGAAGAAATCACATGGGAAACTGAGGAAAATATGAAGTCTAAGTACCCGCATTTATTTCAAACTGAAGAGAAAGTTCAAGATGTGGAATTAGAGCAATAATAAGTAAGTATATATAAGTATTATGTGTATGTGACAATATGAAGAATGAACTTAGACTTGAACTTGTTTAGATTGGATAATATTACAAACATTCGAGGACAAATGTTCCTAAGGGGAAAGGATGTAACACTCTGTACATTTCCGAACTTAATTGACTACCTTAACATTTATGGAATTATTTAAGCTTGAGATAGTCGGTGTATTATCCACTAAATTTGTTGGGCTGAATTAATATTGTGCTAGTTGGCTAAATTGAGGTCCAAAATTAAGTAAAAAGACATGGGCCCAAAAAAGGGAGATGATCCATTTAAAAATGGACCAAGTATACTTAGACTTTTTGACCAAATAATTGGCTAAGGGATACCAAAAAGAGGCGGTTAAGGGGAGACTTTATAAGGATGAAATTCATCTTATTTTCAACACATTTCACTTGCCAAAAATCAAATTTTCAATCAAACATTTTTTCCTCTCTCAAACCCTAGCCACCCTAATTTTCTCTAAGGATTTTTGGACAAATCTTCCACTTGCAAGACTTGGTAAGTGTTTAAAATTATAGATTAATATATTATATGCATAATAGGTTGTGTATATCATGATTTTTATGTTTAAAAAAGTGTTGAGCAGTCCACTTTTGCTTAATCACTTAAGGATTTTCCCTCTATGTGGTTTAAACTTGCAAGGGGACTTAAGGTCTTGAACGAATTGAAATAGATGGATGAAATTTCATTATTTTTAAGTGTGGTTCTGTACCTAATTCGTTACTCCTTGTGTATGACTTGTGGAAATGTTTATACGTAATTGTGCATGGAACGTTGGGCATAGTGAAAAGAGAATACTTTCTTGTTTTGTTAAAGTGAATTCTGAAACTGTGTGGACTGTTTTTGGTATATTGTTGTGGAAGGTATTTATGTGAATTTATGGAATAAATATGTGGAGGTTCATTGAGGTAAAAATGTGAAGTATGCACTTGTTGGGAAATCTTGTCGGTTTATGACATCTATGTTGATGTGTGGACTGTTTTGGTATTGTTGGTGTTGTGAGGCAGTAAATTGTATTGTAGGAGGTTGTAATCAAGTTATATGGTAATATAAAGGAAGGTTTAATGATATACCATGTGTTTGGGATGTTGGATAATTTTTACTTCCCGACAAGTAGCTAATTATCACCTTGTGAACTTGTAATGTAATTGGGTTTTAATGTGAGCTCCATTATGTATTCATATTTTAGAGTAACTCTTTAAGGAAGATATGAATTGTTGTAGTCAAATGTGGTAAATATAAGGTATGTAAATTTACTCTTTTCCGTATCCTTTGGGCGCACCTATTGTTCACATCGTCACCGAACTTGTTTCCACTCCAAAAAATTTTAAGTCTCTCAATTCAAGTCTATTAGCAGTTGTTATTTATGTGTCCTTTATTTGTTTACTATTGTTCCAAAGCTCCAATAATGTTATGACCACCGATGTAACAATCTCACAAAAATTAAAGAAATAAAGTAATGCATATTTGGTTGAGTACGGGTTGTAGCTCTGGGGGAGAAAGCCTAGCTCGAGCCTATCCCAATCGATTATTAGATGTAGGGGGTAGCTCTGGGGGTGAAAATATAGCTCGACCCAAACCTGATTTATTGATTTATGGGTGGTATCTTTGGGGGCATAAGCCTAGCTCGAGCCAATCCCAATGTTATTCACCACTGATCAGTTGGTCCCGGGCATTGTGTGATGTATATTAATATAAAGGTAAAAGGAAAGAAATGAATGTAATGTACATGGTTCCACATATACGGTACAATGGTATATCAAAATTATCTATTCACTTGTATTTGATTCCATTTGAGTTCCTATATTTCATACCATTACTTATAGCTTTACATAGTCAGTACATTCTTTCGTACTGACGTCCCTTGGGGGACCTGTCTTACTTACTGCAGGCACAGGAGCTAGTAGACCTTTACAATAGGGTATGGGTCATCTACAGGCTATTGGTGAGGTCCAGGTTGATTCGGGGCTTTCCGAGTCATTTGTCTAGATTTTTGGTACTGTGTAGTAGTTGTATTAGGCGGGGACTTGTCCCAACCTTAGTCATGGTTAGATATATTTTAGAGGCTTTGTAGACATTGTTAATTCAATGACTCCTTTTAGACGTTATGTCCACAACGGCCAAGTGTCTTATCTATTTTGAATGTCTTTTCATGACTTCCGTTATCGAAATATTATATCTGCATGTGGAAGAATTTTTGGTCACTTAATGGCATGCATATGAATGTACATAATCATAGGCTGGTTCTCTTTGGTCTTTACAGCTACGGGTGTCTATCCACCCCAATGGGATTTGAGGCGTGACATAGCCTATGTTCATAAGTTGAATGATAACTTGTGGTTTTTGTACATATTTGTTGTATCTGGATTGATCTTGATATTTTGATCATGTATGTTCATTCATATCATGGATCACTAGATATGCCATTAGCAATATTAATTTTTTAAAATATTGAACTATCTTTTTTTAATTTGGTCCGAGGTAGGATATCCGACCGTATGATATGATACCTTCTATTGATTTAGTCTAGGATAGGACTATAGATGGGTTTTATGTATCTGAGATTGGATTTTGGGTTGGGTATATAGCCCTCGAGTCCCTCATAGGTTCCACCTTACAACATACCATTGTTGATGGGATGCATGTAGATGGGTATTGGCCATTGCATCACATTACATATCATTGCACTACATCATCCTTATTTTTGTTTCTTGAGGTGATTCCTTTATGATTATTAATATTGAACTATTGGGATGTTTCTATGTCAAGTGTTATCTTAGTTTTCTTTACTTATTATAGTATGCGCTTGAGCTCAGTCGGCCTATGATGCATATTGAGTGCTAGTAGTTGTACTCACCCATACTTTTTTGCATCCTTATAATTTAGATGCTATTGCAAGTTACTAGTGTGGCCCTTGATCATGCAAAGTTACTATTTTCAAAGTTGTGGTGAGCTTCTATGTTCGGAGATTGTCCTGATTTCTTCCATATTTTATTTTTATCTTATTTACTTCTTGACAACTTTATATTTTGGTTTAGGTGTCATTCTTGTACTTCTAACAGCCGATTCTTGGGATTCTTGATGTACAGTTTTACTTCAATTTGAGTATGTTTGGAGTTTTATTAGTTAATTGTATCAATGTTTTACCATTTTCCTTTATTTTGAGTTGATTACATTTGTTGAATTTGGCTTACCTACCATGGTTGGGTTAGGGTAGGTGCAAATATAACTCTTGTTATTTTGGATTATGACAAGTTGGTATCAAAGCACAAAGTTCACTAGCCTTATGAGTACAAGAGAAAGTGTCTAGTCAATTCTTATGGATTGGTACGATGTCATTTGCATCTATCTTTGGGAGGCTATGGGACACTATTATGAAAATATTATTATTTGATTCCTTATCATACATAATTTGTTCACTTCTTGAATTCTAAACTGTGTTTCTTTCACTCAATAGATGTTGAGGATGAGATCAGATGCAACTTATAGTGATGTTCTTAAACCCGCTGATAAGGCCCCATCTAGTGGTCGAGGCAAGGATCTTAGCCGTGGAAGAGGTAGATAATAAGGTGTAGCACCAGTTATGGGTCATGCTAGAGCAACATCTCCTTAGCAAGAGTTTGAGTATGTGGCTTATCATCATGCGAGAGTAAGGACAACCAAGTTCCATTGTGTTTAGTATACGACCTAGTGTTGCATGATCCAATGGTTTGAATTTTAATTTTCTTGGAGGATATGCCTTAGACATGAGCTCTACCTGTCACTCCTGATTGATCACAAACTACATGTCAATTTCGACCTTCAGATCGAGTGCCAATTTAGGGTGTGTAGACTCCTGGGCATAACCAGTTGCTACTATGTCTCCATGAATTGATGCTTTGTTAGTTCAACTTATAGGTCGTATCTAGGGCGATGATGTCAATTAAGGATAGTAAGGGGCACTAGAGATCACCAAGAAGGACAATGAGCTTATGAGGTTAATAGCTTTCTATCTAAGGGAACTTCTCATCTGTTATGATGGTGTGCCAAGGGGCTTCTCATCCATTAGAAAGGTATGCCAAACAAAACATTACGAGATTTCAACCATAATAGTTTTCTTACAGAGAAGCCTGGGATTCTTATCCCGAAGGATGGCTTGCCACAAATGTAGCTTCTACAATCCCAAGGATGTCTTTCCAAAGTTAGCTAGAACAATAAATCGAATTATACTATTACAACTTTTCCCTACAAACATGGGTTGGCAATACTCCCTAGCCAAAGCTCCTCAAACTTGGGAATTGTCCTATTCTAATAACAGATTTACATGTCCCACTACGTAATGAACTTTGAAAAACAATGTAAATGTGACAAGCTAATTTTAATAAACTTAGAAAGCCATTGAAAACACAACAAGCGTACTTGCCTAGTATTTCCTTAACCCACTAGTGTAAAACCCCATAATTTTCTAACCCCATTTGATACCTTGGGTTCATATCTACCTAGGTGTTGAGATTCCATGAGTATGTGTTTTATAGTGTCATTGGTGAAACATTTGATATCAGGCCTAATATGTGCGATTAGACCTTCGTAGGAGGTATTTTGTGATTTTGTGGAGCATTTGTCTAATCTTACACATTCCAACCTCAATTGGTGACTTGGAGTCATGTTTACTTGATGATTAAGATCACTAAGTAAGTATTTTGTAGTGTTTTGATATGGTATTGGATGATATGCAAGTATTGGAAAAAGTGGCCAAAAAATTCAGCAAAGTACCAAGACTTGCGCCACTCCCTATTTTAGGGGGTGTGGCGCAAGCCTATGATTCTTAGGGGTGTCATTTCCTATGCCACAAGCTTTCTTTGCAGCTAGTGGCGCAAGGCACAAAGATTGTGCCCTTCTGGGCTCGTTTCGCAACGCAATTCTACGTCGATTCTTATATGGTTTCTTTTGGTTCTTTGCAGTTCTTTGAGCATTGTTAGAGCTTCAAATACATCAATACACTCCTACATACTTCTACATTATCAAACCGTAAAACACAAGTAATTATCAAAAATGTTCAGTGAAGCTATGGGCGACGAGAATTTCTATTTTTGCGAGTGAGACGACGAATGAGAATCTCGTAAACGAATATTGTCGTGACATTATGGAATTATTTAAACATGAGATATATGATGGGTTAAATATTAAATTTGATGGGCTAAATGGATATGAGTCATTGGGCTCACTTAAGGCCCAAAATGAAGCCAAAAGGCAAGGCCCGATGGGGCAAATGACCCATTCTTCCACTTTGACCAAAAAAACATTGATTTTAATGCAAGAAAATGGATAAGGATGACTTTATTACTATATAAAGTCCCCAAAATCATATTTTTATTCCTAAACACACACAACACATTTTGGGATTTTTAAGATATTTCCTTTTGGTTCTCTCAAACCCTAAGAAACCTAAGCCCTTTTCTTTGGACAAGATCATCCTATTCCAAGCTTGGGTAAGTGTTTATTATTATGGTTTAACATATTATTTTCATGGGATATTATGTATATCATGTTGGTTATGCTTGGAAATGGTGGACATGGCACTTTGTGTTTTTATATAAGATTTGTGATCCATGAGATTCAAGCTTGAATTATGACTTGTGACTTTGATGGAAGAGCATGGTATGGATAAAATATGAACATGTATGGTGTGATTTTGTTATTAAACTTGTTATTTTTCTAAAAGTGTAAATTGTGGGATTTTGGCCGATATGTGCTATGAGGTGTATTAAGATAATTTAATGGATTATTTGTGATGTGGTATGGATAAGAAAGTGTAAAGGAGAAGGGTTGTGGTGAAATATATTGATTATCATGTATTTTTCAATGTATGGAATATTGGGGGATTTTTGGAATAATAATTCCATCAATGGTTTTGACAAGGGGAAATGGCATGTTTAAAGGCAAACATGTAACTAATTGAGGTTATATGCATTTGTAAAGTAGTTGATGGTTAATGTGAATCCCGTTATATTTTTGTGTTGTAGAGTGACACATAAAGAAGGAGCGGGACTATTGTATGCACCTCTAGGATTGTATATTCGTATTGAGAATACAAGGTATGTAAGGTTACTCTTTTATATCCTTCTGCAGCATATGGTGTTCACACTGTCATAGTACTCATTTGATTCCGAAATGCTCTAAGGTATTCCGTATACGGTAGTTGACTAGTGTTACTCATATGTCTCTTATTCATCGATCAATTATGAACCACATGTCTCATATTCATTGATGGTATTCCAAAAGTCCAATAAGGTTGTGTTCCAAAGTTCCAATGGTGGTTATACTCATGTATCTTGTTCATTTATTATTGTCTAATGGTTCCAATGGTGTTATGTTGCTAAAAGGCTATGTTTCCAATAATGTTTATTCACATATCTCTCACTCATTGATTATTGATCCAAAGCTCCAAATACAGTTGTGATTATCATTGTATCGATCTCAAAGTATCAATCTCAAAGTAATGCATATGTGATTAATGATTAGGTATGGGTGGCAGCTTTGGGGGTAAAATGCCTAGCTCAAGTCGATCCCGAGATTGTTGGATCAGGGGGCAGTCCTAGAGGCATAAGCCTAGCTCGGACAGATCCTGACAGGGGGAAACTCTAGAGGTAATAACCTAGCTCGAGCCGAACCTAATATGTTGGAATGGGTGACAGCTCTAGAGGCATAAACCTAGCTCGAGCCGATCCTGATATATTGATTCATAGGGTGGCAGCTCTTAGGGAATAAGCCTAGCTCGAGCCGATCCCAACATAACGTTACGTTATGTACAGACCCAATGATCAGTTGGGGCTCGGGTGCATTATAGCACAGTAAAAGATGAATAAGCATTGAGGTAAAGAAGCAAAGAAAGTAAATAAAGCAATACACATGATTCCCAAAGTGCAGAATGTTGACTTATTCATATTGATTTTCATTTGCATTTGAGTTCATTGAAATATTTATGTATTATACAGTTTTATTTGAGCCTTACATACTCAGTACTTTCTTCATACTGACCCCTCTTAGGGGATTTACCTTACTTGCTGCAGGCGCAGGTACTAGTAGGCCTCCCCAGTAAGTTGCCAGTTTTGTACGGATCATTGGTGAGCTCCAGTTAGTTCGGGGCTTCTCCGAGTCACAGTTGTTCATATGTTTTGGTATTGTACATAGTGTATAAAGCGGGGACTTGTCCCGACTTTCAGTTGGTTTTGGTAAATGCATTTGTTAGAGGCTTTTGTAGACATATGTGGGTGTATGGATGTAGGGTGACACATGACGTCTTGACTTGATGGCCTCAACGGCCAAGTTTCACATATGTATATATATATATATATATATATATCACATGTTCCATGAGTTCCGTTATTAGCATTTTAAAGTCCTTACTTGGTAATGGTTTTTCTTGTGACAAGCATATGAACGAATAGAAAAAAAGCTTGGTTCTCTCGGTCCTTATCGGTTACGAGTTCCAATCATGCCTCGTTGGGATTCGGGACGTTACAACTAGTCCTACTAAAGGATCGGACTTTCCATCCCTTCATGAGGGAAGTCTTTATCCGATAAACATTTTATTAATAATACAATATGTACAAAATAGGGGAAGACTAAAGATGTTTTTAAACTATGAGCTAGCTTCCATTATATAGGAGAAGGAACCCTAATACAAAGAAACTTAAAAATAAAAACATTATCTTACATGGCACACCCATCTAATAATAATAATTCCTTATCCTATCTAAAAATAGTAAATCCCTGTCTAGGTACACAATTCTATCCTAAACAATACAAAAGACATGGCACACTATTTTACAAATTAAGCACCACAAACATGTGAAGGAGCCTAATTAGACAAAAGACACATAAAAGATAAACATGACCAAACATCTGCAAATATGAGAAAGCCATAATATTTACATTGAGTTGTATATGACATCATATGCAAGTGCGATTCACTTTTGTCTTCTTTAGATGCAAGCAGATGGGTAAGTAGGTTGCAGGTAACTTGCATGTAGGTGGGTAAACTACTTGTATGTATGTTGCAAGAAGGTGGGTAAGATACTTATAGGTATTTTGTGTGCAGGTAGGTAAGCTACTTGTAGGAAAGTGGGTAGAAAACTTTTCTAGGAAGAATTGTGGTGAAATTTGGTAGGTAATTTATTGAGGAAAAAAGGTAATTTGTGGTGATGGTGGTAAATGGTAGTTTCTTTCACATGTCATCAGGAATCATTAGGTGGTACAGTGTTTGAATACATTGATAGAGGTCTTGTGTATCCTTCTTCAATCCACTAATCAATTTCATGCCTGATATATGGTTTTAAAAGGTTGATGGGGGGCTTTGTCTTTCACTTGTCTTGTTTTGCTGCAACCTTTTTTGAAAATTCTTCTGGCCTGGATAGGAATTCCACCATAATATTATCCTTCCCTTTACGGTGTTTGGCTTGGAACTTGTAAGGAGATAACCATTGTGCCTATCTGAGACTTTGTGGATTGGGTATAATTTTTGGATTTATTTGAATCTTCTTTTGAAAGGCTTTCATATCCATCTCGATTAGGAACTGTGTATTAATAAAAAACAAATTGAACTTCTTGATTCTATTCTTTACAATAGGAATCTCCTTAGATGTGGAATGATAGTGTTGTTCAACATGTTTGAATCATCCACTGATGTACCCATATATCTTTTATTTGCAATTTTTTCTTCTAAAAGGATTGTGCTCCCATTGTCATTTATGGAATCCTTCTGCAATAGCCTCTTTCCATTGGAGGGGATATAGAGAGTCTTGACATTTTTGGATAATTCTATTATTTTTCTAATTACATCATCCTATCCCTTTCCCAAAATTTAAGCATTCTTCATAAGCATCTTTGTAAGTGAGTAATGTATATAGAGAAATGAGGGATAAAATCTCTAACATAATTAATCACACTTAGAAATTATTGGAGTAGTTTTACTATAAAGTTAGTGTCTGGAAACCTGAGTAACTCCTAGCCGATTTGTGGCCCTGGACTATATGCTCCATGAACAAAATTCATTCCTTGAAAGTCAATCATATTTTTATGAGAGTCATTTTTTTTTCTGAGAGCATAATTCCATATTTCTTCACTAGCTCATGAAATTGGTGAAGAAGGATAAAATGCTCCTCAAAAGTATTACTAAACAATAGTATGTCATAAATGAAAACTAGTGATGTGTGGAAGATGTGATGAAATATTCTTGTCATGGCTTTTTGGAATAGAGTGGGTGCAGGTTTGAGCCCAAATGACATACCTTTTTATTAATAATAGTGATCTGGTATGCAAACCTTATTTTGGCTCTTTCATCTGGGTGTATGTCTAATTGCCAAAAAGTAGATTTAAGATCAAACTTGGAAAAGTAAGTGGCTTTATCTAAGTGTGATAATAAGGTCATCATATTTGAGATGGGAAATTTATCATCTATAAGGAAATGGTTTAAGGGTTGATAATTGATGACTAATCAGAGTTTACCTTTTGTTTGTTCATCTCATTTGTTGACAAAAAAGGCTTTACAAGCTTATTAGGAATCTGATGGCTCGATTAGTCCGATTACCATAAGGTCTTCACATTCCTTCTTTGCAAGTTGAAGATGTTCTAGGTTTTTGCCTGAGTGGCTTGAATTTGTGGGGTTGATATTTTTATTCTTTTTAAAAGGGAGTTTGATAAAGAATTCTTCATTGAGCTATAGGGTATTGCTATTTTTCATCAAAAACTCTTTTTGATATTTTACACATGATTCCTCTACCAACTGATGTTTGATTTTCTTGATTTGTTCCTCGTCAGTGATTTGGAATGACCTGGAGATTTTAGTATATGGCTTGAATGGGTCTCCGAAAGTTATTCCTTGGGTTCTAATGTTAATTTGATCATTGAGTTATTTATAGCTATCAAAACCAATGATGAGGTCTTTCCCTGGGACATTGAACCCAAGTAATTTGGTTCTGAACTTCACTCCTAGGAAGAATTCAATCATGATAAGATGTTTTGTTATAACTCTAGCAGTCAGGATTCCCTTTGATGCAGAATTGAAATTCCTTAAATGAGGAATCTATTGATCTTCAGAAAGCATGGCCGGATTGATCATTGAGACCGATGAACTTGTGTCTATAAAAGAAATAGGCTAAATTTATTTTTCCAACTTAGATCAATGGATAGCTAGTTGGACATAAGGGGTATCTAAATATGCGGTAGCATTGACTCTTTTTTATATTACGTTGGATATCTAAAATAAATCACTGTCTGATTTTACATAAATATCTAGGGAAAAAAGTGTTTTCTCTAGTTTTTCTTTGTGTGAGAAATTTGATTCAATATCATCATCTCTGATGAGCTAGATGCATGTAAGATCTACTACGTCATCAAAGAGTTGGATGGATATGTTGAACCTCTTATATTAAGGAAAATTCTTTGCAAAGTGTCCCAATTGTGGCATATGAAACATTTGTCATTCTTCTTTAATTTCCTAGACTTCTTCCCCTGAAGTACTTGATGCTCCTGGTCATCCTACACTTATTATTTGAAGGCTTAGGTAGTTTGAAACTTCTTATATTGCACGTAACTTTTGTGCCTTGTCAGTTGATTAGAGAAAATGTAAGAACAGTTGGATCTAATGAGTAAGTCACCTTTTTCTGCTCTATCGAAGACTTGATAGGTATCACTAGTTTCAGAATATTCATCCATAGAGCTATAATCAAATGAATTTTTTATGGGTCCCTATTAAGTTTTTGTAAGATAAGCGTCATTGATATCATTGATGCATCGCAAATACTCTTTCATAGGATCATTATTATTTGTATATTGAGAATTGATATCTGAGGTATTATCTTTTCCTAGGACATAGATCTTTATAACAACTTGATCGGGGATAATCAACGGCTTGTCTGGAAAACTATGATCTGAGAAGAGCCATTCATCATTAAGAAGATTGTCACGCCCCGAATCCCATCGAGACATGATTGGCACCCAAAGCCGATATGGCCCAAGAGAACCAATCTTTGCTCCTGAACCTTCGTATGCAGATCCTCATATGAATCTTATTGAACCTTATGCAACTATATGGAAAACATGAACATGGAAACATATGCTATAAACATATATATCAAACTTGGCCGTTGGGGCCATTACGTCTAACTGAACGTACATATCTTACATCCATATACCCACATATGTCTACAAAAGCCTCTAACAGATGCATTTACCAGACCAACTAAAATTCGGGACAAGTCCCTGCTTTATACAAAATTTACAATGCCAAAACAACTATACAACTATGACCCAGAAAGCTCCGATCAAGTGGAGCTCACCAAAACTCTGCGAATGATCCCCAGTCTACAGAGGAGGTCTACCAATGCCTGTACCTGCAACATGTAAGTTAAGTCCCCCGAGGGGGTCAGTACGAAGAATGTACTGAGTATGTAAGGCTTATAATAAATAACATCATACATGAGAATGTCAATCTAATAAAAATATGAGAGAATAGTCAACGTAGATGAACCAACATTTTAAATGTGGAAACATGCATATTGTATTAATATGTTAGATCACTCACTTAACTCCTTATTAGTCATATAACATCTTTCATACACATCCTCATTCAAGAGATTGTTCCTTCACTCAAAAGACTTACCTCCAAGAGGTTCTCCTATTCCCGAAATTCTAGAGGTTCCTCTATTCCATATATTCCAGAGATTCTTTCTTGCTTCTATGCCCACTACCATTAATAATCATCTCCTTGGTTGGTCGGTTGTAAAAGAATAATACTCATCCACATACATCCACTCCAGTGGTAGGGTAGAGAATTAATCATATAACGTACATCCACTCTATTAACGTACATCCACTTTATTGGTGGTTTATCCTACATCCACTCTCTTAACGTACATCCACTCTATTGGTGATTTATCCTACATCCACTCTCTTAACGTACATCCACTCTATTGGTGATTTATCCTACATCCACTCTCTTAACGTACATCTACTCTATTGGTGATTTATCCTACATCCACTCTCTTAACGTACATCCACTCTATTGGTGATTTATCCTACATCCACTCTCATAATGGGAGAATATACATCCAATCTCTTAACGTACATCCACTCTATTAGTGGTAATTTAACTTATGCGCACACCTTTCTTCATTTCTTACTTTTGAGTGATTGATAAATGGTCATCATAAAGATGTGTTCTTTCACCCCATGGATACACTCATACTATTAGGATCGTTATCAGACATAATAACAATAATAGTGAAAAGAATTAATGAACGTGAATAAACTCTCCTTCTGCATGTGGGGATCTATGTAAATTACGTTCTTTACTTCTCTTGTCTTCATATTCATTCATCTTTATTATTCTACCCATGCTAGGCTGTTCTGTCGCCCCTGGGATGAGATTAACCCATGCTAGGTACTTTGACCCCTGGGATGTTATGTGAACCCATGCTAGGCTTTCGTGTCGCCCCTGGGATATCATTAACCCATGCTAGGCTTATCGCCCCTGGGATGTTATATTAACCCATGCTAGGCTTTCGTGTCGCCCCTGGGATGTTATATTAACCCATGCTAGGCTTTCGTGTCGCCCCTGGGATGTACCATCATAACCCATGCTAGGCTTGTCGCCCCTGGGATGTACCATCATAACCCATGCTAGGCTTTTATATCGCCCCTGGGATGTATTGGGATCAACCCATGCTAGGCGTTTATATCGCCCCTGGGATACCACCCGTGCTATTGGGATCGACCCATGCTAGGTATTTTAACCCCTGGGATACCACCCATGATTACTTCTTAATTATACATCTTTTATTTCTCTTGTTATTAGTACTTCCATTCTTATGAGTGATTGAGATATTGAGGATCATGACATAATAGGAATCACACATATGATTGACATATTCACTTATGAAGGATAGATATATTAGCTTGCACATCACCTCTCTTATTCCTCTTATGAGATCTTATGAGATTTGTACTTCTACTTGTGAAAGATTGATACAAATATAATCATCATAATTGAGGACTTGGAACATGACATAATTGGAAAATGCTATTTAAGAATAAATAGGTTCTCTTATGTTATTACTCTCTCTTGAGATCGTTCCTTTAGGAATGATAACGTTATGACATTTTTAGAACTTCACTCCATGAATAAGAGACAAACGAATCATCAGTCATTTAAGAATAGGACACATATGAGTAATAATATACGTCAACCTGAATTTGAGATACTTCAAACCTCTCGGAATTGAAACAAGTCCAATGTCAATGTGAACAACATGTTGTAGAGGGATATGGAAAAAGGAACCTTACATACCTTGTAGTCTTAATACGAATAAACAATCTTAGACGTGCATACAATATTCCTGCTCCTTCCTTATGTTTTGCTCTACAACACAAATTTATAACGAAACCAACATCAACCACCAATTACCTTATAATGGCATACAACAACAATAAGTCACATGTTTAGGTTTACCATGTCATTTCCCCCTTAACAAAACCATTGAGAAAAATCATTATTCCAAATATCCTCCAATATTCCCAACATTTACCAATACATGATAATCAATACATTCCACCACAACACTTCCCCTTTACACTTTCTTATCCACACCACATCACAAACAATCCATCAATTCACCTTAATACACTTCATAGCACAAATCGGCCAACATCCCACAATTTGCACTTATAAAAAAAATAACAAATTAAATAACAAAATAACACCATAGACGTTCATATTTTATCCATGCCATGATCTTTCATCAAAGGCACAAGTCTAAATTCAAGCTCAAATCCCATGGATCACAAATCTTATACAAAAGCACAAAGTGCCATGTCCAACATTTCAACCATAACCAACATGATATACATATTATATCATGCTTATAATATGTTAAAGTACAATAATATTCACTTACCCAAGCTTGAAAGATGATGATCTTGCTCCAAGAAGTGCCTTAGGGTTTTGAAAGCCAAAAAGATGTTCTTGGGAAATTTCTAGAAAAAGATAGATAAGGCATGGGTGTTTCTCATGATAAAATCAGATATTTGGACCCTTTTATATACCTTGAGTCCATACTTAGTCATTAATGTGGTATTCTAGAAGGTCTTGGCAAGAATGGGTCTTTTGACCCATTTTTGGGCCATGCTTTCTTTTCATTTTTGGGCCCTTTTTGGGCCCAATTCACTTAACCCGATAAAATCAATAATTTTTCGTGTTTAATTCGTCTCATATGTATTACAATAATATTCCCACTCATGCTATTCATATCCGTAGCCTCAATCCAAAAACAAGCAATTCTAGCCACGTATGGCCTATTTTGACCAAAAGGGCAAAATCATCATTTTGTGACCCCAAATTCGTTCTCGAGTAATTTTATCATGCAAATATAATATTTTACTCATTTCATATATGTTTTAGAAGATACGTGGCAAAAATCAGCTCGGTACGTCCCCGTATACCCTTGGGACTTAAAAATTTCCAGCTTTCGAAAAAGTGGAAAACCCAAGGTGGCACGCCCAACTGCCTATGGGCTAAAAATTTTATCCCAAAGCGGCGTGGCACGGTCCCAAATGGGCCCCTTACTTACTTGTTTCGAAAATTCCATTTTTCGACTTCTCTTCGTGGGTTTGGTTAGATACTTCAAGTCCTATTCTTTAGCTCACTTCTTACCCTTAATATACTTTGTTTAGATGTACTCTTAGCCTTATTTTGAGCCCCAAAACTGTGCCATAAAACTCACAAAACAACTCTTATGAAGGGCTAATCACATGTATGAAACCAAATTTCAATTTCCTCCACATTAACATCACCAAATGCATACTTAGAGCTCTCGACACCTAAGTATACAGTGCTCAATGTCGTCACATAGGGTTAGGAAGGTATGGGGTGTTACATTCTTCATTTAAGGAGGTCAAGTTTTCATATGGCACTTTATGTTCTTGATCTTCAAGTCATCATCAAGAATGATCGAGCTTAAATATGAGAATATCAAGTTGTCATCTCAAGCAATGAAACTTGAGATCATCATATTTCTTGGATTTGCATCCTTTAGACATGTGCCAAATTCCTTATTTATTTTGGACTATTTTTGAGATGCATGAGCTCGCATATGAGCTGTAATGGAGTCCTTTCTTTCCCATAAAACTTTGACAATGTCAAACTCTTAATCATCCTTTGGTGTCCTAATGAAAGGCATAGGCATAAATGAACTGAAAGGGAAGGTATGATAGGTATGGCCCAGTTTTGGCGGTGAGTATACTTGTGGTGACATGAGGAATAAGGTTTGTTTTGTGGGGGAGCTTTAGGCTCTTTGTGGTTCAAAGCTGGCATATTTCAGCTGTTGGATTTGTTCTTTAATGGAGGCCATTTTTTTGTTGTTGGTTGAAGAAGTGTAAAAGAGAGGTACCTGGTTGATGTATATGAATCTGTATGGTTTTCAGTCTATGTTCTAGGTGCTTGATAAGTATAGTATGTTGAGAGGATATTTGTTCCACTTTTGTGTCCATCATTTCTACCTTATTCACTAACTTATTCTATGAATGGTTAATATTTATAAGGGAGTGCCAATACTAGATAGCATCTTATTTTCACACATGACATTCTCAGATTCTAGTTAAGGGTTTCTTCCATGTCTCTAGAGGATATCTTTTCTCACATTGGTAGGAGAATATTCTTTTGTGGGATTTTTGAGGCACAAATCATATAATTTTTTTCAAAAGGTTGCTATTATGGGAAATTAGTAGTATGGCTAGATCTGGATGGTGACATTATTACTCATGTTCTTTTAGTATTTTGCAGGTTTAACTGTGGACTTTGTAGATATGGATGGCCAATCTTGGGGTTTATATGAGACAAGAAATTCATACTTTCCTAGAGAACTCAGAGAACCAATAGATGGGTCTCCGTCTTTGTATTTCTTCTTCAATTCCCTTTTAGAGGTTCTTCCTCTTTACTTCTTTTCCTATTTGCTTCTGGCATAATAGTTTTCATCCCATTCCATGTCATTCTCATGACACTCTTTATAGTCACAATCTATATCACATGGTCAATGTCCCATTAAAGGACATTTGTACCAATGTACGCCAACCTTCATGATTAAATTGTTTTATCCAATCATGTTCACTCATGAAGCTTATGAGGTACCAAAATATGGTTTTTTGGTCCATCTCTTCTGTAAAAACATCAACCTGTTGGTACATATGGATAGAGAAGGTTGTTTTATGGGCCTTTTTGAGGTGAGTGTGGTAAAGGTTTATAGCGACTGAGTTGTCATGCTTTCTAGTAAAAGTAGGTTCAAACGATTAGAGGGGTTGAGGATGGTCTCTAAACTTCTCATAGATTGTGAACCATGTATTTGGAAGAA
Organism: Capsicum rhomboideum; assembly: GCA_031232105.1. Lineage (NCBI taxonomy): Eukaryota > Viridiplantae > Streptophyta > Magnoliopsida > Solanales > Solanaceae > Capsicum > Capsicum rhomboideum. The sequence continues at coordinate 72,700,815 of CP124718.1, read as the reverse complement.
TTTTGTCAAGTTCTTCCCTGCATATTTGCTTGGGATTTTCGTTTACTGGGTAGCTTCATTATTGACATCTATATTTAAAGGTAAAGTATTTTTTCCACCCAAAAAAGATAGATCCATAGCAGGGTTCTATACTCACCAAGTTATGTCATACTGAAGAGTGGCCCTTATGGTATCTCTAGCTCGTCGACCTCCAAGGATTTTTACCTGGATCTTTAATGCCTCATCAGATACAGATCATAAAGGGACATGTTGATGTTGGGGAATATAGTGACAAAGGCTATCTCGGCTATGAGAGTAATCTTTGTGTTTCCTAAGTTTGCATGTTGGTAGTCATTGTATGGTATCAAGATGTGAAAGATGAGCCCCAATGGGTTGGCCTACTCTTCCATGATACCTCAAAGCAACTCTGAAGGCACCAAAATGATTATGGGTGAAACAATGACTAAAATGTTCATCTTGAGTTTATCTGGAGTTGTAAGAATAGGACACTGGTAACATTTTGATACGACAACATATTCTTGAACTCCTTTAGGCTTTTGTTGGACTAAGGAATGCATATGTTACCATAGAGAACATGACTTTTTATAAAAGTGGACTATGGATTTAGCAGAGGTAGGTATATGGGAAATATTTTATTTTCTAGTAGTAAGATATCTACTTCATAGAGGTATCATAATTACATGAGAGGATTTTACTGTAGGTAGGAGTCATATTTATTTTTGCTAAGGATTTATAAGGGTTGGACTTCGATGGGAAATACATAGTTTTACAAGAGTTGGAAAACGATAATAATGACTCTGACATGACATATTTGTAAAGAATCAAAGACAACTATATACAAACTTTGTTAGTAACAATGCAAAAACTAATATATGAAAGATTCTGGATGAAATTATAACTAAGGACCTAAATAATATTATGGTAATAACTCAGATAAGATTATACTAGACTCAGGACAAAACTATAGCTAAGAAGTAGATAATAATAAAGTAAAGTTGATGTGATAATGATCAGAGCAGATTTTATATGAAACCTTGTTCCTTTCATAAAAGGAGATGGGCTGGATTTGATACCAAGTTGAAAGTAAGGGGCATATAAGAACATCAGGAAGGCACGACGAGCTTGCGAGGTCAATAGATTTCAAGCCAAGGGGCCTTCTCCTCTATTAGGATGTCATCTAAGGGGATTCTAATCAATTCGTATGCCATGCCAAACAAAACTTGGTGAGTTTACAACCATAATTGTTTTCATAGTAAGAGGACTGGGGCTTCTCATCTTGAAGGATGGATTGCCATAAACCCAGCTTCTATAACCCAAAGGATGGATTTCCAAAGTCAGTCTATATAGTAAATAAAATAATCGTACTATAACTTTATCCTACAAACATTGGCTGGTGCTCCCTAGGCCAAAGCTCCTAAATTTGGGAAAAGTCCTACTAAACTAATAGATTTACATGTTCCTGTAAGTAAGAAACTTTGAAAAATAATTGTAATCGCAATAAGTTAGTTTTAATAAACTAAAAAGCCATTGAAAACACAACAAGTCTAATTGCCTAGTATTTTATTACCCCACTACTCCAACTGAAGAACCAGACTTTCCATCCCTTTAAGAGAGAAGAGGAAGAGTGAAGTGTTATCCAACAAACTTTTTATTAATAACACAATATGAATAAAATGGGGAAAGACTAAAGATGGAGGAATACTAAAGATGGGGGAAAACTAAAAATGTCTTCTAACTATGACCTAGCTTCCTTTATATAGAAGAAAGAAGCCTAATACAAACGAACCTAAGAATAAAAAACATTATCTTATATGTCATGCGATTCTAATAATCATAATGCATTATCCTATTAAAAAATAGCAATTAGCTATCAAGGCACACAATTCTATCCTAAATAATACAAAAGACATGGCTCACTAGTTTACAAATTGGGCCCTACAAACATATGTAGGAGCCTAATAAGATAGAAGAAATGAAAAACCTAAAAACAACAAAGCATTTGAAAATATGAGAAATACGTAATATTTACATTGAATGGCATGTTACAACATGTGAAAGTATGATCCACTTTTGTCTTCTTTAGGTGTAAGAAGGTGGGTAAGATATTGTAAGCAACTTTCAAGAACGTGCGTAATCTACTTGTATGTATCTTACAAGCAGGTGGGTAAGATACTTGCAGGTGTTTTGTAAGCGTATGGGTAAGCTACTTGTAGGAAAGTGGGCTAGCAAACTTTTATAGAAAGATTTATGGTAAAATTTGGCGAGTAACTTGTAGAGGTAAAATATAATTGGTGGTGATGGTGGTAATGGGTAGTTTCTTGAACATGTTATCAAGAATCATTAGGTGGTGCAATGTTTGAAGGTTTACATGGAGGACTTGTGTATCCTTCTTCCATCCATTAATCATTTTTATGCCTTATACGTGGTTTGAGAACATTGATGGAGGGCTTTCCCTTTCGCTTATCTTGTTTAGTTGTAACATTTTGAAAATTCTTCTTGCCTGAATAGGAAATCTATAAAATTATCCTTCCTCTAAAGTGCTGACTTGGAACTTGTAAGGAGAAAGTCATTGTGCCTATCTAAGAATATGTAGATTGGGGATGTTTTTTGGATTTATCTGAATCATCTTTTGAAAAGTTTTCATGTCCATATTGATTAGGAACTGTGTGTAAATCACAAAGAAATTGAACTTATTGATTCCATTCTTCATAGCAAGAATCTCCTTAAATATATAGTGATAATGTTGTTCAACATCTTTTAATCGTACACTATAATACCTGCATATCTTTCATTTACCATCTTTTTCTTCTAAAAAGACTGCACTCCAATGGTCATTGCTGACATCTATCTGCATCAAAGGGGATATGGAGAGTCTTAACATTTTTGGATAATTCTTTTATTTTTCAAGATGCAACATCCTCTCCCTTTCCCCAAATTCAAGCATTCTTGAGCATTTTCATAAGTGGTGTAATGTATGTAGAGACATTAGAGAAAAAAATCTCTAACATAATTAACTATGCCAAAAAATTGATGGAGTTGTTTTACTATGAAGTTAGTGTATGAAAACTCGAGTAACTCCTGGCAATTGTGTGGCCTTAGTCTATATGCTTTATGAACAAAATGCATTCCCTAAAAGTTAATCTCATTTTTGAAAAGAGTCATCTTCTTTCCTGAGTGCAAAATGCCATATTTCTTCACTAGGTCATGAAATTGGCGAAGTAGGATAAAGTGATACTCCAAAGTATCACTGAACAATAATATGTCATGAATGTAAACTAGTGGTGTGTGGAAAATGGGATGGAATATTCTTATCCTGGCCTTTTGCAATAGAGAGGGTGCAGGTTTGAGCCCAAATAGCATAACTTTCCATTGATAATGTTGATCAGGTATGCAAAACCCCATTTAGGCTCTTTTATTTAGGTGTATGCCCAATTGCCAAAACTCAATTTAAGATCAAACTTGGAAAAGTAAGTGGTTTTGTCTATGCGTGAGAACAAGGTGAACTAAATTATAATGGGAAAAAAATTTATCATCTAAAAGGAAATGGTTCATGGATTGGTAAATGATGACTAATCAGAGTTTACCTCTTATTTGTTCAGTTCGTTTGTTGACATAAAAATGTTCACAAGACCATAGGGTATTAGATGGATTGATTGTTTTAAATCCTAAAATTTCATCACATTCCTTCCTTGCAAGCTGAAGAAGTTCTGAGTTCATGCCTGAGTGGCTTTCCATTGTGGGGTTGATATTTTCATTCTCTTTCAAAAGGAGTCAGATGAAGAATTCTTCATTTAGCCATATGGGTTATTTTTCTTCATAAACTCTTTGTGAGATTTTACACATGATTCCTCAACTAGCTGATGTTTGATTTTCTTTATCTATTCCTTATTAGTGATTTGGAATAACCTTGAGATTTTAGTATATGACTTTAATTGGTCTTTGAAATCAATTCCGTGGGTTCTAATATTAAGTCGATCCTTGAGTTATTTGTATATATCAAACCCAATAATGAGGTATTTCTCTAGTACATTGGACCTAAGTAATTTTGCTCTAAACTTCACTTTTAGGAAGAATTCAATCATGATAGGTTGTTTTGTGATAACTCTGGTTGTCACGATTCCTTTCTATGCAATATTGAAATTCCTTAAATAAGGGATCCATTGATCTTTAGGAAGGATGGCAGGATTAAGCATTGAGGTTGTTGCTCTTGTGCCTATGAAGGTAATAACCCAAATTGGTTTGTCCTACTTGGATGGATAGATCACTAGTTGGACATGAAGGGTATCTGCATTTAAAGTGATGCCAACTCTTTCTTTTTTTTGTTGTTGGATATCTGGAATAGATCACCTTTTGATTTTATGTAGACATCCTGGAAAAAGGGAGTTTTCTTTTTCAGTTTTTCTTCAATCGAGAAAACAAATTCAATATCATTATCTATGCTGAGGTAGATGATCTGCTATGTTATCAAAAAGTTGGTCAGACTTGTTGGATCTCTTATATTGAAGATAATTCTTGTAAAGTGTGCCATCCTATGGAAGATAAAGCATCTATCATTCTTGTGGTAATTGCCTAAACTTTTTCTCCTGAAGTACTTGGTGCGCCTGGAATCTAGTGACTGAGTCATATTTTTCTACTCTATTAGAGACTAGATTGGTATCACCAGTTTAAAAATATTTATATATAGGGCTATAATCAGATAAATATTTTTACTGGATCTTGTGGAGTATTAGTAAGACCAGCGTCATGGAGATCTTTAACGTATTATAAATACTCATTTATAGGACCTTCATTATCTGGATCTTGAGGATTGAAATTTGGGATACCAACTTTTCTTAGGCTATAGAGCTCTGAAACAACTTTATTGGGGATAATTTAGTCATTTTCTAGAAAACCATAATCTGAGAAGAGCCAGTCATCATTATGAAGACATTATTTTTAGGAGGTCTAGTTGTAACAGGGCACTTCATGTTATGGAATCTTCAAGTCATTATCTGGAATGATCTGGATTTGATATGAGAAGATCAAGTCATCATTTGGAGCAACGTAACTTGATATCATCATGTTTCCTGAATCTTCATCGTTTGGACTTGCGCCAATTTCCTTCTTTCTCTTGGATGATTTTTGAGTTGTATCAGCTTGCCTCTAAGTTGTAATGGAGTCCTTTTTTTTCCTTATGAGTTTGGCAATGTCAAACTCCTTTTCATATTTTGGTGTCAGAGTGAAAGGCATAGGCATATGTGAACTGTAAGGGAAAATGGGAAAGGTATGGCCCAATTTAGGTGGTGAGTAAGCCTGGGGTGAGATGTGGAATAAGTTTGTTTTTATAGGGGAGCTTTGGATTCTTTGTTGTTCAAATATGACATATTTTAGCTGTTTTATTTATTCTTTTATGTAGGCCATTTATTTTTGTTGTTGGTTAAAGAAGTGGAAAAGAGAGGTACCTAGTAGACACATATAAAACTATATGGTTTTTGTTCTATGTTACAGGGCTTTGCTAAATCCAGCATGTTCATGGGATAATTTTTCCACTTTCGTTTCCATCGTCTATTCCTTCTTCACTAATTCATTTTATGTATGAACAACATTTCTGAGGGAGTGACCAATACTAGTCAACATCTCATTATGGCACATGGCGTTATCAGCTTGCCAGTTAAGGGTCGTTTCCATTTCTCTCAAGTGCATAATTTCTCTCATTGTTAGAGTGACATTCTTTTGTGGGATTTTTAGGGCATGGCTCATACCATCTTTTTCAAAGGGTTGATATGATGAGAAATTAGTGGTATAGCTAGAGCTGGATGATGACATCATGAAAATTTAAGGCTCAAGTTTCTTTGGTTTTGGCAGGCTTATCTGTTGTCCTGGTAGATAGGGATAGCTAATCTTGGGGGTTTTATGAGACAAGGAAATCACACTTTCCTGGACGGCTCAGAGAACCAATAGATGGGTCTTCTTCTTTATATGTCTACTTGAATTCCCATTCTGAGTTTGCTTCTTTTCCCATTTGGCTATAACATAATAGTATTCACCCCATTCCACGTCATCCTCTTGATACTCTTTAAAGTCACAATTGAAATCCCACGGGAAATGTCCCGTGAAAGGGCATTTGTACCTCTATACGCCATGAAATTCATATCATTATCATTCATATAATATCATTCATATATACTTTCATTCAATTGATATACTTTCATTCAAGTAATATACTTTCACTCAAGTGATATACTTTCTTTGCTCTTACATTCATCCTTATTACCATTAATCCAGCTGATCAGTGGGCCATATATCAATCATCCAGCTGATCAGTGGGCTATTGTAACACCCCGTACGTTTCTGAGTCTAGCCGACTACCATAAAATTTATGGAAAAATGGAAACATGAGAGATTTGATGAATTATGTATTAAATTGTGGGCATTAATGAGTCTTGTACAATTGGGCCCAAAATGAAGCCCAAAATCATAAGGAAGACATGGCCCAAAGTGGGAATTTGACCCATTCTTGCCTAGTCTTCCATTGACCAAGTAAACACACCAAGTGTGTGGAGGAGAATCATTATAAAGGGACTATATAAGCTAAAGAAATCAGATTTTTATTTCATTTGGACTCTCATGCCTTTTCTAGACTTTTCCACAATTTTCTTTTTGTCTCTCAAGAACTCTAAGTCATTCCTTTGGACAAGATACACTTTGTACAAGTCTTGGTAAGTGTTTATTATGATGGTTTAATATGTTTTATGCATTATAGATGGTGTATATTATGTTGGTTATGTTGGTGGAGTATTGAGAAGTTCACAATATGTGAAATGTTATATGCTGCTAAATCGGAGGATAGTTTTGTCTTGTAAACTTGAATATGTACTTGTGGTCTTGAAGGAAGTGAACTTGATGGAGTAAATATTGACATGTGAGATGTGATTATAGTCTTATCTTATTTTATCCTTGTGAATAATGTTTTGAATTGTTATTGTGAAATTGGTTATGGTTTTGGTGACGTATTGGCCGTAAAGTGTAGTTTTGGGTGGTGTTATGTGTGTTGCGAGACCATAGCTTATTGTTGGTGTTCAATATGCTCAAAAATATGTCAAATTAAGTTTTTTTATTATCATGTACCATTCATGGCATTAAAAGACCCAAAAGAGACCATTTCGGACCAAAACGGGCATCCGCCCCCACAGACGAGGGCACCTGCGGGCGCAGATGCCAACGCAGGTGCCATTGGCATCTTCCACCAGCCACCTGCGGGTGCACCTCAGCCACCTGCGGGCGTAGGTGGATTCGCAGGTCTGCCCCAGGTGCGGTTTTGTATGTTTTCGCATCGTCTTGGTTCCCGAAGGCCCCTATACCCTTTTTGGATGTAATTATCAATTTGTGATGTCGTTTTAATGACTTTAAAGTGTCGTACGGAGGTATGTTGGACTATATTAAGTATGTATGTTTGTTCATATATTGTTATGAAGGAGTAATTATGACGGAATGATAAAGAGAAAAGCGTAAAGGGTAAGTGTGGTGTGAAATGCTATTGATGTATGATCTCTTGGTCAATGTGAGCAATATTATGGTATTGTTGATATGATAATGCAGTGAATTGTATTTTAAGGGATAACATGACATTATACGGTAGTCATATAGTTCATTGCCATCTTGTACGCCTGTATAGTACCTAGTTGCTAATGTAAGCTCCGATATGTACTTGTATTGTAGATTAAGGCGTAAGGAAGAAGCTGGACTATTGTGTTCATACATAGGCTTGTGTATTCATACTTTGAAGTGAAGGTATGTAAGGTAACTTTTTCCGTATCTTTCTGCAGCATATAGAATTCACATTGACGTTACACTTGTCCTATTTCGAAATGTGCTAAGGTATCCTATCCCCGATTTTGGATGGTTATTATCACATGTTTCCTACTCATTGATCAATTGTGAATCACATGTAATGTTTCAAAAGCTCAATAAAGTTGTGTTCCAAAGTTCCAATAGTGGTAATACTCATGTATATCGTTCATTGATTATTGTCCAATGGTTCCAATAGTGCTATGTTTCCCGTAAGGCTATGCTTCCAATAATGTTTATTCACATGTCTCTCACTTACTGGTTATTGATCCAAAGGTCAAGTAAAGTTATGACTATCATTGTATCAATCTCAAAGTAACGAATTAAGTAATGCATATGTGGTTAATGATCAAGTATGGGTGGTAGCTTTGGGGGAGAAATGCCTAGCTCAATCCGATAACGAGATTGTTGGATCAGGGGGCAGTCCTAGAGGCATAAGCCTAGCTCAGACTGATCCATACAGGGGGTAGCTCTAGAGGTATAAACCTAGCTTGATCCGAACCTGATATATTTTTATGGGTGGCAGCTCTAGAGGTAATAACCTAGCTCGAGCCGATCTCGATCTATATTGATTAAAAGGGTGGAAGCTATAGGGGAATAAACATAGCTCGAGCCGATCCCAACATAACATCATGTTATGTTAAACCCACTGTTCAGTTGGGGCCCGGGTATCACAAATCACAGGCAAAGATAAATAATCATAGAAGTAATGAAGCAAAGAAATTAATGAAATACATATGGTACCAAAGTACAGAATGGTGACTTATCTATATTGAGTATTCTTTGTATTTGAGTTCATTGACATATCTACACATCATACAGTTTCTTATTAGCCTTACATACTCAGTACATTCTTCGTACTGACGTCCCTTGTGGGACTTACCTTACTTGCTGCAGGCGCAGGTACTAGTAGGCCTCCACAGTAGGTTGCCAGTTGTTGCGGATCATTGGTGAGCTCCCGTTAGTTCGGGGCTAATCCGAGTCAGAGTTTTACATATGTTTTAGTGTTGTACAGGTTGTATAAAGTGGGGACTTGTCCCGACTTTCAGTTAGTTTTGGTAAATGTATTTGTTAGAGGCTTTTGTAGACGGATGTGGGTGTATAAATGTCAAAGGTATATGTCATTTTTATTTGATGGCCTCAACGGCCAAGTTTCATATATCTATATATATATATATATAAATATATACATCACATATTCCATGATTCCCGTCATTAGCATTGTGTGTTCTTACATGATAGTGATGTTTCTTATGGCATGCACATGAATGAACATAGGCAAAGTTTGGTTCACTCGGGCCTTGTCGGCTACGGGTGTCAATCCGTCCCGATGGGATTCGGGGAGTGACAAAAGTGGTATCAGTGTAGGTCGTTCTAACGGTGTCTACAAAGCCGTGTCTGAGTAGAGTCTTACTTATCTATGTGTTGTGCACCACATTTATAAGTAGGAGGCTACGGGACATTTAGGATGTTGTTTCTCTTCTTCATTTCTAGATCGTGCAATAGAGCCAGTGTTGTAAGTTGAATTATATCTGACCATGGTAAATGTTTCTCTTTGATATAGTAACCATGCCACTCACGTTAAGAGGTAGAGGTAAAGGTAAGCAGGTGGATATGCCTACTGAAGAAGGGATGAGTAGACTACCACCTGACCAAGCTAGTCAAGGTGGAGCAAATGCTGAAATTTCCTTGCGGTCTTCCTCTAATTTTCCAGCTCCAGAAGAGCCAGTCGGTAGAGAAGTACCCGCAAAACCACCAATGAACACTACATATCAGGATCTTAGGAATGCAGTACTTATGTTGACATAGTTAGTAGCAGCACAAGGTTAAGGACGAGGTGTTCCAAGGACACATGAGGGTGATGCGGCTAGAGTGGCAAGTCGCAGAACACAGGATTTTCTGAAACTGGACCCTCATCTATTCATTGGGTCATACCCGAAAGCAGATCCACAGGACTTTGTGGATCAGATTCAGAGGGCTCTTGAAGTTATGCACATGACAGGGGTAGAAACAGTTGAACTTGTTGCGTATAGATTGAAATGAGAGGCGATATTGTGGTACGAGGATTGAAAGAAATCTCGTGTTATTGGTGCAAATCCACCGAATTGGGAAGAATTTAAAACGACTTTTCTTGATCATTATCTTCCCTATGAGATCCGTGAGGCTCATGCGGATCAATTTCTAAATCTCTATCAAGGAAATTTGAGCGTCAGAGAATATAGTTTGCAATTCAATTCCTTGGCCCGATATGCTCTAAATGTGGTGGCTACAATGACAGATAAAGTCCATCGATACGTGGATAGATTAGAACAATATTTGGTAAGGGATTGCACCATTGCTGTCTTGAACAAGGACATGGAAATAGCTAGAATACAAGCCTTCGCCCAGAAAATGAAAGATCAAAGACAGAGAAGAAGGGCACATGAATTTGACAGGGGACAATAAAAAAGGGCTAGACCTATGGGACCATCCATGGTGTCCCAAAGAGGATCTAGGCCTCGTATAATTCTTAGACCACCTAGGCCATCATTTTCTCATTGCACAGCAGGTGCTCACTCTCAATTTTGAGGGTTTAGAGGTGGTTCATCTGGGAAGAGTAGTGGAGTTCACAGATCGCAGGCAATAGGTTTTCCTAGTCAGCAGTGTCAGCAATGCGGCGTATTCATGGGGACAAATGATTGCTTTTGGTGTAGTATGACGAGACACATGATAAAAGAGTGTCCCCAGAGGAGCATGGTGGTATAGAACGACCAGCAAGATCGGCCGTTGCGTCATCAGCATTGGTTCCTTCTTTGGGTTGAGGTATGCAGCCTGTTGGCCGGGGTAGGGGTGCCAGAGGAGCAGCCAGTACTAGTGGGGTTCAGAATCGCACTTATGCTTTAGTGGACCGACAGAATTCAGAGGCTTCTCCTGATGTCGTCACAGGTACATTATCCATATTTTCATATAATGTATATGCACTGATTGACCCAAGTTCTACATTTTCCTATGTTACTCCATTGGTTGCTGCAAAATTTGCTTAGGCACCAGAATTATTAATTAAATCAATTGAAGTGTCTACACCGGTTGGTGAATATATGATTGCAAAAAGAGTATATCGTAACTGTGTGGTAACTGTGTGCGGTCATGATACATTGGCCGACCTTATTGAACTGTACATGGTGGATTTTGATGTGATAATGGGAATGGATTGGTTGGCCTCTTGTTATGCCACGGTAGATTGTTGGGCCAAGAAGGTACATTTTTCCTTTCCACAAGAAAATGTTCTTGAATGGCAGGGTAATGTAGGGGCACCAAGAGGAAGATTTATTTCTTATCTGAAAGCCAGGAAAATGATTTCCAAAGGTTACATATGTCACTTAGTACGAGTGAAAGATAATGATATGGAACCACTAACTCCGCAGTCGGTTCTAGTGGTCAATGAATTTCTAGATGTATTTCCAGAGGATCTTTCAGGATTACCCCCAGAACGGGAAGTAGTGGCATTGATGTGATTCCAGGCACTCAGCCTATTTCTATCCCTCCATATAGAATGGCTCCAGCAGAATTGTGTGAATTAAAGGAGCAATTAAAAGATTTGTTGGACAAAGGTTTCATCAGGCCTAGTATGTCCCCATGGGGTGCACCGGTATTATTTTTACAGAAGAAAGATGGAACATTGAGAATGTGCATCGACTATCGGCAATTGAATAAGGTAACGATCAAGAACAAATATCCCCTCCCTCGAATTGATGATTTGTTTGATAAGTTACAGGGTACCAAGTGTTTCTCAAAGATCGACTTGAGGTCGGGTTACCATCAAGTCAGAGTTAGGGAAGAAGATGAACCAAGACAGCTTTCCGAACACGGTATGGCCATTATGAATTTTTAGTTATGTCATTTGGACTAACAAATGCACCAGCTGTGTTCATGGATTTGATGAATAGGGTGTTTAAGCCATTCCTGGATGTGTTCGTCAAGGTATTTATAGATGACATCCTAGTTTATTCAAGATCACCAGAGGACTACGCCAATCACTTACGACAGGTGTTACAGATACTCTGTGAGCGTAAGTTGTATGCAAAGTTCTCCAAGTGTGAGTTTTGGTTAAAATAAGTTGCATTCTTGGGTCACATTGTATCAGATGAAGGGATACAGGTTGATACGCAGTAGATTGAAGCAGTGAAAAATTGGCCAAGACCTACGACACCCATAGAAATTCATAGTTTTCTTAGATCGGCATGTTATTACCGAAGATTTGTGGAAGGTTTTTCCTCTATTGTTGCACCGTTAACAAAGCTTAGACATAAGGCAATTAAATTTCGGTGGAATGATGCGTGTGAGAAAAGCTTCCAAAAGTTGAAAGATAAATTAACCTCCAAACCAGTTTTAGTACTTCCTAAAGGCACCGAAGGTTATGGAGTGTATTGTGATGCTTCCGGGCTTGGCCTCGGATGTGTATTGATGCAGCACGGTAATGACATAGCATATGCCTCACGACAATTGCGGCTATATGAGAAAAATTATCCCACACATGATCTTGAATTGGCAGTGGTAGTTTTTGCTTTAAAGATATGGCATCACTATTTATATGGAGTTCATGTTGATATCTATACGGATCAAAAAAGTTTGCAATATATCTTTAAGCAGAAGGAACTCAATTTGAGGAAACGAAGGTGGTTAGAGGTCTTAAAAGACTATGATATTGACATTCTTTATCACCCAGGAAAAGCGAATGTAGTAGCGGATGCATTGAGCCGCAAGGTAGTAGAAAGCACTAGTGGCCAATTGATGGAAAAGAAAGAGATAATCAAAGACCTACATCAGTTAGCCAGCTTGGAGGTTCGTCTTCTTGAAGCCTCAGATGAAGGAGTTATTGTCAAAATGCGGCTGAATCTTTATTAATAGCTGAGGTGAAAGAGAAGCAGTTTGCAGATCCTATGTTATTGCAATTAAAGGAGAATGTAGAACAGAATTTGACAAAGGTATTTGATCTGACACAAGAAGGGGTGCTCTAATTCCAAGGTAGAGTATGCATTCTGGATGTAGATGAGCTGCGAAAATGAATTATGACAGAGGCGCATCATTCGCGCTATTCTATTCATCCGGGTGCTATTAAAATGTATCATGATTTAAAAGAAGTGTATTGGTGGGGAAATATTAAAAAGAACATTGAATAATTTGTCGCTCAATTCCCGAATTGTCAACAAGTAAAGGTAGAGCATTAGAAACCAGGAGGTTACATGCAATGCATCAATCTTCCAGTCTGGAAATGGGATATGATTAATATGGACTTTATCACAGGTTTGCCTCGTACACTGCGGAAATTTGATTCTATATGGGTTATAGTTGACAGGCTTACCAAGTCGGTGCATTTCCTCCTAGTCAAGACCACCTATACAGCTGAGGATTATGCAAGATTATATATGAAATAGATAGTGCGATTACATAGGATTCCGATCTCCATTATATCAGACAGAGGAGCACAGTTTACAATGCATTTTTGGAGATCTTTTCAGCAGAGTTTGGGTACACAGATGAATCTGAGTATGACTTTCCATCCTCAGACCGATGGACAAGCAGAACGTATGATTCAAACACTTGAAGATATGCTACGAGAATGCACGTTAGATTTTCAAAGCAATTGGGATGACCATTTTCCTCTTATTGAATTTGCTTACAACAATAGCTACCATTCAAGTATTAAAATGGCACCTTATGAAGCTTTGTACGGAGGAAATGTAGATCACCAATTGGATGGGTTGAAGTGAATGAAACTGCTTTACTTGGGCCAGATCTTGTTCATCAGGCGATAGAGAAAGTTAAGGTGATTCAACAACGATTACAAAAAACCCAGAGTCGACACAAGTCATATGCCAATGTTAGAAGAAGAGGACTTGATTTTGCCATAGGTGATTGGGTATTTCTGAAGCTGTCACCAATGAAAGGGGTAATGCGATTCGGAAAGAAAGGAAAATTGAGTCCGCGTTATATAGGCACATATGAAATTATTACAAGATTTGGGAAGGTTGCTTATGAGTTGGCGCTAACCCAAGAACTCTCCACAGTTCCTCCAGTATTTCATGTTTCGATGCTTCGAAAGTGCATAGGGGATCCATCTCGTTTCACTCCTATTGACGATGTACAGGTTACAGAGTATCTTACCTATGAGGAGATACCTATTGCCATTCTGGATAGACAAGTGAAGAGGTTGAGGAATAAAGATATAGTATCCGTAAAGGTACTTTGGAGAAATCAGAAAACAGAAGAGGTCACGTGGGAAGATGAAGAAATGATAAAATCCAAGTACCCTCATTTGTTCCAAAGGGAAGAATGACAAATAAGTATTTACAAGCTTTTAATATATATCTTTATATGATGACATGAAGAATGCTCCTACACTTGTAATTGTTTACTTTGAATAATAACACTAACATTCGAGGACGAATGTTTCTAAGGGGGGGAAGAATGTAACACCCCGTACGTTTTTGAGTCTAGCCGACTACCGTAACATTTATGGAAAAATGGAAACATGAGAGATTTGATGAATTATGTATTAAATTGTGGGCATTAATGAGTCTTGTACAATTGGGCCCAAAATGAAGCACAAAATCATAAGGAAGACATGGCCCAAAGTGGGAATTTGACCCATTATTGCCTAGTCCTCCATTGACCAAGTAAACACACCAAGTGTGTGGAGGAGAATAATTATAAAGGGAATATATAAGCCAAATAAATCAGATTTTTATTTCATTTGGACTCTCATGCCTTTTCTAGACTTTTCCACAATTTTCTTTTTGTCTCTCAAGAACTCTAAGTCATTCCTTTGGCAAAGATCATCTTTGTACAAGGATTAGTAAGTTTTTATTATGATGTTTTAATATGTTTTATGCATGAGATATTGTGTAAATTATGTTGGTTATGTTGGTGGAGTATTGAGAAGTTCACAATATGTGAAATGTTAAATGTTGCTAAATCGGAGGATGGTTTTGTCTTGTAAACTTGAATATGTACTTGTGGTATTGAAGGAAGTGAACTTGATGGAGTAAATATTGACATTTTATATGTGATTATAGTCTTATCTTGTTTTATACTTGTGAATAATGTTTGGAATTGTTATTGTGAAATTGGTTATGGTTTTGGTGACGTATTAGCCGTAAAGTGTAGTTTTGGGTGTTGTTATGTGTGTTGTGAGACCATGGCTGATTGTTGGTGTTCAATATGATCAAAAAAAATGTCAAATTATGTTTGGTTATTATCATGTACCATCAATGGCATTAAAAGACCCAAAAGAGACCATTTCAGACAAAAACGGGCATCCGCCCCCGCAGACGAGGGTACCTGCGGGCGCAGATGCCAACGCAGGTGCCACTGGCATCTACCACCAGAAAAATTCGGGCGCACCTCAGCTACCTTCAGGCGCAAGTGGCTTCGGAAGTCAGCCCCAAGTGCGGTTTTGTATGTTTTCGCATCGTCTTGGTCCCCGAAGGCCCCTATACACTTTTTCGATGTAATTATCAATTTGTGATTTCGTTTTAATGACTTTAAAGTGTTGTATGGAGGTATGTTGGAATATATTAAGTATTTATGGTTGTTCATATTTTGTTATGAAGGAGTAATTGTGATGGAATGATAAAGAGAAAAGCGTAAAGGGTAAGTGTGGTGTGAAATGCTATTGATGTATGATCTGTTGGTCAATGTGCGCAATAATATGGTATTGTTGCTGTGATAATGTGGTGAATTGTATTTTAAGGGATAACATGACATTATACGGCAGTCATGTAGTTCATTGCCATCTTGTACGCCTTTATAGTACCTAGTTGCTAATGTAAGCTCCGATATGTACTTGTATTATAGATTAAGACGTAAGGAAGAAGCTGGACTATTGTGTTCATACATAGGCTTGTGTATTCATACTTGGAAGTGAAGGTATGTAAGGTTACTTTGTCTGTATCTTTCTGCAGCATATAGAATTCACATTGACGTTACACTTGTCCTATTCCGAAATCTGCTAAGGTATCCTATCCCCGATTTTCGATGGTTATTATCATATGTTTCCTACTCATTGATCAATTGTGAATCACATGTCTCATATTCGTTGATAATGTTTCAAAAGCACAATAAGGTTGTGTTCCAAAGTTCCAATAGTGGTTATACTTATGTATATCGTTCATTGATTATTGTCCAATGGTTCCAATAGTGCTATGTTTCCCGTAAGGCTATGCTTCCAATAATGTTTATTCACATGTCTCTCACTCATTGGTTATTGATCCAAATGTCAAGTAAAGTTATGACTATTATTGTATCAATCTCAAAGTAACGAATGAAGTAATGCATATGTGGTTAATGATCAAGTATGGGTGGTAGCTTTGGGGGCGAAATGCCTAGCTCAAGCCGATCCCGAGATTGTTGGATCACGGGGAAGTCCTAGAGGCATAAGCCTAGCTCGTACCGATCCTAACAGGGGGTAGCTCTAGAGGTATAAACCTAGCTTGAGCTGAACCTGATATGTTGGTATGGGTGGCAGCTCTAGAGGTAATAACCTAGCTCGAGTTGATCCCGATCTATATTGATTTAAAGGGTGGCAGATCTAAGGGCATAAGCCTAGCTCGAGCCGATCCCAACATAACATCATGTTATGTTAAGCCCACTGTTCAGTCAGGGCCCGGGTATCACAAGTCACAGGCAAAGATAAATAATCATAGAAGTAATGAAGCAAAGAAATTAATGAAATACACATAGTACCAAAGTACAGAATGGTGACTTATCTATAGTGAGTATTCTTTGTATTTGAGTTCATTGACATATCTACACATCATAAAGTTTCTTATGAGCCTTACATACTCAGTATATTTTTTTTACTGACGTCCCTTGTGGGATTTACCTTACTTCCTGCTGGCGCAGGTACTAGTAGGCCTCCACAGTAGGTTGCCAGTTGTTGCGAATCATTGGTGAGCTCCCGTTAGTTCGGGGCTTCTCCGAGTCGGAGTTGTACATATGTTTTGGTGTTGTACATGTTGTATAAAGCGGGGAATTGTCCCGACTTTCAGTTAGTTTTGGTAAATGTATTTGTTAGAGGCTTTTGTAGACGGATGTGGGTGTATAAATGTCAAAGGTACATGTCGTTCTTGAATTGATGGCCTCAACGGCCAAGTTTCATATATATATATATCACATGTTCCATGATTCCAGTCATTAGCATTGTGTGTTCTTACATGATAGTGATGTTTCTTAGGGCATGCACATGAATGAACATAGGCAAAGTTTGGTTCTCTCGGCCTTGGGGTGCCAATCCGTCGCGATGGTATTTGGGGCGTGACAGCTATAGTACAATCATCCACCTTATCGGTGGGCTTTAACATAATATAACGTATTATATCAATAATCATCGGGATCGTATCTTTGAGCTACCGCCCGGCCTATAAGAAATACATATATACATTACTTCATTCATTTACTTGTTTGAGATTGATACATTGGTGGTTGTAACATCATTATTGGAACTTGAGTTAATATTTTTGGAACTTTGGAACAATGTCCCAAATTATGTGACACATGAATAGCAAATGGTCAATGAATAAGAAACATGTGAATAAAAGTATATGACAACCTAAATGAGATACCTTCGAATATTTCGGAATGGAACAAGTACAATGACAATGTGAACACTATGTGCTGCAGAGGGATACGAAAAGAGTAACCTTACATACCTTATATTTTCAATATGAATATACAGTCCTAGATGTGATCACAATAATCTAGCTCCTTCCTTACATTTTAATCTACAACACAAGTACATAACGGAACTCACGTTAACAACTAACTACATTACAAGTGCATAAGATGACAATGAGTTACATGACTGCTATATAACATTATTTCACCCTATACAATACCATTTACTGCATTACCATACCAAAAACCCCACAACATGCCACACATCAACCAAGACATCATAAACCAATAGCATTTCACACCAAATTTATACTTTACACTTCCTCATTAACACCACGCTGCATTTACTCCACCAAGTCATCTCCATAGCTTTCACAATAACACAGTAAATACAATCCATAATTGATACCATTCAAAATACCTCCGGGCCACTCCTTTAAATTCATTTAAAAGGTAACACAAGTTGATAATTGAAGCCAAGAAGGGTATAGGGGCTTTGAGGTGTCAAAGAGATGCAAAAATAATCGAAAAGGAGTTCTGGACTGCAAATCCACCTGCGCCCACAGGTGGGTGAGGTGCGTACGCAAGTGACCTTTGGCCTAGTCCAGGGCCACCTGCATTGGCATCTGCGCCCGCAGGTGACCCTCCCTGGGAGGGTTCCCGTTTCAGCCTCCGGGGGTCATTTTCGGGTCTTTTTTCGCAATGAATGGTCCATGGTCATAATTAAGCTTCTCTTTTCATATTTTAAGTTATCTTGGATGGCAAAGAACAGCCATGGTTTCACAATGCACATAAACATCACAAAACTACATTTTTCCCTTCAACACGCCACCGGTTCCATGTATTATTTCACAACAACAATTCCAAATGTGATACACAAAGAGGAATCAAGTTCAGGGCATAAACACATCTTACATGTTGATATTTAATACATCAAATTCACTTCCTTCAAGACCACAAGTCCACTTTCAAATTTATAAGACAAAACCCTTTACTGATTAAGCAAAAGTAGACTGTTTCACCCATAGTGAATTGCTCAACACTTTAACAACATAAACAACATGATTTATACATCCTTTTATGCATATAATATATTAATCCATGAGATTAAACACTTACCCAAGCTTGCAAAGTGATGATCTTGTCGAAACAAGTGGTAGTTGCTTAGGGTTTGGATGAAGAGAATGTTGTGGAAAAATCTAGAAATGAGACATGTGTGTTTTGTGGATTAAAATATGATTTTTGTTCCTTTATATAGGCCCTTGAAGTCATCCTTAGCCAAATTTTGGTCAATAATTGAGGGTTTACTTTCGTCAAAGCAAGAATGGATCATTTACCCATTTTGGGCCATGTCTTTTGCTCCATTATTGGGCCTTTATTGAGCCCATTAACACATGATTAGTTAGCCCAATAACTTCCATGAATAATATACCATTTATCACAACTTAATGAATTCCATGAACATTAGGGTAGTTGCGTGAGTTCAGAAATGTATGGGGTGTTACAACTTTATTTTTGACAAATCCATACAATTTTAGAGTTTTTGGAAGTAATTTTAATAGGTTTGGATGCAAAAATTTGATTATAATGGAGTTTGGTGTTGTACTACCTTGACAATAGGACTTGGAAACTTTTTAGAAGTGTTCAGATCGCCAAACTCAGTGGTGAATCGCAGAAATGGACCCTTCCATCACCAAAATTAGCAGTACACAACTTAAGTTACACAACCTCAGATACCACTTAAGTGGCTCAGAGTCCGCTTAAGCAGACGATCAACATTTTGGTCAAGGGCGCTTAAACGGCCCATTATCCACTTAAGCGAACGGTTAAAAGTCAGTTAAAACCACAAAAGCAGTCATAAGTTTGCTTTAGCAGTAACCACCGGTCAAAATACACTAAGTAAAAGTGAAAATGTGGAAGTCTTGTTTCATTGTCCAATTAGCTGATTCTCCTCTCCCTTCACTCATTTTCGAAGCTCTTCGAAAATTTTGCTCTTTGTTTCACGAAATAAGTTATGATTCCTAACCTCATACATTATTTGATTGGTAAATCTCTCTTCTTCTTCTCACTATTTGTCATGACCCAATTTCGCGAGTCATGATGGCACCTAATTTGACCGGCCAGTAGGTAAGCCAAACTGTAGCCCAGAAAGACAAGTAATGGGCTAGTTGGTGGAAGGTATAATAAATACAAAAAGTAAACATACAATAGGATTATAGGAAATAAAATGTAAGAGCAACAATACAAATATCAAAGGAGAGAGAAAGTATGCAAAAGAATATCCCATGACATAGTAAGGTCAGTACAAGAGCCACTAAATCCAAAAGAAAAAGAGTACTGAATAGTATCTAATATAAAGGTAGTCTCGAAGAGTAAAGATTGTCCAAAAGTAGTAGAAGGAAAGAGGATCAACTCTGGCTCTGAAAGCTCACCCTATCTCTGAATCCCGAAAGCAAGCTGGAATAGAACGTCAGTAGCGGTGACTCATACTTGGATATGCATCAGAAAAAAGATGTAGAAGCGTAGTATGAGTACCAAAACAATGGGTACTCAGTAGACATCATCGGCTGACTGAGCTAAATTATAATAAATGTATAATAAGATGCGAGAATATAAACTAAAGTCAGGGATAGAGGACCAAACCTAAAATGATGCTCCCAAACTGATGAGAATGATAAATAACAGGATAAATAGTTTGCAATAAATATAATATAACTAGGCCTAACTGGACCCCCAAAAGCCTAGAAGACACAAATAGGAGAGAAATAACCCAATCGAGCCCCCATAAGCCCGATTGATGCAATAAAAGAGGATCTACCGACAATGATAAACATAAGTAACTGACCACCAAAACCATACCTGAGGATCCCTTCGAACCACAAATGTCAGACTTAAACCAAAACTTTAGCGTCATATTACCAACATAAAGTACCATATGGGAATAGTAAATGCCAGACTTGAAACGAAACTGGAAAGTAAATACCAAATAACAAATCTAATCGAAGATCAAACAGATTCCTAAATCATCCTATGGTTCAAGATTTATATAAGATTATGAAAGAAGGTCTCCTAGATCTTCAAGGAGCTAGATTAGATATTTGACCTACAGGAGGGTCGGCGAGGCCTGCTACTAATCCCAAAAGTCCATAATAAGGTAAGTTTCTACCCAAGACTAAACTAAGGCTCAAAGTCCCATCTTAAAGTATCAAATAGGTTAGGACTAGTCTTAAGGTACAATCTAACTCAAAGGAGGAAGAATGAGTCAAATTCTATCTAAAATGACTCGTTAAACGGCGAAACAATCAAAAATTCGCTAAACATACAACCAAGTCATAAATTCCCAACCAAATCTAGAATAATACTATACGAATACCATAATAAAGCTTAATCTACGAGGAAAGTAAGCCTAGCCTACCTTGGCGCTGCTAAAAGCTCGAGAAAGTCCACTAAACCAGAGCTTTTCCCTTCCAAGAAGACTCCAAGCACTTCCACTCTATCAAAATAGTAATTTGTGCATTAACATGATAATAAAAATATCCATTTTTCATTAAATACTCCGGGTCTAAAATCGAGCTAATAATCCTATATGGGAACCACTTATGGAATCATAACTTTGAAACCGTCCACACGTCCCTCTAAGCTCAAGGATTATTTATCCCCAAAAATGGGTGAAATTCGAGCACAAACGAGCCAAAATCAGACTATAAAATAACTAGGAATTTAAAGTTGAATCGAAGAATAAATCAAGAAATTAGTTGGAAACATATGGAAATATTGACGGGAAAACAACCACAACCATGTCCCCAACTCAAACCGAACACCCAATGATCAATCTCCACTCTCTACAAGCTCTTTAGGGTTTTTGTGAACTTGGGACTTAAAAAAATGAAGGGCAGTCAGTTTCCACAACTTTAAATGTTGCTAAGGGTCCCTTCATCGCGATCGTGGGGACACCATTACGAACACGAGCATCACTCATGCTAACTCATTGCAAAAGTGAAGGCTGGCTCACGAATCCGATGACCCATCACCTTTGGATCCATAATGACAGCCCAAGGCCTCGCGAACGCGAATGCCATTTTTGGCCTACACCAGTTGAAGCTGCACTAGCAAACTTGGCAAATTGCTAAGTTTGTGAACGAACCCTCAGGATTTGTTCAGGATCCCGTGAATGCAAACAAACTATGCTACCCTACCAAATTTGACATTTCAGACTCAATGAAACCATCAAAATTCCCAGCTGAGGTGGTTTCGATAAAATATGAGTCCCACAACCAAGGGTTATTTTAACCAAAATCCACCCAATAGCCCAAAATGAACTCAGAAGCCTCGGGACCCAAACTAGGTGTCCCTGGTCTAAAATCAATATTTCAGAGCTAATGGAACTGTCAGAATTGGCATACGAGGCCGTTTGCTTGATGTTTTAGTCCGATACCAAATTTTTAACAGCGAAGACTTAAAAATAGAGAATTGACTCTCAAAACCAAACGATCTGCCCCGATAACCAAACTATCAGTTCCAGCAAGTTAAAAATGACTTGTGGTAGCTATAGGAAAGCTCTAAATGCAAAAATAGGGTGAAAAATATAGAAAATGTCCTGGAGGGTCATTATAATATCCACTACTAAAAGGACTTTCGTCTGTGAAAATAAAAGATTAAGGTGTACCTAAGGGCTCGAATAGGTGGGGATACTGGGTCTGCATCTCATTTTTTGATCTCTTAGGTAGCCTCTTCAACTGGATGGTACCTCCACTGAACCTGGACTATTAGAATCTCTCTAGAGCACAACCTTCTGACATCCCTAGCCAGTATAGAAACTAGCTCATCCACGAAGGTCAACCTCTCATCCAACTGACCTGAGTCCCAACAAAGAACTTGAGACTCATCCAATATATATCGTCACAACATGAATACATGGAAAAACTGAAAAATCCAGGGGCAAGGCTAACTCATAAGCCACCTCATCAATGTTCTGAAGTATCTCAAATGGCCCAATGTACCTGGGGCTGAGCTTGACCCTCTTCCCAAGCCTCATCACACCCCTCATAGGAGATACTTGAAGGAAAACCCGGTCACCAACTCCAAACTTCAACACCCAAAGCCTACAATCTACATAACTCTTTTGCCTACTCTGAGCTGCCCGTAGACTATCCTGAATCACTCGAACCCTATCCAAATTCTCCTAAAGTAGGTCAGTACTACAGGGACTAACCTCAGAAGTCTTAAATAAACCAATCGAGGATCGACAACGCCTACTATACAATGCCTCAAATGGTGCAATTGTAATACTTGAATTATAGCTATTATTATAAGTAAACTCTGTCAATGCTAAAGGCTACTCCCACTGACTGCCAAAGTCCATAACGCATACTCGGAGTATATCCTCGAAAACCTGAATGGTTCACTCTAACTAACCATCGTTCTGAGGGTGAAAGGTGGTGCTAAGGTCAATTTGAGTACCCAACTCCTCCTGAAAAGTCTACTAAAATCTAGAGGTGAACACTGAGCCTCTGTCTGAAATAATAGATACGAGGATCACATAAAGATGAACTATCTCCTGAACGTAGATGTGAGCTAACCTCTCAGCACTAAAAGAAATTAGAATGAGAATGAAATGGGCCTATTTGGTCAACTGATCTATGATAACCCAAATACCGTTAGAACCATGAGAAGTGCGAGGCAACCCACTCATAAAGTCTATAGTGATCCACTCCCACTTTCACTTAGGAATAGGTAATCTCTGAAGCAATCCACCCAATCTCTGATGCTCGGCCTTAACCTACTGATAACCCAAACACCGAGCTACAAAGTTTGATATATCCTTTATTATGCCACTCCACCAGTAATGTTGTCTTAAATATCTATACATCTTAGATGTCATAGGGTGAATAGAATATCTGAAGTAATGAGCCTCCCATAGAATTAACTGAATCAAGTCCCTAGCCCTAGAAACACAAATACAACCATTGAATCTCAAAAAACCCTCCAAATCTAAGGTCAGCCTCCTGGACTCACCTCTCAGCACCTGGTCACAGATGCCACAAAGTCTATTATCCTCAAATTGATGATCTCAAATTTGCTCTATCAAGGTAGACCTAGCCTCAACACTGGCAAGAATCCTCCTGGGGTTTGAAATTTCAAGTCATACCATCAAGTTGGCTATGTACTGATTGCCCAAGGCCGTCGACCTCTTTAAAATTGAAAGAAGGCCAAGCTACCTATACTCACTGGCTTCTGACTCAAGGAGTATGCTACCACATTTGCCTTGCCCTGATGGTATAAAATAGAGATATCATAGTCCTTTGACAAGTTAATCCACCTACGCTGCCTCGAATTAAGTTCCCTCTGAGTCATAATGTACTAAAAATTATAATGGTCAGTATATATCTCACAATGAACACCATACAAGTAATACCTCCAAATCTTAAGAGCGAAAACTACCACCGCCACCTTCAAACTATGAGTGGGGTAGTTGCGCTCATGCACCTTCAACTAGCTTAATGTATAAGTAATAACTCAGCCTTGCTGTATCAGAACACAACCCAAACCAACACCAGAAGCATCACAATATACAGTAAACCTCTCACCTTCAACAGGAAGAATCAAAATAGAAGCTGAAGTGAGCAAGTCCTTGAGCTTCAGAAACCTCAACTCACACTCATTGGACCACTAAAAAGGAACCTTCTTACCTTTTTATTTGGTCATAGGTGCCACAATAATAGCAAACCTCTCGATCAACCGTTTGTAGTAACCTGCCAAACCAATAAAGCTGCAAACCTCGATCAGAGATGTAAGTTTGGCCTAATAAAGAATAGCCTCAATCTTCACCGGATCTACCATAATCCCATACTTAGACACTATGTTTCCTGGGAATGTCACAAACTCTAACAGAACTCATACTTTAAGATTTTGGTAAAAAGTCTACTATCTCTCAAAGTGTGCAGCATAGTCTTCAAATGTTGCTTGTGCTTCTCTCTACTCCTCAAATAAACAAGGATATCATCAATGAAAACTATCATGAAGGAGTCCAAATAGGGGTTAAAAAATGGTTCATCAAACCCATGAACGTTGCTGGGGCATTGGTCAACCCAAAATACATCACCAAGAACTCATAATGGCTATAGCCAGTCGTGAAGGCTGTCTTAGGGATATCCTCTACTCGAATCCTCAACTGGTGGTAACCGAATCTCAAGTCAATCTTAGAAAATACTGCTGCACCCTTAAGCTAGTCAAAACAATCATCAATATGATGCATAAGATACTTATTCTTTATTGTCACATTATTCAACTGCTTGTAGACGATACACATATGTATAAAACCATTTTTTTTCTTCACAAACAAGATAAGATCACCCCAAGGCAATACACTCAGTCTAATGAAAACCTTACCCAAAAGATCCTGAAGCTGAGAATTTAGCTTTTTAAGCTCGACAAGAGCTATGCGGTAAGGTGCCATAGAAATAGGTTGGGTGTCTGGCTAAAGATCAATAGCAAACTCAATATCACGCTTAGAAGGAAGGCAAGGTAGTTCGGTAGGAAAGACATCAAAAAACTCTCGGACAACAGGAACTAAATCCAGTGAAGGACTTTCCACACTAACATCACAAACATAAGCAAGATAAGACTTGTAACCCCTTGATACCAGTCTCCTAGATCGAATATAAGAAATAATCCCTACAGGTGTGTGGCTAAAAAACCCTATCACACAACTAAGGGTATGCCAGACATCGCTAAGGTAACGGTCTTGGTAAAATAGTCCTAAACTGCATGGTAGGGGGATAATCAGTTATGCCTAGAATCACATTAAAATCCACCATATCTAGTATAATAAGGTCATCCTGAGTATTAAACTCTCGAACGATAACAAAACATGATCTATAAACCCAATCCACTACTAAAAAATCATGCATAAGAGCAGACAAATGCAATGGCATAGATGAATGCTCTCAAGACAACTCTAACTGCAGTGTATAGTAAGAAAAACATAGGAATAAGTGGATCCCAGATCAAATAAAACAATAGTTGGCTGACAACATACTAAAATTGTACCTATAATAATAGCATCCCAAAAATCTATCTCTGACCTACTAGGTACTGCATACACCTGACCCCATCTACCCCGAACTGAGCACCTGACCGACCACCTATCCTACCAACCTGAGGACCTCTTCTAGAACCCTGAAGACCACCTCTAAGACCCTGAACACTACCCTTAGTTGTAGACAACACTGATTCGATAGGCTTAACACTCTGTGCTGCAGGCTAAATAATCCCATGCAGGGGACACTCTTTGGAGAAATGGCCGACAAGCCTACAATCATAGCATGCCCCGAGCATCCTACTCTTACCAAAAGATTTGGCTGACCCAATATAGCTACCTCAGATTAAAGAACCAGACTATAAACCCCTAGAAGATTGACCAATACTCTGACCACTATAGTCACTATAACTAGGATTACCCATCCCCGTCACCAATCTAAAGTACTACCTGAACGAGTCTACTAACCTGACCCTGGTGCTAATAAGATTGACGTTGAGGGTACTTACCCTAAAAACCTCTAATCCTAAACTAAAAACCACTCTGTCTCCCACTAAAATTACCCTGCTAACGTGGCCTCTTATCGCTGCCCACATGGGCCTCATGATCTATCTCCTCTATATATTAGACATGAGCGGCAATATCAATAAAATACTTTCCTAAAGTCACCAAACTCTTGGTAGCCCTGCGGAGAGGTAGACTCAACCCTCTGACAAAGCACCGAATCATCTCATACTTTGTAGGATGAATCATTGTGGTATATCTCGCTAACTCCTAAAAACTCACCTCATACTCGACCACCATTATAGAACCCTGTCTCAATACAGAAAACTCAACCTTCAGGTGCTCACGTATAATGTAAGGCATGTACTTCTCCAAGAAAGCCTCGGAGAATTGAGTCCAAGACATAGGTGCAGATTTAACTAGTCTGGAATAAAGATAACCCCTCCACCATTGTCATACTGTCCTCTCAAGCTGATAAGTATTATAGTTCACTACACATGACTCAACCAGCTATAAATTACAGAGCCTTTCCTCACACCTAGTTAAAAACTCAGAATCATCCCCTCTTAGGGCCCCTGTAAACCTAGGTAGAGTCAATCTCAGAAATTAGCCCAACATCTTTTACTCCTCGGTAGACATAATAGGTTGAGGTTGTTGAGCTACTGGTGCTGGAGGAATCTCAACTCTGGGGGCCATAACTGCAGGCTATGCCCCAAAATAAGTACCACTCTGGTCTGCTAACTGAACACCATCAGATGGTGCACTGCCTACTAATCCCAACAACTGAAGCAAATCATCTCTGAGCACTAAAGAAGATATATATCCTAATGGAGCCTGGGATTCCCCCAGGCCCATCAATGGTTGGGGTCGTAGAATCTTTAGCTCAAATCAGGTGAATGCTCCTTATCTCAACCCCTAGCTAAGGCTGTAGCTCTAGTATGACTGTGGCCGCTCTGGTCTACTAACTAAACACCATCAGATGGTGCACTGCCTACTAATCCCAACAACTGAAGCAAGTCATATCTGAGCACTGAAGAAGAAATATACCCCAGAGGAGCCAGGGATGACCCCTGACCCACTAATAGTTGGGGTGGTAGAATCTTTAGCTTGAATCAGGTGAATGCTTCTTATCTCAACCCCTATCTAGGGCTGTAGCTCTAGCCTGACTGTGACCTCTAGGTCGACCACGACCTCTAGCAGGTGCTCTGGCTTCAAACTCAGGGTCCTTATCTCCGATCGTCATAGCTCACGTCCTAACCATCTGTAAAAGAATGAAATAATGATAAATTAAAAACCAACTATAAATCAACGCACGAAATAAGGAAAGAAAGTTAGATTTTCCTTAAGAAGGTCCTATAGCCTCTCGTAGATAGGATACAAACGTTATCATTCTAATTCTCGAGACTCTACTAGACACTTGCTCTTGTACCAACAATAACAATGAACCTATGCTCTGATAGAAATTTGTTACGACCCTATTTCGCGAGTCATGATGGCACCTACTTTAACCTGCCAGTAGGTAAGCCAAATCGTAGCTCAAAACAACAAGTAATGGGCTGGTTGGTGAAAGGTATAATAAATACTAAAATTAATTATACAATAAGATTATAGGCGATAAAATATAAGAGCAATAGCACAATTAACAAAGGAGAGAGAAAGTATGCAAAAAAATATCCCATGACCTAGTAAGGTTAGAACAAGAGCCACTAAATCCAAAAGAATATGAGTACTGACTAGTATCTAATATACATGTAGTCTTGAAGAGTAAAGATTGTCCAAAAGTAGTAAAACGAGAGAAAATTAGCTCCAGATCTGAAAGCTCACCCTACCTCCAAATTCTAAAAGCAAGTTGGAATAGAACATCAGTGGCGTTGACTCGTACTCGGATTTGCATCAAAAAGAGATGCATAAATGTATTATGAGTACCAAAATAATGGGTACTCAGTAGACATCATTGGTTGACTGAGCAAAATTAAAATAAATTTATAATAAGATGCAGAAATATTAACTAAAGTCTGGGATAATGGACCAAACCTAAAATGATGCTCCCAAACTGATGAGAATGATAAATAGAGGACAAATAGTTTGAAATAAATATAATATATCTACAGCCTAACTAGGCCCCCATAAGCCCATAAGACACAAAAAGGAGAGAAATTACCCAATCGAGCCCCCATAAGCCCGTTGGATACAATTAAAAAGGATTCACCGACAATGATAAACCTAAGTAACCAACCACCAAAAACGTACTTGAGGATCCATTCAAACCATAAATGCCAAACTTGAACTGGAACATTAGTATCATATTACCAACGTAAAATACCATAGGTGAATAGTAAATATCGAACTTGAACCAGAACTGGAAAGAAAATTCCAAATAACAATCTAACCAAAGGTCAAAAAGATGCCTAATTTATCCTAAGGTTCAAGATTTATTTAAGATGATGAAAGAAGGCCTCCTAGATCTACAAGGAGTTAGATTAGATATTTTACCTACAAGAGGGCCGGCGAGGCCCGCTACTAATCCCGAAAGTCCATACTAAGGTAAGTTTCAAACCAAAACTAGACTAAGGGTTAAAGTCCCATCTCAAAGTATAAAATAGTTCGAAACTAGTCTTAAGGTACAATCTAACTCAAAGGAGGAGGAATGAGTCAAATTCTCTCTAAAATGGCTTGTTGATCGGCTAAGCTATCCAAAATTTTCTAAACACACAACCAAGCCATAAATTCCCAGCCAAATGTGGCATAATACTATAATAATACCATAATAAAGCTCATTCTATGAGGAAAGAAAGCCTAGCCTTGCTGGCCGCCGCCGAAATCTCAAGAAGTCTACTAAACCAGAGCTTTTCCCTTCCAAGAAACCTCCGAGCACTGCCACGCTATTAAAATAGTAATCTATGCATTAACATGAGAATAACAGTACCCATTTTGTACATAAAAGATTCAGGTCCAAAATTGAGCTAAAAATCCTATATAGGTCCACTTGTAAAATCACAACTTTAAAGCCGCCAACACATCCCTCTAAGCTCAAGGATCATTTATCCTAAAAAAATCGGAGAATAAATCAAGAAATTAGATGAAAACTTACAAAAATATTGATGGGAAAACAACCATAATGACGTCCTCAACTTAACCCGAACACCTAATGATCAAGATCCACTTTCGACAAGCTCTCTAAGGTTTTTATGGACTTGGGACTTAAAAAAAATGAAGGGGAGTTGGGTTCCATAGATTTAAATGCTGCCAGGGGTCCCTTCATCATGATCACAGGGACCCCATAGCAAATGTGAGCATCACTCCGGCTAACTTATCACAAATGCATAGGCCAAGTTACGACTCAAGTTATTAGTTGAAGGTTGATAGCTTCACATCTCTATTGTTATTCATTTTTCCCAATCTCTACTTCTCTCAGGAGCATGTTTACAATACAGGTGAGTTTCCAATGTTTACAACCGTTAGAAGATCAATTATAACAAAGGAAATAACAATAAATGCAGTCACACCAGTTCAGAATTACTTCACACTTAACCCATTTCGTTAATTCTTCATAGTTCACACAACTCTAGTTGAGAGATTTAGCTACTCATGATTGTAAGAACACAAGAAGAATTCAATGATGAAAACATAATTATGAACTCACAAGAAGAATAAAACTCTGAAATCTTAATATAAATCAAAACCCTAGAATCGATGTTTGAGATTACAAGATCAGTGTGTTTATGAACCTCAAAACAATGTAATAGAAAACTCAAATAATGTAATAATTTCCTCGCTAACATGGGACAACATAGGAGTAATTATAGATACAAAATGAATCATATCCTAAAATATATAGGAGAAAAAAGTTGGCAACTTTCCATGGATCGTGACTTGAGGTCGTGGACACAACCCACGGACCGTGGGTCTAGGTCATAGGAATCAGGCCTCCATGCACAACTGCAGGAGTTGACTTACGAACTTCACCTATTGTCCGTAGGTCCACCTACAGTCCGTGAGTCACAACCGTGGGTCAATTCTGCAAAATTCAACTCCACTCTTCTATCTTCAAAAACTTCATTCCAGTTCATGCTTCTTCCTGTCTTCTCCATTTTTCCTCTAAAACCAATTTTCCTCCAAGATAGAACAGAAAACACATCATACATACCAAACATACACAAGTTATTGCATATTGTCCTTGTTTTAATCATTGAAAGTGCCATGAAATCATGGAACATCAACACCATCAACTTAGAATGTTTCCATGTCCTCAGCGAACAAAACAAAATAAACACATTTGATGCTTAACTAAGAGAAACCTAAGGGACCTATGGCAGTCGACTCATTTCTTTCGGTACCAAAAATTTTGACCCCCTCCTATTCACAAGTGAAAACCACTGTGCATATACATGCAACATATTTTTATGACACAGAAGTGCTCAAGTGATGGCATCATATTATGAACAAACAGCTAAGCATATATGCAAATGACATTATCCGAACAAATAGCAGCTAATAATGCAACCCATATACTCTCACAACAAAGAAATTCCATATTCTTACAATATACTAATGCATATCAAAGTAGGGACTGGGTCAAAATACTGTCTCACACAAAGAAGTTCAAATAGTGTGCATGAAATACCATAGGCTTGCCCTTATTTTCTATGCGTTAGTTTTTTTGGACAATCAAACTAGGATCACTATAGGACTTTCATCGTCTTGTAATGTAGGCTTGGGGAGGGGTGTGGTACATATGGATATGGCGACTCAACCCTCCTTGATACTACACTATTTTTGGCTCGACTTTCTGTAACACCCCGTACGTTTTGGAGTCTAGCTGACAACCGTAACATTTATGGAAATATGGAAACATGAGAGAATTGATGAATTATGTATCAATATGTGGGCATTTAAAAGTCTTTCACAATTGGGCCCAAAAAGAAACCCAAAATCATAAGGAAGACATGGCCCAAAAGAATTTTTGACCCATTCTTGCATTGCTCATCCATTGACCAAGTAAACCCACCAAGTGTGTGTATAAGAATTATTCAAAAGGGACTATATAAACCCATAAATCAGATTTTTATTCATTAGATACACACATGCCTTTTTAACATTTTTCTTAAACATTATCTCTCACACAAAAACCCTAAGGCAACTACTTGTTGGGAAAAGATCACTCTTTGGTAAGTATTTATTCTCATGGTTCAGTATATAATATGTTTAATAAGGTGTATAAATCATGTTGGTTGTGTTGGCAAAGTGTTGGACAATGTGCTATGTGTAAAACTGTCTATTTTTGCAATCGGAAAATGGTTTTTGTCTTGTGAACTTGAACATGGACTTATGGTCATGAAGGAATTGAAATTTATGGATTAAGGGCCCGTTTGGGATTGCTGGTAGAAAACTGCTTATTTGAGAAGTACTTTTTTGAAATAGCTTTTCAAAAAAGTGCTTTTGAAAAAAAGCAATTTGTGTTTGGTAAATTCATTTGAAAAGTGTTTTTCATAAACAGATTGTGTTTGGATAATCTTTTTCAAAAAGTGCTTTTGAGAGACAAATGACCAAAAAGGACATGTATAAATAAACTTTTACTATTAAAATCATTTTATAGAGAATTTTTTTAAAATATCTATTATAATATTTTTAAAGAAAATTTTTATTTTTATTTAATTAAAAAGTACATACCATAAAATTTTCAATCAATATATATACGTAGATACATTAAAAAATATTAAATAATAATATAATATTATTAGAATAATTTAAATATTACTGAAAAACATCAAACAAAAATGAATTTAAAATTCTTCGATAAATTAAATCACTACATATGAAAAAATTCACTACAAAAATAAGAAGTCCTTCATACATCACAAAAATTCTTAATGATTTCATCCCTAATTTTATCGCGCAATGTCTCCATACTAGTAGAATAAATAATCATATATATACACTACATGATAACAAATATGTCAGTTTTCATGAATTATTTATTTAAAATTAAATATTCGAGAAAAAATATTTACAAGTGCGGTCAAAATATCTTTTGATCTTGCAACGTGATTCGTCTATCATTTATTATCATTAATAATAAAAAATAAAGAGTTATATATTCTTCTACCGTCATCATCAATGATATTTTCGATTTTATTTTTAAAAAAATGAGTGAAAAATAAAATAATAATATATAAATCATAGAATGAAATAAAGAATTATGATGTAAATATGAAGTATAAATTTTTTAAATCAAACTTTAATCAAACTTATAAGATATGCTAATTAATTAATAAGAGATATTTTATTATATGTGTGTCTGTGTATGTGTGTATAAGTGATAGGGATATTTTTGTCATGAAAAAAATAATTTTCTGCTTCTGCTTTTGCTTTTTTTGAAAAGCAAAAATTTTCTGCTTCTTCCCAACAGCAGAAAAACTGCTTCTGCTTCTTTTTAAAAGCACTTTTGCAAGTTTACCAAACACCCTTCTTCTAAAAAAAAGCACTTTTTTTTGAGAAAAAAGCAATCCCAAACAGGCTCTAAATATTGAAATATGAGATGTTATTATAGTCTTACCTTGTTTCGTTCTTGGGTATAATGTTTGGAGTTGCTATTGTAAAATTGGTTATGGTTTTGGGTGACGTATTGGTTGTAAAGTGCAGTTTTGGGTGTTGTTATGTGTGTTGTGAGACCATGGATGAATTTTGGTGTTTAAGATGATCAAAAATATATCAAAATAAGTTTCGTTATGATCATGGACCATTCATGGCATAAAAAGACCTAAAAGAGGCCATTTCAGACCAAAACGGGCATCCGCCCCCACAGACGAGGGCATCTGCGGGCGCAGATGCCAACACAGATGCCCCTGGAATTTTCCAGAGGCCATCTGCGCACACATATCATCCACCTGAGGGCGCAGGTGGCAGCGCAGGTCAGTCCCAGAATTGGTTTTGTGTGTGTTCGTCTCTAGTTGATCCCCGAAGGCCCCTATACCATTTTTGGATGTAATTATCAACTTGTGATGTCGTTTTAATGACTTTAAAGTATCGTATGGAGGTGTTTTGTACTTTATTAAGTATGTATGGTTGTTCATATGTTGTTATAAAGGAGTAATTGGGACGAAATGGTAAAGAGAAAAGTGTAAAGGGTAAGTGTGGGGTGTAATGCTATCGATGTATGATCTCTTGGTCAATGTGTGTAATGTTGTGGTGTTTGTAACACCCCATACTTTTATAACCTCATTTGGTGCCTTGGGTTCATATCTACCTAGGTGTTGAGATGCCATAAGTATGTGTTTTTTGGTGTCATTGGTGAAACATTTGATATCGGACCTAATATGTGCGATTAGACCTTCGTAGGAGGTGTTTTGTGATTTTGTGGAGCATTTGGGTAATACCCCGTACACATTATAACCCCATTTGGTGACTTGGAGTCATGTTTACTTGATGATTAAGATCACTAAGTAAGTATTTTGTAGTGTTTTGATAAGGTATTGGACGATATGCAAGTATTGAAGAAATGGCCGAAAAATTCAGCAAGGTATGAAAACTTGCGCCGCTACCCTGTTTCAGGGGGTGTGGTGCAAGCCACTGATTCAGAGGGCTCTCATTTCTTGCGCCACTGCCTTGCTTTGCAGTAGTGGCACAAGGAACATATATTGTGCCCTTCCGGACTCGTTTTGTAACACAATTCTACGGCGATTCTTAGATGGTTTCTTTTGGTTCTTTGGAGTTCTTTGAGCATTGTTAAAGATTCAACTACTTCAATACACTCCTACATACTCCTACATGATCAAATCATGAAACATAAATAGTTATCCAAAATGTCCAATGAAGCCATGGGCGGCTAGAATTCCTATTTTTGCGATTGAGACGACGAATGAGAATCTCATAAGAGAATATTGTCGTAACATTATGGAATTATTTAAACATGAGATATATGGTGAATTATACATGAAAGTTGATGGGTTAAATGGATATGTGTTATTTGGCCCAAATGTAGGCCCAAAATGGAATAAAAGATATGGCCCAAAAGGGGAAAAAGATCCATTCTTCCACTTTGACCACATTTAATGCCAAGGAATGGCTAAGTATGACTTGGGGTCTATATAAAGGCCCCAAAATCAGATTTTCATTCACACAAAACTCTCATGCCTTTTAACGATATTTCTCAAACATTTCTCTAGTTCCAAACCCTAAAGCAAATATTTCCTTTGGACTCTTTGGTAAAGATCATCCTATTCCAAGCCTTGGTAAATATTTATTCTCATGAATTAACATATTATATGCATGGGAGATTATGTATATTATGATAGTTATGTTGGCAAGGTGGTGAATAGTGTATTTTTGCTTTTGGTGAAAGATGTGCTATCTTGGTGATTTGAACTTGAAAAGAGACTTGATGTCTTGATGAAAGAGCATGGTATGGATAAAATATGAACATGTATGGTGTGATTTTTTTATTAGACTTGTTATTTTTTCTAAAAGTGTAAATTGTGAGATTTTGGCCGATATGTGCTATGAGGTGTATTAAGGTAATTTGATGGATTATTTGTGATGTGATATGGATAAGAAAGTGTAAAGGAGAAGTGTTGTGGTGAAATGTATTGATTATCATTTATTGGTCAATGTATGGAATATTTGGGATTTTTTGGAATAAGAATTTTATCAATGGTTTTGTCAAGGGGAAATGGCATGTTTAAAGGCAAACATGTAACTCATTGATGTTATATGCATTTGTAAAGTAATTGATGGTTAGTGATCCAAAGCTTCAAGTAAAGTTGTGACTATCATGGTATCAATCTCAAAGTAATAAATAAAGTAATGCATATTTGGTCAATGATCAACTATGGGTGGCAGCTTTGGGGACAAAATGCCTAGCTTAAGCCGATCCCGAGGTTGTTGGATCAGGGGGCAGTCCTGGGGGCATAAGCCTAGCTTGGACAGATCCTGACAGGGGGCAGCTCTAGGGTTACTAACCTAGCTCGAGCCGAACCTGAAATGTTGTATGGGTGGTAGCTCTAGAGGTACTAACTTAGCTTGAGTCGATCCCGATATGCATATTGATTCATAGGGTGGCAACTCTAGGGGCATA
Source organism: Capsicum rhomboideum (assembly GCA_031232105.1). Lineage (NCBI taxonomy): Eukaryota > Viridiplantae > Streptophyta > Magnoliopsida > Solanales > Solanaceae > Capsicum > Capsicum rhomboideum. Next base: position 72,665,719 of record CP124718.1, on the reverse strand, counting down.
AGCCTAGCTCGAGCCGATACTAACATAACGCTATGTTATGTTTAAAACCCATTGTTCAGTCGCGGCCTGGGTATCACATGTCAAAGGAAAAGATGACTAATCATGGAAGCAAAGATACAAAGAAAGTAATGAAAGCAAAATACATGGTTTCCAAAGTACAGAATTATGACTCATCTACATTATGACTTTATCTAATATGGTTATGCATTTGAACTTGATTTCTTTGACATATTTTCATATATTACAAGTTTCATATGGCCTTACATACTCAGTACATTCTTCGTACTGACACCTCTTGGGGAATTTATCTTACTTGCTGCAGGCGCAGGTACTAGTAGGCCTCCACAATAGGTTGCCAGTGTTGCAGATATTTGGTGAGCTCCAGTTAGTTCGGGGCTTCTCTGAGTCACAGTTGTACATATGTTTTGATGGTGTACATGTTGTATAAAGCGGGGACTTTTCCCGACTTTTAGTTCATTTTGGTCAATGCTTTTTTTAGAGGCTTTTGTAGACGGATGTGGGTGTATAAATGTAAAAGGGATATGTCGTTCTTGACTTGGTGGCCTCAATGGCCAAGTTTCGCATATGTATAGATATATCATGTTCCATGAATTCCATTGTGGGTATCTATAGCTATTATGTGATTATAGGTTTATTATGGCATGCATATGATTTGATAGAGACAAAGCTTGGTTCTCTCGGGCCTTGTCGGATACGAGTGCCAATCCGTCCCGATGGGATTCGATCCGTGACAGTGTTGTTGATATGATAATTCCTTGTATTGTATTGTAAGGGGGTGACATGATGTTATACGACAGTCATGTAGTTCATTGTTGTCTTGTACGCCTGTATAATAACTAGTTGCTAATGTAATCTCTGATATGAACTTGTATTGTAGAGTAAGACGTAAAGAAGAAGCTGGACTATTGTGTATTCATACTTGGAAGTGCAGGTATGTAAGGTTACTTTGTCCGTATCTTTCTGTAGCTTATAGAACTTACATTGACGTTACACTTGTCCGATTCCAAAATGTGCTAAGGTATTCTATTCCCGGTTACCAATGGTTATTATCACATGTTTCCTACTCATTGATGAATTGTGAATCACATGTCTCATATTCATTGATAATGTTCCAAAAGCCCAATAAGGTTGTGTTCCAAAGTTCCAATAGTGGTTATACTCATGTATCTTGTTCAGTGATTATTGTCCAATGGTTCCAATAGTGTTATGTTTCCAACAATGTTTATTTACATGTCTCTCACTCATTGATTATTGATCCAAAGCTTCCTATAATGTTATGACTATCATTGTATCAATCTCAAAGTAATGAATAAAGTAATGTATATGTGGTTAATGATCAAGTATGGGTGGCAGCTTTGGGGGCGAAATACCTAGCTCAAGTCGATCCCGAGATTATCGTATCAGGGGGCAGTCCTAGAGGCATAAGCCTAGCTCGGACCGATCCTGGCAGAGGGCAGCTCTAGAGGTATAATTCTAGCTCGAGCCGAACCTGATATGTTGGTTTATGGGTGGCAGCTCTAGAGGTAATAACCTAGCTCGAGCCGAACCCAATGCTTTGATTCCAGGGTGGCAGCTCTCGGGGCATAAGCCTAGCTCGAGCCAATCCCAACATAACGACGTGTTATGATAAAAATTTACCCGGGTATCACAGTTCATAGGCAAAGATGTATAACCATAGGATCAAAGAAACAAATAAAGTAAAGAAAGAAATATACATGGTTTCCAAAGTACAGTATTATGACTTATCCATATTGTTCATTCATTGTATTTGATTTCATTGACATATTTACATATCATACAAGTTTTATATGGCCTTAGATACTCCATACATTCTTCGTACCGACCCCTCTCGGGGGATTTACCTTACTTGCTCAAGGCGCAGGTTCTAGTAGGCCCCCACAGTAGGTTGCCAGTTGTTGCGGATCATTGGTGAGCTCCAGTTAGTTCGGGGCTTCTTCAAGTCGCAGTTGCACATATGTTTTGGTGTTGTACATGTTGTATAGTTCAGGGACTTGTCCCGACTTTTAGTTCATTTTGGTTAATGCACTTGTTAGAGGCTTTTGTATACAGGTGTGGGTGTATAAATGTAAAGGGTACATGTCATTTTTGACTTGATGGCCTCAACGGGCAAGTTTCATATATTTATATAAATCACATGTTCCATGAATTTCGTTGTTAGCATTATAAGCTCCTCCGTGATAAGGGTGTTTCTGATGGTATGCATATGAATGAACATAAGTACAGCTTGGTTCTATCGGGCCTTATCGGCTACGGGTGCCAATCATGCCTCGTTGGAATTCGGAGCGTGACACTTTTCAATCATTCTCATTTTATTCTCTCTTATTCTCCCTCATTTGTTATTAGATTTTGGGTGTGGCTTTTCTTCATACTTTCAAAACACAATTTTTTCTCTTTTTTTTCTTGCAATTTCTATTTATTTGAGTCACTTTTTTTATTCTTCTTCACACCCAAATCTATTCTCTTTTTCTTTTATTAATCCCTTCTTCATACCCAAGTCAAACTACGCACCCTTATAATAGCCACCCTCAACTTAGGCTATTTGCCTGAGTTGAGGTACACAATGTCCGGGGGGACCAGGGCAGAGATAGGTTCATTGTAAGTCAAAATAAAAAGGTGAATAGGATAATGAAAGAACTAGGTCAATTAAGGCTCAAAATCGATATCAAGGGATATTTGTTTCATTTGGTCAGGTATTTAAGCTAAAGGTGGACTTATTCAAGAATGGCCTATGATTCTTTCCTAACCACTATCCTCTAATGTAGGCAAGACTAACCGAGCAAGTTCTGGACCACACACAAAGTGAACTCGGTAATGACCTCACATACACATAGCACAGGGTTATACTATTAACTACTACCTATCCAGCTCATGCATTACTAAGCAACAGTTATTCTGCCTATAATCCTAATTCTATAACAAGATCCAACAATTGTCACAAACTAACATGCTACACACACAGTTCAAAACCAAATTTTCAGGAGGGGTATCCTTTAAACAATCAAAAAACATCATTATCTTTCAAAGTTCGTTCAAAATTGACTGCACTAAGGTTCCCCTATTTTTCTTCTAACTAAACCTGAAAACACATAATAAAACACAAACAACAACATAAACATGTTGGTTCTACTATGATAGCACTTGAGGAAAAAGAAACATGACAATAAGAATCTCCAAGAGGACATATTGACCCACAAGCATCTGTGCCTTCACCAAATAAACATGCATTATCCCTAATGTATTAGACCGAAGTAAAACAAGGTAGTTAGGAACATACCTATGGCACCCTAGGTGTGTGGGTCTATTGTTGATCAAAATAACAAAAATCAAAGCAAATATGGGAATAGCAAGACACCTTGGGTTGCCTCCCAAGCAGCGCCTAATTTAACGTCGCAGCACAATGCAGGTGTCTTGATTACTCTGACTTCATCAAGATATCCCTTGGGTTGTCTTCCAAGGTCATTTGAACTATTTATTTCCAAAACCACCCTCATGTCCTTTGGCTTCTTCATAGTTCAACATACATTGAACGTGACTTCCTTATTAATCAACCTGAATTTTAGCTCACCCTGCTCCATATCTACCAATGCTCTGTCGGTGGCTAAAAATGGTCTCCATAAAATTATGGGCATCTCAAAATCGACCTCATAGTCCAAGACAACAAAATCAACAGGAAAGATAAAGTTTTCAACCTTGACCGAAACATCAAATAACATGGCCACAGGCTTCTTAATTGTATGATCTGCCATTAATAACCACATCTTTGTTGGCTCGAGGGTTCCCATGCCTAATTTCTAGAATACTGCCAGTGGTATCAAGTTAATGCTCGCACCTAGGTCACACAAAGCTCTGGTGAAGTTAACAGACCCAATTGTGTATGAAACTATAAAGGCACAGGGATCATCTTTCTTTTGACTAAGAGAACGGGATGCAATTGCACTACAATGGTGCAAATCACTAACAGACTCATAACTGGAAGTTCTCTTCTTCATGATCAACTCTTTCATGAACTTTACATATACCAGCATTTGTTCCAGCGCCTCCAACAATGGAATGTTTATAGAAAGTTTCTTCAATATGGACATGAACTTATGAAATTTTCCATCCTTCTTATTTTTCTTTAAGCGCTGAGGAAATTAAGGTGGCCACTTAGGAATGGGGGTTAGCATTAGTGGGGCTTCCTTTTCTTTCTCATTTTCAGCATTCACCTTGTTTTCATCAGTCTAAGGCTCTTCAACTTCTTTCATGATCTCCCCACTAATAATTTTATTTTCATCCATCTTTTTCTTTAGATGTTGAGGGATAGGTCAAGGAAGTTTTAGGAATGGAACATACTTCTTTAGAGCTTCCTTTACTTTTTCCATGGAATTCTTTTGCTCTTTCGGCATAGTATGAACACCCTAAACTTGTTTGGGTGCCTCAATAAGAGTCTTCCCACTTCTTGTTATGATAGCCATACAATGAGCATTATTTTTTGGGTTTTGGATGGTGTTTCTTGGATGTGTACCTTGTTGATGCTGATTCAATACTGAAGATATCTGCCTGAATTGTTGTTCCAGCTGTTTGATGGCAGTCGTATGAGACTCGACTTTTTGTCTTATCCCTGAAAGGTCAGGCTTGATCTCTTTCAGACAATTTTCTTGACTCTCCGACCCCTTAACAAGTTATGCAAGTAGGGTTTGCATCCTTAAATTTCCATACTTAGTATCACGATTCCCAGGTGGGACATAATGGCCATTCTTTTCTTTGCAGTCATCTTTTTGCCTCCAATCACCATCCCGACCTCTGTCTCGATCTCTATACCCCGACTTGTTGTAATTATCACTGTAGTAGTTCTAACCTTGATTTAATTACCTCAAGTTCCAATTATTTTGATTAGACACTTGGCCCTTGACTTGGAAACCTACCACTACTTTATCTAAATACTTAGCTTCTTCCTCAGAATCTGAATCCTCATACCTAGGTCCTTTTTCTTGTGCACCTACCGCATTAATCTTTTTCGTTCTTCTTGCCATGATTTTCTTAGAAAGTAATCTGATCTCAATTCTCAGTTGTGATACTCCTTGAGCTACAGTGTCATCTAACGCTCTTTGCTCTGCTGATGCTCTAATGGCATAAGTTCCTGCTGGTCGGTCTGCTTCTCGATTGGTTTTAGTAATACGATCTAAAATCTTTGATGCTTGTTCCCATCTCAGACTCATAAATGTTTTACCAGTGATAGTATCTGCTACAGCCTTAGTATTAGCATTTAATGCTCTTTAGAAGATCTCAAGTAAATTTTGACCATTTAACTTGTGGTTTGGAACATTTTACAACTTTTTCTTAAATCGTAGCCACGTCTCATAAAGTTCTTTAGAATGTAGTTTTCTGAAAGTATAAATCTCATCCTTCAATTACAATATTCGGGACGGTAGAAAAAATCATTCCAGAAACTGATTTCTTAACTCTTGACAAGTAGTGATAGAACCTTATGGTAATTCAGCCAACCTCAAAGTTGCCTCCCCCGTAAGGGAGAATAGAAATAGCCTTAATCAAATTTCTTTGTGACTCACTACTGGTAGATTATACGATGTGCATATCCCCATAAAATTCATCACATACATGTTAGCAACATCAGTTGAAAGGCCAACAAACACCCCTTGTAAGTTCAATAGGTGGATCATAGCACTTGTAATGTGGAATTTAGTTCCTTCAGGTAACTCTGATGGAATAATGGCACCAGTCTCAACCGACTCCAAATAGGCCATATCCTCTTCTCTAGGATCATCATAAACCGACACATATGGTATTTGTGGGGGTTGTTGCACCCTTGATATTCTTTGTCTTTCTTCAAGTACAGTATGACGTTGTGCTACCTCTTGCATTGCTCGATGATCTCTATAAACTTGTCTAAGAGCTGCTTGTCTTACATTCTCCTCAGTCGTTAGTCAAGCAGTGATTTGCTCAGCAGTTTCATGACCAGCCGGATGAATTTATGGCTGGTTATGAATATCCTCACCAGCTTTGGGGTCCTGAACTCAGTCAGTATTCAACATTCTTCGATTATTCCTTAGCGTTCTTTCTATTTTTGTATCAAGTGGAATCAGGGAATTGCCTTGACTCCTGATGTTAGGCATACACTGGCGTACACCCTACGAATAGTAGGAAAAGAATAATTTCAATGAAATCAATAGTTGAATAAACACAATCAATCAATTTGGTAACTGTATTCCCTGGTAATGGCACGAAAATTGATGTCACCCAAACTATACCTACATAAAAGTATAACACGGTCGCTATATCAAATATAGACCCCAACTAGGTTAGGATCGATCCAACAAGTAATAGGATGGACTTCTATCGAATGTTTTTCTAACTGATTGGAAAGTAAGTAAAAAGTGGTTTTTTGTAAATAAATAGTAAAGTAACAATTGTTGATTGTTGGATTTATGATCAATATGAAAAAGGCACTAGGTCTGTGATCCCCAAGATACCTTAACTCTACCGAGTACTTGTGCTGGAAAACTGTCCCACTTCATTGCATGCAAAATCTAATAAGATAGGTTCATCTAAATGTCTTTCGACCTTGGTTAGATGAATTTCACTCTTCTTCTCTCTGTCCTCGAGTGTCGCACTACTAACCCTTGTATTTGATATCAGATAACTATCCCTGTTATGGGTCAAGTTATTAGATGAAACTTGATAACTTCAAATCTCTATCGTTATTCTCTTTTCCAAATCTCTACTTCTCTCTAGAGCAAGTTTAGAATACAGGTGAGTTTAAAAAATTTGCAACCATTAGAAGATCAATTATAACGAAGGAAATAACAATACATGCAGTCACACCGGTTTAGAATTGCTTCACACTTAACCCATTTCATTAATTCTTCATTGTTCACACAACCCTAGTTGAGAGATTTAGCTACTCATAATTGCAAGAACACAAGAAGAATTCAATGATTAAAACATAATTATGAACTCACAAGAAGAATAAAACTCTGAAATCTCAATATAAATCAAAACCCTAGAATCGATGTTTGAGATTACAAGATCAATGTGTTTATGAACCTCAAAACAATGTAAGAGACAACTCAAATAATGTAATAAGTGCATCCCTAACATAGGACAACATAGGAGTAGTTATAGACACTAAACAAATCCTATCCTAAAATATGTAGGAGAAAAAAGTCAGCAACTTTTCATGGACCGTGAGTTGAGATCATGGACTCAACCCACGGACCGTGGGTCTAGGTCATAAGAATTAGGCCTCCGTGCACAACTACAGAAGTTGACTCACGGACTTGACCTATGGTCCGTAAGTCACAACCGTGGGTCACTTCTATTAAATTCAACTCCGCTCTTTTGTCTTCAAAAACTTTATTCCAGTGTATGCCTCTTCCCGTTTTCTCCATTTTTCCTCCAAAATCTATTTTCCTGCAAGAAAGAATAGAAAATACTCCATACCTACCAAACATACTCAAGATATTGTATATTTTTCTTATTTTAAACATCAAAATTTCCATGCAATCATGGGACATCAAATCCTCGTGACCGCGAAGGCCATTTTTGGCCTGCACCAACTGAAACTGCACCAACAAACTTGGCATTTTGCCAAGTTTGCGATCAAACCCTCGGGATTTCTTCTGAATCCTAGGAATGCAAATAAACTATGCTACCTTGCCAAAGTCAACATTTCAAACTCAATAGTGTGATCAAAATTCCCAACCGAGGTCGTTTTGATAAAATATAGGTCCCACACCCAAGGGTTATTTTTAACTAAAATCCACCCAATAGCCCAAAATGAGCCCGAAAGCCTCGGTACCCAAACAAAGGGTACCCTAGACTAAAATCAATGTTCCAAATCTAACATAACTATTAGAATATGTATACGATGCCCTTTACCTAATGTTTTTGTCTGATACCCAATTCTTAATATCAAAGACTTTAAAACTGAGAATTGGCTTTCAAAATCAAACGAACTGCTCAGTAATCAAACTATCAGCTCCAGCAAGTCATAAATAACTTGGGACATCTATGGGAAATCTCTAAATGCCAAAATAGTATAGAAATGTAGAAAATAACCTTGAGGGTTATTACACTATTTTCTTTAGGGTTATGTGATGCTTGGTTGGTCTTATTTGGGTTTGATTTTGAATTGGTAGTGAAACTATTGGTGAAATAAACAATGGGGAAGTATTGTGTACCCATTACTTGTTAAAATGGTGTGAAAAAGATATTCTCTTAAGGTGTTTGATGAAATGCTAAAATGACACGCTTGATGAAATTCATGAAATTACTTTAATTTAAAGGTTGTTTAGGAGTCTAACTCATGTTTTTTGTGTTAAATTCAGGGTTTTGAGACTACTATGTTTAACTTTTTTTGGAAAATCCTTTATGGAGGTCGACTTGCGTTAGATGGAGAAAAAAGGTCCACTCAAGCTACCCTTTCTTTGCTTTAGTAACCTCTACTTTAGCAGCTAGGGTGTGCTTTAGTGATCGCTGACTGGGCTCTCAACTTCCACTTAAGCGACTTATTAGACCACTTTATCTTTCTAGTCAAAGTAAACTTGGCCATTTTAGAGGCTCTCTTAGCGCTTAAGCGTTACCTGAGGTTATTTTTCTACAGACTCAAAAACTTAAATTGTGTGAACATCAATCCAAATGACTTCTCAATGATTTATTTGGCTTACATGAAATGCTTTGCATTATATTTCATGCTAATATCATATGTTTATTCTTGTGTGATGTTTTCAGGTAGCCAAAAGCGAAGAATAGAACACAACCTCATTAATGAAGTGGTACCTGAAGAAGAGTAAGATCAAACTCAATTTCTCTCTCTCGCATGTTAGAGGCAATATTACTTTTACTTGGCTAGAAAGAAATTATTACTCGAGAGAGGAATCTCAGTCAACCGAGCCCCTGTAAAAATTCTTGGATTCTATCAAAGATTGTTCTCTATAGGAGTGAATTCCTTCCCAACAGAGCCTTGTATGGAAAATAAACAATGGGTAAGAGAGTTTTATGCCAATCTCAAGGTAGTAAAGCTATCTACCCTGGTGACCAAGATTCAATGCAAACAAATAGACTTTTTCAAAAAAGAGATCAATTGAATCTATGGGTTGCAACATCATGACATCTCTTTATTCACAAAAAAGAATTGTGAACTCGGTAGTTGGTTGATTTACAAATTATGTTCAGGGAATAAAGTGCCTTGGTTGGTCACAAAAGCAGAGACCACTACAAAAGCAAGAAATAAATATCCATTGTATGTAATAGAATCTCTCCATGTAGCAATAAGATCACTATCCTACTGTTGAGGGCCCAGATAGTTGCATGTATCTTAGATGACATTTTGTTAAATATTAGTCACCTGATCATATAAGATCTCAAAGAGTTTAAGGTACAGGATAGTCCCTCTCTCATGTTTCTATCTTTAATTATTGAGTTGTATAAGTTGGATGGGGTAAACAAGTACTCGAAAGATAATTAGTGAATCCAAAAAAGCAAATCTTTCCATTGAATAAAGAATAGGAAAAGACACTATTACCTAGAGCAAAAAGAGAAAAATAGGTGTTGAGCAGTCATCTCTGGTTGATACTAAATCTTGTAGACCATCAAAAGCATAGCCACTTGAGATGATAGTAGAGGATATGAGGAATGTTTAGAAGCTAGTGGCTAGACTTCTATTAGAGCCAGGTGAGACCTCGGGTGAGCCCACAACTTTTATTCCAAAGAAATATTTTGAGCAATTTTTGGCAAACCAAAAAAAGGAGGGATCCTACCCTGATAGATTAGAAAATTCATACACCAATCTAGCTAAGTCTCATGGAGACTTGAGCACTTCACACACTAAGATAAAATTAAGAGAAAAAAGTAGAGATAAATTTCCCACTCGCATGTGTAAGAGAGTGAAAGGGTTGTTGAAGGTCTTTAAGCCTAAGCAACCATTTCCATCAGTGGAGCCAAATGTTAAAGATTATTTCCTATCCCATTGGTCCAAGGATTATGCTGAGAATAATGGTCATGCTGAGTCTGATAGTAATGATAGTTAATTATGCAGTTCAGGGAGTCCTTACCTCATTCTCTATTTTGTTTAGTATGCATTAGGGATAATATAATATTTTTTAGATAGGAGTGGGGTATATTAGCTTTTATTTGGGTCTGTATTATTGATATATTTTGACACATTTATGCCCTTGTCGGGCTTGATTGATATTTTGAGATTGTTACACCCTTTTCGGGATTGACTTATTTCTTGATTTTATGGATACTATGTGCCCTTACCAGGCTTGATCCTTGTGATGTTAGGGATATTGTTCGCCCTTGTAGGTATTGCCTTTGGTTGATGATGTTGTTGGATTAGTCATTTTTTTCATTTTTAGCCTAGCTTCTTGTCGTTTTTCCTTTTGTAGGAGTTTTGAGTGACCATTCCCAATGATAAATTGAATAACAACTTTCTTAAGGGAATTAGTCTCTTTATTGGGTGCTGGTGTTATTTGTGTAGGGGAAGTCTGAGTACGCATAACCATTGTGAATTGGGGTAGTGATTGTTGTTATGGTGATGCCTGAGTAACTAATTACTATGGTAAAGTCTGAGTAGCCACTGCATTATTGCCCTTTTTAGAGGAAAAATATGGGATAGTGGCTTATTTGGTACTAGTAGGGTTATTCCTGCAATGTGAAATGTTGAAATTAGCCTACCCCTCCAAAATTTTTGTGAAAATAAGTGCATGGACGTGAATAATGTTTGTGACAACACTTTTGACTCTTTTTTTGACTCCTTACTGATTAGGTGGTGATGATGTGAATTGGAAAATGACTCTTTTTGTTCTTGTTTATGAAATGAAATTGATCCTTCTTGAAGATTTTACATGCCATGTGTGGTGAGTTTTTGTTGAATAATTCTTTTGTTTTCTAGTGTCATCTAGAACTTGCCCATTTGGTGTTTCAATGCTAGTCTTGATTGTGTTTGGTTAGAGATATGATCTTAGGCCCTCTTTGTGATTTTTGGAAACCCCTTTAGCCTTAAAATCCCATCTATGCATAAATTATATCACTAGTTACCCCATTTAAGCTTAATGTCCTTTCTATGGCAACCACATTAGAAGTATTGAATCTTTCCCTTTTTTAAACCCTACCCTCATTAAAATTGAAAATTCTAACTTAAGGCTAAAAGCTTAAGTTGGAGGTAGTGGAAAAACACTTAGAAGAGGTGATCATGTGTTGTGGTTTTTTAAGTGAATTTCATAAGAATAAATAAAATGAAACAAAAAAATGGAAAAGAAAAGAAAAAGAGAAAATTTTCAATATGTGGATGAACTAGAATGAAATGGAAAGATTCTTTTTATTGTATGGAAATGAAGAGGAAAATGATCAAAGTTTGAATTGTAAAGTGTTTTGTAGAGTTCAAGGAGGGTGTAGTTACTTTTATCCTAAATGCTTGTCCTACCCTTTCCTAAGCCTATATTACAAGCTAGAAAAAGTCCTTCGAGATCTTCAACCGATGCTTTTGAGTTAGTGGCGATTGAAAATAAGGGCAAGCCTATGGTATTATAATTATTTGCATTTGAAATTCTTTGTTGAGTGTTCGGGTTTGCTTATTTTTCCCTTGTATAAGTGTTGTAAATATTCTTAGTTTTAAGACTTTCTTTCTTGTGAGGGCATGTGAAATATGATAGATTAGTGAAGTTGATAAATTCTGAAAATGAGTCAAGGGAGCATGTTTAGTTGACTTTTGGTTTGAGTCACTTTTTGAGAATTAGTTGTTTTTACTTGATTATTCTTGAAATTTCATTGTATTCTTGAAAGTGTGTTTGAAATTGAGGGAGTTGCTTGGGTAACACTCACATGCTTGTTGACTAATTGATAGTAGCAACCAAAGTCATATTCATTGTCCTCATTTGAAACTATGAAGTGAAAAAATTGATGTTGGTTTTTGAGCTTAAATTGATTGACCTCATTGATTTTGGTTTTGTTTTGCTTGAGGAAAAGAAAAGTCTTTAAGTTGGGGGTGGTGATGAGTGGTGATCTTGCCACTTATTTTTATCACATTGCTTATGATTTTGTGTCATTAATCTTTGATATGGGGCTAAGTATCATTTGAATTGTATTGATTTAAGGTATTTTGAGATTTGCAAGGAGTTTTGATGGAAAGAAGTGGAAATAAGAGAAAAAGGAGATAAAACGAAAGAGCTGGAAAAACACCAAGGAAAATACCCTCAGGTACCGTTTAAGCAGCCTAAGGAGCGCTTAAGCGGATGATCAACAATAGTCAATGAGACTTAAAAGCCAATCTTGACCGCTAAAGAAGTCTAGTCAAAGGGTTAAAGGTCCGCTTAAGCGCCCATTTTGACCGCTAAAGCGGTTCGGTCAAGGTCAGTAAAAGTCAAAGAGTCGCTACAACAGCCATTTGGACCGCTTAAGCGGTCGTTAGTCACTGTTCATGGGCAAGTCTGCAATTTCATATTTTTTTTATTCCAAAATGTATAAAACTCAATCCAAACTTCATTGGAACACATCTTTGGCATGCTTCTCAACCAGAGTGGCTAGAGTTCTTGAACCAACACCCTTGGATTTGAAGATTAGAAGATTTGTAGTGATAAATTCTCAATCCTTTCTTTATTACCTTGCTTTGTAGTGACTATATTTGGGTGAAGTTAAATTCATTCTTTGGTATTTTAGATAGAGATAATGCAATATTTATGTTTTGAATTTGGGTTTTGATTTTATCTTATGCTTTTTTATTAGTTGATTACTCTTGATTTATAAATGGATTTTTCTTGCATAAATTAATCTCATGCTTTATTCATTTCTACTCTAATTGAGCTTGGAAGAGGAGGTTGGAGTGGGAATTGCCCATCTACTTCGATTAATATTTGACAGAGCTAACTGAGGTTGGTAAAGTTTAATTTAGAGTGATTTGGGACGTATGACCCATCAAATAGATTTGATACTAGAAATGGTAAAATCCAAGTGTATCCATAGATTGAAACTATTTGTGTTAGAACTTAGCTAATATTTGTCAATCGATCGAAAGACATGGTGGATGCTTGAGGTTCCAAGACTAATTTGGTAATCCGCAATTAATTATGAATACTTGATTTAAATACAATGGATGGTTGCTAGAATTGATTCCCTGTTATAATTTCCCTTATTTCCCATCATTTGTGAAAGCCATTGATTAAATTATTCATTTTAAAATTGGTTCTGTCCTTGTTTCATTTTTATATAGAAAACCCCCTAAAAACACTTGTATCCTTCATTTGGATTAGAGTGAGTTACTTTTATTCCTTTTTTTCTTGATCGCTAGTCACATTGCTTCTTGTAGGATCGACCCCGAGTCTATAGTTGGGTAAATATTTTGCCCGTATATCTTTTTACAGGTGTAATTTAGCATTATCAATACTTGATATTTTTTAACCTATAGGGTTCTTACTTGAGTCGAGGAACAGTTTGTAACACCCCGTACAGTTCCGAACCTAATTGATTACCTTAACATTTATGGAATTATTTAAACATGAGATTGTTGAGGAATTATGCATTAAATTTGTTGGGCTGAATTAACATGTGCTAATGGGCTCAATTTAAGGCCCAAAATTAAGCAAAAGGCATGGCCCAAATGGAAAATGATCCATTCATAAGTTGACCAAGTAAACACACATAAATTATGCCCAAGTGTATGGCTAAGGATGACCAAAAAGGGACTATATAAGGGGAAAATTCTGGGAAATGATCCATAATTTCATTTTGTTTGTTTTTGCTTCTCTTTGACCCCCCCCCCAAGGCCCCTATACCCTTTTTGGATGCAATTATCAACTTGTGGTATCTTTTGAATGACTTTAAGGGGTCGTTCAGAGTCACGTTTGATTATATCAATTATGGATTGTTGTTAATATGTTGTTATGAAAGGCATTGAGGTAACTTGATGGAGTAATTGTGGCGTAGTGTTAATGAGGAAGCGTAAAGGATACACTTGGTGTGAAATGCTATTGGTTTATGATGTCTTGGTCAATGTGTGGAATGTTATGGTGTTTTTTGTATGGTGATGCAGTAATTTGTATTGTAGAAAGATGAAATGACGCTATATAGCAGTCACGTAGCTCATTATTATTTTATGCACTTGTTAGGTAATTAGTTGTTAACGTGAGCTTCGTTATGTACTTGTGTTGTAGAGTAAAACGTAAGGAAGGAGCTGGATTATTGTATACACATATAGGACTGTCTATTCATATTGGGAAGATATGGTATGTAAGGTTACTCTTTCTGCATCCTTCTGCAACACCCATTGTTCATATTGTCATTGCACTTGTTTCTATTCAGAAATGTCTTAAAGTATCTCAATTTAGGTTTGTTACCAATTGTTATTCATGTGTCTCATAATTGTGGACTATTGATCCAAAGTTCCAACAATATTACAACTACCAACGTATCACTCTTACAACAAAAGAATTGAAGTAATGCATACTTGTTGAGTATGGGTGGAAACTCAAAGAGGAGTAAGCCTAGATAGAGGCGATCCTGAAGGATTATTGGGAATGGGTGGAAACTAGAAGGGGAATAAGCCTAGCTAGAGACGATGCCGAACGGGTGGCAACTCAAAGGGGCGGAAGCCTAGCTAGAGGCTATCCCGGATTATTACATGAAAAATTATATATGAATGATTCTGGTAATGATACAAACGGAAAATGAAAGAAATGAATGCAATGCATACGACTTCACACATGTATATTATATTGGCTAATCTATATTGTCCACCCACTTGTACTCGATTTCATTAAGGTTCTTATATTTTATGCAGTTACTTATGGCCTTACATACTCAGTACATTCTTTGTACTGACGTCCCTTGGGGTACTTTCCTTACTTGTTGCAGGCACAGGTGCTAGTAGACCTCCATATTAGGTTGCGGATCATCTACGGAATATTGGTGAGCTCCAGTTGGTTCGGGGCTTTCTGAGTCACCTGTGTACACTTGTTTTTGTATTATGTACATATTGTATAAAGCGGGGACTTGTCCCGACTTTAGGTTGGTTTTGTCTATGTATCTACAGAGGCTTTGTAGACGTTGTAAGACAAATTAAGACATGTGTGTCCATTTTGACTTGATGGCCCTAACGGCCAAGTTTCATATATATATCATATGTTCTCCATGACTTCCGCCATTGGTATCTTGTATTTACATGAGATAGAATGTCGTTAATTCAGAGACATGCATATAAATGTACATGAATGAAGGTTGGTTCTCTCAGGCCTTAACGGCTTCGGGTGCCAGTCCGCCCCTTTGAAATTCGAAGCATGACAAAAGTGGTATCAGAGCAGGTCGTCCTACGGGTGTCTACAAAGCCGTGTCTGAGTAGAGTCTTGCTTATGGATGTGTTGTGCACCACATTTATAACTAGGATGCTCCGATACATTTAGGAGTTGATTCTTTATTCATTTCTAGATCGTGCATTAGAGCCACATTTGTAGGTGGAATCCTATCTGACCATTATAATTGGTTTTCATTGTTATAGTAAAATGCCGATTACAATATGAGGTAGAGGCAAAGGTAAGCAGGTAGATATGCCTACCGGAGAAGGAATGAGTAAATCACCACCTGACCAAGCTAGTCAAGGTGGGGCTGATGCTGAGTTTGCATCGCGGGCTTCTTTTACTTTTCCAGCTCCAGAAGAATCGAGAAGGAGAGAAGAACCTGTCGAACCACCTATTAATGCTACTGAGTAGGATCTAAGAAATGCGGTGCAAATCTTGACCCGTATAGTTGCTGCACAAACTCAAGGACAAGTTGGTCCAATGACAAGTGAGGATGGCGCGGTTAGAGTAACTAGTCGGCGGACACAGGATTTTTTTAAATTAGATCCTCACACATTCACTGGGACAGATTTGAATGCAGACCCACAGGACTTCGTGGACCAAATTCAAAGGGCTCTAGAGGTTATGCATGTGACTGGTATAGAAACAGTGGAACTTGCGGCATATAGATTTAAAGGAGAAGCTATATTGTGGTATGAAGATTGGAAACGATCGAGGGGTATTGGGGCAAATCCAGCTAATTGGAAAGAATTTAAAATGGCATTCCTTGATCATTATCTTCTATATGAGTTCCGAGAGGCTCGTGTGGACCAATTTCTAAATCTTTGCCAAGGGAATATGAGTGTCAGAGAATACAATCTGCGATTTAATTATTTGGCTCGATATGCTCCTAATGTTGTAGCCATTATGGACGACAGAGTCCATCGATATGTGGATAGATTGGAGCCATATTTGGTGAGAGACTGTACCATTGATGCTTTGAACAGAGATATGGATATAGCCAGAATACAGGCTTTTGCACAGAAAATGGAAGATCAAAGGCAGCGGAGAAGGACACAAGAAGTTAAAGGAGGGCCGTCTAAAAGGGCTAGATCTACGGGACAAGTCATGGCATCCCGAGGAGATTTTAGGCCTCATAATTTTTACAGACCGCCTAGACCGTCATTTTCTTATTTCATAGCAGGCACTCAATCTCAATTTCGAGGGTTTAGAGGCAACCATTTTGGGCAGAGCAGTGTAATTCGAGGTTCACAGATAGCAGGATTTTCTCGCCAACTGTGTCAGCACTGTGAGAAGTCTCATTTAGGTGAATGCCGAGTTGGAATGAATGTTTGCTATATTTGCAGCGTGCCGGGGCACATAGTGAGAGAGTGCCCACAAACGGGCCTGGGTGGTATAGCATGACCTACGGGATCAACCGTTGCATCATCATCATCAGTTCCTTCCCTAGGTAAAGGAGTGCAACCTACTGGGTGTGGTAGAGGTGCTAGAGGAGCAACTAGTTCCAGTGGAACCCAGAATCGCACTTATGCTCTAGTGGACCGGCAGAATTCGGAGGCTTCTCCTGATTTAGTTACAGTTACATTATCCATATTTTCACATAATGTATATGCATTGATTTATTAGGGTTCCACATTATCATATGTCACTCCATTGATTGCGGAAAAATTTAAAAGAATGCCAAAATTATTGATTAAGTCATTTGAAGTATTTACGCCTGTTGGTGAATCTATTGTTGCAAAAAGAGTATATCGTAATTGTGTAGTAAATGTGTGTGATCATGATATGTTGGCTGATCTTATTAAACTGGAAATGGTGGATTTTGATGTCATAATGGGTATGGATTGGTTGGCTTCCTGTTATGCCACGGTAGATTGCCTAGCTAAGGAAGTACATTTTCATTTTTCAAAAACGAATGTTCTGGAATGGAAGGGTAATGTAGGGACACCGAGAGGAAAACTTATTTCCTATCTTAAATCCAGGAAAAATATAGCCAAGGGGTACATATATCATTTAGTAAGAGTGCAAGATACCGATGTGAAGCCACCAACTCTTCAATCGGTTCCAATAGTAAATCAATTCCTTGATGTATTTTCTGAAGATCTTCTAGGTTTGCCTGTAGAACGGGAAGTAGAGTTTGGTATTGATGTAATGCCAGACACTCAGCCTATCTCTATTCCCCCGTATAGAATGGCTCCAGCAAAATTGCGAGAATTGAAGGAGCAATTAAAAGACTTGTTGGATAAGGGATTCATAAGGCCTAGCATGTCCCCGTGGGGTGCACCAGTATTATTCGTACGAAAGAAAAACGGCACGTTGAGAATGTGTATTGACTATCGGTAATTGAATAAGGTAACGATCAAGAACAAATATCCCCTTCCTAGAATTGATGATTTGTTTGATCAGTTACAGGGTGCCAAATGTTTTTCAATGATTGACTTGAGATCGAGTTACCATCAAGTCAGAGTTAGAGAAAAAGATATACCCAAGATAACTTTTCGAACACGGTATGGCCATTATGATTTTTTAGTTATGTCGTTTGGACTAACAAATGCACCAGCTGTTTTCATGGATTTGATGAATAAGGTGTTTAATCCATTTCTAGATATGTTCGTGATGGTGTTTATAGATGACATCCTGGTTTATTCAAGATCACAAGAGGACCATGCTAATAACTTATGACAGGTGTTACAGATTCTTCGTGAGCGTAAGTTGTATGCAAAGTTCTCTAAATGTGACTTTTGATTAAAATCCGTAGCATTCTTGGGTCACATTGTGTCAGATGAAGGGATAAGGGTGGACACACAATATATAGAAGCGGTGAAGAATTGGCCAAGACCTACGACGCCTACGAAAATTCGTAACTTCCTTGGGTTGGTAGGTTATTACAGAAGATTTGTTGAAGGGTTTTCTTCCATTGCGGCACCTTTAACAAAGCTTACACACAAGACAATCATGTTTCAGTGGAATGATGCATGTGAGAAAAGTTTTCAAGACCTGAAAGATAAATTGACTTCTACACCGGTATTGGTACTTTCGGAAGGCACAGAAGGGTATGCAGTATATTGTGATGCTTCCGGAGTTGTCCTATGGTGTGTATTGATGCAGAACGGTAATGTAATAGCGTATGCCTCACGACAGTTGTGTCCACATGAGTGAAACTATCCTACACATGATCTTGAACTAGCGGTTGTGATATTTGCCTTAAAGATATGGTGCCATTATTTGTATGGGGTTCATGTTGATATATACACTGATCACAAAAGTTTGCAATATATATTTAAGTAGAAGGAATTAAATCTGAGGAAGCGGAGGTGGCTTGAACTACTAAAAGACTATGATATTGATATCCTATATCATCCAGGAAAAGCAAATGTTGTAGCCGATGCATTAATCCTCAAGGCAATAGGAGGCACTAGTGGCCAATTGACGGAAAAGCAAGACCTCATCAAGGATCTAAATCAACTAGCCAGCTTGGGAGTTTGTCTTCTTGAATCTTTAGATGAAGGGGTTATTGTACAAAATGTGGTAGAATCTTTATTAATAGCTGAAGTATAAGAGAAGCAGGATGCGGATCCTATGTTATTGCAGCTGAAAGGGAATGTACAACAGGGTTTCACAAAGGCATTTGATCCTACGTAAGAAGGAGTACTTCAATGCCAAGATAGATTATGTGTACCGGATATAGATGAGCTGAAGAGATGAATTATGACAGAGGCGCATCATTCACGATATTCTATTCATCCGGTATCTACCAAAATGTATCAGGATTTGAAGGAAATGTATTGGTGGGGAAACATGAACAGGACCATTGCAGAATTTATAGCTCAATGCCCAATTTGTCAACAAGTAAAAGTAGAGCATCAGAAACCTCGAGGTTACATGCAATGTATCAATCTTCCAGTTTGGAAATAGGACATGATTAACATGGATTTCATCACAGGTTTGCCTCGTACACTGCGGAAATTTGATTCCATATGGGTAATAGTTGACAGGCTTACCAAGTCAGTGCATTTCCTACCAGTCAAGACCACCTATACAGCTGAAGATTATGCAAGGTTTTATGTTAAAGAGATAGTGCGATTACATGGGATTCCACTCTCTGTTATATCAGACAGGGGAACTCAATTTACTGCATATTTTTAAAAATCCTTCCTGAAGAGTTTGGGTACACAAGTGAATTTAAGTACGGCTTTTCATCCCTAAACAGATGGACAAGCAGAACGTCGTTATATAAGGCCATATGAAATTGTCCGAAGATTTGGGAAAGTGGCGTATGAATTAGCATTACCCCAAGAACTCTCCACAGTTCATCCAGTATTTCATGTTTCGATGCTTCAAAAGTGCATAGGAGATCTATCTCATATTGCTCCCATGGAAGATGTACAAGTTACGGAAGATCTCACCTATGAAGAGATACCTATTGCTATTCTGGATTGACAAGTGAAGAGATTAAGGAATAAAGAAGTGGATTCCGTAAAATTACTTTGGAGAAATCAACAAGTAGAAGAAATCACATGGGAAGCCAAGGACATGATGAAGTCTAAGTACCCCCATCTATTTCAAACGGAAGAACAAGTGCACGATGCGGAATTGGAGCAATAACAAGTAAGTATCTATTAGAATTATGTACATATGTATGTGATAACATGAATAATGATCCTAGACTTGAATTGGTGTAATTTTGATAATGTCACTAACATTCGAGGACGAATGTTTCTAAGGGGGGAAGGATGTAACAGCCCATACATTTATGAACCTAATTGATTAACATAACATTTATGGAATTATTTAAACATGAGATTGTTGAGGAATTATGCATTAAATTTGTTGGGTTGAATTAAAATGTGCTAATGGGCTCAATTTAAGGCCTAAAATTAAGCAAAAGGCATGACCTAAATGGGAAATGACCCATTCTTAAGTTGACCAAATAAACAAACATAAATTATGCCTAAGTGTATGGCTAAGGATGACCAAAAAGGGACTATATAAGGGGAAAAATCATATTTTTAATCACAAAAACACACATGCCATTTCTGGAATTTCCAAAGCATTTCTCATCTCTCACAAACCCTAAGCAACTATCTCTTTGGACAAGATCACTCTCTTTCAAGATTTGGTAAGTGTTTATACTCATGGTTTAGTATATTATATGCTTAATATGATGTATAAATCATGTTGTTTATTTTGGCAAAGTGTTGGACAGTTCACTATGTGTAAAACAGTCTTCTTTTGCTTAATCGGTGAAGGGTTTTACCTTCTAAACTTAAAAGTGAACTTGTGTTCTTGAAGGAAGTGACTTTGGTGGATTAAATATCAACATGTATGATGTGTTTATGTCCTTAACTTTCTTTATCTTTGTGTATAACATTTGGAATTGTTGTTGCAAAATTGTGCATGGAATTGGTGACATATTGAAAGGAAAATGTAGTTTTGGTGATGTTTATGTGTGTTGTGAAACCATGATTTTTGGTTGGCATCCAAGTGACATGAAATATGGAAGTATAAGCTTAATTATGGCCATGGACCATTTATTACAAAAAAAATACCCTAAAATGTGGTGTTTTTTGACCAGAGACTTGGGGTGAACTTTTGATAGGAGTTGTTACAGCACACTCTTCTTTGGGACTAGTCTTTATTTTGTATATTTATAAGCAATTCAATATTTACTGTATCTATTTAGTACTTTTTGTGTACGTAGTAGTCCTTGCACCGACTAATACCAGGTCTTGGGGCGTTATTTTGTATAATTTCTTTCCTTCACTCTCTATGTCTTGGGTAGAATAAGAATTTCTTACCATGTCATGAGACTTATATTGGGCCAAACCTAACTTCAAGTTCACCAAAGGTAAATTACCAAGTAACCTACACACGAAAATAAGTAATAGCACAACACTATAAAATTGAACACTCATAAATCCTATAGGACGATACATTTTTGTAGTACTAATTCTGGTGGAAGTAAATTCAAAAGGAGAGAAGTACAAAAGTAATTTCCTGATGATTAGTGTTGCTTTATAGAAATAGAAGAAAAGGACAAAGTCAATCCTGAGGAGTTTGTTCAAGCCTCATAGAAGCCTCTTTATTACTAGATAATTTCAAGGCACATACACATTGTAATGAAGGATAAAACTAAACCTAATGCTACCCAAGAAATGTTATTCAAGAAGATAATATGGAAGTTCAAGAATCAAAAAGTTCCAGCATTACATCTCTCAAACATCAAACATGAAAATAGTTTATATTAGGGTAAGAAGAAGCAACATGATACAATTGGTTTTTCTAAACCAAATTACTAAATGAGAGAACCATAGAAGTAGGAAAGACATATCTTATCATTGTCTCACCCTCAATTATTAATGTGCCTTCTAATTGCTAAAAGGAATCTAACAGGAAGGTTGATTTTCTATCCGCAAGAATTTTTTTTCCAGTCATGTTAAGTTCATGGTGTACATGATACTATAATTTAATGATACTTAGTATTAGTATTTTCATTGTCATCAATGGGACGAAGTAGTTTGAAATTTTAAGCTACTTTTTACATTTACTTGCTTTCGTGGTTCTTTTGAATTCCTTTCTTTTGCTTATGTATTTCTTTAGATGAAGTGTTTGTTACTTTTATCCGTAAATTTTCATACACAAATTACTACCATGATCCAACAGTAATATGCTTGGGTCTCAAATTGTTCACAAGCAAAAAGGGTTAGTACGTATGATCAAACTATAAAAACATGATTAGGGTATGAACTAACAACAGTGAGATATTTGTTTCACCAGTGATGACTCGCCAAAAGCATCAATAAAGACTATCAAAAAGCTCTTGGGCTTCCATGGGTGAGTAGTTTGAATAGATTAATATGTAACAACAGAAAGAACTTCAAGGCGAGAAGAGGAAAGTAAGAAAAAATTTTCTTTTTGGAAAAGAGAATACCGCAGAAGAAATGCTTACCGGAGAAGAGAATATCAAGAAACCTATCAGAGCAATATGACAAATTATGTCTCCATTGTTACAGACCAATTTTGAGCAATTTTGTGTAATTTCACAGATTTAGTCTTCTTGTTTCCCAAATAACCATTAGAGGAGACTAAATTTTTAGCTTTAGTTCAAAGCAATTTCTAGAAGGGTTGGACGGGAAAGGAGAAAAATTTCTCTCAAATGTATTATATTTTCTTGAATAATTGGACAGAAATTTTTGTTGTGTATTTTCCTTTTAGAATTTAGGAAAATTTATATGTATTATATTTCTTTTTAGAATTTGGAGGAAATGTATATGTATAGTATTTTCCTTTTAGTTTTTTGGGGGAAATGTATATGTATGGAGGGAATTCATTATTTGGACTAAAAATTTTATCAAGACGTATTGAACCACAAAACTAAAGCTACAGTTTTAAAACATGGTCAAAAGTACTTTAGACAATACTTTATAAGAGTTATCCAGATATAGTATGGTCTTAGGCCTAAAATGTTATAGTCACTGATACCGCTAGAGATGAGGTTGCGTTTGAGCCTTTGAAACACTGTCTGCACTCAATAAAAGAAGAGCACAAGTAAGTATCAATACAAACCAATTAGTGTTATAGGCATCATCGATCGTCCCAATTTAGAAAAAAACATACAATATAAATCAATAACAAGTAGTCAAAAACATCAACACATAGCAAGTAATTTAGTCAACAATCAATTATTTTAGTCAACAAATAATGCCCATTATACAAGTCATGTAAGTCATGCACAACTATTATAAAAAAATCACGAATTAAGCATTCTTAGTGTTCACATCACAACATGGGACTTATTCTAATCATCTTAATAGACCATTCTAACTCATATATCAAATACTAATCTATACACACATGCTAAGGGACTTATTTCTGTTCAACAAGTCATGACCTGGAGAGAATTCACCAGGGTCTATGTACCACACCAGTGTGGTACCCAATCCATCACAATAATATCAATATCTATATCCATACCAGCGCGGTACTTAATTCCTCAACCAATATCAACTTAGGGTTCCATTTACACTATCACTCAAGATATAACACACTGCACCCAAATTTACAAGTACATTGTACAATCATAACATATTACAATCAAGTTTAATATTTAATAGCTTATTCATTCAAGTATTTAAATACCATAATTATCAGTCACAAGAATGTACGGAGACTGATCAACATGTTGTACAATTCAGAAGCACATCAACAACTAAATCAAGGCTAAACTCCAATTCACACTAAAACAGTCCAAAAAAAATTAAATCAGTAGTTCAAAAACATCCATGTCTAGGAATACCAAATTCAAAGGATCTTATGATTGTAGAAATTGAAGCTCCAGCTTTAGAATATGGAGGCATACTTAAACAAAGAATTTTGGTAGAGTCCGTTGAACAACTAGTGAGATTCACTTCAGGAGTCTGGAATGATACTCAAAAAAATTATAGTACTATTAAAAAAGAAATTTTGGCTATAGTACTATGTGTTACCAAATTTCAAGATGATTTAATAAACATAGAATTTTTATTAAGAGTAGATTGCAAAGCAGCCAAAGATGTTTTACAAAAAAATGTTAAAAATTTAATTTCTTAACAAATATTTGCCAGATGGCAAGTTTTATTGTCCAGCTTCGATTTTTAAATAGAATTTATAAAGGGAGAAAATAATTCTCTCCCAGATTTTTTGACAAGAGAATTTCTACAGGGAAATAATGATATCCAGAACACCAGGAATAAGACCATTGAGTCCTCTGTTTCAGACCTTCTGCCCTGAAGAACAAATGAAAAGACCCTTCAAAGATGAAGATTGTCACGATCCAAAAGTTGAGGTCATGATAGCATCTACCTGACCTAGCCTTGGTAGATAAGCCAATCACCCAAAAAGGAAAGGGAATCAAAAAGTAGCTAAAAGCAGGAACAAACGAGACTTCTAAAATAAAGTCAGGTCAACACATGTACAAAACATAGCGAAAGTCTAAAATAAAATACCCCCCCCCCCAATATCTGGTGTCATAAGTGTAGAGCATCTAAATACATCTCGAAAAATATGTAAAATACAAATGTCTGTCTCTGAAAACAAATAAGGACATCTAGATAGATAAGAAAAGGTCTGGAGTCAACTATGGAAACCTACAGCATGCCAGTACCTCGATCACCTTCTCTGACAAGCACGAACTTAGCTACCGTGCCTCGTACTCGTACTAGGATCTACACCAAAAGGGCACAGTAGGAGTGAGTACGGTCCACTTGTACCCAGTAGGTATCATATCCCGACTGAGCAAAGCAGAAAATAATGCACGTAAAGAAACACTATAAGCACGCCACCTGCAAACAGAAAAGTTTCCAAATGGTAGCTCACATCCTCTCCACTAACAGTTCAAATATATATATATGAAATCACATAGAATCAGGGGTTCACGAAGGTACGTAGAAACTGATTACATGTCAAGAAAACACATAAAAGAAACACAAAAAATGCATATGCAATGCATTGAATGATGAGTGAATAGTTTGAAAGTCATCGTATGACTTTCTGTATACACCTATCGAGCGTCACTGCTCCCAAAATAGGACCCATGGGAGGTTCGCAACCCATATACTATTTAAAAATCTCAACTAGCCTCTCCGACTTGTGTTCACGGATTAAGGTTTTTGTGACAATATCTCATTTTGTTTCAAAATAGTGTTCCTCAATGGTACCGCTATCTCATGTATGTACATGTATGAAATGAGGATGTAATGCTCATAATCAAATCAGTATGAAGATAACAAATACATTCAATACATATATAAGTGATCCTAGAATCAACTAAGTATGTCAATAATTCATGATATCAGTTCTAGGTGGGCACCATCGGAAATAAACATGCACATAATACATCATTTATATCATATCAACCAATAATTCAGGCATTTCTATCATGATAAAGGCAAACAATCCTCAATAAGGCTTATAATATCTATTCAAGCCCCTCATGGGCATCATATTAAGAATGAAGACATTTAAATCCATAGATAAGGCCAATGATGTTAAATAAAGCCCTCACCCGGGCTACACACAATATATGATATCACAAGTCCATAACAACAAGAAAATAACCCCCACACGCGCACACAACAATAATAACAAAATAACCCCCACACGGGCACACAACAATAATAACAATCTTGAAATACAATTTCCATAGTAATTTTCCCAAACCCATAGCATACTTTACTTATTTATTAACTACCCAACCCAGTCTAAAGAAAGTTAAGACATAACCAACCTCAAAACGACAAAATCTAAGACTAAAACCTTCAACACGGAGCCTTTCCCATTCAAATGGTCTCAAAATTAGCTAAGACATACAAATATAACATCTATGCATCAAAATAAAGCTAATGATACCCATATTGACTATTTTTAAGAAGAGTTCAAAATGGGTTCTCAAAATGGGTTTGAAAATGAAAAAAGTAAAACCAAAATTTTATTTTTAAAAACACATTCCCCAAGGTTTTATGAGTCTACAGTTGAAAAACCACGTGAATACGAGGTCCAAATCAAAGAAAAACTATTTTTAAGCTTTATCAGTAAAACCCAAAAAATCAATTTTAAAATAGAGATTAAAAAGGTGTTTTTGATGACATAATCTATTGGAAATAATGGAAAGATGAGTTTAGAGGTTACCCACATGAAAATAATGAAGAAACCCTAGTGAAATGGTCTTTCCCGAAGTTCTCAAGGTCTAAAAATGGCAAAAAATCATGAAATGGGGTACTGATACTGTTATGTGAACAGTACCTCGCGAATGCGATCAACCTTTACGTTCGCGAGGGTCAATGCTTGACTGGCTAATTAATTGTCCTTCGAGTTTGTGGCCTGTGATTTGCATTCACAAAGGTCCATGACCCGTACCCTCGCATTCACGACAACCCAGTCGCATTTGCGAAGAAGAAATAAATACGACCTCAACCCGATTACCCTTCGTGAATGCGGTCCCACTATCACGTTCGCGATGAAGGAACAATTCCTTCTCTGCATTCGTGGTTAGAGTCCCGCATCTATGAAGAAGGTTTTATACCTGCACCAGATTCATCAAACTAGCTAATTTTCGCAAGTTGAAATGTGTCCGAACAAACCCTCAAGATTCTTTCGGAACCCCACAGAAATAAACCAAATATGCTACTAGGCTAATTTTGATATTCCAGACTCAATGGAAACATCCTATTTTCATAAAAGGATTATTTTCAATAAATTAACCCTCGGGACCCCTTTTAAGCAATTTCACTAGTTTTTCTAATAAAGGGTCAAAATGTAAAATAAAGGTTCCAAACCCAAACCAACCCCGCTAATAACTCAAATCAAAATTTTGGATCTAATTGAACCATCCAAATTGCCATCCGACACTCAAAACATAGAATGTTGACCGAAGTTAAAATAATGGCTTTTTGAAGCCTCAAAGAGTCTCAAACTTTTCCAAATCATTTTCGAATGCATAGGGGAACAAGCTAATCATCCCCATACCCCAAAATCAACGTGTAGCAACTATGCGGAACGATAAAATGGTAAAATCACATAAACTGTAAAACTTCGCAATTCAGGTCATTACAATATCCACCACTAAGATTCTAGTTTGTCCACAAACTAAAAGGCAAAGAAGTACTTGAATCGGTAAAAAGTTGGAGGTAACTACTACGCATGTCAGAATCGACCTCCCAAGTGGCCTCCTTGATGGGACGATGTCTCCACAGAACCTTAACCATTGGAATATCTCTAGAATGCAACCGTCTAACATCCCTGGCTAATATGGAAATTGGCTCTTTCACAAAGGTGAACATCTCATCCAACTAAACTAAATCCCAACAATGCAAGTGAGACTCATCCAAAATGTAGTACCGTAACATAGATACATGAAAGACTGGGTGAACAGCTAAAAAGTCTGGGGTAAGGCTAACTCATATGCTACCTCCCCAACTGTCTAAAGAATCTCAAATGCCCAACATATATGGAGCTTATCATGCCCTTCTTCCCTAACCTCATCACGCCCTTCATAGGTGACACAAAGGAAACCCCGATCACTAATCCCAAACTTCAAGGCACGAAGCTTGCAATCCGTATAACTCTTTTTCCTACCCTAGGCTGCCCAAATCATATCACCCTATCCAAAGAATCAAAAAGAAAGTTGGTACAACAGGTCTAGGCTCGAAAGTGTCAAACGAACCAATCGAAAACTGACAACGCCTACCATACAATGGCTCAAAAGGTTCCATCTCAATACTCGATTGGTAACTATTATTATAAGCAAGTTTCGCTAAGGCTAAATGTTTCTCCCACTGACCTCCAAAGTAAATAACACATGCATGGAGTATATCCTCAAGAACCTGAATAGTCTGCTCTGATTGATCATCGGTTTAAGGGTGGAAAGTTGTGCTAATGTCAAATTGAGTAGCCAAGTCCTCCTGAAATGTCCTCCAAAAGCTAGAAGTAAACATTGAGCCTTTGTATGAAATGATAGAGACGGGTATCCCATAAAGACAAACTATCTCTTGAACATAGATACGAGCCATCCTTATGGCGCTGAAGGAAATCAGAATAGGGATGAAATGCGCCAATTTGGTCAATCAATGAATAATGATCCAATTACTCTCAGAACTACGAGAAGTATGGGGAAACCCACTCACAAAGATCATAGTGATCTATTGCCACTTCCACTTAGGAATGGGTAATTGTTGAAGAAAATCACCTGGCCTCAGATGATTTGCCTTCTCCTACTGACAACATAAGCAACGAGCTACAAAGTTCGGTACATATTTCTTCATACTACCCTACCAGTAATGCTGCTTTAAATCATGATACATCTTGGTCACTCCTAGATAAATAGAATATCTTGAATAATGTGTCTCCTCCAAAATCAATCTCACCCATCCACCAACTCTTGGCACATAAACTCGACTACAAATCCTCAAAACACCATCAGAATCAAGAGATGCTGCCTTAGCCTTTCCACTAAACACCTTAGCTCAAATTAAAATCAAGCTATCATTATCAAATTGGTGAGCTTGAATCTACTTCATCAAAAAATATCTAGTATCAACAAAGAGTAATACACGTCTGGGTATTATAATGTCAAGTCTAACTATCTGGCTAGCTAAAGACTGAACCTCTAAGGCTAAATCCCACTCTTGAGTCAAGAGATAGGCTAAACTCCCCATACTATTCATCTTTCGGCTCAAGTCATCTGCAACTACAATATCCTTACCCGAATGATAAAGAATAGTGAGATCATAATTCTTAAGCATCTCAAGTCAATGTCGCTATCTCATATTAAGATCTTGCTGGCTGAAGAAGTACTGATGTCTACGATGATGCGAGAAAATCTCACAACGGACTCCATACAAGTAATGCCTCTACAACTTCAACACTAACACAACCGTGACCAACTTTAAATCATGTGTAGGGTAATTGTTCTTATAAGGCTTCAACTGAAGAGAAGAATAAGCAATCACCTTACCCTCCTGTATCAGCACTTCACTCAAACCCACACCAAAACCATCACAAAACATGATAAAACCCACGCCCTCCTTGAGCAAAGTCAAGATAGGAGCCGAAGTCAACAACTCCTTGAGCTCTTGAAAGCTTGCCGCACAAGCATCCGACCACTAAAAGGAAATCTTCTTTTGAGTTAACTTGGTTAAAGAAGCAGCAATAGATGAGTAACCCTCTACAAAACACTGATAATAACCCGCCAAACCAATGAAACTCTAAATCTTGGTAGGAGAAGTAGGCCTAGCCTAATCACAAATCACCGCAATCTTGATCGGATCAACCATAATGCCATCCTTAGTCACCACATGACCAAAAAAAGAGATAGAATCCAATCAAAATTCACACTTGGAGAACTTGGCATACAACTTCTCATCACGCAATCTTTGAAGTACATTCCTCAAGTGTCTCACAGATAGGACTTATTCTGGGAGTACACCAAGATATCATCTATAAATACAATCACGAAGGAGTCAAGATACGGTCGAAACACTTGGTTCATCAACTTTATAAATGATGTTGGGGCATTGCTCAACCTAAAAGACATGACCAAGAACTCATAATGACCGTATCAAGTCTAAAAAGTCATCTTCGGTTCATCAAAAGCTCTAATCTTCAACTGGTGAACCTAGATCTCAAATCAATCTAAGAAAACATGGAGGCACCCTGAAGCTGGTCAAATAAATCATCAATACGAGGATGAGGATACTTGTTCTCAATCGTCACTTTGTTCAATTATTGATAGTCGATACACATTCGCATAGAGCCATCCATCTTCTTTATAAATAAGATGGGAGCACCCTGAGGAGATACACTAGGTCTAATGACCCCTTATATAACAAATCCTGCAACTGCTTCTTCAATTCTTTCAACTCAGCTGGGACCATCCTATAAGGAAGAATGGAAATGGGCTTGGTGCTCGGCTCCACATCAATTGCAAAGCCAATATCACGATCCGAAGGCATACTAGGAAAATCCATAGGAAACACATCTAGGAACTTGTGAACAACTCAAATAGAATCCATAAGAGGTAGTGAGGCAACACTGGCATCTTAAACATAAGCCAAATAAGTCAAGTACTCTCTTTCTACCATACACGAGCACATAGAAATGATATAACTCCCTTTGGACCCGAATTAAACATACCCTTCCACGCTATCCTTAGCACACGCTATGTAGCTAAGGTCACGATCTTGGAATAACAATCTAAGATAGCATGATAGGGAGGTAACCAATCCATAACCAAGATAATATCAAAGTCAACCAATCTAGAATAATCAGGTCTACCCAAGTCTCATGCCTTGCAATGGTAACTACATAAGATTGGTACACTTGATCCACTACTAAAGAATCTCCTATAGAGGTAGAAACATGAAGAGGCATAGCAAAGGGATCACAAAAAACATCAAAAAAAGAAGCAAAATATGTAAACACATAGGAGAATGTAGACCCATGGTCAAATAACACAAAAGTAGATTTGCAGTAAACTAGGACGATACCTATAATGAATGCATCAGAGGCCTCTACCTCGCGTCTCCCGAGTATAGCATAGCACTGTCCACGCCCGCTCTCAGCTTGAGTAACCCTACGAACACCACTACGAACTCCCCTACCTATATCTCTAGCACCTCTAACACCACCCCTACTACTCTGTGAACCAACTTTTATTCAATATATTGGAGTAGGTCAAAGCTGAAGCTGAGAGCCTTGCTGAGTAGGTCCATACACACATCGGCGACAATCCTTGGACAAATGGACAACTTTCTCACAAACATAGCATCCTCTATGGCCTGACTCAATTTGAGGGGGCATATATGAACTAGAACGACTGGGCCTTGCCAATAGAAATAAAGATGGAATCTCTACTGGCGTTACCTGATACTTGGCTACCTAGAGTCACAGAAACTGAAGGTCTGCCACCTGATCCCTGTAAAATGGCTTGAACTATTCTACCATGCCAACAACAAAAACATCTACTAGAGAAACCTCCACCTCGAGAGGTATGACCACAAAACTTACCCTATCGATGCTCTTTCTTGGTGTCTCCCTGAGTAGCCTAGGTAATAGACTAGGTCAACTTGGCATGCTTAATAATTCTCTGAAAAGAAGCCCCTGAAACAAGTATCGAGGTAGTAGCCAACTGCTAAGGACCCTTTAACCCCTTAACAAACTTCCAAATCTTCTCTGACCCTATGGAGATATTGGCTGTTAAATATCTAGATAGAGAATGGAAGCATTCTTTAAACTCAGTAATAGATAGGGAGCACTGCTCCAAGTGATCAAAATCATCTTGCATTTGATCTCTCAGGATGTATAGTACAAACTTCTCTAAAAAGGCCTCTAAAAATTGGGCCCAAGTTAGATAGCGAGCCCAATAGCCTATAACTAGATAAAGACCTCCACCAATCACTGGCCACATCCGTTAGCTGATAGGCAGTATAGGAAACTCTGTGAGACTCAAGAGATCTAAAATTATTTAACTTCTCCTGACAGTCAATTAGAAACTCATAGGTATCCTCGCCAATCACTCTACTGAACATTGGAGGAGCCATGAGAACAAACCAATCAAACCTCTTTTGATCATCAAAAGACATCATAATACCCAAAATAATCAAGGGAATAGTAATCTAGCAGGCAATAAATTCATACGTAGGGGTACCAATTATGATGGTTGTACCCATGAAGTAGGAATACCATAAGAAGATGCCAGTACAGATGGGTGAACACCACTCAAAGTCAGAGGAATACCAGGTACACTCAAGGGAACACCCTTCAAATGACTCAAGATGTGAATCAACATATCCTAAAGCACTGGGGTGTCAACTAAACTCAGTGGGACCTGAGCTGGCCCTACACCCTCAGTGGTATAGTCATATCTGGCATACTCAACCTCAGGCTCGAAATAAGCCTCCCTAGAATGTCCTCTGGCTAAGGATGCTCCTCATGCCTATCTTCTACCTCTGGTTCAACCACGACCCCTACCTCGGCCTCTGACTGGGGCTCCCATATCGGGTGTTGGTTTAGCATCCCTAATATCCCTAGACCTAGTCCTCACCATCTGCATAAAAAAGAATAGAATATAAGTTTAAAATGTTGGGTATGAATAACCCGCACTACAAGGAATCAAATTAGAGAAGTTTATCCTAAAGACATCCTATAGCCTTTCGAAGATAGATACGGGTGTTTATGTACTGATCCACGAGACACTACTAGGTATTCTGCCCTAACACTTATGAAATCTGTGAACCTAAAGATATGATATCAATTTGTCAAGACCCAAAATTTGATGTCATAATGGCATCAACCTAACCTAGCCTTGGTAGATAAGCCAATCACCTAAAAAGGAAAGAGAATAAAAAATTAGCTAAAAGCAGGAATAAACAAGATTTCTGAAATGAAGTCAGGTCAACACTTGTACAAAACATAGAGGAAGTCTGAACTAAATACCATAAAACCCCCAACATCTGGTGTCCTAAGTGTAGATCATCTAAATACAACTCAGGAATTATGGAAAATAAAAATGTTTGTCTCTAAAAACAAATAAAGACATCTAGATAGATAAGAAGGGGTCTGGAGTCAACTCTGGAACACTACAGCAAGCCAGTACCTCGATCACCAACTCTGACAAGTACGAACTCCGCTACCACACCTCATACTCATACTAGGATATACACAAAAAGGGCACAGTAGGAGTGAATACGGTCAACTTGTACTTAGCAGGTATCATAGGCCGACTGAGCAAAGCAGAAAATAATATATGTAGAAAAATATTATTAACACGCCACCTACAAATAGAAAAGTTTCCAAACAGTAGCTTACACTGTCTCCACTAACAGTTCTAATATATATACAAAATCAAATAGAAGTAGGTGTTCGTGAAGGTACATAGAAATTGATTACATGCCAACAAAACACTTAAAAAAAACACAGAAAATACATAAGCAATGCAATGCAATGAATGATGAAGTGGATCAAGGATTTTGTGACCATATCTCATTTTCTTTCAATGTAGTGTTCCTCAATAGTATCGATATATCATAAATGTACATGTATGAAATGAGGATATAATACGCACAATCAAATCAGTGTGAAGATAACAAATCCATTTAATACATATATAAGTGAGCTTAGAATCAACTCAATATGTCAATACTTCATGATATCAGTTCTAGTTGGGCACCATTTAAAACAAACATGCATGTAAGCCATTATTAATATCATATCAACAATTAATTCAGGCAATTCTATCATAATAAAGGCAAATAATGCTCAATAATGTCTATAATAACAATTCAAGGCCCAGCACGGACATCACATTAAAAATAAAGGCATTTAAATGCACAAATAAGGCCAATGATATTAAATAAAGCCCCCACCCAGGGAACACGCAATATATGATATCACAAGTCAATAACAACAAGAATATAAGCCCCCATATGGGCACACAACTGTAATAAAAATCTCAAAATATAATTCCCATAATTATTTGCCCAAACCCATTGCATACTTTACTTATTTATTTACTACCCAGCCTAGTCTGAAGAAAGTTAAACCATAACCTACCTCGAAGTAACAAAAATTAAGCCTAAAGCCTTCAACATGGAGCTTTTCCCTTTTGAATGGTCTCAAAATCATCTAAGACATACAAATATAACGTCTAAGGGTTAAAAGAAATCTAATGATATCCATATTGACTATTTTAAGATGGGTCCAAAATGGGTTCAAAAAGTGGGTTTGAAAATGAAAGGGGTAAAACTAAAATTTTACTTTTAAAAATATATGCCCCAGGGTTATAGGAGTCTAATGTTTAAAACCCATGTAAAAATGAGTTAAAACAAGGTCCAAATCGAAGAAAAACCATTTTTAAGCTTTACTGACAAATTAAAAACCCCAAAAATCCATTTCAAAATTTAGAATAAAAAGGTGTTGTTGAAGACATAATCAATAAGAAATAATGGAAAGATAAGTTTAGAGGTTACCCACATGAAAATGATGAAGCAACCCTAGTGAAATTGTCTTTCCTGAAGCTCTAAAAAATTGCAAAATGGGGTATTTATACTGTTGTCTGAACAGTACCTCGCTAACAAGGTCAACTTTTGAGTTTTCAAGGGGGAACACTTGACTAGACAATTAATTGCCTTCGCGTTCATGGATAGGGATTCACATTGACTAAGGTCCATGACCCAGACCTTTGCATTTGCGACAGCCCAGTCGTGTTCATGAAGAAGGAATGAACCTGACTCTAACCCGGTTACCCTTCACAAATGCGGTCACACTATTGCATTTGCAATGAAGGTTTTATACCTGCACCAGATTCAGCAGACCAACTAATATTTGCAAGTTGATATGTCTCCGAATGGACCCTCGAGATTTGTTTGGAACCCCACAGAAATAAACCAAGTATGCTACTACTCTATTTTTGATGTTTTAGACTCAATGGCAACATCAGATTTTCATAAAAGGATCATTTTTAGTAAATTAACCCTTGAAACCCCTTATTAGCAATTTCACTAATTTTTCCAATGGAGGGTCGAAATGCAAAATAAAGGCTCCAAACCTAAACCAACCATGATACTATCTCAAATTTGACATTCCAGATCTAATGGAACTATCCAAATCTCCATCCGACACTTGAAACATAGATTATTGACAGAAGACAAACTAATGGCTATTTGAAGCCTCAAAGAGTCTCAAACTCTTCCAAATCATTTTGAAACACATCGGAGACCGTGCCAACCATTCGTACACCCTAAAATCAACATGCAACAACTTTAAGGAAGGGAAAAATGGTTAAATCATATAAAAAGTAAAATTTCATAATTCAGGTCTTTACAAAGATAAAAAGTCAGAAAATAGATAGATATTCAGTCATGGAAAAATTCCATCTCTGTCAAAATCTATAATTCCCTTATCATTAAAAGAACTCATAACCAGTCTACCCAAATTACAACTACTTAAACAAGTTTTTAAAGAAGATCTCTCTTCATCTGCCAATAAAAGTATTTCTATCCAAACAAAAGATAGTTATAAGATGTTCCAGAGACATAGTTACAAGCGGTCCCTCCAGCGACCCTAAAAAAGAAAGGTGGAAAAATTATTCCAAATAAATGGTAATTTGAGATAATAGTTTTGCAGGTACTGCCAATCATGACACTTGATAAAAGATATGAAGGTTTTAGAGTACTGGAATTGTTAAAACCTTGTTATACAAATTAAAATTATGTGGATATAGATGATCACATCAAAATCCAAAGGTACTATGAGTTTATTTTAACAGATACTGATTTTGTACAAATCCAACATAAATTAGTCGATATAAATAATCTCGACCGTATTCAGTACTTGAAGTTCACAATCAAAATATTTTTAAGCCCTTTCGAAAGTTTTGTAGATCATCTACAAACCCGCATTCTTCTATCAAGAGTTCATCGACCCCAGACGTATAATTGGTATGATTACGAGGCAGTCTGGTATAATTTTTTGTATGTTGACTCAACACTCATTCATGGTTTGTTAAATATTTGGAGCAAATGAAAAATACAGCGATTCCCTGATGGTTTTTCAAATGGTGGAGCCAATTTGGAGGAAATAAACAGGTATTTCAACAAATTTCAGATGCAGTTTGAAAAGTTCCAGGTTAAGCAGAGTATCTCTACACTACCAAAAAGTATTAAATGGTGTAAATTTTTTATCGCAAAAAGAATTTCATATATTATTTATTGGTCCTTTGATATTCATGAGTTTGAAATGATCAAATATTTAAGTAAGACCATCAAAATTAAAGGTTGGACACCAACAGATAAGCCAACATCTAGTTCATCCTCACGGAAGGAATCCCACCTTTCTAAACAGGAACTAAAAAGAAGGATCAAAGAAGCTTTATCAAGTCACGATAAAGATACCGAACCAAAGCAGATAATGGAGTTATTAGACACTGCATCCTTACATGCTAGTGAACCAAGCAAGGGAGATTTGATGGATCAGCAAAGGATAGCACATGCATACCTCCTCAATTAAAAGAAATAAGCCAGCACTTCTTCAACAATTCAAAAAGATACTACAACAAAAGAGTGGAACCCACAGTATCCACAAACAACTATGCAGCTACAGGACAAAAAGGAATCCACAAACAACTATGCAGCTAAAAGATAAAAGACACATATCTTCAAGGAAGAAAAGGCCAAAAGCTTCTAAAAAATTAGCACACCAAGAAGAGACAAAAGTACATTTTCAAGATGTGGAAGAAAAATACCCATGTAAAATAAATCAGCTACTCATGGACACATGTGGAATAGATATTTAGTCATCTGCTACTCATAGACATGTGTAAAATAAATAGCATGTATTAGTTCGTGGACACATGTAAAGTAGATAGCATGTATTAATTAACTTGGTCAACACTCTGAGGTCTATTTATGACGTTCAACTTGTATTAGTAGGGGCATTCGTAAATACAGTATCTACTTTTCATATTGCCCATCTTTCCTTTTCATGTTCCCTTTGTTTCCCTCATATCAATAAAAGTTTTTGTAAGTATATTTTTATCTAATCTTCTCTACGACATTTCTCTACTTTTACTTTACTAATTTTTAAATTGTTTTCAACATAAGATTTTAGTCCTTTGCTTGTTTAACTTTGTTTTTGCTACTACCTTTTAATTGTTTTCACGATCCATCTGTATATGGTATCAGAGCCAAGTTGGCAAGGAAGGGGTATGGGTAGAAGTGGCTAAATCCTTACACTATCCTAGATCCAGTCGAAATTATGTTACTCTTTAAAAAATAATTTCTATGTTGAGTAGTTATTGTTAATCTTCATCTATATTCTTAGTTTTATTCCTTAAGTTGGGTAGCCATTTAATCACGGTATAGACTTTGGCAAGCCTGTATTTTTTGTTGGATTAGCTCTGAATTGGTTGAGTACTAGAGCCAAACCCAGAGGTTGTTCCCGTCGCCAAACCTAATTGAATAAAATAAAAGAATACAAAAGAAGATAACCAGTAAATACAACACAAAGAAATAATTATTAAAGGGTAGCATCTAAAGTAGATATTGGCACAATGATAGTACTAGATCTCTCTTTATACTTCATTTAAATCTCAAGTCTTATATTAATTATTCAATCATAACCATTTGCAAAATTTGTAATGGATGCTCCTATAAATTAAAACATAATAAATAGTGTTAATATTTTTGTTACTGCTAATAAAATAAAAAAAATAGAAAGTGATTTACAAAATTAGAATATTCCAAGAGATCATTTTAAAGGGTCAATAAAACTGAATACTTTTATTTTATAAAAAATTATAATATTAAAACTTCTGAATCTTTGGTTTCCTTTAATAGGAACATTGAAACTATTGAATTAGTAGCAACTGAAGATATTAATAGGTATAGAAAAAATTATAAGTTTCTACACATAGGACGTGTCCAAGTAGCAGTTAAACCATTATATATATTAGGTTTAGATGCGCCTATATGTCTTCTCTTAAGAGACAATAGGTTATTAAACTTTGATGATTCTTTATTAATTGTATTACAAAGTAACCTA
Organism: Capsicum rhomboideum; assembly: GCA_031232105.1. Taxonomy (NCBI): domain Eukaryota; kingdom Viridiplantae; phylum Streptophyta; class Magnoliopsida; order Solanales; family Solanaceae; genus Capsicum; species Capsicum rhomboideum. Next base: position 72,628,319 of record CP124718.1, on the reverse strand, counting down.
GTTAATGGCATGGTGATCCCAATTTTTCTATAGATATTAACGATCAAAATATTATGGATACATTAACATCAAATGTTAGAACAAAAAACATGAACATTAAGACTACTAGAAGAAAAATATCAATAATATATAAAGTATATTATAGATTAATAAAAGGTTAAAATCCGAATTAAAAGTCTTAGATGATAAAATTAGAAGAACTCTATCTGAACATAATGATAATGAAATTAATAAGTTAAGCTCTAGATATTCCATAAACAAGAATTATTATAAGAAACCCTTTTTTTTGGACATGCAGTATGAAGAAAATTAATTTTTATCGCATACTTCACATTCTGGAAGTAAAATCACTAAATGAAATAATAATGGACTAGCAGAACATCAAATATATAATAAACTATTAAAAATGGGAATGGTCATTATGGCATATAAAATGAAAAACGTTAGATAAACAAGCAGCTACATTAATTATAGCTGGATTTACAAGTACATTGAAATATTGTTGGGATAACTACCTCACCAAATATAATAAGCAAAGTGTATTAAATGCTACAACCATTACTCAAGTTATTAAGATTGAGTCTACAGGGCAAATAGTAGAAAACTAAATCTAGGAAGATGCCACCTCTATGTTAATTTATAGTATAGCTAATCATTTTATAGGAGAACCTCAACTTTTCAAGATAGAAGTTTGGAAATATTAATGAATCTATCTTGCCCAAAGTTAGATGATTTTAGATGGTATAAAGATGTTTTCCTCAACAAGGTCAAGATTAGAGAAGATTGTAATCATGATTATTGGAAGGAAAAATTATACTAACCCTCTAGGTCATTTTCTCAATTTCTATTTATTTTCATCATTTTATGCCATCCCATAGTGGCTACAAGTCATTTGTGACTTTCCATAATCATCGGTTTGATTTTTGGGCAGTTCGTTTGGGTTTTAAACCCATATCTTTGTTGTAGATCTTCTGATGTTGAGAAATTAGTGTTTGACCAAAACTCCTAGTAAACGGCCTCAGATGAAAATTTTGACAGCACCACTAGCTTTGAAACACGGATTTTAGGTTAGGAGGACCTTTGGTTTAGGTCTCGAGGTTTTCAGACTAGTTTTGTACTATTTTGAAGATTGTTACGAAAGCTGAATAGTAGGTGTGGGGCCTACTTTTTATTAAGACAACATAAAATTAGTTAAAAAAGACTAAAGGGGGCTCCAGGGGTGAATATTTTCTAAACAACCTCTTTTTGTAAATCTGATGATTCCATTGTTTCAAAAAAAAATTTATGATCAATTTACACTACTGGTTATTGTTTATAGGGTTACAGATGAGTTTTGAGGGTCAAAGCTTAGTTTTGGAAGTGCTGGTACTGGTGTGGCCACTTTAGCGGCTGATTGACCACTTTAGTGGCCATTGACCATTTGACTGAGCTGCTAAAGCGACCATTTGACCGATTTAGGGGTATTTTAACCCTTTTACCAGGCCGCTTTAGAGGACAAAGTGTTGCTTTAGCAGTAATCGCTGAATTTGAGATCAAACCAAACCCATTTTGTATTCTATAATTTGAAAGGATGTGGTTGTAATGTATAAATGCTTGGAAACTTACGTTTGTATTGTTTGGATACTGGTGATGGCATGCATCCATTTAGACATAGTTATGCTTATTTAGTGGTACAATTCTTGTTAGAACCTTGGTTTTACTATTGTTTTTTTAAAAAAGATTTATTTTCACTTTTTCACTTTTAAAATTAATTCTTTTAAAATAGAAGTCGTACCACCCTTATTATTGGAATACGATATTTTAAACTAAACATACTACTTTGAAAATTAGACCGAGGTTGATTTCGGTCCGTTATTGATCAATTCGTTTTGCCACCACTTACTCACTTTGATTGAGGGAAATTCTGACACTGTCTACATTATTATACTATTTTATTCCTAAACTCGATCGGCAATGGATTTATAGATTCATACTTATTTAGCCTCGGTTCAATTCCAAACAATTATTATACTGGTATTTCTCTCTGATATTGGATGAAGTAGACTTGTTATGATAGATCATCGAAATCCTGGTTTGGGACCAGGTAGTGTATATAGATATCTCAAGTCCCCTATGGGCCCCTTAGTTCGATGAGTCATATTATCGGAGAAGGATGGTTGTCGTAGGTCTTGCCTTTGTGAACTACTAAGCTGGATGAGGTGCATACACTTGTTTCAGATATGGTACTTGGTTTATCTTACATCATCTGGTTCTTTCATGACTTTCATTCATTCTTATGAATTGCCTTTCACAACTATAATTGTTTGGTGTCTGTATCAATCGATCTTATGGGGGTTGTTTAGGTACAGGTTATAGTTGCTAGTTGTTGAGTGCTTACTTGTGCCTTCCAGGCTTATAGGGGCCCGATTAGGTTATTGATTGATCAGGCTAGCCAGTTACATTATTGTTTGGTTATTATTGTATAGTTCATGGAAGGTTGGTCATAGATTGGTACTTGAGGATGTCAGTACATTTTTTATTCCTTTTCTCCTTGTTATGGTAAGGTTTATTAGTGTTAGATTATCTTATGATTATGCATCTTAGGATTAGAGACCCTGAATATGCTAGTGTTAGCTCTCTTATTATTTATGAACCCGATTATATTGGACTAGCGCCCTCAAAGTAGAACCTTCATATTTGGTTATCTGTAGAGAGTGGGGTACATCCACTTTTATCTAACTACTATTTGTATATAATTTTCTTTTTTCCTACCATTATTGTATATTATATATCTCTTTCTTCACCCTACTATTGTATATTGACTGGCCTCTCGCGATATCGTGCCTTATCCTAGATTACTTAAAGTATCTAATAGTTTATCATTACCTATCTATTAGCATTATTATATGCATTTCTTAAATAGTTGTTTGTAGCTTATATTTCTGCTTTACATATTATTTACAAATGCATTATCTTTAGAGCTCAGTCAATCGATGCATATTGAGTACCTCGTGTTTGGTACTTATACTACACTTCTGCAGCCTACAGATCATAGTACGAGTTCTTGATATTGACGTGTGCATCTTGCGGAGTAGCCATGGATCAGAGATTTAGGGTGTGCTCTTGACATTCGGAGTTGTTCGTACTCTCCGTCAGTTGTTGAATTGATCTCTATTTTGTATTTGAAAGATAACTTTGTATATGATTACAGTATTCTTACCTTGTACTCTTGTGTTTTAGTAGCTTTTGTAATGACTTCATTAGGTTTTTGGATTACTTCTCTATATTAGTTTCTTTATTGTATTCACTTTCTACTGCTTTATTTTTTTCTCTTGATAGTCAGTTACTCACCATTCTGGACTATGGGTCGGCTTACCTACTGGTGAATTATAGTAGGTTCCATCATGACTTGAGAAATAAGGCCTTGAGAAATTGGTATCAGAGACTAGGTTCACCGGTGTTGTTGATACAAGATCAAAATGCCTAGTAGAGTCCTGCGGATTGGGACGGATATATCTGTATCCAATCTTCAGGAGTCTATAGGGCGTTCTTAGAAAATTCCAATTCTTTATTCCTTGTCATGTGTTTGTATTTCTATTAACATCTAAGTACTTCTTTTGACTCCACTCTTTCCTAGATGTATAGCACGAGGTTATAAATAGATGTGGATAGGACTTCTATGAATTTTACTAGTTTCAGCTCAATATCGGGCTAGGGAGTTAGAGGTTGATTGCGAGGATCTTCATCATTAGTCAGAGGGTTTGGGGCTAGCCCAGGCTCAAGCAGGCTTTGTGACCGCCTCAACTTTTTAGGATACCTTGTTAGGGATTTTGAGTCTTTTCATGGATACTTCACAACCAGAGGTGATGTTCGGTACATCGAGTGGTTCTCAGGCCAGAGTTAAATTTATTGGTGTTCAACAAGTTTCTCGTTAGTCTAAGAGTATGAGATTGGGTTTCTCAAGTGGTCCAAACATACTTCTGTGTTATATCGTATAGAGCATGAGTTGGTGCATGGATGTATCAGAGGATTAGTTTTACCACTCCGCTTGGCATGAAAGCATTTGATAGTTGTTGGGTGTTCTTTCCTTTAGGTTGTTAACCATGCGAGGGCTATAGAAAGGGCACGTTTTGAGACATATGAAGTTGGCAGTAATAGGCCATGTCAATAGTACAATGTTAGTAGTATTCCTTCTGGAGGTAGAGATCCTCCCAGTAGAAGTCAACATCACTTGCAACCTATTAGGCCTATACAGGTAGAACCTCTAACTATAGGTGTCTCTCAGGTAGGTCATGGTGCTCACAGTGGATAGAGTTCTGGGTTAGTGGGTACAGTGCATTAGAGAGTTCTAGGGGCATGTTTTGATTATGGTGAGATTGGTTATTGGTCTAGAGAGTGCCCAAGGCGTGAGTTGGCCACCAAGTTAGGTCCATCTCATGTTTCTTGCCAGGTTAGAGCTTCAAGGGTTATTACAACTATAGAATAATTGGTCATTGGTCTAGAGAGTGTCCCCAGTAAGGGATTATTTATTAATCAGCTTAGTTAGATCATCCTCATAGGGTTGTGGCACCTTCGATTAGAGGTGATGCCCTTAGTATTTCAGTTGGTCATTCAAATGCTTAGCTCAGGGTTAGACATATTCAGATTCGTACTTCTTCGGGCAGGTCAGGGACTATGGCTTCAGACTCCATCATTATAGATGTGATTTTGATCTACTATCTTTTAGTTTTTATTTGAATTGAGTTGGGGTTTTCATACACATCGATGTTCTTATGCCTTGATATTACTACTTTAATTGTTGTAAGCCTTGTGTAGACTTATGCATATATGACTACCCCGTAGATATTTTCTTTTAGTAGTGGATTGAGTGGATCGGTATTATGTTTGATTTAGGGTATAGCGCTTAGGTAAATCATATTTTCTTTGGCATATTAACTTTGAGTGATCCCAGAATGGCACTAGTTTCTTTTCATTATGTGCCACCTACACTTTATACTGTTGTTATTATGGTTGTTGTTTTAACTCTTATTGATCCTTACTTGATAGATAGCTAGATTAGCGTTATCTAGTTAATATCCCTTCTTGTAATGTTCGTCTATTTGGTTTAGAACATTGGTTGGTTGGTTTCCCTTTTTTGTTAGTAAGGTTAGGTCGATTGTTGAGAGAGTTGTGAAAGCGAAGGTAGGTTTGGCCTTCCATGGTTTTGTTATGGTTTTTGCAGTGACTACCCTTATTCTATGGCCCATTCTTAAGATTGGTAAGTTGAGGTTGTTCTTCTGGTTTGTTTAGTTTATCTACCAATGGTAGTTTTGACGTTGGTGTTCGTGTTGAGTTAGGTACTCCATTCTTTCTGAGATATGGTTCAAATTTTAGTTGAGTTAGGGTTGGTTTAAATGGGTGAATTCAGAAATTTCACATTTTGGTATTTGTTCGGCCTAATATGACTTTGTGGGATGCTTCTGCTTGCTGATATATGCTTGTGTATCAGTTGTCAGTAACCAAAGAGGGTGTCTTTTTAGATTGAGTATTTTTTACCATAGATTGAGTATTTGTTTTGCCAGATTTAGGCTAAGATCGTATTTTTCTAAGTTGCTCGAGATTTGGCTACCATTGATACTCTTTGTAGCCTTGGTGAGTTGTTAGTTAGGCCTTGGTATGTTGTGCCCCTTAGCAGATGTGGATTTTATTGCTCGTATCTTCAGTCGGTGGTTTTCTTCAGTTGTGATTATATTCTTCAACAACATTTTAGTTTCAGCCATTGCAGGAATCGTTGGGTATATGCTTGGTTTTTGAAGGAGAGATTGGTTTGGGTATTCGATATTAGTGAAGACTTGTTGGCTCCAGTTGTGATTTTTGACTCTTTTTGAATAATTTCTTGAAGGTTGTGATAAATTTTGCTGTGTGGATGCTTACTCGTCAACAAGATTGGTTTGGATAGTCGGGGCCGAGTAGTTTAGCTCCTGTATTGAGATTATAGCCATGGATTGTGTAACCTAGTTGTAGCCCTATTTTGAGAGTTTAATTCAGTTGAGCGTGCGCTGACAGGTTGACTAGGCCTACACATTACCTATCGGCTCAATTTCCTTTAGTTTAGGAAGATTGTGTTAGTTAGATGCTGGGAGGATGGTTTGTTGGCACATGGAATTGGTTTCTACTTCTTTTGACCTTGGTTATCAGTTGTCATCAAAAATGTTGAATCTCTATTCAGGGGAGGAAGTGTACCCAAGTTAGGTTAGCATGGTTTCACCAACAATTAGTGGGGCATTCTCAAGTGGATTATTCAGTTTTGAGAGTTTATGCTTCAGAATCATGACTATTGGTTTAACGTATTATCCAGACCAATTAGTGGCTTTAGTAGAGATCGCAGTCTTTTGTCACCATTTGAGTATTCAAGTAGAACCTGATTGGGCATCGTTCATATGCTAGTCTGTGTAGATTTTAGGTAGATCATCTTAAGTTTTTCTAGGGTAAAGGGCTCTGATTATGCGACCAGAACTCAGATGATACTAGAAAGATTCTATGTAGTTTATAGTGGACAAAAGGTTTGGAAAGACAATAGAATATTAGGTTTGGAGTTTGGAGTTGGCTGTATGACTCATGTCTTGGTTGTCATTAGCCCGGTTGAGTATCTGCTTGGTTGTTCTTGTATCGGTGTGATGTCAGTACACTATAGTTTGGGCTTGTGTACTTCAGTCGAGCTCGGTTCAGTGGATGCCAATCAGTTGTTGAAGATGAGTTTTTGGTTACTTGGAAAGTCAAGTAAGGTTGTGAATGAAAAAGGGATACCTTAAACGAAATCCCTTGAAAGCATTAGTTGATCTTAGATGTTTTCTGAGAAGGCTTGAATGGGGAATGTAGGCCCAATACCTCGTCCTTTCGTGCTTTTAGGCTCTTTCTATTCATTGACTTTTAAGGATGAAAGTCCTTTTAGTAGTGGATATTGTAATGACCCTCTAGGTTATTTTCTTGGTTTTCATGTACTTTTATTCTTTAGAGCCTTCCCATAGTGGTTATATATCATTTGTGACTTTCTAGAACTATTGGTTCTATTTTCAGACAGTTTTTTTAGGTTTTAAGCCCATTTCCATATTTTGGAGCTTTTGAAGTTGAGAAATTGGTCTTGGACAAAAACTCCTAGTAAACGACCTCGGATGAAAATTTTGATGGCGTTGTTAGCTTAGGAATGTGGATTTTAGTCTAGAGTGACCCTTGGTTCGAGTCTCGAGGATTTTGGATTCGTTTGGGCTATTGGGTGAATTTTAGATAATGCGAATAGTGGGTGTGGGCCCCACTTTTATCAAAACTACCTTGGATGGTTATTTGGTTAGTTCCATTAAATTGGTAATATCAATTTTAGCTTAGTAGCATAGTTAGTTTGGGTCCCGAGTCTTTATATTTTTTTGAGTGTTTAGATGAAAATTAGTTAAAATAGCCTAAAAGGGGTGTCGAGGGTGTATTTTTTGTAAATGACCTCTTTTAGTAAATCCGATTATTCCATTAGATTCAAAATGTGGTTTATGATCTATTTGCCCTATTGTATCATGTTTATAGGGTTTTGGATGAGTTTTGAGGGTCAAAACCAAATTTTGGAAGTTGTTAGTGCTGATGTGGCTTTTTTAGCGGTTGGTTGACCGCTTTAGCGGCCATTGACCATTTGAACCAGCCGCTAAAGCTTCCATTGGACTGCTTTAGCCGTATTTTGACACTTTGACCAGGCCGTTCAGCGGACAAAGTTTCGCTTTAGCGGTAATCTCTGAGTTTATGACCAAACCAAACCTATTTCATATTTTTGATATTTTAGGAGCTAAGAAGATCTGTCTTAGGAGATTCTTGATGCGTTTTTCTCCTATAATTATTATCTATATGATTATAACTTTATATTGCTCATTTTCCAAGAATAAGTCTTCTGTTTCTCCTGATTTCTATGGAAAGTTGAGATTAAAAAATCCCATTGCACCATTTTCTAACCCTTTTCCGCCATTAAAGGTCCAAAGAGCTCAAGAACTTATGGAAAATCATAAATTGGAGTTGGGGATGAGTATAGGACGTTAAAGTGACCTTTTTTCGTTAATTTCCTTGTATATTTCTTCCCTAATTCTCCATAATTTTCTAGATTTCTTTCTTGTTTTCCCTTTTCTCTTGGGGCTGATTTGAGCCCCAATTGAGACTCCGTTAGTGCTCAACTTTTGAGCACACATTCCTTGTTATTCGATAGACCTCGTGACGAATGAAATTTTGGAATTTCATTTGCGGGTCTCAGTGCCCATTTTAGATGCGATTTTTGATCCAAAACTTTATATTACAATATGAGTGTATTTTTACTCATATTAACATGTGAATTATTATTTTGATCACATGACATCATTTTCGAGATTGTAGGGCAAAAACAAGTGGTTCGTGGATGGTTTGAGATTGCGGTTTGGCTACAAGGTAGGCTCCTATCTACTCTTCTCTATGAGATTGTGTATTGTATAGATAGAATACTAGGGATGGATTAAATGATAGGCTTATACCTAGTTGTATCATGACTTGACTTGTTTAGGGAATTTAGAATAGAAATGCCATTCGAGCCTGAACCTAGAATACCCGTTATGGTTGTAGGATTCGATTACACTGGATTATGGACCTATTTAACCATAGATTAACGTGAAGGATCCCTTAGTATGAAACATACCATATTATTTGGTGAATTGGACGGTATCCCTAGTTGGATCCTCCTAGTAGCCTTATGCCCTTGTTTACCTTTGTTTTCTGAATTATGGGGCTAATATCTTGTTGAGTATATATTGTTGGGCCCGAGGCCGTGGTTACAATACCAGTTGGACCTTTATTATTGGAATATGATATTTTAAACTAAATATACTACTTTGGAAATTAGACCGAGGCTAATTTCGATCCGTTATTGATCCACTCTTTTTATCACTACTTACTCACTTCGATCGACGGATATTCTGACCCTTTCTACATTATTATACCTTTTTATTCCTGAACTCATTCTTGGGCAATGGATTTATAGATTTATACTTATTAAGCCTTGGTTCAAGTCCGATCAATTATTATACTCTTATTTCTCTCTGGTACTGGATGAAGTAGATTTGTTATAATGGATAATGGAAGTCCTGGTTTGGGACCAGGAAGTGTATACGGATATCCTGAGTCCCCTATGGGCCACTTCATCAAATGAGTCACAGTATCAAAGAAGGATGGTCGTCGTAGGTCTTGCGTTTGTGCGCTAGTAAGCTGAAGGAGGTGTATACACTTTTGTCGGCTATGGTACTTGGTTTATCTTTCATCACCTGGTTCTTTTGTGACTTTCATTCATTATCATGCATTGCCTTTCAGCAGTATAATTATTTTGGAACCGGAAACTACCGGTCTTATGGGGGACTGTATAAGTACAGGTTATGGTTTCTGGTTATTGAGTGCTTGTTTGTGCCTTCCTAGCTAGTTATATTATTGTTTGGTTATTATTGTATAGTTTGTGGCAGGTTGCTCATGGATTGGTACCTGAGGTTGTCAGTATGTTTCTGATATATTTTTTCCTTATTATGGTAAGGTTTATTATTGTTAGATTATCTTATGATTATGCATCTTATGATTAGAGACCCTGAATACGCTAGTGTTAGCTCCCTTATTATTTATGACCCGATGATATTTGACTAGCTCCCTCAGAGTAGTATCTAAGTATTTGGTTATTTGTATAGCTATCTACTCTTCTCTAACTACTATTTGTATATCATTTCCTTATTTCCTACTATTATTTCTATTATATATCTCTTTCTTCACCCTACTATTGTATATTGACTGGCTACTCGCGGTATCGCGTCTTGTCCACGTTAATTGTCGTATTTGAGAGTTTATCATTACGTCTCCTTTAGCATTATTATAATCTTTTCTTAAATAGTTGCATGTACCTTATATTCTCGCTTTACATGTTATTTATACTTGCATTGTCTTTGGAGCTCAATCGGTCAATACCTACTGAGAACTCGGTGTTTGGTAATCATACTACACTTCTGCAGCCTGCAGATCATAGTATGAGTTCTCGCTATTATTGTTTACATCGTGCAAAGTAGCCATGGATCAGAGATTTGGGGTGAGCTCCTGACATCCGGAGTTGTTCCTACTCTCCCTCAGTTGTTGAACTTATCTCAATTTTGTATTTCAGAGATGACTTTATATATGTTTACATTATGCTTACCTTGTACTCTTGTCTTTGAGTAGCTCTTATACTGAGTTCATCAGGTTTTTGTGTTACTTCTCTATATTTGTTTCTTTATTGTATTCACTTTCCGCTGCTTTCTTCTTTCTCTTGATAGTTCGTTACTCGTCGTTCCAGAATATGGGTCGACTTACCTAATGGTGGGTTATAGTAGGTGCCATCATGACTTGAGAAATCGGGTCGTGACAAAAATTCATAAGTGGTTTACCAACATTATTTGTAGAAAAAGTTAGAATAAAATTAAAAGATAAGTTTGACCGAAAAAAACCTTATAATCATTTAACTTATGGTGATCTCATAAGTTTTATAAATGTCACAAGACTTGAAAAATATACAAATATGAAACTTAAAAATTAACTAAAAGGGGATTGTAAAATGTCACGAAATGAGTTAGGAGGCTTTTTTCTGTCCTCTTTTAGTTTTCGTGATGTAGCGTCCTATACAAATATCGTGACATTTTACTATCCCCTTTTAATTGATTTTTGAGTGTCATATCTGTACATATTTCAAGTCGTATGGCATTTATAAAACTTATGAGATCACCATAAGTTAAATGATAATAAGAAGTTTTTCCATCAAACCTCTCTTTTAATTTTATTATAACTTTTTCTGCAAATAATGTTGGTATACCGCTTATAAATTTTTACTTCCAATAATCATGATTACTGTCTTATCTAATCATGACCTTGTTGAGGAAAACATTTTTATACCATCTAATATCGTCTAACACTGGAAAAGATAGATTTAATAATATTTCCAAACTTCTATCTTGAAAAATTTGAGGGTCTCCTATAAAATGTTTAGCTATACTATAAATTAATGTAGCGGTGGCATCTTCCTGGCTTTGAATTTCTATTGTTTGCCCCACAAACTCAGTCTTAATAACTTGTGTAATGGTTCTAGCATATAATAAGCTTTCCTTATTATCTTCGGTGAGGTAGTTATCCCACAAATATTAAAATGTACCTATAAATCCAGCTATAATTAAATGTCACAATCCAATTTCTCGAGTCATTATGGAACCTACTTTAACCCACCAGTAAGCCAAACCATAGCCCAGAACGACAAGTAATGGGCTAATTGACAGAAGATAATAGAATACCAAAGAAAGACATACAATAGTAGTACTAAGCATCGATATACAAATATGATCGTACTGAACAACAAAGGAAAAGGAGTAAAATATACAAAGGAGCATCCCCATGACCTAGTAAAGTTGGTGCAAGACCAACTAAATCCAAAAATAGAGTAATAGACAGTATAAAAAATACATTTAGTCTCAGAGTATACACAGACTATACAAAAACAGCGAAAGGAGAGAGGATCAGCTCTGGGATTTGAAAGCTAACCCAATCTTCGAAGAAGCACCAAGCCAGAAGATAACGTCAACTTTGGTGGCTCGTACTCGAATCTGCATCAGGGAAAAGCTACAAAAATATAGAAAGCTCACCAAAAACAATGGGTACTCAGTAAGCATCATAGGCCTACTGAGCTAAATTACAATAGAAGTATAGTAAAAATGCGACAAAGTAAACTAAAGACAAAAATAAGGGCCATAAACGAAAGTAATGCTCCAAATCGGGCAATTACACTAAATATGCAGGATATGGAACTCAAAAGTAAAAGCAGTCTAACTACAACCTAACTGGACTCCCATAAGCCCAGAAGGCACAAACAAGAAAGGAACAACCCAACCAATCCCCAATAAGCCCGGTGGATACAATCAAGGATTACACTAAAATGAAAATGAAATTACCGACAACAATATGCATAAAGTGATCCAACGAGTGAGAACATACCTGAAACTTGTCCCAAATCATAATCCAAAATCTTACCGGCGTTTATCGATATTCCAAAACTAATTACGTATCCCAATTAATTATAAAATGCCGGTCTTGAACCAGAACTAGAAAATGGAGCCATAATAGTAAATGTCGTTAACAAACCAGACATCATAAGTAATAAGAGAACCATGAGATGTCGGACTTGAACCGAAACTAGTAAATTAGCTGATTATAGTAACAATCCAAGATCATAACTTTCTTTCAAATCCAACTAGTCCTAAACATCCAAATTATGTAGTCAAATCTATAAGTGGAGTGGATACTAGTCACTAAGTCTAAGGATGTGATTTTAAAGGCAAAATATTCTTCTATCTCGAGTAACAAAGCCAGACAAAGTTAGTCAATTGGCCTAAGTCGGCTAAAGGATCAATATTTAATCTATGTTGACGAATAAAGGCTTCTAAGTCCTACAAGGAACTAATTCTGACAATTGACCTAAAGGAAGGGCCGGCGAGGGCCGCTTTAAGTCCCGAAACCCCAAACTAAAGAAAGAACCTAATCAACCTAGTATAAGGCTCACAATTCTATCCCAAGGTTCTAAGTAACTCCAAACTAGTCCTAAGATATCGACACAAACCAATATGAAGAGAGACTAGGCCGAATTCTACACAAAAGGCCCCTAATCGGCTAACATAATCAATAAATACTAAATCATCAACCGAGTCATAAATCCCACCAATTGCTAGCATAATGCTACACTAATACCATAATAAATCTCAGTATAGATGAAAAGTAAGACTAGCCTACCTGGATGGTGTCGAAAGCTTGCCAAGTCCTCTACTCTGGAGCGTTTCCCTTCCGAGAAGCCTCCGAATGCTACCACACTGTTAAAACAACAATCTATACATTAAGATGAGAACATTAATACCCATATTGCGTATAAATGTTCCAGGTAAAAAATTGAACTAAAAATACCCCGTAGGGCCCTCTTGTGGAGTCACAAAATCAAAACCGTCAATGCATTCCCATAAGCTCAAGGATTATTTATCCTAAAAAATGGGTGGAATCCAAGCACAAATCAACCCAAAACATCCCGCAGAGTAGTCTAGGGATTTAAAGTAAATTGGAGGACTAAACTAGAAATTAAATGTTGATCTTACGAAAATAATAACGAGGAAATGATCACAACGAGGTGTCCAACTCACTCCCAAAACCCAATAATTAATCTCCCATGATTTATAAGCTTTCTGTGATTTTAATGGTGTTTGGACTTAGAAAAATTTATGCTTTAATCAAGAGGAATGAAATATAAAAGTAGGTACTAGCGATGGCCACTTTAGCGGCTAAATGACCGCTAAAGCGGTCTTGGTTAAAATGACTGGGAGGTCGCTAAAGTGGCCTAGCCTTAGATGGACGGCCTTAGCTAAAGCAGTATAGAGCTGCTAAAGCAGCTACTGCTAAAGTTTTCCCTTGGTCGCTAAAGCGGCTGCACCAAATGTAGCAAGCACCAGGAATTGGCAAAATTTTCCATGTTTCTAATCAGACCCTCGGGGATTCGTTTAGAATCACGTGAATGAAAACGAACTATGCTACCCCACTAAATTTATCATTTTGGACTCAATGGCGCCAACGAAATTTCCATCCGAGTTCATTTCAATCAAAATTGGGCCCTACATCCAAAGGCTTTTTAACCAAAATCCACCCCATATCCCAAAATGAGTTTCGATGCCTCGGGACCCAAACCAAGGATTCCCCTAGCCTAAACTCAACCTTCCAAAGATGATGAGACTATCAAAATTGGTATCCGAGTTTTTTTACTTAAAGTTTAGGCTCGATACCCTTTCTTAACAGCAAAAGCTACAAAACAAAGAGTTGGTTCTAAAAACCAAGTGAATTTCCTGGTAACTGAACTGTCAGTCCCAGTAAGTCATGAATGAGTTGGGGAAGCTATGGTAAAGATCTAAATGCAGAAAAAGCACGAAAACAAAGGTAATGACCTAGAGGGTCATTACAATATCCACAACTAAAAGGACTTTTATCCTCAAAAGTAAAGGATTAAGAAGTACCTGAAGGCTCGAACAAGTAGAGTTACTAGGCCAGTATCTCACATTCTATTACCCAAGTAGCCTCCTCAACTGAATGATGTCTCCACTGAACCTTAACCACAAGAATGTCTTTGGAACGCAACCATTTGACATCTCTAGCTAATATAGAAACTAGCTCCTCTACAAAGGTCAACCTCTCATCCAACTGAACTGAATCCCAATAAAGCACATGAGACTCAACTAAAATATAAAGATGTAGGATAGATTCATGGAAAACTTGATGGACGATTGAAAAGTCTGGGGGTAAGGCCAACTCATAAGCTACCTCCCCAACTGTCCAAAATATCTCAAATAGGCCATTATACCTGGGACTGAGCTTTCCCCTCTTTCCTAACCTCATCACGCCCTTCATGGTTTATACTCGAAGATAAACTCATTCACTAACTCCAAACTTTATAGAATGAAGCCTGCGATCAATATAACTCTTCTGCCTACTCTTAGCTTCCCGTAGTCAATAAGACTCATGAAGCAAGTTAGTACCATGGGGCCTAACCTCAGATGTCTCAAACCAACCAATAAGAGATCTATAATGCCTACCATACAATGCCTCAAGTAATTCCATCTAAATACTTGAATGATAGCAATTATTATAAGCGAACTCAACCAAGGCTAACTGCTGCTCCTACTGAACTCCAAAGTCCATAACACATGTGCAGAGAATATCCTCCAAAACATGAATGGTCTGCTCTGACTGTACATAGGTCTAGGGGTGGAAAGCAGTGCTAAGGTCAACCTGAGTACCAAACTCTAGAAGCTAAAAGTGAAATGAGATCCTCTATCCGAGATGATAGACATAGGTACTCCATTAAGGCGAACTACCACTCGAATATAGATACAGGCTAGTCTCTCAGCACTTAAGGCAGTCTAAATAGGGACGAAATGAGAAGATTTGGTCAACTAATCAACAATCTAACAAATGTTATCAAAACCACGAGAAGAGCAAGGCAAACGACCGACAAAATCCATTGTAATTTGCTCCCAATTCCACTCCAAAATGGGTAGTCTCAGAATCAAGCCACCGGGTCTATGATGCTCGGCCTTTACCTGCTGACAACACAAACACCAAGCTATAAAGTCTACATCCTACTTCATACCACTTTACCAGTAATGTTGCCTCACATCTCTATACATCTTAGCCATCCGAGGGTGAATAGAATATCTGGATATATGAGCCTCTTGAAGAATCAACTGAATCAAGTTCACAACCGTCGAAACACAAATATGACTGTCAAACCTCAAAATTCCCTCTAAATCTAAGATAGTCCTCTTGGACTCACCTCTTAGCACTTGATCACGCATGCCACAAAGTCTAATATCCTCAAAATGTCCAAATCTTCTCAACAATGGCAGGAATCCTCTTGGGGTCTTAAATATCAAGATGAATCATTATTTTGGATAAGGACTGAATGTCCAAGGCCAATGGTCACTCCAAAACTAAAATGGAAGCCAAGCTACCCATACTTCCTGCCTTCCAACTAAAGGCATATTCACCTTGCCCAAATGGTATAGAATGGAGATATCATTGTCCTTCATCAACTCAATCCACTTGTGCATTCTCAAATTAATCTCTCTCTGAGTCATAATTTACTGAAGACTACGATTGTTAGTGAATATCTCATAGCGAACACCATATAAGTAATGCCTCCAAATCATAAGCGCGAAAACTATCGCTTCCAACTCCATGTCATAAGTGGGGTAGTTACGCTCGTGCACCTTCCGATGCATCAACATTAATTCAACCCCGTTGCATCAAAACACACCCCAAAAAAACACCAAAAGCATCACAATACACCATAAACCCCTCGCCTCCAACTGGAAGAGTCAAAATAGGAGATGAAGTAAGAAAGTTCTTGAGTTTTAGAAAGCTTGACTCAAACTCATCAGACCACTAAAATGGAACCTCTTTCCTAGTCAATCTAGTCATAAGAGATGCAATAGTAGCAAATCTCTTGATGAACTGCCTGTAGTAGCTTGCCAAGCCAATAAAAATGTGAACCTTGATAGGAGATATAGGTCTGGCCAACTCACGAATAGCCTTAATCTTCACTGAGTCCACCATAATCCCATCCTTAGACACTATGTTTCCTAGGAATGCCACTGTCTCTAGCCAAAACTAACACTTTGATAATTTTGCAAAAAGCCTAGGATCTTTAAAAGTGTAGAGAACAGTCCTCAAATATTGCTCATGCTACTTGTTACTCCTTGAATTGCTGAGGATATCATCAATGAAAACAATCACAAAGGAGTCCAAATAAGTCTAGAAAATATTGTTCATCAAGTCCATGAATATTGTTGGGCATTAGTCAACCCAAAAAACATCACCAGGAACTCATAATGACCATAGTGAGTCCTGAAGGCGGTTTTAGGGATGTCCTCTACCCGAATCCTTAACTGATGGAAACCAGATATCAAATCAATCTTTGAAAACACTGTCGTACCCTGAAGCTGGTCAAATAAATCATCAATATGAGGCATAGGATACTAATTCTTCACTACCACTATATTCACATGCCTGTATTTGATACAGCCACATAGAATCGTCCTTTTTCTTAATGAATAAAATGGGAGCACCCCGAGGCAATACACTTGGCCTAATGAAACCCTTACCTAAAAGTTCCTAAAGTTGTGAATTTAGCTCATTTAGCTCAGCTAGATCTATACAATAAGGTGCTATAGAAATTGGTTGGGTGCTTGGCTTGAGGTCATTCACAAACTCACTATCATGCTCAAAAGAAAAGTCAGGTAAGTCGGTAGGGAAAACATCAAGATATGCATGGACCACAGAAATAAAGTCAAGAGAAGGACTCTCTGCACTAATAACACAAACATAAGCAAGGTATGGCTCACAAACCCTCGCTATCAATTCTCTAATCCAAAGATAAGAAACAATCCCCATCGATGCAGCGCTAAAAGAACCCTGCCACACAATTGGGGGTATGCTAGGCATGGATAAGGTAACAATCTTGGAAAAATAATCCAAGATCGCATGTTAGGGCGATAACCAGTCCATGCCTAGAATCACATTAAAATCCACCATTTCTAGCATAATAAGGTCAACCTAAGTATCATACTCCCAAATGGTCATAATACATGATCTATAAACTCTATTCACTACTAAAGAATCACCCATGAGAGTAGGTACACAGAATAGCACAGATAAAGCCTCCTTCTAAAACTCTAATCATGGGGCATAACAAGCAAAAACATTTGAATACGTGGATCTCGAATTAAATAAATCAATAGCTAGCTGACAACATACTGAAATTGTACCTATAATAACAATATCTAAAGACTCCACCTCTGACCTACCAGGTAAATCATACAATTGACCCCGGGTATCTCCAGACTGGGTACCTGACTGACCACCCATCCTAGCTACCTGAGGGCATTCTTTAGAACCCTGGGGACCTCTCTTACAACCATGCGTACCACCTATAGCTAGAGATGGTACTGATATGATCGACTGAATACTTTGCACTACAGGATCAATCATCCTACTCTGGGGATACTCTTTAGAGAAATGACCAACGACACCATAATCATAACATGATCCGAGAACTCTGCCTTATCATGGAAATCAGGCTGACCCAAAATGGCTACCACGGCCTGAAGACCCTAACTATGCACCCCTCAAGGACTGAACACTATTGTCACTATAATCGAGATGACCCCCATTACTAATTTGAAGTGCTTTCTAAATGGGCCTACTAGACTAACCCTAGTCTTGATAAGACTAACACTGAGGGTACCTACCCTAAAAACTTTTGGCCCTGAACTGCAAGCCGTTGTGCCTCCTACTGTAACTGCCCTACTGACGCAGCCTCTTATCGCTTCTTTCATAGGCCTAGCGATCCATTTTTTTTATAGTGTAGGAATGATCAACAAAACACTTTCTAGAAACACTAAATCCTTTCATACTCTATAGGCAGAATCAAGGTGGCATGCCTAGCTAGCTTGTGAAACCTTGCCTCATACTCAGCCACCAATATAGAACCCTTCCTCAATCTAGAAAACTCATTCCTCAAGGTCTCGTACATAGTGTGAGCCACGTACTTATCTAGGAAAGCCTAAGAGAACTGAGCCTAAGTCAAACAATGAGATCTAGTTGACCTGGAATCAAGATAACCCCTCCACCACTGTCTCGCTGCCCTCTCAAGATGGTATATCATGTAATACACTCCACGCGACTCAATTAACCCTAAATTATGAAGCCTCTCCTCACAACTAGCCATACACTCATAACCATCCTCTCCTAGGACCCTACAAACCTAGGTAGAGTCAATCTCAGAAATTGGCCTAACATAAGCTTCTGCTCTTCGACCGTCATAAATAGTTGAGCTACTACAAGTTGTGGGACTACTAGTGCTGGGGTAACCCCTACTCTAAGAGACACAACTGCAGGCTACACTCCTGAATCAATACTACTCTAGGTTGCTGACTGGACTCCATCCGATGGTGCACCACCTAATAACCCTAATAGAGATAGGAAAGTATCTCAAAGGACTGAGGAAAATATAAATCTCGGTAGAGCCTAGGCTGCCCCTTGGACCATAAATGGTTGGGGTGGCTGAATCTCTGGAGCAACCTCTGGCTCGAGAGCAATAATGGGATCTAGTGAAGGTTCCCTATCCTTACCCATGGCTAGTGCCATAGCTCAAGTCTAACCTCAACCTCTAATGGGTGCCCTAGTTGCAGGCTCAGGTTCTCCATCCTCGGCTATTGCAGTTCGCGTCTTAGCCATTTGCCAAAGAGTGAAACAAAGAAGAATTTAGAAACCAATATAGACTCAATGCATAAAAATGAACAAAAAAGTGAGATTTTCCTAAGAATATCCTATAGCCTCCAGGAGAGAGGATACGAATGTCATCGTACCAATCTGCGGGACTCTACTAGATACTTGCTCTTACACCAACAATATGTGTGAACCTTGCTCTAACGCCAATTTTTCATGACCTAATTTCTCGAGTCATGATGGCACCTACTTTAACCCACCAGTAGCTAACCCAAACCATAGCTCGGAACGACAAGTAATGGGCTAATCGGTGAAAGATAAAAGAATATCGAAGATAGACATACAATAGTAGCCCTAAGCAGCAATACATAAATACGATCATATTGAACAACAATGGAAAAGCTGAAAAATATGCAAAAGAGCATCCCCATGACCTAGTAAAGTCGGTATAAGAGCCACTAAATTCCAAAATAGAGTACTAGATAGTATCAAATATACACGTAGTCTCAAAGAATACAAAAGACTATCCAAAAATAGCAAAAGGAGAGAGGATCAGCTCTGGGCTCTGAAAGCTCACCCTATCTCCAAAGCAGCAACAAGCCTAAAGATAACATCATTGGTGGTGGCTTGTACTTAGATCTGCATTGGGGAAAAGATGTAGAAGTGTAGCATGAGTACCAAAAACAATGGGTACTCAGTAAACATCATGGGCTGACTAAGCTACATATAGTAAAAGTATAATAAAAGGTGAGAAAGTAAACTAAATACAAAAATAAGGGGCATAAACGGAAGTTATACTCCAAATCCGCCAATTGCAATAAATATTAAGTCTATGGAACTCAAAAGTAAAAGTAGTCTAACTACAACCTAACTGGACCCCCATAAGCCTAAAAGGTACAAACAAGAAAGGGAAAACCCAACCGAGCCCCCATAAGCATGACAAATATAAACAAGGAGTACACTATTATGAAAATGAAATTACCGACAACAATATGCATAAAGTGAGCCAACGAGTGAGAACATACCTGAAACTCCTCCCTAATAATAATCCCAAATCTTACCGTCCTTTACAAAAATTTTAAAACTAATTATGCATCCCAATAAATTATAAAATGCCAGACTTAAACCAAAACTAGAAAATGGAACCATAATAGTAAATGTCATTAACAAACTAGACATCATAAGTAATAAGAGAACCATGAGATGCCATAATTGAACCAGAACTAATAAATAAGCTGATTATAGTAACGATCAAAGATCATAACTTTCTTTGAAATCCAACTATTCCTAAACATCCAAATTAGGTAGTCAAATCTATAAGGGGAGCGGATACTAATCACTAAGTCTAAGGATGTAATTTTAAAGGCCAAATATTCTTCTATCTATAGTAACAAAGCTATCTGAAGTTTTTAAAGTGGACTAAGTCACCAAAAGGATAAATATTTAATCAAAGTTGATGAATAAAGGCTTCTAAGGCCAACAAGGAACTAATTTCGACAATTGACCTAAAATAAGGGCCGACGGGGCCTACTACTAGTCTCGAAATTCCAAACTAAGACAAGCACCTAACCAACCTATACTAAGGCTCACAATTCTATCCCAAGGTTCTAATTAACTCCAAACTAGTGCTAAGGTATTGACACAAACCAATATAAAGAGAGACTAGGCCGAATTCTACCCAAAAAGGCCCCTAATCGGCTAACTTAATCAATAAATACTTAATCATCAACCAAGTCATAAATACCCACCCATAGATAGAATAATACTACACTAATACCATAGTAAATCTCTATCTAGATGAAAAGTAAGCCTAGCCTACCTGGACACCACCAAAAGCTTGTCAAGTCCTCTCCTCTAGAGTTTTTCCCTTTCGAGAAGCCTCCGAGCGCTTCCATCGTATCAAATTAATAATCTACGCATTAAGAAAATAACATCAATACCCATATTGTGTTTAAATGCTCCAGGTCAAACATTAAACAAAAAATCCCTTGTGGGGCCCACATATAGAGTCCTAAAATCAAAATTGTAAATGCACCTCTCTAAGCTCAAGGACCATTTATCCTTAAAAATGGGTAGAATCTGAGTATAAATTGACCGCTAATATGTCTAGGGATTTAAAGTAAATCGTAGGATTAAACTAGAAACTAAAGTGGAACTTACAAAAATAATGACGAGACTATGACCACAACGAGGTTTCCAACTCACTCCAAATACGCAATAATTAATATCCCATAATTTCTAAGATTCCTAGTGTTTTAATGGTGTTTGGACTTAAGAAAAATTAAGGCTATAATCGAGAGGAATGAAATATATAAAGAGGTACCAGCGATGGCCACTATAGCAGCTAAATGACCGCTAAAGCGACACCTCTAAAGTGGATGTGTGGTTTCTAAAGCATCCTAGGATTAGATGGATGGCCTCCACTAAAGCGATGCCAAGCCGCTAAAGCAGCTATACCAGATGCAGCAGGCACCAACAATTGGCCAATTTTTCCAAGATTTCAATCAGACCCTCGAGTTTTATTTAGAATTTTGTTAATGCAAACAAACTATGCTACACCACCAAATTTGGCATTCTAGACTCAAAAACACTAGAAAATTTTCTATCCAAGGTCGTTTCGATCAAAAGTGGGCCCCACACCCAAAGGGTCATTTTAGCCAAAATACACTCAATAGACCAAATTGAGTCTGGAAGCCTCTACATCCAAAGAAAGTGTCCCCCTAGACTAAAATTGACATAATAGAGCTAATAAACTATTGGAATTAGCATCCGAGGCTGTTTACCTGAAGTTTAGGCCCGATACCCTTTTCTCAAAAGTGAAAGCTCAAAAACAGGGAACTGGTTCTAAAAACCAAATAAACTACCCGGTTATCAAATTGTCAGTTCCAGAAAGTCATGAATGACTTGGGATAGCTATAGGAAAGATCTAAATATACAAAAAGCATGAAAACATAGGAAATTACCTGGAGGGTCATTACATTAATGTAACTGTTTGTTTATCCATAATATTTTTCATTTTATATGTTGTAATGGCCATTCCCATTTTGTGTAGTTTATTATATATCTGATGTTTTGTTGGTCCATCAATATTCCATTTAGTGATTTCACATCTAGAATGTGAAGTATGAGATAAAAATTCATTTTCTTCATACTGCATATTCGGAAAAGAGGGTTTCTTGTAATAATTCTTATTTATAGAATATCAAGAGCTTAAATTGTTAATTTAATTATCATTATGTTTAGATAGAGTTCATATAACTTTATCATCTGTGACTTTTAATTTGGATTTTAACCTTTCATTAATCTATAATATACTCTATATATTATGGCTATTTCTCTATATTAGCCTTATTGTTCATGCTTTATATTTTAACATTTAATGTTAATGTATCCATAACATTTTGATCGTTAATATCTGTAGAAAAATTGTGATAACAATTAAAGGATACCAGACCATTGGCTAGGTTACTTTGTAATACAACTAATAAAGAATCATCAAAGTTTAATAACCTATTGTCTCTTATGAGAAGACATATAGGCACATCTAAACCTAATCAATATAATGGTTTAACTGCTACTTAGACAAGTGCTATGTGTAGAAATTTATAATTTTTTCTATACTTGTTAATATCTTTTGTTGCTAATAATTTAATATTTTCAATGTTCCTATTAATGTCAACCATATATTCAGAGGTTTTACTATTATAAATTTTTATAAAATCAAAGTGTCCAGTTTTATAGACCGTTTTAAAACATTCTTTTGGAATATTCCAATTTTATAAATCACTTTCTATTTTTGCTATTTTATTAGAGGTAGCAGAAATATATTAATACTATTTATTATGTTTTGATTTATGGGAGCATCCATTAAAAATTTTGCAGATGGTTATGATTGAAAAAATAATATAAGAATTGAGATTTTATACGTAGTATCAAGAGAGATCTAACACTGTCCTTGAGCCAATATCTACTTTAGATATTACCCCTTAATAATTATTTATTCGTATAGTATTTACCATTTACCTTCTCTAATATTCGTTTATTTTATTCCTTTAGGTTTGGTGACAAGAACACTCTCGAGGTCTAGCTCTAGTACTCAACCAATTCAGAGCTAATCCAATGGAAAATACAGGCTTGCCAATGTCTAGACCGCGATTAAACGGTTACCCAACTTAAGGAATAAAACTAAGAATATAGATGAAGACTAACAGTAACTACTAAACATAGAAATTATTATTTCTAGAGTAACATAATTTTTAATGGCTCTAGGATAGTGTAAGGATTTAACCACTCCTACTCATATCCCTCCCTTGCCAACTTGGCTCTTATACCCTAAAAAGACGGATCGTGAAAACAATTAAAAGGTAGTGGCAAAACCAAATTTAAACAAGAAATGTACTAAAAACTTATATTGATAACAATTTAAAAATTAGTAAAGTAAAATCAGAGAAAAGTAGTAGAGAAGTGTAGAGAAATATTCTTACAAAACTTTTATTGATTTGAGGAAAGCAAAGGGAACATGGAAAGGAAAGATGGGAAATATAAAAAATAGGTATGGTATTTACGAATACCCCTATTGATACAAGTTGAAGGTATTAAATAAACCTCAGAGTGCTGAAAAAATTAACTAATGCATGCTATCTATTTTACATGTGTCCATGAACTAATACATTCTATTCATTTTACACATATCTATGAGTAGCTGATGACTAAATATCTATTCCACATGTGTCCATGAGTAGCTGATTTATTTCATACGGATCCTTTTCATCAGCATCTTGAAAATATACTTTTTTCTCTTCATGGTGTGCTGATTTTTGAGAAGCTTTTGGCCTTTTCTTCCTTGATGATTTGTGCCTTTTTGTCTTCTAGCTGCATAGTTGTTTGTGGATTCCTTTTTATCTTGTGGTTGCATAGTTGTTTATGGATATTTTAGGGTCTACCTTTTTGTTTTAGTATCTTTTTAAATTGTTGAAGAAGTGCTAGCTCCTTTCTTTTAATTGAGGAGGTATGCCTGTGCTATCCCTTGTGGATCCATCATATCTCGATTGCTTGGTTCAGTGGCATGGGAGAATGCAGTGTCTAATAAATCCATTAACTGCTTTGGTTCTGTATCTTTATCAAGACCTGATAAAGCTTCTTTGAACCTTCTTTTTAATCCCTCTTTAGAAAGGTGAGATTCCTTCTATGAGGATGAACTTGACATTGGCTTATCTGGTGGTGTCCAACCTTTAATTTTGATGGTGTTACTTAAATATTTGATCCTTTCAAATTCATGAACACCAAAGGACCAATAAATAATATATTAAATTCTTTTTGCGATAAAAAATTTACACCATTTAATAGTTTCGATAGTGTAGAGATATTCTACTCTACTTTGAACTTTTAAACTATGTCTGAAATTGTGTTGACAATACCTATTTATTTCCTCCAAATTGGCTCTACCATTCGTAAAACCATCTGAGAATCACTATATTTTTCATTTGCTCTGAATATTTAACAAACCATGAATGAGTGTTGGCCTGACATACAAAAAAAATTGTACCAGTCAACCTTATAATCATACCAATTATACGTCTGGGGTCGATGAGCTCTTGATAGGGAAATGGGGGTATGAAGATGATTACAAACCATTTGAAAGGGCTTAAAATTCTTTTAATTGTGAAGTTCAAGTATTGAATACTATTGGAATTATTTATATCTGCTAATTTATGTTTGATTTGCACTGAATCAGTATCTGTTAAAATAAACTCATAATACCTTTGGGTTTTAAAGGGATCATCTGTCTCCACATAATTCTTATTTGTATAATAAGGTTTTAACAATTCTGGTACTCTAAAACCTTTATATCTTTTATCAAGTGTCATGATTGGTAGTACCTGCAAAACTGTTATCTTAAATTGCTTTTTATTTTGAATAATTTTTTCACATTTCTTTTCTAGGGTCTCTGGAGAGACCACCGGTAAGTATGTATCTGGTGGTTTTATCTCATAACTATCTTTTGTTTGGATAGAAATACTTTTATTGGCTGATGAAGAGGGGTCTTCTTTAAAAACATGTTTAAGTGGTTGTAATTTGTGTAGACTGGTTATGGATTATTTTAATGGTAAGGGAATGGTAGATTTTGGCAGAGATGGAAATTTTTCCAGGATTGGATAGCTATTTTCTAAGTTTTTATCTGCTTCTTTGAAGGGTCTTTTCGTTTATTCTTCAGGTCGGAAGGGATGAAACAGATGCCTCAAAGGTCTTATTCTTGGTGTTCCATGTCACATTATTTCCTTGTAGAAATTCTCTTGTCAAAATCAGAAATTAATACAATTGTAGTAGTTAAAGCCCAAAGTTACCTAATATAGTGGTGTGGATCCGGTCTAACTCGACAATGTACGACCTCATTTGGGTTAGAAAGGGAATACGTAAAGTTATTTCTTCATTTATATCTTTGGTTATTACGAAATCATTAACAACACAGATTCCATTATTGTATATGTGTGCTCTGTGGAGTTTATAATTTATTTTTAATCTTTCACCTATTGAGGATAACAATCGTGTGGTACTATTTTCAAGGTACTTAAGAATAATTATTCCTTCAATGATACACTTTTGATGCACCTATATCTAATAATGCAATTATATAAATGGTATAACTTTTATTTATAACTAATGTAATGGGTATGTGGTAAATTTAGGCTTCAACTACTGCAATTGTATTAATTCCTAATTCTTTAACAATAGAATTTCTACAGGAAAATAATGAGACCCCAAACAATAGGAATAAGACCTTTGAGGACTCTATTTTAGCCCTTGCACTCGGATGCAAAAAAGAAAAGACCCTTCAAAGAAGATAAAAAGTTAAAAAAATAGATATTCAGTCCTGGCAGAATTACCATCTCTGCCAAAATCTACCATTCCCTTACCATTAAAAGTACCCATAACCAATCTACCCAAATTACAACTACTTAAACAACTTTTTAAAGAAGACCCCTCTTCATCAGCCAATAAAAGTATTTATATCCAAACAAAAGATAGTTATAACATGAAACCACCCGATACATACTCACAAGCGGTCTATCCAGTGACCTCAAAAAATAAAGGTGTAAAAATTATTCCAAATAAGAAGCAATTTGAGATAATAGTTTTGCCAGTATCGCCAATCATGGCACTTGATAAATGATATGAAGGTTTGGGGGTATCAAAATTGTTAAAACCTTGTTATACGAATAAAAATTATGTGGAGACAGATGATCACATCAAAATCCAAAGATATTATGAGTTTATTTTAACAGATATTGATTTAGTTCAAATCAAGCATAAATTAGCAGATATAAATAATCCTGACAATATTTAATACTTAAAGTCACAATTAAAAGAATTTTAATCCCTTCCAAATGGTTTGTAGATCATCTACATACCCCTATTACCCTATCAAGAGCTCATGGACCCCATACGTATAATTGGTATGATTATAAGGCAACCTGGTACAAGCTTTTGTATGTCAGGCCCAATACTAATTCATGGTTTGTTAAATATTCAGAGCAAATGAAAAATGCAGTGATTCCCTGATGGTTTTATTAATGGTGAACCCAATTTGGAGGAAATAAACAGGCCTTGTCAACACAATTTCAGACGTAGTTTTAAAAGTTCACAATAGAGCAGAATATCTCTACACTACTGGAAAATATTTAATGGTGTAATTTTTTTATCACAAAAAGAATTTTTTATATTATTTATTGGATATTTGATGTTCATGAATTAGAAAGGATCAAATACATAAGTAAGACCATAAAAATTAAAGGTTGGACACCAACAGATAAGACAACGTCAATGTAATGACCCTCTAGGTTATTTCCTACATTTTCATGCTTTTTTGGTATTTAGAGTTTTTCCATAGCTTCCCCAAGTCATTTATCACTTGTTGGGTCTAACAGTTTGGTTACTTGGCAGTTCGTTTGGTTTTTAGAGCCAATTCAATGTTTTGGAGCTTTCACTATTAAAGGAAGGGTATCGAACCTAAACTTCAGGTAAACGGTCTCGAATGCCAATTTTGACAGTTTTGTAGCTCCAAAATGATGATTTTAGGCTAAAGGGACCCTTGGTTTGGGTCTCGAGGCTTCCAGGGTTGTTTTGGGCTATTAGATGGATTTTGGCTAAAATGATCCTTTGGGTGTGGGGCCCACTTTTGATCGAAATGACCTAGATTGGTAATTTCGATGGTGTTTTTGAGTATGAAATACCGAATTTGGTAGGGTAGCTTAGTTTGTTTGCTTTCATGGTATTCCGAATGAATCCCAAGGGCCGAATCAGAAACTTTGAAACTTGGCCAAATTGTTAGTGCCTACAACATCTGGTGAAGCTTTGTTAGCAGCCAAGAGACCGCTTTAGCATCAACCGCTTTAGTGGCTTGTCACTACTTTAGCATCATCCACTTTAGCAGATCTAGACCACTTTAGCGAAGGCCGGCCATCTGAATCTAGGCCACTTTTGCGACCTCCTAGACATTTTAGTGGTGACCACATTAGATGTCATTTAGCCGCTAAAGCGGCCATCACTGGTTCCTTTATAAATTTGATATCCTCTTTTGTTTCAACATTATTTTTCCAAGTCCAAACCCCATTAAAACCCTAGAGAGCTTAGAAAATTATGGAGATTAATTATGGGTTGTTGGGAGTGAGTTGGAAACTTCGTTGTGGTCATTTCCTCGTCATTATTTTCATAACTTTCCGCTTTAATTTCTACTTTAATTCTTTGATTTAACTTTAAATTCTTAGTTTATGTTGGGTCTGATTTGGAGGATGATTTGCACTCGGATTCCACCCATTTTTTAAGGTAAATTATCCTTGAGCCAAGCAGGCCCTAGATGGGATTTTTAGTTTGATTTTTGACCCAGAGCGTTTATATGCAATATGTGTATTGATGTTCTCGTGTTAATGCGTAGATTATTATTTTGATATAGTGGTAGCATTTGGAGGCTTCTAAAAAAGGAAAAGCTCCATAGTAGAGGACTTTGCAAGCTTTCGGCGGCGTCTAGGTAGGCTGGGCTTACTTTCTTTTAGACTGAGTTATATTATGGTATTAGTATAGTATTATGCTAGCTATGTATGGGTATTTATGACAGTATTGATGATTTAGTATTTAGTGATTAAGTTAGCTGATTAGGGGCCTTTTGGGTAAAATTTGGCCTAGTCTCTCTTCATAGTGGTTTATGTCAATACCTTAGGACTAATTTGGAATTACTTAGAACCTTAGGATGGAGTTGTGAGTCTTAATTTAGGTTGGGTAGATTCTTTCCTTAGTATGGAATTTTGGGACTAGTAATGGCCCCCACCAGCCTCTCCTTTTAGTAATTTGCCTAAAATAGTTCCTTATAGACCTTTGAGGCCTTTATATGCACCAAAGACTAAATTTTGAGACTTAGGATGGCTTAGTCAAATTAATGAGATCTGGTTAGCTTTGATACTCGAGGTAGAATACTATTTGACCTTATAAACCTTATCCTTAGATTTAATGGTTAAAACCTGCATCATTTATAGATTTGATCACCCAAATTGGGATATTTGTAATAATTGGACTTAACAGAAGCTATAACCTTGGATTATCACTACGTTTTACTTGCTTATTAGTTTAAGTTCAAGTCCAACAATTATTAACTATACGCGGCATTTTCAATCATGATTCAATTTTCTAGTCCCGGTTCAAGTCCGACATTTATGTTCGTGGAAGAGTTTCAGATACGTTTCACCCATTCTCCTTGTTTGTATCCGTCGGGCTTATGGGGACTCGATTGGGTTATTCCTTTCTTGATTGTGCCTATTTAGCTTATGAGGGCTCAGCTAGGTTATAGATATACTGTATTTACTTTCTAGTTACTTATGTTATTTATTTATTGTATTTGCACGATTTGAAGTATTATTTCCATTTGCTCCCTGATTTTCGACTTTAGTTTACATTCTCACATTTATTATACTTTTATTAAAAGTTAGCTTAGTCGGCCTATGATTGTCACTAAGTGCCTATTGTTTTTGGTACTCATACTACACTTCTGCATCTTTTCCTTGATGCAGATTCGAGTATGAGCCACCATAATTGATATTATCCTCAAGCTTGTTGTTGCTTTAGAAATAGGGTGAGCTTTCAGAGCTCAAAGCTGATCTTCTCTCTTTATACTATTTTTGGATAGTCTTTTGTATACTCCAAGACTACATATGTATTTGATATTATCTAGTACTCTATTTTTGATTTAGTGGCTCTTGGACCGACCTTACTAGGTCATGGGGATGCTCTTTGTATATTTTACTCATTTTCCTATGTTGTTCTGTATGATCATATTTATATAACGCTACTTAGTACTTCTATTGCATGCCTGTATTCTATATTTTCTTATCTTCCATCGCTTATCCCATTACTTGATGTTCGGGCAATGGCTTGGTTTATTTACTAGTGGGTTAAAGTAGGATCCATCATGACTTCAGAAATTAGGTCGTGATAAATTTGTATCAGCACTAGGTTCACTCGTATTGTTGGTGTAAGAGAATGTGTCTATTAGAGTGTCGCAAATCAATACAATGACGTTCATATCCTAGCTTCGAAAGGCTATAGGATATTTTTATAAAAATCTCACCTTCTTTGTTTATTTTCTTGTGTCGAGTCTATATTCGTTTCTAAATTCTCATTTGTTGCACTCTTTCACAGATGGCTAGGATACGGGCTATGATGGTCGGGGATGGAGGCCTTGAACCTGTAGCTAGGGCACTTGCTAGAGGCAAAGGTCGACCCAAAAATTGAGGTCAGGCTAGGGCTCCAGCACAAGATAGGGGTCAGGACAGGGCCCCTTCACCAAATCTTATTATTTCTCCCGAGCCAAAGATAGCTCCAGAGATTTAGCTAGCCCAGCCACTGTGGCTCCTAGAGTAGAGGTTCCCTTAGCGACGATAGTCCCACAGCCAGTAGTAGCTCTGCGAGTTAAGATTATCGAGGAGCAGAAGATGTTGGGCCAATTTCTGAGATTAACTCCACCTAGATTTACAGAGGCCCCAAGAGAGGATGCTTATGAGTTTTAGGCCAATTGTAAGGAGAGGCTTTGTAATTTGGGGTTTGTGGAGTGGCGCAGAGTGGATTAAACTATATATAAGCTTGACAGGGCAGCAAGTTAGTGATGGAGGGGTTATCTTGATTCTAAGCCAACTGGATCTTCTATTTTTACTTAGGCTCCATTTTTTGAGGCTTTCTTGGAGAAGTACATGCCTCGTAGTATGCGCGAGTGCCTAAGGGATAAGTTTTTTGTATTGATACATGGTACTATAACGATGGTTGAATATGAGGTGAGGTTTTACGAGCTAGACAGACATGGCCCCATGATTCTACCTACAGAGTATGAGGGGATTCAGTATGTTATCAGAGGGTTGAATCTTCCACTTTATAGGGCTACTCAGAGTTTGGTGTCTTCAAGGAAGTATTTTATTGATATTATTGATCATGCCTATACTATAGAGGAGATGGATTGCGAGGCCTAAGGGGGCAGCGATAAGAGGCCGCATCAGTAGGGTAACTACAGTGGTAGCCACTGTGGCTCATAGTTTAGAGACAGATGTTTTCAGGGTAGGTACCCTCAGCATTAGTCTTATCAGCTCTAAGGTCAATCTAGTCAGCCCGTTCAGGCAGCACTTCAGATTAATGATATGGTTCAGCTCAATTATAGTGGCTACAGTGATCAGAGTAGTGGTCAGTCCTCGAGGGGTATACAGTCAGGTTCTTCCGATTGAGGTGGCCATTTTGGGTCAGACAGACTTTCTACATAAAGTAGAGTGTCTAGTTCATGTTATGATTATTGGGTCTTTGGTCATTTCTCCAAAGAGTGTCCCTGACGTGGGATGATTAAGCCTATAGCGTAAAGTGTTCGACCAATCAGATCAATATTGCCTCTATTTAGAGGTGGTATAAAAGGTTGTAGGGGTGTCTCTAGGGTTCAAGAAGAGGTCCTCAGGTAGGTTGGACAGGTGGTTGGATAGGTTCCCAGTCTGAAGGCAGATGGAGTCAGTTGTATGTTTACATTGTATGCCGAAGGTGGAGTCTTAAGATGTTGTTTTTACAGGTAAGATTTTAGTATTCCATCAGCCATCGATCTTTATTTCATTCGGGATCAACTTATTCATATGTTTCTTCTTATTATGCCTCACAGTTAGAGTTGTCTTAGTAGCCTTTATCTATTCCATTACATATAGCTATTCTCGTGGTTGATTCTTTAGGAGTGGATCAGGTTTATAGTTCATGTGTTATGACCATTTGAGAGTATGCCACTCATACTAACCTTATTGTTCTAGATATAATGGACTTTGATGTGATTCTGGGCATCGAATTGTTATCCCCCTACCATGTGATCTTGGATTATTTAGCTAAAACCGTTACCTTAGCCAAGCTTGGCATACCCCCAATTATGTGGTTGGGTTTTTTCGCCGCACTCTAATGGGGATTATTTCTTATCTTTGGTCTAGAGGATTTATAGCAAGGGGTTGTGAGTAATATCTTGCCTATGTTAATGATATTAGTGTAGAGAGTCCTCCTCTTGATTTTGTTCCTATTTTCCATGAGTATCCTGATGTCTTCCCTACTGACCTACCTGGCTTTTCTCCTAAATGTGATATTAAGTTTGTGATTGACCTTGAGCCGGGCACCATACCTATTTCCATGGCAACTTATCTTATGGCTCCTGCAAAGCAAAAGGAGATAAACTTGTTACTTTAGGATCTTCTGGGTAAGGGTTTTATCAGGCTAAGTGTATCTTCATGGGGTGCACCCATTTTGTTCGTGAAGAAAAAAAATGGTTTTATGCTTATGTGTATCGACTATAGGTAGCTGAATAAACTGATAGTGAAGAATAAGTATTATATACCTCGTATCGATGATTTATTTGACAAACTTTCGGGAGTAACAATGTTTTCTAAGATTGATTTGAGATTGGGTTACCATTAGTTGAGGATTCGGGCAGAGGAAATCCCTAAGACAGTCTTCAGGACTCGCTATGGCCATTATGAGTTCCTGGTGATGTCTTTGGGGTATATCAATTCCCCAGCAACGTTCATGGACTTGATTAAACATGTCCTTATTTGAACTCCATTGTGATCATTTTCATTCCTTATCTATTTGAGAAATAGGGAGGAGCACGAGCAGTATTTGAAGACTATGCTCCACACTTTGAGAGATCATAGGCTTTTTGCCAAATTCTCAAAGTGCGAGTTCTGGCTAGAGCCTATGGCATTCCTAGGAAACATAGTGTCTAAGGAATGGATTATGGTAGATCCGATGAAGATTGAGGCTATTCATGATTAAGCCAGACATACATCTCCAATCAAGGTTTGTAGTTTTATTAGTTTGGTAGGCTACTACAGATGGTTTATTGAGAGTTTGCTACTATTGCAGTGCCTATGACTAGATTGACTAGCATGGAGGTTCCATTTCAGAGGTTTGATAAGTGTGAGTCGAGCTTTCTGAAGCTCAAGGAATTGCTCACTTCAGCTCCTATTTTGACTCTTCCAGTAGAGGGCGAGGAGTTTATTATGTATTGTGATGCTTTAGGTATTGATTTGGGGTGTGTTTTGATGCAGTAGGGTCGAGTTATTGCTTATGCCTCGAAACATCTGAAGGTGCATTAGCACAACTACCCTACTCATGACTTGGAGTTGGCAGCGGTAGTTTTAGACTTAAGATTTGGAGGCATTACTTGTACGGTGTTCATTGTGAGATATTTACTAACCATCATAGTCTTCAGTACATTATGACTCAAAAGGAGTTTAATTCAACACAACGCAGATGGATTGAGTTGCTGAAAGACTATGATATCTCTATTCTATACCATCTGGATAAGGCGAATATGGTAGCGGATGCCTTGAGAGTGAAGGCAGTGAGTATGGGTAGCTTGGCCTTCATTTTAGTTTCAGAGCGACTGTTGACCTTGGACATTTAGTCCTTACCCAACATAATGATTCAACCTAATATTTCAGACCCAAGAGGATTCTTGTGAGTGTTGAGGCTAGGTCTACCTTATTGGAGCAGATTTAAGGCCGACAGTTTAAGGATAGTAGACTTTGTAGCTTTCATAATTAGGTGTTGAGAGGTAAGTCCAAGAGGGACACCTTAG
This sequence comes from Capsicum rhomboideum, assembly GCA_031232105.1. Classification (NCBI taxonomy): domain Eukaryota; kingdom Viridiplantae; phylum Streptophyta; class Magnoliopsida; order Solanales; family Solanaceae; genus Capsicum; species Capsicum rhomboideum. The sequence continues at coordinate 72,595,369 of CP124718.1, read as the reverse complement.
ATTCAGAGGGTATTTTGAGATTTCACGATCGTATTTGTGTTCTAAGGGTTAGAGACTTAATTTAGATGATACTGTGGGAGGCTCATATCTCTAAATTTTTTATTCACCCCGGGATAGCTAAGATGTATAGAGATTTGAGGAAGCATTATTGGCAGAGTGGTATGAAAAAGGATATAGAGAACTTTGTATCTCGATGTTTATGTTGTCAACAGGTAAAGGCCAAGCACCTTAGACTTTGTGGCTTGATTCAGAGACTACCCATTCCTAAATTGATGTGGGAATGGATTACTATTAATTTCATCTATGTTTTGCCTCGCTCTTATTGCGGTTCTGATAGCATTTGGGTCATCGTAGATCGGTTTACCAAATCTGCATCTTTCATCTCTATTCAAACTACCTTCAGTGCTGAGAGATTAACCCATATCTATATTTGAAAGATAGTTTGCTTTCATGGGGTAATCATGTTTATTATTTCAAATAGAGGATCTCATATCACTTCTAGCTTTTGGAGGACTTTGCAGGAGGAGTTGGGTACTCGGGTTGACCTTAGCACCGCTTTCCACCATAGACCTACATGTAGTTTTAGTGGACTATTTAGGTTTTGGAGGATATGCTCTATGCATATTATATAGACTTTGGAGGTAATAGGAGCAACATTTAGCCTTGGTGGAATTTTTCTTATAAAAATAACTACCATTCTAGTATTCAAATGGCACCGTTTGAGGCATTGTAGGGTAGGTGTTGATGATCTCTTATTGGTTTATTTAAGACTTCAAAGGTTATACCCCGCGATACTAACATGCTTTGTGAGCCTTTGGATACAGTTTGGGTGATTCAAGATACTCTGCAGGAAGCTCAGAGTAGGCAAAAAAGTTATGTTGATCGCAGACTTCGTGCCTTAAAGTTTGGAGTTGATGATAGGGTTTTCATTTGAGTGTTGCCCATGAATGGTGTGATGAGGTTTAGGAAGAGGGACATGCTCAGTCCGAGGTATATTAGGCCATTTGAGATACTTCAAATAGTTGGGGATGTAGCTTATGGTACGACACTATATTCTGGATGAGTCTCATGTGCTTCATTGGGATTAAGTTTAGTTTGATGAGAGGTTGACCTTTGTAGAGGAGCCAGTTGTTATTTCAGCCATAGATGTCAGGCAGTTGCAGTCCAGAGATATTCAAGTGGTTATGTTTCAGTGGAGACACCATTCAGTTGAGGAGGCTACCTGAGAGATCGAGAGTGAAATGTGGGCCAAGTATCCCTTCTTGTTTGAGCCTTCAGATACTTCTTGATCCCTTACTTTTGAGGACAAAAATCCTATTAGCAGTGAATATTGTAATAACTCTCTAGGTCATTTCCTGCATTTTTATACTTTTTCTATATTTAAAGTTTTCCTATAGCTTCCTCAAGTCATTTATGACTTGCTGGGACTGACAGTTCGGTTACCAGGTAGTTCATTTGTTTTTTAGAGCCAATTCTCTATTTTGGACCTTTTTCTATTAAGGAAAAGGTATCTGGCCTGAACGTCAGGTAAATGTCCTCGAATTCAAATTTTGATAGTTCTATTAGCTCTAGAATGTCGATTATAGGCTAGGAGGACCTTTGGTTTGGGTATCGAGCCTTCCGTACTCATTTTGGGCTATTGGATGGATTTTGACTAAAATAGCCCTTTGGGTGTGGGGCCCACTTTTTATCAAAATGACCTCGGATGGAAATTTTGATGGTGCCGTTGAGTTTGGAATGCAAAATTCGGTACGGTAGTATAGTTCGTTTGCATTCACGATATTTTGAACAAATCTCGAGGGCCCGATCAAAAACTTGGAAACTTGGCCAAATTATTGGTGCCTGCTACATCTGGTGCAGCCTCTTTAGCGGCTTGGCACCACTTTATCCGCTCAGGACTGCTTTAGTAAAGGCTGACCATCTGAGGCTAGGCCGCCTTAGCGACCTCCCAGCAGCTTTAGCGGTGACCCCTTTAGAAGTGATTTAGCCTCTAAAGCAGCCATTGCCTGTACCTTTATAAATTTGATCTCCTCTTTGTTTCCAACTTTATTTTTCCAAGTCCAAACACCATTAAAACCCTACAGAACTTAGAAAATTATGGATATTAATTATGGGTAGTTGGGAGTCAGTTGGAAACTTTGTTGTGGTCATTTCCTCGTCATTATTTTCATAAGGTTCGACTTTGATTTCTATTTTAATTCTCTGATTTAACTTTAAATCCCTAGTTTACATTGGAGTTAATTTGGGGGTTGATTTGCATTCGGACTCTACCCATTTTTGTGGGTCAATGATCCTTGAGCAAAGGTGGACGCATTGACGATTTCAAATTCATGATTCCACAAGTGGGCCCCTCATGGGATTTTTAGTTTGATTTTTGATGCGGAGCATTTTTACGCAATATGGATATCAATGTTCTTTTATTATTATGTATATTAGTAATTTGATAGTGTGGAAGCATTCGGAGGCTTCTCAGAAAGGAAAAGCTCTGAAGTAGAGGACACCGCGAGCTTTCGTAGCGTCTAAGTAGGCTAGGCTTACTTTTGTTTCAGACTGAGTTTTATTATGGTATTAGTGTAGTGTTATGCTAGATATGAAAGGGTATTTTTGACTCGGTTGATGATTTAGTATTTATTGATTAAGTTAGCTAATTAGGGGCCTTTTTTAGGTAGAATTCAACCTAATGTCTCTTCATATTTGGCCTATTCTCTCTTCATACTTCAACCATTTTTGTAAGAATTTTTTTCGTTATCTTCTTTTTCATCTAATATTATTTCAAAGAGAGCCTTTACACATTTATACCATTTGAGGATTGTCTTACAGATTCTCAAAGATCACCAGTTATTAGCTAAATTTAGCAAGTTCGAATTCTAGTTTGAATTAGTAGCCGTCTTTGGTCGCCTTATTTCCAGTGAGGGTATCCAGGCTAATCCTCAAAAGACCAAAGTAGTTAGAAACTGGCCTAGTCCCATCTCTCTATCAAACATTAGGAGTTTCTTAAGTTTAGCTAGTTAATAAAATGGTTTGTTGAAGGATTTTCTTATTTTTCTTCTCCTATGTCTACATTGACTCAGAAGAAAGTCAAGTTTCAGTGGTTCGGTGCTTGCGAGAAGAATCTTTAAGATTTGAAGACTCAACTCACTTATGTTCCAGTTTTGACTGGACTAGAGGTTTCTAATGGGTTTGTTGTTTACTATGATGCTTCCAGAGTTTCCCTCGATTGTGTGTTAATACATCATGGTAAGGTGGTAGCTTATGCCTCTAGACAACTCAAACTTTATGAGAAGAAATACCCGATTCATCATCTTTATTTGGTGGCTGTAGTTTTTACCTTGAAGATTTGAGGCACTATCTCTATGGAGTTCATGTGGATGTATTCATAGATCATAAGAGCCCTCAGTATGTATTAAGTCAGAATGACCTCAATCTTCATCAGAAGAGGTGGCTAAAGTTGTTGAAAGATTATGATATGAGCGTTTTGTACCATCCGAGTAAGGCCAATGTAGTGGCTAATGCTCTTAGTACACTTTCTATGGGTAGTGTTTCTCATGTAGAGGATAAAAAGAAAGAATTAGTTTGTGATGTCCACCTAATTGATAGATGTACCGTGTGGTTTGATAGATTCATCTAAAAGTAGTGTTATGATTCAGAATGGTTCAGAATCTTCTTTAGTAGCAGAGGTAAAGGCAAAGCAGGATAGCAATCCTATTTTGCTTAAGTTGAAAGAAACAGTCCAAAGTAAGAAAGTGGAGGTTTTCTTCCAAGTGGAGATGTTATCCTTCATTATCAGGGCCGATTATCTGTTCCAAATGTAGATGATTTGAGATAGCTGATGCTGATAGAAGCCCATAGTCCTCGGTATTCCATTCACTCAGGTGTTACCTAGATGTACCGTAAACTACAGGAAGTCTATTGGTGGAATGACATGAAAAAGGATATCACAAAATTTGTGGCTAAGTGTCCAAATTGCTAGTAGGTTAAGGTTGCACATCAGAAATAAGGTGGTATGACTCAGAATATCAGTATACCTACTTGGAAGTGGGAAGAGGTAAATATAGACTTTATTACAGGGTTACCTCGTATGGGCCGACAACACGATTCGATATGGGTCATTGTGGACCAAATGACTAAGTCAGTACATTTTCTACTAGTTAACACTACAAATTCAGCCGAGGATTATGCTAGACTCTATCTTTAAGAGTTGGTCAAGTTGCATGGAGTCTCATTGACTAGCATTTAGGATAGGAGTACTCAATTTACTTCATAGTTTTGGAAGTCCGTTAGAGGGGTCTAGGTACCCAGGTTCATATTAGTACAACCTTTCACCCACAGACAGATTGTCAGGCAGAGTGGTCCATTCATACCTTAAATGATATGTTGAAATCTTACGTGATCAAATTAAAGGGTAGTTGGGATGATCACTTGCCTCTGATCGAGTTTCTTATAATAATAGTTATCACTCCAGTATTCAGATGGCTCAATTAAAGGCGTTTTATGGTAGGAAGTGTAGGATTCCTATTTGTTGGCTTGAGACTAGTGAAGGTACTTTGATAAGGCCTGATTCAGTTCATGAGGCTATGGAGAAAGTTCAGTTGGTTAGAGAAAGGCTGAAAATAGGTCAGAGTCATCAGAAATCTTATGCATGTGAGCAGAAGAGAGCTTGAGTTCTCAGTTGATGATTGGGTTTACTTGAAAATTTCACCCATGAAAGGGATGTTTAGGAGTATGGAATGATACTCAAAAAAATTATAGTACTATTAAAAAAGAAACTTTGGCTATAGTACTATGTGTTACAAAATTTCAACATTATTTAATAATGAAAGAATTTTTAATAAGAGTAGATTGCAAAGCAGCCAAGAAGTTTTACAAAAAGATGTTAAAAAATTAATTTCTAAACAGATATTTTCTAGATGGCAAGATTTTTGGTCTAGCTTTGATTTTCAAAAAGAATTATAAAGGGAGAAAATAATTCTCTCCCAGATTTTTGGACAAGAGAATTTCTACAGGGCAATAATGAAACCCAGAACACCAGGAATAAGACCGTTGTGGCCTCTATTTCAGCCCTTCTTCCCTAAAGAAAAATTAAAAGACCCTTCAAAGAAGAAGATAAAAATTTAGAAAATAGATATTTAGTACTGGCAAAATTCCCATCTCTGAAAAAATCTACCATTCCCTTACCATTAAAAGAACCCATAACCAGTCTACCCAAATTATAACCACTTAAACAAGTTTTTAAGCAAGATCCCTCTTCATCAACCTATAAAAGAATTTCGATCCAAACAAAAGATACTTATGAGATGAAACCACCAAAAACATAATCACTGGCAGTCTCGCCAGCGACCCTGGAAAAGAAAGGTGAAAAAATTATTACACATAAAAAGTAATTTGAAATAATAGTTTTGCTAGTACTGCCAATCATGGTACTTGATAAAAGATATGAAGGTTTTGAATTATTGGAATCGTTAAAACCTTGTTATACAAATAGTAATTATGTGGAGATAGATGTTCCCCTCAAAAGTATTATGAGTTTATTTTAACAGGTACCGATTCAGTGCAAGCTAAGGTAGTTTTCATTAGCATTACTGTTCATGTTTTTTGTTTGAACATTTAATGTTAGTGTATCCATAAAATTTTGATCGCAAATATCTATAGAAAATTGGGATAACAATTAAAGTTACTGGGCCATTGGCTAGGTTACTCTGTAATACAGCTAATAAGGAATCATCAAAGTTTAATAACCTATTGACTTTTAAGAGAAGACATATAGGCACATCTAAACCAAATCTATATAATGGTTTAACTGCTACTTGGAGAAGTCCTAAGTGTAGAAACTTATAAATTTTTCTATAACTGTTAATATCTTCAGCTGTTAATAATTTAATAGTTTTAATCTTCCTATTAATGGGAATCGTAGATTAAGAGGTTTTAATATTATATTTTTTTATAAAATCAAAGTGTCCAATTTTATAGACCCTTTTAAAACTTTCTTTTGGAATATTTCAATTTTGTAAATCACTTTCTATTTTTTCTATTTTATTAGTGGTAGCAGAAATATTAAAACTATGTATGCTTTAATTTATAGGAACATCCATTATAAAATTTGCAAATGGTTATGATTGAATATTTAATATAAGACTTTGGATTTTATATGAAGTATGAAGAGAGATCTAGCACTATCCTTGGACAAATATCTACTTTAGATGTTACCTCTTAGTAATTATTTCTTTGTATAGTATTTACTAGTTATCTTCTCTAATATTCTTTTATTTTATAAACAAAGAATTTTTACCAAGAGTAGAGTGCAAAGCAGCCAAAGATGTTTTACAAAAAATGTTAAGATTTATTTTCAAATTTTTTTTTTTGTCAAATGGCAAGTTTTATTGTCCAGCTTTGATTTTCAAATAGAATTTATAAAGGGAGAAAATAATTCTGTACTAGATTTTTTGACAAGAGAATTTCTACAAGAAAATAATGAGACTCGGAACACTAGGAATAAGACCTTCGAGGCCTCCGCTTCAGCCCTTCCCCCTGAAAAAAAATCTAAAAACCCTTCAAAGAAGAAGATACAAATTCAGAAAATAGCTATTCAATCCAAGAAGAATTCCCATCTCTGCCAATATATACCATTCCCTTACAATTAAAAGAACCCATAACCAGTGAACCCAAATTACAACCACTTAAACAAGTTTTTAAAGAAGACCCCTTTTCATCAGCTAATAAAAGTATTTCGATCCAAACAAAAGATAGTTATGAGATGAAACCACAAGAGACATGCTTGCAGGTGGTCTCTCCAGTGACCCCAGAAAAGAAAGGTGAAAAAATTATTTCAAATAAAAAGCAACTTGAGATAACAGTTTTGCAGGTATTGCCAATCATTGCACTTGATAAAAGATATGAAGGTTTTGGAGTACCAGAAGTGTTAAAACCTTATTATACAAATCAGTATTATGTGAAGTCAGATGATCTCCTCAAAACCCAAAGGTATTATAAGTTTATTTTAACATACACCAATACAGTGCAAATCGAGCATAAATTAGCAGATATAAATAATCCCGATTGTATTAAGTACTCGAGGTTCACAATTAAAAGAATTTTAAACCCTTTAAAATGATTTGTAGATCATCTACATATCCCCATTCCCATATCAAGAGCTCTCGACCCCAGACGTTTAATTGGTATGATTATAAGGTAGCTAAGTATAATTTTTTGTATGACATGCCCAAAATTCATTCATGGTTTGTTAAATATTCGAAAGAAATGAAAAATGCAGTGATTCCCCGATGGTTTTACAAATGGTGGAGCCACTTTGGAGGAAATAAATAGGTGTTGTCAACATAATTTCAGATGCAGTTTGAAAAGTTCCAAGTAGAGCAGAATATCACTACACTACCAGGAAATATTAAATGGTGTAAATTTTTACCGCAAAAGAAATTTCATATATTATTTATTGGTCCTTTGATGTTCATGAATTTGAAAGGATCAAATATTTAAGTAAGACCATCAAAATGAAAGGTTGGACACCAATAGATAAGTCAGCATCAAGTTCATCATCACAAAAGGAATCCTATCTTTCTAAAGAGAAATTAAAAAGAAGGCTCAAAGAAGCTTTATTAAGTCTCAATAGAGATACAAAACCAAAGCAGATAATGGAGTTATTAGATACTATCCTTACATGCCAGTGAACCAAGCAATGGAGATATAATGGATCCGCAGTGAAGCAAAGTTGCTAGGTATAGATTTGGATCAGCAAATTATGAAGAAGTTTAAAGTCATTAGAGAGATATTGATGGCTGCCTATAGTCACCAAAATTCATATTCCATTGTGCGACGAAGAGAATTGGATTTTGACATGAATGATTGGGTGTTCTTGAAAGTTTCTCTTATGAAGGGTATTATGTGATTTTAAAAGAAAGGTGAGATTAGTCCTTTGTACATTGGTTCATATAAGATTTTGAAGAGGATCAGGAAAGTTGTATATGAGTTGAATTTTCCAGCAAACATAGCCTCAGTTCACCCAGTGTTCCATGTTACCATGCTCAAGAAATGTGTGGGTGATCCTTCACTTGTAGTCCCTGTTGAGAATATTGATGTGAAGCATTCCTTGACATATGAGGAGGTCCCCATTGAAATTCTAGATTGTCAAGTTTGCAAGTTGAGAACCAAGGAGATTAGTTCAATAAAAGTGTTAAGAAATCAACTGGTTGAGGAGGCTACATGGTAAGCTAAGGAGGATATGAAAGCTAGATATTCACATCATTTGCTTCTCCGGATGGGAACATTTGAGGTTGACCCTAGAAGGATTCTTACAAGTGTTGAGTCTAGGTCTACCTTGTTGGAGCAGATTCGAGGTCGACAATATAAAGATAGTAGACTTTGTGGCATTCATGATCAGGTGTTGAGAGATAAGTCCAGGAGGGATACCTTAGATTTTTAGGGTATTTTGATATTTAACGGTCGCATTTATGTTCTAAGGGTTGGAGACTTGATTTATTTAAAACTGTGGGAGGCTCATAGCTTCAGATATTCCATTCACCCCAGGATAGCTAAGATGTATAGAGATTTGAGGCAACATTACTGGTGGACTGGTATGAAGAAGGATGTAGAGGACTTTGTAGCTCAGTGTTTATGTTGTCAGTAGGTAACGGCCAAGCACCTTAGACCATACGGCTTGATTCAGAGACTACTGATTCTTGAATGGATGTGGAAGAGGATTACTATTGATTTTATTAGTGGTTCACCTTGCTCTTATCGTGGTTCTAATAGCATTTGGGTCATCGTATATTGGTTGACCAAATCCACATATTTCTTCCCTATTTAGACTACCTTCAGTGCTGAGAGATTAGCCCATATCTATATTCAAAAGGTAGTTCGCCTTCATGGGGTACCCATGTCTATTATTTCAGATAGAAGATCTCATTTCACTTCTAGATTTTGAAGGACTTTTTATGATGAGTTGGGTACTTAAATTTTCCTTAGCACCGTTTTCCACTCCTAGACCTACGGACAGCTGGAGCAAACTATTTAGGTTTTGGAGGATATGCTCCAGGCGTGTGTTATGAACTTTGGAGGTCAGTGGGAGTAGCATTTAGCCTTGGTAGAGTTTGCTTATATTAATAGCTACCATTCCAGTATTCAGATGGAACCATTTGAGGCGTTGTATGGTAGGAGTTGACAATCTCTTGTTGGTTGATTTGAGACTTCAGAGATTGGACCCTGTGATACTTACTTACTTCATAAGTCTTTAGACAGAGTTTGGGTGATTCAGGATTCTATGCAGGCAACTCAAATTAGGCAGAAGAGTTATACTGATCGTAGACTTCATGCCTCAAAGTTTGGTGTTGGTGACCGAGTTTTCCTTTAAGTGTCCCCATAAAGGGCGTTATGAGGCTTGGGAAGAGACACAAGCTCAGTCCCAGGTGGGTTTTGATCACTAGGTTAGGGAGGTGTGGTTAAAGATAAGTTATTGCCCTTTCCAAGGGTAATGAATCTAAATAGGCATTCAATCAAGTCTAGGTCAATAGACCCATTTTGTTATTACTAAAAATATTTGTGGTAAAGGAATAAGAACCTCATTCAGCACAAGTTAAATCACTAATTCTATAGTATGGGAGTGCATTGAACATGCACTATTAGTGCAAGCCGAGTCTCATCAATATCATGGAATGAAAAGTTGAAGCTCGAGAATATGCTAAAGTGGAAGTACAAGAAAGAAAGGCGAAAAGGGAAGAAAGAGGCTATAGATGTAAAGTGGCTATTCTTGATATTCAAGCCTCATGCTAAAGAAGACCCTTATTTCATTAAGGGTATTATTGTAATTATTAGTGTAGGCTATAAATAAGGGGGAATAACTCTTTTTAGGGTAGATTATCTTGATGAATATTGAATATTAAATACTCTTTTGAGAGTTTGAGAGCTTGTTGAAGCTTTTGATTGTTTCAAGTTTAGAAAGGAGGGTTGCTTGGGAATCTAATTCCCTTGAGGTCTTTCTCATAGGTTTAGGTGCTTATTTGGATATTTGAAGGAGGTCTTTTCTTTTTATAGAATTGGTTGCCTTTGATTCCACTTTTGTGTCTATCTTTCTATCCCTTTTATCTTTATTTATCTTGTTTCTTTAAAGTCTTTAGTATCTTGTTTCTTGTATCATTTGGTACCAAGAGCTTAGGTTTAGGTTTGTTTCTACAAATCTACCCTTGGGATTTTGATTTCTTCAAAAAAAAAAAAACCATTTTTTTTTGTTTTGATTTGTTGTTTTTGATACTAGATCTTGATTTCCTAGTTTCTTGTGAGTCTAGATCTCATATTTCGTTCAATTTTGAGTTGTAGAATTGAACATACCATTAAAGGGTTTTGAGCTTTTGAAACTTTGTGGATTTTGAAAAGTGGGTTTATTTTTGGCTTGATTTTCAAAGCTAAAAATTAGTGGGGTTTGTTCGTGGTATTAAAAGGAACACGTGGGCAAAAAATTCATTAAATTTGGAGCAAAAATGAAGAAGTTATGAGCATTTAAAGATTGAAGTTTTTTCTTGTGTTCTTGAGCGTCTTCATATTGTTCTTGAAGAAGAAGGTAGCAAAAGTACACTTTGATCCAAATATTTTGAGGTCAAAGTTGGTCAAGTGTTTGTAGGTCCATTTGTAAAATAAAAATAAAAAAATAAAAAAATAAAAAAATAAAAAAATAAAAAATTGCCACGTTAGCAGCGCGTGTTGGACAGTTTCAGAGAGCTGAAAATGCTGGTTTTTGACACAGTTTTTTTTTGGGGTCCTAAAGTTTTTTGGACCTAAAAATTTTTCTAAGTGTCCAAATTTCGTGATTCTTTTTTTGTTCTCTTTCTTTTTGGATCCCTCAACTACTTAACAAGTAATTAACATATTTAATCACTTTTTAACTAGTTTTAAACATTAAATCCTCTTATTTTATCCTTCATACTAAGTAACAACAAGTGATTCCTTCTCTACTTTTGTTACTTTATTTTTGAGTCTGATTTTTTCGTGCTACTTTATTTTAGCTTTTCTTATTTATTTTCTGTTGAAAACTTCTTGGTTCTCGTCCTTAGCTTTTGCACTTTATATCTCGAGTCAACAAGAATCCATTCTTGATCTCAAGTAGAGATTGGACCCTTGTAACTCATTAGACTAAACAAGATGCAATCATTGGCCGGAGCAATTTGTGAGGCAATAAAGGTATGATTCTTGAGTGATTGTGAGTCTATTTTAACTAACCTAACATGTTTGTTTGCTTTGGTTGAGTGTCTTGAATAGGTAACAATGGAAGGTCATGAAAAGAAAAACCAAGTTCCCATCGGGGAACCCACTTTGGGTGAATTGTTAAACTTGTTCACCACCCTCCCTACCAGAGCGGAAGGACGGTTGGATCGGTTGAGTACTCGAATTAATCGATTGCAACTTATATTTCCACCAACTTTCCCTAATCCTCATCAAGGACTTGAAGAGTGTACCAATGCATTGAGGGGATTCTCATCCTAAGACCTTTCTTGTGAGCTTCAAGGTAAAATAGCTAAACTTGACACTTTCAAATTTTCAAATGAACAAAGTGTGAGTGATAGCTTGTATTTATGTGAACTTAATAGTTCTTTTCCACATAGTGATAATGTCTATGGTGAGAGTGTTCATACACTAGTTGATCATATTGATAACCGAATTGATTTTTCTTGTGAGATCGATTTGTATCCACCTAGTGTTGACACTTATGACTTGAATGATAGTACATTGTTATGTGATTCTTTGCCATGTTTTGATAATTTTCTTGTTGATAATGTGGATACACTAGTTGATCATATTGATTCTTCTAGTAAGATCAATTTGTGTCCACCTAGTGTTGATACATGTGTTTTGAATGATAGTTTATTATCAAGTGATATTGGTATTGATCAACTAGCTTTTACGTGTAGTACACTACTTGAGGGATCTTGTGATGTTCTTATTGAGCATCAAGTTAGTGGTAATATTGATAAAGTTGATCAATTGAGTAGGAGTGACTATTTGAGCATATCTTTTATTAAAGATCCTATTGCTTGTTTTGCTTATAGAACTCATGTGCTTGAAACAGCCTTAAAAAATGACATTTGTCTTTTTGAGAAAGAGATTACATGTTTTAATTGTCCATGTTTCATTGATTCTTCTCACTTTAAGTATAATGTCTTGTTTGATGATGATGAGATCTTTCCTAGTTTGGTGCCTAGTGGTGTGAATAGTGATTGTAATGTAGCTATTCATTAGAGCTATACTTTGTATGATAACCCACTATGGGATGTTGAGAAGGAAGGTGATATGTGTTCATTAATTTCTACTGCTTCTTTGAGTGTTCAAATTCTTGATATTATACTTGATAGTCTTGAGTCTTCTAGTGATCTTACACGTGAGGACACCTTAGATGAAGTTATTTTGCATGATACCTTTCTTTACTATCTATTTGCATATGATGATGCCCATTCTTGTGGGGGAGGGTACGTCGTATGTTGGTAGGAGTTTATTTGGGACAAATGGTTGTTTTCTTGATCAAGATACATGGGTAATCTTTCCTTTTGAACCTGGTGACACTTTGCATATGTAGGAGTTGGCCATGGATCCGTCTCAAAAATGGTTTTGTCTTGAAATAGAAGATCGTTTGTGCTTTGTGTATAGAACCAATGTGTGCGTACCTAGTTGGTGTTTCAAACCTATTGGTTCCTTGATGATATCTTTATTTACTAATCCTTGGACTAGCCAAGTACTTATTTTTCTTATGATATTGCTTATGGTTGTATAAAGAGTATGTCTTTTTGTGATTGTGGCAACTTTGGGGAGAATGGGCATTGCCTTGACCCATGTTCATAGATACTTCTTCTATTTGATCTCGGTGATCATTTGGGAGTAATCCTATTCTTGGAGATAGCTAGTGCATTGAGTCCAGTCTTAACTTGGAGTGATCTTGTTCATGACATTGCACTTAGCTTTAGGAATTATCATGTGACTCTTGACTTAAAAGAGATTGTGTGCTTGTTGAAACATGGAACCAATGTGGGTTATAATGAGTGGTTGACTAATTACCATAGTCTATGTAACCTTTCCCTTTGTCAAAGTCCCCTGAGTGGCAGAGTAGCTTTTACTTTGTGGGGTTACACACCCTTGATTGATCATTTTAATTCTTGGCTATATGTTAAATGTGTTCCTCCTTGGCTTGGTGATAAATTTGATGTTTCTAACACTAACCCTCATGACATGAGGATATTGTTATTTCTTGTGTCCCCTATGGTTTTGCTAGGTTTGGATTCGAGGTCGAATCCTTTTCAAAAAGGGGAGGATGATACAAGCCGAATCGGCGTTAACCTTTTAAAGACTATAAATCAAGGCCGACACAAAGGGACCCAAGCGACGATCATCACAAGTATGCAAGGACATATTTGGAGGACCCTTTTCAATATCCTAAGAGTTCAATACCACGTGTGGAGGATAGCTTGGAACCGAGGGAAGCCATGACATAAGGAATAAATAGAGCCCTTGTGGGTTATTTCCAAAATAGCCAGTTTTGGGCTATTTTTGTAATAGTTTATTTGGGCAAAGGCAAATACTATAAATAGGTTCCTTAGCCATTTCATTTACTTAGATTATCTTGATGAATATTGAATATTAAATACTCTTTTGAGAGTTTGAGAGCTTGTTGAAGCTTTTGATTGTTTCAAGTTTAGAAAGGAGGGTTGTTTGGGAATCTAATTACCTTGAGGTCTTTCTCATAGGTTTAGGTGCTTATTTGGATATTTGAAGAAGGTCTTTTCTTTTTATAAAATTGGTTGCGTTTGATTCCACTTTTGTGTCTACCTTTCTATCCCTTTTGATCTTTGTTTATCTTGTTTCTTTGTTTCCTTTATTCTTTTAGTTTTCGCCTCTTCTTCCTTGTATCAACTATGTTCATACAATACCTCTAGCATAAAGTTAAGTTGAAAGTGTTCCTATCGATTGAGTTTTGAGCTAAGTTTAAATAAGGGTCAACTTCAAACAAGCATATCTCCTAGAATATAAAAAGTTATGGTGTAAAATAACCACCAAATGAAATATATTTGAGTATTCTTTCTAATACATCCAATTGTAGTGGTAAAATAACTGCTGCAGCAGTAACAGGCAGTATTTAATGCTGATTTTAACGGGTTTTAGCCCCAAAACTCAAATATTTCATTCCTAAGCCCTAGAGGGGCGATTTGCTCATGGTTGGGGTAAAAATTATTAGTTGAGGTAAGTTTATTCCATCAACTTCTTTGTATTTCAACCCTTTAACATACTATAATTCTTAGGACAATCTTTAATGATGAAATTCTTGGAGATTTGAACCCCAAATTCATAAGATTTTGAGGAAAACTTATGGTTGGGTTAATATCACCTAGAACCACCTATAAATTTTTCATTAATGATTCCTAGTATGAATTAGTGATTCCAAAATATGAAATTATTTTTTGGGGATCTTGAATTCTATAAAAATGGAACCTTTAGTTTTGAAACTCCATTAATGAAGATGGGTTGTAATTGACCTTTGGGTAATGTTTTAGAGCATGAATAAGGGCAGAATTAGCAGGCTAAATTCCCAAATTACTTATTCGAAAAGTAATTGCTTAATTACTCTTATAATTGTGTTATTTCTAGATATTTGGGCTAATGGAATCATGAAGGAAAGGAAAGAGCAATATTGGTGCATATTTCTTGTTTGAGATCTTCGATCAAGATAGGTTATGGTTAACTTGCAGTAGACTTGGGCTAGATGCACTTAATTTTGATAGTAATGTCGGGAGAGCTCATATCTTAGGCCTTCGGGCATAGTGTTTGGATGGGTTAAATTGTTAAAAATCTAGTTAGGTTTAAATATTATCAAGGATTATTTTTATACTCAGCTGATTTGATACTTGTGGCATGAAAATTAGTGGAATATGGTGAGAATGATAGTTTGTTGAAAGATGTAATAATAAGATAATTATGTGTTATTGTCTTTTGTGTGGATCCCTTAATGGGTATTTCTTTTTGTATGACTTGATTGATAATTATAGAGTTAATATGTGAATGCGAATAATAATAGAAGAATTAGGTGATCTTCTAATCTGTAAACTAGTCTCTAATGTCTTAAAAAGGGGTGAAACCGATATTTTATATGTTTGAAGTAAGAGACATGCTTGCTAAAAGATAGTTAGGAGGATGGATTATAATAAGAGGACATGGCAATATAACTTAAGAACCTAATGTTAAGTCTTGCAAGTTCTAGAAAGTGAGATGTGTAAAGGTGGATAACCCTAGTAGTAATAGAGCCAAGTAGTTGGATAATTGGCTAAAGGAGATAACATCTTGAAATTTAGTTGTAACTTGAACAAAAAGTTACTAGACAGTAACTGAATAACCGGTTCAATGTGAATAAAAGAGTAAAATAGAATGATGAATTAGAGTATAGATATCAATCTTGGTAGAATATGCACTTATGAATGGATTCCAGATGACTTGGTCTTCGAACATGTTTTAATTGATGATTAGATTTGATAATGGTCAATTGAGCAAGTGGTGAATGGGCCTTCGAGCTTACTTGTGATTATTGACTATTATTACTTGGATGTCCTTAATTGTAAGTTCTATTTCGATCGCGGTCATTTGCATCTGATTTCAATTGGGTGTTTACAATTTGCTTTTATGCATTACTTATAATTATTGACTTCATTTACATATTCATACACATTTTTTATGATATTTGGTGATGGATAATTGGGTACCATGCCGGTATAGATATGATATATTGGTTATGATGGGTCAGGTACCACGCTGGTATGGATATGATATGTTAGTTATGATGGTTTGGGTACCACGCTAGTACGGATATGATGTTTTGGATGAGTTGAGAAGGGAAGAAAAATTGTTCATAATTTCATAAATACATTCATTCTTATGCATTAAATGTGCATTTATATTTTTATGTTGTTGTTGGTTCCTTGCATGGACCGAGTTATTTTAATGAGGTATGGTGGTTCCTTGTGTGGATCGGGTATTTGATGAGATAATATGGTCCCTTGAGTGGATCAATTATGTTGATGAGATAATGTGGTCCCTTGAGTGGATCAATTATGTTGATAGTTGTGATTGGGCATTATTGTCATGCGTGAATAGAAGGTACATCCTGAATTATGTATAACTTATGTTTCCTTGTGTATATAGTTATACATGATATGTATTGTGATGCCTTTCTTGTAAAGTTGTTGATACTATCAGTTGTCTTCACTGTTGCGATCCCGATAGTTAATGATGGGGTGAAATTTGTAAAGTTATTATTGCTAGGATAGAGACAGAGTTACTTAAGTTGAAAGAACATTGTTAGATAGACCGAATTATACTAGAATAAAGATACTCAAAAGTGATAAATGTTAGGTGGTTCATAGAGAGACTAAGTGTAACTAGTAATACTTGTATGAATGTGCTTTAGTACCCAGAATTAAAGTTAAGTCATGTTTCTTCTGTATTTGTTATCATCATTATTTGTTTCTAACCCTTGTGGATCAATGATACCTATCAGTACGTGTGGTTTGTATTGATACTACACTTCCTATATCCCTTTTTGGGGATATAGCCATGTTGTAGGTCAGTTGGAGTTTCTATAGTAGTGACAATAATATTCTCCAATAGCTCCTGCCCTCTCGGTCTTGCATGGATGTTGTGTCATGGATGTCCCTGCTCCCCATCTAGTTCTTTTGTACTAGTTTAGGCTAGTTTCTGGGGATTCATTGTTGCTTATCTTATGCATTTCTACTATGTATCAAATTTATTGATAGAAATTGTATAAAGAGTAAATTTAATATTTATAGTTGGTTTCAAGTTGCTATTAAGATAACTACATTTAAGGGTTACTTTCAAAAATTGTTTAACTTGTGCATTTGATTAAGTGATGAGGTATTTCAGGATTCTCCTATCTAGGATAGGTATAGGTAGGTTCCTACACAATTTGGTGGGTGGGGTCGTGACAATATGGTATCAGAGCCTAGGTTACCGGTCTCCCAGTACATAAGCAAATATTTAATTGAGTCCTACGAATTGGTATGTTGACATCCATATCAAATTTGCAGGAAGCTACAAGGCATCTAGGAATCTATCTCACTTTTTTTCTCTCCTATCGTACCATCTCAGTGTTCACCCCCCGAGTTAAGTCCAATTAGTATCTAATAGATTCCATTTGGTATCTCAACCATAAAAATTGGGACTGGTTGGTCCCAATTGGTATCTCGCTAAGGTTAAAGGTTGGAACAGGGTATTCGAACTAGTAGAGGTCAATAAAAAGCATAGCGGTTGAGTTTTTAAGTTGTGAAATCCGTTTGATATTATGGTAAAATACTTGTGCTATAATTGTTTTTAATTGTGGTATGATAGAATATGATGTGTATGACTTATATGGATGATAATTGTTTGATCATACTATTACCTAGTTGTTTAATTGTCAAACTTTATAAGTGTACGAGATTATTAAAATTATTATGAGATGAGTGGTTACAATAGAATATTTGGGAATCATCAAGGTTGGCTATGATTTTGAGGTATGTCTTCATTTCTATGATTTAAGATATGCATTGATTTTCCATGATTTGAAGTATGCCTTTATTTCTATTTGTTCCTTTACGATATACTTGGATATCCATGTATGGTCCGATCGTTAATGAGAAAAATATATGGGATCCTTGTATGGTCTGGTTTTTTACAATAATAATTGGGATCCTTGTGTTGTTCGATTAATGATAATGATATTGGGGATCCTTGTGTGGTCCGATCTTTGATGATTATATTTGAGCCTAAAATGCTATTGGTTCATCCTTGTGTGAATAATCTAGTTAATGAGTAGGCTTGTTAATGATGCCTTAATAAGTGATTGGTTAAACTGAAATGAATTTAGTTGTTTTGCATAACCTTGGTTACTTGAATGTAAGGTGAATTGTGTAGTTGATGTCCCTAATGCAAGGTAAATGGACTAGGTTTATAAAATTGGTTTCTTTCTGTAATATGATAAGGGGAGATGGTAATAATGGTTTTACTTGATATGGGTAAGTTGAACCTTAACTATGTGATTCAAAATTATGTAGCTTATTTGGTTAAGTGACTGAAATGATCTTATGAGGGTAACAACATTGATGTCCTAAAGGTAGACTAACCAGTTGTACAAAACACATGGGTGCTATGAATGAATATATTGGGTTAAGTTTTAAGGATGCAAATAAAGTGATAGTTAAATAATGGTCATAGTCTTAGTGAGGAGGCAGGGCTACTAGAATGACCTTGTAGCTGGATAATTTTGGACTGACATTGCATAAATGCTTAGTATATGGAAATAATTATCAGTGAATAGTATCCCTTGAATGTGGTGTATTTAAGTTGATAAGGTGGGTGAAATGTGTTAGCTTGACTATGGTTGATGATCGTTAGTTGTAGGGTAGATTGAGGGAGTGAAGCTATTAGATGTGGTCATCCAAAGTCATAGCCCTCCAGTATATACATGATAATACTTGTTTATTATTGCCCCTTGAGTGGTTGAAGGTATGTTGTAAGGTTGAATAAACTAATACGAGTTGTGGTGGAGAATATATACGATAGTGAAAACCCATAGTGGTGTGATTGGTGGTGTGGTGATGTTATGGAATTGAGTAGGGTGTAAGTACCCCAGTAAATTTATTTTCCAAGTATAGAAATGACAACCTCAGAGTAGTATGGTTTTTGGTTAAAAATCTAGCATTGTGTGAATTAGTGTTGAATGGTGGGCCATGGTGTGTTGATTTTTGGATTTTAGTTGTTAATGTGTTAGAGGATGAGTATAGAAGATCATAGAAACTTTCGGTACATAAGACGAGTTGGTAGAACTCATTTTATAGCGATTATCGTAAAAGGGTTAGTTCATAATGTTGAATTTTGAAAAGTGTATTGTGAAATGGCTTGAACTAGGACCAAGTCCCAACTTGCTGCCTCGAGCTACTGTAGCGGAAGATTTACCACTGCAGCGGTATCGCTACAGTGGTAAAAGAGCCGCTGTAGGGTACATAATTTCATTACCCATTAATTTTTTTGTCGCCCCAAATGTTTGAGCATGGTAATATCATGTGGTCTTTCGGGTATTATAGATTACCCTTTACATAAATTTCATTAAAAATTGTATTCCTTAGGTTATAGTGTTCGTGCTTTATGCCTAGAGCTTAGTGGCATGTGTTGCGTAGGCTAGTTGAGTATGCTGAGTTTTGACAATTCTGCTAAAAACTCCTCTCTTCAATAATGACTGTTCGAG
Source organism: Capsicum rhomboideum (assembly GCA_031232105.1). Lineage (NCBI taxonomy): Eukaryota > Viridiplantae > Streptophyta > Magnoliopsida > Solanales > Solanaceae > Capsicum > Capsicum rhomboideum. Next base: position 72,576,099 of record CP124718.1, on the reverse strand, counting down.
GAAGAATAGTGGGTAAATTGGTATCTAATGTAATAATCCATTTCATCGTTATTGAAAATATTTATGGTAAAGGAATAAGAACCTCATTCATCATAAGTTATAGGAGTAATTCTTTAGTATGATAGTGCATTGGACATGTAATAAGGACATACAGTACCCCTAGCACAAAGTTATGTTGAAAGTGTTCCTACCAATTGAGTTTTGACCTAAGTTTAAACTAGGGTCAACTTCAAACGAGCATATCTACTAAAATATAAAGAGTTATGGAGAAAAATACCCATAAAATGAAAGATCTTTGAGTCTTCTTTCCAGTGCATCTGACTATTCATTAATCCGCCTTTGGAGTAAAATGTTATGTCCATTTTACTGAACACTGTATGGGCTAAGAAATTTACTGCTACAGTAACTTAACTACTGCAATGGTAATGGATAGTATTAAATGCTGATTTTGACAGGTTTCAGCCCCAAAACTCAAATATTTCTTTCCTAAGCCCTAGAGGGGTGATTTACTCATGTTTGGGGTGAAGATTCTTTTTTGTGGTAAGTTCCTTCTGTCATCTTCTTCGTATTTCAATCCTTTAACATCCTAGAATCCTTAGAACAATCTTTAATGATGAAATTCTTGCGGATGTGAACCCTAAGTTCATAAGATTTTGGGAAAAACTTATGGGTTGGTTTAATATTACCTAAAATCACTTCTAAATTTTTCATTAATGATTCCTAGGATGAATTAGTGATTCTAAAATATGAAATTGGTGGTTGGGGATCTTGAATTGTATAAAAATGGAATCTTTAGCTTTGAAACTCCATTAATGGAGATGGGTTGAATATGATAGAGCTTTCTAATGGGTAATTAATCTTTGGGTAATGTTTTAGAGCATGAATCAGGGTAGAATTAGTGGGCTGAATTCCCAAATTAGTTATTCGAAGAGTAATTGCTTAATTACTCTTATAATTGTGTGATTTCTAGATATTTGGGCTAATGGAAGCATGAAGGAAAGGAAAGATCAATCTTGGTACGTTTTGCTTGTTTTGAGATCTTCGGTCGAGGTAGGATATGGTTAACTTGTAGTAGACTTGGGCCAGATGCACTTAATTTTGATAGTAATGTCGGGATAGTTCATGTCTTAGGCCTTCGGGCATGATATTTGGATGGATTAAATTGTTAAAAATCTGGTAAGGCTTAAATACTATCATGGATTATTATTATACACAGCTGATGCGATACTTGTGGCATGAAAATTTGAGGAATATGGTGAGAATGATAGTGAGTTGAAAGTAATGTATTAATAGGATAATTGTGTGTTATTGTCTTTTGTTTGGATCCCTTTATGGGTATTTGTGTTTGTATGACTTGATTGATAAGCTATAGAGTTATTATGTGAATGTGAATAATAATAGAAGAATTAAGTGGCCTTATAATCTGTAAACTAGTCTCAAATGTCTTAGAAAGGGGTGAAACCGATATTGTGTATGTTTAAAGTAAGAGACACGCTTTCTAGAAGTGTAATGACCCTCCAGGTCATTTCCTCTATTTTTTTGGATTCCGGCATTTCGATCCTCCCCGTAGCGGCGATATGTCATTTATGACTTGCCGAAATTGTCGGTTCGGTTATCGGATAGTCTGTTTGGGTTTTAGACCCAATTCCCTATTGTTGAGAGCATGTGGAGTGAGAAAGAGTGGGGATTCACCCATTGAAGCTAAGGTAAGTTAGCTCATCACTCCTTCGTCATAATCCATAATTTTACCCGTTGATTTCCGTCCCATTTCATTGTAAATTCTTAGAAATTAGATCTTTGAAATCCTAATCTTTGGGGACTGATTTGAGCCCTGATTTACGCTCCATTTGTGTTCAAATTTTGAGCACATATTCCTTATCATTCGAGGGACCTCGTGGAGGATTCAATTTTGGGATTCCGTTAGCGGGCCTCATGAGCCCATTATTGACCCAATTTTGGGCCCGAAGTTTTATATTGCAATATGGGTATCATTTTACTCTTAATGAAGTGTAGGTTACGTTTTTGATAGTGTGACATTGATTAGCGATCGTGGAGCAAAGGTTGAGCGATTTGTGGATATTTCAAGAATTATGGTTCTGCATCGAGGTAGGCTTCAATCTACTTTTCTCTATGAGATTGTGTACAGTATAGAATACATACTAGGTAGGGAACATAGGGTATGATTATGTCTAATATAGCATGACTTAGCGTATTTTATGGAATTTGGGGTAGAGATGTGACCCGAACCCTAGTGTAAATACTTGTTATGTCCATAGAGCCATATCGCCCTTGAATATAAGCATGTTAACCATAGTTGATGATTAAGGATACTTTGGTATGAGACTTACCATTCTACTTAGCGATTCGGGAGGTTCTTCCCCGATTAGATCCTTGTGGTGGCTTTATGCTTTTGATTATTGAAGTTGCCCGGGTTATGAGACCTTACTATATTGGTTATATACTATTGGGCCCGAGACCGTGATTATGAGGCTAGTTGGACTTTGGTGAGTATTCTTCCCTTAGCAAGGGTAAAACTATCATTTATAGACGCTTAGGCGCTTATGGTTATGTTGTCTGGATACTGGTGATGGCATGCATACTATTTGGTGCATTCATGCTCATTTAGTGGTACGATTCTAACCAAAACCTTGATTTTACTACTGTTTCCAAAAAGGGGATTTATTCCCATTTTTCACTTTTAAAAGGGTTATTTTATAACAGAAATCGTACCACCTTATTTACTGGATTATGAGCTTTTGGAACTGAAAATGATATTTTAGAACTCGAACCGAGGATGATTCCGGTCCATTATTTATCCACTCATCTTACCACTACTATTTACTTCGGTCGAGGGATATTTTGACCCTTTGTACATGATTATGATGACTTAGTCCCGAGCATGATATCGGGCAATGGATTTACGAATTTATATCCTTTTAGCCATGGTTCGAGTCCATGCACTAATTGTATTTATATATATATCTCTCCGATACTGGACGGAGTAGATGGATTATGATGGTTATTGGAAATCCTGGATCAGGACCAGGCAATGTATATGGATTTTCCCGAATCCCTTAGGGGCCCCTTCGTCCGAGAGTCGTCGAGCCGGAGAAGCTTGGTCGTCGTAGGTCCTACCTTTGTGAGCTAGGTGAGCTGGAGGAGATATATACACTTTGTATGGAATGGTTTGAGATTGTGGAACCGGTTCGAGTCTGGTGTCGCCAGTATGCTTTGAGATTGTGGAACTGGTTCGAGTCCGGTGCCCCCGACATGGTTATAGCATTTTGATTTACGTTGCATTCATCCATTCATATACATTGCCTATCACCAGTATAGTTGTTTGACGCCTATATCTATCGGTCTTATGGGGGCTGTATAGGTACGGGTTATGGTTGTTGTTTGCTGAGTGTTTCTGTGAACCTTCCTGGCTTATGGGGGCCCGGTTAGGTGCATGTTTGCTCGGACTAGCTGGTTATTTTATTATTTTTTATTATGGTTAGTTTTTTGCAGGTTGGTTGTGGACTGGTACCTGAGATTAGAGGTACGTTTCTGATTCCTTTATCTTTTCAGTAGATTATATTATAGTTGGTTAGCCCAGGATTTGTCACCCTTTGGGTATAGGCTTGATGAGTCTAGTGATGGCTCCTTTACTTGGCTATGGATCTTGAGATGTTAGGTTGACTCCCTCAGGTAGTTACCTTTGAGTTAGCCCTATATGTCTACTTATATGTATGGTATCCCCATATATCCCTCACTTTTCTTATCTATTTACATTGTACATGTATCCTTTGGCCTTGTACTACTATTATATATATCTTTCTTTCACTCTTCATTTGTATATTGGCCAGTGATATACGGTATTACACTTTAGTTCCTGAATGATGTCAGGATAGGATAGTTATCCCTATTGGCCTATTAGCATGGTTATGCCTAGTTTCGTGGATAGTTGCCTGTAGTCACTTTCATGCCTTCATGTTATTTATGCTTACATTATTTCTAGAGCTCAGTCGGTTGTTGCCTACTGAGTACCACGTGTTTGGTACTCATAATATACTTCTGCAGCCTGCAGGTCATAGTGTGATTTATCATCATTGATGAGTGTATGTCGTGCGGAGAAGCTATGAAACAGAGATATGGGGTGAGCTCCCGACGATTTGGAGTATTCCTACTCTCCCTCTTATTGTTAGATTGTTCTCTATGTTGTGTCAGAGACGGCTTGTATACATACATTTTTCCTGTATTTCACTTGTACTCCTGATGTATTAGAAGCTCTTGTACTGGATCCACCAGGTCTTGGGTTTATATTAGCTTTATTATTATATTTATTTCGTTGTTTCCTTTATTTCTTTTGGTAGTCCGTTACTAGCTGTTTCGGACTATGGGTTGGCTTACATACTGGTGGGTTATAGTAGGTGCCATCATGACCTATGAAATTGGGTCGTGACAAGAAGACAGTTAGGAGGATGGATTGTGATAAGAGGACATGACAATGTAACTTAAGAACCTAAGTATAGTTTTGTAGGTGCCAGAAAGTAAGATGTGTAAAGGTGGAAAACCCTAGTTAGAATTATAAGTTTAATAGAGCCGAGTAGTTGGATAATCAACTAAAGGGGATAGCATCTTGAAACTTAGTTATGACTTGAACAAAAGGGTTACTAGATAGTAACTTAATTACCGGTTCAATGTGAATAAAAGAGATTTATATTGGTTAGTAAAATAGGATGATGAATTAGAGTATAGATATCAATCTTGGTAGAATGTGCCCTTATGAATGGATACCTGATGGGTTGGTCATCGGATATGTTTTGATTGATGATTAGATTTTATAATGCTCAATTGAGCAAGTGGTGAATGAGGCTTAGGGTATACTTGTGACTATTGACTGCTATAACTTGATTATCCTTAATTGTAAGTTCTATTTCAATCGCGGTCTCTTACATCTAATTTAAATTGGGTGTTTGCGATTCGCCTTCATGGATTACTTATAATTATTGACTGCATTTGCCTATTCATACACATTGTTGATAGTATTTGGTGATGGAGGATCAGGTATTATGCTGGTACGGATATGATATGTTGGTTTTGATGGATCGGGTACCACGCTTGTACCGATATGATATGTTAGTTATAATGGTTTGGAAACTACGTCGCTACGAATATGATGTTATGGATGAGTTGAGAAGGGAGAAATTGTGCATAATTGCATACATACTTTCATTCATATGCATGAAATGTGCATTTATATCTATATGTTAGTGGTGGTTCCTTGAATGGACCTAGTTATGTTAATGAGGTATGGTGGTTCCTTGTGTGGACTCGATATTTGATGTGATATTGTGGTCCCTTGAGTGGATCAGTTATGTTGATGGTTGTGATTGGGCATTGTAGCCAAGTGTGAATACAAGGTTTGTCCTGCACTATGTATAACTTATGTTTCCCTGCGTATATAGTTATACATGGTGTGTGTTGTGATGTCTTTCTTGTAAAGTTTTTGATACTATCAGCTGTCTTGATTGTTGCAATCCTGGTAGTTGATGATGGAGTGAAATCTGTAGAGCTATTGCCTCTAGGATAGAGACTGAGTTACATAAGTTGAAAAAACATTTAAGATAGACTGAATTATCCAAGAATAAAGATACGCAAAAGTGATAAATGTTAGGTGGTTAATAGAGACTAAGTGTAAATAGTAATAATTGTATGAATGTGCTTTAGTAATCAGAATTAAAATTGTAACACACCGTACGTTTCTAAGTTTAGATGACAACCGTAACATTTATGGAAATATGGAAACATGAGAGAATTGATGAATTATGTATCAATATGTGGGCATTTAAAAGTCCTGCACAATTGGGCCCAAAAAGAAGCCCAAAATCATAAGGAAGACATGGCCCAAAAGAATTTTTGACCCATTCTTGCATTGCTCATCCATTGACCAAGTAAAACCCCAAGTGTGTGGATAAGGATCATTTAAAAGGGACTATATAAACCCATAAATCAGATTTTTATTCATTAGATACACACATGCCTTTTTAACATTTTCCTTGAACATTATCTCTCACACAAAAACCCTAAGGCAACTACTTGTTGGGCAAAGATCACTCTTAGGTAAGTATTTATTCTCATGGTTCAGTATATAATATGTTTAAGAGGGTGTATAAATCATGTTGGTTGTGTTGGTAAAGCATTGGACAGTGTGTTATGTGTAAAACTGTCTATTTTTGCAATCGGAGAATGGATTTTGTCTTGTGAACTTGAACATGGACTCATGGTCATGAAGGAATTGAACTTGATGGATTAAATAGTGACATATGATATGTTATTATAGTCTTACCTTGTTTCATTCTTGTGTATAATGTTTGGAGTTGCTATTGTAAAATTGGTTATGGTTTTGGGTGACGTATTGGTCGTAAAGTGCAGTTTTGGGTGTTGTTATGTGTGTTGTGGGACTATGGCTGAATGTTGGTGTTTAAGATGATCAAAAATATGTCAAAATAAGTTTGGTTATGATCATGGACCATTCATGGCATGAAAAGACCCAAAAGAGGCTATTTCGGACCAAAACGGGCATCCTCCCCCCCAGACGAGGGCATCTGCAGGCGCAGATGCCAACGCAGATGTCCCTAGAATTTTCCAAAGGCCATATGCGCGCGCACCTCATCCACCTGCGGGCGCAGGTGGCAGCGAAGGTCAGTCCCAGAATTGGTTTTGTGTGTTTTTATTTCTAGTTGATCCCCGAAGGCCCTCTTTTTGGATGTAATTATCAACTTGTGATGTCGTTTTAATGGCTTTAAAGTATCGTATGGAGGTGTGTTGGACTGTATTAAGTATGGATGGTTGTTCATATGTTGTTATTGTAACACCCCGTACCTTCCTAACCCTATGTGATGACGTTGAAAATTGGTTATTTAGGTGTCGAGATGCCATGAGTATGTGTTTTGTAATGTTTGTGATAAGAAAATTGAAATTTGGCTTCGTACATGAGATTATCCCTTCATAAGAGGTGTTTTGTGAATTTCATGGAGCATTTGTGGGTTCAAAACTAGGCTAAGAAGACCCCTAAACAAAGGATATTAAGGTTAAGAAGTAAGTTAAAGAATAGAACTTGAAGTATCTAACCAAAACCGCGAAGAAAAGTCGAAAAACAAAATTTTTGGAAAAGCTAAGGCCCAGGCGCGCCAGGACGCTCTGGGCCAAATTTTTGTGCCCAGAGGCAGCAACCTGGCACGCCCTTGGATGGATTTTTCAATTTTTCGGAAGTTGGAAACTTTCTTAAGTCCCAAGGGTGCCCGGGGACGTACCGAGTCAATTTTTGCTACGTTTCTTCTACAATTATGAGCATATACATGAAATGAGTAAATTATTATTTTGGTATGATAAAATTACTCGAGAACGAATTTGGCAGCAAAATGACAATTTTACCCTTGTAGCCAAAATAAGCCATACGTGGCTAGAATTGCTTTTTTTGGAATTAAGGCTACGAGTGTGAATTGCATGAGTGGGAATATTGTCGTAACGCGTATAAAATGAATTAAACATGAGTAATTATGGATTTTAGTGGGTTAAGTGAATTGGGCTCAAAATAGGGCCCAAAATGAGAAGAAAACATGGGTCAAGAATGGGTCAAATGACCCATTCTTCCAATTACTAAGCCACACTTAGCATTAAATGCCAAGAGTGGATAAGGATGACCCCTAAGGTTTATATAAAGGGGCCAAAATCAGATTTTATCACATAAAAATCTCATGTCAATCTAGAAATTTCCCAAAAGCCCTTTTCTTTCAACTTCTAACCCTAAGAGCTCAAAGCCAAATTTTGGAGCAAGATCATCATCTTCCAGGATTGGGTAAGTGATTATTCTTGTACTTTAACATATTATAAGCATGAGAGATTATGTATATCATGTTGGTTATGGTTGGAAGTGTTGGACATGGCACTTTTGGTTTTGTGAAAAAGATATGTTATCCATGGGATTGTAACTTGAATTATGACTTGTGGTTGTGATGAAAGAGCATGGTATGGATGAAATAACAACATTGATGGTGTTATTATGGTCCTAAACTTGTTATTTTTCTATAAGTGTAAATTATGGGAATTTGGCTGATTTGTTGTCCTGAGGTGTATTGAAGTAATTTGATGGAATAATTGTGATGTGGTGGTGATGGAGAAGTGTAAAGTATGAACTTGGTGTGACATGCTATTGGTTATCATATATTTGTCAATGTTGGGAATATTGTGGGATTATTGTTATGATGATTTCATAAATGGTATGGTCAATGGGGAAATGACATGTTAAAGCTAAACATGTGACATATTGTTATTGTATGCCATTGTAAGGTAATTGGTGGTTAATGTTGGTTCTGCTATGTATTTGTGTTGTAGAGTGAAACATAAGGAAGGAGCGGGAATATTGTATGCACGTCTAATATTGTGTATTCGTATTGAGAATACAAGGTATGTAAGGTTCCTTTTTCCGTATCCTTCCGCAACATATTGTTCACATTGACATTGGACTTATTTCAATTCCGAGATGCTTGAAGTATATCAATTCAGGTTGACGTATATTGTTATTCATATGTGTCCTATTCTTAGATGAATGATGATTCACTCATCTCTTATTCATTGACTGAGGTTCCAATGTTGTCATAACGTTATAATTCCTAAAAGAACTATCCCAAGAGAGTAAGATGCAAGAGAATCTATTTAATCTTGAATAGCATTTTTTTCCCAATCATGTCATGTTCCAAAGTCCTTTAATATGATGATTATCTTTGTATCAATCTTTCACAAGTAAAAGTACCAATCTCATAAGAGTAATGAAGAGATGTAATATGTAAGCTAATATATCTATTCCTCATAAGTGAAGGTGTCAATCTCATAAAGTAAAGGAATGAAGTGAATGTGTATATGAGTGTGTTTCAAATAAGGTAATGATCCTCCACGTTTCAGTCACTCTTAGAATGGAAGTAAGATTAATAATATATGTATAATTAACAAGTAATCATGGGTGGTATCCCAGGGGTTAAAATACCTAGCATGTGTCGATCCCAATAACACGGCTGGTATCCCAGGGGCGACAGAAAAGCCTAGCATAGGTCGATCCCGATACATCCTAGGGGCGATAGAAAAGCCTAGCATGGGTTGTGACAGTACATCCCAGGGGTGATACGAAAGCCTAGCATGGGTTACGATAACATCCCAGGGGTCACAGTACCTAGCATGGGTTATGACGGTACATCCCAGGGGCGACACGAAAGCCTAGCATGGGTTCACATAACATCCCAGGGGTCAAAGTACCTAGCATTGGTTAATCTCATCCCAGGGGCGACAGAATAGCCTAGCATGGGTAGAACAAATAAGATGAAAGTATGTAAAGAAAAGAGGAGTAAAGAACGTAATATACATGGTTCCCCACATACAGAAAGAGAGTTTATTCACATTTCTATTTCCTTATATTGATTCCATTATTGTTGTTATTATGTATGATGAATTTCTTATGAGCCTTACATACTCAGTACATTCTTCGTACTGACCCCCTAGGGGGAATTACCTTACATGTTGCAGGTGCAGGCACTAGTAGACCTCCATTATAGGTTGAAAAATGATTGCGGATCTTTGGTGAGCCCCAGTTGCTTCAGGACTTTCTGAGTCATAGTTGTACAGTTGTGTTGATGTTGTAAATATTGTATAAAGCGGCAACTTGTCCCGACTGCTAGGTTGTCTTGTAAATGTATCTGTTAGAGGCTTTTGTAGACATGTGTGGGTTATGAATGCAAGAGATAAATGTCCGTTTTGACATGATGGCCCCAACGGCCAAATTTCCTAAATCTACATATAGCATATGTTTCCATGTTCATGTTTTCTGCATAGTGCATAAGGTTTACTAAGATTCATACGAGGATATGCATACGAAGGTTCATGAGCAAAGATTGGTTCTCTTGGGCCACATCGGCTTCGGGTGCCAGTCCGGCCCGAATGGAATTTTGGGTAGTGCCAAAAGTGGTATCAGAGCAGGTCGTTCTAAGGGTGTCTACAAAGCCGTGTCTGAGTAGAGTCTTACTTATCGATGTGTTGTGCACCACATTTATAAGTAGGAGGCTACGGGACATTTAGGATGTTGTTTCTTTTCTTCATTCTAGATCGTGCAATAGATCCAGTGTTGTAAGTTGAATTGTATCTGATCATGGTAATTAAAAGATTATTCCGCAAGTGTATAGTAACTGTTTTGGTTGGTCTTATTAAACTGTAAATGGTGGATCCTGATGATTATAATGAGTATGGATTGGTTGGTTTTTACGCCACGGTAAAGTGCCAAGTTAAGGGGTTACAATTTCATTGTCCACAAAAGAATGTCTTGAATGAAAGGGTACATATGTCACTTAGTCAGAGTGAAGGATACTAGCCTATCCCCGTAGGGTGTACCAGTGTAAAGAAGTACTGACACAAGACGACACGTAGAGAATGTGCATTAATTATAGGCAACAGAATGAAGTATCAGGTAGCTTTTATGTATCGGGTATATATGTGAGCTAAAGAATTGCATTATGATAAGAGCACATCATTCACGATATCCTATTCAGTAGGGAGTAATCAATATGTACCATGAATTGAAAGCGACCTATTGATAAGATTACATGGAACGAATATTGTGAAAGTTATGCTTCAGTACTTGAAGTAATAACAAGTAAAGGTAAGGTGTTTGGAATCTGAAGGTTATAGGCTATGTAGAGATTCTTTGTTGTTGGAAACAGATGTGATGCCATATGGGAAATCATTGATAGACTTATTAAGTTCACACAATTGTGAAAATATTTTTTTCAGAAGATATTGGGAACCCAAGGGACTGTAAGTATGGCTTTTCGTCTTTAGACAGATGGACAAGCAAACCGTACAATTGAAACATGGAAAGTTAGTCCTATATAGCGTACCTTATAAGGTTAATCGAAGATATGGTCAATTCATATATGACTTTGAGGTATCCCAAGAATTCTCCACAGTTCATTTAGTAGTTCATTGGCGATGCTTTGAGAGTATGTGGGAGATCTATCTCAGATTGCGTCCAGTAAAGATGTATCAGGTAAAGATATTAGCACGTAGAATGAGTCACAAGGGAGACCAAAAGAAAAAAAAAAGGGTTGTGATTATAGATGATTAAGTACTCTTAAAAGTGTTACTCATGAAATGGAATTGAGAAAGCTGGGAAAATTGACCCTATACAACATGCCATGGGAAATTGTTGAAAGTGTATGAGAATTTCCTTTCATATTGTTCCCATTGGGAATATATAAAGTTTGAGGGATCTCACTAGGAAAAGATATCTATGGCTATTCTAAACCGTCAAGTGTGAAGGTTAATAAATAAAGACGTACTTTCTGTAAAAGTCCTTTGGAGAAAACAACAAGTAGAGGAGATCACATGGTAATCTAGAAAAATGATGAATTGAACATACCCATATTTGTTTCAATTGGAAGAAAAGGTTCAAATTGTTGAAGTGGACCAATAATAAGTAAGTAGCTATGAGCATCACGTGTCTATATATGTATAGGCGAATATAGAGATGCATGTGTTGTAATTTAAGCGACATCGTTAACATTCGAGGACGAATGTTTCTAAGGGGGGGAGAATGTAACACCCCGTACCTTCGTAACCCTATGTGATGACGTTGAAAAATGGTTATTTAGGTGTTGAGGTGCCATGAGTATGTATTTTGTAATGTTAGTGATGAGAAAATTGAAATTTGGCTTCGTACATGATATTAGCCCTTCATAAGATGCGTTTTGTGATTTTCATGGAGCATTTGTGGGTTCAAAACTAGGCTAAGAAGACCCCTAAACAAAGGATATTAAGGTTAAGAATTAAGTTAAAGAATAGAACTTGAAGTATATAACCAAACCCGCGAAGAAAAGTCGAAAAACAAAATTTTTAGAAAAGCTAAGGCCCAGGCGCGCCAGGACACTCTGGGCCAAATTTTTGTGCCCAGAGTCAGCAAGATGGCTCTCCCAAGGGCTTCGGATGTTGGAAATTTTCTTAAGTCCCAAGGGTGCCCGGGGACGTACCGAGCCGATTTTTGCTACCTTTCTTCTACAATCATGAGCATATACATGAAATGAGTAAATTATTATATTGGTATTATAAAATTACTCGAGAATGAATTTGGCATCAAAATGACAATTTTACCCTTGTAGCCAAAATAAGCCATACGTGGCTAGAATTGCTTTTTTTGGAATTAAGGCTACGAGTGTGAATTGCATGAGTGGGAATATTTCCGTAATGCGTATGAAATGAACTAAACATGAGGAATTATGGATTTTAGTGGGTTAAGTGAATTGGGCTCAAAATATGGCCCAAAATGAGAAGAAAACATGGGTCAAGAATGGGTCAAATGACCCATTCTTCAATTGACTAAGCCACACTTAGCATTAAATGCCAAGAGTGGCTAAGGATGACCCCTAAGGCTTATATAAAGGGGCCAAAATCAGATTTTATCACATAAAAATCTCATGTCAATCTAGAAATTTCCCAAAAGCCCTTTTCTTTCAACTTCAAACCCTAAGAGCTCAAAGCCAAATTTTGAAGCAAGATCATCATATTACAAGCTTGGGTAAGTGATCATTCTTGTACTTTAACATATTATAAGCATGAGATATTATGTATATAATGTTGGTTATGGTTGGAAGTGTTGGACATGGAACTTTTGGTTTTGTGAAAAAGATATGTTATCCATGGGATTTTAACTTGGATTATGACTTGTCGTTGTGATAAAAGAGCATGGTATGGATGAAATAACAACATGTATGGTGTTATTATGGTACTAAACTTGTTATTTTTCTATAAGTGTAAATTATGGGATTTTGGCCGATTTGTTGTTGTGAGGTGTATTGAAGTAATTTGATGGAATAATTGTGATGTGGTGGTGATGGAGAGGTGTAAAGTATGAACTTGGTGTGACATGCTATTGGTTATCATGTATTGGTCAATGTTGGGAATATTGTGGTATTATTGTTATGATGATTTCATAAATGGTATGGTCAATGGGGAAATGACATGTTAAAGCTAAACATGTGACATATTGTTATTGTATGCCATTGAAAGGTAATTGGTGGTTAATATTGGTTCCGCTATGTATTTGTGTTGTAGAGTGAAACATAAGGAAGGAGAGGGAATATTTTATGCACGTCTAAGATTGTGTATTCGTATTAAGAATACAAGGTATGTAAGGTTCCTTTTTCCGTATCCTTCCGCAACATATTGTTCACATTGACATTGGACTTATTTCAATTCCGAGATGCTTGAAGTATATCAATTCAGATTGACGTATATTGTTATTCATATGTGTCCTATTCTTAGATGAATGATGATTCACTCATCTCTTATTCATTGACTGAGGTTCCAATGTTGTCATAACGTTATAATTCCTAAAAGAACTATCTTAAGAGAGTAAGATGCAAGAGAATCTATTTAATCTTGAATAGCATTTTTTTCCCAATCATGTCATGTTCCAAAGTCCTTTAGTATGATGATTATCTTTGTATCAATCTTTCACAAGTAAAAGTACCAATCTCATAAGAGTAATGAATAGACGTAATGTGTAAGCTAATATATCTATTCCTCATAAGTGAAGATGTCAATCTCATGAAGTAAAGGAGTAAAGTGAATGTGTATATGAGTGTGTTTCAAATAAGGTTATGATCCTCAGCGTTTTAGTCACTCTTAGAATGGAAGTAAGATTAATAAGAGATGTATAAATAATAAGTAATCATGGTGGTATCCCAGGGGTTAAAATACCTATCATGGGTCGATCCCAATAACACGGGTGGTATCCCAGGGGCGACAGAAAAGCCTAGCATGGGTCAATCTAGATACATCCCAAGTGCGATAGAAAAGCCTAGCATGGTTTATGACGGTACATCCCAGGGGCGACACGAAAGCCTAGCATGGGTTACGATAACATCCCAGGGGTCACAGTACCTAGCATGGGTTATGAAGGCACATCCCAGGGGCGACACGAAAGCCTAGCATGGGTTCACATAAAATCCCAGGGGTCAAAGTACCTAGCATGGGTTAATCTCATCCCAGGGGCGACAGAACAGCCTAGCATAGGTAGAACAAATAAGATGAAAGTATGTAAAGAAAAGAGGAGTGAAGAACGTAATATACATGGTTCCCACATACAGAAAGAGAGTTTATTCACATTTCTACTTCCTTATATTGATTCCATTATTGTTGTTATTATGTATGATGAATTTCTTATAAGCCTTACATACTCAGTACATTCTTCGTACTGACCCCCTCGGGGGAATTACCTTACATGTTGCAGGTGCAGGCACTAGTAGACCTCCATTGTAGGTTGACAATTGATTGCGGATCATTGGTGAGCCCTAGTTGCTTCGGGACTTTCCGAGTCATAGTTGTACAGTTGTGTTGATGTTGTAAATATTGTATAAAGCGGGGACTTGTACCGACTGCTAGTTGGTCTTGTAAATGTATATGTTAGAGGCTTTTGTAGACATGTGTGGGTTATGAATGTAAGAGATAAATGTCCGTTTTGACGTGATGGCCCCAACGGCCAAATTTCCTAAATCTACATATAGCATATGTTTCCATGTTCATGTTTTCCGCATAGTGCATAAGGTTTACTAAGATTCATACGAGGATATGCATACAAAGGTTCATGAGCAAAGATTGGTTCTCTCGGGCCCCAACGGCTTCGGGTGCCAGTCCAACCTAAACAAAAATTCGGGTCGTGACAGTTATAAAGGAGTAATTACGAAGGAATGATGAAGATAAAAGCGTAAAGGGAAGTGTGGTGTGAAATGCTATAGATGTATGATCTCTTGGTCAATGTGCGTAATGTTGTGGTGTTGTTGGTATGATAATGCTTTGGATTGTATTGTAAGGGGGTGACATCATGTTATGCGGCAGTCATATAGTTCATTATCCTCTTGTACGCCTGTATAGTAACTAGTTGCTAATTTAAGTTTCGGTATGAACTTGTATTGTAGAGTAAGACGTAAAGAAGGAGCTGGACTGTTGTGTTCATACATAGACTTGTGTATTCATACTTGGAAGTGCAGGTATGTAAGGTTACTTTTTCCGTATCTTTCTGCAGCACATAGAATTTCCATTGACGTTACCCTTGTCCTATTACTAAATGTGTTAAGGTATACTATTCCCGATTAACCATGGTTATTATCACAAGTTTCCTATTCATTGATAAATTATGAATCACATATATCCTATTCATTGATAATGTTCCAAAAGCCCAATAAAGTTGTGTTACAAAGTTCCAATATTGTTTATGCTCACGTATCTTGTTCATTGATTCCAATAAGGTGATGTTTCTGAAATTGTTTACATGTTTCTCACTCATTGGTCAATGATACAAAGCATCAAATTAAAGTATAACTATCATTGTTTCAATCTCAAAATAATGAATAAAGTAATGCATATGTGGTTAATGATCAAGTATGGGTGGCAGCTTTAGGGGCGAAATGCCTAGCTCAAGCCGATCCCAAGATTGTTGGATCAGGGGGTAGTCCTGGGGGCATAAGCTTAGCTCGGACCGAACCTGACAGGGGGCAGCTCTAGAGGTATAATCCTAGCTAGAGCCAAACCTGATATGTTTGTTTATGGGTGGCAGCTCTAGAGGTAATAACCTAGCTCGAGCCGAACCCAATGCTTTGATTCTAGGGTGGCAGCTCTAGGGGCATAAGACTAGCTCGAGCCGATCCCAACATAACGACGATAACATTATGTTATGTTTGAAACCTACTGTTCAGTCGGGGCCCGGGTATCATATTTCACCGGCAAAGATGAATAATCATAGAATCAAAGGAACAAAGAAAGTAAAGAAAGCAATATACATGGTTTCCAAAGTACAGTATTGTGACTTATCCATATTGATCATTTATTGTATTTGAGTTCATTGACATGTTTACATATCATACAAGTTACATATGGCCTTACATATTCAGTACATTCTTCGTACTGACCCCTCTTTGGGGATTTACCTTACTTGCTGCAAGCGCAGGTTCTAGCAGGCCTCCACAGAAGGTTGCCAGTCGTTGCAGATCATTAGTGAGCTCCAGTTAGTTCGGGGCTTTTTCGAGTCGCAGTTGCACATATGTTTTGGTGTTGTACATGTTGTATAGTTCAGGGACTTGTCCCGACTTTTAGTTTATTTTGGTCAATGCATTTGTTAGAGGCTTTTGTAGACAAATATGGGTGTATAAATGTAGAAGGTACATGTCGTTTTGACTTGATGGCCTCAACGGCCAAGTTTCATATATGTATATATGTCACATGTTTCATGAATTTCATTGTTAGCATTATCAAATCCTACGTGATAAGGGTGTTTCGGATGGCATGCATAGGAATGAACATAGGCAAATCTTGGTTCTCTCGGGCCTTATCGGCTACGGGTGCCAATCATGTCTCGATGGGATTCAAGGCGTGAAAAAAGTGGTATCAGAGCAGGTCATTCTACGGGTGTCTACAAAGCCGTGTCTGAGTAGAGTCTTACTTATCAATTTGTTGTGCACCACATTTATAAGTAGGAGGCTACGGGACATTTAGGATGTTGTTTCTTTTCTTCAATTCTAGATCGTGCAATAGAGCCAATGTTGTGCGTCGAATTGAAATCTAATCATGGTAAATGTTTCTCTTTGATATAATAACCATGCCGATCATGAGAAGAGTTAGAGGTAAAGGGAAGTAGGTAGATATGACTGCTGACGAAGGAATGAGTAGACTACCACCTGACCAAGCTAGTCAAAGTGGAGAAAATGTTGAAATTTCATCGCGGTCTTCGTCTACCTTTCCAGCTCCTGAATACCCAGCAGGTAGAAGAGTACCCGCAAACCCCCCAATGAATGCCACAGATCAGGATCTTAGAAATACAGTCCAAATGTTGACACAGTTATTAGCATCACAAAGTCAAGGATGAGCTGGTCCAATCACACATGATGATGATACGGCTAGAGTGGCGAGTCGCAGAACACAGGATTTTCTGAAATTGGACCCTCCTATATTCACTGGGTCAGATCCGAAAGCAGATCCACAGGACTTCGTGGATCAAATTCAGAGGGCCTTTGAAGTTATGCACGTGACGGAGGTAGAGACAGTTAAACTCGCTACGTATAGATTGAAAGGGGAAGCGATATTGTGGTACGAGGATTGGAAGAAATCCCGTGATATTGGTGTGAATCCACCTACTTGGGAAGAGTTTAAAGTGTCTTTCCTTGATCATTATCTTCCTTATGAGATTCGCTAGGCACGTGCGGATCAATTTCTAAATCTCCATCAGGGAAATTTGACCGTCAGAGAATACAGTTTATAATTTAATTCCTTTGCTCGATATACGCCGAATGTTGTGGCTACGATGACAGACAGAGTCCATAGATATGTGGACAGATTAGAGCCATATTTGGTATGGGGTTGCACTATTGCTGCCTTGAACAAAGACATGGACATAGAGAAAATACAAGTTTCACCCAGAAAATGGAAGATCAAAGACAGAGAAGAAGGGCACATGAATTTGACAGGGGACAATCAAAAAGGGCTAGACCTATGGGACCGTCTATGATGTCTCAAGGAGGATCTAGGCCTCGTATGTTTCCTAGACCACCTAGACCATCGTTCTCATATTCTACAGCAGGTGCTCACTCTCAATTTTGAGGGTCTAGGGGTGGTCTATCTGGACAGAGTAGTGGGGTTCCCGGATCACAGGCAATAAGTTTTCCCCGTTAGTAGTGTCAGCACTGCGAACGTATTCATTTAGGTACATGCAGAGTGGGGAAAAATGTTTGCTTCTGGTGTGGTATGACAGGACACATGATGAGAGAGTGTCCCTAGAGGAGCATGGGTGGTATAGCACGACCGGAAGGATCAGCCGTTGCATCATCAACATCGGTTCCTTCACTGGGCCGAGGTGTGCAGTCTGTTGGCCGGGGTAGGGGTGCCATAGGAGCAGCCAGTACTAGTGGGGTACAGAATCGCACTTATGCTTTGGTGGATCGATAAAATTCAGAGTCTTCTCCTGATGTCGTCACAGGTACATTATCCATATTCTCAAATAATGTATATGCATTGATTGACCCTGGTTCTACATTTTCCTATGTTACTCCATTGATTGATGCAAAATTTGCAAGGGCACCAGAATTATTAATTAAATCAATTGATGTGTCTACACCGGTTGGTGAATGTATTGTTCCAAAGAGAGTATATCATAATTGTGTGATAACTGTGTGCGGTCATGATACATTGGCCGATCTCATTGAATTAGACATGGTGGATTTTGATGTGATCATGGGAATGGATTGGTTGGCCTCTTGTTATGCTACGGTAGATTGCCGGGCCAAGAAGGTGCATTTTTGTTTTCCGCAAGGAAATGTTCTTGAATGGCAAGGTAATGTAGGGGCACCACGAGGGAGATTTATTTCCTATCTGAAAGCCAGGAAAATGATTGCTAAAGGTTACATATGTCATTTGGTTTGGGTGAAAGATACTGAAGTGGAAGCACTAACTCCGCATTCGATTCCAGTGGTCAATGAATTTCTAGATGTGTTCCCAGAGGATCTTCCAGGCTTACCCCCCAGAACGGGAAGTAGAATTTAGCATTGATGTGATTCCAAGCACTCAGCCTATTTCTATTCCGCCATATAGAATGGCTCCAGCAGAATTGCGTGAATTGAAGGAGCAATTGAAAGATTTGCTGGACAAGGGCTTCATTAGACCTAGTGTGTCCCCGTGGGATGCACCGGTATTATTTGTATGGAAGAAAGATGGAACGTTGAGAATGTGCATCGACTATCGGCAATTGAATAAGGTAACGATCAAGAACAAATATCCCCTCCCTCAAATTAATGATTTGTTTGATCAGTTACAGGGTGACAGGTATTTTTCAAAGATCGACTTGAGGTCGGGTTACCATCAAGTCAGAGTCAGAGAAGAAGATGTACCCAAGACAGCTTTTCGAACACGGTATGGCCATTATGAATTTCTAGTTATGTCATTTGGACTAACAAATGCACCAGCTGTGTTCATGGATTTGATGAATAGGGTGTTTATGCCATTTCTAGACGTGTTCGTTACAGTGTTTATAGACGACATTCTGGTTTATTCAAGATCACCAGAGGACCATGCTAATCACTTACGACAAGTATTGCAAATACTCCGTGAGCGTAAGTTGTATGCAAAGTTCTCCAAGTGTGAGTTTTGATTAAACTCTGTCGCATTCTTGGGTCATATTGTGTCAGATGAAGGGATACAGGTTGATACACAGAAGATTGAAGCATTGAAAAATTGGCCAAGACCTACGACACCCACAGAAATTCGTAGTTTTCTTGGACTGGCAGGTTATTACCGAAGATTTGTGGAACGTTTTTCCTCTATTGCTGCACCGTTAACAAAGCTTACACATAAGGCAGTGAAATTTAAGTGGAATTATGCGTGTGGGAAAAGCTTCCAAAAGTTGAAAGATAAATTAACCTCCACTCCAGTTTTAGTGCTTCCTGAAGGTACCGAAGGTTATGCAGTGTATTGTGATGCTTCCAGGATTGTCCTCGGCTGTGTACTGATGCAGCACGATAATGTAGTAGCATATGCCTCATGACCGTTGCGGCCACATGAAAGAAACTATCCCACACATGATCTTGAATTAACAGCGGTGGTTTTTGCTTTAAAGATATGGCGTCATTATTTGTATGGAGTTCATGTTGATATCTATACTGATCACAAAAGTCTGCAGTATATCTTTAAGCAGAAAGAACTCAACTTAAAGCAAAGAAGGTGGCTTGAGTTATTAAAAGATTATGACATTGATATTCTATACCATCCAGGAAAAGTAAATGTGGTAGCTGACGCATTGAGTCGCAAGACAGTAGAAAGCACTAGTGGTCAAGGGACGGAAAGGAAAGAGATACTCAAAGATATACATCAGATTGCCAACTTGGGGGTTTGTATTCTTGAATCCTCAGATGAAGGAGGTATTGTACAAAATGCAGTTGAATCTTTGCTAATAGCTGAGGTGAAAGAAAAGCAGTTTACAGATCCTATGTTAACGCAATTAAAGGAGAATGTAGAAAAGAATTTGACAAAGGCATTTGATCTAACACGGGAAGGGGTACTCCAATGCCAAGGTAGAGTATGTGTTCCAGATATAGATGAGCTGCGAAAATGAATTATGACACAGGCGCATCATTCACGCAATTCTATCCATTCGGGTGCTACTAAAATGTATCATGATTTAAAAGAAGTATATTGGTGGGGAAATATGAAGAAGTATATTGCAGAATTTGTCGCTCGATGCCCGAATTATCAACTAGTAACGGTAGAGCATCAGAAACCAGGAGGTTACATGCAATGTATTAATCTTCCAGTCTGGAAATGGGATATGATTAATATGGACTTCATCACAGGTTTGCCCCGTACATTGAGGAGATTTGATTCTATATGGGTTATAGTGGACAGGCTTACCAAATCAGCGCATTTTCTACTGGTCAAGACCACCTATACAGCTGAGGATTATGCAAACTTATATGTGAAAGAGATAGTACGATTGCATGGTATTCCACTTTCCATCATATCAGACAGAGGATCACAGTTCACAGCGCACTTTTGGAGATCTTTTCAGTAGAGTTTGGGCACACAGGTGAATTTGAGTACGACTTTCCATCCTTAGACTGATGGACAAGTAGAACGTACTATCCAAACACTTGAAGATATGCTACGAGCTTGTGTGTTAGATTTTCAAGGTAGTTGGGATGACCATCTGCCTCTTATTGAATTTGCTTACAACAATAGCTATCATTCAAGTATTAAAATGGCACCTTATGAAGCATTATATGGACGAAAATGTAGATCACCAATTGGGTGGTTTGAAGCAGGTGAGACTGCTTTACTTGGGCCAGACCTTGTTCATCAGGCTATGGAGAAGGTTAAGGTGATTCAACAACGATTACAGACGACCCAGAGTCGACACAAGTCATATGCCGATGTTAGAAGAAGAGGACTTGAGTTCGCCATAGGTGATTGGGTTTTTCTGAAGGTGTCACCAATGAAAGGGGTAATGCGATTCGGAAAGAAAGGGAAATTGATTCCACAGTATATAGGCCCATATGAAGTTATTAGAAGATTTGGACAAGTTGCGTATGAGTTGGCGCTACCCCAAGAACTCTCCACAGTTCATCCAGTATTCCATGTATCGATGCTTCGAAAATGCATAGGAGATCCATCTCATTTTACTCCTGTTGATGATGTACAGGTTACCGAGGATCTTACCTATGAGGAAATACCTATCGCCATTCTGGATAGACAAGTGAAGAGGATGAGGAATAAATATATAGCATTCGTAAAGGTACTTTGGTGAAATCAGCAAATAGAAGAGGTCACATGGGAAGCTGAAGAAAGGATGAAATCCAAGTACCCTCATTTTCTCCAAAGGAAAGAATGAAAAGTAAGAATTTATAATCTTTGAGTATATCTCTCTATGATGACATGCATAATGCTTCAATACTTGAAATTGTTTACCTTGAATAATAACATTAACATTCGAGGACGAATGTTCCTAAGGGGGGGAGAATGTAACACCCCGTACGTTTCTAAGTTTAGATGACAACCGTAACATTTATGGAAATATGGAAACATGAGAGAATTGATGAATTATGTATCAATATGTGGGCATTTAAAAGTCTTGCACAATTGGGCCCAAAAAGAAGCCCAAAATCATAAGGAAGACATGGCCCAAAAGAATTTTTGACCCATTCTTGCATTGCTCATCCATTGACCAAGTAAAACCCCAAGTGTGTGGATAAGGATAATTTAAAAGGGACTATATAAACCCATAAATCAGATTTTTATTCATTAGATACACACATGCCTTTTTAACATTTTCCTTGAACATTATCTCTCACACAAAAACCCTAAGGCAACTACTTGTTGGGAAAAGATCACTCTTTGGTAAGTATTTATTCTCATGGTTCAGTATATAATATGTTTAATAGGGTGTATAAATAATTTTGGTTGTGTTGGCAAAGTGTTGGACAGTGTGTTATGTGTAAAACTGTCTATTTTTGCAATCGGAGAATGGTTTTGTCTTGTGAACTTGAACATGGACTCATGGTCATGAAGGAATTGAACTTGATGGCTTAAATAATTACATATGATATGTTATTAAAGTCTTACCTTGTTTCATTCTTGTGTATAATGTTTGGAGTTGCTATTGTAAAATTGGTTATGGTTTTGGGTGACGTATTGGTCGTAAAGTGTAGTTTTGGGTGTTGTTATGTGTGTTGTGGTACTATGTATGAATGTTGGTGTTTAATATGATAAAAAATATGTCAAAATAAGTTTGTTTATGATCATGGACCATTCATGGCATGAAAAGACCCAAAAGAGGCTATTTCGGACCAAAACGGGCATCCGCCCCCGCAGACAAGGGCATCTGCGCCCCGCAGATGCCCCTGGAATTTTCCATAGGCCATCTGTGTGTGCACCTCAGCCAAATACGGGTGCAGGTGGCAGAGCAGGTCAGTCCCAAAATTGGTTGTGTGTGTTTTCATTTCTAGTTGATCCCCGAAGGCCCCTATACCCTTTTTGGATGTAATTATCAACTTATCATGTCATTTTATTGACTTTAAAGTATCGTATGGAGGTGTGTTGGACTGTATTAAGTGTGGATGGTTGCTCATATGTTGTTATGAAGGAGTGATTGCGACGTAATGATAAAGATAAAAGCGTAAAGGGAAGTGTGGTGTGAAATGCTATCGATGTATGATCTCTTGGTCAATGTGCGTAATGTTGTGGTGTTGTTTGTATGATAATACTTTGGATTGTATTGTAATGGGGTGACATGATGTTATACGGAAGTCATATAGTTCATTATCATCTTGTACGCTTGTATAGTATCTAGTTGCTAATGTAAATTTCGGTATGAACTTGTATTGTAGAGTAAGACGTAAAGAAGGAGCTGGACTATTGTGTTCATACATAGACTTGTGTATTCATACTTGGAAGTGCAGGTATGTAAGGTTACTTTGTCCGTATCTTTCTGCAGCACATAGAATTTTTATTAACATTACCCTTGTCCTATTCCAAAATATATTAAGGTATACTATTCCTGGTTAACCATGGTTATTATCACAAGTTTCCTATTCATTGATCAATTATGAATCACATATCTCCTATTCATTGATAATGTTCCAAAAGCCCAATAAAGTTGTGTTCCGAAGTTCCAATATTGTTTATGCTCACGTATCTTGTTCATTGATTCCAATAAGGTGATGTTTCTGAAATTGTTTACATGTTTCTCACTCATTGGTCCGAAACAGCTAGTAATGGACTACTGATAGAAATAAGGGAAACAACAGAATAAATATAATAACAAGGCTAAGACAACCCCAAAACTTGGAGCCAGTACAAGAGCTTCTAATACAACAAAAGTACAATTGAAATACCGGAAAAGAGTATATATATATAAGTCGTCTCTGATACAATATAGAGAACAGTCTATAATAAGAGGGAGAGTAGGGATACTCCAAAACGTCAGGAGCTTTCCCCAAGTGTACGATCCATAGCTGCTCCACACGATATACACACATCAATGGTAACAGCTCGTACTATAACCTTCATGATGCAGAAGAGTAGTATGAGTACCAAACATATGGTACTCAGTAGGCAACGGTCGAATGAGCTCCAAAAATAATGTAAGCATAAAATGACATGTAAGGCATGAAAATAACTACAGGCAATTATCCAAGGAACTAGGCATAACAAGGATAATAGAGCAATAAGGATAACTATCCTATCCTTACAACATTAAGGAACTAAAGTGCAATACCGTATATCCATGGCCAATACATGAATAAATAGAGAAAGAAGTATATATAGTAATATAGGCCAAAGGGGTACATATATAATATGAATAGATCAAGGAAGAGAGGGATATACGGCAGTAACCTACATATATGTATACATATAGAGGTAACTCAAAGGTAACTGCCTGAGGAAGTCAACTTAACATCTCGAGGTCCATAGCCAAGTAAAGGAGCTAACTCTAGCATCATCAAGCCTATACCCAAAAGGGGGTGAATAGTCTTGGGATAAACAATATAACTTGCTGAGAGGATAAAGGAATCAGAAATGTACCTCCAATCTCATGAGCCAGTCCACAACTACTTTTCCACGAACTAACCATAATTATCAATAATAAAGTAATCGGCTAGTCTGGGAAAACAAGTACCTAACCGGACCCCTATAAGCCCGAAAGGTTCATGAAAACACACAACAAACAGCAACCATAACCATAACCTGTACCTATATAGCCCCCCACCCTATAAAAACTATAGATGCATGCGCCAAACAACTATTCTAGTGATAGGCAATGCACATGAATGGATTAATGCAACATAAACCGAAATGCCATAACCATATAGTAGACACCAGAATCGAACCAGTTCCACAAACTCAAATCATAAGTACCAAGTACCACACCATACCAAGTATGTACAACTCCTCTAACTCACCTAGCTAGCAAAGGCAGGACCTATGGCAACCATCCTTCTCCGACACGATGGCTCTCGGACGAAGGGGCCCCCTAAGTGATTTGAGAAATCTGTCTACACTGCCTGGTCCCCATCCAGGAATTCCAATAATCATCAATCAATCTACTTTATCCTGTACTGGAGATATATATATATATATATATATATATAAAATCAGTGCACAAACTCGAACCATGTCTAAAAGGATGAAAATCCATAAATCCATTAACCGAGATCATACTCGAGACAAAATCATCATAATCATGTAAATAGTAATGGTAAAATGAGTGGATAAGAAATGGACCGTAATCTGCCTCAGTCGAAGTTCCAAAACCTCATCCTTAGTTCCAAAAGCTTATAATCCAGTAAATAAGGTGGTACGATTCCCATAATAAAACAATTCATATTCAAAGTGAAAAGTGGGAATAAATCCCTTTTTGGAAATAGTAGTAAAATCAAAGTTTTGGTTGGAATCGTACCACTAAGTGAGCATGAATGCGCCTAAAAGTATACATGGCATCACCAGTACCCAGACAGTACCACTATAAGCGCCTAAGCATCGATAAATGTCTGGAGTCCAACTAGCATCGTAACCACGGCCTCGGGCCCAATAATAATAATTGACAAAATAACGCCTTATAACTCAGAAAACTACGATAAATGAGGGCATAAAGTCACTAAAGGGTTTAATAGGGGAAAATACTACCGAATTCACTAAGTCGAATGGTAAACCTTATACTAAAGGATCTTTAATAATCAACTATAGTTATCATGCTTATAATCAAAGGTAATAGGATTCTATGGCCATAACAAGCAATCTATGCTAAGGTTCGGGGTACACTTATAACCTGGATTTCCTAAATAGGCTAAGTCAGGATTTACTAGTCATAAGTCTATCCTATAATACCTACCTAGCACGCGATCTATACCATACACAATCTCATAGAGAAAAGTAGGTTGAAGCCTACCTCGATGCCGAACAACAAGTCATGAATCGTCCATAATTCATCCATCCTTGCTCCCCGATCCTAAATCGATTTCACACTATAAAATATTACACTACACGTCATAACGTGTAAATCAGTACCCATATTGCTATATAAAACTCCGAGCCCAAAATTGGGTCAATAATGGGCCCGTGGCGCCCTCTAACAAAATCCGAAAATTGAATCTATCACGAGGTCCCTCAAAGGACAAGGAATGTGTGCTCAAAAGTTTAGCACAAATGGGACACAAATCTGGGCCCAAGTCAGTCCTCAAAGATTAGGATTTCAAAGACCTAATTTCTAAGAATTTACAATGAAATGGGACCAAGGAGTGATGAGTTAACTTACCTTAGCTTCAATGAGTGAATCCCCACTCTTTTCACTCCTCACGCTCTCAGTAATGGGGGAAAAGGTTGAGAAAATGAGAGAAACTCGGGTGAAGAAGATGATATAATAACCCAAGGTGCCTCTAAAGCGGTCACCTGGCCGCTTAAGCGGCTACCGCTAAAGTAGTCGGGCAATGAAAAGTGGAGACCACTAAAGTGACGTCGTCTTAAGCGGACCTTGACCGCTAAAGTAGACCTCAGTAAAATAGCCAAGGCGGATAAAGTGGATAAGGGTCGGTAAAGCGACTACTGCTAAAGTGGCTCTATGAGTGATGGACTCTGACCAAGTGCTCGGGATTTGTTTGAAACCTCGTGCGCGCAAACGAACTATGAAACCATACCAAATTCGACATTCCAGACTCAATGAAACCATCAAAATTTCCTTCTGAGGTTGTTTCGATCGAATATGGGGCCTATACCTATAGTTCCATTTTCACCAAATCTACCCAATAGCCCAAAATGTGTTCGGAAGCCTCGAGACCCAGACCAAGGAACCCCCCCGCCTAAAATCAATGTTCCAGAGCAGATGGCGCTATCAGAATTTCCATCTGAGATAGTTTATTAGCAGTTTTGGTCCGAGACTAAATCCATAACAGCAAAAGCTCTAAAACAGGGAAATGAGTCTAAAACCCAAACGAACTGTACGATAACAGAACCGACAGTTCTGACACGTCATAAATGACCTGTAGCCATTATGGGAAGGCTCAAAATACTAGAATGCATGGAAATCAAGAAAATGAGCTCAAGGGTCATTATAATATCTACTACTAAAAGGACTTTTATTTGCAAAAGTCAATGGATAGAAAGAGCCCAAAAGATCGAAGGGACGAGGTACTAGGACTGCATGCCCTGAACATGGCTCCCTAGATTACCTCTAAGAAAGGACAATGCTCCCAAGGAATTTCACCAAAGGTATCCCTTTTTATTTCACAACCTTACTTCACTTTTCTAAATGGTCATAAACCCAAACTCAGTGATTCACTAGCCTCCAACTGGACTGAATAGGACTGAAGCATATCAACCCAAACCATAACATACGGACAACACGCCAATACAAGCACAACCAATCTGAAACTCAGCCAGGCTAAAGGTAATCCAACACGTAGGCCAAAGCTATAACTTGTCTGTATGACCCTCAATACTGACGGTCAGAAGTCTGAAGCACCAATCTCATAAAATTAAACGATCGGCTCTAGGATGTTCCACCAACTGTGGATAAACCCATCATCTTAAGCACTCTTCTCCTGCTGAGAAGACAATTTATTATTTTGACCAAATGAAGAATCGAGATCAGAAGCAGAAGAAACCAATAACATATATCAATGGACCACCTTCTGAGCATCTGTCAAGCATGGTCTATCCAAACTGAAGAAAGATGAACTGATATACAAGGAGTAGGCTTAGCCAGCAGAAAAATGAATGCCCAACTGAGGCGAATTTGGAAATGGGGGTGCAACAAAGTTATGCAAACCCAATCTAAAATTCCAATACTGAAGCTGAACTACTCGATCTCAACTATCAAAACTGATCATGCTGACGAGTAGGCATCCATAAATAAAAATCTATCACGACTCCTAAGACGTCATCCATAAAGGTCAAAATCATAACTGGGGCAAACAAGTCCTTACAAAGGCCAATTGCCCAAATCAACCTCGCTATTAGAAAAAATCAAAAACATGTCTAACAATTTCAGCAAGGTACGAACTAAAATATCGCCGAAGAACATAATCAAAATGGATGGAAACCACTGGCTGAAGATGGAAGCAATCAACTCCACAACTGCAGGAACTAAGAACTTTCCAAGGCTGCAAGTAGTACTAGTGATAGCCATGACTTGAGCAAATCGAAATGTACGACTCAACCGTTATTTGGCCAATCCAATAGCCAATCTTACAAAAACAAATGTTCACTCCCAAAGACACCTGTTTTGGTAATCAACAACTAATAACCAAGAACATACCATTGAGTAGAAGCATCCCACGAAGCCATAATAGGCCGAACGAGAGTCGAAATAGGAATTTCTAAAATCACCCATTTACCCCACCTTTGACTCGACCAAAACATGAACCACATCGCAGGAAGAATGGAGTATCCAACTCCACACCAATATCAAGATCAAACCGATCACCAGGAGACCAACCTAATGATCATAAGGTAAGCCTCAGCCTCTCAACATAAGAGACCGGTACTAGAACCAAAATGCCAACTCTAACTAAATATCGACATAAAAATCAAGGTCACCGTTGGGTGATGAACTATCCATATTAGAAGGACAGATCTCCAACAACAAGAGCGGCTAAAGAAAAGGATCGCAAATACTAGGATCACAACCGAGCTATGGAAGGAAAAATTTACCTCTATTTTCATAATACGAACGACAACCAAACTTGCTAACAAAAAGAGAATGCTAACCAACCAAGGTGGCCATCTAAGACAACAAACAAAGAATAGTAAGGAAGGGGAAACGCTAACCAGATAATGCTAGTCTAGACATCTATCAAATGAAAATCGATCAATGTCAAACTAATGACCATAATACCAATCGCATAAGATGCAGGTGGTACCAAAATGAAAAGAAATCAAGAACAAAAACCACTCTAAGGCCATAACAAGACCAATAAGCCAAAGGAAATGGGACTCAAACCCAAATGCTATACCCCCAAGGGAAACACGATACCGATCCACTCTATAGCAATAACAAGGCCAATAAGCTAACGAAAAATGGGACTTTAACCTAAATGCTACACCCCTAGGACAATACCACACTGATCCACTCGATCTACTACTAAAGAGTCATCTACGGGGGTAGTCATATATGCATAAACCTACTCAAAGGCCTACATCAACAACTATGAAAACATCAAGGCATACAACAATCAATATAGAAATACCATGGCATATAATCATTGATAGGTATAAAAACCCCAACATAATCCAAATAGAAACAAAAGGATAGAAAGTACAGGACACACCTAACATGGTGGAAATCCAAAATCATAAGTCTGGTGTGCCCAAAGGACTACGAGTTTGAGCATGTTCGAACTCAGGTTGAATGGTAGAATCACCAACTGAGGCACTAAGTACATTATTGCTAACTGGAGGTGCAACAATACAGTGAGATTGATCTGTATGAACTGAATGACTAATAATCCCTTATCGAGGACACTCTCTGGACCAGTGACCGGTCTCCCTACAGTCATAACAAACTCTTGAAGCTCTAACCTGGCGGGAAATAAGAGCTAACCCCAATTGGTTGGCTGACTCATGCCTGGGGAACTCTCTATACCAATGAACATTCCCTCCACAGTTGAAACATGCTCCTGGAATACTCTAAGGTATAACACCCACTTCTTCAGAATGGTTGCCACGGCCTGGCAACCTAGATCGAATAACCCATACTGCCTGACCAGAACTCTGTCCACTGATATCACCACGATATACCAGAGAGATACCCATAACCTGAGATGCTACCTAGACGGGCCTAATAGGCTGTAAATAATGTTGACCTCTATTTGGAAGATTTTGACCTCCAGATGGAATACCCCTAACACTGAACTGTTGACATGGCCTCTTACTGCCACCACCGTACTCCTTAAAGAAAGCCCTTCTTGTAGCCCTCGCGTGATCAATAACCTCAAAGAAATAAGATCCAGTTACTATCAATTGTTCCAAATCCAAATGGAGTGGTAAAATCAACCCTCTGATAAATCTCTCCACTATCTCATGCTCAGTACCAAATAATATAGGAGTATGTCTGGCCCACTTGAGAAACCCAATCTCATATTCTGAAATTAATAGAGAACCCTGCTGAACACCAATAAGTCCAACTCTGGTCTGAGAACTACTTGATTGACCTGACATCACCTCCAGCTGAGATGTATCCAGAAACACACTCAAAACCACTAACACTGAATCCTGAAAAGTTGAGGCAGTCACAAACTCTATCAAAACTTGGGCTGACCCCATACCCTCTGGCTTACGCTGAAGATCCTCAATATCAATCTCTAACTCTCTAGCCCGATGCTGATTTGAAACTCTAGTAACACACATTGAAATTCCATTCGCATCTATCGATGACCTCGTGCTATCCCTCTAATAGAGAATGGAGACAAAAAAAGTACTCAGAGGTTCATAGAAGTACGGACACATGACAAAGAGTCAAGAATAGAATTTTCTAAGAATGCTCTATAGCCTCCCAAAGATAGGATATAGACGTCTACGCACCGATCCGCAAAAATTTACTAAACACTTGGCTCTTGTACCAATAACACTGGGAAACCTATGCTTTGATACTAAAGTTGTCATGACCCAATTTCTTAGGTCATGATGGCAACTACTATAACCCACCAGTAGGTAAGCCAACCCGTAGTCCAGAACAGCTAGTAATGAACTACTAATAGAAATAAAGGAAATAACGAAATAAATATAATAACAAGGCTAAGACAACCCCAAAACCTAGTGGACCTAGTACAAAAGCTTCTAATACAACAAAAGTACAATTGAAATACAGGAAAAGAGTATATATATACAATTCATCTCTGATACAACATAGAAAATAGTCTACAATAAGTGGGAGAGTAGGGATACTCCAAAACGTCAAAAGCTTTCCCCAAGTCTACGTTCCATAGGTTCTCCACACGATATACACACATCAACGGTAACAACTCGTACTATAACATGCAGGCTGTAGAAGTGTAGTATGAGTACCAAACATATGGTACTCAGTAGCCAAACTGAGCTCCAGAAATAATGTAAGCATAAAATGACATATAAGGGATGAAAATAACTACAGACAATTATCCAAGGAACTAGGCATAATAGTGCTAATGGAGCAATAAGGATAACAATCCTATCCTAACATCATTCAGGAACTAAAGTGCAATATCGTATATCCCTGGCCAATTCATGAATAAATAGAGAAAGAAGTATCTATAGTAATATAATAGGCCAAAGGGGTATATATACAAGATGAAAAGATCAAGAAAGAGAGGAATATACGGTAGTAACTTAATGTTAATGTATCCATAACATTTTGATCGTTAATATTTATAGCAAAATTGGGATAGCATTTAAAGTATATCGGGTCATTGGCTAGGTTACTTTGTAATACAGCTAATAAAGAATCATCAAAGTTTAAAAACCTATTGTCTCTTAACAAAATACATATAGGCACATCTAAACCTAATTTATGTAATGGTTTAATTGATACTTGGACAAGTCCTATGTGTAGAAACTTATTTTTTTTTCTATACCTGTTAATATCTTCAGTTGCTAATAATTTAATAGTTTCAATGTTCCTATTAATGGAAATCGTAGATTCAGAGATTTTAATATTATAATTTTTTATAAAATCAAAGTGTCCAGTTTTATAGAACATTTTAAAATATTCTTTTGGAATATTCCAATTTTGTAAATCACTTTCTATTTTTACTATTTTATTAGCAGTATCAGAAATTTTAGCATTATTTATTATGTTTTGATTTATAGGAGCATCCATTAAAATTTTTGTAGATAGTTATGAAGGAATAAAATAAAAGAATATTAGAGAAGATAACCAGCAAATACTACACAAAGAAATAATTATTAATGGATAACATCTAAGGTAGATATTGGCCCAAGGATAGTGCTAGTTCTCTCTTGATACTTCGTATAAAATCTCAAGACTGAATATCTATTTTCAAATTTTTTATCTTCTTCTTTGAAGGGCCTTTTCATTTTTTCTTCAGGGCGGAAGGGCTAAAATGGAGGCCTCAAAGGGCTTATTCATACTGTTCCAGGTCTTATTATTTCCCTGTAGAAATTCTCTTGTAAAAAAATATACGAGAGAACTATTTTCTCCCTTTATAAATTCTATTTGAAAATCAAACTTGGACAATAAAACGTGTCATCGGGTAAATATCTGTTTAGAAATTAAATTTTTAGCATCCTTTTGTAAAACATCTTTGGCTACTTTGCAGTCTACTCTTAGTAAAAAATCTTTTTTTATTAAATCATTTTGAAATTTGGTGACACATAATATTGTAGTAAGAAATTCTTTTTTAATAATACTATAATATTTTTGAGTATCATTCCAGATTGCTGAAGTGAATCTCACTAATTGTTCAACGGACTCTACCGAAATTCTCTGTTAAAGGATGCCTCATGTAATTACCCTCGAGATTATTTTCTTTGTTTTCTCTTGTTTTCAGCATTTCAAGCCTTTTCATAGTGGCTACAAGTCTTTTATGACTTTCCAGGACCATTGGTTCGTTTTTGGGGCAGTTCATTTGGGTTTTAAGCTTATCTATTTGTTTGGAGCTTTTAAAGTTGACAAATTGGTCTTGGACCAAAACTTCTAATAGACGAACTCGGATGAGAATTCCAACAACGCCGTTTGCTCCGAAACATGTATTTTAGACTAGGAGGAACCTTGGTTTGGGTCCTGAGGCTTTCAGACCCATTTTGGGTTATTGGGTAGATTTTAGTGAAAATAAAATAGTGGGTGTGGGGCCTACTTTTTATCAAAATAACCTCGAATGGTGATTTTATCAGTTTTATTAGATCCAAAATGTGAATTTTGGGTTAGTAGCATAGTTAGTTTGGGTCCCGAGCCTTATATTTTGTTTTGAGTGTCTAGACAAAAATTATTTAAAATAGCATAAAAGGGGTCCAGGGGGTTAAGTTGTTGTAACCATCCTCTTTTCATAAATTTGATGATTCCATTGGATTTGAAAGTTGTTGGTGTGGCCATTGTAGCAGCTAGTTGACCGCTATAGCGGCCATTGGCCATTTGATCTAGCTGCTTTAGTGGCCATTTGACTGCTTTAGCAGTAGTTTGACCATTTTACTAGGCCGCATAAGCAGACAAAGTGTCTTTTAAGAGGTAATCGCTGAGTTTAAGACCAAACCAAACCCACTTCATATTTTTGACATTTTAGGAGCTAGGAAGCTCCATTTTAGGCGATTCTCGATGAGTTCTTCTTGTATAATCATTGTCTATGTGTTATAACTTCATATTCCTCATTTTCCAAGAATATTCATTCCATTTTTCATGATTTCTATGCAAAGTTGCGATTTAAAAACCCCCATTCCACCATTTTTAAGCTTCCAAGATCGTTTTTTAGAGTTTTAAAGTGGGTCTCCAAGATTGGAACTTTAGGTGAGCTTCTAAGCTAGTATTTCATTATTTTGCATTTATTAATTTATGTTTTCATCTTTAAATCTTTAATTTTAAATATGAAATTTAGGGTTTTACCCAGTGAAGGGAAAATTATGTTTTCATTTGATTTGATGTCCGATTTTAACTTGTATTTAGTTGGCTTTCAGAGTTAGACTTTTCTTGATATGAGGAACCTGATTCTTCAATAAAATTCTAGCTTTTCCCTTTTCAATTTTGAGCCGATTTTCAAACTATTATTGGATACGGAACAAATATAGTCAATATGTGTATCATTTTACTCATATTAACATCTAGATTATGACTTTGACAACGCAATGTCATTCAAAGATCGTGGAGTGGAGGCGAGCAGTTTGTGGGCGATTCAGCAATGAGGTAGGATACGATCTACTCTTCTCTACGAGATGTTGTATTGTATAGAATGCATGCTATGTAAGGGTTATAGGATAGGTTTATAGCTAGTATATCCTGAATTGGTATGTTTAGGGAACTTAGAAAAGAAATGTGCATTGAGCCTTAGCCTAGATTACCCACTATAGTTGTAGGATTATATAGAGCCGGATTATAATTATTTGAATTTAAGTTGACATTTAGGACCCTTTAGTATAGGATTTACTATATCACTTATTGATATGGGTGATATCCCCCGATTAGGTCCTCCCAGTAGCTTAATGCCTGTAATTTACCTTAGTTTTTCTGAGTTATAATATTGATATCATTGCATATTGTATATTATTTGGCCCGTGGCCTTGGTTACGATACCAATTAGATACCAGGTTAGTTTTCTAAGCCTTGTAAGATTAGTGGTATAGCCTATAGATGCTTAAGCACTTATTTTTCTATTGCTTGGATACTGGTGATGGCATGCATACATTTAGATGCATTCATGCTTATTTAGTGGTATGATTTCAACTAAAAACCTTGGTTTTACTACTATTTTTGAAAAGGGATTTATTCCCACTTTTCACTTTCGAAACTGATTCTTTAAATGGAAGTCGTACCACCTCTACTGTTGATTTATGGTCTTTTGAGCTAAAGTTACTACTTTGGAAACTTAGACCAAGGTTGATTCTGTTCTATTTCTGATCCACTCCTTCTTTACTATTGACTTACTTCAGTTGAGGGAGTTTATGACCATTTCTACATTATTACTCCATTTTAGCACCAGATTGGATCTTGGGCATCAGATTTTACGGATATCTACTTATTTAGCATTGGTTTGAGTCTTATCACAATATTATATTCTTATTTCTCTTTGATACTGGATGGAGTATATTTATTATGATGGTTATTGGGAATCCTGGTTTGTAAAATAATAGTATATACGGATATCTCCAGTCCCTTATAGATTTCTCTATTTGGGAACCACGTGTTGGAAGAGGTGATATTTGTAGGTCCTGCCTTGCAAGTCGGCAAGCCGAAAGAGGTGTATATACTTGGTACAGTTAGGAACTAAGTCGATATGGTAGTATTTCTTTACGTTTCATTCATTCGGACATGTGCATTACCTATCACCAGTATAATTGTTTGGCGCTTGTATCAATCAATCTTATAGGGGTTGTATATGTACATGTTATGGTTGATGTTTTCTGAGTACTTACTTGTGCCTTCTGAGCTTATGGAGGCTCAGTTAGGTTATTGGTTTTCCGAGCAATCCGTTTGCATTATTATTCGATTATTGTTGTATAGTTTGTGGAAAGTTGGTTATGGATTGGTACTTGAGGTTTTAGGTACGGTTCCAAGTTCCTTTACTCCTTATTATGTTAAGATTTATTATTGTTATATTATCTTATACTTATTCACATTTCGGTTAGATACTCTGATTATGCTAGAGTTAGCTCCCTCATTGTTTATGATCCTTGTGATTTTAGACTAGCTCTCCCAGGGTGGTACCCTTATGTTGGGTGGTTTGGAGACAGTTCTGTATATATGTATTATGCTTACATTGTACTCTTGTTTTGTTAGAAGCCATTGTACTTACTTCACCAGGTTTTGGGGTTACATCTCTATATTAGTCTCTTTATTGGATTCATTTTTTGCTGCTTTATTCTTTTCTCTTGATAGTCCATAATTCGCTATTTCAGATTATGGGTTGGCTTACCTACTGGTAGAGTCCTGTAGATTGGTTCAGAGACGTTTGTATCCTATCTTTGGGAGGCTACAAGGCATTCTTATGAAATCCCAATTCTTGACTCTATATCATGTGTTTGTACTTCTATAAACCTCTAAGCACTTCTTTTGGTTCCATTCTTTCTCAAATGGATAGCACGAGGTTGTCGATAGATATAGAAGGGACTTCTACGCGTGCTTTTAGAGTTTTAGCTCAGAATCAGGATAGGGAGTTAGAGATTGGTATTGAGAATCTTCAGCGTCTGTCTGTAGGCCTATGGCCAGACTAGGCTCCTACAAAGTTTGTGACCACCTCAGCTTTTCAAGATACTGTGTTAGGGATTTTGAGTCTTTTCATGGATACTTCACAAACAGTGATGGTGCCTGATACATCGAGTGGTTCTCAGGCCATAGTTAGGTTTATTGGTGTGCAGCACGACTCTTTATCAATTTTAGAGTATGAGATTGGTTTCTCGAGTGGTTCAGACATACTTCTATGTTATTTCCCATAGAGCATGAGATGGTGCTTGGATTTATTAGAGGATTGACTTTACCATGGTGCTTGGCATCAGAGCATTTGAGAGCTGCTAGGTTTATTTTCTTTAGGTTGTAGATCATGCAAGAACTATAGAGAGGGCATGTCTTGAGACATATGGAGGTAGCGGTAAGAGGCTATGTTAGCAATACAGTGTTAGTGGTATCCCGTCCAGAGGTAGGGATCCACATAGAAGAGGTCAGCATCTCTTGTAGTCTATCAGGTTAGTTCAGGTAGCACCTTAGATTATAGATGGATCTCAGATAGGTCGTGGTGGTCACAGTGGGCAGAGTTTCGGACAGGCATTATGGGGTTCTTAGTCTAGGTCTTTAGGTCGTGACGGTTGTTCTAGGTCAGTAGGTACATTGCATCAAAGAGTTCTAGGCATAAAATGACATGTAAGGCATAAAAATAACTACAGGAAACTATCCAAGGAACTAGGTATAACAAGGCTAATGAAGCAATAAGAATAACTATCCTATCCTTACAGCATTAAGGAACTAAAGTGCAATACCGTATATCCATGGCCAATACATGAATAAATAGAGAAAGTAGTATATATAGTAATATAGGCCAAAGGGATACATATATAATATGAATAGATCAAGGAAGAGAGGGATATACGGTAGTAACATACATACATGTATACATATAGAGCTAACCCAACGGTAACTGCCTGAGGAAGTCAACTTAACATCTCGATAGCCAAGTAAAGGAGATAACTCTAGAATCATCAAGCCTATACCCAAAAGGGGGTGAATAATCCTGGGATAAACAATATAACTTCCAGAGAGGATAAAGGAATCAGAAATATACCTCCAATCTCAGGAACTAGTCCACAACCAAGTTTCCACGAACTAACCATAATTATCAATAATAAAGTAACCGGCTAGTCTAGGCAAACAAGTACCTAACCGGACCCCTATAAGCCTGAAAGGTTCATGAAAACACACAGCAAACAGCAACCATAACCATAACCTGTACCTATATAGCCTCCCCCCCCCATAAGAACGATAGATACATGCGCCAAACAACTATACTAGTGATAGGCAATGCACATGACTGGGTTAATGGAACATAAACCGAAATGCCATAACCATATCGTAGACACCAAACTCGAACCATTTCCATAAACTCAAATCATAAGTACCAAGTACCACACCATACCAAGTATATACAACTCCTCCAGCTCACCTAGCTAGCAAAAGCAGCACCTATGGCGACCATCCTTCTCCGACACGATGGCTCTCGGGTGAAGGGGCACCCTAAGGGATTCGAGAAATATGTCTACACTGCCTGGTCCACATCCAGGACTTCCAATAATCATCAATCCATCTACTCTATCCTGTACTTGAGAGAGAGAGAGATATAAAATCAGTGCACAGACTCGAACCCTGTATAAAAGGATGAAAATCCATAAATCCATTAACCAAGATCATACTCGGGACAAAATCATCATAATCATGTATAAAAAGTTGAAATATCCCTCGACCAAAGTAAATAGTAGTGGTAAAATGAGTGGATAAGAAATGGACCGAAATCAGCCTCAATCGAAGTTCCCTAACCTCATCTTTTGTTCCAAAAGCTTATAATCCAGTAAATAAGGTGGTACGATTCCCATTATAAAACAATCCATATTTTAAGTGAAAAGTTGGAATAAATCCCTTTTTGGAAATAGTAGTAAAATCAATGTTTTGATTGGAATCGTACCACTAAGTGAGCATGAATGCGCTTAAAAGTATGCATGGCATCACCAGTACCTAGACAGTACCACGATAAGTGCCTAAGCGTCGGTAAATTTCTGAAGTCCAACTGGCATCATAACCACGGCCTTGGGCCCAATAATAATAATCGACAAAATAACGCCTCATAACTCAGAAAACTACGATAAATGAGGGCGTAAAGTCGCTAAATGGTTTAATCGGGGAAAATACTACCCAATTCACTAAGTCGAATGGTAAACCTTATACTGAAGGATCTTTAATCATCAATTATAGTTATCATTCTTATAATCAAAAGTAATAGGATTCTACGGCCATAACAAGCAATCTATGCTAAGGTTCGGGGCACACTTATACCCAAGATTTCCTAAATAGGCTAAGTCAGGATTTACTAGTCATAAGTCTATCCTATAATACCTACCTAGCATGCAATTTATACCATACACAATCTCATAGAGAAGTAAACTGAAGCCTACCTCGACGCCGAACCGCAAGTCTTGAATCTTCCACAATTCGTCTGTCCTTGCTCCACGATCCCAAATCTATGTCACACTATAAAATATTAAACTACACATCATAACGAGTAAATAAGTACCCATATTGCTATATAAAACTCCGGGCCCAAAATTGGGCAAATAATGGGCCCGTGGGGCCTGCTAATGAAATCCAAAAATTGAATCCGTCACGAGGTCCCTCAAAGGACAAGGAATGTGTGCTCAAAAGTGGAGCACAAACGGGACACAAATCTGGGCCCAAGTTAGTCCCTAATTTTAGGATTTCAAAGACCTAATTTCTAAGAATTTACAATGAAATGGGATGGAATTCAGCGGGTAAAATGAGGAATAATGACCAAGGAGTGATGAGCTAACTTACCTTAGCTTCAATGAGTGAATCCCTACTCTTTTCACTCCTCATGCTCTCAATAATGGGGGGAGAGGGTTGAGAAAATGAGAGAAACTCAGGTGAAAAAGAGGATATAATAACCCAAGGTGCCACTAAAGCAGTCACCTGGCCAGTTAAGCACCTACCGCTAAAGTGGTCGGGCAATGAAAAGTGGAGGTCGCTAAAGCGACATCCGCTTAAGTGGACCTACACCGCTAAAGTAGACCTCAGTAAAATTGCCAAGACCGCTAAAGTGGCTAAGGGTCGGTAAAGCGACTACTGCTAAAGCGGCTCTTTGAGTGCTTTAGCAGTCAAACCAGATATCAACTACTAGATTTTAGCTAAATCCAAAATGGACTTCGATCGGGTGCTCGGGATTTGTTTGAAACCCCGTGCATGCAAGCAAACTATACAACCATACCAAATTCGACAGTCCAGACTCAAAAAAACCATCAAAATTTCCTTCCGTGGTTGTTTCGATCGAATGTGGGGCCTACACCTATAGTTCCATTTTCACCAAATCTACCAAATAGCCCAAAATGTGTCTGGAAGGCTCGAGACCCGAACCAAGGAACCCCCTAGCCTAAAATCAATGTTCCGAAGCAGATGGCGCTATCAGAATTTCCATATGAGATTGTTTTTTAGCAGTTGTGGTCCGAGACTAAATCTATAATAGCGAAAGCTCCAAAATAGGGAAATGAGTCTAAAACCCAAACAA
The DNA here is from genome assembly GCA_031232105.1 of Capsicum rhomboideum. NCBI lineage: Eukaryota > Viridiplantae > Streptophyta > Magnoliopsida > Solanales > Solanaceae > Capsicum > Capsicum rhomboideum. The sequence continues at coordinate 72,537,070 of CP124718.1, read as the reverse complement.
ACTTTCCGATAACAGAACCGACAGTTCTAACACATCATAAATGACCTGTAGCCGCTATGGGAATGCTCAAAATGCTGGAATCCATGGAAATCAAGAAAATGACCTCAAGGGTCATTATATTTATCTACTACTAAATGGACTTTCATTTGCAAAAGTTAATGGATAGAAAGAGCCCAAAAGCTCAAATGGATGAGGTACTGGGCCTGCGAGCATGGATACCTAGATTACCTCCAAGAAAGGACAACTTTCCCAAGGAATTTCACCAAAGGTATCCCTTTTTATTTCACATCCTTACTTAACTTTTCTAAATGGTCACAAACCCAAACTCAGTGATCCACTGGCCTCAAACTGGACTGAATACGACTGAAGCATATCAACCCAAATCACAACACGCGGATAACACGCCAATACAAGCACAACAAAGCTGAAACTCAGCCAGTCTAAAGGTAATCCAAGGCTAGAATCATGCTACAACTCCAACATCTAAACATAACCTTCTATTGCATTTCCAAACATACTATCAACTCCGAATCACGTAAAATGTCATCTGAGTCCTCTCAGCATAATCACAACACACCGTCCTCAAAAGGTTGAAGCTGACATACTAAAAATCCATGATGGAAAGCGCAAGAATAAGCCCGTAAGGATGCACCAACAGAGGTAACCAAGGTCTGCACACTTAGGCTAAAGGTACAACTTGGCTGGATGGCCCTCAAAACTGACGGTCAGAAGTACGAAGCACTAACCTCATAAAACTGAACGATCGGCTCTAGGATGTTTCACCAACTGTGGATAAAGCCATGTTAAGCCCATCTTAAGTACTCTTCTCCTGCTGAGAAGACAATCTATTATTCTGACCAAAATGAAGAATCGAGATCAGAAGCAGAAGAAACCAATAGCATATATCGATGGACCGCCTTCTGAGCATCTATCAAGCACGATATATCCAACCTGAAGGAAACTGAACCTGATATACAAGGAGTAGGCTTAGCCAGCCAAAAAAAGAATTCCCAACTGAGGCAAATCTGGAAACAGGGATGCAACAAAGTTATGCAAACCCAATATAAAATTCGAACACTGAAGTTGAACTACTCGATCTTAACTATCAAAACAGATCATGCTGACGAGTAGGCATCCACAAATCAAAATCTATCACAACTCTTAAGCCACCTTTCATAAAGGTCAAAATTATAACTGGGGCAAACAAGTCCTTACAAAGGCCAATTGCCCAAATCAACCTCGCTATTAGAAAAAATCAAATACATGTCTAACAATTTCAGCAAGGGACGAACTAAAATATCGCCGAAGAACATAATCAAAATGGATAGAAACCACTGGCTGAAGATGGAAGCAATCAACTCCACAACTGCAGGAAGGCATAATCCAACAAGGCATAACTAAGAACTTTCCAAGGCTGCAAGTAGTACTAGTGATAGCCATGACTTAAGCAAATTGAAATGTAGGACTCAACCGTTATTTGGCCAATCCAATAGCCAATCTTATGAAAACAAATGTTCACTCCCAAAGACACCTGTTTTGGTAATAAACAACTAATAACCGAGAACATACCATTGAGTAGAAGCATCCCACGAAGCCATAATAGGCCGAACGAGAGTTGAAATAGGAATTTCTAAAATCACCCATTTACCCCACCTTTGACTAGACCAAAACATGAACCACATCGCAGGAAGAATGGAGTATCCAACTCCACACCAATATCAAGATCAAACTAATCACCAGGAGACCAACCTAATGATCATAAGGTAAGCCTCAGACCTCTAAACATAAGGGACGGGTACTAGAACCAAAATGCCAACTCTAACTAAACATCGACATAAAAATCAAGGTCACCATTGGGCGATGAACTATCCAGATTGGAAGGACCAATCTCCAACAACAAGAGCGGCTAAAGAAAAGGATAGCAAAAGTTAGGATCACAATCGAGCTATGGAAGGAAAAACTTACCTCCATTTTCACAATACGAACGACAACCAAAAAAGGGAGGAATCACTGTGGTTCCAAACGAAAAAATGAGTTAATCCCTATGAGGCCAGTTACGAGATGGAGAGTTTGCATGGATTATTGAAAGATGAATTCTTAGACATAAAAAGATCATTTTCCTATGCCCTTCATGGACCAGATGTTAGATCGTCTTGCTGGTAAAGGATGGTATTATTTTCTCTATGGCTATTCGGGGTATAATCAGATTTTCATTACTCCCGAAGACCAAGAGAATACCATTTTCACTTGCCCATACGGGACATTCATATTTAAAAGGATGCCCTTTGGTCTATGTAATGCACCGACGACTTTCCCACGTTGCATGATGTCTATTTTCTCTGACATGGTGGAAGACACTATTGAGGTTTTTATGGATGATTTTTCTATTGTGGGAGACTCATTTGATGATTGCTTGGAACACCTTGCTAATGTGCTGCAAAGATGTGAGGAGTGCAACTTAGAGCTAAATTGGAAAAAATGTCACTTTATGGTCAATGAGGGTATCGTACTAGGGCATCAGATTTCAAAGAAAGGTATTGAAGTGGATAAGGTAAAGATTGAGGTGATTGAAAAGTTACCTCAACCGATCTCCGTGAAAGGAATTCGAAGTTTCTTGGGACATGCAGGATTTTATAGAAGATTCATCAAAGACTTCTCAAAAATCGCTAACCCACTATGCAAACTTTTGGAGAAAGAGCTGAAGTTCATGTTCGATGAGGCATGTCTTAAAGAATTTGAGTATCTGAAAGAAAAGTTGGTTTCATCCCCTATCATTGTGTCACCAGATTGGACAATGCCTTTTGAGGTTATATGTGACACTGGCGGGGTGGCTTTGGTTGCAGTCGTTTGCCAAAGACGTGAGAAGATTTTACATCCAATTTATTGTGCTAGCAAAGTACTTAATCCAGCTCAAAAGAATTATACTGTGACTGAGCAAGAGTTGTTGGCAGTGGTCTTCGCTTTTGAGAAATTTTGCTCTTATTTGATTAACACAAAGGTCATTGTACATACAGATCATGCAACACTTTGATATTTTATGTCGAAGAAGGATGCTAAGCCAAGGTTGATTCAGTGGGTACTACTATTACAGGAATTTGACTTTGAAGTCAAGGATCGAAAGGGAACTGAGAATCAAGTTACCGACCATTTATCACACCTTGAGGAGGAGTCCATGATTAAATTAAGGGATGATCTTGAGATTGATGATACTTTTCCAGATGAGCAAGTACTGGCAGCATCACTAGACTTAATCCCTTGGTTTGCTAATTTTGCCAACTTTTTGGAAAGTGATCTAGTTTCGAAAGATATGTCGTATCAGCAGCGAAAGAAATTCATGAATAAGGTGAGAAAATTCTTCTGGGATGAGCCGTATTTATTTAGGGTATGTACAGATGGCATGATTCAAATATGTATCCCATAGGTCGAGATAATGAGTATTTTGGAAGCATGTCATTCATCTCCAGTTGGGGGTCATCATGGAGGTGCGCGGACTGCCCATAAAATCTTGCAATGTGGGTACTACTGGCCCAGTATTTAAAAAGATGCTCATGATTATGCTCGCGCTTGTGACCAATGTCAAAGGCAAGGGAATATCTAACGCAGACACGAACTTCCCATGACAACTATACTTGAGCTTGAATTGTTTGACATGTGGGGAATTGACTTTATGGGCCCTTTTGTGAGATCACATGGGATGAAATAGATTTTGGTAGTTGTCGACTATGTTTCTAAGTAGATGGAGGCAATTGTGCTTCCTAATAACGAAGGAAGAAGTGTCACGACATTCTTGAAAAATAATATATTTTCATGATTCGGTACACCTCGAGTTATCATTAGTGATGGAGGATCCCACTTTTGCAATTGTCTATTCAAGGGCTTGCTTGAAAAATATGGTGTTAAACATAAGGTGGCAACACCTTACCATCCTCAGACAAGCGGGCAAGTAGAGGTGTCAAATCGTGAGATCAAGTCTATTTTGGCTAAAAATAGTGAATGCTAATAGGACTGATTGGGCTCAAAGATTGGATGATGCATTATGGGCATATTGAACTGCTTTCAAGATGCCAATTGGTGCATCACCATATCAGTTAGTTTTTGGAAAATCTTGTCATTTGCCTGTCGAACTTGAATATAAGGCTTTATGTGTCACGCCCCAAATCCCATTGAGGCGGATTGGCACCCATAGCCAATAACGCCCGAGAGAACCAACCTTTGCTTATATTCATTCAGGTGCATGACATAAGAAATACCACTATCATGTACGAGCATAAAAGGCTAAAAACAAAAATCGTGGAATATGTGATTATGACAATTGATAACCGGATATAGGATACCTTAGCACATTTCGGGATAGGACAAGTGTAATGTCAAAGTGAATACTATGTGCTGCAGAAGTATACGGACAGAGTAACCTTACATACCTTGTATTCTCAATACGAATATACAATCTTAGATGTGCATACAATAGTCCCACTCCTTCCTTAAGTTTCACTCTACAGCACAAATATATAACGGAGTTTACATTAACCATCAAATACCTTATAAATGCATATGACGACAATGAGTTACATGTTGGCCTTTAAAAGGTCATCTCCTTCTCTACAATACCATTTACGGCATTTCCATACCAACAATACCCAATCATGTCATAAATTGACCACAATATCATATACCAATAGCATTTCACAACAAAGTTTCTCCTTTACACTTTCTCATTCACACCATATCACAATTAATCCATTAGGTCACCTTAATACACCTCAGAGCAACATATCGGCCAAAATCCCATAATTTACACTTATAGAAAAATAACAAGTTTAATAACATAATCACACCATACATGTTGATATTTCATCATACGATGCTCTTTCATCAAAACCACAAGTCATCTTTCAAGTTTAAATTCTATAGATGACACATCTTTTACAAAATTACAAAGCGTCATGTTCAACACTTCCAAGCATAACCAACATGATATACATAATCTCTCATACATATAATATGTTAAATCATAAGATTAAACACTTACCCAAGCTTGAAAAATGATGATCTTGCTCCAACAGATGACTTAAGGTTCTTAGGGTTTGAGAGAAATAGCTTGTATTTTATATAAAAGGCATGAGAGTTTTGATTGAATAAAAATCAGCTTTGTGACTTTATATAGGCCCTCATGTCATCCTTAGCCAATTCTTGGCATTTAATGCTATGTTTGGCTTGGTCAATGGAAGAATGGGTCATTTGACCCATTTGGCCATGTCCTTTTTCCTTATTTTGGGCCTTTATTGAGCCCAATTCACTTAAGTCAATAAAATCAATATTTCTTATGTTTAAATCATTTCATACATGTTACGACAATATTACCACTCACACGATTTATATTCGTAGCCTCAATCCCAAAAATAAGTGGTTCTAGCCACGTATGACTTATTTTAACCGAAAGGGTAAAAACGACATTTGGATGCCAAATTCGTCCACGGATAATATTATAAAAATGTAATGTCAATATTTCAATTATCCCATGTACAAGCTCGTGGTTGTATAAGGAATGTGGCAAAAAGCGCCCTGGTAAGCCCCCGGGCACCCTTGGGACTTTGAAAAATTTCCAACATTTGAGAGGTGCGCACAAGCAGCCTGGCATGCCCTAGGGCGCTCCAACTTGCTGCCTGTGCCCAAAAATTTTGGGCAATAAGAGGCCTGGCACGCCCTCTGGCTCGCTTGGCCCTTATTTTTTTTGAAAATTTTCGTTCTTTGACTTTTCTTTGCGGGTTTGGTTAGATACTTCAAGTTCTATTCTTTAAATTACTTCTTACCTTTAATATCCTTTGTTTGGAGGTCCTCCAAGTATCGTTTTTAACCCCACAAATACTCCACGAAGTCACAAAACACCTCCTACGAAGGTCTAATCACATGTACGAGGCCCAATATCAATTATCTCATCAATAACATTATAAAATACATACTTATGGCTCTCGACACCTAAGTTAACATTGTTCAAAGTCGTCAAGTAGGGTTGGAAAGGTATGGGGTGTTACATTCTTCCCCCCTTAGAAATATTCGTCCTTGAATGTTAACAATATGGCTTCAACTACGATAAATGCATCTCTATATTAGCATACATATACATAAACACTTAAGGCTCGTGGATACTTACTTTTATCGCTCCACTTCCGCACTTTGAACTTTTTCGTCCATTTGAAATAGATGGGGGTACTTGGATTTCATCATTTCTTCAGCTGTCCATGTGATCTCCTCTACTTGTTGATTTCTCCAAAGGACTTTTTCGAAAACTATGTCTTTATTCCTCAACCTCTTTACTTGTCGATCTATAATAGCAATGGACACCTCTTCATAAGTAAGATCCTCCGTAACTTGGACATCCTCAACGGGAACAATACGAGATGGATCTCTTATGCACTTTCAAAGCATCGAAACATGAAACACTGGATGGACTGAGGAGAGTTCTTGGGGTAGTGCCAACTCATACACAACTTGCCCAAATCTTCTAATAATTTCATATGGGCCTATATAACGTGGACTCAATTTTCCTTTCTTTCCGAACCGCATTATCCCTTTCATTAGTGACACCTTTAAAAATACCCAATCACCTATGGCGAATTCGAGCCCTCTTCTTCTAACATCAGCATATGACTTGTGTCGACTCTGGGCCGTTTGTAGCCGCTGTTGGATCACTTTAACTTTCTCCATAGCCTGTTGAACAAGATTTGGACCAAGTAAAGCAGTTTCACCCGCTTCAAACCATCCAATTGGTGATTTACATTTCCTTCCGTACAAAGCTTTATAAGGTGCCGTTTTAATACTTGAATGATAGCTATTGTTGTATGCAAATTCAATAAGAGGCAAATGGTCATCCCAACTGCCTTAAAAATCTAACGTACATGCTCGTAGCATATCTTCAAGTGTTTGAATAGTACGTTCTGCTTGTCCATCAGTCTGAGGATGGAAATCCGTACTCAAGTTCACCTGTGTACCCAAACTATGCTGAAAAGATCTCCAAAAATGGGCAGTAAACTGAGCTCCCCTTTCTGATATAATGGAGATCGAAATCCCATGTAACCGCACTATTTCTTTAACATAAAAACCTTGCATAGTCCTTAGCTATATAGGTGGTTCTGACTGGTAGGAAATGCGCTGACTTGGTAAGCCTGTCAACTATAACCCATATAGAATCAAATTTCCATAGTGTACGAGGCAAACCTGTGATAAAATCCATATTAATCATATCCCATTTCTAGATTTGAAGATTGATACATTGCATGTAACCCCCTAGTTTCTGATGCTCTACTTTCACTTGCTGACAATTCGGGCATTGAGCAATAAATTCTGCATTATTATTCTTCATATTTCCCCACCAATACACTTCTTTTAAATCATGGTACATTTTAGTAGCACCCGGATGAATAGAATAGCGCGAATGATACTCCTCTGTCATAATTCATTTTCTCAGCTCATCTACATCCGGTACACATAATCATCCTTGGTATTGAAGTACCCCTTCTTGTGTAAGATCAAAGGCTGCAGTCAGACCCTGTTGTACATTCTCTTTTAGCTGCAACAACATAGAATCCGCAAACTGCTTCTCTTTCACTTCGGCTATTAAGGAGGATTCCGCTGCATTTTGCAAAATAACTCCATCATCTGAGGATTCAAGAAGATGAACTCCCAAGCTGGCTAATTGATGTAGATATTTGATTATCTCTTGCTTTTCAGTCAACTAGCCACTAGTGCTTTCTACTGCCTTACGGCTCAATGCATCAGCTACCACATTTGCTTTGCCTGGATGATAGAGAATATCAATATCATAGTCTTTTAAGAGCTCTAACCACCTTCGTTGCCTCAAATTGAGTTCCTTCTGCTTAAAGATATATTGCAAACTTTTGTGATCCGTATAGATATCAACATGAACTCCATATAAATAATGACGCCATATCTTTAAAGCAAAAACCATCGCTGCTAATTCAAGATCATGTGTGGGATAATTTTTCTCATGTGGCCAAAACTGTCGTGAGGTATATGCTATGACATTTTAGTGCTGCATCAATACACATCCGAGGCCAACCCCGGAAGCATCACAATACATTGCATAACCTTCGGTGCCTTTGGGAAGTACAAAAACTGGTGTGGAGGTTAATTTATATTTCAACTCTTGGAAGCTTTTCTAACACGTATCATTCCACTGAAATTTAACCGCCTTATGTGTAAGCTTTGTTAACGGTGCAACAATGGAGGAAAAACCTTCCACAAATCTTCTGTAATAACCTATTATTCCAAGAAAACTATGAATCTCTGTGGGTGTCATAGGTCTTGGCCAATTTTTCACCACTTCAATCTTCTGAGTATCAACCTGTATCCCTTCATCTGACAAAATGTGACCCAAGAATGCGACTGATTTTAACCAAAACTCACACTTAGAGAACTTTGCATACAACTTACGCTCACGAAGAATCTGTAACACCTGCCGTAAGTGATTAGTATGGTCCTCTGGTTATCTTGAATAAACCAAGATGTCATCTATAAATAACGTCATGAACACATCTAGAAATGTCTTAAACACCCTATTCATCAAATCCATGAACACAGCTGGTGCATTTGTTAGTCCAAATGACATAACTAAAAATTCATAATGGCCATACCGTGCTCGAAAAGCTATCTTGGGTACATCTTCTTCTCTAACTCTTACTTGATGGTAACTCGACCTCAAGTCAATCTTTGAAAAACACTTGGCACCCTGTAACTGATCAAACAAATCATTAATTCTAGGGAGGGGATATTTGTTCTTGATCGTTACATTATTCAATTGCAGATAGTCGATGCACATTCTCAACGTGCCATCTTTCTTCCATACAAATAATACCGGTGCACCCCACGGGGACATACTAGGCCTGATGAAGCCCTTGTCCAGCAAATCTTTCAACTCCTCCTTCCAATTCACGCAATTCTGCTGGAGCCATTCTATATGGAGGAATAGAGATAGGCTGAGTGCCTGGAATTACATCAATACCAAACTCTACTAACCATTCTGGGGGTAAGCCTGGAAGATCCTCTGGAAATACATCAAGAAATTCATTGACCACTTGAACCGACTGCGGAGTTAGTGGTTCCACATCATTATCTTTTACTTAGTGGTTCCACATCATTATCTTTCACTCACACTAAGTGACATATGTACCCCTTGGCAATCATTTTCCTTGCTTTCAAATAGGAAAGAAATCTTCCTCTTGGTGCCCCCACATTACCCTACCATTCAAGAACATTTTCCTGCAGAAAACAAAAATGCACCTTCTTGGCCCGGCAATCTACCGTGGCATAAAAAGAAGCCAACAAATCCATCCCCATTATCACATCAAAATCCACCATGTCTAGTTCGATGAGGTCAACCAGTGTATCATGACCACACACAGTTACCACACAATTATGATATATTCTCTTTGCAACAATATATTCACCCACCTGTGTAGATACTTCAATTGACTTAATTAATAATTCTTGTGCCTTTGCAAAATTTGCAGCAATCAATGGAGTAACATAGGACAATGTAGAACCTGGGTCAATCAATGCATATACATTATATAAAAATATGGATAATGTACCTGTGACGACATCAGGAGAAGTCCCCGAATTCTGTCGGTCCACCAGAGTATAAGTGCGATTCTGGACCCCACTAGTACTGGCTACTCCTCTGGAACCTCTACCAGGACCAACAAACTGCACACCTCATCCTAAAGAAGGAACCGATGATGATGACACAACAGCCGATCCTGCCGGTCGTGCTATACCACCCATGCTCCTTTGGGGACACTCTTTCATCATGTGCCCCATCATACCGCACCAAAAGCAAGCATTTATCCCCAATTGACATGTACCTACATGAATACGGCCGCAGTACTGACACTGCTGACGAGGAAATCCTGCTGTCTGTGATCCGTGAACTCCACTACTCTGCCCAGATTGACCACCTCTAGACCCTCGAAATTGAGAGTGAGCACCTGCTTTGGAATAAGAGAATGATGGTCTAGGCAGTCTGGGAAACATCCGAGGCCTAGATCCTCCTTGGGACATCATAGATTGTCCCATAGTTCTAGCCCTTTTGGACTGTCCTCTGTCAGATGCATGTGCCCTTCTTCTTTGTCTTTGATCTTCAATTTTCTGGGAGAAGTCTTGTATTCTAGCTATGTCCATATCCTTATTCAAGGCAGCAATGGTGCAATCCCTTACCAAATATGGATCTAATCTATCCATGTATCGATGGACTCTGTCTGTCATTGTAGCTACAACATTTGGAGCATATCGAGCCAAGGAATTAAATTGCAAACTGTATTCTCTAACGCTCAAATTTCCCTGACGGAGATTTAGAAACTGATCTGCACGTGCCTCCCGAATCTCATATGGGAGGTATTGATCAAGGAATGCTGCTTTAAATTCCTCCCAATTTAGCGGCATTGCACCGATACCACGAGACTTCTTCCAATCTTCATACCATAATATCGCATCACCTTTCAATCTATAGGCCGCTAGTTCAACTGTTTCAACACCAGTCACGTGCATAACTTCTAGAGCCCTCTGAATTTGATCCACAAAGTCCTGTGGATCTGGTTTCAGATCTGACCCAGTGAATATAGGAGGGTCCAATTTCAGAAAATCCTGTGTTCTGCGACTCGCCACTCTAGCCGCATCATCCTCATGTGTCGTTGGACCAGTTCGTCCTTGACTTTGTGCCGCCACTAACTGAGTTAACATATGTACTGCATTTCTTAGATCCTGATTCGTGGCAGTCATTGGTGGTTCTGCGGGTACTTCTCTACCGACTGGCTCTTCCGGAGCTAGAAAAGTAGAAGAAGACCGCGATGAAATTTCAGCATTTGCTCCACCTTGACTAGCTTGGTCAGGTGGTAATCTACTCATTCCTTATCCAGCAGGCATATCTACCTGCTTACCTTTACCTCTACCTCTCCTTGTGATCGGCATTGTTACTATATCAAAGAAAATCAATTCCAATGGTCAGATAAAATTCAACTTACAACACTGGCTCTATTGCACGATCTAGAAATGAAGGAAAGAAACGACACCTAAATGTCCCGTAGACTCCTACTTATAAATGTGGTGCACAACACATCGATAAGCAAGACTCTAGTCAGACACGGCTTTGTAGAAACCCGTAGAAGGACCTGCTCTGATACCACTTTTGTCACACCCCAAATCCCATTGAGGCAGATTGGCACCCATAGCCGATAAGGCCCGAGAGAACCAACCTTTGCTTATATTCATTCATGTGCATGACATGAGAAATACCACTATCATGTACGAGAATAAAAGGCTAAAAATGGAAATCATGGAACATGTGATAATGACAATTGATAACCGGATAAAGGATACCTTAGCACATTTTGGGATAGGACAAGTGTAATGTCAAAGTGAATACTATGTGCTGCAGAAGGATACGGATAGAGTAACCTTACATACCTTGTATTCTCAATACGAATATACAATCTTAGATGTGCATGAAATAGTCCCACTCCTTCCTTATGTTTCACTCTACAACACAAATACATAATGGAGTTTACATTAACCATCAAATACCTTACAAATGCATATGACGACAATGAGTTACATGTTTGCCTTTAAAATGTCATCTCTTTCTCTACAATTCCATTTACAGCATTGCCATACCAACAATACCCCAATCATGTCATAAATTGACCACAATATCATATACCAATAGCATTTCACAACAAAGTTTCTCCTTTACACTTTCTCATTCACACCATATCACAATTAATCCATCAAGTCACCTTAATACACCTCATAGCAACATATCGGTCAAAATCCCATAATTTACACTTGTAGAAAATTAACAAGTTTAATAACATAATCACACTATACATGTTGATATTTCATCCATACCATGCTCTTTCATCAAAACCACAAGTCATATTTCAAGTTTAAATTCCATAGATGACACATCTTTTACAAAATTACAAAGTGCCATGTTCAACACTTCCAAGCATAACCAACATGATCTACATAATATCTCACACATATAATATGTTAAATCATAAGATTAAACACTTACCCAAGTTTGAAAAATGATGATCTTGCTCCAAGAGATGACTTAAGGTTCTTAGGGTTTGAGATAAATATCTTGTATTTTATCTAAAAGGCATGAGAGTTTTGATTGAATAAAAATCAGCTTTGTGCCTTTATATAGGCCCTCATGTCATCCTTAGCCAATTCATTGCATTTAATGCTATATTTGGCTTGGTTATTGGAAGAATGGGTCATTTGACCCATTTGGCCCATGTCCTTTTTCCTTATTTTGGGCCTTTATTGAGCCCAATCCACTTAAGCCAATAAAATCAATATTTCTTGTGTTTAAATCATTTCATACGTGTTACGACAATATTCCTACTCATGCGCTTTATATTCGTAGCCTCAATCCCAAAAACAAGCGATTCTAGCCACGTATGACTTATTTTGATCGAAAGGGTAAAAATGTCATTTGGATGCCAAATTCGTCCACGAATAATCTTATCAAAATGGAATGCCAATATTTCAATTATCCCATGTATAGGCTCATGGTTGTAGAAGGAATGTGGAAAAAAGTAGGCTGGTATGCCCCCGGGTACCCTTGGGACTTAGAAAAATTTCCAACATTTGAGAGGTGCGCACAAGCAGCCTGGCACGCCCTTGGGTGTGCCACCTCGCTGCTTTTGCCCAAAGATTTTGGGCAATAAGAGGCCTGGTACGCCCTCTGGCGCACCTGGCCCTTATTTTTTTGAAAATTTTCGTTCTTTGACTTTTCTTTGCGGGTTTGGTTAGATACTTCAAGTTCTATTCTTTAACTTACTTCTTACCTTTAATATCCTTTGTTTGGAGGTCCTCCAAGTCTCGTTTTTAACCCCACAAATACTCTGCAAAGTCACAAAACACCTCCTACGAAGGTATAATCACATGTACGAGGCCCAATATCAATTATCTCATCAATAACATTACAAAATACATACTTATGGCTCTCGACACCTAAGTAAACATTGTTCAAAGTCGTCAAGTAGGGTCGGGAAGGTACGGGGTGTTACATTATGGGCTTTGAAAAGGTTTAATTTAGACTGGAGTGAAGCGGCTAAATTAAGACTTAAGCAGATGAATGAGATGGATGAATTTCGTCTCCGGGCTTATGAAATTTCAGCAATATATAAAGAGAAGATGAAATTATATCATGAACGATGCATTGAGAAATGAGAGTTTCACCCGGGAGATTTGGTGCTACTTTATAACTCCAAGATTCACTTGTTTACTGGAAAGTTAAAGTCCAAATGGTCTGGACCATTCACGGTGGTCAGGGTTGTCACGCCCGAAACCCCATCAGGATTGGACTGGCACCCGAAGCCGATATGGCCCGAGAGAACCAAGCTTTGCTTATATTCACTCATATGCATGTCATAGGCAACACCACCATTACGTAAGAACATGAAAGGCGAAATATTGAAAACATGGAACATGGGACATGTATATATACATATGTGAAACTTGGCCGTTGAGGCCATCAAATCAAAACGACATGTACCTTTTACATTTATACACCCACACATGTCTACAAAAGCCTCTACATAGACATTTACCAAAACCAACTGAAAGTCGGGACAAGTCCCACTTTATACAACATATACAATACCAAAACATATGTGCAACTGTGACTCGGAGAAGCCCCGAACTAACTGGAGCTCACCAAGGATCCGCAACGATGGGCAATGTACTGTGGAGGCCTACTAGGACCTGCGCCTGCAGCAAGTAAGGTAAATTCCCCAAGAGGGGTCAGTACGAAGAATGTACTGAGTATGCAAGGCTCAAATGAAACTATATGATATGTGAGTATTCCAATGAAATCAAATTCAAATGCATAACCAATAAGGATAAGTCACTATGCTGAACTTTGGAAACCATGTATATTGCTTTCTTTACTTTCTTTGTTTCTTTGATTCTATGGTTATTCATCTTTGCCTGTGAACTGTGATACCCGGGCCCCGACTGAACAGTGGGTTTAACATAACATAACGTTATGTTGGGATCAGCTCGAGCTAGGCTTATGCCTTTAGAGCTACCACCCTAAGAATCAAAGCATTGGGTTCGGCTCGAGCTAGGTTATTACCTCTAGCGCTGCCACCCATAAACCAACATATCAGGTTCAGCTCGATCTAGGTTATACCTCTAGAGCTACCCCCTGTTAGGTTCGGTATGAGCTAGGCTTATGCCCCTAGGACTTCCCCCTGATCCAACAATCTTGGGATCTACTTGAGCTAGGCATTTCGCCCCCAAAGCTGCCACCCATACTTGATCATTAACCACATATGAATTACTTTATTCTTTACTTTGGGATTGATACAATGATAGTCATAACCTTATGGGAAGATTTGGATCAATAATCAATGAGTGAGAGACATGTGAATAAACATTATTGGAAACATAGCCTTATTGGAAACATAACACCTTTGAAACCATTGGACACTAATCAATGAACAAGATACATGAATGTAACCACTATTGGAACTTTGGAATGTAACCTTATTGGTCCTTTGGAACACTATCAATGAATATGAGACATGAGATTTGCAATTGCTCAATGAATAGGAAACATGTGATATTAGCCATTGATAACCGGGAATAGGATACCTTAGCACATTTCAGAATAGGACAAGGGTAACGTCAATTTGAATTTTATATACTGCAAAAAAATACGGACAAAGTAACCTTACTTACCTTCACTTCCAAGTATGAATACACAATCCTATATATGAACACAATAGTCCAGCTTCTTCCTTACGTCTTATTCTACAATACAAGTTCATGCCGGAACTTGCATTAGCAACTAGTCACTATGCAGGCATACAAGGAGACAATGAACTATATGACTGCCGTATAACATCATGTAACCCCTTACAATACAATCCAAGTCCTTTTCATATAAAAACACCACAACATTACGAACATTGACCAAGAGATCATACATCGATAGCATTACACACCACACTTACCCTTTACGCTTTACTCTTTACCATTCCGTCACAATTATTCCTTTATAACAACATATGAACAACCATCCATACTTAATACAGTCCAAAACACCTCCATACGATACTTTAAATTCATTAAAGCGACATCACAAGTTGATAAGTACATCCAAAAAGGGTATAGGGGTTTTCGGGGATCAACTAGAGATGAAAACGCACAAAACGGAAACCTGGGCTGACCTGCGCTGCCACCTGCGCCCTCAGGTTGATGAGGTGCACGCACAGATGGCCTATAGAAAATTCCATGGGCATCTGCGCCCGCAGATGCCCTCGTCTGCGGGGGCAAATGCCCGTTTTGGTCCGAAATGGTCTCTTTTGGGTCTTTTAATGCAATGAATGGTCCATGATCATAACCAAACTTATTTTGACATTTTTTTGATCATCTTAAACACCAAAATTCATCCATGTTCTCACAACACACATAAACAACACCCAAAACTATATTTCACGGCCAATACGGCACCAAAACCATAACCCATTTCACAATAACAATTCCAAACGTTATACACAAGGATTAAACAAAGGAAGACTATAATCACATCTCACATGTTAATATTTACTCCACCAAGTTCATTTCCTTCAAGACCACAAGTGCATATTCAAGTTCATAAGACAAACCATCCTCCGATTTAGCAAACATGTAACATTTCACACCTTGTGAACTTCTCAATACTCCAGCAACATAAAAAACATAATATAAACCATATCTCATGTATAAAATATATTAAACCATCATAATAAACACTTACCAAGTCTTACAAGTTGATGATCTTGGCCACAAGGAGATGAGAGCTTAGGGTTTGTCTATTTGAGAGAAAAATGTGGAAAAATTAGAAAAGGGCATAAGAGTTCAATGGAAATAAAAATCTGATTTTTCTCTCTTTATATAGTCCCTCAAGTATCTCTTATCTCTTTCTTAGCATTAAATGCAAGGGTTGATTTGTCAAATGGAGAAAATTGGAAGAATGGGTCAAAATCCCATGTTGGGCCATGTCTTCCCTTATGATTTTGGGCTTCATTTTGGGCCCAATTGTGTAGGACTTATTCATGACCACATACATATTAATAAATAATTCATCAATTCTCTTATGCTTCCATTTTCCCACAAATGTTACGGTAGTCAGCTAGACTCGAAAACATATGGGGTGTTACATTCTCCCTCCCTTAGAAACATTCGTCCTCGAATGTTAGTGTTATTATTCAAAGTAAGAAATTACAAGTATAGGAGCATTCTTCATGTCATCATAGAGAGATATACGCAAAGATTATAAATACTTACTTTTCATTCATCCCTTTGGAACAAATGAGGGTACTTGGATTTCATCATTTCTTCAGCTTCCCATGTGACCTCTTCTATTTGCTGATTTTTCCAAAGTACCTTTACGGATGCTATATATTTATTCCTTAACCGCTTCACTTGTATATACAAAATGGCAATAGGTACCTCCTTATAGGTAAGATCCTCCGTAACTTGGACATCTTCACTTGGAACAATACGAAATGGATCTCCTATGCATTTTTGAAGCATCGAGACATGAAATACCGGATGAACTGTGGAGAGTTCTTGGGGTAGTGCTAACTCATAAGCAACATGCCCAAATCTTCTAATAATTTCATAAGGGCCTATATAACGTGGACTCAATTTCCCTTTCTTTTCGAACAACATTACCCCTTTCATTGGTGACACCTTAAGAAATACCCAATCACCTATGGCGAACTCTAGTCCTCTACTTCTAACATCGGCATATGACTTGTGTCGACTCTGAGCCATCTGTAATTGTTGTTGAATCACTTTAACCTTCTCCATAGCCTGATGAACAAGGTCTAGCCCAAGTAAAGCAGTCTCACGTGCTTCAAACCACACCCAATTGGTGATCTACATTTTCTTCCATATAATGCTTCATAAGGTGCAATTTTAATACTTGAATGATAGTTATTATTGTAAGCAAATTCAATAAGAGGCAGATGGTTATCCCAACTACTTGAAAATCTAACACACAAGCCCATAGCATATATTCAAGTGTTTGGATAGTACGTTCTTCTTGTCCATCAGTCTGAGGATGGAAAGTCATACTCAAATTCACTTGTGTGCCCAAACTCTGCTAAAAAGATCTCCAAAAGTGCGCTGTGAACTGTGCTCCTCTTTCTGATATAATGGAAAGTGGAATTTTATACAATCGTACTATCTCTTTCATATATAAGTTTGCATAATCCTCAGCTGTATAGGTGATCTTAACTGGTAGAAAATGCGCTGACTTGGTAAGCCTGTCCACTATAACCCATATAGAATCAAATTTCCGCAATGTACGGGGCAAACCTATGATGAAGTCCATATTAATCATATCCCATTTCCAGACTGGAAGATTAATACATTGCATGTAACCTCCTGGTTTCTGATGCTCTACCTTTACTTATTGACAATTGGGGCACTGAGCAACAAATTCTGCAATATTCTTCTTCATATTTCCCCACCAATACACTTCTTTTAAATCATGATACATTTTAGTAGCACCCGGATGGATAGAATAGCGCGAATAATGCGCCTCTGTCATAATTCATTTCCTCAACTCATCTACATCTGGTACGCATAATCTGCCTTGGCATTGTAGCACCCCTTCTTGTGTAAGATCAAATGCCTTTGTCAAATTTTATTGTACATTTTCCTTTAGCTGCAATAGCATAGGATCTGCAAACTGCTTCTCTTTCACTTCAGCTGTCATTTTGTACAATAACTCCTTCATTCGAGGATTCAAGAAGACGAACCCCCAAGCTTGCTAATTGATATAAATCTTTGATTATCTCTTTCTTTTCCGTCAAGTGGTCATCAATGACTCCGGTTGCCTTGCGGCTTAATGCATCAGCTACCACATTTGCTTTTCCTGGATGGTATAGAATATCAATATCATAATTTTTTAATAACTCAAGCCACCTTCTTTACCTTAAATTGAGTTGTTTCTTCTTAAATATATACTGCAGACTTTTGTGATTAGTATAAATATCAACATGAACTCCACACAAATAATGATGCCATATCTTTAAATCAAAAACCACCACTGTTAATTCAAGATCATGTGTGGGATAGTTTCTTTCATGTGGTCGTAACTGTCGTGAGGCATATGCTATGACATACACTGCAAAACCTCAGTACCTTCAAGAAGTACTAAAACTGGTGTGGAGGTTAATTTATCTTTCAACTTTTGGAAGCTTTTCTCACACGCATCATTCCACTAAAATTTAATTGCTTTGTGTGTAAGCTTTGTTAACGGTGCAGCAATAGAGGAAAAACCTTCCACAAATCTTCGGTAATTACCTGCCAATCCAAGAAAACTATGAATTTCTGTGGGTGTCGTAGGTTTTGGCCAGTTTTTCACTGCTTCAATTTTTTGTGTATCAACCTGTATCCTTTCATCTGACACAATGTAACCCAAGAAGGAAATTGATTTTAACCAAAACTCACACTTGGAGAACTTTGCATACAACTTACGCTCACAGAGTATTTGCAACACCTGTCGTAACTGATTATCATGGTCCTTTGGTGATCTTGAATAAACCAGAATATCATCTATAAATACTATGACGAACAAGCCCAGAAATGGCTTAAGCACCCTATTCATCAAATCCATGAACACAGCTGGTGCATTTGTTAGTCCAAATGACATAACTAAAAATTCATAATGGCCATACCGTGTTTGAAATGCTGTCTTGGGAACATCGTCTTCTCTAACTCTGACTTGATGGTAACCCGACCTCAAGTCAATCTTTGTAAAACACTTGGCACCTTATAACTGATCAAACAAATCATCAATTCGATGAAGGGGATATTTGTTCTTGATCGTTACCTTATTCAATTGTCGATAGTCGATGCACATTCTCAACGTGCTATCTTTCTTCCGTACGAATAATATCGGTGCGCCCCACAGGGATATACTAGGCCTGATGAAGCCTTTGTCCAGCAAATCTTTCAATTGCTCCTTCAATTCACGCAATTCTGTCGGAGCCATTCTATATGGAGGGATAGAAATAGGCTGAGTGCCTGGAATCACATCAATGCCACATTCTACTTCCCTTTCTGGGGGTAAGCCTGAAAGGTCTTCTGGAAATATATCCAGAAATTCACTAACCACTGGAACCGACTGAGGAGTTAGTGATTCCACTTCATTATCTTGCACCCGTACCATATGACATACGTAACCCTTAGAAATCATTTTCCTGGCTTTTTGATAAGAAATAAATCTTCCTATAGGTGCCCCTACATCACCCTTACATTCAAAAACATCCATTTGTGGAAAATAAAAATGTACCTTCTTGGCCCGGCAATTAACCGTGGCGTAACAAGAAGCTAACCAATCCATTTCCATTATCACATCGAAATCCACCATGTCAAGTTCAATAAGATCGGCCAGTGTATCATGAACACACACCGTTACCACACAATTTCGATATACTCTTTTTGCAATAATACATTTGCCAACCAGTGTAGGCACTTCAATTGATTTAATTAATAATTCTTGTGCCTTTGCTAATTTTGCAACAATCAACAAAGTAACATAGGAAAATGTAGAACCTGGATCAATCAGTGCATATACATTATATGAGAATATGGATAATGTACCTGTGACAACATCAGGAGAAGCCTCTGAATTTTGTCGGTCCACCAAAGAATAAGTACGATTCTGGACCCCACTAGTACTGGCTGCTCCTCTGGCACCCCTACCCAGGCCAACAGACTGCACACCTGGCCCAGTGAAGGAACCGATGCTAATGACGCAATGACCAATCCTGCCGGTCGTGCTATACCATCCATGCTCCTCTAGGTACACTCTCTCATCATGTGTCCTGTCACACCGCACCAGAAGCAAGCATTTGTCCCCACTCTACATGTACCTGAATGAATACGTCCGCAGTGCTGACATTGCTGACGGGGAAAACCTGTTGCCTGTGATCCGTGAACCCCACTACTCTGTCCAGATAGACCACCTCTAGACCCTCAAAATTGAGAGTGAGCACCTGCTATAGAATATGAGAACGATGGTCTAGGTGGTCTAGGAAACATACGAGGCCTAGATCCTCCTTGAGACATCATAGACGGTCCCATAGGTCTAGCCCGTTTAGATTGTCCCTTGTCAAATTCATGTACTCTTCTTCTTTGTCTTTGATCTTCCATTTTCTGGGCGAAGGCTTGAATTCTCTCTATGTCCATGTCCTTGTTCAAGGCAGCAATGGTGCAATCGCTTACCAAATATGGTTCTAATCGGTCCACGTATCGATGCACTCTATTTGTCATTGTAGCCACCATATTTGGAGCATATCGAGCCAAGGAATTGAATTGCAAACTATATTCTCTGACGCTCAAATTTCCTTGACGAATATTCAAGAATTGATCCACACGTGCCTCACGGATCTCATAGGGAAGATAATGATCAAGAAAAGCCGCTTTAAATTCTTCCCAGTTTATTGGCATTGTACCGATACCACGTGACTTCTTCCAATTCTCATACCATAATATCGCTTCTCCTTTCAACCTGTACGTAGCAAGTTCAACTGTTTCTACCCCTGTCACGTGTATAACTTCCAAAGCCCTCTGAATTTGATCCATGAAGTCCTATGGATCTGCTTTCTAATCCGACCCTGTGAATATAGGAGGGTCCAGTTTTAAGAAATACTGTGTTCTGCGACTCGCCACCCTAGTCGTATCATCTTCATTTGTCATTGGACCAGTTCGTCCTTGACTTTGTGCTGTCGCTAACTGTGTCAACATATGTACTGCATTTCTAAGGTCTTGATCTATGGTTTTCATTGGTGGTTCTGCGGGTACTTCTCTACCAACTGGCTCTTCCGGAACTGGATAAGTAGAAGAAGACCGCGATGAAATTTTAGCATTTGCTCCACCTTGACTAGCTTGGTCAGGTTGTAATCTACTCATTCCTTCTTCCGCAGGCATGTCTACCTGTTTGCCTTTACCTCTACCTCTTCTTGTCATTGGCATTGTTACTATACTAGAGAAAAACAATTACCAGGGTCAGATACAATTCAACTTACAACACTGGCTCTATTGCACGATCTAGAAGCAAAGAAAAGAAACAACATCCTAAATGTCCCGTAGCCTCCTACTTATAAATGTGGTGCACCACACATCGATAAGTAAGACTCTACTCAGACTTGGATTTGTAGACACCCTTAGAACGACCTGCTCTGATACCACTTTTGTCACACCCCGAACCCCATCGAAATTGGACTGGCACCCGAAGCTGATATGGCCCGAGAGAACCAAGCTTTGCTTCTATTCACTCATATGCATGTCATAGGCAACACCGCCATTACGTAAGAACATGAAAGGTGAAATATTGAAAACATGGAACAGACATATATATATACATATGTGAAACTTGGTCGTTGAGGACATCAAGTCAAAACGACATGTACCTTTTACATTTATACACCCACACATGTCTACAAAAGCCTCTACGTAGATATTTACCAAAACCAACTGAAAGTACGGACAAGTTCCCTCTTTAGACAACATATACCACACCAAAACATATGTGCAACTGTGACTCGGAGAAGCCCCAAACTAACTGGAGCTCACCAAGGATCCGCAACGATGGGCAACCTACAGTGGAGGCCTACTAGGACCCGCGCCTGCAGCAAGTAAGGTAAATTCCCCAAGAGGGGTCAGTACGAAGAATGTACTGAGTATGCAAGGCTCAAATGAAACTATATGATATGTGAGTATGCCAATGAAATCAAATTCAAATGCATAACCAATATGGATAAGTCACTATGCTGAACTTTGGAAACCATGTATATTGCTTTCTTTACTTTCTTTGTTTCTTTGATTCTATGGTTATTCATCTTTGCCTGTGAACTGTGATACCCAGGCCCCGACTGAACAGTGGGTTTAACATAACATAACGTTTTGTTGGGATCGGCTCAAGCTAGGCTTATTCCTCTAGAGCTGCCACCCTAAGAATCAAAGCATTGGGTTCGGCTCGAGCTAGGTTATTACCTCTAGAACTGCCACCCATAAACTAACATATCAGGTTCGGCTCGAGCTAGGTTTATACCTCTAGAGTTTCCCCCTGTCAGGTTCGGTCCAAGCTAGGCTTATACCCCTAGGACTGCCCCCTGATCCAACAATCTTGGGATCGACTTGAGCTAGGCATTTCGCCCCCAAAGCTGCCACCCATACTTGATCATTAACCACATATGTATTACTTTATTCTTCACTTTGACATTGATACAATGATAGTCCTAACCTTATGGGAAGCTTTGGATCAATAATCAATGAGTGAGAGACATATGTATAAACATTATTGGAAACATAGCCTTATTTGAAACATAACACCTTTGAAACCATTGGACAATAATCAATGAACAAGATACATGAATGTAACCACTATTGGAACTTTGGAACGTAACCTTCCTTTGGAACACTATCAATGAATTTGAGACATGAGATTCGCAATTGCTCAATGAATAAGAAACATGTGATATTAGCCATTGATAACCGGGAATAGGATACCTTAGCACATTTCGAAATAGGACAAGGGTAACGTCAATGTGAATTCTATATGCTGCAGAAAGATACGTACCAAGTAACCTTACATACATTCACTTCCAAGTATGAATACACAAGCCTATGTATGAACACAATAGTCCAGCTTCTTCCTTACGTCCTACTCTACAATACAAGTTCATGCCGGAACTTACATTAGCAACTAGTCACTATACAGGCATACAAGACGACAATGAACTATATGAATGTCGTATAACTTCATGTCACCACTTACAATACAATCCAAGGCCTTATCATATCAACAACACCACAACATTATGCGCATTGACCAACAGATCATACATCGATAGCATTACACACCACACTTACCCTTTAAACTTTTCTCTTTACCATTACGTCATAATTACTCCTTTATAACAACATATGAACAACCATACATTCTTAATAAAGTCAAACACACCTCCATACAATACTTTAAAGTCATTAAAATGACATCACAAGTTGATAAGTACATCCAAAAAGGGTATAGGGGCCTTCGGGGATCAACTAGAGACGAAAACGCACAAAACGGAAACCTGGGCTGACCTGCGCTGCCACCTGCGCCCGCAGGTGGATGAGGTGCATGAGAAAATGGCCTTTGGAAAATTCTAGGGGCATCTGCGTTGGCATCTGCGCCCGCAGATGCCCTCGTCTGCGGGGGCGGATGCCCGTTTTGGTCTGAAATGGTCTCTTTTGGGTCTTTTAATGCAATGAATGGTCCATGATCATAACCAAACTTATTTTGACATATTTTTTATCATCTTAAACACCAAAATTCAGCCATGGTCTCACAACAAACATAAACAACACCCAAAACTACATTTCAAGGCCAATACGGCACCAAAACCATAACCCATTTCACAATAACAATTCCAAACATTATACACAAGGATTAAACAAAGTAAGACTATAATAACATCTCACATGTCAATATTTACTCCACCAAGTTCATTTCCTTCAAGACCACAAGTGCATATTCAAGTTCACAAGACAAACCATCCTCCGATTTAGCAAACATGTAACATTTCACACCTTGTGAACTTCTTAATACTCCACCAACATAACCAACATAATATAAACCATCTATCATGTATAAAATATATTAAACCATCATAATAAATACTTACCAAGTCTTACAAGTTGATGATCTTGGCCACAAGGAGATGGGAGCTTAGGGTTTTTCTATTTGAGAGAAAAATATGGAAAATTAGAAAAGGGCATGAGAGTTCAATGGAAATAAAAATCTGATTTTTCTCTCTTTATATAGTCCCTCAAGTCTCACTTTTCTATTTCTTAGCATTAAATCCAAGGGTTGATTGGTCAAATGGAGAAAATTAGTAGAATGGGTCAAAATCCCATGTTGGGCCATGTCTTCCCTTATGATTTTGGGCTTCATTTTGGGCCCAATTGTGTAGGACTTATTAATGCCCACATACTTATTAATACATAATTCATCAATTCTCTCATGCTTCCGTTTTCCCACAAATGTTACGGTAGTCTGCTAGACTCGAAAACGTACGGGGTGTTACAAGGGTATTCCCACATCGAGCAATTGAGCTAAAAGGAGATGATAATGTTCTATTCAAGGTCAATGGGCAGCGTGTAAAGCATTATGTAGGAATTATGGAAGAAATAAGGACATGTGAGGAGCTTGAGTTTGATGAAGTCTATGTAGTCAAGCTGGCCATATCGTGTCACTATGTTAAATTAGGGGCTTCATGGGAGGCAACCCATGGGCTGGTTGGTGAAGTCTGAGTATCTAAGTTAGTTGTGTCGTGCCGCGACATTAAATTCAGACGCTACTTGGGAGGAAACCCAAGATCTGATGATTTTGTGATCTGAGCATTGGCAGACACCTTAGCTGAAATTCAAAAGATAACATCTGCAGAATTCGACCCACGACAGGGGGTAACCATGTGACGTAGGTAGAACTATATCACGTGAGTGGTGCCGTGGAAATCAGAGAAAATGTTGGTCCTGTCTAACCCCGAATCCCAACGAGGAGTGATTGGCACCCGTAGCAGACAAGGCTCGAGAGAACCAAGCTATGCTTCTATACATTCATATGCATGCCATAGGAAATACCACTATCACATAAGAACATGAATGGCTAATATCGAAAATCATGGGACATGTGACATATATATATATACACATTTGAGAAACTTGGCCGTTGAGGCCATCAAAACAAGACTTCATGAGTCATCTTATATACATATACCCACATGCGTCTACAAAAACCTCTAACAGATGCTTTGACCAAAACAAACTAAAAGTACGGACAAGTCCCCGCTTTATACAACATGTACATCACCAAAACATATATACAATCTGACTCGGAGAAGCCCCGAATGAGCTGGAGCTCACCAATGAACCGCTAACAACTGGCAATCTACTGAGGAGGCCTACTAGTACCTGCGCTTGCAGCAAGTAAGGTAAATTTCCCAAGAGGGGTCAGTACAGAATAAGTACTGAGTATGTAAGGCTCAAATAAACTGTACAATACATGAATATTTCAATGGACTCAAAACAAATAATAACCAATGTGAATAAGTCACCATTTTGCATTTTGGAAACCATGTGTATTGCTTTCATTACTTTCTTTACTTTCTTTACTTCAATGCTTGCTTGTCAATACATGTGTCACAATGTACGCGGGCCCCTACAGATCAGTGGGTCTTTACATAACACATCATCATGTTGGTATCGGCTCGAGCTAGGCTTATTCCCCTAGAGCTTCCACCCATAAACCAATGCATCGAGATCGGCTCGGGCTAGGCTTATGTCCCTAGAGCTGCCACCCAAAAATCAATACATATCAGGTTCGGATTGAGCTAGGTTTTCACCCCTAGAGCTTCCCCCTGTCAGGTTCGGTTTGAGCTAGGCTTTCGCCCCTAAAGCTGCCCCCTGATCCAATAATATCGGGATCGGCTTGAGCTAGGCATTTTTCCCCTAAAGCTGCCACCCGTACTCAATCATTAACCACATATGCATTACTTTGTCCATTACTTTGAGATTGATACACTGATAACAATAACTTTATTTGAAGCTTTGGATCATTAACCAATGAGTGAGAGACATGTGAATGAACATTATTGGAAACATAACACTATTGGGACCAATGATAACAATAACTTTAATGAACAAGAGACATGACTACAACCACTAATGGATCTTTGGAACACAACCTTATTGGATTTTGGAACATCATCTATGAATATGAGACATGTGATTCACAATTGATTAATGAATAGGAAATATATGAGTAACACTAGTCAATTACCGGATACGGAATACCTTAGGGCATTTCGGAATCAAATGAGTATTATGGCAATGTGAACACCATATGCTGCAGAAGAATATACAAGAGTAACCTTACATACCTTCACTTCCAAGTATGAATACACAATCCTATGTATGAATACAATAGTCCAGCTTCTTCCTTACGTCTTACTCTACAATACAAGTTCATACCGAAACTTACATTAGCAACTAGTCACTATACAGGTGTACAAGACGACAATGAACTATGTGACCACCATATAACGTCATGTCACCCTCATAAAATACAATCCACTGCATTTCCATATCAACAACACCATAACATTACACACATTGACCAAAATATCATACATCGATAGCATTTCACATCACACTTACCCTTTACGCTTTTCCCTTTATCATTCTGTCATAATTATTCCTTTATAACAACATATGAAAAGCCATACACTCTTAACATAGTCCAACACACCTCCATATGACACTTTAAAGTCATTAAAACGATATCACAAGTTGAAGATTACATCCAAAAAAGGTATCAGGGCTTTCGGGGATCAACTAGAGACGAAAGCATACAAAACCAATTCTGTAGGTGACCTGCACTGCCACCTATGAATGAAGGTGTCTAATATGTGCGCGCATATGGCCCCTAGAAAATTCCAGGGCCTTCTGCATTGGCATCTGGAATCTGCGGACGCGGATGCCCGTTTTGGTCTGAAATGACTTTTTTGGGGTCTTTTAATGCCATGAATGGTCCATGATCACAATAAAGCATATTTGAACATATTTGTGATCATATTAAACACCAACATTCATCCATAGTCTCACAACACACATAACAACACCCAAAACCACATTTCACGGCCAATACGGCACCAAAACCATAACCAATTTCACAATAACAATTCCAAACGTTATAAACAAGGATTAAACGAAGTAAGACTATAATAACATCTCACATGTCAATATTTAATCCACCAAGTTCACTTTCTTCAAAACCACAAGTCCATAGTCAAGTTTACAAGACAAACCACCCTCTGATTTAGCAACATGTGACATTTCACTTATTGTGAACTTCTCAATATTCCTCCAACATAACCAACATAATATACACCATATATTATGCATAAAATATATTAATCCATCATAATAAACACTTACCAAGTCTTACCAATTGATGATCTTGGACCAAAGGATAACTTAGGGTTCTTGAGAGACAAAAGGAAATTTTTGGTAAAGTCTAGAAAACATGAGAGCTTAAACGAAATAAAAATCTGATTTTCCTCTTTATATAGTACCTCATGTCTCCCTTATCTTTTCCTTAGTATTTAATGCAATGTTGATTGGTCAAATGGACCAAATTTGGAAGAATGGGTCAAAAAAACCCATTTTGGGCCATGTCTTCTTGTTGTTTTGGGCTTCATTTTTGGGCCCAATAATACAAGACTATTAAATGATCACAATTCAATACAAAATTTATCAATTCTCTCATGTTTTCATTTTTCCCTAAATGTTACGGTTGTTAGCTAAACTCAGAAACGTACGGGGTGTTACATTCTTCCCCCTCTTAGGAACATTCGTCCTCGAATGTTGAAAACATCTTCTCATGGGCAACAAATGCATCACTATATTAGCTTCTCTATACATATACTCAATATATACTTACTTAGTCGTTCTCCATGCCCACACTTTTGAACTTTCTCCTTCTGTTTGAAACAAATATTGGTACCTTGGTCTTATCATTTATTTTCAGCTTCTCAGATTATCCACTCAACTTATTGATTTGTCCAAAGGACTTTTACGAAAGTTACATATGTATTTATGAACCTTCGCACTTGTCGGTCAAGAATAGCCATAGGTATCTCTTGCTTGGCAATCTTCGTGACATACAAGAAGCCAATCACTTCATACCCATTACAACATTAAAAATCCTTCATTTCCATCTCCATAAGATCAACCATCATAACATGATCACAAATATCTACTATACCATTATGATGTGCCCTTTTCAATTATAATAAATTCACCGACAGGTGGAAATACTTCAATTAACTTAACTAATAACTCCGGTGTCCCGTTATATTCACGGTAGTCGATAAAGTAACATACGATAGAGTAGAGCTTAGATTAATCAGTACATGTCTACCTGCTTACCTTTGCCTCTACCTCCTCTTGTGCTTGGCATTTTACTATACCAAAGAAAAACAATTCCCATGGTCAGCTACAATTCAACTTACAACACTGGCTCTATTGCAACTTACAACACTGGCTCTATTGCACGATCTGGAAGTGAAGAAAGGAAACAACATCCTAAATCTCTCATAGACTCCTACTTATAAATGTGGTGCCCAACACATTGATAAGTAAGACTCTACTCAGACACGGCTTTGTAGACACCCTTAGAACAACCTGCTCTGATACCACTTTTGTCACACCCCGAATCCCAATGAGGTGTAATTGGTACCCGTAGCCGATAATGCCCGAGAGAACCAAGCTATGCTTCTATACATTCATACGCATGCCATAGAAAACACCACTATCACATAAGAACATGAATGGCTAATATAGGAAATCATGGGACATATGACATATATATATACACATTTGAGAAACTTGGCCGTTGAGGCCATCAAAACAATACTTCATGAGTCATCTTATATACATATACCCACATGTGTCTACAAAAGCCTCTAACCAATGCATTGACCAAAACAAACTAAAAGTCGGGACAAGTCCCCACTTTATACAACATGTACATCACCAAAACATATATACACTCTGACTCGGAGAAGCCCCGAATGAGCTGGAGCTCACCAATGAACCACTAACAACTGGCAATCTACTGAGGAGGCCTACTGGTACCTGCGCCTGCAGCAAGTAAGGTAAATTCCCCAAGAGGGGTCAGTACGGAATAAGTACTGAGTATGTAAGGCTCAAATGAAACTGTACAATACATGAATATTTCAATGGACTCAAAACAAATAAATAACCAATGTGAATAAGTCACCATTTTGCATTTTGGAAACCATGTGTATTGCTTTCATTACTTTCTTTGCTTTCTTTACTTCAATGCTTGCTTGTCAATACATGTGTCACAATGTACCCGGGCCCCTACTGATCAGTGGGTCTTTACATAACATATCATCATGTTGGGATCGGCTCAAGCTAGGCTTATTCCCCTAGAGCTGCCACCCATAAACCAATGCATCGGGATCGGCTCGAGCTAGGCTTATGCCCCTAGAGCTGCCACCCAAAAATCAATACATATCAAGTTCGGCTCAAGCTAGGGTTTCACCCCTAAAGCTTCCACCTGTCAGGTTCGGCTTGAGCTAGGCTTTCGCCTCTAAAGCTGCCCCCTGATCCAATAATATCAGGATCGGCTTGAGCTAGGCATTTTGCCCCTAAAGTTACCACCCATACTCAATCATTAACCACATATGCATTACTTTGTCCATTACTTTGAGATTGATACACTGATAACAATAACTTTATTTGAAGCTTTGGATCATTAACCAATGAGTGAGAGACATGTGAATGAACATTATTGGAAACATAACACTATTTGGACTAATGATAACAATAACTTTAATGAACAAGAGACATGAGTACAACCACTAATGGATCTTCGGAACACAACCTTATTGGCTTTTGGAACATTATCTATGAATGTGAGACATGTGATTCACAATTGATTAATGAATAGGAAATATATGAGTAACACTAGTCAATTACCGGATACGAAATACCTTAGGGCATTTCGAAATCAAATGAGTATTATGGCAATCTGAACACCATATGCTGCAGAAGGATATAGAAGAGTAACCTTCATACCTTCAGTTCCAAGTATGAATACACAAGCCTATGTATGAATACAATAGTCCAGCTTCTTTCTTACGTCTTACTTTACAATACAAGTTCATACCGGAACTTACATTAGCAACTAGTCACTATACAGGTGTACAAGATAACAATGAACTATGTGACCACCATATAACATCATGTCACCCCCTTAAAATGCAATCCACTGCATTTCCATAGCAACAACACCATAATATTACACACATTGACCAAAATATCATACATCGATAGCATTTCACGTCACACTTACCCTTTACGCTTTTCCCTTTATCATTCCTTCATAATTATTCCTTTATAATAACATATGAACAACCATACACTCTTAACATAGTCCAACACACCTCCATATGACACTTTAACTTCATTAAAACAACATCACAAGTTGAAAATTACATCAAAAAAGTGTATCTGGGCTTTCGGGGATCAACTAGAGACAAAAGGATACAAAACCAATTCTAGAGGTGACCTGCGCTGCCACCTGTGCACGCAGGTGGCTGATATGCACGCACAGATGGCCCCTAGAAAACTCCATGGCCTTCTGCGTTGGCATCTGCGTCCGCAGATGCCCTCGTCTGCGGGGGCGGATGCCCGTTTTGGTCCGAAATGACTTTTTTTGGATCTTTTAATGCCATGAATGGTCCATGATCACAGTAAAACATATTTGAACATATTTTTGATCATATTAAACACCAAAATTAAGCCATAGTCTCACAACACACATAACAAAACCCAAAACCACATTTCACGGCCAATACGGCACCAAAACCATAACAAATTTCACAATAACAATTCCAAACGTTATACACAAGGATTAAACAAAGTAAGACTATAATCACATCTCGCATGTCAATATTTAGTCCACCAAGTTCACTTTCTTCAAAACCACAAGTCCATAGTCAAGTTTACAAGACAAACCACCCTCCGATTTAGAAACATGTGACATTTCACTTATTGTGAACTTCTCAATATTCCACCAACATAACCAAAATAATGTAAACCATATATTATGCATAAAATATATTAATCCATCATAATAAACACTAACCAAGTCTTACCAATTGATGATCTTGGCCCAAAGGATAACTTAGGGTTCTTGAGAGACAAAAGGCAATTTTTGGTAAAGTCTAGAAAACATGAGAGCTTAAATGAAATAAAAATTTTATTTTCCTCTTTATATAGTCCCTAATGTCTCCCTTATCTTTTCCTTAGCATTTAATGCAATTTTGATTGGTCAAATGGACCAAATTTGGAAGAATGGGTCAAAAGCCCCCATGTTGGGCCATGTCTTCTTGTTATTTTGGGCTTTATTTTTGGGCCCAATAATACAAGACTATTAAATGATCACAATTCAATACAAAATTCATCAATTCTCTCATGTTTTCATTTTTCCCTAAATGTTACGGTTGTTAGCTAAACTCAGAAACGTACGGGGTGTTACAGGTCCGTCTGAATATCACCTACGATAAGGTACCCACGTGATGTAGGTATACCAACATCACGTGGGTGGTATAGTGAGAATCAGAGGAAATTTATACTTTCAGGAGTTGAGCTTTTCCAGAGACCCACATGACGTGAGTGAAACCCACGTCACGTGGGTGGTTCCATGGAAATAATAAATCTGCAGACACCTTAATATCCAACAAGATCCGATCCACCTCTACATATATTTTCAATCTTTCCCCTCATACCCGATCATAAACCCTAAACAGCCGATCTTTCCCTCATACCCGATCATAAACCCTAAACAACTCAACTTTCTCAACTTCAATTCCTCTCATAGATCCTATTTTCCAAAATTCACCAAATTCCCTTGTACCAATTCCTAAATCATCACATTTACCCTTACATATTTTTGAATTTCTCAAAAGCTTAATCACTTAAACCCTCCACAGACCCGAATTCGACAACCCTACCCGAAAATTCTACCCACCCGACCTAAATACCCTAAAATCTGACCTACCCACAACCAAATTCGACCCATACGACTCAAACCCGACCCACCCGTTACAAAACCCAATATCATGCCTCCCAAACCAAACTTCAAATGTTACCACCTTGATTCTTTATCAATAATTTGCATAAAAAATCCAGAATTTCTGATCCAATTGCGTGATCAACCGTCAGAGTTAGGAAAAAGCCGATTCAAGGAGGTTTTTGATATTAGCACTGATGATACTGCACTAGTACCCCATACCACGAGGTTACAAACTCGGGCACAGGCTTCTGCCCGAGCCGCACTTCATCCTATTTCACAGCCTGTCCAGCCGGTTGTTCCTGATTAGTCTTTCGAGTCTACCCCCCAGTCTGAACAGGGGGAGAATGATTTCGTATCCGGCTCTGTGGATGATACTACAGGTCAGGGTACCTCAATGGCAGAGGCTATAGCCTCTATGTCAGGAACTGGTGAACAGAGTACCCCGACTCCCTTACAGAGAAGGGACATCCAATGATGTTGTGTTCAAGGCATGTGGGTATTTTATGACAGGGATGCCGAGCTTACTGAGCGGGGCGTGTGTCAAAGAAGTATTATGGAGGATCCTCGATATCGGCTTGAGGAGTTAAATTCATTGCCTGATATCTGGACTGTGTTTGAGCAGTGTAGGTTTGGATGTATGGCAGAGCCTCCTAGTCGCTACAGCTCAGAATTGGTCCGAGAATTTTATGCATCCTATGTTGCGTCTGTTGATTTACGTACACCTTTTGGGCAGCGGTATCGGGACCAACCACTATTGACTCACACTTTGGTTTGGGGGACCAGAGTCGATATATCTGAGCAGACCATCCACCAATTCTTGTTTGGTGTAGACCATCCATTGCCAGCTATGACAGCTGAGTTTGATCACCCTATGGAGACTGTCTGAAATTGGATTAAAATATGGGATGTTGATCAGAAGTTGGAGTTGCTGAGGTGGATTGCTGGTTATATAGTGGAGCACGGTGTTGATGCTACTTAGGTGACTGGGAAACTGGATATCAAGAAGTCCACACTCTATTTTGTCGGCAGGTTTTGGTGGTCGGTTGTTAGGCATCGATTGGGACCTACTAATGCTGATAATTCACTCACCTTAGATCGGGTTGTGGTAGTAGATAGAATCATTGTCTGTTATGATATTCATATCGCCAGGTATATTCTTAGAGAGATTCATGAGCGTGCCTTTTGAGACTATACCAGTATCCCTTTCCCCTGTTTGATTAAGAGCCTGTGTGATAAGGCGGGTGTGGTTAGGCTACCTACCATCGATCACTATATTGAGGTGACCCACATAGTAGATATTGGGTTGATACAGCAGCGGGGATCTAACTCCATTGTTCCATGAAGGTCTCAACCTTTCGGGTCGTCAGGAGCAGCCTTTTTTGAAAGGCTGGGAGCTAGCGAAGAGCCGGTGTATACCCCAACACCAGTGAGTATGCCCGAGATAATGCATGCACCTACTGAGAGAATAGGACTAGTGATTGATGATGAGGCTCCTGGCACTACCGTACCACTGCTCCCTTCTGGTATGGTTTCAATTTCAAGGGATTTCCTGTAATAGCTGGTTGATAGGCAGACACAGATGTTTGAGAGGAAGGCCCACTCAGAGGTACAGATGGCTAAGTTGGTATACCAACTTAATCCATGGGTTAGGACCACAGTTGATGCTGCAGAGGCTAGAGTGAAGGCCCGTATGTATGCGTCTATGGATAAATTCATGAGAGAGCTGCAAGAATGGATTAATTGCTTTGAGGCGCGGATGGCTACTCGATTGAGTTCGGCACAGAATACTGGTATGGCAGCATTAACATAGGAGGTAGTTGCATTGAAAAAGGAGGTTCAAGCTTTGGCACCGAGCAACACCCCTGTTATTCCACCTATGCCTGTTTAGGCTCTGATGCAGCCAGGTTTTGAGGTGGATTTGTTTGCCGATGAGGAGCCTCCTATTGATAGAGGCAAATGAACACGCAGTACAGAGGAGTAGATGGATAGTGGTGACGAGTATGAGGGTGATCTTCGAAGAGCAGTTAAGGCCTCTAGGTTAGAGTACCATACTAGTCAGATCGCCCAGGAGCAGAGGGCACGAGGTGCATCCTCTAGTCAGGCACCCCCTCCACTGGATGCACCTAGCGGAGAGACTAGAGAGCATATTGATGATCCCTCTATGGGCGGGCCCACTTTTGGCACTTAGGGTACTGCAGGTATGTCTTCACTCCCTTACATTTATTATATTGATAGTTGTGCACTGAGGGCAGTGCACCATTGTTAGTTGGGGGTGGGGGTGTACCACCACTTGGGGGTTTTTGTTGCCGTATTTCTTTTTCCCCAAGTTTGCTATCATAGTAGAACTGGCATGTTTAGGTTGTCATTTATAGTATTTATGTGTTTTCTTGTTGAATTAGGAGAAAAATAAGGGAGCCGTAGTGCAGTCCAGTTTTGAACAAGTTATACTATTTGATTGTTTAAAGGATACCCTCCTGAAATTTTTGTTTTTAAATGGTGTGTGTAGTAGGTTAGGCTGTGACAGCTGTTGCATCTTGTTATGGCATTAGGATTATAGACAAAATAACTGTAGCTAGCATTGCATGAACCCAGATAGGTAGTAGTTGATGATGTAACCCTGTGCTATGAGTGTGTGAGGTCATTACTTAGTTGACTTTGTGTGTACGATCCATAACTTGCCTGGTTAGTCTTGCCTAGGTTAGAGGATAGTGGTTAGGAAAGGATCATGGGCCATTTTTGAATGAGTCCACTTGTAGCCTAAATGCCTGGCCAAATGAATTAAGTATCCCTTGATCCCAATTTTTAGCCTTAATTGACCTGTTTCTTTCATTAGCCTATTCACCTTCCATTTTTGATTTATAATGAACCTGTCTTGGCCCTGGTCCCTCCTTGGACATTGTGTACCTCAACTCAGATAAATTGCCTAAGTTGAGTGTGGCTATTATAGGGGTGCGTAAATTGATTTGGGCATGAAGAAGGGGTTAGCAAAAAAAAAGAGAGAAAACAGATTTTGGTGTGAAGAAAAAGAAAAAAAAATAAAGTGAAATGAATAGAAATTGAAAGAGAGAAAAAAAAAGAAAAGAGAAAATTGTGTTTTGAAAGTGAAGAAAATCACACCCGAAATTCTGAAAATAAATGAAGGAGAATAAGAGAGAATAAATAAGCATGGCTGAAAAGTGGAGCCAAAAATAGTGTAGTGTCAAGGAGGGTTAAGTCACCATATCCATATGTACCATACCCGTCCCCAAGCCTACATTACAAGCCGATTAAAGTCCTATAGTGATCCTAGTCCAACTGTCCGAAAAACTAAGGCATAGAAAATAAGGGCAAGCCTATGGTATTTCATGCACACTGTTTGAACTTCTTTGTGAGAGAGAGTGTATTGACCGAGTCCCTAATTTGAGATTCATTAGTATACTGTGAGTGCATGGGACTTCTTTAATTGTGAGAGTACATGGGTTACATTGTTAGCTGCTATTTGTTCGAATAATGTCATTTGCATATATGCTCAATTGTTTGTTCATAATCTGATGCCATCACTTGATCCCTTCTGTGTCATGATAATATGTTGTATGTATACACACAGTGGTTTTGATTTGTAAATAGGAGGGGTCAGAAAAGTTTTGAGGTCAAAAGCAATGAATCGACTGTCGCAGGTCCCTTAGGTTTCTCTTAGTTAAGCATCGAATATGTATGTTTTGTTTTGTTCGCCTGAGGACATGCAAATGTTGTAAGTTGAGGTTGTTGATGTGTCATGATAACATGACACTTTTGATGCTTAAAACAAGGAAAATATGCAATAACTTGGGTATATCTTGTGGGTATGATGTGTTTCTGTCCTATATTGCAGGAAGATAGGTTTTGGAGGTTAAATGGAGGAAAAGTGAAGAAGCATGCACTAGAATAGAGCATATAAATATGAAAAGAGCCAAGTTGAAGATAGAGAGTGATCCATGGCAGAGACTCACATGCCGTGAGTCTACCCACGTGACGTGGGTGGCTGCCGTGAATCACCTTCTGCAGCCTGTACAAGAGCCTGATTTCCATGACATTCACTCACGTGACATGAGTCCACCCACGTGACGTGGGTGGGTGACGTGAGTCAACTTCAGAGATGTGCTATGTTTCCTGATTTCCATGAAACTGATCCACGTAACATGACTTATTTCCACGACACCAAGTCATGGTACCGTGGAAAGTTGCCGACTGTGTTGTCCTACTTTGTTTAGCAGAGGATTCATCTTGTATTTATAAATTCCCCTGTATTGTCCTATATGCAGGAGTGAGTCAGTACATTATTTTGAAATAGTGTTGTCGTTATTTTGAGTTCAGAAACACATTATTGATTTTGTAATCTTGGAATATTGATTCTAGGGTTTTATTCATAATTGAGATTTCATAGTTTCTTTATTATTGTGAGTTTACAATTATGTTTTATTCCTTGAATTCTTATTTTGCTCTTGCGAACATGAGTAGCTAAACTCATCAACTAGGGTTGTATGAACCATGAGGAATTAACGAAACAGGTTAAGTGCAAAGTAATTCTGAACCATTATGAATGCATGTATTGGTATTTCCTTCATTGTGATTGATCTTCTAAAGGTTGAAAACGTTAGAAACTCGCCTGTATTCTAGACCTGATCGAGAGAGAGGTAGAGATTGGGAAAGAAAATACCAACAGAGATTTGAAGCTATCAACCTTCATCTAATAACTTGAGCCTTAGCAGGAATAGTTATCTGAGATCAAGGACAAGGGTTAGTAGTGCGATGCTCGGAGATAGAGAGGAGAAGAGTTAAATTCATCTAACCAAGGTCGAGAGATGTTTAGATGAACATATCTTGTTATATTTTACATGCAATGCAACGGGATAATTTTGCCAGCACCAATAACCGGTAGAGTTAAGGAATCATTGGGGCTCGCAATCCTAGTGTATTTTTCATATTGAAAAAAAACTTCAAAGAATCAACACTTGTTACTATCACTACTTGTTTACAAATAATTCCCCCTTTTTCCTTATTTGCCAAATACTCGACCAAGAACTCAACCTACTTTCGTCTTATTCCCTGTGGAATCGACCCCAACCTAGTTGGGTTCTATATTTGATTCAGCAACCGCTTTATACTTCTTAGGAGTCATATTTTGGGCGAAATCAACCACCTCAGCTTTTCAAGATACTGTGTTAGGGATTTTGAGTATTTTCATGGATACTTCACAATCAGTGATGGTGACTGATACATC
Source organism: Capsicum rhomboideum (assembly GCA_031232105.1). Lineage (NCBI taxonomy): Eukaryota > Viridiplantae > Streptophyta > Magnoliopsida > Solanales > Solanaceae > Capsicum > Capsicum rhomboideum. The sequence goes on along the minus strand of CP124718.1, from coordinate 72,500,084 downwards.
GAGTGGTTCTCATGACAGAGTTAGGTTTGTTGGTGTGCAGCACTACTCTTTATCCGTTTTAGAGTATGATATTGGTTTCTTGAGTGGTTCAGACATACTCCTATGTTATTTCCTACAGAGCATGAGATGGTGCTTGGATTTATTAGAGGATTGACTTTACCACTTTGCTTGGCGTTAGAGCATGAGATGGTACTCCTATGTTATTTCCTAGGTCTACTTTCTTTAGGTTGTTGATCATGCAAGAACTATAGAGAGGTCATGTCTTGAGACATATGGAGGTAGCGGTAAGAGGCTATGTTAGCAATACAGTGTTAGCGGTATCCCATCTAGAGGTAGGGATCCACCTAGCAAATGTCAGCATCTCTTGTAGTCTATCAGGTTAGATCAGGTAGCACCTTAGATTGTAGATGGATCTCAGATAGGTCGTGGTGATCACAGTGGGCAGAGTTTTGGACAGGCATTATGGGGTTCTTAGTCTAGGTCTTTAGGCCATGACGACTATTCTGGGTCAGTAGGTACATTGCATCAAAGAGTTCCATGGGCATATTTTGACTATGGGGATATTGTTCATTGGTTTAGGGAGTTCCCCAGGCATGAGTTTGTGAGCCAGTTGGGGCCAGCTCATGTTTCTCACCAGGTTAGAGTTTTAGGGGTTTGTTACGACTATAGAGAGATCAGTCATTGGTCTAGAGAGTGTCCCCAGTGAGGGATTATTTGTCAGTCAGCACAACTAGATCAGTCTCATAGGGTTGTTGCACCTTCGATTAGTCATTCAGATGCTCAGCTTGGGGTCGAACGCATTCAGATTCGTACTTCTTTGGGTAGGTCAGGGACCATGGCATCAAATTTTGTCATTGTAGGTGCAATATTGATTTACTATCTTTTAGTTTCTATTTGAATTGAGTTGAGATTTTCATACCTATTGGTGTTATTATGCCTTGATATTACTACATTGATTATTGTAAGCCTTTGTGTAAACTTATGCATATATGACTACCCCCATAGATATTTTCTTTAAGTAGTAGATTGAGTGGATCGATATTGTGTTTGATTTGGGGTGTAGTGCTTGGGTAAATTCTATTTCCTTTGGCATATTAGCTTTGATGTGATCCTAGAGTGGCACTAGTTATTTTTCATTTTATGCCACCTGCACTTTATACTATTATTATTACGGTTGTTATTTTAACTTTGATTGATCCTTACTTGATAGACGGCTAGATTAGCATTATCTGGTTAGTATCCATTCTTGTGATTCTTGTCCATTTGGTTTAGAGACTTGGTTGATTGGTTTTCCCTGAATTCAGCAAGGTTAGATTGGTTGTTAAGAGAGTTGTAGGAAGAAAGGTTTTTCTATCCATGGTTTGGTTGTGATTCCAGTAGTGGCAACCCTTATTCTATGGGTCATTCCTAAGATTGGTAAGTTGAGTTTGTTCTTTCGATTTGGTTGGTTCATCACCTGGTAGTAGTCTTGATCTTGGTGTTGGTGTTGAGATAGGTATTTTGCTATTTCTTTGATGTCATTTGTGCTTCAATTGAGCTAAGGGAGGTTTAAATGGGTGAATTCAAAAATTCTCATTTTGAGACTTGTTCGGCCTAATATATCCTCGTGGTATGCTTCTTGGTATATTCTTGGGTATCAGTTGTTTGTAACGAATGCGGGTATTTTTTGGGAGCAAGTATTCATTGCCATGTATTGAGCATGGGTTTGACTAGAATCAAGATTCAATCGTATTTACTCAAGATTTGGCTATCATTAGCACTCTGTGTAGTCCCAGTAAGTTCTTAGTTATGCCTTGATGATTTATGTCCCTCAGTAGATGCGAATTTGATCCCTAGTGTGTTTATCTTGTGGTTTTCCTCACTTGTGGTTATGTGTTTTGAAAACATTTTAGTTTTTTCCCTTGCGAGAACTGTTTGGGTATTTGAAATTAGTGAAGACTTGTTGGCTCCAGTTGTAATTTTTGATTTTGTAAATAACTACTTGAGGGTTGTGATAGATTTTGGTATGTGGATGCTTACTAGTTAACAAGATTGGTTTGGATAGTTGAGGCCGAGTGGTTCAGCTTTGGTGTTGAGATTATAGCTATGGATTGTGTAAATTAGTTGCAGCCCCAATTCAAGGTTTGACTTAGTTGAGCCTTCGTCGACAGGTTGACTAGGCCTATTCACTACCTATTGGCTCAATTTTGTCAATTTTATGGTGATTGTATTAGATAAAATTTTGAAAGATGGTCTGTTGGCACATGGTGTTGGTTTCTACTATTTTTGGTCTTGGTTCTTAGTTTTTGTTAGACTTTTGGAAGTCTACTCAGTGGGAGAAGTATACTGGAGTTGGGCTTAGTGTGGTTTCACCCACAGTCGGTGGGGCATTCTAGAGTGGATCATTCAGTTTTAAGAGAGTGTGCTTTGAACTCATGAATTTTGGTTTTGAGGGTCATCGGGCTAGTTAGTGTCCTTGGCGGAGATTGCAGACTTTGGTCACCACCATTTGAGTTCAGGTAGGACCTTATAGAGCATTGATCATATGCTAGCCTATGTGGACTTTTGGTGGGTCAGCTTCAGCCTTTCGAGGTTAATATGGAATGATTACGCGGGCAGGACTCGAATGGTGCTGCAGAGATTCTGTGTAGTTCAGAATGGACAACAGGTTTGGAAAGGTAAGAGAATGTTAGATTTGGTATTTGTAGTTAGTTGTATGATTCATGCCTTGGTTTTCTTTATCATGGTTGAGTATCTGCTTAGTTGTTCTTGTATCTATGTGATGTTAGTACGCTGTGGTTTGGGTTTGCGTGTTTTAGTTGAGCTCGGTTCAGTTGGAGGCCAGTTTGTTGTTGAGGATAAGTTTTTGGTTATTTTGAAAGAGAAGTAAAGTTGTGAATGAAAAGGGGATACCTTTAGTGAAATCCGTTTTAAGCATTGGTTGGTCTTAGAGGCTATCTAGGGAGGCTTGTACAGGGCATGCGGGCCCAATAACTCATCCTTTTGAGCTTTCAAGCTCTTTCTATCCATTGACTTTCGAGGATGAAAGTCCTTTTGGTAGTGGATATTGTAATGACCCTCCAGGTCATTGTTTAGAGTTTCGAGCCTTCTCATAGTAGCTACAGGTCATTTATGACTTGCTGGGATCGTCGGTTCAATTTTTGGGCAGTCCATTTGGGTTTTAATCCCACTTTCCTATTTTGGAGCTTTTGAATTAAATAAATTGATCTTGGACCAAAACTTCTAGTAAATGGCCTCAGATGAAAATTTTGATAGTGTCGTTAGCTCCAGAATGTGAATTTTAGGCTAGGGGGACCATTGGTTTGGGGCCCAAGGCTTTCAAACTAGTGTGGGGCTATTAGGTGGATTTTAGTAAAGACGAAACGACACACTTTTTATCAAAACGACCTGAGATAGTTATTTTTTCAGTTTTATTAGATCCTAAATATTGATTTTGGGTTAGTAGCATAGTTAGTTTGGGTCCCGAGTCGTTATATTTTATTTTGAGTGTTTAGATAAAAATTAGTTAAAATAGCCTTAAAGGGGTTCCGAGGGTTAATTTGTTGTAAAATACCTCTTTTCATAAATCCTATGATTCCATTGGATCCGAAACATGTTTTATGATCAATTTGCACTATTGTTTCATGTTTATAGAGTTTCGGTTGAGTTACGAGGGTCAAAATCAAGTTTTACAAGTTGTTGGTACTGGTGTGGCCGCTTTAGCAGCTGGTTGACCGTTGTAGCAGCCATAAACCATTTGACTGAGCTACTTTATCAGCCATTTAACCGCTTTAGTGATAATTTTACCCTTTGACCAGGCCACTTAAGTGCACAAAGTGCCGCTTAAGTGGCAATCGCTAAGTTTAAGACCAAACCGAACCCATTTTGTAATTTTGGCATTTTAGGAGCTAGGAAGCACCATTTTAGGTGATTCTCGGCGTGTTCTTCTCATATAATTATTGTCTATGTCATTATAACTTCATAGTTCTCATTTTCCAAGAATACCAATTTCGTTTTTCATGATTTCTATGCAAAGTTGAGATTCAAAAAACCCATTCTACCATTTTCTAACCCTTTTCTGCCTTTAAAGGTCCTAGGAGTTCAAGAACTTACTGAAAATCATAAACTAGAGTTGGGGCTGAGTATAGGACATTGAGGTGATCATTTCCCGTTAATTTCTTTGTAAGTTTCCGCCCTAATTCTCTATAAATTTCTCCATTTCTTTCTTGTCTTCCCTTTTCTCTTGGTGCTGATTTGAGCCGCAATTGAGACTCCATTTGTGCTCAATTTTTTAGTATACATTCCTTTTCCTTCAAGGGACCTCGTGACTAATTCAATTTTAAAATTTTTTATTTGTGGACCCCAGAGGTCTATTTTGAACCCGTTCTTGAGCTTTTATTTTGCAATATGGGTCTTGTTTTACCCGTATTAACATGTAGTTTAAGAATTTAATAGCTCGGTTGAATTCTAAGATCGTGGAGTGGAGATGAACAATATATGGATGGTTTGAGACTATGGTTTGGCAGCGAGGTAGGCTACGATCTACTTTTCTCTATAAGATTGTGTACTGTATAGATCGCATGCTAGGTAGGGATTATAGGATAGGTTTATACCTAGTTGTATCATGACTTGACTTATTTAGGGGATTTAGAATAGAATTGTGAATTGATCCTTTGACTAATATACCTGCTTTAGTTATAGGTTACTGCTATACCTGACCATTTACTTACATGACTTTAGGTTAACATTAAGAATCCCTTAGTATAATATTTTCTGTATCACTTAGTTATTTGGTTGATACCCCTCGATTAGATGCTCCTAGTAACTTGATAGCCGTATTTACTTTACTCTTTCTGGGTTATATTGTTGTTCTCTTGGTAATTGGTATATTATTTGAGGACGTGCTTATGAGACCAGTCGTATACCAGGTTAGTTCTTTATTCTTTAAAAGGATGTGGTTTAGTTCTTAGATGCTTATATTTTACTTTTTGGATACTGGTGATGGAATGCATATATTTAGGCGTAGTTGCGCTTATTTAGTGCTATGATTCCATCTAAAACCTAGCTTTTACTACTATTTTTCAAAAAGGGATTTATTGTCACACCCCGAATCCCATTCGAGACGGACTGGTACCCGAAGCCGATAAGGCCCGAGAGAACCAATCTTTACTCATTTGTCTTCCTATGCATGTTTTTGTGTGAATATTGCCCTATCTCATGTAACTAGATGTCAATGGCGGAAGTCATGGCAAACATATACTATATATGAAACTTGGCCGTTAGGGCCATCAAATCAAAATGGACATTCATCTCTTACATTCGTCTTCCCACATATGTCTACAAAGCCTCTAAAGATACATATACATAACCAACCTATAGTCGGGACAAGTCCCCGCTTTATACAACATATACAATGCCAAAAACCAATATACACATGGGACTCGGGAAGCCCCGAACTAACTGGAGCTCACCAATGACTGGCAGATAATCCGCAACCTACTGTGGAAGTCTACTAGCAACTGTGCCTGCAGCAAGTATGGTAAGTCCCCCAAGGGGGTCAGTACGAAGAATGTACTGAGTATGCAAGGCTATAAGAAACCGCATCAATATATAAGAACTTCAATGGAAAATTATAAGAGAATACCCAATATGGATAAACCATCAATCTGAAGGTTTGGAACTATGTGCATTACGTTCATTACTTATCTTGCCTTTACGTTCAACATCATTCTTAGTCATCCATTTTATTGGTGGGTTATAATATAAGCATCCTCCTTGTTGGTGGGTAGTCATCCACCTTATTGGTGGGTTGTCATCCACTTTGTTAGTGGGTAGTCATCCACTTTGTAGTGGGTAGTCATCCACCTTATGGGTGGGTAGTCATCCACCTTATCGGTGGATAGTCATCCACTTTGTTAGTGGGTAGTCATCCACTTTGTAGTGGGTAGTCATCCACCTTATTGGTGGGTGGTCATCCACTTTGTTAGTGGGTAGTCATCCACTTGGTAGTGGGTAAATATAAAAAGTATTAGAGTCCTCTCGAGCTAGGCTTATGTGCCCCTTCGGGTCGTCTCGGTTCTCAAACATTAAATCATAAATGCATTACTTTATTTCTTACTTTTGAGAGATTGATACATTCGCTTGTGAAAGATTGATACATTCGCTTGTGAGAGGTTGATACATTCGCTTGTGAGAGGTTGATACATTGGCGGCCATAACATTATTGGATATGCTACTCAAGAATGAATAGATTCTCCTTACATCATCACTTTCCTTGAGATAGTTTCTTTTAGTAGTTACAACATTATGAGAGCTTAGGAACTTCAGTTAATGGATAAGAGACATGTGAATAATAATTGGTCTAAGAATAAGAAACATGTGAATAACCATTTCTGTCAACCTGAGCTAGGAATACTTTAGAACACTTCGGAAATGAGTAAGTACAATAACAAGGTGAATACTCTATGCTGCAGAAAGATATGGAAAGAGTAAACTTACATACCTTATGATCTCAATATGAATATACCATCCTATATGTGAATACAATAATCCAGTTCCTTCCTTACGTGTCACTCTACAACACAAGTTCATAACGGAGCTCACATTAACAACTAGTTACCTTACAAGTGCATAAGATGACAATGAGTTACGTGACTGCTATATAGCGTCATTTCGTCCTTTACAATACCATCCACTGCATTACCATACCAACAACACCATAATATTCCACACATTGACCAAGACATCATAAACCAATAACATTTCACACCAAGTTTACCCTTTACACTTCCTCATTAACACTACGTTACCTTTTCTCCGTCAAGTCACTCGATAACTTTCACAATAAAACATTAACCACAATCCATATTTTATACCATTCAAAATACCTCCGGGATACTCCTTTTTAGTCATTTAAAAGGTACCATAAGTTGATAATTGCATCTATAAAGGGTATAGGGGCTTTGGGGGGTCAAAGAGATACAAAAACAACCGAAACGGGGTTCTGACCTGACCTACGAAGCCACCTGCTCCCACAGGTGGATGAAATACATCTGCAGGTGACCCTTGGTGGTGTCCATGGGAACCTTCGAAGTCACCTGCGCCCGCAGGTGCTTCGTCTGCGAGGGCGGGTGCCCGTTTAGGCCAAAAAGGGTCTCTTTTGGGTCCTTTTTTGTAATAAATGGTCCATGATCATAACTAACCTTCTCTTAACATATTTTAGATCATCTTAAATTTCAATGAACAGCCATGGTTTCACAACGCACATAAACATTACCAAACTACATTTTTCTTTCAATATTTCACCAATTCCATGCCCAATTTTGTAATAACAATTCCAAACATTATGTACAATAATAAGACAAGTTAAGTCTTTAATCACATCTCACATGTCAATATTAAATCCTTCAAATTCACTTCCTTCAAGACCACAAGTCCATTTTCATGTTTACAAGGCAAAACCCTTCACCGATTAAGCAAACACAAATTGTTTCACACATAGTGAACTTCTCACACTTCACCAACATAACCAACATGATCTACGCCATATTCCATGAATATAATATATTAAACCATAAAAATAAACACTTACCAAAGCTTACCAAAGAGTGATCTTGCCCAAACAAGTGTAGTTTCCTTAGTGTTTGAGTGTAGAGAGAATTGTGGAAAATTCTAGAAAATGGCATGTGTGTCCAACATGAATAAAAATCTGATTTTTGGTTGCCTTTTATAGTATTTTTAATGGTCATCTTAGACAAACACTTGTTCCACTAATGATATATTGACTTGCTCTTACAAGAATGGGTCAAATACCCCTTTGGGCCATGTCTTTTACTTCGTTTTTAGGCCTTAAATTGGGCCCAATTGCACATGTTAATTCAGCCCAACTACTTAAATGTATAATACCCCAAAAATCTCATGTTTAAATAATTCCATAAATGTTATGGTAATAACATAGGTCCGAAAACGTACGGGGTGTTACATTTATTCCCACTTTTTAACTTTAAAACTGCTTATTTTAATGGAAGTCGTACCACCGTTACCAATGACTTATGAACTTTTAAATTAAACTTATTACTTTGGAAACTGAGACTAAGGCTAATTCTGATCCATTCTTTGATCCTCTCTTTTTACCACTACTTACTCACTTCGATTGAGGGAGATCCCGACCCTTTCTACATCATTCTACCCTTTTAGTCCTGTATTCAATCTCAGGCAATGAATTTACAAATTATACTTAATTAGTAACGGTTTGATTTTGAGCACTTCTTATTATACTTTTATTTCTCTCTGGTATTTGATGGAGTAGATTTGTTATGATTTGTTATTGGAAGTCCTGGTTCGGGACCAAGCAGTGTAAATGGATATCGTGAGTCCCCTATGGGCCTCTTTGTCTGATGAGCCATAGTATCAAAAAAGGATGGTCGTCGTGGATCCTGCCTTTGTGAGCTACTGAGCTGGAGGGGGTGCATACACTTATGTTGTACATGGTACTTGGTTTCTCTTACATCATCGGATTCTTTTCATGACTTTTTATTCATTCATATGCATTGGCTATCACCAGTATTGCTTAGCGCTTATATCTATCAGTCTTATGAGAAGATGAATATGTATAGGTTATGTTTGTTGTTTGCTGAGCAATTTCTTGTACCTTTCGGGCTCATGGTGGCCCGGTTAGGTTATTATTTGTCTGGTCTAGTCGGTTATATTATTGTTTAGGCATCATTATATAGTTTATGGTAGGCTGATTATGGATTGGTACCCGAGGTTATCGGTACATTTCTGATCCCTTTTCTTATATTATGGTAAGATTTATTATTGCTAGATTATCTTATGATTATGCATATTTAGACTAGGGAATTTGATTATGCTGGGGTTAGTTTCCGTATTGTTTACTTATTGTTTAGGATCTTTGTGACGTTAGGCTAGCTCCCTCAGGGTAGTACCTTCATGTTGGGTTATTTGTATAGTGTGGTTGTATATCAATTCTTCCCTAGCTATTATTTGTAAATCATTTCCTTCTTTCCCATAGTTATTGTATATTGTATATCTTTTTCTTCACCCTACTATCGTATATTAACTAGCTACTTATTGTATTGCACCTTAGTTCTGATTCATGTTTTGTTTCTTAAATAGTTGGCTGTAGTCTATATAACTACTTTATATATTATATATACTTGCATTATCTCTGGAGCTTAGTCGGTCGATGCCTACTGAGTACCTTGTATTTGGTACTCATACTACACTTCCTCTCCGCTGACGTGTGCATCGTGTGGAGCTGCCATGAAACAGAGACTTGGGACAAGCTCCTGACGTTCAAAGTTGTTCCTACTTTCTCTCAGTTGTTGGACTGATCTTTATTTTGCATTTCGGAGATAGTTCTGTATATATGTATTATGCATACCTTGTACTCTTGTTTTGTTAGAAGCTCTTGTACTGTCTTCACCAGGTTTAGAGGTTACTTCTCTATATTAGTCTCTTTATTAGATTCATTTTTCGCTGCCTTTTTCTTTTCTCTTGATAATTTGTTACTCACTATTTCCCATTATGGGTTGGCTTACCTACTAGTCTATTATGGTAGGTGCCATTATGACCGGAGAAATAAGGTCGTGACATCTGCATATCCTATATCTGAGGTTTAAGTTTCTACAATCATAAGAGCCTCGGGATTTGGTATTGATTGACATGAAAGGTTTTGAACTATTAATTTAATTTTTTAGACTGTATTAGTATGATCTAATCCCCATGGCACTGGGTACTTCTTAAGATGCTGGTGAAGAGCCCTACAAACTTGTCTAATATTAGGAATAAAATTTGCAACATAGTTGAGACTTCCTAAAAATCTTTGGAGCTGAGTTTTACCAATAATTCATCTGGAAACTTAGATGAGAACTCTATGGCTCTACTAATGGGCTTATAGGTTCCTTGATATAAATCATAGCCGAGAATTCTAATAGCGGTTTGAAATAATTTAATCTTTTTAACTCTCACTACTAATCCATTTTGTTTAACAACCTTTAAAAAGGTTTGGAGATGTTTAAAATGTTTGTCAATATCTTCTGAATATATTAAAATATCATCTATGTAGACTATAGAAATGTGACTATATTGATTGAATATATTATTCATGATATTTTAAAATTCAGACAGAGCATTTTTTAGCCCGAATGGCATTACATTCAATTCATATTGTCTAAAAGGGACATTGAAGGATGTTTTATATTTATCTTTTTCTGCAATTTGTATCTGTCAAAATCTTGATTTCATATCAAACTTGCTATAGATGTTAGCTTTATAAGTTCTTTTAAGAAGGGCACGTTTGTTAGGTATTGGATACCTAATCCATTTTAATACTTTATTAAGAGGCTTATAATTGATAACTAGTCTTGGGGCACCTCTTTCTTTTTCAACACTATTATTGACATAAAATGTTGAGCAACTCTAAGGTGATTCGGAAGGTCTAATAATTTTTTTATCAAGCAAATCATTAAGTTCCATTTTATAATATTTCATTAATTCATAGTTCATTTGAATGGTTTTCCCTTAGTAGGGATAACCCTTTTGTCAAATCCCTCAGTATAGGGTAATTCAACAATAGCTCTTTTCTTTCCCAAAAGGCATTAGCAAAATTTGAACAAACTTCTCGTTCTATGACTTCTTGTAGCCTTTTACTTTTAGCTTCTAATTTTGGGGGTTTTAAAGAGGATTCAATTCTTTTAATTTTTATTTCATCCTCTATAAATTTTATCTATTGTGAAAGTAAATCTACCCTAAAGATAGTTTTATCTTTTACAAAGTAACTTTCTTTTTTTGATGTACTATTTAGATAGAGAAAAATAATGTATTTTCCTAATATAGTGGTGTGGATGCCATCTAACTCGGTAATGTACGGCTTTATTTGGGTTATAAAAGGAATACCTAAAATTATTTTGGTGTGGATGCCATCTAACTCGGCAATGTACGACTTTATTTAGGTTATAAAAGGAATACCTAAAATTATTTCTTCACTAATATCTTTGGTTATTACGAAATCATTAACAAAACAGATTCCATAATTGCATATTTGTAATATGTGGAGTTTATAATTTATTTTTAGTCTTGCACCTGTTGAGAAGAACAATTATGTAGTACTTTTTTCAAGGTACTTAGTAGAAATTATTCCTTCAATGGTGTAGTTTTTATCCGCACCTGCATCTAATAATGCAATTTTTTAAATGGAATAATTCTTATTTAGCACTAATGTAGTGGGTATGTAGTAACTTTGGGCTTTAACTACTGCAATTGTATTAATTCCTGATTTGGTAACTAGAGGTTCTTCGAGAGACTCTATTTCTTTATTATCATTTTCTAATTTTGATGTTTCTCCAAGTTCAAATTGATGTGATTTTGGTTCTTGATTAGATGTTAAATCATTTAGTATTTTATTAGGAAGTGGTTCTGTTTCTAAATTGCTAAGTCTTTGCTTAACTTCTTTGACTTCTCTTTTTATGTGTAATAATTCTATCTGAAAATCTTGTATTGTTATTTTTTATTGTTGTTCTTTAAATTTATTTAATATATTTTTCGTGTTAAAGGGTTCAATAGTTTCCTTATCGAATTGTTGATTAAGAGTAATATCTTATAATTTTATTAAATATTTTTTTTAAGTGTTGGATGCTCAATATGATCAATCATATCAAAGAATATCTCCTTGTTACGACTGGTAATGACATTTGTAGAATGACTATCACAAGTGCAGATTACACCGCCACATCTACAATGGTCAGTTGATTCACTACTTTCCTAACTATATGTGATATTGAGCTGGTCATCATTACTAAAACTTTATTCTAAAGAAGAACTATTTTCATTCTCTTCAAGAATAAAATATAATTTATTCCTAACTTCTTCCTCTAGTTCTAACATATTTGTCTTTTCTTTTTTTTTTATTAGTGGCTCGACAATCTCTAGCCATGTGTCCTATTTTTCCACAGTTCAAACATTTATCATTATTATTTTTATATGATTTAAATGTACCTTTATTAGTGTCTCGTTTAGATTTTTTGAATCATTTTTTATAATAATGAGATTTTTCAGATTTACCTTTATAATATTTATGTCGTCTTTTAATTTTTTTGGAAGCTTCTTTTGAAGGAGCAGATAATTTAATATACCCAAAATCTTGACAAAAGCTTCTTAACTCATTTTGTGATATTTTACTGTCCCTTTTTAGTTGATTTTTAAGTTTCATATCTGTACATATTTCAAGTCCTAAGACATTTATAAAACTTGTGAGATCACCATAAGTTAAATGATTATAAGAAATTTTTCGATCAAACCTATCTTTTAATTTTATTCTAACTTTTTCTGCAAATAATGTTGGTAAACCGCTTATGAATTTTTTCTTCCAATAATCATGATTACAGTCTTCTCTAATCATGACCTTGTTGAGGAAAAACATCTTTAAATCATCTAAAATCGTCTATCATTGGACAAGATATATTTTATAATATTTCCAAACTTCTATCTTGAAAAAGTTGAGGTTCTCCTATAAAATGTATAGCTATACTATAAATTAACGTAGTAGTGGAATCAACCTAAATTTAGTTTTCTACTGTTTGCCCCGTAGACTCAGTCTTAATAACTTGAGTAATGGTTGTAGCATTTAATACGCTTTACTTATTATCTTCGGTCAAGTAGTTATTCCACCAATATTTCAATGTACCTATAAATCTAGCTATAATTAATGTATTTGCTTGTTTATCTGTATGTTTTGAATTTTATATGTCATAATGGCCATTTTCATTTCATGTAATTTATTATATATTTGATGTTATGCTAGTCCATCAATATTCCATTCAGCGATTTCACTTTTAGAATGTGAAGTATGAAATAAAAATTTATTTTCTTCATACTGCATGTCCGAAAAAGAGGGTTTCTTTAATAATTCTTGTTTATAGAATATATAGAGCTTAACTTGTCAATTTCATTAACATTATGTTCAGATAGAGTTCTTATAACTTTATCATCTGTGACTTTTAATTCGAAGTTTAACCTTTCATTAATCTTTCCTATAGTATCATCTGTGATTTCAAACTTTTCTTGAAATTTAGCAAATCTATCTTTTGAAAATTCTGGTAATTTAACTATTGGATGAGTTTCCAACTTTTTATCTTGGTAAGAAGAACTTGGTTTATTTTTAAATATTGATTTATTCTCAACTTAAAGGATTTGTTTGGAGACTACATGTAGTAGTTGATTTGTATAATTATTTTGTTGAAGTATTCAGTTTATAGCTGTATTTTTAGGATAACCTTTAGCATCTACTATATTCATTTTAAATGGCAAAGTTTTAACAACTCTACCATCTATTGGTAAGTTAATTTCTTCTAACGAGGCAATTAGAGATTCAACTACTTTGTCGTTAGTATACCATTTATTAACAATCATGTTTAATGATTCTTTTTGATCATCTAATTTTTCTATGTATTCAAACCAATTAAAAAGTTTTATATTACATCTTATTTTCTTCATATCTATATGCCAATTTTTCCTAAAGGATAATCTTTTTTTTTAATAAATAATTTTGTATATACCATTGTCTTTTTATGGAATTTTCTGAATTGGTCCATAGTTTATCTAAATACTCAATGTCCGGTTCAAATTCCTCATTTGACCTAATCATGCATAAAGAGTCCTTTACTCCTAGCATATTGCTAGCAGTGGGACTTGCTGATTTATTAGGTTTGAAATTCCTAGGTTCATTTCTCCGCTTTAGGAATTGTTTTCGAAAAATCTAATACCCCTTTTAATTTTCTTTCTATATCTTCTAAAGTTACTTTTTTTTCTTCTACTACCTTGAAAACTGATCGTCTAGAAAAGGACATTCTTCTGCTTGAAGAGGTTTGACTAAAAGATTGGGATTTTAGAAATTTTAAACCTATAGATCTATCAAAATTGAATTACTTCTTCAATATTTAAATTTTCTTCTTCAATTTCTGACTCTGTTATGGAGTCAAAATGCCAATTATCTTTTATTAATATGTCATCCCATTTTATCATTTTTGGGATAAAAATGTTATTGTGATTATGATTGGCTTACATAAGTATGGTAACTCCTTTATTACTTACTATTCTAGCCTTGGGGCTAAGCTAGTTTTCACTATTCTATAATATAATTTATATATTATGTCTATTTCTCTTGTATTAGCCTTACTATTCATGTTTTTTATTTTAACATTTAATGTTAATGTATCCATAACATTTTGATCGTTAATATCTATTGAAGAATTGTGAAAATAATTAAAGTATACCAGGCCATTGGCTAGGTTATTCTATAATACAGCTAATAAAGAATCATCAAAGTTTAATAACCTATTGTAGCTTAAGAGAATACATATAGGCACATCTAAACCTAATCTATATAATGATTTAACTTCTACTTGGACAAGTTTTATGTGTAGAAACTTATAATTTTTTCTATACCTGTTAATATTTTCAGTTGCTAATAATTTAATAGTTTCAATGTTCCTACTAATGGCAACCGAAGATTCAAAGGTTTTAATATTATAATTTTTTTTATAAAATCAAAGTGTCCAGTTTTATAGACCCTTTTAAAATGTTCTTTTGGAATATTTCAATTTTGTAAATCAGTTTCTATTTTTTCTATTTGATTAGAGGTAGCAGAAATATTAACACTATTTATTATGTTTTGATTTATAGGATCATTCATTAAAAATTTGCAGATGGTTATGATTGAATAATTAATATAAGACTTGAAATTTTATGTGAAGTATCAAGCTAGATCTAGCCAATATCTACTTTAGATGTTACTCCTTAATAATTATTTCTTTTTGTAGTATTTACTGGTTATCTTCTCTAATATTCTTTTATTTTATTCCTTTAGGTTTGGTGATGTAAACACCCATGAGTCTGGCATTAGTATTCAACCAATTCAGAGCTAATCCAATAAAAAATAAAGACTTGCCAATGTCTAGACCAAGATTAAACGGCTACGCAACTTAAGGAATAAAACTAAGAATATAAATGAAGACTAACAGTAACTACTAAACATTGAAATTATTATTTCAAGTGTAACATAATTTCGACTGGCTCTAGAATAGTGTAAGGAATTAGTCACTCCTACTCATATCCCTCCCTTGCCAACTTGGCTCTGATACCATATAAACATGGATCGTGAAAATAATTAAAAGGTAGTGTCAAAAACAAAGTTAAACAAGCAAAGTACTAAAAAATTATGTTGCAAACAATTTAAAAATTAGTAAAGTAAAGCAGAGAAAAGCAGTAGATAAGAGTAGAGAATTATACTTACAAAACTTTTATTGATTTGAGGACAACAAAGGGAACATGAAAAGGAAAGATGGGCAATATGGAAAGTAGGTACGGTATTTTCGAATGCCCCTACTGATACAAGTTGAAGTTTTATTTCTTTGTGTACTATTTACTGATTATCTTTTCTAGTATTCTTTTATTTTATTCCTTTAGGTTTGCCAACGGGAACACCCTCCGGGTTCGGCTCTAGTAGTCAACCAATTCAGAGCTAATCCAATGAAAACCACTTGCTTGCCAATGTCTAGACCACGATTAAACGGCTACCCAATTTAAGGAATAAAACTAAGAATATAGATGAAGACTAACAGTCACTACTAAACATAGAAATTATTATTTCAAGAGTAACATAATTTCGACTGGCTCTAGGATAGTGTAAGGATTTAGCCACTCCTACTCATATCCCTTCCTTGCCAACTTGGCTATGATATCATAGAAAGAAGGATTGTGAAAATAATTAAAAGGTAGTGGACAAAACAAAGTTAAACAACCAAAGCACTAAAAACTTATGTTGAAAACAATTTAAAAATTAGTAAAGTAGAAGCAGAGAAAAGTACTAGAGAAGAGTAGAGAAATATACTAACAAAAACTTTTATTGATTTGAAGGAAACAAAGAGAACATGGAAAGAAAAGACGGTCAATATGGAAAGTAGGTATGGTATTTCCCAATGCCCCTACTGATACTAGTTGAAGGTCTTAAATAAACCTTAGAGTGTTGGCTAAGTTAACTAATACATGGTATCTATTTTAAATATTTCTATGAACTAATGTATGCTATTTATTTTACACATGTCTATGAGTAGCTAATGACTAAATATATCTTCCACATGTATCCATGACTAGATGATTTATTTTACATGGGACTTTTTTATCCACATCTTGAAAATTTACATTTGTCTCTTCATGGTGTGCTGATTTTTGAGAAGCTTTTGGTCTTTTCTTCCTTGAAGATTTGTGCTTCTGTCTTCTAGCTGCATAATTGTTTGTGGATTTCTTTTTGTCTTGGGGTTGCATAGTTGTTTGTGAATTATGTGGGTTCCACCTTCTTATTGTAGTATCTATTTTAATTGTTGAAGAAGTGATGGCTCCTTTCTTTCAATTGAGGAGGTATGCATGTGTTATCCCTTGTGGATCCATCATAGCTCCATTGCTTGGTTCACTGGCATATGAAGATGTAGTGTCTAATAACTCTATTATCTGCTTTGGTTTCATATCTTTATCGAGACTTGATAAAGCTTCTTCGAGCCATCTTTTTAATTTCTCATCAAAAAGGTGGGATTCCTTTCGTGAGGATGAGCTTGACGTTGGCTTATCTGTTGGTGTCCAACATTTAATTTTGATAGTCTTACTTAAATATTTCCTCCTTTCAAATTCATGAACATCAAAGGACCAATAAATAATATATGAAATTCTTTTTGCGATAAAAAATTTACACCATTTAATATTTTTTGGTAGTGTAGAGATATTCTGCTCTACCTGGAACTTTTCAAACTGCGTCTGAAATTGTGTTTGCAATCTCTATTTATTTCCTCCAAATTGTCTCCACCATTAGTAAAGTCATCGGGGAATCACAGTATTTTTCATTTGCTCCAAATATTTTACAAATCATGAATGAGTGTTGGGTCGGACATACAAAATATTATATCAGGCTGCCTTATAATCATACCAATTATACATCTGGGGTCGATGAGATCTTGATAGGTGTCACCACCCAATTTCTCAAGCCATGATGGCACCTACTATAACCTATCATTAGGTAAGCCAATTCGTAGTCCAGAATAGCTAGTAGCGGACTAATAAGAGAAGCGTAAGCAAAACTAAATAACAATGAGAAAGAAGGCAAGAAGAAAGTAAATATATCCCCAAAACCTGGTGAAGTCAGTACAACATCTTCTAATACAGCAGGAGTGCAAGATAAAATACAAAAAAAATATATACATAGCCATCTATGAAATATAAAATTAGAGATCAGTCTAATAATAAGAGTGAGAGCAGGACACTCAGGACATCAGGAGCTCACCCCTAATCTCCGATCCATGGTTGCTCTCCACGATACATACGGCAACGACGAGAACTCATACTATGATCTACAGGCTGCAGAAGTGTAGGATGAGTACCAAACACGTGGTACCCAGTAGGTATCGGCCAACTGAGCTCTAGAAATAATGCAAGTATAAATAACATGTGAAGTAGGAATCAAAGTACAGGCAACTATCTACAAAACTAAGCATAATAATACTAATAATGTGATAAGAATAACCTCTCATGAGCTACCAATAATCCCAAAAAAAGTGCAATACCATAAATAACTAGCCATTATACGGTAGTAAAGTGAAGAAATAGACATACCATATACAATAGTAGAGAGAAGAAATGTATATATAATATATAATAGTAGGAAAGAAGAAAATAATATACAAATCATGGCTATGGAAGAGTGTGTGTATATATATATATATAATAGTGCTATACCGACAACTAAACCTGAAGATACTACTCTGAGGGAACTAGTCCAACAGATTCGGATCATAAAGAATAAGGAACCTAGCTCTAGCATAATCAAGGTCTCTAATCGTAATATGCACCATCATAAGATAGTCTAACGATAATCAAATCCTACCATAGTAAAGAATAAGGGAACTCGAAATAGTACCTACAACTTAGGGTACCAATCCGTAACCAATCCTGCCATGAACTATATGATAATAACCAAAAAATAAAGTAACTGGCTATCCCAGACAATCAATAACCCGACCGTGCCCCCATAAGCCTGGAGAGGCACAAGACAACACTCAGTAAACAACATTCATAACTTATATCTATACGGACCCTGTGAGACCGATAGATATAGGCGCCAAATAATTATACTTATGATAGGCGATGCATATGAAAGAATGCAAGTCATGAAAAGAGCCAAGTGATGCAAGATAAATCAAGCACCATCAACTAATCCAGTGCCATAACGTACCAAGTATATACACATCATACATCTCAATAGCTCATAAAGGCAGGACCTACAGTGACCATCCTTCTCCGGTATCGTGACTCATCAGACGAAGGGGCGTAGTTCTAGTTTATAGATGCTTAGGCACTTTTTGTTGTAATGTTTGGATACTGGTGATGGCATGCTTACATTTTAGGTGCATTTACATTTATTTTGTGGTACGACTCCAAAAAAAATCATGAATTTACTACTGTTTTCTAAAAAAAAATTTATTCCCACTTTTTATTATGATATTTAAACTAAACATATTACTTTGGAAATTAGACGGAGGATCATTCTGGTCCATTATTGATCCACTCTCTTTTACCACTACTTATTTACTTTGGTGGAGGGAGATTCTGACCCTTTCTACATTACTATACTATTTTAGTCTTGGATTCAAACTCGAGCAATGGATTTACAAGATATACACTTATTTAGTTTTGGTTCAAGTCCGGCATTTCTTATTATATTTTATATATATATATCCAGTACTGGATCGAGTAGATTGGTTATGGATTATGGAAGTCCTGATTCAGGAGCAGGCAGTGTATACGGATATCCCTAGACCCCTATGGGCCCCTTCGTCTGATGATACACTATATCAGAGAAGGATGGTCACTGTAGGTCCTACCTTTATGAACTATTGAGCTGGAGGAGGTGTAATGTTTGTAGACGTCCAACTGGTATCATAGCCATTGCCTCAGGCCCAAGAATATATAACTCAATAGGATATCAGCACCATAAATCGAGGGACTAAGGTAAACTAGAGCATAAAGCTACAATAAGGATATAATTGGGGAAATATCACCCAATTCACTAAGTAATATGGTAAGTCTTATACTAAAGGATCCTTCACGTCAATCTATAGCTAAACAAGTCAATAATTTGGTACAATAGGATCCTACAACCATAACGAGTATTCTAAACTAAGGTTTGGGACACATCTCTATACTAAATCCCCAATCATGATATTACTAGGTATAAACCTATCATATAATCCCTACCTAGCATGCAATCTATACAATACTCAATCTCATAGAGGAAAGTAGACCAAAGCCTACATCATAGTCGAACCATAATCTCAAACCATCCATAAATTTCTTGTCTTTGTCCCACGATCTCGAAAATGATGTTGCACTATCAAAATCATAATCTACACATTAAAAAGAGTAAAACAATACCCATATTGCAATATGTCACTCCCCGAATCCCATCGGGACGTGATTGGCACCCGAAGCCAATAAGGCCCGAGAGAACCAATCTTTGCTCATGCTCATGTACTCTCATATGTATGTTCGCGTATGAATATCATCTTATTTCATGTAATTAAATATCAATAGCGGAAGGCATGACAACATATGTAATATATATGCAACTTAGCTGTTAGGGCCATTTTGTCAAAATGAACGTACATCTTTTACCTTCATGACACCCCACATATGTCTACAAAGCCTCTAATAGATACATGACCATGTCTATACAATATTTACAAATGCCAAAATCTACTATACATATGTGACTTGGGAAGCCCTGAAGCAACTGGAGCTCACCAACAATCTGCGGATATCTCGCCACTTACTGTGGAGATCTACTAATTCCTGTGCCTGCAGCATGTAAGGTAAGTCCCCCAAGAGAGGTCAGTAAGAAAAAAGTACTGAGTATGTAAGGCCATATGAAACTAGAATAGCACATAAGTACTTCCAAGAAATGAAGCGTAAGAGAATAATAATATGGATATACCTCAGTCATGAATATGTGGAACCATGTTAATTACGTCTATTATTTCATTACTTGGTCACTCAGTCGCCTCGTCATCATTCTTATCATAACATCCATATTTAGATATACACGCAAGGGATATATTCTCATCTCTATTACAACTATCCTTTTTATTCACTCAACTAGTTAGTGATTCATAACACCTTACGGATCATCATCTTATATTAGTGCCTGGCCTCCACTTTTGGTGGGATATGATGTATATATATATTTAGTACCGGGCCTCCATCTTGGTGGGATATATAGTACCGGGCATCCACCTTGATGGGATATGATAAATAAGTATATAGTACCGGGCCTCCATCTTGGTGGGATATAGTACCGGGCATCCACCTTTGATGGGATTTAATATATATATGTATATAGTACCGGGCCTCCATCTTGGTGGGATATAGTACCGGCATCCACCTTTGATGGGATTTAATATATATATGTATATAGTACCGGGCATCCATCTTGGTGGGATATATATAGTACCGGGCCTCCACCTTTGATGGGATATCATATATATATGTGTATATGTATAGCATTGAGATTGTTCCCTCTTAACTTATACCCTTTTAGTTTGTGATTCATACTAAAAGAAACATAAAGGAATCATATGCACATCTTTTCCTTTCCATACTTATAAGAGTGACACAGTAGAGTTCATGACCTTAATTGAGGCACACACTTACATGAGATTGACATCTTCATTTATGAGGAATAATTAATTAACTTGCGCCTCACCTTCGTATTACTCTTATGAGAGTGATACTTCAACTTATGAGAGATTAACACATCCACTTATGAGAAACACACCTCTCTTATGAAACCTATGAGATTGGTACAAAGATAGTTGTGACATTATTAGAACTTGGATCATACATCATCGGAGTTTGGAGTCATAGTATTATTGGAACTTTGGAATTGTGTCCACCCCCTATTATCTTCCTCCATTCTTGCAACCAATAACATGTATAACCTAATTTATTTCATTTGAGAGATTGATACATTGAGGATCGTGATACTCTTGAAAACACAAGCACTTCACCTCACTTTTCACTTGTCATAAGATTGGTACTTCTACTTATGAACGATTGGTACAAGGATGATCATCATATTAAAGGACTTTGGAACAAGGCATAATTGGAAAATGCCCTCCAAGATTGAATGGATTCTCTTATGTTCTTATTCTCTTGAACTAGGTCCTTTAGAGATTTCGACGTTATGACATCTTTCCTCGAAGCTTCGGATCATTAACCAATGGGTAAGAGATATATGAGTAAACAGTGTGAGAAACATCCCATTATGAGAAACATAACACGATTGAAACCATTGGACCATAATCCATAAACAAGGGACATGAGTATAATCACTATTGGAACATGGGAATATAACCTTATTGTTTTTGGAACATTAACCATGAATATGGGACAAGAGATTCACCAATAATCAATGAATAGGAAATATATGACCAGGACCATGGATAACCGAATATGGGATACCTTAGCACATTTCGGGATGGAACATGCGTAATGTCAATGTGAAAACTATTTGCCGCAGAAAGAAATGGACAGAGTAACCTTACATACCTTATCTTTCCAAATGTAAATACACAATCCAATGTGTGAGCACAACAATCCCTCTCCTTTCTTACTCTACATCACAAGTACACAACGGAACCAACATTAACCACCAACTACCTTACACATACATACGACAATAATGAGTTACATGTTTATTTTTAAAATGTCATTTCCTTTCTTACAATACCATTTACGGCATTGTCATACCAACAATACCCCATTCATGCCATACATTGACCACAAGTTACATTCCAAGCATTTAAGATGACCATGAATTACATGAGTCCCTTATAATATTATTTCCCCCTTTACAAACCCATTTATGGCATTAGCATACCAAAAATACCACAATATTCCATACATTGACCAACACATGATAACCCAATAACATTTCGCCACAAAGCTTCTCCTTTACACTTTCTTATTCCCACCATATCACAAATAATCCATCAAGTCATCTTAATACACTTCATAGCACAAATCGGCCAAAATCCCATACTTTACACATGTAGAAAAATAGTAAATTATGGACATAACAACACCATACAATTTTAGATATCATCAACACCATTCACTTTCATCAAAACATCAAGTCCTTTTTCAAGTTTAATTCACAAGGATTACACATCTTTTTGTAAAAAACCCAAGTGTCATATCCAACACTTTCTAGATCTACATAGTCTCTCATGCATATAAGATATTAAATCATAAGAATATACACTTACCAAGACTTTCCAAATGATGATCTTGTCCAAAGAGTTGGCTTAGGGTTCTTGAGAAATGAGAGAAATATCTTTGGGAAATTTCTAGAATAGCATGAGAATTAAAATGATAGAAATCTTATTGTTTTCCACATTTTATAGACCCTTAATGACCCTTTTTACTCACACACTTGGTCCATGGGCCATGTCTTTAATCCCAATTTGGGATTTAAATTGAGCCCAATTTACTTGACCCAATAAAATCAATAATTCCTCATGTTTAAGGCATTTCATACACTTTACGACAATATTTCCACTCACGGGATTCATATCCATAGCCTCAATCCCAAGAACAAGCAATTCTAGCCCCATATGGCCTATTTTGACTAAAAGGGTAAAATCGTCATTTTGACGCCAAATTCGTTCTCGAGTAATTTTATCATACCAATATATTATTTCATTCATTTCATGTATATGTTCATGGTTGTAGAATAATCATGGCAAAAATCGGCTCAATACGTCCCCGGGAACCCTTGGGACTTAAACAAAATTTTCAACTTTTGAAAGGTGCGCACGGGCGGCGTGGCACGCTGCCTGGCGCGCCCCTTTACTGCCTATGGACTGAAAATTTCAGCCCATAGTGGCATGGCACGCCCCTGGGTGCTCCCCTCCCAAATTTTTTTTTTTTTTTTTTTTTTTTTTTTTTTTTTTTTTACCTATTGCTCTCAAAACTAAGGTAAACATGTACAGGGTGTTACATTCTTCCCCCCTTAGAAACATTCGTCCTCGAATGTTAGTAACATTGTCTCATCGTAATAACTTAAGCCAAAATGAATTCTTCAATTACTATATACACATAGCATACTTGTATTTATGACTCTCATTCCATACCCTGCACTTTGCTTTCGTGTCCAAGACTTACGATTACTTTAGATTTCATTATTTCTCTGGTCGCCCTTGTGACTTCTTCCCTGTGTTCGTTTCTCCTATTGTGCTTTTACAGAAGTTCCTTCTTTACTTCTTATTACTTTCGCTTGTCAAGCTAGAATAGTAAGCCATACTTCCTCACATATGATATTTTCCCATAACTAGTGAATTTCCACTGGGAGCAACATGGGATAATCTCATACATACTTTTAAAGCTTCGCTTATGAGATACTGCATGCACTGTAAAGAGTTCTTGGGATACCTCAACGTCATATACAACTTGACCACATCTTCGAGCCATCTTATAAGGTACGCTTTATAGAACTAACTTCTCATGCTTAAACAGTACAGTTTGTTTGTTCAAACGAAAACCATGCCTGCATTCACTTGGGTTCCCAAAAACATTTCTACAACTGTGTTAACTTGGTAAGCCCATAAAGTATGACCCATATGGCATCGCATCCATTTCTAACTAAAAAGAATCTCTACATGATCTATAACCTTCAGATTCCACACACTTTACCTTCACTTGTTATCACTTTTATTACTGAAGTATAACTTTCGCAATATTCTTTTCATGTAGTGTTATCAATAAACCGCTTCCCAATCATGATACATATTGATTACCCCCTACCAAATAGCATATCGTTAATGGTGTGCGTTACCCAAATGCATTTCTTTAGCTCATATATATATCCGATACGTGTCATCCCTTGTCGATACAATTTACACTGGGACATCCTACGGGGGTAGACTAGTGTCTTGAACATTAGTAGCTTTAACTTTGGTATCCTTCACTCTGACTAACGACATATGTACCTTTACAGTCAAGAAATTTCTTTGTGGAAAGTGAGAAATGTACTCATGGTAACATTAAGATCTATCATATCCATCTCAGTAAACTTAACCACTGTAACGTGATCACAACATTTACTATACACTTGCAACATACTCTTTTAGCTATAATGACTTCACCAAGTGGTGTGGACACCCCAATTAACTTGACTATTAACTCTAGTGTTCCTTCAAATTGTCCCACAGTCAATAGAGTAACATATCATAGGGTAGAACCTAAATCGATTAATGCATATTCATTAGGTAAACATATAAATAATGTACCTGTCACCATATCAAGAAGAGCCTCCAAATTTTGCTGACCCCGTAGGTCGTGTCATACTACTCGTGGCCCTCTGTGGGCAGTCTCTCTTCACGTGTCCTGGCTGTTTACACCGAAAGCAAGCATCCATCTCAAACCAGCATTCACCTGAATGAAACTTTCCGCAGCGCTGGCACAGTTGACGAACAGAGCCCACTGTCTATGAACCCCGTATTTCACTACTCCGCCCAACCTGACTACCTCTAGATCCTCGAACTAGAGGTGGAGTACCTGTTGTAGGGTGAGAAAACGATGGTCTAGGTGGTCTAGGTAAAACCCGAGGCCTAACTCCTCCTTGGGATGTTATGAATTGTCCCATGGGTCTAGCCCGCTTTGACGGCCCTGTCTCAGATTCCTGTATCCGTCCCTTTTGCCTTTGATCCTCCATCTTTTGCGCGAAGGCTTGTATTCTGGCTATATCCATGTCTTTATTTAATGCAGCAATAGTACAGTCTCTTACCAAGTAGGGCTCCAATCTGTCCACATACCGATGAACTCTATCGGCCATAGTTGCTACTATATGAGGAGCATATCGAGCCAATGAATTGAACCAAAGACTGTACTCCCTGACACTCATATTTTCTTGGCGAAGATTTAAAAATTGATCCGCTCGAGCCTCGCGGACCTCATATGGAAGATAATGATCAAGGAATGCCACCTTGAATTCCTCCCAGCTAGCTGGATTTGCACCGATACCTCTGGATCGTTTCCAATCTTCGTACCATAATATAGCCTCTCCTTTTAGTCTATATGCTGCAAGCTCCACTGTTTCTACACCAGTCACATGTATAAAATCGAGAGCCCTTTGAATTTGATCTATAAAGTCTTGCGGATCTTCATTAAGATCGGACCCGGTAAATGTGGGAGGATCCAATTTTAGGAAATCCTGTGTTCTCCGACTAGCTATCCTAGCCGCACCGTCATCACTTGTCACTGGACCAACTCGTCCTTGACTCTGGGCAACAACTATCTGAGGCAACATTTGCACTGCATTTCTCAAGTCCTGTAACTCCCGCCTAGTAACATTAACAGGTGAATCTGGGATACTTCCCTCCTTTGTGGTCTCCCTGGAGAAGGGGGAGGAGAAGGTGCCCGTGATGTAAACTCAGTTTCAACCCCATATTGACTAGCTGGGTTAGGTGGGGATCTACCAATTCTTTCCCCCGCTTGCATATCAACCTGCTTATCTTTACCCATACCTTGTCTTGTAATCGGCATTTTTCTATACCAAAGAAAACCAATTACAATGGTCAGATGTAATCCCACCTATGACAATGGCTCTATTGCACGATCTAGAATGAAGAAATAAAACAACTCCTAAATGTCCCGTAGCCTCCTGCTTATAAATGTGGCGCGTAACACATCGATAAGCAAGACTCTACTCATACACGACTTTGTAGACACCCTGAGAACGAACTGCTCTAATACCACCTTTGTCACGCCCTGAATTCCATCGGGACGTGATTGACACCCGAAGCCGATAAGGCCCGAGAGAACCAATCTTTGCTCATGCTCATGTACTCTCATATGTATGTTCGCGTATGAATATCATCTTATTTCATGTAATTAAATATCAATAGCGGAAGGCATGACAACATATGTAATATATATGCAACTTAGCCGTTAGGGCCATTTTGTCAAAATGAACGTACATCTTTTACCTTCATGACACCCCACATATGTCTAAAAAGCCTCTAATAGATACATGACCATGTCTATACAATATTTACAAATGCCAAAATCTACTATACACATGTGACTTGGGAAGCCCCAAAGCAACTGGAGCTCACCAATAATTTGCGGATATCTCGCCACTTACTGCGAAGATCTACTAATTCCTGTGCCTGCAGCATGTAAGGTAAGTCCCCCAAGAGGGGTCAGTAAGAAAAAAGTACTGAGTATGTAAGGCCATATGAAACTAGAATAGCAAATAACTACTTCCAACAAATGAAGCGTAAGAGAATAATAATATAGATATACCTCAGTCATGAATATGTGGAACTATGTTCATTACGTCTATTATTTCATTACTTGGTCATTCAGTCGCCTCGTCATCATTCTTATCATAACATCCATATTTCGATATACACGCAAGGGATATATTCTCATCTCTATTACAACTATCCTTTTTATTCACTCAACTAGTTAGTGATTCATAACACCTTACGGATCATCATCTTATATTAGTACCGGGCCTCCACTTTTGGTGGGATATGATGTATATATATATTTAGTACCGGGACTCCATCTTGGTGGGATATATAGTACCGGGCATCCACCTTAATGGGATATGATAAATAAGTATATAGTACCGGGCCTTCATCTCGGTGGGATATAGTACCGGGCATCCACCTTTGATGGGATTTAATATATATATATGTATATAGTACCGGGCCTCCATCTTGGTGGGATATAGTACCGAGCATCCACCTTTGATGGGATTTAATATATATATATATATATATATAGTACCGGGCATCC
The DNA here is from genome assembly GCA_031232105.1 of Capsicum rhomboideum. Classification (NCBI taxonomy): domain Eukaryota; kingdom Viridiplantae; phylum Streptophyta; class Magnoliopsida; order Solanales; family Solanaceae; genus Capsicum; species Capsicum rhomboideum. Next base: position 72,473,180 of record CP124718.1, on the reverse strand, counting down.
ATCTTGGTGGGATATATATAGTACCGGGCCTCCACCTTTGATGGGATATCATATATATATGTGTATATGTATAGCATTGAGATTGTTCCCTCTTAACTTATACCCTTTTAGTTTGTGATTCATACTCAAAGAAACATAAAGGAACCATATGCACATCTTTTCCTTTGCATACTTATAAGGGTGACACAGTAGAGTTCATGACCTTAATTGAGGCACACACTTACATGAGATTGACATCTTCACTTATGAGGAATAATTAATTAACTTGCACCTCACCTTCGTATTACTCTTATGAGAGTGATACTTCAACTTATGAGAGATTAACACATCCACTTATGAGAAACACACCTCTCTTATGAAACCTATGAGATTGGTACAAAAATAGTCGTGACATTATTAGAACTTGGATCATACATCATCGGAGTTTGGTGTCATAGTATTATTGGAACTTTGGAATTGTGTCCACCCCCTATTATCTTCCTCCATTCTTGCAACCAACAACATGTATAACCTAATTTATTTCATTTGAGAGATTGATACATTGAGGATCGTGATACTCTTGAAAACACAAGCACTTCACCTCACTCTTCACTTGTCATAAGATTGGTACTTCTACTTATGAACGATTGGTACAAGGATGATCATCATATTAAAGGACTTTGGAACAAGGCATAATTGGAAAATGCCCTCCAAGATTGAATAGATTCTCTTATGTACTTATTCTCTTGAACTAGGTCCTTTAGAGATTTCGACGTTATGACAACTTTCCTCGAAGCTTCGGATCATTAACCAATGGGTAAGAGATATATGAGTAAACAGTGTGAGAAACATCCCATTATGAGAAACATAACACGATTGAAACCATTGGACCATAATCCATAAACAAGGGACATGAGTATAATCACTATTGGAACATGGGAACATAACCTTATTGTTTTTGGAACATTAACCATGAATATGGGATAAGAGATTCACCAATAATCAATGAATAGAAAAAATATATGACCAGGACCATGGATAATCGAATATGGGATACCTTAGCACATTTCGGGATGGAACATGCATAATGTCAATGTGAAAACTATTTGCCGCAGAAAGAAACGGACAGAGTAACCTTACATACCTTATCTTCCCAAATGTAAATACACAATCCAATGTGTGAGCACCACAATCCCGCTCCTTTCTTACTCTACATCACAAGTACACAACGGAACCAACACTAACCACCAACTACCTTACACATACATACGACAACAATGAGTTACATGTTTATTTTTAAAATGTCATTTCCTTTCTTACAATACCATTTACGGCATTGTCATACCAACAATACCCCATTCATGCCATACATTGACCACAAGTTACATTCCAAGCATTTAAGATGACCATGAATTACATGAGTCCCTTATAATATTATTTCCCCCTTTACAATACCATTCATGGCATTAACACACCAAAAATACCACAATATTCCATACATTGACCAACACATGATAACCCAATAACATTTCGCCACAAAGCTTCTCCTTTACACTTTCTTATTCCCACCATATCACAAATAATCCATCAAGTCATCTTAATACACTTCATAGCACAAATCGGCCAAAATCCCATAATTTACACATGTAGAAAAATAGCAAATTATGGACATAACAACACCATACAAGTTTAGATATCATCAACACCATTCACTTTCATCAAAACATCAAATCCTTTTTCAAGTTTAATTCACAAGGATTACACATCTTTTTGTAAAAACCCCAAGTGTCATATCCAACACTTTCTAGCATAACCAATATGATCTACATAGTATCTAATGCATATAAGATATTAAATCATAAGAATATACACTTACCAAGACTTTCCAAATGATGATCTTGTCCAAAGAGTTGGCTTAGGGTTCTTGAGAAATGAGAGAAATATCTTTGGGAAATTTCTAGAATAGCATGAGAATTAAAATGATAGACATCTGATTGTTTTCCACCTTTTATAGACCCTTAATGACCCTTTTTACTCACACACTTGGTCCAATAATAAGTCTCTACTTGGCCAAGATGAATGGGTCAAATTTCCCATATGGGCCATGTCTTTTATCCCAATTTGGGATTTAAATTGAGCCCAATTTACTTGACCCAATAAAATCAATAATTCCTCATGTTTAAGGCATTTCATACACTTTATGACAATATTTCCACTCACGGTATTCATATCCATAGCCTCAATCCCAAGAACAAGCAATTCTAGCCCCATATGGCCTATTTTGACTAAAAGGGTAAAATCGTCATTTTGACGCCAAATTCATTCTCGAGTAATTTTATCATACCAATATATTATTTCATTCATTTCATGTATATTTTCATGGTTGTAGAAGAATCGTGGCAAAAATCGGCTCAATACGTCCCCGGGAACCCTTGCTCTCAAAACTAAGGTAAACATGTACAGGGTGTTACACAATATAAAAGCTCAGGCCAAAAATTGGGTCAAAAAAAGGCTTGTAGGGGCCGCAAAAAAATTTCCAAAATTGAATCTATCACAAGGTCCCTAGAAGGACAAGGAATGTGTACTCAAAATTTGAGCACAAATGGAGCATAGATCGGGGCTCAAATCAGCCAAGAGAGATAATGAAACAAAGGGGAAAACAAGAATTAAAATAGTGGAATTAGGCCAAAAACTTACAAAGAACTAAATGGGAAATGATCACCTAAATGTCCTCTACACATTCCCAACTCCAATTGATTGATTCCCACACTTTCTTGAGCTCACAAGACCAAATATGGAAGAAAAAGGTTAGAAAATGGTGGAATGAGGTTTTTTAATCTCAACTTTGCATAGAAATCATAGAAAATGGAATAGGTATTCTTGGAAAATAAGAAATGTGAAGATATAATCACATAGATAATGATTATATGAGAAAAACACATCGAGAATTGTAAAAATCAGAGTTTCCTAGCTCTTAAAATGTCAAAAATATGAAATGGGCTTGGTTTGGTCTTATACTCAGCGATGGTCGTTTAAGGGGCACTTTGTTCACTTAAACAACCTGGTAAAAGGGTCAAACTACCACTAAAGCGGTCAGATGGTCACTGTAGTGCCTCGATCAAATGGTCAATGGTCTCTAAAGTGAGAACATCAGTACCAACAACTTCCAAAACTTTTTTTTGACCCTTAGAACTCATCCGGAACCCTATGAACATGGACCAATAGTGGAAATTAATCATAAAACATGTTCTGGATCCAATGGAATCATCATATTTACAAAAAAAAAAGGTCGTTTACATCAAATTAACCCCTGGGACCCCTTTTAGGCTATTTTAACTAATTTTTGTCTAAACACTCAAAATGAAATATAAAGGCTCGGGAACCAAACTAACCATGCTACTAACCCAGAATCAACATTCCACACTCAACGGTACTATCAAAATTTCCATCCGAGGTCGTTTCCACAAAATGTGGGCCCCATATCTAATGAGCAATTTCTACCAAATTCCAACCAATAGCCCAAAATGAATCCAAAAGCCTCGGGACCCTGACCAAGGATCCCCTAGCCTAAAATCCATATTCAGGAGCTAACGGCACTGTTGGAATTTCCTTTTGAGGCCGTTTACTTGAAGTTTTGGTCTGAGACCAATATCTCGACTTTAAAAGCTCCAAAATAGGGAAATGGGCTTAAAACCCAAATGAACTGCCCTAAAACCAAATTGACGGTCTCGAAAAGTCATAAATGACCTGTAGCCACTATAGGAAGGCACTAAAAGCCTACAATGCATGGAAATCTAGAAAATGACCTGGAGGGTCACTACAATATCTACTACTGAAAGGACTTTCTTCCTCAAAAATTAGTGGATAGAAAGATCCCAAAAGCTTGAAAGTATGAGGTACTGGGCCTGCATGCTCCTTACAAGACTCCCTAGATAACTTTTAAGGCACCACAACGCTTCCAACGGATTTCGGTAAAGGTATCCCTTTTTCACTAACTTCCTTACTTCACTTTCCAAATAACCAAAAACTCATTCTCAACCACCAAATGGCCTCTAACTAAACTGAGCACAACTGAAACACACAAACCTGAACCACAGCATGGTGACATCATACTAAAACAAGCACAACCAAGCAGATACTCAGCCAAGCTAAAGTCAACCAAGGCATGAATCATACAACTAACTCTAAATTCCAAATCGAATATTCTCTTGTCTTTACAAACCTGATGTCTACTCTAAACTGCACCTAATCCCACTAGAATCCATCAAGTTATGCCTGCATAATCACATCATACTAACCTCAAAAGTTAAAGCTAACCAGTTGAAAATCCACACAGACTAGCATATGAATCATGCCCAACTTGAGTACACTTTTTCCGCTGAGTAGACTTTCAAAATTTCTGTGGATAACAGAAAAACCAAGGCCAAAAGCAATAAAAACTAAAATCGTGTGCCAACAGACCATCCTCCGAGCATTTAGCTAATACCATCTTTCTGAACTGCAGACGATTGAGCTGGTAGGTAATGAGTAGGCCTACCCAGCCTGTCAACGAATGCCCAATTAAATCAAAACCACGAAATGGGTTTGTAACCAAGTTATGCAATCCATAGCTATAATCTCAACACTGAAGCTGAATTACTCGATCTTAGCTATCCAAATCGATCCTGTTGACAAGTAAGCATCCACATACCAAAATCTATCACCACACCCAAGTCATCATTTAAAAGAGTCAAAAACCATAGATGGAGCCAACAAGTCTTCACTAAGGGTAAATACTCTAATCAATCTTACAATCAGACATCGAGCATATACCCTAAACCAAATCTCACTTTCAGAGATGAAGCATATATCCAATGGTTTCGGCAAGGGATGGAACTAAAATATTATTGAAGAACATAATCACAATTAAGGAAAACCATTGGCTAAAGATACAAGAAATCAAATCTACATCCGCTGAGAGCATAACACATCAAGGCATAACTAAGAACTCTCCAAGGCTGTAAAAGTACTAATGATAGCCAACTCTTGAGCAACTGAGAAAACACGAACTTAGCCTAAATCTGGTCAAACCAATACTCAATTGATGGCAATGAAAAATCACTCCCAAAGGAAACTTGCCTTGGCTACCGATACCTAATACACAAGAACTTATCGCTAAGCTACAGCATTTCACAAAGTCATACCAGGCCAAACAAATACCGAACTGGGAAGTTTCTGAATTCACCCATTTAAATCAACCTTAACTCAACTAAACCATAAACCACATTAAAAAAAGAATGGAGTACCCAACTCAACACCAAAACCAAGATTAAAATTGTTTTTGGGAGACAAACCTGACAATTCAGAATGATAAAACCTCAAAATTTTAAACAATAGATATGGGCTATAAAAAGACCATCCAAGATAGAATCACCATAAAACCATAGAAGGCCAACTTTCCTTCACCTTTACCACCCGCTCAACAACCAATCTAACCTTATAAACAAGGTAGAGAAGTCAACTAACCAAGGTAGTCGTCTAAGCCAAATGGATAAGAATCGAAAGAAAGGAGGTACTAACTAGATAATGCTAGTCTAGTCGTCTATCAAGCAAAAATCATTCAAAGTTTAAATAATACCAAAAGTAACAACAGTAAAAATGGAATCACTAGTATAAGGTGCAAGTGGTACAAAATGAGAAACACAACTAGTACCACTCTAAGATTACAACAAGGACAAAATGCCAAAGGAAAGGGTCTTTAACCCAAAAGTTACACCCCTAGAAAATCACAATACTGATCCACCCAATCCACTAATAAAAGAATTCATATCCAAGGGTAGTCATACATGCATAAATCTACAAAAGGCTTACAACAATCAATCTAGTAATATCAAGGCATACGAACATCGATGGGTATGAAAAGCCCAACTTAATCCAAGTAAAACTGAAAGGATAGTAAAATAAAAGCTCACCTATATGAAGGAATCCAAAGTCATAGTCCTTGATATGCCCGAAGAAGTACGAATATATATGCATCCAAACCCAGACAAAGCATTTGATTGACCTACTAAAATATAAGAGCACTACCTCTGCTCGAAGGTACCACATCTCTACGAGACTAATTTGGCTGAACTAACCGCTCAATAATCCCATATTAGGGACTCTCTCTAGACCAATTGTTGGTATCTCTACAATCGTAACAAACCCCTAAAGCTCTAACCTGACGAGAAACACGAGCTGGCCCCGACTAGCTGACCAACTTACACCTGGGGAACTCTCTAAACCAATGATCAATCTCACCACAATCAAAGCATGCCCCTGGAAAAATATGATGTACTGTACCTGCTGACCCAAAACTTCCACCAACGCTAAAAAACCTAGACCGAATACCCAAAAATACCTTACTAGAACTCTGTAGAAAATGACATAGGAGTATATTTGGCCCACTCGAGAAAATAATCTCATACTCTGAAACATATAAATAACCGAGTTGAACACCCACAAACCCAACTCTATCCTAAGAACCACTCAATTTATTGGGCAGGACCACCAACTGTGAAGTATCCATGAAAAGACTCAGAATCCCCAACACTGGATCTTGAAGAACTGAGGTAGTCACAAACTCTACCGAAGCCTAGGTTGGCCCCAGACCCTCTAGCTGACGCTAAAGATCTCTGATATTAATCTCTAATTCCCTAGCCCAACACTAAGCTAAAATTTTTGTAGCGCACACTGAAGTCTTATCCAAATCTATCGATAACCTCATGTTATCCATCTGGGAAAGAGTAGAGGCAAAAGAAGTACTATAGGTTTATAGAACTACGAACACATGACAAGGAGTCAAGAATAGAATTTTCTAAGAATACCATGTAGCCTCCTGAAGGTAGGTATAGACATCTTCGTACTGATCTGCGGGACTCTACTAGGCACTTAGCTCTTGTACCAACAACACTGGTGAAACTATACTTTGATACCAATTTGTCATGACCCAATTTCTCAGGTCATGATGGCACCTACTATAACCCACCAGTAGGTAAGCAAACATGTAGTCCGAAACAACTAGTAGTGGACTAATAAGAGAAGCGGAAGAAAAAAGTAAATATATCCTCAAAACCTAGTGAAGTAAGTACAAGAGCTTCTAATACAACAGGATTGCAAGATGAAATACAAAATAAATATATACACAGTCGTCTCTAAAATGCAAAAATAGAGATCAATCTAATAATGAAAGAGAGAGAAAGACACTTCGGATGTCAGGAACTTATCCTTAATCTATGATTCATGGCTGCTCCACATGATACACACGACAACAGCGAGAACTTGTCATGAGCAGGAATATAAATTATAGGCAACTATCTACAAAACTAAGCATAATAATACTAATAAAGTGATAGGAATAACCTATCATGAGCTACCAATAATCCCAAACAAAGTGCAATACCATAAATAACTAGCCATTATACGGCAGTAAAGTGAAGAAAAAGATATATCATACACAATAGTAGAGTGAAGAAATGTATATACAATGTATAATGGTAGTAGGAAAGAAGGAAATAATGTACAAATAATGGCTAGGGAAGAGTGTGTGTGTGTGTGTGTGTGTATATATATATATATATATATATAACTGTACTGTACCAATAACCAAACCCGAAGATACTACTCCGATAGAACTAGTCCAACATCTCTGAGATAGTAAAAAATAAAAAAGCTAACTCAAGCATAATTAGGGTCTCTAATCATATTATGCACCATCATAAGATAGTCTAATGATAATCTAATCCTACCATATTAAAGAATAAGGGAACTCAAAAGCGTACCTACAACCTTGGGTACCAATCTGTAACCAATCCTGCCATGAACTATATGAAAATAACCAAACAATAAAGTAATTGGCTAGCCATATAATCAATAACCCAACCGGGCACATATAAGCCTAGAGAGGCACAAGCAAACACTCAGCAAATAATAATCATAACCTGTACCTATATGGCCCCCCCAAAAGACCGATAGACACAGGTGCCAAATAATTATACTTGTGATAGCCGATGCATATGAATGAATGTAAGTCATGAAAAGAGCCAAGTGCTACAAGATGAATCAAAGACCATCAACCAACCCATTGCTATAATGTACCATGTGTATACACCTTATCCAGCTCAATATCTAGCAAAGGAAGGACCTACGACAACCTTTCTTCTCTGGTACCATGACTCATCAGATGAAGAGGCACATAGGGGACTCAAAATATTTTTATACACTGCCTGGTCCCAAACCAAGACTTCCATAATCCATAACCAATCTACTCTATCCAGTATTTGAGAGATATAAAAAGTATAATAAGAAATGTCTGACTTGAACCAAAACTGAATAAGTGTATATCTTGTAAATCCAGTACTCGAGATAGAATCTGGGACTTAAATAGTATAGTAATGTAGAAAGGGTCGTAATCGCTCTCGATCAAAGTGACTAAGTAGTGGTAAAAGAGAGTGGATCAATAATGGATAGAAATCATTCTCCGTCTAATTTATAAAGTAATATGTTTAGTTTAAATATTATAATCCAATAATAGGGGTAATACGACTTCCATTTTAGAAGAATCATTTTTAGAGTTAAAAGTGGGACTAAATTCCTTTTTAGAAAACAGTAGTAAAATTATGATTTTCGTTGGAATCGTACCATAAAACAAATGTAAATGCACCTAAATTGTATGCATGCCATCACCAGTATCCAAAAATTACAACCGAAAGTACCTAAGCATCTATAAACTAGAACCACATCCTTTCAAAGGATAGAATACTAACCTGGCATCCAAATGGTATTGTAACCATGGCCTCGGTCCAAATAATATATAATTTACTAGGATATCAACACCAAAAATTGGAAGACTAAGGTAAACTAGAGCATAAAGCTACTATAAGGATCTAATAGGGGAAATACCATCAAATTCACTAAGTAATATGGTAAGACTTATACTAAAAGATCCTTCATGTCAATCTATAGCTAAACAAGTCTATAATTTGGTTCAATAGGATCCTACAATCATAATGAGTATTCTAGACTAAGGTTTAGGTCACATTTATATTCTAAGTCCCCAAATCATGATATTACTAGGTATAAACCTATACTATAATCCCTACCTAGCATGCGATCTATACAATACACCATCTCATAAAGAAAAGTTGACTGAAGCCTACCTCGTAGCCGAACCGCAATCTCAAACCATCCATAAATCGCTCATCTTTGTCCCATAATCTCAAAAATAATGTTGCACTATCAAAATCATAATATACATGTTAATAGAAGTAAAACGATACCTATATTGCAATATAAACGCTCAGGCGCAAAATTAGGTCAAAAATAGGCTCGTGGGGCCCACAAATTAAATTCCAAAATTGAATATGTCATGAGATCCCTCGAAAAACAAGGAATGCATACTCAAAATTTAAGCACAAATGGATCAAATATCGGGGCTCAAATCAGCCCAGAGAGATAATTAAAATATGGGGGAAAACAAGAATTAAATGGAGGACTTAGGCTGAAAACTTATGAAGAGCTTAATGGGAAATGATCACCTTAATGTCCTCTACACATTACCAACTCCAATTGATCGATTTCTACACTTTCTTGAGCTCCCAAGACCAAATATGAAGGAAAAGGGTGAGCAAATGGTGGAATAGGGTTTTTGAATCTCGACTTTGCATAGAAAGCATAAAAAATGGAATGGGTATTCTTTTGAAATGAGAAATATGAAGTTATAATAATATATACAATGATTATACAAGAAAAACAGATCGAGAATTGTCAAATTCAGAGCTTCCTAGCTCCTAAAATGTCAAAAATATGAAATGGGTTCGGTTTGGTCTTATACTCAGCGATGGTCACTTAAGCAACACTTTGTTCACATAAGAGAACTATTCAAAGGGTCAAACTACTACTAAATCAATCAGGTAGTTGCTTTAGCGGCTCAGTCAAACAGTCAACGATCGCTTATGCAGCCATACTAGTACCAACAACTTCAAAACATGTTTTTGAGCCTCGAAACTCATCCGCTATGAACTTGAACCAATAGTGAAAATTGATCATAAAATAAATCATGGATCTAATTTAATCATAATATTTACAAAAAAATTTATAACAAATTAACCCCCGAGACACCGTCTAGGCTATTTTAACTATTTTTTGTCTAAACACTCAAAACAAAATATAAAGGCTCAGGACCCAAACTAACTATGAAACTAAGCAAAAATTGACATTTTGGACTAAACGGATCCATTGAAATTTATATTCTAGGTCATTTCAATGAAAAAGTGGGCCCCACACCTAATGAGTCATTTTTACCAATTTCCAACCAATAGCCCAAAATGAGTTCGAAAATCTCGAGACCCGGACCATGGGTCCCCCATCCTAAAATCTACATTCTGGATCTAACAAATTTTTTTAGGCCATTTATTAGGAGTCTTTGTCAACTTTAAAAGCTCCAAAATAGGGAAATGGGCTTAAAACCCAAATGAACTGCCCAAAAACTAAATCGACGATCCCGGTGTAATGACCCTCCAGGTTATTTTCTAAATTTACACATTATTTTGAAATTTAGAGATTTCCTATAGCTTCCCCGAGTCATTTATGACCTTCTGAAACTGACAGTTCAGTTATCGGGCAGTTCATATGGTTTTTAGAGCCATTTCCCTGTTTTGAAATCGTCACTTTTCAAATTTTGATACTAAGCCTAAAATCTAGGTAAACTACCTTGTATTCCTATTCTAACAATTTCACCAGCTCCAGAACATTGATTTTAGGCTAGGGGGACCCTTGGTCCGGGTCCCGAGGCTTCCGGACTCATTTTGGGCTATTGGATGGAAAGTAATGAAAATGACCATTTCGTTATGGGACCCACTTTTCACTGAAACAAACTCAGATAGAATTTTTTTATCACGCCTTTGATTCCAAAATATCAAATTTAATAGGGTAGCATAGTTCATTTACATAATCAAGAGGACCCATTAGAAATTTGGCAAAATATTGCCAAGTGCGGAAGCTGTTTTGTGGCTTGGGCATCGCTTTAGAGGATGGATCCTTGGACCCACCATTTCACTTAAGCGTAGGTTTTTCCTCTTTAGCGGTGATAGTTTAAGCGGTCAAGTGGCAGCTTAAGAGGCACCTGCAGAGAATTTAATCCCTTTTCACCCCATTTTTCTCTCATATTTTCTAAGTAATAGAGTTTAGGTTCCCCCAGCATTGGTAGTTGTTCAGTCAGTGGTCATCCAACCTGCTATGTCTGTTGAGGAGTAGAAGATATTGGGTAGATTTTTGAGTTTGACTCCTTTAAGGTTTACAGGGGCTCCAGGTGTGGATGTATTTGAGTTCCTGGCTGGTTACGAGGTTAGACTCCATAATTTGGGTCTAGTTGAGGCTCATGGGTTCTATTACACTAATTTTTAGTTAGACTTGGCTGCTAGACATTGGTGGAGAGGTTTTCTTGATTCCAGACAAGTTGGATCTCCCCTTTTGACATGGGCTCAGTTCTCTAAGGTCTTCTTGGAGAAGTATATGCCCTGCAGTCTTTGTGAGCGCTTGAGAGATCAGTTCATAAGGTTACAACCAGGTTCTATGACAGTTCTCGAGTATGAGGAACAATTTTACGAGTTGGCTAGACATGTTACGGCGATTCTGCCTACCGAGTATGAGAGGATTCGGTGTTATGTTAGGGGACGGAGACTTCCTCTTTGCATGGCTACTCAGAGTTTGGTTACCGCTGGTAGGTCTTGGATCTCCCCTTTTGACATGGGCTCAGTTCTCTGAGGTCTTCTTGGAGAAGTATATGCCCCGCAGTCTTTGTGAGCGCTTGATAGATCAGTTCATAAGGTTACAGCCAGGTTCAATGACAGTTCTCGAGTATGAGAAACGATTTTACGAGTTGGCTAGACATTCTACGGCGATTCTGCCTACCGAGTATGAGACGATTCGGTGTTATGTTAGAGGACTGAGACTTCCGCTTTGCATGGCTACTCAGAGTTTGGTTACCGCTGGTAGGTATTTTGTTGAGATTATTAATTATCCCCAGACTACGGAGGAGATGCATCGCGAGGCCTAAGAGGGAAGCGATAAGAAACCACGTCATCAGGGTAAATTTATTGGGTGCCATAGAGGCTCACAGTTTAGAGGCAGAGGTTCTCAGGGTAGGTACCCTCCACATCAGTAATACCGGCACTAGGGTCAGTCCAATAGGCCTGTTTCAGCAGCACCTCAGATTTTTGATATAGATTAGTTCAGTTTCAGTAATTCTTATGGCCAGAGCAGTGGCCAGTCTCCGAGTGGTGCATATTTTGGGTCTTTTTGTTGTGGTTGCTATTACGGGTTAGCCGGATCTTCTGGATCAAGTGGTATTTTGGGGCCTTTTTATACTTGTGGAGTGTTTTTCCATTTCTCCAGAGAGTGTCCCCAGCGTAGGATGATTCAGCCTGCAGTACAGAGTCTTTAGACGATTAGATCAGTGCTGCCTCCAGCTAGAGGTGGTGTTCAGGGTGGCAAGGGTGGTCCCCTTGGTTCTCGAGGAGGTTTTGAGGCAGGTAGGATAGGTGGTAGGTAAAACGTCCATCCAGGCAGCGGGCAAGCTCATTTATATGTTGTACCTGGTAGATCAGAGGCAGAGTCTTTGGATGCTATAATCACAGGTACGATTTCAATATACCGTCGGTCGGCTATTAGTTTATTTGATCTAAGGTCCACTCATTCGTTTATCTTTGCTTATAATGCACCACGGTTAGAGTTGTCTTAGGATCCTTTATCTGTACCATTATGTGTATCTACTCTCGTGGGTGACTCTTTAGTAGTGGATCGGATTTACAGAGCATGTATGGTGACCATTCGAGAGTTTTATACTCGAGCCAATCTTATTGTATTAGATATGGTGAACTTTGATATAATTCTGGGCATGCACGGGTTATCCCCTTATCGTGCTGTCTTGGATTGCTTCGCCAAGACCGTTACCATTTCCATGCCTGGCATACCCCGGATCATGTGGCAGGATTCTTTAGCCATGCACCGATAAGGATTATTGCTTATGTAGGAGATTGGTGTCGAGGGGTTGCGAGTCTTATCTCCCTTATATTTGTGATGTTAGTACTGAGAGTCCCTTACTTGATTCTGTTCGTATTGTCCGTGAGTTCTCAGATGTTTTCCCTATCGACCTGCCTGGCCTTCCTCCTGAGCGTGATATTGAGTTTGTTATTCATCTCGAGCTGGGTACCTTATCGTATGGATCCTGTAGAGCTTAGGGAGTTGAATTCTGAGCTTCAAAATATTTTGGGTAAGGGTTTCATTAGGCCTAGTGTATCACCTTGAGGTGCTCCTGTCTTATTCGTGAAGAAAAAGGATGGCCCTTAGGCAGCTGAATAAGGTTATAGTGAAGAATAAGTATCCTATTCCTCGCATTGATGATTTATTTGCCTAGCTTCAGGGAGCGGTAGTGTTCTCTAAGATTAACTTGAGATCGGGTTACCATCTGTTGAGGATTCGAGCTGAGGACATCCCTAAGACATCCTTCAGGACTCGGTACGACCAATATGAGTTCTTGGTAATGACTTTTGGGTTGACCAATGCTCCAGGTCATTTTCTGCATTTCCACATTATTTTGATATTTAGAGCTTTCCCATAGCTGCCCAATGTCATTTATGACTTGCTGGAATAGATAGTTTGGTTACCGGGTAGTTCGTATGTTTTTTAGATCCATTTCCCTGTTTTAAAATTATTGCTTTTCAAATTTTGCTACCGGGCCTAAACTCTAGGTAAACGCCTCATATGCCAATTCTGATAATTCCATCAGCTCTGGAACGTTGATTTTAGGCTAGGGGGACTCTTGGTCCAGGTTCGAGGCTTCCGACCTCATTTTGGGCTATTGGGTGGAAAGTGATGAAAATGGTCGTTGAGTCTGGAATGTAAAATTTGATAGGGTAGCATAGCTCGTTTGCATTCATGGAGTTCCGAATGAATCCCGAGGACTCGTTGGAAATTTGACAAAATATTTGCCAAGTGATGATGTTGCATCATCTGGTGCAACCGCCTAAGCGGGCCTTTGGTCACTTTAGCGGCTTAGGCATCGCTTTAGCTGCTAGAGCCTTGGACCCACCTGTCCGCTTAAGCGGAGGCTTGTCCGCTTTAGCGGTTATCTCTTAAGAGGTCAAGTGGCCACTTAAGCGGCACCTGCAGAGCATGTAATCCCCTTCTCCCATTTTTCTCTCATATTTTCTAAGTGTTAAAGCATAAAAGCACTAGAGAGATAGTGGAAGAGAAGAGGCAATTTGTGGGTGTTCAAGGGAGCTTGGAGAGTTCGTTAACATCATTTTCCTCTTCTAAATCTTTGTAAGTTTCGTCTAATTTCTTGGTAAATTCTCTGTTTATGCCCAAAACCCTAGCTAGCTTTGTGGATTAATTTTGGGTGTTATGATGCTTGGAATTCACCTATTATTGAGGGTAAATGATCCTTGAGCTTTGAGGGACTTTTTTATGGTTTCAAACTTATGATTTCATAAGCGGACTCCACATGGGATTTTCGACTAGATTTTGGACCCAATGCATTTATATGGAATATGGGTATTTTTGTTCTTGTATTGATGAGTATATTGTCATTTTGATAGCGTGGTATCGTGCGGAGGCTTCTCAAAAGGGAAAGGCTCCACTTTAGCAGACTTTATCAAGCTTTCTTCGGCGTCCAGGTAGGCTAGGCTTACCTTTCTTGTACATTGAGACTAATTATGGTATTAGTATGATATTATGCTAGTTTGGGGTTGGGATTTATGGTTGATTGCTTAGTTATTAAAAGTTGGGTTATTTGGCCAATTTGAAGGCCATTTCAGAGGTAGACCCATTTACCCTTCCCGTAGGTAAATTGATGCTTTGGGGTTGGGATATCGCTCTTAGCTCTTTGTAGACTTAGGAGGCCTTCTTTCGCAACATTATCCTTAAACTCAAGCCTTAGACTACATAGTATATATCTAGTATGGGGTTAGGTTAATGATCTTGAGCTTGTTTAAAGACCGATTTGAGTCCGGCACATTCTATTAATTTATGGTATTTAAAGACCGATTCAAGTCCAATACATTCTATTGAATTAAAGTACTTTAAGACCTGTTCGAGTCTGGCATATTCTATTGATTTATTGACTTTAAAGACCGGTTCGAGTCCAGCATACTCTATCTATTTATGGCATTAAATTATCGGTTCGAGTCAGGCAATTGTGGTGAGTTATGAGGAGGGAAATCTTGTTCAAGCCCTGTGTTTATGGGTTATTTCATGGTATTATGGTACCGGTTCGAGTCCGATGAGTTGTGGTTCAGAAGGGATTCATAAGTATGGTAATGGTATATTCCTTGATTGCATCCATCGGGCTTATGGGTATCATTTGGATTAGTCTTCTCTTGTTTATACCCTCTAGGTTTATGGGGTCCTAGTTGGGTTATAGTAGCTACTTTAATTTTGGCATTGCGTGTTTTTTTATTTATTTACCTATCTCAGAGCATGTTCTCAGGTTTCCCCACCTCCCTTGTCGTATTTTACATCCTCACATTTTATTATACTTTTATTATGATTTGGCTCAGTCGGTCGATGATGCCTACTGAGTACCATTGTTTTGGTACTCATACTACACTTCTGCATCTTTTTTGGTGCAGATCCGAGCACTAGCCGACGTCGTTGACATTCAAGCCAGCTGCTTACAGGTTTCGGCTAAAAGGTGAGCTTTCAGAGCTGGAGTTTATCCCCTCTCCTTCCCCTATCTTTGGACAGTCTTTCATTTTGAGACTATTTGTATATCAATATTACTAGTACTCTTATTCTTTTTGTTAGTGGCTCTTGTACCGGCCTTACTAGGTCATGGGATATTCTTTTGCTCCCTCCCTATTTTATCTATGTATATGTCATCTGCTGGTAATTTCTTTATCTTCCGCCATTTAACCCATTACTTGTAGTTCTGGGCTACGGTTTAGCTTACCTACTGGTGGGACATATTAGGTGCCATCATGACTCAGAAATTTGATCGTGACACCCGGCAAGTCATAAATGACTTGTACCCACTATAGAAAGGTACGAAATGCCAAAAATGTGTGAAAATCTAGAAAATGACCCGGAGGATCATTAGAATAGGGGAATAGAGGTATGTAGATGATCTACAAACCATTCAAAAGGGCTTAAAATTCTTTTAATTGTGAACTTTGAGTACTGAATACTATCAAGATCATTTATAGCTGCTAATTTATGATCTATTTGCACAGAATTAGTATCTGTTAAAATAAATATATAATACTTTTGGGTTTTGAGGGGATCATTTGTCTCCACATAGTTTTGATTTGTATAACAAGGTTTTAACAATTGTGGTACTCCAAAACCTTCATATCTTTTATCAAGTGCCATGATTGGCAGTACTTGAAAAACTGTTATCTCAAATTACTTTTTATTAAGAATATTTTTTTCATCTTTCTTTTCTGAGGTCGCTGGAGAGACCGCCTGTACTTATGTCTCTGGTGGTTTCATCTCATAACTGTCTTTTTTTTGGATAGAAATACTTTTATTGGAAGATGAAGAAGGGTATTCTTTAAAAACTTGTTTAAGCGGTTGTAATTTGGATAGACTGGTTTTTGGTTTTTTTAATGGTAAGGGAATGGAAGATTTTGGCAGAGATGAGAATTCTCTTAGGACTGAATATCTATTTTCTGACTTTTTATCTTCTTCTTTGAAGGGTCTTTTCATTTTTTTTCTTCAGGGCGGAAGGGCTGAAATATAGGCCTCAAAGGTCTTATTCCTAGTGTTTCGGGTATCATTGTTTCCCTGTAGATATTCTCTTGTCAAAAAATCTGGGAGAGAATTATTTTCCCCCGTTATAAATTCTATTTGAAAATAAAAGTTGGAGAATAAAGCTTGTCATCTGGCAAATATCAGTTTAGAAATTAAATTTTTAACATCCTTTTGTAAGACATCTTTGGTTGTTTTGCAGTCTACTCTTAGTAAAAATTCCTTGTTTATTAAATCATGTTATAATTTTATAACACATAGTACTATAGCCAATATTTTTTTTAATAGTACTATAATTTTTTTGAGTATCATTCCAGACTCCTAAAGTGAATCTCACTAATTGTTCAGCGGACTCTATTAAAATTCTTTGTTTAAGGATGCCTCCGTATCCTATATCTGAGGCGTCTGTTTCTACAATCATAAGAGCCTCTGGATTTGGTACTCTTAGGTATAGAAGTTTTTGAACTAACGATTTAATTTTTTGGACTATATTAGTGTGCTTTAATCCACATAGCACTGGGTTCTTCTTAAGACGCTGGTAAAGAAGTCTACAAACCTGTCTAATATTAGGAATAAAATCTGCAACGTAGTTGAGATTTTCTAGAAATCTTTGAAGCTGAGTTATGTCAATTAATTCATTCAAAATCTTAGATGAGAACTCTATGGATCTACAAATGGATTTACAGGTTCCTTGATATAAATCATGACTGAGAAATCTAATAGCGGTTTGAAATAATTTAATCTTTTTAGTACTCACTGCAAATCCATTTTGTTTAAAAATCTTTAAAAAGGTTTGGAGATGTTTAAAGTGTTGGTCAATATCTTCTGAATATATTAAAACATCATCTATTTAGACTATAGAAATATGACTATATTGATTGAATATATTATTCATTATATTTTGAAATTCAGACAGAGTATTTTTTTAGTCTGAATTGTAACACCCTGGATATTTACGATTTTCTTTCCTCTAATCTCGAAGGCTTACGAGCCGCCTAAATTTAATAGTTTTACTATAAAACTGTGCCTTATTTGAAAATAATTGATTTAAATTTTATATTGATAAAAATGATATATTTACATTGTCTTTTTAAAATGTTTTAAGTCCTAAATATTTGTGAAATAATTCTTTAGCTATGATATATTTATTTATATTATTCTATAAGAATTTTATAATTTATTAATATTGTAACGAAGATAACAAGTTTGGTTACGTCAAAAAATTACTATTATATCCAGTAACATTTATCTAAAATAAATGTTTCTACCATTTTAGTATAAGCCATAGCCAATCATTTAACATGATAACTGATTAATTTTAAAGCGAGCATTTATTATATTTCTTAAAGTTGGAGAATCTTCCACCGCTTAAAGCATGTGACACATATATAGTCCTACCATGGTGCACCGTAGTATCTTTACAAGTAGATTTCTGACTACTTGTTTTCATAGGTATCCAATATCCCCGGTAGCTATGATATGCTCAATAAGGCCATTAATCTTTAGTTTTTGTATTTCAAGCTCTATACTGTCCACTTTATTACAAAGTGTAGTAATAGCTTTTATCATAGTTTCCATACTATCTGTTTCTGGTATCGTCTGTGTTGCTTTGTCTTGATAGGTAGTCTGCAACAGTATTTTTGTTAGTACTAATCACTTCAATTGTAAAAGTGAAATTTTGTATATTCAATACTAGTCTTCGTATTTCTTTTGTCGTAACTGAGTCTTGTATTTTTCTTGTTAGCCACCATTTTACTTGGGTATTATCTGTTCTAACAATAAATTTGTTATATACAATATATGGTTCGAATGATAATAAACATTTATATAAAGCAAATAGTTCTTTGCGATTTATTTCCCATTTAATTTGTGGTTCTGTATAAGATCCTGAATAGTATCTACAGTGATGTTCTATGGTGTCATTTAGATATTTGTATTTTAATACTCCTCCATAACTATGTTCACTTGAATCTGTTTCTACTATATATTCAAACTGTTTCTTTATATCGGGAAAATATAATTTTGGTAATTATTTACATAATTCTTTTATTTTCTGTATATGTTTTTTGTCTGTTTCATCAAAGTGATATTCAATATCCTTTTTGAGTTTCTTTTGTAATGGTTTTAAATGTTCCGCTAATTTTGGAATATATTCTCGTACTTGGTTTGCTAATCCTAAAAAGGATTGTAGTTTCTTTTTTGTATCTAAAAGTTCTTCTAAATCAATTATTTTTTGTACTATATGTGTTTGCATTTTTACTCCATCTTTGTCTATCTGTATTCCTAAAAATTCTATTTGATTTCTCATTATCTCTGCTTTACTTCTGCTTAAACTTATTCCTGTAGTTTCTATTATAACTTGCAAGCATAAATGCAGTGTCCCCAGGCAATGGAGACATCAATATGAAATAATGTACTAATTATGTAAGATGAATAATAACTGAGAAGGTATCATAAAGTAATGAATGTACATACAGACAAGGGGCAAAGATAAATGAGTGTGCTTACCGACTCTTGAATTTATGTGAAGTTGAAAGTACTCACTTTCTCATGACTTAGACCATAAACCATAATTAATAAATAGTTAACTTAAAAAAGCAAGATGATATATATTATCAAGATCCGAATGTACTCGCGAAGGAGAGTCAAGAATAGTCACAATACAATCTAATGGCTCCTAACCCAAATTCTACAATAATAATCAAAACAACCACCTAGTCAAGCCCCCATAAGCTCAACATAAATCAAGTAAACGAATACATCAGGGCTATCAAATTCAATACTTAACGAATTAAGTTTCAAGAAGGTTCATAGGACCATTTTACAAGAGGTCAAATAAAAAGTTTCACCTAATATATACATCGTGTCGTCACACCAAGCATAATCAAATATTGAGAAGGACCAAATCCCTGTATCAAGGAGGGCCAAAACCCTATATCAAGTAGGGAAAAAGCCCAATAATTAAGAGAATCAAAAATCATATTAAAATTGGCTTCCTCATTCGTAAAAGTATCAAATTTGAATTTAAAGTCTCAAGTGTAGAGAAAGCTCCAAGAACTAATCAAAAGAGGTCAAGTAACGAGTATCCCCCAGTATGTACATCATGCCCTCACACCAAGCATAATTAAGTATCAAGAAGGACTGAAGGACTGTATCAAGAAGGGTCAAAACCCTTTATCAAGTAGGGCCAAAACCCAATAATCAAGAAAATCAAGAACCATATTAAAAATGGCTTTCTAGTTCATACTTAAATTGGATAACTTCCATAATTAAGATGAATCACAAATTCATAGTCAAGATGGCAAAAGATCTGAATCAAGAGGCATGCTAATAGTGACAAAAGTCACAGCCACAAGAAGGACAAAGTCCCAACAAGGATGCCAAGTATTCAAGCAATCCATACAAGTGGGCGAGATGAACAAGTGTCTTGCAAGACTTCAAGAATACCGACACAACGATATAAAGTAACAAGAAGGTAACAACATACCAAGATAACATTTCAAATACACCAGCAGTTAACAAGAGTACAAGTTCAAGTTTATACACAAACCTTAGTCTTTTAACACATAAACAATCTAATTATAGCTTAAAGAGTTCAAATTGTCACCCAAACAATTATTTCAAGTTCCTCAACTTATATACGAGTATATACAACCTTGAACACATAATTAAATACCTTTTGAATTTCCAGTAACTCCAGCATGTTGACACGAATCAAGATTAACATCCAAAGTAAGCCTAGTTTGTGCAAATTACACTAAATCCTCAAAACAGTAAACCTGGACAGCCCCATTGTCATGTATTGTAACTTAGTTTCGAATAGGTAAACTGCAAAATTGAACTTCAGAGACTTCATAAAAGTTGTAGGTATATGTCTTGGGGTTGCAAAAATTTCAGAATCACTGCAAGATACATTTTGTATAAAAAGATATCATTAAAATACTAACAGTAGAACATAGGGAGTTTGTAAATCGAAAACTGGACAAAACTTCTCCTCTGTTGTGTCCCCTATTTCGAGTCCATAAAAGCTAAATAAGCTTTTTTCCATAAGAATAAAAGTTTTAGAGCTACGAGTTAGATTTTTAAAAAATATTTTTGTACCTGAGACAGAGCTCTACAGAACGAGATATGACATATTTACTAAGCCTTATGCAATTTCAAATGAGTGAGAACAATACGATAGGAAAGCTCCACGAGATATCCCTCAATAGTTCACTAGATTCAAAATTATTGAAATCAAGAATCATGCCATGAAAAGAAGAGAATAGCCTTTACATACCTTAACATCCATGTCCCAAAGCTATCACTAACTTCGTCTATCCAATTTCTTTGACCAAATCTTATGATCTATTACAATTCAAAGTCCACATGATATAAGAATCGAGAGATTAACAGAGAAATCATAGGGCTTAGTCCGAGGAAAAGTGACATCTTATTGTGGTTGACGATATAGGCGTGTGTGGAGAGAGTGATTGAAGGACGTTGTTTGTAATTTTTCTCAAAGTGCAATTGTAGTTGTTGAAGCATGTATGTCGGTATATATATATATATGGACAGTATGAGGAGCATATGCTGAAAATTCCAAGATGCTAATGCCTATCTACAATCTAAAGTGGCACACACACATCTATATAAAGGCACTTCTCTTAACATAATCTTTGTAGCGATGATTTCTTATAAAAATTAAAAGAAAATAATAAAAGTAACACTCATAATAATTTTATTCGTATGATCAGGCATTGTTTTGACTAGTTGCTCTACCTGGCTCTCCACATTTGATTTGCTAAGCATGATCCATGTATTTGAAATTAGTAAGTTTCTAACATTGTAAAAAGAAGTACGTGAGGAACTAACCTCTAGGTTACTAAAGTACTTAATGCTTTGTGATGTTATAGGAATCGATTTCATAAGATGCTTCTCAGCCATGAGCCCCCCCCCCCCCCCCAACCCCCCAACCCTTTAAGAAAAAAATATGAGAAGTTTAGTCTATAAAAATCTTATGTGGCAGTGATAGTTGCCTTGAGCAGTTTATATTTTGTTAAGTGATTAGGTCTATTTATTACTTTAGATTGTTTGAGACATTATAACATTTCCAGGAGAGCAATTATATGTATTTGAGGTAAGTTTCAGGTTAAGGTATAAATATGTAACTTTGATAGTCGTGTGCAGCCTGATAAGTTGATGGTAGCTGCTAGTGTCCTTGTGAGGCATGTGGCTTGTTTCCTAGATTGTTTGGCAGCTTTTGTATAGTTCTGTGTATAGGGGCGGTTCTGCCGAAAATTCAAAAAGTTTCTAGCCCTACTCATGTTATTTCACATTCGATGACGAATGTTCCTAAGGGGGAGGATATAACACCCTGAATATTCACGATTTCTTTCCTCTCATCTCGAAGGCATAAGAGCCTAAATTTAATAGTTTTACTGTGCGTGATTTGAAAATATTTGATTTAAATTGGATATTGATAAAATCATATATTTACATTGTCTTTATAAAATGTTTTAAGTCCTAAATATTTGAAAAATAATTTTATAGCTATGATATAT
The DNA here is from genome assembly GCA_031232105.1 of Capsicum rhomboideum. NCBI lineage: Eukaryota > Viridiplantae > Streptophyta > Magnoliopsida > Solanales > Solanaceae > Capsicum > Capsicum rhomboideum. The sequence goes on along the minus strand of CP124718.1, from coordinate 72,450,894 downwards.
TTATTTATATTATTCTATAAGATTTTTATAATTTATTAATATTTTAACGAAGATAAAAAGTTTGGTTACATTGAGAAATTACTATTATATCCATCAACATTTATCTAAAATAAATGTTTCTATCATATTGGCATAAGCCATAGCCAATCATTTAACATGATAACTAATTAATTCTAAAGTGAGCATTGATTATATTTCTTAAAGTTGGAGGATCTTCCACCGCGTAACTTAACCTACACTTAAACATATATGTGTGTGTGTGCCACTTTAGATTGTAGCTAGGCATTAGCATCTTGGAACTTTCAGCATATGCTCCTCTTACTGTCCATATATATATAGAGAGATATACATCCTTCAGCAACTACAATTGTACTTTGAGAAAAATTACAAGCAACGTCCTTCAATCACTCTCTCCACACAATTGTCTATATCATCAACCACAACAAGATGCCACTTTTCCTCGGGCTAACCCCCATGATATCTTTGTTAATCACTCGAGTCTTGTATCATGTGGACTTTGAATTGTAATAGATCATAAGATTTGGTCAAAGAGATCGGATAGGCAGAATTAGTGATAGCTTTGGGACATGGACGTTAAGATATGTAAAGACAATTCTTTTTTTTTTATGGCATGATTCTTGATTTCATGAATTTTGAATCTAGTGTACTATTGAGGGATATCTTGTAGAGCTTCCTGATTGTATTGTTCTCACTCATTTGAAATTGTATAGGTCTCATTGTGTAGAGCACTGTTTTAGGTACAAAAATATGTTTTGTAAATGTAACACATAGCTCTAAAACTTTATTCTTACGTAAAAATCTAGTTTCGTTGTTATGGACTCGAAATAGGGGATGCAAGTGAGGAGAAGTTCTGTCCAGTTACCAATTTAGAAACCCCCTATGTTCTATTGTTAGTATTTTAATGATATCTTTTTGTACAAAATATATCTTGCGGTGATTCTAGACTCTTCATAACTCCAAGATATATATCTACAACTTTATAAAGTCTCTAAAGTTCAATTTTGCAGTTTACCTATTCGAAACTAAGTTAAAATACAAGACAGAGGGGTTGTCCAGGTTTACTGTTTTGAGGATTTAGTGTAATTTACACAAACTAGGCTTTCTTTTGATGTTAATCTTGATTTGTGTCAATATGCTGGAGTTACTAGAAATTTAAAAGGTATTTAATTGTGTGTGCAAGGCTGTATATACTCGTGTATAAGCTTAGGAATTTGAAATAATTCTTTGGGTGACGATTTGAACTCTTCAAGCTATGATTGGACTATTTATTTGTTAAAAGACTAAGGTTTGCGTATAAACTTGAACTTGTACTCTTGTTACCTGCTAGTGTATTTGAAATGTTATCTTGGTACATTGGTTACCTTCTCATTACTTTATATCGTCGTGTCAGTATTCTTAAAGTCTTGCAAGACAGTTGTTCAACTCGCGCACTTATACAGATTGCTTGATAACTTGATATCCTTGTTAGGACTTTGTCCTTCTTGTGGTTGTGACTTTGTCACTACTGGCATGCCTCTTGATTTGGATCTTTTGTCATCTTGACTATGGATTTGTGGTTCGTCATAATTATGGAAGCTATCCATTTTAACTATGAACTAGAAAGCCATTTTTAATATAGCTCATGATTCTCTTGATTATTGGGTTTCATCCCTACTTGATACAGGATTTTGACCCTTTTTGATTCAAGACTTCGATTGTGATTTGATGCCAAAATTATATATTTTTAGTCAATATTTGACTTACATTTAGTATTTTTATTTGTCCTTTTTGAACATTAATTTTATGGATTGTGTCTAATATTATATTTAAATTTGTAGGATTAAAATGGAGCAAATACGAAGAGATTTGAAGGATAAGCAAATTAAAAACGGAAGATTATAGAAGGAAATCAACCAGGCAGCTTAATGGAATAAAGTTAATAAAATAATGTAGAGTGACCTTTTCAATTTGAATTGAAATTCGGCGACTGCCCGCGATTGGAGCGTGGCATGGAGCAGTTGCTCCGCATTCTCAACGTGACACGGACAAGGATTGCTCCGTTTTAATTTTTCTCAATCCATTTTGAACTCAGATATTTTATTTGGGACATTTTCCTACACCTATAAATATTCCATAAAATTTCTTTTTATACAACTTTTGACCTAGAGAGAGCTAGAAGCCGCTGTGGAGGTCGGAGAATATTGGTTTCATCTTTTTTTCTCCTTTATTATTTAATTTTACATTATTTTTTTGAATGATTTGTTGTAATTGCTTCATGTCTATGGGAGTTAAACTTATCATTCTAGGATTATGGTAGCTAACTACATGACTGTTTAGTAACTCTTGATTCTATTTATTTGATTATTATCATAGTTGTTCTTATATTCTTGTGCTTACTATTTTAATGATTAGCTACCATTAAAATTAGTTTATATTCTTATTGTGAACTCGGAAGAAGAATCAATGAGATAGAACAAAGAATATAGGGAGTAAGATCTTTACTTTTATAAAATAAAGAATTGATTTGTAGCTAGGATAGGAATATACCTAGATCGCCTTACTTCGTTACAAAACAGGAAGATATATAAATGCATTCGGATTGGGTTATCACATCTACGCTCAATGATGTAGTTGTGAGGTCAATCAAAATAGATGATTAGAGGCTCGGAAGATCATGATCATATAATCAACCCCATAAATCAGCAACTAGAAAATCAAATAAGTTGGTGAAATTGATACTCTAAATGATTGTTAGCGAATCCATAATCCTAGATTAATTCATTCATTGATCGCGTAAAACTCTACTCTTTCTTTGGTTAATTATTCATTAGTTATTTTTTTATTTTAATTTAGTTTATTCATAAATACATCTTTTGAGATTTACTTCTTCAATAAATAATTAGTACTAGTATAATTTAGAAAAATAGTTAATTGACAAGTCCATGTGAGTACGATATCTGGAATTCAAAATCCTATATTACTTGTATGACCACGTACAGTTACGTGTGCGTTCGGGCGCAATAAGTTTTGACACCGTTACCGGGAACTTTGGTGTTAACTGTTTAGCTAGATTAGACTTTTTCTAGTTATTTGTTTGAGTTGTACAGAATTTATTTTTTGTACAAAGTTATCTTTTTAGTTTCTTTTACTTTTCTATCACTCTTCTTAATATGTCAGCCTGGGATAGATGGTGGTCGAATGGTGATGATTCTTGTAGTTTTTGCAGAGGACCCCATCGGGAGAGTATTTGTCAAAATTTTCAAAGGACCAAGTGGTATGCACCTACTCAATCTACTGATTTTGATGTATGTAATATATGTGGTGTTCAAGAGAGGGAAGAATAATTTCAACCATATAACTATCATTCTTTGATTGAGGCTGACGTTGAGAGGGAGTATAAATGTGAGCATGTTGCAGATAGTGCAAGTGGAAAGTGTGACGTATTGGACTTCATTCAAATCACTTTTTTACATTATGTTTAGATGATGACATGTCTCTTGAGTCATATGAACTAATGAAGGAGTGTGTAGATAAGGAACAAGAATCCTACATTCTTAAATTCGAACCATACAAGTAACACAAAAACATGCCCCACTTCAGGGCCAAACGGTTTAACATGCACCATCCATTACTTGGTTCCTTCATCTTTGTACCACCACCCTATGAGCTAAGAAAAAAGATGGATGTGATGTTGGGGTGAAATTCATATTCTCAATTGGAGGAAAAAGTTGATGGGTCGTGCGCGAAGTTAAATTAGGCGCTTGTTGGGAGGCAACCCAACATGTAGCAAGTAGTTTTTATTTTTATTTTTCGTTTTTATTTTAGTGACACTTGTTTTTGTTGTTTTTGTTTTTGCAGAGGAAGTCTAAGTACCCAAATCAGCTAAGGAGCCCGTTTGAGCTTAAATGTGGGGTGTGTACGACCATTGATGAAAAGTGGAGAATCATGCTTCTAGCTAGGCCCTAGAGGGCCTCAGGGAGTATCTTTAACCCTCGTTTTATTTTATTTATTGCTTTGGGGCAAAGCTTGATTTTAAGTGTGGGGTGGGAGGTTAGAGAGTTGTTTGTTTATATATCTTGCATAATGATTGGGAAGTGTACTTGGTGTTTTGAATTACTATATAGCCTAATTGTTTGTATAAATCAAAGTAGTGGCTTCCTAGCACGATTTATTGAGATGAGCTTTAATGTTTGCTCGAGGACGAGCAAGATTCTAAGTGTGGAGTGGTGATTTGAGGCCAAAATTATATATTTTTAGTCATTATTTGTCTTACATTTAGTATTTTTATTTGTTCTTTTTGAACATTAATTTTATGGATTGTGCCTAATATTATATTTTAATGTGTAGGAGTAAAATAGTGCAAAGATGAAGAGATTTGAATAAGTGAATTAAAGACGTAAGATTATAGAAGCAAATCAACCAGGCATCTTAATGGAGTAAAGTTAATAAAATAATGTAAAATGACCTTTTCAATTTGAATTGAAATTCGATCGACTTTCGGAGACTGCTCGTGATTGGAGCGTGGCACAGAGCAGTTGCTCCGCATTCTCAATGTGATACGGACAAGGATTGCTCCATATTTAATTTTTCTCAATCCATTTTGAACTCAGTTATTTATTTGGGGATTTTTCCTACACCTATAAATATTCCATAAAATCAGTGTTTATACAATTTTTGAGATAGAGAGAGCTAGAAGCCGCCGTGGAGGCCGGAGGTTATTGGTTTCATCTTTTCTTCTCCTTTATTATTTATTTTTATGTTATTTCTTTGGATAATTTGTTGTAATTGCTTCATGTCTATGTGGAGTTAAACTTCTCGTTCTAGGATTATGGTAGCTAACTACATGATTGTTTAGTAACTCTTGATTCTATTTATTTGATTATTATCATAGTTGTTCTTATATTCTTGTGCTTACTATTTTAATACTTAGCTACCATTAAAATTAGTTTATATTCTTATTGTGAACTCGGAAGAAGAATCAATGAGATAGAACGAAGCATATAGGGAGTAATATCTTTACTTTTATAAAATAAAGAATTGATTTGTGGCTAGGATAGGAATATATCTAGATGGCATTCTTGATTACAAAATGGGAAGCTATATAAATGCATTCGGATTGGGTTATCACATCCCCGCTCAATGATGTAGTTGTGAAGTCAATCGAAATAGACGATTAGAGGATCGGAAGATCATGATCAAATAATCAACCCCGTAAATCAGCAACTATAAAATTAAATAAGTTGATGAAATTGATAATCTAGATGATTGTTAGTGAATCCATAATGCTAGATTGATTCATTCATTGATCGCGTAAAACTCTGCTCTTTCTTTGGTTAATTATTCATTAGTTATTTTTATTATTTTAATTTAGTTTATTCATAAATACATCTTTTGAGATTTACTTCTTTAATAAATAATTAGTATTAGTCTAAATTAGAAAAATAGTTAATCGGCAAATTCCTGTGGGTACGATATCTGAACTTTAAAATCCTATATTACTTGTATGACCACATACACTTGCGTGTGCGTTTGGGCTCAACAACTTCATGATATTTTATTATACTTGGTGTGATGGCATGATGTACATATTGGACGATACTCGTTACTTGACATTTTTTGAGTAGATCTTGGAGCTTTCTCTACACTTGAGTCTTTAAATTCAAATTTGATACTTTTACGAACTAGGAAGCCAATTTTAATATGATTCTTGATTCTCTTGATTATTGGGTTTCGTCCCTACTTGACACAGTGTTTTGGCCCTTCTTGATACAGGGCTTCGGTCCTTATCGATATTTGATTATGCTTGGTGTAACAATTTGATGTACATATTAGGTGAAATTTTTTATTTTACCCCTTGTAAAATGGTCCTATGAATCTTCTTGAAACTTAAGTCGTTAAGTATCGAATTTGATACCTCTGATGTACACATTTACTTGATTTATGTCTAACTTATTTGGGTTTGACTAGGCTATTATTTTGATTATTATTATAGAATTTGAGTCAGGAGCCATTAGATTGTATTGTGACTATTCCTGACTCTCCTTCGTGAGTATGTTCGGATCTTGATAATATGTTCGTGAGTATGTGCGTATCTTGATAATATGTATCATCTCGCTTGTTTAAGTTAACTATTAATAAATTATGGTTTAAGGTCTAAGTCATGAGAAAGTAAGTACTTTCAGCTACCCATAAATTTAAGATTCGGTAAGCACACTCATCTATCTTTGCCCCTTATTTGTACGTACATTCATTACTTCGTGATACCTTCTCAGTTATTGTTTGCCTTACATACTCAGTACATTAGTTTGTGTTGATCTCTCCATTTCCTGGGAGACACTGCATTCATGCTTGCAGGTTATCAGGTACACAGTGATCCTCATTACGTGTGGTCGAGTTCAGCTGATGATTGACATGCTTCATTCTCTCTTGAGTTGTTGTGTCTGGAGTCCTCTTCTATTTTTCAGAACTAATAGGTATGTTGGGGCCTTGTCCTGACCAGTTGTTAGTGGTTTTTCATCTTAGAGGCTTGTAGACGGTTGCCCGAATTGTCGCAGGTTATGTTATTTGGTTGGGTGTTTGTTGGTTAGCTCAGTCAAGTAAGGCATTGCATCCTAGTTTCACCCCTCTAAGTTTGGGGCATGACACGAATGACATTACATTCCATTCATATTGTCAAAAAGGGAAATTGAAGGTTGTTTTATATTTATATTTTTCTGCAATTTGTATATACCAAAATCCTGATTTCATATCAAACTTGCTATAAATGTTAGCTTTATAAGGTCTTTTAAGAAGGTCACATTTGTTAGGTATTGGATACTGAATCCATTTTAATACTTTATTTAGAAGACATCGATTTCTCAACAAGATCGATTTTTCTGATCGTATGATGAACTCCCTTGAAAAACATTGGCGCGCGTGTAAACGAGTTGCTCTACCAACTGAGCTATAGCCCTTAGTGCTTGTGATACATATTTTATCATGTAGATAAATTCTTGTCAAGATAAATATTCCATGATCCAACATCAACAATCTTTGATCTCTTTGAGTGGTATTCCTTATATTAGTATTGCTTATAAGTAATATGATATTTATAATCCATCGACAGGATGGGTTTCATTTGGTTATCATTGGAATGATAAATGACCTACTTAACTCAGTGGTTAGAGTACTGCTTTCATACAGCGGGAGTCATTGGTTCAAATCCAATAGTAGGTAAAACTTATTAGATACCAGAGTCAATGGTATCTAATAAGGTTTACAACCCACCCTTAGTGATATTTATTTTTTGATTTTGTATCTTTTCTAATGACCATATTAATACTTTATTTAGAGGCTTATAATTGATAACTAGTCTTAGGGCACCTCTTTCTTTTTCTGCATTATTATTGACATAAAATGTTGAGCAACTCCAAGGTGATTTTGAAGGTCTAATAATTTTTTTATCAAGCAAATCATTAATTTCCTTTTTACAATATTCCATTAATTCATAGTTCATTTGAATGGGTTTTGCCTTAGTGTGGATAACCCTTTTTTCAAATCCCTCAATATAGTGTAATTCAACAATATATCTTTTTCTTTCCCAAAAGGCATTAGGAAAATTCAAACAAACTTCTCGTTCGATGACTTTTTCTCTCATGTCAGTCTCCTATAGGTTGGTATGAGATTGGTGAAGCAAAGTTGCTAGGTCCAGATTTGGTTCAGTAAACTATGAAGAAGGTTAAGATCACTAGAGAGAGATTGATGACTGCCTAGAGTCCTCAAAAGTCATATTCCGATGTAAGACAAAGAGAATTGGAGTTTGATGTGAATGATTGGGTGTTCTTGAAAGTTTCTCTTATGAAGGGTATTATGTGATTTTTAAAGAAAGGTAAGATTAGTCCTTTGTACATTGGTTCGTATAAGATTTTGAAGAGGATCAGTAAAGTTGTATATGTGTTGAATTTTCCCGCAAACTTAGTCTCTGTTCACCCAATGTTACATGTTTCTATGCTCAAGAAATGTGTGGGAGATCCTTCACTCGTAGTCCCTATTGAGAACATTGATGCGAAGCATTCCTTGACTTATGAGGATGTCCCCAATAAAATTCTACATTGTCAAGTCCGCAAGTTGAGGACCAAGAAGATTAGTTCAATGAAAGTGTTAAGGAATCAACAGCTTGAGGAGGCTACATGGAAAGCTAAGGAGAATATGAAAGCTAGATATGCACATCATTTGCTTCTCCGAATGGGAACATTTGAGGTAATAATATTTTCCTATAGAAACTCCCAGAAGTTTTATGCCATGCTTGTTACCATTTAGTTCACACTTATGTTTGTGCCTTTTGCATTCCTGTCAGGTCTCAAATCTTGTTATGATTCAGTTCAGTTTAATTTAGAATAGTAATTGGGATTGTAGATAGCTAAAAGAGTCAAGAGTTGTTCAATTCATTTATTTTATTAGTCAACTTTCATTTAAGGAGATATTATCCCAAGGAGGGAGATATTGTTACACCTCAGATTTTAAACCTACATTTATTCAACACTTAGTATAAGTTCAAACTAGGATTTCCAGTTCCCATATGTCCACAGTTAGGTTCACAGTCTGTGAACCAGGTTTTCTTATCTCATTACCCTACCCCATGACATTTATACTTCCAAGAGGAGTTTTTGTCAGAATCTTGGTCAACCTTCTCTCATTCTTCTTTGAAACCCCCAAACTCCCAACATCAAGTGTCAAGGAAAATAATGCTAGGATTATAAATTCCTAGATTTTCTCCACCTTCTTCTTCTCCAAGGTATGCAGAACTATACAAAGTCAAGTTAAACTCAAACCATAGTCCTTTACAGTGATTTAATTATGTTTAAGTAATGATTTAGGGTTGAAAATTGTGTTCTTAAAAATTGTAATAAGATTGATTTTGATATTTCCTTCCAAGAGAAATTCTTTACTTATTATTTTGAGTTGTGCTTTGGGTTGCTACAATTATTATTTAAATTTCAATTTTGAGTTGGGAAAGAGGATGATTATGGCAAGTTAAGCTTATTGATGAAATTCTCTCTTGTGTTAAAAATCTATAGCCCATTTAAGATGAGCATGAATTTAATGATGATTTAATTTGGGATTTGACTATCTTATAATTTTTTTATTATTAAGGGTTTTAGCAAGTGTTTTGAATGATCTTCCATAACTTGTATGAATTATAATATTTACTCATGAGATTTTAGAACTCTTAAAAACCTCCATAATGAAGTTTAGAAAGGTGAATAGTTGGTCTTGCAAGTCTTGGGATGACGATACGAATAATTATGAATTCTTATGTTTAAATGGATGGTTTATGAGATAAAAGATGTAAATCATTTATTTTAAAGATGATAGATGAGATGAACGTGATTAAAATACGGGCTTTAGAGAATTAGATGGTTGACTGAGAGTGTTACACCCCAAAAGTCCCTAAGATCATATCGTAAATTTAGTATAGAAAATCAGTTAAAACCAGTAGAATAACCCATAGGACGACCCTGACCTCGAGTCGTGGTCAGGACTAACGAGTCCTCAGTAGCACTCATCCTGAGTGTAGTCCTTAATGTACTTAAGGATCAAAAGTCATCCAAGAGGCAACGACTCTTAACGATTACTCATTGTAAAAACGACGAGCCATTGTGTGACTCATTCTGAATATCAAACCTGCAAGGTGAAATTTTCATACCAGTGACCACAACTCCATAGGATGAGACTTTGTCACAAAGGACAACTCGTTAGGTCATTCATCTTAGGAAGACCTGAGAGTTGACATTTATGTCTAGAAGCAACAAGTATGTAGCATGACCCATGACCAGTACCAACAAGTTATGGTATCTCAATCGTGCCCTGGTGCCTAAATCACTACGAGACCAACAAAGACTCATTTTCTAACATGATGAGTCATTGTGTTGGCTGTGATGATTGGGTACATCAAAATTAGTTACATTTTGATGGAGGTATTTTTGCGTTATCCACTTTCCTAACTTCATATACTATGTCATTTAAGGTCATTTAGAGAGGTATTAAGAGGGACCGGTCGATCTTATACCCTCATTCTATCCTAAACACTTAGAAAATTATCAGAAGAGCGGTTCATCTCCTCAAACCAAAGAATTAGGATTCTTATTCTCAAGCTAAGTTCAAGCTTTCTAGCAGGGAAATCTTTACTCCAAGTATGTGGGATTTCATCAATGGGTATTCTTTCACACATTGAGTCCCGAATAAACTAAGAATATCTTAGTCTTTCTATAAATCAAGTTAGGGTTTTCATTTAGTTCATGATTTCCCTACTTATATAGTTCCTTCATGATTTTTATAGCACAATTAAGTATTTTTCATGATTTGGGAATCTTGCAAGACTTAATCCAGTTTGGTATTTTAGTTGTTTTGCATGAGTTAGCCTTATTTTTAGAAAGTGTGGCGTGTTATGAACATATGATCCTAGTAATTGTTAATTTTAGTATAAATAGAATAATTGATCTTAGTTTACAGAGTTACAGCATATATTCAATTATACATACCTTCAGGATACTTTCAGATAAATCATATTCTAATTCAGTTTTTAGTATATTAGTTTTAAGAGCTATCAGTATAAACTAGTATGTGAGTAGTACTTAGCACTGAGTTGGACTGGGGTTCAGCCCTCCCAAAACTATGTGCCAGCATAGGTAATTTAGCCCTCCCACTTGGGCATCAATTTAGTGATCACGCCAGTCATACCTTTATACCCTGGCAAGGTATATTAGGCACTTTTACTAGGGTGTATACATCAGACTCCATGTTTAGCTCATATGGTTTATGTCGGTTAACAGGCTCTCCTATAAATTCAGACTTAGTATTTGTCCATGACGCTCAGTTCAGATTTTATTTACTCTTAAACTATGATTTTCATCTTTATCTCTTAAACCAATATATATGCATCAAAAATAGGGTCATTGTACTACAGTTCAGCTAATGCATTCCATATTGCATTTCATGTAACACCCCGTACATTTTGTTTACCTTAGTTTTGAGAGCAATAAGTATGTATTTTGTATTGTTTTTGATGGAAGATTTGAGATTGTGTTCATAAATGTGGTTAGACCTTTGTAAGAGGCGTTTGAGACTTTATGGAGCATTTTTGGAGTGAAAAGTGAGGCTTGAAGGACCTCCAAGCAAAGGATCTTAAAGATAAGAGGCAAGCTAAAGATTTGAACTTCAAGGATCCAACTAAATCCGCAAAGAAAAGTCGAAGAAAGGAAGAAAATCCGATTTAAAGTGTCAGGCGCGCCCAGGGGCGTGCCGGGCCGCTTTTGACAAAAAATTTTATGGCATGGGCAGCATAGGGGAGAGCCAGGCAACGTGCCAGGCCGTTTTTTGCCAAATTTCTTCTCCGACCACTAGTCTCTAAATAGGGCTCTTGGGTTATTGTATCATTATTCCATCTTGGTGGGACTACTCTTCGACAATTTTAGCATCCAAATGAGGGTTAATTCTTCTTCCTTTTTATTTTTATTTCTTTTTTTTTATCATTTTTATCAATTTATGATAAATTAAGCAATGAGTAGCAAAAATCGTTTATTCTTGGGGTCGAGGCTATGAACATGAATCTCGTGAGTTGAATATTGTATTAACATTTATGAAATTATTTAAACACGATATAGTTGGTGGATCATGCATTAAATTTGTTGGGCTAAATTCATCTTGTGTTAATGGGCTCAATTTAAGGCCCAAACTTAGGTCAAAAGACATGGCCCAAATGGGGCAAATGACCCATTCTTGTGTTGACCAAGCAAACACAACATTTATGACTAAGTAAGTGGATAAGGATGACCTTGAGGGCCTATATAAAGGCACAAAAATCATATTTTTATTCCACAACACACACATACCATTTCTAGATTTTTCTACAATTTTCTCTCTACTCTCAAACCCTAAGGCAACCATCTCTTGGGACAAGATCATCTCTTTGAAAGTATTGGTAAGTTTTTAAGCTTATGATTTAATATATTATATGCATGAGGGATTGTTTAGATCATGATGGTTTTTGTCTAAAGGTGTTGAGTGGTGCACTTTTGCTTTTTGCTAAAAGATGTGTCATCTATGTGACTTGAACTTGAAAGGAGACTTGAGGTTTTGATGGAAGTGAATGGTGTCGATGAAATATCAACATTTAAGATGTGGTTATGTTATTAACTTGCTTTTTCTATGTGTATAACTTGTGGGATTGTTGTTATAAAACGTATTGAGGTGACCTGATGGAGTAGTTGTGATGTAGCATTAATGAGGAAGCATAAAAGATAAATTTGGTGTGAAGTGCTATTGGTTTATGATGTCTTGGTCAATGTATGGAATGTTGTGGTATTGTTGGTATTACCATGTCGTGAATTGTATTGTAAAGGGGGAAATGACGTTATAGGGAAATCATGTAACTCATTGTCGTCTTATGCACTTGTAAGGTAGTTAGTTGTTAACGTGAGCTCCGTTATGTACTTGTGTTGTAGAGTAAAACTTAAGGAAGGATATGGATTATTGTATTCACATATAGGACTGTGTATTCATATTGGGAAGATAAGGTATGTAAGGTTACTCTCTCTGTATCCTTCTGCAGCACATATTGTTCACACTGACATGGTACTTATTCTATTCTAATATGTCCAAAGGTATTGTCATATAGTATTACTCACAGAACCAATTGTGATTAACATGTCTCATGTTCATTGACTAATGTTTCAAAGTTCCAATAATGTACAATCACCAATGTATCACTCTTCTAATGAACGAAAGATGTAATGTATAATTGTTTGAAAATTCTTGGGTGGCATCCTAGGGGTGGAAGAAACACCTAGCATGGGTCAATCCCAATATCATTGGTGGTATCCCATGGGTTAAAATACCTAGCATGGTTTGATCCCAATATCATGGGTGGTATCCCAGGGGCGACAGAAAAGCCTAGCATGGGTCGATCCCAATATCACAGTAGCATCCCAGGGGCGACAGAAAAGCCTAGCATGGGTCAATCCTGATTTGTATATGTATGAGGACCGCATGACCGCATCCCAGGGGTTAAAATGCCTAGCATGGGTCATCCTGTTTTACTACTGATCAGTTGGTCATAGAATGAAGAATGAACGTAAAGGCAAAGAAAGTAATGAATATAACGTACATGGTTCCTCACATACAGAACGATGATTTATCCATATTGACTATTCTCCTATATTTGATTCCATTGATGTTCTGATATATGATGCAGTTTCTTATAGCCTTATATACTCAGTACATTCTTCGTACTGACGTCTCTTGGGGGACTTACCTTACTTGTTGCAAGCATAGGTGCTAGTAGACCTCCACAGTAGGTTACGGATCATTTGCCGATCATTGGTGAGCTCCAGTTGGTTCGGCGCTTTTCGAGTTACATATGTACATTCGTTTTGGTATTGTAAATGTTGTATAAAAAGGGGACTTGTCCCGACCTTAGGTTGGTTATCTCCATGTACTTGTAGAGGCTTTGTAGATGTTATAGGACAAATGAAGGAAATGTAAAGAACGTATGCTTTTGATTTGATGGCCCTAATGGCCAAGTTTCGTATATGTATTATCTATTTTCCATGACTTCCGCCATTAGCATCTTATATCTCAATGTGATGGTGATGCTTATTGATTGACATGCGTATGAGTGTATATGAATTAAGATTGGTTCTCTCAGGCCTTAACGGCTTTAGGTGCCAGTCCGCCCCATTGGAATTCGAGGCGTGACATTTCAATATAGCATATCAGTATTTTCCCGCATGTTCTGTTTATTTTACAGTTGCATATCTCACAAGCTCAGTATATTCAAAGTACTAGTTGTATACTTCCCTTTTACACTGTATCATCTTTTGATATAGGTTTTGGCACTCAGCATCAGACTCTTGGTTAGTACAATTCATTACCTTCTAAGTAGTAAACAGTGGTGAATCCTCGTCATCCGAGGACAAGACTTCATTATGATTTATTTTAGTATTTTATTTATGTTTCAGACATTTAAAGTTAGTTGGAGGTTTCTTTCAGCAACTCATTAGTTAGTAGAGGCTTTCAGACAGACAATAGACATTTCAGCTTTACAGTGAGTGTTTTTTTAGTGATTTAGTCAGACTTATCTTGATCTTGATTAATCATTTAATATCTAAAATAAGTTAACTTCTGCATCAGTCAATCAACTATTTTTAGTATTATTAGTGTCATGTCATGCCATGGTTTAGCTTGGGGTCACATGTGGCTCTAAGTATCGTGTTACGTCTAGGGTGTAGGCTTGGTTCAACAGAAACTTGGCATTATAGCATCAGGTTTAAAGTGTCCTAAGGTGTCCAAAAGTTGCATTAAGTAGAGTCTCATTCGTGGGTATGAAGCGCGTCACACTTATAAGGGAAAGGCTACAAAATGTTTTAGAAAAGTCTCACTTCTTTTGTGTTTCATCTCATGCGATAGAGTATAACTCTATATAATCTCTTTCTAGCTCATGCTCTATGCGTTTACAGAAAATACCTCCTAGAAGAGTCAACAGATGAAGTAATAGTAACTATAATCTGTAAGTCCCACCAACTCCAGCAAATCCCCAGAATAAGCCAGTCACTCATGTTGAATTCAGGGCTGCTTTCTAAGTGCTTGCTCAGGCCATGACAAACAAGGTCAATCAAAAAGTAGTTGTGCCTACTAATCCTAATGGGAATGCATCTACTTTGAGAGTCTGGGACTTTACTCAGATTAATACTCCAAAGTTCCATGGTTCAAAGGTGGAGGACGATCCACAGGATTTCATTGATGAGGTGAAGAAGATCACTCGGATCATGGGAATTACTCTAATTGAGAGTGTAGATTTGGCCATATACCAATTAAAAGAAGTGGCTCAGACTTGGTTTAAACAGTGGAAAGAGGGTAAATATAAGGATGCAGGCCCAATTGATTGGGATGTATTCGTGACTTATTTTTTGGAAAAATTCTTTCCCCGTGAGTTGAAGGAAGCTAAGGTTTAAGAGTTTATCAACTTGAAGAATGGCAATATGTTAGTAAAGGGATATTCTCTAAAGTTTACCTAGCTATCTAGGTATGCTCCAGAATGGTTGCAGAGCCAAGGGCTTAAATGAGTAAGTTCATTTCAGGTGTTTCTGAGTCAATGGTCAAGAAGTACAGGACCGCTGTGCTTAATGGGGATAAGTACATCTTTAGATTTATGACTCATGCCCAGTAAATTGAGGAAGATAAGATGAAAGAGAAGGACAGGGAGACGAAGAGAGCTAGAATAGGTAAATTTTATTATTCTTAGCAGATGTCGAGCGGTGGTAATTGTTCTTAGTATCAGCAAAGGTCTTCATCTCTGGAACCTTCTTTAGATAGTACA
Source organism: Capsicum rhomboideum (assembly GCA_031232105.1). Lineage (NCBI taxonomy): Eukaryota > Viridiplantae > Streptophyta > Magnoliopsida > Solanales > Solanaceae > Capsicum > Capsicum rhomboideum. The sequence continues at coordinate 72,435,539 of CP124718.1, read as the reverse complement.
CCATCCCCTAGGCCTTGTCATGTTCAGAAAAATAAAGCATTAGGGTCTAAGTAATCTCAAGGCAGTATTACAGGAAGCCACACTTTTCCAACATGTCCTAAGTGTGGTAAGAACCATCCAATTGAGTGCCACTTTGGCAAAGAGGGTTATTTTGGATATAATCAGATGGTCCACAGGTTGAGAGAGTCCCCTTCTACCATACAATAAAGTGGGGGTAACAAGGCTCAGTCTACTACTTTAGCAGCCCCTTTAGGCCACCCAACTCAGCAGGGTGCTTCATCTAGTACAGGTGGCGGTTAGTGACATAATAGGTTCTATGCTCTGCTGACTCAGCAGGATCTGGAGCATTAGCCTGATGTATTCACTGGTGCGTTGTGAGTCTTCAATATTGATATTTATGCATTGTTAGATCCTGGAGTCATAATTTTCTTTATAACTCCTTATATGGCAGTAGATTTTGGTGTTAGTCTCGAAACCCTTTCAGAACCCTTCTCAGTCTCTAATCCTGCTAGTGACTCAGTTATAGCTAAACGGGTATACAGAAATTGCCTAGTCTTAGATTCCCAGAAAATCAGCACAGATGAGTTAGTAGAGTTAGAGATGACTAATTTCGCTGTCATTCTTGACATAGATTGGTTACATTTCTATTATGCCTCAGAACTAGAGCTGTTAAGTTTCAGTTTCCAAATGAACCAGTATTAGAATGAAAGGGTAGTAATTTAAGGCTTATAGGTCAGTTTATCTCTTACCTTAAGGCTATAATCGCAATCTCTAAGGGTGGCATCTACTATCTAGTTTGGGTCAAGGATTCCAAGTCTAAAACCCCAACTCTTCAGTCAGTTCAAATTATGAGTGAATTTCCAAAAGTATTTCTTGAAGATCTTCATGGAGTCCCTCCGCGTGAGATAGACTTTGGAATCTACCTTCTTCCAGATACCTAGCCTATCTCATTTCCTCTTTATAGAATGGCTCCACCTAAGCTTAAAAAATTGAAGAAACAGTTAAAGGACCTCTTAGACAACGGTTTTATCAAACCCAACATCTCTCTATGGGGTGCTCCAGTTCTCTTCATGCATAACAAAGACAATTACCTTAGGATAGGCATCAATTACCATCTGTTGAACAAAGTCACAATCAAGAATAAGTATTCCATATCTAGGATTAAAATTGTTCAACCACCATCAGGGCGCCGGTTGTTTTTGAAAGATAGACCTTGGATCTGGCTATCATCAGCACAGAGTCTGAGAGTGTGACATTCTAAAGAAGTCTTCTGGACTCGGTATGGTCACTATGAATTTATTGTTATGTGTTTTGGATTAACAAATGCTCCTGTAGCCTTCATGGACTTGATAAACAGAGTGTTCAAGCAGTACTTGGACATGTTCGTTATTGTCTTCATTAATGACATCTTTATTTACTCTCGGAGTGAGGATGAACACGTAGACCATTTGTGGATTGTCTTGCATATTCTCAAAGAGCACTAGTTATTTGCTAAATTCAGCAAGTTTGAATTCTTGTTTAATCATTACCATTCCTTGGCCACATCATTTCCAATGAGAGCATTTAGGTTGATCCTCAAAAGACTGAAGCATTTAGGAACTGTCCTATACCCATCTCTCTATTAGATATTAGAAGTTTCTTGGGTTTAGTCAGTTACGAAAGATGGTTTGTTGAATAATTTTCATTTATTACTTTTACTATATCTAGATTGACTCAAAAGAAGTCAATTTTTAGTGGTACGACACTTACTAGAAGAGTTTTTAAGAGTTGAAGTCTCAACTCACTTCTGCTCCAGTTTTAATTCTATCAAAGGTTTTTGATGGGTTTGTTATTTATTGTGATGCTCCCAGAGTTGGCCTCGATTGTGTATTAATGCAACATGGTAAGGTTGTAGCTTATGCCTCTAGACAACTCAAACCTCATGAAAAGAATTACCCGACTCATCATCTTGATTTGGTGGATGTAGTTTTTACCTTAAAGATTTAGAGGCACTATCTTTATGGAGTTCATATGGATGTATTCACAGATCATAAGAGCCTTCAGTATGTATTCAGTCAGAAGGACCTCAATAGTTGTCAAAGGAGGTGGCTAGAGTTGTTGAAAGATTATGATATGAGCATTTTGTACCATTCGGGTAAGGCCAATATAGTGGCTAATGATTTTAGCAAACTTTTTATGGGTAGTGTTGTTCATGTAGAGGATTAAAATAAAGAATTAGTTCGTGATGTCCACCTACTTGATAGATTAAGAGTTTGGTTGATTGATTCAGCCAAAGGGAGTATTATGATTCAGAATAGTTCAGAACCTTCTTTAGTAATAGAGGTGAAATAGAAGCAGGATACAGATCCTATTTTGCTTAAGTTGAAAGAAGCAGTCCAAAGTCAGAAAGTGGAGGTTTTCTTCCAAGGGGGAAATGTTATCCTTCGTTGTCAGGGCCAATTATGTGTTTCAAATGTAGATGATTTGAGATAGCTGAGGTTGACAGAAGCTCATAGTTCTCTGTATTCCATTCACTCAGGTGACATCAAGATGTATCGTGACTTATGGGAAGCCGATTAGTGGAATGGCATGAAAAAGGATATCAAAAATTTATGGCTGTGTCTGAATTGCCAGCAGGGTAAGGCTGACCATCAGATACCAGGTGGTAAGACTAAAAATATCAGTATTTCTCCTTGGAAGTGAGAAGAGGTAAATATTGACTTCATTACAGGGTTACCTCGTACGCGCTGACAACACTATTCGATATGGGTTATTATGGATCGGATGAATAAGTTAGCACATTTCCTGCCAGTTAACACTACAAATTCAATCAAGGATTATGCTAGACTCTATCTTCAAAAGTTGGTCAAGTTGCATGAAGTCTCCTTGACTAGCATTTTGGATAGGAGTACTCAGTTTACTTCACAGTTTTTGAAGTACTTTAGAGGGGTCTAGGTACACAGGTTTATATTAGCACAACCTTTCACCAACAGACAGATGGTCAGATAGAGCGGACCAATCAGACCTTAAAAGATATATTGAGAGATTATGTGATCGACTTTAAGGGTAGTTGGGATGATCACTTGCCTCTTATCGAGTTTGCTGATAATAATAGTTATCACTCCAGTATTCAGATGGCTTAGTTTGAGGCGCTTTATGATAGGAGGTGTAGGTCTCCTAGTTGTTGGTTTGAGGTGTAACTTATTATAATCCTCCAGTAAGTAAGCCAAATCTCAAGCCATATACCAAGAGTAACGGCTAACAAAGTAGGTAGAAATAGCTAAAATACGATAACAGAGTCGACCAGTATAGATATATACCTAACAGATACAAAATATACAAAATGGGGCCTAAAGAAACAGGAAAGAAAAAATATACAAGGAAATCCAACCCCCGGACCTGATGTTACCGGTACAAGAGCCACTAAGTACTGGAATACGGACTAAAATGATACCATTCTATAAAGGATATAAAAAATTATAGATAATAGATACTGGAAGGATATAAGTAAGAATATGGATGCCAAGTGCTCACAACAACTCCGAACAAGGGACTCCCGAACGAGTAGAATCGGCGAGGAAGACTCGCACTAGAATCTGCATCAAGAAAAAAGATGCAGAAGTGTAGTATGAGCACCAAAACACGCGATACCCAGTAGGAATAATAGGCCTACGGAGCTCAAAGATAACATAAAGCATAAGTGACATGAAATAGAGATAATTACACGTAATAGCTAACATAGCAGTCAAGCATGACAAGGATCAAACTAAAAACAGTAGTAGTAATATATTCCTAATAGATGCACCGTCAATATGCAATGCAGTATCCAGTCATATATTATACCCACCACATAAGACCATAAGGTACAAACAAAAGATAATATAATTCAACCGGCCCCCATAAGCTCGATAGGTACAAAAAGCAAACAATACCACCTACAAATAGTGTAGCTAAATAAGTAAGTGAAAATGAATAACATAACATACAGTATGAGATGATGCAATGTAATATTATGTAATGCCGCACGTGGTCAGTGCAAAATAGTAAACCTGCTCGACAATACCTCGAGCCTCTCTCTCCTCATATAACCTGCTCGACAATACTTTGAGCCTCTGTCTCTCTCTCCCATCGTTTGCAGTGCAATATGCAGCCAGTATAGAAAAGTAAAATAAAATTTGAAACATATACCTCGGGTCACTCGAAAACCCACTCACCTCCCCAACAGGAATAAATAAATAAATAGAAAAATGGATCAGAAACGTCCCTCTCCCCAGATTTAAAGTAGTACAGTCTTTTAGTTTATAAATCTATGATAAAATATTACAAATTTGTAATAAGAGAGTAAAATCTTTTCAATCTGATAAACAAGTGATAAAAGTGATACAAATCCTTTTAAAAAAAACAAATATGTAGTAAAGGTAGTATATTTTTATCTTTAAAAGACTTTAACCAGTAGTAAGGGTGGTATGATCACTCCACCTATTCTAGCACTGCATTTTAATTTACATTTGAAATTAATGTATACTCCATTTACCTACACCCATTGACTTAAAATTATTAAAGTATCACTGAGATTTTCCCCAAGAGCTGAAAAATATGGTGAATTAAGAAAATGTGGCCTCTTCATTTTTAAGGGAGTAATTTTTATGAGAGAAGTATTGAAAGCACCTCAAATTTGGCACAGATTATTATTTTAGTTTTTGAATTATACCTCGTATTAAAAACACTCCTATACTTGAATAAATAAATTTAAAAACGTTCATATTTTGCTATATCTAACTAACGTGTGTTCACGGTCCAGCTGCACTTGTCTGCTTATATGTTATTTATGTGGCATTCACGTCCAAAAGGAAAATAAAAGACATTTAAAAAAATGTCCACTAAATAACCCAACCCGGTGAAATCACCCCACAAACTCTATCACATCTCTAGAACTTTTCATCCCCCCTCATAATTACGTCTGACACTCCCTAACATAACCCTTTGATTTCCATTTTCATGTAAATAAAAGGGTTTAAGCCTAAAAATCTTTGATAGACGTATCAGTTATAATCTCCATTCATTTTGATTTGTGATTTATTTAGTGTGGTTATAGTTCGGGGACTAACTAATTCTAGGTATAGTTCCTATCTTATAGGAATTTTTAAATATAGTTAGTCAAGTATAAGGGTGTTTATAATATTGGTATAATTCGGGGACTAAAATAATAATTCGCGCTAAATTTAAGTTGCTTTAAACACCTCTCTCAATTTTTATCCACGTAGCCGACATTCGTTCCTTTTTATCTTTTCTCATTTTCCTTCTTTTAGGGTCTTTGCATAAACTGACTTTCCTCTACACTGTTCTCTTCTAACTTGACAGGAGTGAGCTATGATTCAAGATCAATCCAGAGATGAATATATGATTTGAATTTTATGAATTCGATAGTTTGAAACTCTACATCAACATTGTTCGATATTTATTATTGTTTTACAAATACACAGTTGAGTAAAAATTCTACTAGGTTCGGATGAACTCATAATTAGTACTTTACATCTGCCCTTAGGGTTGGCAAGGGGATGGTGGTGCGGGGAAGTGAGGGGCGGGGCAATATAATACACATTGCTCTTTAGAATATTCTTCTTACAGAACAACATGAAAAACTTCTTAATAATTTTTGCTGGGTACAATTTTTATCTTCATTTTCACGGTGGGGACAATTAAAACACAATAGCAGAATGATATGCAAAACAGGCTAAATAATACAAACAAAATAAAACTAAAAGTAACGACGGTGAAAGAAAATTGCTTTGATTTATTTAACTTAGAAATAAAAAACAGGAGTGAAGTATATTGTCCTATTTTCTATTAGTTTTATTTCTTGGTCATCTACAACTTGATTGTTTCAATAACAATTTTTTTCTGTAACAGATAAAATTATTGTATTCTTACTCATCAAAAATTATCTAAGAGAACGGTATATATATATATTAACAACTTCATATCATAGATAGACTGGAAAAATCAACGAAGATCTGAATATTTAAGGTAAGATATAATTGAATATCTTAGACACATGACACTCACACACAAATATATATATATATATATATATATATACTAGTCTCGCTGCACGTGCGCGTTGCACGTGTATGATGAGTAATGTAGCTCACTTTGTAATTAAAAATATCAATACTTTTTATAATAAAATTTTAAGTAAATAATTATACATGAAAGAATGAAGTACAATACAACAATAAAGGCTTTTAACGACAGTAAGTATACACTTTAACAAAGAGTGCCAAAGCATTTAACAGCATTAGTTAATTCCAATGGATCCAATAACACTATAGATTTTACAGGCATTTACAAAGAGCGTTGAGATGTAATTGTTACTAATAAAGCGTTGAGATGTAATTGTTACTAATAATTTTCTCTAAAAAAACATAATTTAGTGGCAATGAAGCTATTGCCAATAACTAATTGCCGTTGAATATTTTTTTTAGTGTAGTGATACAGTTAATGGTCAATGAGGATCGTCATATGGATGTATGAGGTAAAATAGCTTTAATAAAGATTAGGCCGACTTGGATCTGGTAGAATTGGAATTAGCCCGTGATGACATTATCGCGGAAATGAAACCGAGATGAGGGAACGTCCTCTCTGGCAAGAAAAAAATGGTTCGAGACTAATAGTGATGGTAACGATGCATGAAAGGACAAATAGAAGGATAGTGTGTCAGGGCTCTCAGGCGACCTTAGCGGAACAACGTCAGACACGCGATATTGGGCTGACATCCTCCAACGGCCCAACGACAAGTGGCTCGTGGTGGCTATATTATAGGGTTCAAATGGCACTCTCCTATTGGTCGAAAGTAGTCCTTGTACCCTATAAATAGGCACCCCCTCCCTCATTGTAATGACATCTGATTTTGTTCATCTCTATAAGCAATAAAAATCTTTAGTTTTGTTCTTAAGTTTTCTCTGTTGTCTTAGCTAGCTCGATCTATTTTTTGCCTGTTACACTCAGTGTCTAAGTAATCTAACAACAATGATTAGGATCGGACAGTAGCTAAGGAACTGTGGACTACGTTGTTGTTTCAGATTTGCTCTCGACTTCTATTTTGCTTATCAGTTGTATTATTTGCTTTGTTTATTTACTACCTTGCAAACACTCTCTACTAACTCAAAGCTAAAATCGTAATGCGTGCTCTTGACCCACCTACAAATCTAACTGTCCCAAATCGACGATAAACAATGGCAATTTCTTTATTGATGTCAAAATGACTGAATATCGCCTGAATCAACAAAGATGGAAACTTAAAGGAAAATGAACAATTAAATTTATCTAACCGCTTTGTTAATCATATTTTAAAAGTGATTTGAAATATGCTTTGGGAAATCTTCCTTCAAGTCCTTAAGAAGATCAAACTTTCTGTTTATGATTAACCCTGTCCGATAGTACAATGTTCTTCTAGAGTTTTTTCTTAGTTAACATCACAGAAATTTGATAATATTTCCTTGGCTTTGTGTCAATAAACTGAGTGAACTTTGGAATGTAAGTGTGGCATTAATTAGTGATGTATGTGTGGAAATTTTTTGGTGTTATGAGTAAGATTATGTCAGAATGAGAAGATCTTGTGTAATAAAAAGAAACGTATGTCATCTTTTGAATATTTTATTATCTTTTTGAATTAGATACTTAGATAACAAAGAGAAAATTTACTTTATTATAATGTTGGTCACTATTCTCTAAGATATATCCTCGCGCATCTCACATAATGGATCAAGAGTTCATCTCTTGTCGATTGATGTAGTTCCAATTTTCTGTGACCTCCTAAAATTTGAAATTGATCGTACTATATGTTTCATCGCCTTTATTTCCAATAAACAATATTAAAAAGTAATTATCTTGGAAGCCCTTCAAGCAATAGAGGTCTATTCAGTTTTATTTGATAACTACTTATTGGTGGATCACAATTGAAGTTCTTGACTATTTCTTTTTCTTTTCTTTTTTTGACAAATGCACATACTATGGTAATAAAAAAGAGTTTAGCTTCATGACGAATAAACGAAACTATA